>CM077148.1:95550164-96989691 GCA_039583875.1 Platanthera guangdongensis | reverse complement strand
CTGGGCATTAGGAGAAGATATGTCGGCCTCAGTGCGTTCGCCAGCAGTATCCGTCGATGTCGCGGTTTTCTGGGAATGGACGGAGTCCGACAAGGTCGTCATCCTCTCACTCAGTGGTTCAGCATCAACTGCGGCTTCTCCGCGAGCAAATATATCAGTAGGGCGGGCTGACTTCTCCGCGGGCTTCTCGTTCTGGGAGTTTTCTCCTGCGAGGCGGACATGATCTTGTCTTGCCGGCCTCTTTGCAATTTTCTTGGTCTTCATTGGCGTTGACGGCTCCGAGTCGCCTCTGGCAGTGAGGCTAGAGAGGAATGCACCAAGTCTTGCCATGCCGGACTGGAAAGTGAAGACCGCAAGTGGTGAGTATCGCCCCGTGTCGATCGAGATTCTCGGTAGACCCAGACCCTCCAGCAGTATTTATAGCTTTGGCGGCATTTTCGAGGTTTGCGGACTCGGCGGTTAAAGAATGTGCGGGGATTATGTTAACCCCTCAGTCCGCAACATACTCCAAGATTCCAAAGCCCCCGTTCAGCAGGCGCGGACAGGATCTGTCCGTCCGCCCAGTCCGACACTGTCACCAGTCGGGCGCCAAGGGTGATACTCCAGCAGCGGACGCAAGGACCAGTTCGCTCAGTCCGTCGGTGCTTTGAGCAACAGGTTCTACAGCGGCGGACGAAGTATCTCGTCCGCCCAGGCCGCCGCCCTCCAGTTGGCGCGCCCAGCAGCAGTGGAAGCTCCAGCTCGCGAGCCCAGTCCGCCACTTCTGTGCGGACTGGCGTGTTCTTTCTTTTTGCTTCCCGTCACCGCTGCCCGGTTCTCCTGTACCCCGGGCAGCCGGTTATTTTAGCCCTGCCCGTTGGGCAGGCCCCCTATCCTATAAATAGGGGGAGGTGGTGCACTCAAGGAACGCTGACTCGGACCCAGGAGCCTACTTGTTACAGGCTGCGGACTCGAATGTTGTGCCTTGCGGACTCCCCCTTACTCTACTTCCCTCAGTCTTTTCCTTTCACTTGTAACTAGATCCTTCTTCAATCAAGGGAAAGCCCGTCGCAAGAGAGGCATTCAGGCCGCGACGGGCGAAGTCTGTTGTTGTCGTGGTTCACGGCCCTGCTCTTCTTCCAGCTCTCATCCGTTAGTAGATCGCTACTCGCAGTCTCCCCACTCCCCCTGTGATCGAACAAGTTAGCTGGTTGTGCTAAACCCCCCTTGTGTTTTCGTGCATCAACAATTCTGAAATTATAAATGATGAAATCATCTTGGCTACTATGGATAAGAGAGCACAGAATATAATAGTCAGTGTCATAGATGATTCTACTTTCCAAAACATGATCCACTGCAAGACCTCCAAAGAAATATGGGACACCCTTATTGTCTACATGGAGGGTTCAGATGAGGTGAGAGAAGACAGAAAGTCTATGCTGAATTAGGAGTATGAAAGTTTTATACAATCTAAAACAGACAGCATAACTGAATGTTACAAGAAATTCTTCATAATAGTTAATGAACTGATGTCATATGGAAGAGTACTCAGTACATATGAGTTAAATGATAAGTTTCTGAGATCATTGACTAAAGACTAGGACACTAAGATATGTGTCATTAGGGAAGTGGCCAGATTAGCAGAAATTTCACATCCAACATTATTTGGCAAACTTATTTCATATGAAATGCAGCTGATGATGAGAAAAGAGGAGGATAAAAGTAATAAAAATGATTACAGAGATAAGTCCGTAGATTTCAAGACTGAAGCCATAAGGAAGGATAGGGGGATGTCTCCATCACCTCCTAGGAAAGCTGCAGAAGTAGTTTTAGATAGTTCAGACAGTCACACATCAGATAGTCCAAATTCTGATGAAGGCTTAGCAGCTTTCTGAAGACAATTTCAAAGGTTTTTGAAGAAGAAACAGTGGAGATCCAAGCTATCATCCTCAAAATCCAAGGATGATTACTATCTGAAAAAGAAATCCTCTAGGAAGGACAGGTATAGCTCTAAACCTAGTAAATTATCTTCAACTAAGATTATTTGATATTGTTGCAACAGACCTGAACATGTGGTAGCTGTTTGTCCTGACAAAAGAAAAGAATCAAATGATAAGAACAAGCCAAAGAACAAGGGCAAGAAGGAGAAATCACTTGTTGCAAAGAAGCAAAAAAGTTGGTCAGATTCTTCATCATCAGATTCTGAGGCTGAAGCTGAAGCATATATAGGACTGTTGGAAGCTGAAGAGGATGTAGAAGATGCTGAATTCTTGAAGTGGCTGGATTTAGTAAATGAAATTGAAGAACCTTGTTGTAATGGGCCGATGGCCTTGACAAAAGAAGATCAGTGCTAGGATTAGCCGGGACCTAGTAAGGTAAACAATTCTTCAATAGATTCTGATTACTATTCTGGTTCAGAATCAGAAGCATCTTCATCAAGAGATGTAGATGAATCTGAATCTGAAGGAGATGTTCATCAACTTATTGATGAATATGGTGACCTGCTGCAAGCACTTAAGAAAAGCAGAATCCTTAATAAGGCACGGGCCAAGGAAATTACTGATCTTAATCAGGCTGCATTAGATTCAGAAAAATTGCTGGATCTAAAGATGAATGAAGTAGCCAAACTGAAAAACATAACTGTTATTCAGATGGGTACTATTACATTCAAGAATGATCAAATCAAAAGTTTGGAAGTCAAACTTCAGAAGGAAAAGGATCTGGTGGCTAAGTTCTCAAAGTCAAAATCAATTTTATCTTTAATTGATGATTTCATTCCTAAAAGGGTAAGACTGGATTGGGCTTTGAGGGAAATGCATGGGCTGCCAATTCCAAAAGAAAAGGCAAAGCCTTAGTACAACCTCTAGCCTTCAAACCCCCCATTTCCTTTAAAAATGTATGACAACCAACTAATAGATATGATCATGATATTATACATGGTTATGGTAAGCCTGAAATTCTGAATGACAAGGGTGTAGCTCCAGCACTCAAGCAAAGGACTACTGTACCAACAGTGTTAAGAATAGAAGACAGCAAAGATGTTAAAACTGTACCTAAAAAGATGTATAATAGATATGAGTGTTGGTGTTGTGGTAAGATAGGGCATTATGCCATGGATTGCAGGCACAACACTAGTGTCAGGAAGAATGCCAGCTTACCTGTGATGAAGGCTGCTGGTAAGAATATTAAGTTTTATTTTAACATGAACCTAGAACCCAATAAAAGTTGGGGTTCTAAGGTAACTTAATTTTATTTGCTGCAGGTGGGTCCAAGTTGCCATACCCCTATATGGTACTTGGATAGTGGATGTTCCAGGCATATGACTGGAACAAGAAGAATGTTAAAGGACTATACTCCCATAGAGAATGGACCCAAAGTGATCTTTGGTGGATCAGAAAAAGGGGTCATAAAAGGGTTTGGTAATATTTCTTCCAGTTCTATAACAATCACTCAAGTGACTTATGTAAAATGTTTGAAACATAACTTAATAAGCATAAGTCAGCTGAGTGATCTTGGTTATGACATTTCATTTATTAAGAATGAGTGTCAGATCAAAAGGACAAGTGATCAGAAGGTGATCTTGTTGGTTATAGAAAAGGGAATGTTTATTGTTTAAATTTTGATTATGAAAACATGAACTCTCATGTATGTTTAGTTACAGATGATAAAGCATCTCAGTGTGTCCAATAGCACAAGAGGCTAGCTCATCTAAACTATAACACTATAGGCCAGCTCTATAGTTTAGAGTTAGTGAGGAATGGTCCTCAATTTAAGTACATAAAAGAGGGTATATGTCTAGCTTGTCAAAAAGGCAAGCTGACCAAATCCTCTTTTCATAGTCTTGATACCAAAAACTTTGTGAGTTGTTTGTACCTCTTGCATATGGATCTATTTGGTCCTGTGCCAGTTCATAGTGTAGGTAGGAAAGTCTATACTTTTGTGGTAGTAGATGACTATTCTAGATTTACATGGGTTTTCTTTTTGAGACAGAAATCTGAAACCCCTATTGTTTTTCATAACTTTGTTAAACAAATTCAGAATGAATTTAACAATTCAGTGGTCAAAATCAGAAGTGACCATGGAACTGAATTTCAGTCTGAGTGTATGACAAGGTTTTGTGAAGAACTAGGGATTCATCAGGAATTCTCCTCACCTAGAACATCTCAGCAAAATGGAATTGCTGAAAGAAAGAATAGAACTCTCATTGAGGCTGGTAGAACTCTAATTAGTGACACTTCACTCCCAGAATATTTCTGGGCTGAGGTAGTAAATATTGCTTGTCATGTTCTAAATAGAGCATCTATAACTAAGAACCACAAAAAGACTCCCTATGAGATTCTGAAGGGCAGAAAACCAAACATATCCTACTTTAGTATCTTTGGTAGCATGTGTTATGTGCTTAACACTGGCAAGTCTCACCTAACTAAGTTTGCTGCCAAATCCCAAGATGGGATATTTGTTGGGTACAACAACAATAGTAAGGCATATAGGGTCTACAACTTAACTACAAAAGTTGTAGAAGAATCAGTTCATGTAGTGTTTGATGAATCTGAGCTAATTAACAGTGAGTTGTCTAGCAATCCTTGTAGCTCAACATGTTTAAAAGAAAGGTTAGACATGCTGACCATTAATGAATATCAAACTGCAAGGCAGGATGTGGAAAATGATGGTTGCTGTCCAGGGGGAGTACAAGGTCCACAAGCTGACTTTGAAAACAATGAAGTTCAGCATGGTGAAGAAATTGAAGAAGTTCAAATTGCTGATAGAATGCCTCCAGCAATAAGGAATCTAAAGGATCATCCTGCACACCAAATCATTGGTGATCCCAGACATGGTGTGCAAACTAGAAGCAAACACATGAACACAATGCTTTGCTCAAGTTTCCTGAAATAGTTGTAACCAAAAATATTTGAAGAAGCCATACAAGAGTCCAACTGGATTGATGTCATGCAAGAGGAGCTGAATCAATTCAGAAGGTGTAAAGTATGTGAGCTGCTTCCAAAACTAAATGATCATAACATTATTGAGACAAAGTGGATCAATAGGAACAAACTGGATGAAAATGACATAATAGTGAAGAACAAAGAAAGACTGGTTCCAAAACTAAATGATCATAACATTATTGAGACAAAGTGGATCAATAGGAACAAACTGCATGAAAATGACATAATAGTGAAGAACAAAGAAAGACTGGTTGCCAAAGGGTATAGATAGGAAGAGGGCATTGACTTTGATCAGACCTTTGCCCTAGTGGCAAGATTGGAAGCAATAAGGCTATTCCTTGCCATTGCTGCTTTCCAAGGTTTCAAAGTTTACCAAATGGATGTCAAGTCAGCTTTCCTAAATGATAATTTGAAAGAAGAAGTCTATGTTCATCAGGCCTCAGGTTTTGTTGACCCACTTTATCCTAATTTTGTTTATAGACTTATGAAAGCCTTATATGGTTTGAAACAAGCCCCTAGGGCTTGATATGAAACGTTGTCTACTTTCCTCATTGAAAATAAATTTTCTAGGGGAAAATAGACAAGACTCTATTTCTTAGGTATTCAAAGGGCAAGATGATCCTAGTATAGATTTATGTTGATGACATAATCTTTGGATGTTCAAAAAACAACTTTTGTAGGATGTTTGCAAAACTTATGCAAGGGAAGTTTCAGATGAGCAGTATGGGTGAGCTCAAATTCTTCTTAGGACTCCAAGTAACACAGACTGATGAGGGCTTGTCCATCTCACAGTCTAAGTTCACCAAGGAGTTATTTAAGAAATTTGGTATGGAGTCATCCACTACCATGAGAACTCCAATGGGGAGAAGTATGCCTTTAGGCAAAGATGATGCAAGAGAACCTGTAGATGAGTCTTTGTATAGAGGGATAATTGGCTCCCTCCTATACTTAACTGCTAGTAGACCAAACATTATGTATGCAACATATGTCTGTGCTAGGTACCAATCAAGCCCTAAAGAATCTCAGTATACTGCTGTTAAAAGAATATTGAGATATCTTAAGGGCACACCTAATCTTGGTCTTTGGTAACCTAAGAATAGAGACGCTCTACTGACTGGTTTTTCAGATGTAGACTTTGCAGGTTGCAAAGAAGATAGAAAGAGTACCACTGGAACATATCAGTTTCTAGGTGGTAGACTAGTGTCATGGAGCAGTAAGAAGCAGACTAGTGTGGTATTTTCCACTACAGAGTCTGAGTATATTGCTGCAGGGAGCTGCTGTGCTCAGTTTTTATGGATTCAACATCAACTTGAAGACTATGGTCTCAAGGTAAGTAGAACTCCACTATTTTGTGATTCTACAAGTGCAATTTCTATTGCTAAAAACTCTGTATTACATAGCAGAACAAAGCATATAGAAATTAGATTTCACTTTATTAGAGAACATGTTGAAAAAGAAGATATTTGTTTGGAATTTGTCACCACACATAATCAAATTGCTGACATGTTTACTAAACCACTAGATGAAACTAAGTTCAATTATTTCAAAATTGAATTAGGCATGTTAAACCTATAGTAACTTAGTAATTCTGACTAAGAAAATCAATGCCGACATATAGTAGTTTGTGTCGACACTTACGATAAGTTGTGTCGACGCAGCAAAATAGTGTTGAGATAGTGGTGTCGACACTTAGAGTTTGGTGTCGACACATATAAGTTTTATCATTTAGATAGTTGTGTCGACACATATAGAAGTATGTGTCGACACATATATTAGAGTCGACTATTAAGAAGTCTGTGTCGACACATCACATACTTTGTCGACACATAGTGTTGTCTGACTTTGTCGACACAATAGAAGTCTGTGTCAACACAATCTCTACAGTGTCGACACATTAATTATCTATTATCCCCTCTTTTGGCCTTCTGTGTTGACAAACCTATAAATAGGTCACAGAACAATTTTGTCGACTAAGCTCTCAACATTTTCGAGACCCAAACCTTCAGTCGAATAACCATCATCTCTCTTCTCTTCAAATTTCTTGTCATCAATGGTGCCAAAGTTGGAGACCAACATCAACGAAGGATATGAGTTGGTTCGTAATGTCTTTGACAGTACGATGACTGAGATTCGAGATGTAATAACCCTAATCCAAGATAATTGTTTAGAATATCTAGTCTCCGAACATACAAAGATCTAGAAGACAGAAATTCTTGAATTCTATACAAAAGCATCCTTGGATTCTACTGGAAAGAAGATTAGGTCATCAATTCAAGGTAGAAAGGTGAAAATTACCCAAAAGCGTCTAAGAAAAACACTTCAATTGCCCAGAACACAGGAAGATAATGAAGCTACATCTTCAATGACCAAAGAAGCTCTTCAATGGTGTGGCCTGGATCCCACCACTAAGATTGAATCAGCCATGTAAAGGAAAGGAATGAACTCACAAGAAAAGTTCCTCTCAGAGATAATGGGCAAAGTAATTCTCTGCAAACCAGGTGGACATGATAGAATTTCAGCCTATATGTTCAGCTTGATGACCAGAGTCATATTCAGAATCAAAACTAACTGGTCTACAGTAATTTTTGATAAGTTCAACGAAAGCCTAAAGAAACCTAATTTAGGTAGAATTTTGAGTTTATATCTGGCAATAAATATTCCTGAAGTGCTGAACCATACCACTGGATCTAGAATAAATCACATGAGAAGGATGGATGTGAAAATACTGTCCAGGTGGGAAAGAGTTCTAACAAAAGATGGTTCAACACCACAGAAACAACCACAATAGAAAAAGAAAAAGACAACCCCAAGGAAGCCTGAATCTTCTAGTGATTCAGAAGAACAAGTAATCTTCAGTTCAGATGAAGATCAAAAAGAATCTACAAGAAAATCATCTGCTCCTAAGAATGTAGATGATAGTCAAATGCAGGCGGAGTATATACCAGAAAACACCATCCCACTTGATCAATTCCAGGATGTGCCACCTCTAGGGGAGCCAATGAACTTTCCCCAGTGCAACAGGAAGTCTTGCCTCCAAAAAGTGCTCCTGAGAAAGAGCAAGCTGCCTTAGAGAGTGAAACAGCCATTCAAACAATTCTTGAGGTAATTGGCGATATTAATCAATCAATACTAGATACTGAGCCAGATACATTAACTATTCTTCTATCTGATGTTGGACAGACACAGCATGACAACATCCCTGCACAGAATATATCAATGGATGATACATCTGCCTTAGATGATATTCCATCAAATATTCAAGCTACAGATATTCCTCCAGTTCAACAGCAACAAGAATTTACTCTTGAGGAATTATTCCCTGATTTACAAGAAGTAAGAACTGAGGAAGTTGTGCCAAGAACTGAGGTGGAGGAGCCAGGGACTCAGGGGGAGTTGCCAAGAGTTGATAAGGTGCTTCCCTCCAGTCCAAAGGACACAGTGAATCTAGAAAGTACTTCTGAATTTGATGATGGAGAAGCCCTAAAAGAAAAGAAAGAAAACATACGGTTTATAAGAAGAAAGCTCAAATTATAAGAAAGCTTTACAGACAGATTCACAACCTTCTGCTCCAACAGTTGATTTTAGTTCACTGTTGGTTGCTCTTCAAATTAAAATGGATGAGCAAAGAGCAGCCATGGAAAAATATATGGATCAAAGCCATGAGGATCTTCAGTTCTCTTTGGCTCAAGATATAAAATCAATTAGATTTGAAGTTAACCAGAATAAAAAGGAGATGACAGATTGCTTCCATAAAGGAGGTAATGCTGTAGTTTTTCTGGCCAAACAGCAACAAGAGACAAAGAAACAAATTAATGACATAGTGGTCATGCAAGGATATGTCCTAGAAAATCAGATTAAAATGAATGATAATCTTACTGAATCACATAATGTGATTGTTACTGAATTAAAGAATAAAGCAACTGCATTAACTGAGGAAAGGGCTAAAGAAAAGTCAGAGTTTGATAAGAAATTTCAAGAAGATTTAGCACTTTCCAATCAGCCATTCAAGCCTCTCAGAAACTCATCTCTACTCCACTCCAAAAGTTTAAAGCCTATTATACAGAGGGAACAAATTATTTGGTTAATCAAATAAGGTTCCAAAAGAATGATGTCAGGGATCATATTGAAAGAGAAGTCATAAATTGGAAGAGGTTGATAGTCAACGCTAGTTCAGAGCATGCTAAATGGATTACAAATGCTATTAGAGCAACTCTGGGATATCCACCCCTATATGATGATGATAATACAACTGAGTCAGGAATTCAAGCTGCAGGAATTGAAGGGAGTCAGCAGGAAGTAGCTCAAATCATATATCCCCCTTCAAACTTTGAGGACATTCAACAACTGGTTCACCAGATGTATAGCCCTCCAGAGGCTACTAAGAATGTTATAATTGAGAAAGTTGAAATGTCAGAGGCAGCACTGAATATAGAGCAAGAAGCTCAACTTTCAAAGAAATTATTTAGAGAGCAGGCTGAACTGAAGCCTGATTTTGAAAGATAGAGTCCAACCTCCAGAAATATAATACTCACTGCCTGTCAAAGACAAAATGAATGATAGAGGCAAGTGGTATTCTGAAGTTGAGTGGAATAAATATCTGCAAAGAGAAGTTGTTATTCAGAAGTTCAGAAGGGATCACAAGGCTGGGAGAATAGCTGCTACAGCAGTACAACTCAGTAAATACTTTCCGTAGCCTTTTCACTATTTTGAAAGGCAAAGAGTTAAGGATGAAGAACATAAGAAGAGGGATATCAAAGGAAAGAAGCCAGCTAAAGATATTGAAGCTCCAGTACAACCAATAATCCAGTCTGGAAAAGGCATAGTGATCAAGGAGCCTGATCAGCCTTAGGATAGTTTGACTAGATTATAAAACATTGTAATTTTCAGTTTTAAACTCCATGTAATCTATTGTCAACAAACTATTGTGAAGTTTAAACAAAACTATGATTCATGCTTGTTATGGTTATATCATATTCTGGGATGATGTTATTTACATGTGTTGTTTATATGATTCCCTGTCATGAATGTTTTTATACATCATATTATTAATTTTATTATAAATGATGTATATCATTGACTAAGGGTTATGACTTCTCCAAATAGGGGGAGATTATTTGGTACATTGGAAAATGTGTATCAGATTTGGAGAAGCCTCACCTAACTCAATGATATGCATCAAGTTATATTTGATTTTGTTTTGAGTTATCATGTGCAAGTTAAGAAAATGGAAAGAAAAATTTTCTAAGTACAAGTGTCGACACTTGGGAATGGCTGTGTCGACACCAAGTGTCAGATTGTGTCGACATCTAGAATTTGTGTCGACACACAGAAAATCTGTCGACAACGCTGTGTCAACACCAAGAGCCAGATTGTGTCGACATCTAGAATTTATGTCGACACACAGAAAATCTGTCGACAACGCTGTGTCGATACCAAGGGCCAAATTATGTCGACATCCAGAATTTGTGTCAACACACAAAAATCTGTCGACAACGTTGTGTCGACACTAAGGGCCAGACATGTGTCGACATTATCAGGAGCTGTGTCGACACACAGAGAAGCTGTCGACACATTCCAGAATTCTGTCGACAACGACTGTATCGATACAGACTAGAATTCTGTCGACACCAACTTTGTCAAGAGAAGGAGTGTTTGTCTCGAAACACAAAACTTGTGTCGGCATATTCCACAGAAGCTGTGTCAACAACAACAAGACTTGTGTCGACACACGGACTATGTCTGTCGACACATATGAAGAATTCAGTCGACATTCTCTACTGCAGAGTCAAAGTTAAATGAAGGCTGAAGCAATACATGTGAAGACTTGATAACTGTCATTACTGACATTGCAGTCACTTCTGTCAGTGGTGTTAGAAGATGGTTTGAAACCGGAACAGCCGGTTACCATGGATGAAGCCTATAAATAGATATGCTCTCTCAATAATTGAGGTGTGGAGGTTAACTAGAACAACAAGAACAACACTTACAGAATAGAGGGAAGATAATCAAGCCAATCAATTATAATCTCTGAAGGATTGACAATACATAAGAAGAGAAAGAAACAATCAACGGATTGTAGAGAGAGAAAAACAAGAAGGAGAGAAGATCTCATCCAGTGAAGGCATATCCTGAACAGTTTGCCTGAAGAATTCAAATTAATTTCTGAAGGAGGAAGATTGAAGATCAACTCCAACATCAAGAAGATCAACCATACTGTGTTCAGATTCAAGAAGCTTTGAAGAAAGCTAAGTCAGGTTGATCCATAAGAAGTAAGTTCTATCAAGAACTGATCAAGAAGCTTTCAACCAATTCTCTCCATCTGGTTGAAGATATCAACAACTTTTCATCAATAATTTTGTAGGATCTGTACTAGATCTGAGTGTAGGAGATTTACATATCTGAGTTGTAAGCCTAAATTTTAAAGGCTGAGGTAGGGCTGTGTGCCTGAGATAGGGAATCTGTTCACTGAGTTGTAGGCCTGTGATAGAGGCTGAGGTAGGGCTGTTGCCTGAGTTGTAGAAGTGGTGTGTCACTCTGAGTTGTAGGCCTATGATAGAGGCTGAGGTAGGGCTTGTTCCAGAGTTGTAGGAGTGTGGATTCACTCTGAGTTGTAGGAACCATTTTTAGTTCTAAGCTGTAAGATCTGCGGATCTGAGAAGATGGAAGGAAGTTAGGCCGAATCTAGTACACTGCTAGATATGCGAAGGGGGAAGTGGATGTACCCATCATTTGGGGAACCACTATAAAACTGATGTGCAATCTGTGAATGTTTTGTATGTGAATGCTGTATTATACTTTATGTTGAATACATTGCTGAAGTAGATAGAATTATCTGCTGAAGTTAGAAAAAGAATTGAACTGATTCACCCCCCCCCCCTCTAGGTGTTTAGAACATCTTGAAACAAATTCTTTCACTATGGTTGTATCCAAGACGAAGAAGAAGATGACCCCGAAGGAGAGGAGATATTAGGGTCCTTGAGCCCTATCTCTGTGGAGGGGTCTCAATTACCCCACTCGCCTCCTCAACAGGACGTCTCGCCTACTCGCGAGACTGCACTTCCCAATCAGCATGTTGCCGCCTCCAATCAGCCAGCCGCCACCACCTATCGCGAAGGCACCTCTTCTAGCCGTTCCTCTCCCTCCTCCCACATGAACTTCAACCTGGGCCCAATGGTCCAAGATGGCGCGGGCGACCCTGATCTGCTGTGGGGGAGGGATGTCAATCGCGTGTCAATCTCCACTCTCCTTCCCCCTTGGAAGGAGCAGGAAGAGCCAACCAGCCATACTTTCGCCGTGGGGTACGACCTGTATGGTGGTCTTGACGCAGTGTCTCTTGAGAGTGATTCTACGCGATATATCGTCATGAAGTCCTCCCACGCCCAGATGCGCGCCCTGGAGTTCTCGCACCGCGCCACGCGCCGTCTAATATATATCAACAATAAATGGTCGGAGAGCAAGGCGAGCTTGGTGGCAGAGCGAGAGAGATACGAAGACCTTGCAAAGAGGTTGTTTGATGTCAATACCCTCCTTGCAAAAGCCCAAGGTGGTGTGGTAAAGCCCTATCCTTACTCTTTTCCTTAAAAAGCTTTTGACTTTTTACTAATGGCCGGGTTTCTCGCCGGATACCAAGGCGGCGAAGCGGCTCCAGACGCGAGTAGTCGCCCTAGAGGAGGAGGTCAAGGGATTGAAAGCCCAGAATACTCACCTTCAGGCCGATGCCGTTTCAACGTCTTGTCGTGAGCCCTTTCAGACACCTCCGCCGCACTACTCTTTTGACGAGGTTGAGGAGCAATGCCGAGATGCTGACATCCGGGCAACAGAGCTGGTCCTGAAGATGATGAAGGAACTAGGGGTTGTGAAGGACGATTCAGAAATAGTCACCGTCATCGACCTGGTCCCCCAGTTCTAAGGCGAGGAGAACGAGGATTCTGCTTTTGGCGAGGAGGAGTGACGTGACAACTCCCAAGATCCAGAATCTCTCTCTCCTCTTCCTTTTGCTGCTGTTATAATGTTATAAAAATTGAACTTTCTTTTTTGATCTTTGTTTTGATAATCAAATATACATGCTACTGATGCTAAAGATCACGGCAGTGAACCGGTCGCACAAGTAATAAAAAATGGGCGAGTTTTACCAAGTATCGATCTATCAAGGAACACAGTAAGGTGAAGTTAATTTCGAGGAGGACTTGAGATTGAAGTCCTTAGGTCGGAGTTAACTAAGGGGGGTTTTGATAATTGCGGAAAAATAAAAAGAAAGGCTAACAACTACTATACAACGCCGCTATGCGATGCTTCGCCAGGCGGGATAAAAGACTAGTCGGGCCGCTATGCACGAAAACGGAGAGGGAGTCGGGCACCACCAGCTAACGGTTCGAACACCGGGGAATAGGGGAGGAAAGGAGAAGACTGTCGACCAATCGGTTACTAGCGGTCGCGGCTAAAGGACCGGAAAAGGGGGCCGCTGGCAGCAGCAACAGCAGAGTTTGCCCGCCGCGGCTTAAATGCCACTCTTGCGGCGGGCTTTCCTTTACTTAAAAATGAGAAACTGTTACAAAGAGTAAAAGAGGAAGCCGGCCGGACTACAAGCCGCAATACACTAGACTTGAGACCGTAGCTCTTAACAGACGAGCTCCTGGATCCCAGTCAGCGTGTCTTGGGGAGTGCACCCTCCCCCTATTTATAGGCTCGGGGGCCTGCCCAAACGGGCAGGGCTAAAATTACCGGCTGCCCGGGGTACAGGAGAACCGGGCAGAGGTGAGGGGAAGCAAAAGAGAAAGAAACAAGAAAGGAGGGAAGCCGCGCGGCAGGGCGGATTCCTCCTGGCGAGCTGACGGCTGGGTCCTTGGGCCTTGTCGCTGAGCATGGTCGGCGTTGGCAGCGGCCTGACATGGAGACCGCCCGACTTGGGAGGCTTGGAGGCTTGAATAGGCAGGCCGCCCGGTGTGGAAAATTGCGCGGGCAGGTCGCGGATTCCGGGCTTATCATAATCCCCACACATTTTTAAGTTTCCAAGAAACTTCGAAAATGTAGAACTAAGCCGGAGACCGCGACTGCCTCATCGTCGTCTATAAAATCCCCTGACCCTTGACATTCTTCAGGAATCCTGCAAAGCCACGGGTCGCTACTCGCCACTTGCGGTCAGAATTTTGCAAGCCGACGTGATTTCTCTAGCGATGGATGTAATGTCATCAATGTTAGCCCGCAACAAGAAACCGCCAGAAACGAAGCAGAGCCGGAGCGAGAACTCGAATGATTCTGCTCGTCAGACTGCCAAGAAGACTAGGAAGCCGGAGGCATCAGCGGCTTCTGGAGCTGAAAAGAGGCCGACAGAGATCGTCGGCGGACCATCGCAGGCCGCAGTAGATCCCAAAGCGGTTTCGAAGGCTGCTCCACTGCAAACCAGAATTGCCAAATCCTTCGACCTGACTTTCTCTCCATCAGGAGAATCACTCCTAAAAATCTGTGGGACGGAGGAGAAGAGTGTTGAATCTAGGAAACCGTCCGAATTGCCGGGCAAGGTCGACTTAATCGTTGTGGATGACAACGAGCCGGAGAAGGCGCTGGAGACCGAACATATTGTAGGCGAACAGCGCAAGCGGACTGAAAAGGTGTTCGGCTCCCTGAAACGGCGGAAAGAAAGGAGCGAAACCCTTGAAGAAAGGATGAAGAGAAAGATGAGGAAGTTGCACGCCAGAAACCGGAACATTTCCGAAAAGACCGGTGCAGACAGTCTGCAATACAGGCCGCACGAGAAGGAGGTACCCGAGAACCCGCCTACACCGGAGTACAAGCCGAGCGAACTGGAGAGTACGCCAACGGTTAGCGACTCGCTCAGCGAGCTCCTGAATGGCATGGAGACTCTCCAGCGGCAAGACGCGCTATTGTCGACACCAGCGGCCTCTGAGGAGGTTGACCGCCCGGACATCCAGGTTATTGGGGAGAAGCCTGGCGATCCGGCTTCCGCGGCTTCTGAAGGAGCCGAGAAACTGAAGCTTCGCGAGAAGATGGAGGAGATGAAGAAACTGATCGCCGATAAGCCGGTGGCGACAGCACATCCATTGCTGCAAGGTAAACACCGGGACGTTAGGCGAATTATTAAATTCTACAAGTCGCGGTCAAGGAAGAAGGGGGCGAATATTATATTCAATCCGCCGGCCAGCTTTTTCCTGACCACGGCTCAACTGAAAAGCCGAGCTAAGGAAACTGAGCGGCTATGGAAAGAAAAGCTGAAGAGGATAGATCCTGAGCGGCTCAGGCGGCCAGTGATTAAAATCCATACCGCGGCCTCTGGAGGAGATAAACATCAAACCGGCGGTCTTATCCTACTGATTTCCTTACTAGAAGGTCGCAACAATCCGGCTGAACCTGACTGCGGTTTCTCTTCTGCAGGTGTACCGGAGACCGCGATGAAACCGGGTGACTTGACGTCGTTTTTGTCTATGCTGCCACCGCCTCCGCCTCCAAGTGTTCGCGAGAAGGAGATGGCCGACTTCCAGAAGGACGTCGGCACGCTGCAGGCGGCTTTGGACGCGGCCACCGAAACCCTGCGGATTAAAGACGAACAACAGCGGGTTGCCCAGGAGGCCGCGGAAAAAAGGATCCAAGAGCTGCAAACCACCCTGGAGCGAGAGACCGCAAGGTTGCAAACTGCGCTTGAGCAGGAGACCGCGAGGATGAAGACGGCGATGGAACAAGAGACTGCCAGGCTCCAGACCGCGATGAAGTAAGAGACCGCCAGGCTCCAGACCGCGATGGAAACCGCTGAGGCGAAGATTGCTGAGATGCAGGTCGCCTTGGAGCAGGAAAGGGCGGAGAAGTATTTGCTGATGGCCGCGCGGCTGGAAGGTGACAGAGAAGAGATCCCACATGCGGAAGGCGGCGAGAACAAAGACCTGTCGGCGGAGACCGGCGGAGACCAGCGGCCTGCACTACCAACTCCTGCAGAGTTGCCGGGTACTAGCCGCCCGGCCTCTGGCGAGACTTCGCATCCGTCGGTGGCCGCGGCGCCTAACCAGGTCGCAGTTCCAAGCGGTCTGGGGGTTCAGGCGATCCCCATGATACCGTTTGCGAGAGTAGAGCGCGACGCTGCGCGAGTTCATCGGTCTCTGCATGCGCTTCATAATCTGGTTAGCCAGGTGTACGTTGCGATTGTGCAGACCGGTGAGCAGGTCACGCACATAGGACGAGATAGGCCGGAAGACGACAAACGATCCTGAGCGACTTGAGAGAACTAAGTCGCGCGGACATTCGCAAATTATGTTGTAATATATATTTTTTCTCTGGATGTTGGACAATTTGATTGCTGTAAACTGTTGTATTCTATTATGCTGCGAACTGAATGCAGCTTATGCGGTTTGTATTTATAATCCACATGTCTGCTGCTTTGTTCTGAGAAATTTAAAGATTAAGATAGTTGCCGCGCGGTCTGGCGAACAGAACACCGGCTTGAATACTTGATATCCACATGATATGCCATAAAAATTTTCTAAGTGCAGGGAAATAGCCGTGCGGACTGATGGACTAAACGGCGGCTTGGTCCCTAAGCTGATCTGCACTTCCAGCGGACTTAGGCCGCGCGGCGTGACGACTGGTCGCAATTTGACGTTGGGCACTGTAGCTTCACGGATTTTCTATAAATAGGGCAGATCCCGTAGATTTCATCACAAATCAAGAAGGATGCGGGCTAAGTCCAAGTCGTTGCGGTCTGACAAGGCCACTGCGGTTAGGACAGACGCGGCCTCCACTTTCCACTCAGCTGACCATAAAGAATGCCGGCTTACAAAAGCCGAGCTGGATGACTTTGTCGAGAAACACATGCAAGGAAGTCCGCTGATCGCGCGGCTTCCCCGACAGGATGAGCGGATCAACTCCTCCAATGCAAATCAGATCGCGGTCCCCATCGACCACTTTGACTGCGGCTTCAGCTTCCCAGTCATGCTGGAGGCCGTAGCGGTCTTCGACCACTACGGAGTTGTGCCCGGACAACTTCCCCCAAACTCGATAGCCGCCATCTACAACTTCATCTCCTACCTCAGGTCGGAAAGAGTCCGCTTCTCTATGAGGCTCTTCAGAGAATGCTTCTCGGTGCGGTCTATCCCGGACTCCGGGACAAAGATCTTCCGGGGGCACCTCTACTTCGGCTGCAGAGGGCTGAAGATAGTCAACTTGGCAAACAAGATCGCGAACTGGCCGGAGTGGTTTCTCATCTTCGAGGGAAACCTGGGGTTGCTGCCGGTCGACCCCCAAATCCGCAAAGAAGCCGCCTTCGGCAGCAGCGGCCTGGACGGCATGGAGAAGGAGATTTACGACTTCTTCAAAGGCGAGCGGCTTGATGTAAACCACTACATCCCGCTGTTGCCGTCGCTAGTAGGAGTAGAGGCGGAAGACAGTAAGCTCCAAGCCGGCCGACCTGATATCTTAGCCGCACGGACTGGAAACTAACTTTGCCTTTATCTTTGCAGCTGCTGTGGCGGTCCCGCTGAACAAGCCGCAGACTCCTGGCGGCTTGACCCTCACTCAAAGAGAAAAGAGAGCGAAGCGGGCCAAGCCGGCGCGAGCTGCGGAGGAGGAGGAGTCGGACTCCTCTGGAGATTTCATTCTGCAAGGAACCGGCAGCAGCTTGAAGGATGTCCACGGCGATCCGGCCTTGCGGTGGAGTCCGGACGGCAAGTCGGTGACGATCTCCACCGCCCTCCCCTACTAGGGAGCAGAAGAAGTAAGCCGCCATGCGAGCGCGGTTGGCGGCGCGCTGTATGGCAAGCGCAACTTGAGGGCTATGCGACGAGTTCCTCCAGACGACCTGCCGCGGCTAGCCACGCAAGTCGGCGCGAGGAGCTTCGTGGCAAGTCACTTCATGGGCCTTGCCTACAAGCAGCTGATGAAGGAGAACAGCGGCCTGAAGACACAGTTAGGCGAACAACAAGAAGAGAACAAGCGGCTTAAGGAAAAGGAGGCGGTAAGTCATTACCAATATTCGTGCGGTTAGCATTATGTAACCGCGCGACCTTACCTTTACTTTTGCTTTGCAGGAAATGTATAACCCGGCCAATCCCATCTTCCCAGACCAAGTCTTCCCCCACCTCGTCCAAGGGATTGATGGAGCGCTTAACCGCCTCCGGGACCTTGGCGGCTTGGCCACCGGCTTCACCGACTTTACATGCGCCGACATCTACCCCTCCCTGAAAGAGCAGGTGGCCGACGTCTATAGGTCGATCAAGGGCAAGGCCAAGGTCGGGGAAGAAGTCGGCGAGGTGGTCGGAGACGCCGTGGAAGAGGTCGGCCAGGGAAGCCGGAGTCCACGCACATCGCCTGAGTCCGGCGGCCAAGAATCGGAGACCGCGCGGCCAGACTCGACAACTTCTGGCGGTTCAGCGAGCTCCGCAACTAGCAGCGGATTCTCTCTATCATCCGTCGACATCGGCGACGACAGTGATTTGGATTCTCCTGCGACTAAGAAGCTCAAACCGGGCGATTAGAAAATCTATAACTTGTTACTGTATTTTGAACTTTTTTGAAATCGGCGGTATTGTTTTTGTAACCGCGCGATTAAGACTTTGTAATACTTAATGAAATGGAAATGAAGGCATTTTTACCTTTCTCTTTGTTATATTTCACTTTTCTTACTTGACTAAGTCCGCGCGGTCTCAGTTTAGCTTCCGATTTAAAATATAAGTATATAAACCGGCTGAGTTTGCACTGCGACTTCAACAAAGCTATCCGCAAGAGAGAGATATTTTCCTGCGGTTTATACCGGAGTGCACGTCGACGATAAGCCGAGCGGCTAATAACTTAAACCGCAATTTTCCTTAATGAATTATTCAACGTTATCTGCTGGAAGGGCTGAATTGCCACGGCTTGCTCATACATAAACCGTGACCGCTAAGCCGCGCGGCCACTTGTCGCAGTCGGCAGACATCCACAACATTGAAATATTAGATTGCGGCTAGGGCGAACTCTGAAACGAATTGCCCATTTGATTAAAGGAACAAGAATAGAGAAACAAGCTTCGGCTTCCGATAATACAGGTCGATATAGGCATATGGAAGCCGGGAATTGTTGTGACGATAGTTCGCTGATTAGCTAATATAATTAATACCATAAGCCGGCAGATCAAAGCCATGAATTAAGTGCCAGACGCAGGTCGGGCGACTTCCTTTCCATATGAATAACAAACCGGCAACTGATATATTTGAGCCAAATAAGATACTGAATAGCGGATAGGCGGACGTAAGTCGGCCGAGTTCCCAAATATATTAATGATAATCCGGCAGGTAGGAATAGGAAAGTTAAAAAACTTAAGCCGGAATATGAAACCGGGCGGCTTGTGTAATTAATTATACAACCTGCACAGGCCGCTTAGTAAAATCGCGAGATAGCGGATAGGCGCATGTTGTCCTGCAAAAATAGGTGAAGACATGCACTTATGTGTCAATGTGGGCAGGTGCGCGCGGCATTGCTTTCCACACAAAGAACACATAAGCGAGATCGAAATTCTTAAAATCCATGACCGATGTCAAGCGGGACAAGTACGCAACGTCTGCGACTGAAGTCTTGCAGGACAAGTACGCAATGTCTGCGACGAAGGTCAAGCGGGACAAGTACGTAATGCCGGTATGTGACTGAAGTCATGCGTGACGGGTACGCAATGTCTGCGACTGAAGGCCACGCGGAAAACCCACTACACATCTGCGACTGAAGTCAAGCAGGACAAGTACGCAATGTCTGCGATGAAGGTCAAGCGGGACAAGTACGTAATGCCTGTCTGTGACTGAAGTCAAGCGGGATGTGGAGGGCTTAAGAATTCGAAAGGGGCTCTTGCCCCTACATGCATGCATATTGGCATAAAGAGTAAAGCTAAAAATAAGCTTCAAATGAAAAAGTAACATTTGCACGATGTTAAGGAAGTGACAAAGGATATATATCTGTAGTTTTATCATGCCTCATTAATACCGATTGTGAAGGAGATGTTATGTACTATTCTGAACATAAGCACTTTTCTTTATAGAAAGAAAGAGGAATCACTGCTTGAATTATTGAGAAAGAAATGAAAGATTGCCTTAGAGAGTTACTAAATAACATATTCTTGCAACTTTCCAGCTCTTACAAGTTGATTAGCCAATTCCCTGAGAGCTATGCAATCTTCTGCTAGATGACCAATATCTTTATGGTACTTGCAAAAAAGTTGCTCGTGCCGATACTTGATTTTGGATTTCATACGCCGAGGCTTCTTGAACTCAGACATTCCCTGAATGATTATCAAAAGATCTTCCATAGGAATTTTAAACTTAACATACTTACCTGAACCTTTTTCATACTTTGGAGTTTTATCCTGGAGAATATAAGGAGACTTGGAATATTCAACTTGCAAAACATCTTGTGAGGAAGTAGATTGCTGTTGACCAGAAGTCCCTTGAGATTGTTTGGCCATTTGATTCAGAAATGAAACATAACCTTTATTTGCCTCTTCGCCCATTATGAATGTATTAACTATATCAATAAGATCTCCGTAGCTCTTGGGATATTTTGTGGTGAGCTTGAATTTCAATGGGCCTTCTTGAAGTGCGTTTATGAAAGCATACAAGTAATAGTCTTGATGGACGCTACAAATATCTAAAACCTCCTTTTGAAACTGATCAACAAAATCTGGATTAGACTCGTCAATTCCTTGCTTGATTCGGAAGAGAGCTCCAACGTCTCTTTTCCGCTTCCTGTAAATAGCGAATCTAGAAATAAATTGACTTTGAAGGTCCTTAAAGCTGGTTACTGATCTAGGTGGGAGGCTATAAAACCATTCTCTTGCAACATTGCCAAAAGATATAACGAAGAGTTTGCATTTTACTCCATTTGACACTTTTCTCAGTGAAATAGCTGATTCAAAAGCTTGCAAATGAGAAAACGGATCATCACATCCAGAATACTCCGGGAGACGCGGTACTCTAAAGTTATCGGAGACAGTATCCCATGAATTCGATTAATGAATGGAGAAGGGGCCTCTTCTTCTTCCTCACAAAGAGGTTCATTTGCAACAGATTCTAGTCCACGCTCAACACTGTTTGCAAAAATTTCTTTATGAGGGTCAACAACCTCACTATTAAAATACGAGCAATCCTGCACTTCTGAGAGATCTGTAGTCACTGAGATGCGGCTTGATCTATCCTGACCCTTTGCAGGATTCATCTTGAAAAGAGAGAAATAGCCGAACTTTTTCAAGAGACCGCTGAACAGCGGCGGCTTAACGCGGCGGCTAGACGATACTGCAAACCGATAAGAAGACCGGCTGAAAAGAGAGCGGATAGAAAGCCAGGTTATACAACACTGGAGGCGGGCTGAAAACCTTAGCCGGCGAAGTCGCGGCTTGCTCGATAGGCCGCCGAACTATAGAGGATAGAGCGGTCTAATTAGCTAGACCGCTGATTTCATCGATTAGTCGAGATCTGAAGGCCGCGTGTTAACTGTTGATGCACGAAAACGGACAGGGAGTCGGGCACCACCAGCTAACGGTTCGAACACCGGGGAATAGGGGAGGAAAGGAGAAGACTGTCGACCAATCGGTTACTAGCGGTCGCGGCTAAAGGACCGGAAAAGGGGGCCGCTGGCAGCGGCAACAGCAGAGTTCGCCCGCCGCGGCTTAAATGCCACTCTTGCGGCGGGCTTTCCTTTACTTAAAAATGAGAAACAGTTACAACGAGTAAAAGAGGAAGCCGGCCGGACTACAAGCCGCAATACACTAGACTTGAGACCGCAGCTCTTAACAGGCGAGCTCCTGGATCCCAGTCAGCGTGTCTTGGGGAGTGCACCCTCCCCCTATTTATAGGCTCGGGGGCCTGCCCAAACGGGCAGGGCTAAAATTACCGGCTGCCCGGGGTACAGGAGAACCGGGCAGAGGTGAGGGCAAGCAAAAGAGAAAGAAACAAGAAAGGAGGGAAGCCGCGCGGCCGGGCGGATTCCTCCTGGCGAGCTGACGGCTGGGTCCTTGGGCCTTGTCGCTGAGCATGGTCGGCGTTGGCAGCGGCCTGACATGGAGACCGCCCGGCTTGGGAGGCTTGGCGGCTTGAATAGGCAGGCCGCACGGTCTGGAAAATTGCGCGGGCAGGTCGCGGATTCCGGGCTTATCAGTGAGAATGGAGGAATGAGGGTCGAAAGCACCTCTTTTCTACGCACGTCACTAGCAATTGCTAGTGCGTCAAGGGTGGATGGATGGTGGAGGACAAATAGGCGCATCTCAAGTAAATAACAGAAACATCCAATCACATAGACATGATTACACATAAACGTATATTACACTAAGCATAAATTCATCAAATACAAAGAGTTCAACAAAACCATCAACAGCAAAAGAAGAAAAGTGTGCGAAATCGACCGGATCCGAAGTCTTGCTGAGGATTCACAGTTGGAATTGTCGGGTTGTCAATCCGCGTCGAATCTCGGTCCTCAACTACGTCCGGGGTAGAGGAGGCTGTCAATCACTCCCAATGGACCCGTCTTCTTCATGTCATGAGCCGGTGGAGGATGGCACAACTTCTCTAGCTTGGTGGAGATGGCTAGGTCTAGCTCTTCTTGAAGCTCAAGGATGAAGGAGGAGGCCGAGAGGGAGCTCCGACTTGGATTTGGCGGTGAAAGCTTGCCTAGAGCACCTCCCTAAGGTGGAGATTGAAGGAGGATAGCGGAATCCCTCCTCGAAGATGAAAACGGCGAAGGAAAAAAGCACGATCCCGGATTAGGGCGGCACCTGCATATTTATAGAAAGCAATATTGAACAATGCGCACGATCACGGCCGCACGACCAGTGGACTTGCGCACTATGTCTAGTGATCATGTGAACTGGCAAGGCAGAATAGAAAGAAGAACTGGGGTACTGCACACGAGCAATTGCGCATGACTGGTGGTCGTGCGCACTATGTCCAATGGTTGTGCGATTACCCTAGACGGAACTCCAGGAAAAGAGAAATCAATGCACAAGATCAGTGGCGCATGACTGGTGGTCGTGCGCACTATGTCCAGTGGTCGTACGATTACCCCAGGCAGATTCTAGAAATTAGGGTACATTGCGCACGATCATCGGCGCACAACCAGTGGTCATGCGCACTATATCCGATGATCGTGCACAATATTCGAGCTTCCAAAGAACCCCGGAACACGCACACGACCCCTAAACCCAGCACTGATATGTGTAGACATTCCAGACGAGCACAATAAGGAGTACAAATAATAAAAGTACAAAAATACACAACCACGGGCCAAAGTGTGCACTTCCTATGGAAATATAGACAAGATGAAATATGAATGATATAGAACTAAAAGTGAAGTGCAAACGCATGAAAACTAGCCCAGATGAGTCCGAAAAACCCTATATAAATCGGACACATCACACCCCCAGACTTAACTATTTGGCGTCTAGAGCAAACAAAATCTAAGCAGATAGGAAAATTACTAGCTAACAAAGAAATTGAAAAACAAAGTACCATGCGAAGTCGCATGCTCGCGTGCGTAAAAATACAATAGAGAAAATTTCTAAGTATGCAGAATAGTTTATATTTTTCACAATGCGTATCAAAATTTTATTACTACTCAAAAATGGAATCACGGTGAATCAACCGGTCACGCATAGTAAGAAACTAGGGAGGCCACTAAGGTGAGCTTTGCCAAAGATCGGGGCTCAGGATCGCCTCCGAAGGAATCCACCAATATAGGGGACCATACGCTTGCCCGTTCACACTCTCTCCACGGCACTAGTTAGTCTCAAGCGCAAATCCGTAGGACTTTAGGATAATTACGGGGCTTGGGTTACGTTGAGGTAAACAATGATAAAAAGAAAGGCTAAGCACCTAACCCAAATGAGCTAGCCTAAAAAGAATCCAACCGCTAACCACAATATATGCAGGTACACCACACCTCCAGATTTAACTTTTAACATATGGGTGTATGCACCGCCTACTCCAAATATAATCACATTTCCAAAAAGATTTTCAATTTAAACTTTTTATTTTCACTTTTTGAATATAATCACATTTCCAAAAACATTTTCAATTTAAACTTTTTCTTTTCACTTTTTGTTTTTTCTTTAGAAATATTTTTTTTTCTTTTTCGTCATTTTATTTTCACAATTCAGCAGATATAAAATTTGGAGCACTTCCACATTTTCACAAATAATAACACCACATCACATCCCAATATGAAAATATAAAACACTAAACTCGACTTGGGTGTGTGACTAGGATAGGTTATGGGGCTTTGGTGAATGAAGGTGGAGCTGAATCAAAAGAAGGGTAGGCACAATGGGGCTAGCGAGGATATGATGTTAGGAACGGTACAAAGATCAACCGGGCCAAAATGATGGCCTACATCACGCTTACGCTAGACTAACCAAGTAACCATGCTTCGAGAGTAGCTTGAGGCAAATTCTTATCCACCGAGAAATATGATCCTTCCTCCTGACTCGAGCAAAACGAGTCTAGTGACGGCTATACACATTCCTATACTACCGTTTGATTCACACCGGATTCACCAACTTTTGAGTAGAATAAAAAGTATTTACGCAATTAGAAAAATATAAAACTAAAAGCATACAGAAAAATTAAATCTACTCAAATTTCTACATGAGATGAGAGCACTCGACTAGGAGCACAGTAGGGTCAACATTTTACCCCATCTCACAATCCTATGTCAGCCACATAATTTTCCCAAATCATACAAAAGAAACGAGTTTAACTCACAGCACGCAAAAAGCTAAGCATGCGCTCATGTGGGTGCAATGGTGTGTGATGTAATGAACTAATCATAATAAATCTATAAACGTTTCTAGTATGCACAAGAAATGTGTGCGTGCATTAGGTAACAAATAATGCCTCTCCCCCAGACTTAAACTAAGCAACATAGTAAATGATATAGAAATTAAAATCAGATAGGAACAAGGGGAGAGGTTACCCAATGCTCAACTAGTGAGCATACCAGAAGAAGCGTGAAAAACCGAAGCAGGCCCCCCATACGAAGAATCACAACCACGCCAATACGAATTTGCCATGAATACCTGCAGCGGTGAGCTCCGCAAAAACAAAAGAAAGATATACAAAAAGAAATTCTAAAACTAAAATAGACATGAAAAATAAAAATACAGAAAATGAAAGATAAGTAATGGGGTTATTGTCATCCCAGCACGACTTATTCGGCTACAAAAAGGTTCTAGTTAATGGGCCTTTTAAAAAAAAATGCACAGTTAAATGTTCCATTATCCGTTACGGTAACAGTACCGATACGGTGATAAAACAGTTACCCCTCTGGCTAATTAATTTTACCTGCTCCTCGCAGGCAGAGGAAATAGGAAGTAAGAAGAGAAGGAGCGCTGGTCCTCACTCTTCTCACCACAAAATGAGTCCTTTCCCAGCAAGGTATCGTCTACTACAGGGAGAAGGCAGGAGGAGAAAGCAATCAATGGAGCTTCCTAAACAAAGGAGGAATCAACCTCCTCGCGAGAGAGGATGCTATCATCGATGACTCGAGCTGAAAGCTCCAAGTCCTCCTAAAGCTCCTGTGGAGACTCAACTTGCGCAGGCTCAGATAAAGAAGGGGGATCAAGAAATAAAGAGAAGAAGAACTAAAATAATCAAAAATAGGGGGAGTGGTCCCGGTCTCACTCCCAGTAGGATCCCGACATAGATCATTGACGGTGTCATATGAGTCATGGCGAGGGGAATCCGCGAGCTCGAGGTCCTTGGTGGTGGTTTGGACCTCCTCATCCATCAATGATGTGGAAACTTCCTCAACTAAGAGGATCTCCTCATCAACACACCTCGGTGCGTCCACATGTTCCAAGAAGTAATACTTTCCATTAATGAAAATAATATCCTCGTCAAACATGGGCACATCCTCAGGCTCAGAATCACAATCCAGTCGAACATCATCAACCGACTCACTAAAAATAGGGATAGATAATTCTTGCAAAGAAGGTGGAAGAACAACAGCATCAGAGAAAATATGTGCGGGTTCCTCCGGGGGTGAATCAACAAGAGGGGAAGAGTGCATGGGGAGAGACGGCGCCACAATGTCGTCACACCGATCAGCAGAAAGTCTGATGGGCATATCTGCAGCAGTACAACATAGACAAGGTGGTGCTGTGAATATATCATCAGAATCAGAAGGGGCGGCAATTTGAGAGGGTGATAGAGTGAATCGGTTACCTGGTTCATCATCCACCTCCAACTGGCACTGAAATTCAGCGCAATCTTTCAACCCGTGGTCGATAGTACAACAACACAAACATCGTTTTCCATTACTCCTCGGTCCAGGTGGGATCGGAGAGGAATAAGAAAAAGTTGAATGCGTTGAAGAGGAGTGACCATAAGACCTGGGTTCGGTGTATGAAGTACCATAGGAAGACGGTGCTCCATACACAGAACCACGAGAATTCTGCTTCCAATCTTCAGTGGGGCACTCATCACTACCATGCCTATAATCCACACACCATCGACAACGGATATTCATATAAGAATACATGGTGCAACAAGAATAATTCACCAACAGAAAGTTTCTAAGCAATATTTAACTACACATCACAGATAAAAGAATAGGAAAACCTGCAACAAAAAAATTAAAACTAGAAGAGGAACAAATAAAAACAAGAAACAAATTCTAAAAACTAAAGCAAAAAAGAAATATGAAATATACAAATGGAAAATGGCTTCTATCTCCTATCTCCCACTCCAAAAACTCACACGACTGTGTTCCCCGGCAACAGTGCTAAATACTTGATGCTAAAGATCACGACAGTGAACCGGTCGCACAAGTCATAAAAAATGGGCGAGTTTTCCCAAGTATCGATCTCTCAGGGAACACAGTAAGGTGAAGTTAATTTCGCGGAGGACTTGAGATTGAAGTCCTTAGGTCGGAGTTAACTAAGGGGGGTTTTGATAATTGTGGAAAAAGAAAATGAAAGGCTAACAACTACTCCTATGCAACGCCGCTATCCGATGCTTCGTCAGGCGGGATGGAAGACTAGTCGGGCCGCTATGCACCGAATCACTAGGCGGATGGGCGAGTAGGCTTGCGGATGAGGTGGTGAGAATGGCGGAATGAGGGTTAAAAGCACCTCTTCACTACGCATGCCACTAGCAATTGCTTGTGCGGCAAGGGTGGATGGATGGTGGATGGACAAAGAGGCGCACCTCAAGTAAATAACAAAAACATCCAATCACATAGACATGATTACACATTAATGTATATTACAATAAGCATAACTTCATCAAATACACAGAGTTAAACTAAACCATCAACAACAAGAGAAGAAAAGTGTGCCAAATTGACCTGATCTGAAGTCGTGCTAAGGATTCTCGGTTGGAATCGTCGGGTTGTTAATCCGCATCCAAGCTCGGTCCTCAACTGCGTCCGGTGTAGAGGAGGCTGTCACTCTCTCCCAATGGACCCGTCTTCTTCGTGTCATGAGCCGGTGGAGGATGGCACAACTTCTCTAGCTTGGTGGAGATAGCTAGGTCTAGCTCATCTTGAAGCTCAAGGATGAAGGAGGAGGCCGAGAGGGAGCTCCGACATGGATTTGGCGGTGAATGCTTGCCCGGATCACCTCCCTAGGGTGGAGATTGAAGGAGGACGGCGGAATCGCTCCTCGGATATGAAATTGGCGGAGGAAAAATGCGCGATCCCGGATTAGGGCAGCACCTACATATTTATAGAAAGCAGAATTGAACAATGTGCATGATCACGGGTGCACGACCAGTGGTCATGCGCTCTATGTCCAGTGATCATGCGCACTGGCATGGCAGATTAGGAAGAAGAACTGGGGTACTGCGCACGAGCAGTGGTGCACGACCGGTGGTCGTGCGCACTATGTCCAATGGTTGTGCGATTACCCCAGACGGAACTCCAGGAAAAGAGGAATCAATGCACACGATCAGTGGCGCACGAGCGGTGGTCGTGCGCACTTTGTCCAGTGGTCGTGCGATTACCCCAGACAGATTCTGGAAATCAGGGTACAGTGTGCACGATCATCGGCGCACAACTAGTAGTCGTGCGCACTATATCCGATGATCGTGGGCAGTATTCCTATTTCCAAACATCCCCGAAACACGCACACGACCCCTAAACCCAGCACTGATATGTTCAGACATTCCAGATGAGCACAATAAGGAGTACAAAAAATAAAAGTATAAAAATACACAACCACGGGCCAAAGTGTGCACTTCCTATGGAAATATATATTAGATGAAATATGAATGATATAGAACTAAAAGTGAAGTGCAAATGCGTGAAAACTAGCTCAGATGAGTCCGGAAAACCCTATATAAATCAGACTCATGAGCAATTTGTTGTTTGGTTCTTTTTTACACGAAATGAATCACTGGTTTGCATGGGCCGGCGAGACGGTGCTATCCACCCATCTCGCCACCTCGCCTTTACTCCTTACACCTTACTTTTTTTTTGCTTATTGTGAGACGATACTTGGGTGCGCTCACGCACGCGAGAAGGTGCAACTGTAAGACCCCTATTTTTCTTTTTAAACACCGGGGTCTTAGGTCCAGAACCGCCGCTTAGCGGTGACACCTTCAGGCCCTGAAGGGTCATCACTGCGAAATGCCGATTCTACCAGCCGATTCGATCACAGAAAAGCAACAAAAGTAGAGTAAGCACAAGAGTGGTAAAACTCTAACCAAAAGTCCACAATAAAATCACATCAGAGTAATAATATCTCCACGAATGGAGAGTCCACAAAATATAATGTACTGAACATACGGGCTTAAACCCGCTACATCAAATCCTCACTACATAGTCACTCAAGCGGAAGCAAAATAAAACACTACTAAGGTCAGGGGCTCACAGTCCCCGTCGTCTGAACTCCGGTGCTAGACTTCCTCATCTCCAAGCGTGCCGACCCGCGGGGCTGCTCCTCCATGCTGGGCTCCACGATCCCCTAAATGATGTGGTCCGAAAACCATTAGTCTAAAAGACTATGTCCTATCATCCCCCACCCCTTCCCCCATGGACCCCAGGCACCGAGCGGAGAGGAAGAAAGGGGATGCCTTAAAGGTGGAGAGTAATCAAGAAACAGATGGCAGCGGACCTATACTAGCAATTTTTGTAGTACACGTGGCAGTAAACTAAAGTATGAAAAGTAACCTCAACTTATACGGAAACATATAAGCAAGGGATCTTTTACAGGGCTCCCATCTATAAGGAATCCCATACCAATTTATACGTTGGGGTGTCGGGTACTATCAGCAATATATATATAAAGAATTTAACCTTAATTTATAAACTTGACCACACAAGCTTATAGACCAAGGGGTCGTTTTGCAGGGACTATTGTATAAGCGTCCCATACCACTTATACAATAGGTGACAGGGGTTTTAAGCTATGATTATGCTATGACATGCAACTGGGTTATGATGCGTTCGTGTAAGTGCAACTCACCCACCCGACTCTGTGCACACAGACCTTTAGATCCCCCTTTTTAGAGCCAAACCTCCCAGGATACCTCCGCAGTGGTAGACGGAAGCGGTGGGTTGGGCCTCGCCCACCTCTAAAACAGTAAAGCACTACCGGTCAGACCTATCGTACGCCTCAATGCTGGTGCACTAAGCGGAGCTCCTGTGTACTCTTGCCGGCTGACGCACCGGACTTCTGTTGGCGAAGTAAACGTATTGGCGTCGGTGCATCAACACTCCAATACGAAGACCCACCACCATTAGTTTGTGCACATGCAACCTTATGTATAATCACCGAGCCAAAGATCCCCGGACCATCCCGTCCGTCACAAACATCAACCGAGCCAAAGCTCGCCGGGCCATCCTGCCCCTCACAAATATCAACCGAGTCAAACCAACTTCTCGAGACACCGGGGTGTGTGAAAGTGAAACCCCTAATAATTCTAGTTGCTCTTTAAGAATTATCACTCCTACAGTTTACGTTAGCCCAGGACTGCCCAAGATATACCCCGTGAAGGCCTCTCGAAGGCACTAGGAACTACGATGGGATTACGCTCAAAGCTCCCGTTCGCAAGGCACTTACTATTATTGGTTGCTACCCGATTTCCCAACCCTTAATTAATTTTACTGAATCTAGCCCTAGTGCATTAAACACCTCCTCCCTACGGGAAGGACGACCTTTCGCCGATCCCAAGCACCTCCTAACACTAGTCAACCTCTCACTCTACTAATCCTGTCTTCCAATGATGAACTCCTTTATTTACAGAAACCAGCAACCTACTGAGGATTCAACTCTTGAAAATTCATTACCCACTCTAGTTCAGTTTCCGCAGTTACTATATGCAGACCAACCTATACTATATGAGATGTATAAAGGAGGTACTACAGATTGTCTTCCAAATCTCCTATAAAATTTACCAGAGATCTATCATAACAAATTTAGTCTAAAATCAGAGATTCATAATTTTTCTAATTAATTTGGTATTTATTGAATTTTCCCAAATGTTTGTCTATAGGCAATTTTGAACATGAACTATATGATCTACTCAAGTAATGACAACCCAAAACTTTTGAACAATAAATAATAGAGATATATTACTACATACAAATTTCCATAATTTTTCAGAAAATATTTGACCTCTAATTAATTTATCCAAAATAATTCCCTTAATCATATGTAAAGAAGGAAGTACCAAAATTATTCATCAGAAAATTATAAAAAAATTACAAAATCTTAATATGGTGCAGAAAGGGTCATTATACAAAAATCATAATTTTACAGGCTTTCTAGACATCAAAATAAATTTAATTATTTTTTCATGGGAAAACATACTTAATGAAGCAACCCTTTGAACTATTCTTTCACAAATCCCATAAAAATTTACAAAGCTTTAAAACATTATAAAAAGCCCTCTGACTAAATTTCATCAATTTCTAGTAAGTAGTTTCTTCATAAGAAATTTCTAAGTAAATAATATAATTTACTAAATTGTTAATGAAGTATCCAAAATAATAATTCTAAATTCATAATAAACTCTCCAAAGCTTGTACTATTTTTAAAAACTTCTCAACCCATATGTCATCACTTTTCAAGGAGTTTTAGTGACATTTTGTTTCACCACAAGGTTTGTTCCCTAAGCTAGGGTTAGAGTTTTGAGGGGGTTTAATGATTCCAAATTCCCTCAAATTTTAACCAGAGGACCACACTGACCTTATGGTCCTCTCCACAAATTTTCAAGTCAATCCAAGGTCATTTGACTCCATGATCCTCAAACCCTAAAAATCCTCATTAAGGGACCTACCCTAGGGTTCTAGGGCTACCCTACTCTTAACCTCCCCAAATTCCATTGGAGTGTGAGTCATCCTATATAGAGTCAGTGGCCAAAATATCAGCCTCTGTTGAGGTGGTTTGACCACACAAAACCCAAAGGGGGTGCTTGACCTAGTTAACCCTAAAAGGTTCTACATAGGGTTGGATCAATACCTAACCAAAACATCTCCAAATGAGATGAAAATTTTACCAGAGCCCTATTATTCTCTCTAAGACCATGCACACAAATTTGGCTGGATTTTGAGGTGTTTATGACTCCTAATTAATTTATTCATGGTTTATTAAATGTTTCTAAAAACTAAAGAAAATGCTTTCCAAAAATTATGATTTTTGGACAGGCGCTTGGTATAGCTAGGGTAGACACCCTGCCTAAATCTCATATCATTTGGACAAGGGATGAAGGGCGGGCATCCATTTGAATCTCAGGATAGCCCTAGGTATAGGTCCCACCAAAATGTGTGTTGTGGTCTAACCATGACTCCAATTTGCATGAAATCAATTTTAACGTAAACTAGACATCAAGGGATACATTTTCTATGTTGACCACTTGTTCTGTTCTAGCATCTAAGTATTTGTAAAAATTAAAACCATTAAATACCAAATCTGTGATAGAAATTGAAATATCATAAAATTATATCCTATAGTTTGGATTTTGATAAAGCACGAATCTTGGCGCGCCTTGGACGGCATCCCATCATCGTCAACCTTGAGCCGACGACCAGGATTCATTTTTCATGGGCAAACTTCAAGCACCCGCCGTCGGCCATCAAGCCGCTGCCCCGGCCGGCCACCGCCACCATCACCTCTGTTGAGGTGGTGGCTGTCCTCAGGCGGCGGCACAGCCGCCGGAGAGGGATATTCCGGCAGTTCTACCAAGTTATTTCTTGGCTCAAAACCATGTGAATACAAAATTGGTTCGGGCTCAATTGAGCCCGAACCTTGAACCTAGACATTTCTACGATCTATCCATGAGATAAGGGGAGGAGGAGGTCCTTGCCGGCGGCTTGAAGTCAAGACGATCGTCGGGAAACCATCCTTGAAGGCGGCGCTACTCGGTTTCTGCAACTACACAGTGGGGAGGCTCGGTTTCTTCAGGTAAGGATTGGGAAATCCTCCTCTCGACCCACTGAAGGTGTTTAAAGCCTTAGATGGGGATGGGAGAGGCTGGATCATCAATGGCCATTAAGACCATTAATGGATAGATTCGGCCATGGTAGGGGGGCTGAACCAGGCCCTTGGTGGCCAGGGAAACGGCTGAAAACTTCTCCCATTCCCTGGGGGAGTTGATTTCAGCCATTAAAGGTGGCCTTTGGCCTCCACTTGGCCGAGACCCTTCCGTCCCCCCTCTTTCAATTTAATCTCTCCTCCATAACCATGGAAATGAAGCTCACCCTCTCTCCTAGTCACCAAGTTAACTTGTTCAACCTGGAGGTCTATTGGCAACCCATCCATACACATAATCTTCTAAAGAAGCCGCATGCGGAGGCTTGAGCTTGGGTTAGCCCATTTGGGTTAATTTGACTTAAACATAAGGTAGAGTTGACCTTGGTCAATATGACCATTTGGGTTGACCCCAATGGGTCCTTGGTGACTTATTGGCCTCCCCTAAGATCTAGGAAGGGTTATGTAGGGTTACCTTGCTCTTTGGAGATCACCTACCCTTAGTAAGGGTACTTTGACCAAATTAGGGGCAAGAATTGACCTGGGTCAACTTGGCCTCTAGGACTGAACCCAATGTGTCCTTAGTGACCCATTGACCTCACTTTAGGTCTAGGAAGACCTGGTCAAGGTTTGTTGGGCACATTAGAGTCCAACTGCCCTTTGTTAGGGCACCTTGCTCAATTTAGGCCTATGATGGTCCTAGGTCAAATTGGCCACTTTGGGTTGACTCCAATGGACCCTTAAGGCTCTAGTGGACCCTATAATAGGTTAGTGATGTTGTGGTTGGGTCATGGAGTCATGGTGAAGCCCTAAGGTCAAACCCTAGGTTTTGTGATGAGGTTGTGCCATAGGCAGACCAAGGTGATTCTCACCTTGGCCTTCTTGACCCTTTTTAGCTTCCTAGGCTTTTGTGATGACCTAGTCATGGGCAAAACCATTCTTAAGGGTCTAGTTGGAAATGGAATGTTACAAAATCCAATAAACAAAACAAAGATTTCATCCCCGAAATCAAGGTTAAGCCTATGGGAATTTCTATCAAAGAAAAGGAAACTTATAACATCCCAAAAGAAGTAAAAGATTACATCTCGACGTCATGTTTGCTAAGTGGGGTTTTAAAGGTAAACCTAAATCCATGACCAATTTGCCCAATTGGCAAAGCCAAGATCCCAATAAACAAAAGATTAGCCTCTACTCTTCCTAGAGCAGCTCTACTAGTTTAAAACAGGAAAGTAAATTGAACATCTTGAGAGGTTGTGAGGTATACCTGACTGAACAGCTCTGGATACTTTTGTCGCATCAGGTCCTTCGGTTCCCAGGTATGCTCCTCCTGGTCGTGGTTTCTCCACAGAACTTTGACTAATGGAACCGTCTTGCGACGCAAGATCTGTACTCCTCTATCATCGATCCGAATTGGTTCTAAGTGAACTGACCGGTCTGAAGCTACCGGTCCATCTATGGTCGAAATCTGCTGCTCCGGGCGTAGTAGAGCCCTCCTAAGTGAATAAATATAGAACACGTCGTGTAAACCTGTCAGTTCCGGTGGCAACTCCAGCCTGTAAGTTAGGGGCTCGATCCGCTCCAAGATCCTGTAAGGGCCCATATACCTAGGGCTGAGATTCTTCTTCCGACTACGCACCCATGAAACTCCATGCATGGGCCGAATCTTCAAGAAAAACCATTCTCCCACCTGAAACTCTACCTGATGGTGTCAGGCGTCGTAATACTTAGCCTGTCGGCTCTGCGCTTCCAGCATTCTGTCCCGTATCTGTCTTAACTGAGACTCGGTGTCTTCGACAAAATTCGATCCCAACGCCTTCGGATCCTTGTCCTGAATCCATGAAAGCGGAGTCCTACATCTCCTTCCGTACAAGGCTTCATAAGGAGCCATCCCAATACTGGACTGGTAGCTGTTGTTATATGAGAACTCGACCAGTGGTAAAAGCTTCTCCCAAGGTTCGTTTCGATCCAGAATGCATACCCTTAGGAGGTCCTCCAATGTCTGGTTGGTGCATTCCGTATGCCCATCCGTCTGGGGATGAAATGATGTGATGAAGGTCAGTCGCATGCCTAAGTAAGTCTACACGAATCTCCACTCCCTCGGTGTGAATCGACCATCCCGATCCGACACGATCGTCCTGGGCACCCCGTGGTAACGAATGAACTGCTCTACGAATCTCCGCAAGAGTACCCCAACCGAGTCATCTATTTTGATCGGAATGAATCTAGCCACCTTCGGCAGCCGATCGACGATGACCCAAATCGAATCGTTTCCCGTCCGTGATCCGGGAAGGCCATGAATGAAATCTATTGGGATGTCCTCAAATTTCCACTCTGGAACCAGAAGTGGTTGTAGCAATCCTGCGGGGTTTCTGCACTCTGCCTCCACCAGCTGGCATGCCTCGCAATGAGTCACGAAGTATGTAATGTCCTTCATCTTCCCCGGCTAGAACATCATCTTCTATAAGTCTGTCGTCATCTTGGTGATCCCCGGGTGTATAGAATATCTGCTAAAATGTGCTTCCTCCATGATGTCCTCCCGAATCTGACATCCTGCGGGTATATAGACCCTACCTCTGAAATATAGCAATCCATCTCTCAGTGAATAATGTCATGTTGAACCCTCCTCCAAGGCTTGGAATATCGGCTCTGCCTATACATCTGTCTTCTGTCCGTCCCGGATGCGGTCATGAATATCATCTATGGCAACCATCGAAACTAGATTCTCCATGTACAGCTCTGGATCATTCTCTGACACTAGGGATATCTGCATATCTCTAAAAGACCGGACTAGCTCCATGGACATCAGTTGTTGTCCCTTTCCTGAGGTATCTCCTCTCTGGCTCTGAGCATCTGCCACCACGTTCGCCTTCCCAGTATGGTAGTGCATGGTGTACTGGTAATCTGATAGGAACTCCACCCAACGTCTCTGTCTGATGTTGAGTTCCTTCTGTGTTGTTGATGCACGAAAAAGGACAGGGAGGTCGAGCACACCCAGCTAACTGTTCGAACACAGGGGAAAAAGGGAGACTGCGAGTAGCGATCTACTAAGCGGATGAGAGTTGAAAGAGGAGCAGGGCCGTGAACCACGGCAACAACAGACTTCGCCCGTCGCGGCCTGAATGCCTCTCTTGCGACGGGCTTTCCCTTGATTGAAGAAGAATTGGGTTACAAGTGAAAGGAAAAGCTGGACAAGATCATAGCGAGGGGGAGTCCGCAAGGCACAGGATTCGAGTCCGCAGCCTGTAACAAGTAGGTTCCTGGGTCCGAGTCAGCGTGCCTTAGGTGCACCACCTCCCCCCTATTTATAGGATAGGGGGCCTGCCCAAACGGGCAGGGCTAAAATAACCTGCTGCCCGGGGTACAGGAGAACCGGGCAGCGGTGACGGGAAGCAAAAAGAAAGAACACGCCAGTCCGCACAGAAGTGGCGGACTGGGCTCGCGAGCTGGAGCTTCCACTGCTGCGGGGCGCGCCCACTGGAGGGCGGCGGCCTGGGCGGATGAGATACTGCGTCCGCCGCTGGAGACTTGCCCAACGCGTCGGCGGACTGAGCGGACTGGACTTTGCGTCCGCTGCTGGAGTATCACCCTTGGCGCCTGACTGGCGATGTTGCCGTACTGAGCGGACGGACATGTTTCGTCCGCGCCTGCTGAGGGGTGGTTTTGGAATCTTGCAGTACGTTGCGGACTGAGGGGTTAACATAATCCCCGCACATTTTAAGTTTCCAGAAAACTTCGAAAATGTTCTCTTAACCGCCGAGTCCGCAAACCTCGAAAACACCGCTAACGCTATAAATATCGCTGGAGGGTCTGGATCTGCTGAGAATCTTGATCGATACGGGGCGCTATTCACCTCTTGCGGTCTCAACTTTCCAGTCCGGCATGGCAAGACTTGGTGCATTCCTCTCTAGCCTCACTGCCAAAGGCGACTCGGAGCCGTCAACGCCAATGAAGACTAAGAAAATTGCAAAGAGGTCGGCAAGACAAGATCCTGTCCGCCTTGCAGGAGAAAACTCCCAGAATGAGAAGCCCGCGGAGAAGTCAGCCCGCCCTACTGATATATTTGCTCGCGGAGAAGCCGCAGTTGATGCTGAACCACTGAGCGAGAGGATGACGACCTTGTCGGACTCCGTCCATTCCCAGAAAACCGCGACATCGGCGGATACTGCTGGCGAACGCACTGAGGCCGACATATCTTCTCCTAATGCCCAGGTGCCTATTGTCAACCTGGATGACGAAGATAGGCGGACTGAGGAAGAGGATGGTGTGCTTCCAAAAGCATCGACAGCTGCGAACCCGGAGCCTGTCCGCGAAGACCAGACTTTGGGGTCCGCCGCGGATCCTGCTGAGAAGATAGCCAAGAGGAAGAAGAGGAAGAGGAGCGGAGCGACCGTCGCTGAGCGGGTGGAGAAGAAGCTGCGCGCTATGAAGGAGAAGAATATCTCCAAGCGGACCGGGGAGGCGGACTTGCAACACAGGCCGCACGACAAAGAAGTCCCCGACAGCGACCTGATAACACCGGAGGCCCAAATCCGGGGGGACAATTCTCTTTCCACGGTCAGTCTTTCCACGGATGAGATTATTGATTCCATAGACGTCGGCCAACTTGACTTAATCCACGACTCCTTGCTGGTTGTACTGCAGCAGAATGAGGCGGAGACCGCTGGAGACAAGGGCGACGAACTCCCATCTCTGTCCGCTGCGGAGGAAGAGGAGAGGGAGAGGCTGATGGAGAAGATAGCGGAGCAAAAGAAGCAGATCGTTGCTCATGTTGCTGCAGTCGGGGCGGCCTCGAAGCAGATCGCCGCGGACAAAGCTGCTGAGGATCTGCAGATTGCCGCGGAGCTGCTGCGGTCAGGTAAACTGCAACCTGCGCCTAAATATTTTCAGCGCAAGTGGCTTTACAGGTCGCCGCCGGGAAATCGAAGCCCATAAAGATCATCACGGAGACGGACGATATTGTAGTGTCGACAAGCTCTGCTGTTGAGAAAAGAGCTAAGGTCCACCGCGAATGGAGGAAGCGATTAAGCGTCTTTGACCCAGAGCGGGCAAGGCGTCCAATCTTCTTCGATAGTCGGCGACTCGCTGCTGCTATGTCTCAAAGTGATTTTTCATCCTTTCTTCGTGTCCGCCGCGAGCTGCCTTTGAATGTGGAGTTGACTTTGTTTGTTGCAGGTGGGAAGTCGCCGCCGGACTCTACCGAGAGTGGCGAGATCACAGTCACGCCGAACCCCGGTGCTGACGCGGTCTCAAATATGGAACCCGCGGAAGACGAGCCACCCAGCCTGAATATGGTTCAAGAGTTAGAGAAGAAATTTCAATTCGAAATGGAATGCTTGAAAAAAGAGTTGGAGAAAGCCAAGGAGCGTGAGGAAGCGTTCGCCGCGCGCGAAAAAACAATTTGCTGAGCGCGAGATGGCTCTGAAGGATCAGGTCGCCAGCATTTCCAGGGCGCTGGAGAGATCTGATAAGGAGAAGAAAAGGCTCGCGGATGATGTCCGCTACTACAAGGGCAAACACTTCGCCTCTGTGCGTGAGGAGAAAGGGAAGCGGGCTGCAGAGATCGCTGACCGGAGGCCGCGAGTACCAGACCGCGCGGCTTCGGAGATCGCCGCACCTGTACAACCCCGTGTCCGGCGAGCGGGTCCCTCCAGGAAGGATGAGTGGACCTGGAGCCGTGATCCGCACCCAGGCGGCGAGACGGGCCATGCGGTGGAAGACCTGGCCCGCTCCCGCCCACCACGGGTGAGCGGGCTGCCAACCCGCGGCGAGCGAGCTGGACCCAGGGATGGCGACCCGCCGGCTGACCCCCCTCCCGCATGCGACCTGACCGCCGATCCGCCCAGCAAAAGGCAGGCGGCTCGCCCATATCGGCTCGCACTCGCCCAGTGAGGGTAGGCGAGCCCCAGAGCCGGGTCGCGCCCGCCTCCTGCGGGAGAACTGAAGGCGAGCTGACCGCCCGGGGGTGCGAATAGCTACTCAAAACAGCGGAGCCTCGCTGTTGGCAGACCAGGTTGGACTGCGCATAGCTGTTCAGAACAGCGGAGTTTGGCTGTTGGCAAACCCATCCAGGGGCCTTTTTGGTATTTCCAGGTCAGTTCTTTTGGTTATTGGCAGTTCAGATTCTGAAAATCTATAAATAAGACCCAAGGGGTACCTCAGAGGACACGCTTTCATTGCCTTCTTGCCCTCATTCTCAAGTGTTCTCTGAGGGTACCTTAGCTCGGCTCTTGGCTAAGGAGGGGAAGCGCTCAGAGATCTTCCGGGTTTGTGGTGGGACCTCCCTGCCGAGCCCTTGGGTCTGTCCTTTCTTGTCTCTCTCGTTGTTTTTCTTGCAGGTGCGAAGTAGGCGCGAGACCACCCCTTCCCCAAGGGTCGAACTCCACAAGAGGCCGGGTTCCGGTTTCAACATTTTGGTGCGGTGAGCGTGGAGAGTGGTCAGTGCAGAAAAGCTTCAGCGAGCTCAATGACGGGAGGTCAAGGATCCGACAGGCAGAACTCGCCGCCCCCTCCGCCTCTCGCAACAGTAGGGATGTTTGAAGACTTCAGGAACGAGGTGTTGGACCTCGTCAAGATCGCACTCGGCGTGCGGGCCAAGTGCTCGACTCCGGCAGCCCAGATCGCGGCCGCCCCCTCTTTAGGCGAGGACGCTCCTGGCAGGCGAGCCGGAAAGGAAGTGGCTGAGGAAGGCCGAGGGAGCGAGCTCTCGGGGCGCGAGCTCTTCCCCGGCTCGGCAGGCCGAGGTCGATTCGGCGAGTTGGGCTCGCGGGACTCGCCGGCTCGCCCGGTGGCTGGAAGCAGTCCATTCAGCGAGCTGGTCTCCTCAGCACCAGTGCCAGAAGGGTTCAGGGAGCCCGAGATGACCTACTACACCGGGAAGGGAGACCCGGTTCAGCACGTCCAGTGGTTCGAGGACGTAGTCTCCATCCGTCAGATGTCGGACGGATTCAAATGCCGTCTCTTCGCCATCACCCTCCGAGAGAAGGCAAGGGAGTGGTTCCACCAGCTGCCGGCCAGCTCCATCTATTGCTTCGAGGACCTGCGCCGAGGGTTCATGTTGAGGTTCACTACCGCAAAGAAGAGGAAGAAGGAGTCTGAGTCCCTGTTCCACATAAAGCAGGGGGTGAACGAGACGTTGGGGAGCTACGTCGATCGGTTCCAGGAGGAGGTTACCCAAGTCCAGGAGATGCCGGGCCACAGTCTGATGATGACCTTCACACTGGGCCTGCAACAGGGTTTCTTCCGCATGGAGCTGAAGAGAATTCCCCCCTCTCCTACGAAGAGCTGATGGAGAGGGCGGCGAGAGAGGTCGACGGGAGGCGTCGAACCCGGAATTTGCGAGGAAGTTGGCCAGGTGGGCGACTGAGGAGGAGAAGGAGTCGAAGGGAGGAAGAAGGCAGGAAGAGAGGAGGGAGGAGCTCAGGCAGAGGGAACAGAGGGAGCAGAGGCAGCCCCAAGGACAGTAGCCGGGATGGGGGCGTCAGGAGCCCGACCGTAGGCTGGGCTGGAGACCAGAGTGGCAGGGGCAGGGGCCACAAAGGGGATACTACGGGAGAGGTCACTATCAGGGGAGGCAGGACCAGTTCCACCCACCCGGCTGGAGCCAGGGTCAGAGGCCGCGGCTCCCCGATCAGGAGGAGGCCATGGCCATAGCTCTGGGAGCAAGGAGAGGGGTTATGAGAAGGAGGAGAAGGGAGTTCAGGGTGGAACTGCCCTACTGCGACTTCCATCAGGAAGAGGGGCACGCAACGGCCACGTGCCCGGAATTCTTGGAGATGAGGGAGAACAGGGGGCGGCAGCAGCAGCAGGAGGAGGTGCGGCAGGAAGTAAGGATCGAGGAGGTCCTGCCTCGGACGGAGGAGGATCGCTGTGAAGACCGGGTGGATGTGGGGACCCGAGGAATGATCGGAGTAATCCACGGAGGAGTGGGGGTCGAGGCTTCCCGCAAGGCGAGTCTCCACACCATGTATCGGCGAAGCGTCGCCTCTACATCCCAAACCCCGCCGCCAGAGGAGAGGATCACTTTCTCCAGAAGCGACATGCCGGACCACGAGGATCCGTTCTGTGATGCGCTGGTCATCAAGGCCGCCATCGAGAACTTCACTGTCTCTCGGATCCTAGTGGACAATGGGAGCTCCGTGAACGTCGTCTTCAAGAAGGAGTTTGGCGCGATGCAGGTGGAAGCTAAGAGGGTGCTGGCCTCGGACGGGCCCTTGTTCGGATTCTCGGGAGAAAGGAAGGAGGTAGAGGGAGGAGTCGGCCTCCATGTCACCCTGGGAGGGCAGTCCCGAAACTGCAAGTTCGTCATTGTGGACGCCCCCAGCAGCTACAGCGCAATCTTCGGGAGGCCCCTGATCAGCGCCTTCCGCTGCGTCCCCTCATCTTTCCATCAGTGCTTGAAGTTCAACGCCGAGGTGGCGCAGGTCAGGGTTAGGGGAGACCCTAAGGTGGCACGGGAATGCTACGTCACCGCGGTGAACACCATCTCTTGGCAGGAAGGGGCCGAGGAGATGGGGCGGAGGATGGAGGAGAACGGACAGGAAGCCGGAGAGGTGGAGCCGGAGGTGAAGGGCTGCGCAGAGAAGGCGGAAGGAGGGGGTTTGGAGGAAGTGGTCGAAGTAAGGGCCGTGGCAGAGGAGATGGAGGTAGAGGTCCCCGCTCAGGAGGAAGGGGATGCCGAGGGGTGGGGAGAGCAGTCCAGGCTGGAGGCCGCAGAGGAGGTGGTGGAGCTGGAGGTGCTCACCCCGCGGAGGCAGGGTGGAGAAGATCCGCGTCAGCGGGGGGCTGACCCCGGAGGACCAGGGCAGGATGCTGGAGTGCATCCAGAAGAACGTGGACATCTTCGCCTGGAGCGCCGCGGAGATACCGGGGGTTGACGCGGATGTGGCTTGTCACCGCCTCAACCTGGACCCGGGAACACGCCCCGTCCAGCAGAAGAAGAGATCCACGGCGGACAGGCTAGCGGAACCCATCAGGGAGGAGGTGGCAAAACTTCTCAAAGCGGGCTTCGTGTCCGAAATTCAATACCCGGCTGGGTCTCGAACGTTGTGATGGTCAAAAAGGGAGACGGCCGCTGGCGCTTGTGTATCGATTTTTCCCTTCTTAATAAAGCTTGTCCTAAGGATTGTTACCCCTTGCCTCGGATCGACGCGCTGGTTGACTCAGCCGTCGGTTTTTCTGTAATGAGTTTTTTAGATGCATTTTCAGGTTACCATCAGATCAGGATGCACCCCCCGGACATAAAGGATGTCTCATTCATCACCGGGGACGGTTGCTACTGCTACAAGATGATGCCGTTCGGGTTGAAGAACGCCGGGGCCACCTACCAAAAGATGATGGATAGGGTCTTCAAGGAACAGAGGGGGAGGAACTTGGAGGTGTACGTAGACGACCTCATGATAAAGAGTCGGGACGTGGACTCCCACCTTCGAGACCTAGAGGAGACGTTCGCCACCCTGCGCAGATACAAGATGCGGCTGAATCCCCTTAAGTGCGTTTTTGGGGCTGGCCGAGGGAAGTTCTTGGGGCACCTCCTCACCCCCGCAGGGGTCGAGCCGAACCCGGACAAGGTCAAGGCAATCTTGGAGTTGGGGTCCCCGCGGAATGCGAAGGAGGTCCAACGGTTGACCGGGAAGCTAGCAGGACTGAGCCGCTTCCTCTCTCGGGCAGGGGAGAAGTGCTCCCCCTTCTTCAAAAACACTGAGGGGGGCCAGAGGTTCGAGTGGACTAAGGAATGCGAGGAGGCGTTCCAGGCCCTCAAGGCGCAGCTGACACTGGCCCCGCTGCTCCAGGGGCCGAAAGAGGGTGAAGATTTGTTCTTATACCTCGGGGTCGGGGCAGAGGCCTTGAGCTCTGTCTTGGTGCGAGAAGAGGGGAAGAGGCAGCTCCCTATTTATTATGTCAGCCGGTCCTGAGGAAGGCCGAGCTCCGATATCCAATCTTGGAGAAGCTTGCGTTCACACTGATCATCTCAGCTCGGAGGCTACGACCATACTTCCAGGCACACTCGATCCGAGTGGTGACCGACCATCCCCTCCGCAACGTCTTCGAGGGGGTGGAGCATTCAGGCCGGCTGGCCAAGTGGTCGGTGGAGCTGAGCGAGTTCGACGTCTCCTTCGTTCCGCGGCTCTCGATCAAAGCTCAGGCGATGGCCGACTTCTTGGCCGACTACGTAGTGGAAGTAGCGGAGGAGGATCTCACCCGCCCGACTCCTTGGAAGGTGAGGGTGGACGGAGCCTCAGGAAGGCATTCTCTCGGAGTAGGAGTGGTTCTGGAAAACCCTCAGGGGACTCGGATCGAACAGACGGTGGTGGTGCATTTTCCCATTACCAACAACCAGGCTGAGTACGAAGCAGTGATAGCGGGACTACGCCTGGCCAGAGAATTGGGGGTGCTGGATGTGGAAGTTCTGACCGACTCCATGGTGGTGGCTTCCCAGATCAACGGGGAGTTCGAAGCAAGGGAGCCCGCTCTGAAGTTATACTTGGCCAAAGTGAAGGGAGTCATCGGGACCTTCCAGACCTTCTCCATCCAGCACGTACCGAGGGGAGAGAATGACCATGCCGACCAGCTAGCAAAGCACGGCCCCCGGGCAGGAGGCACCATCACCGACCTATTTCGCCCCTCCATCGAAGAAGGAGAGCTCATGGAGATCGATCGGCAGCCCTCGTGGATGGACCCAGTAGTAGTTTTCCTCTCCACGGGAGAGTATCCGGAAGGAGTAGACAAGAAGAAGCTGAGGCACAAGTCCGCCTACTACCTCCTCAAAGACAGGCAACTGTACAGAAAGACCCTTTCCGGGATGCTGGCTCGCTGCGTATCCGAGGGCGAGGCGCAGAGGATCTTGGAAGAAGTCCACTCAGGGGAGTGCGGGAGTCATTCCGGGAGTCGGACCTTGGAGGGGAGGATAGTCCGGCAGGGGTATTTCTGGCCCACCCTGGGCCGGGACGCCGCGGAGTTCGCAAGAAGATGTCATAAGTGCCAGCTATTTGCCCCCCTCCAGCTACAGCCGGCCCAGCAACTCAAGAGCATCACGGCCCCCTGGCCCTTTGCAATCTGGGGAATGGATTTGGTCGGGCCGTTCCCCAGGCTAGCGGCCAGAGAAGGTTCCTCCTGGTGATGATCGACTACTTCTCAAAGTGGATGGAGGTGAAGGCGTTGGCAAAGGTGACCTCCCAGGTAATCAGGAACTTCGTTTGGGGGAGATCATCTGTCGCCATGGGCTGCCCCAGGCCATCGTCACAGACAACGGGCCTCAGTTCGCCAGCGCCGAGTTCACCAGTTTTTGCGAGCAGCTTGGGATCGACCTCAGATTCGCCTCGGTCCACCACCCCAGGAGCAACGGGCAGGTGGAGGCGGCGAACAAAATCATCGTCAATCTCCTCAAAAAGAGGGTGGAAAACTTGAGGGGGAGCTGGGTGGAGCAGCTCCCCGCCGTCCTTTGGGCCCTTAGAACCACCCCTAACACGGCCACGGGGGAGACCCCCTTCAAGCTCTCCCATGGGTGCGAGGCGGTGCTCCCCATAGAATTTGAAGTCCAAACGCCGCGAGTCGGGACGGCCAGAGAAGGCCGAGAGGAATGGCAAGCCGAGAATGGGGAGGAACTGAGGCTCTCCCTCGACATGGTGGAAGAGTTGAGGGACCTTTCGGCCATCCGGCAGGAGGAGGTCAAAAGGAGGATGGCAAAATACTTCGACAAGCATGTCAGGGTCAAGCAGTTCGCTGAAGGGGACCTGGTACTGAAGAAGGTGGACGCGGCAGGGCGGTCAGCGTCCGTAGGGAAGCTCAACCCCAGCTGGGGAGGGGCCATTCATTGTGAAGGAAGCTTTGAAGTCGGGGGGCTATCGTCTCCAAAATGTGGAAGGCGAGGCCCTGAGTCTCACCTGGAGTGGGGACGACTTGAAGAGATTTTTTCCCTAATTTTCTATAAACAACCCGATTTTTCATAATGAAGCTTTTCTTCTCCTCCCCCCCAGGAATGTCATGTCTAAGCTTGCTCAGAGAGTTGGAATGAATTTGGACCCTGAGAAGATCCCGCTGCCAGGCTCCCACCTAGCTGGCAGGGCCGGAAGTCACTCGGTGTCATCCCTAGCCTCGAGAAGATCCCGCTGCCAGGCTCCCACCTAGCTGGCAGGGCCGGAAGTCACTCGATGGAATGAACTTGGACCCCGAGAAGATCCCGCTGCCAGGCTCCCACCTAGCTGGCAGGGCCGGAAGTCACTCGGTGTCATCCCTAGCCTCGAGAAGATCCCGCTGCCAGGCTCCCACCTAGCTGGCAGGGCCGGAAGTCACTCGGCGTCATCCCTAGCCTCGAGAAGATCCCGCTGCCAGGCTCCCACCTAGCTGGCAGGGCCGGAAGTCACTCGATGGAATGAACTTGGACCCCGAGAAGATCCCGCTGCCAGGCTCCCACCTAGCTGGCAGGGCCGGAAGTCACTCGATGGAATGAACTTGGACCCCGAGAAGATCCCGCTGCCAGGCTCCCATCTAGCTGGCAGGGCGGAAGTCACTCGGCGTCATCCCTAGCCTCGAGAAGATCCCGCTGCCAGGCTCCCACCTAGCTGGCAGGGCCGGAAGTCGCTCGATGGAATGAACTTGGACCCCGAGAAGATCCCGCTGCCAGGCTCCCACCTAGCTGGCAGGGCCGGAAGTCACTCGGTGTCATCCCTAGCCTCGAGAAGATCCCGCTGCCCGGCTCCCACCTAGCTGGCAGGGCTGGAAGTCACTCGATGGAATGATCCAGAAAGCAATGGCCTGCGACCTAGGGCAAATTGCATTGTCAGACTCCCACCTAGCCGGCAAGGCCGGAAACTACCCGAAAAGCGTGCGCAGCGGGACGGAATCGCAAGAGTTAGCCAGAAAAGAAGGAAAGGGTCTAGCATAGCCCCACCCTCAAGCCCCGGGAAAGGTGGTCGAGTAAACACAAAGGCCTGGGCGAGAGTCCACAGAGAGTTAAGCATGCGGCCGAGGGGCGAGCCAGCTCGCCTCGCTCGGCAGACGAGCCAGCTCGCCTCGCTCGGCAGACGAACCAGCTCGCCTCGCTCGGCGGACGAACCAGCTCGTCTCGCTCGGCGGACGAGCCAGCTCGCCTCGTCAGAACCGGACCGCAGAAGGGGGTCGCGTCGCCTGGCAATGACATCGTTGGAAAAACAAGGCAGGCGAGAAATATAAAAGGAACAATAGCCGAAAGGAGCAATAGATAGAAATATAAAGTATAAGCGCAACTCGCGCATACATCTCAGACCAGATTGTTATACATCATGTTCATCCACAAAGTATATTACAAAAGGGGGGGGGGGGGGAAACGCGAGATCTAGAGACCCTAAAGCGGCTGGAAGCTTCTGTCGCCGGGCTCCGGCACGGGGAGGAACAGCGCCGACACCACGTCTTTTGCCGAGAGTCCCGCTGCCTCGCTCGTAAGCAGATCCGCGCGCCTCAGCGTCTGCATCGTGTATCTCGCTGCGCTGGCCGCGTTCTTCTGCATTAGCACCTCTAGGTCATAGTCGGACAGGTGCTCGCGCGGGCAGACCCTGCTGTCTGGAGGAGGGACAGCGGCGGCGGCCTCCAGCTCGCGTACCCGGGCCTCCAGCGCCGCCTTCTCCTGGCCAAGGGTGGCAATCTAGGCGCCCATCCGGCTCGCCGTCGCCGCGTCCTGAAAAAAGGAATAGGAATTATCATGAGCTGCGTTCGCAAGAAGAAGAGATTAGCTCCGGTTGAGAGCGTACCACCCCGCCCAGATATTGCGCGAGGGTCTCCTCGGCGGCGGCGGCTCGCCCTCTCTGAAGATCCGCGTCCTCCCGAGCGAGCTTCCGGGCCTCTTCCTTCTCCTCCGCCATCTTTTGGATGGACGCGGCGTTCCGCTCCACCTGGGTACAGCGCCGCCCCACCATATGAGCCAGCTCCAGGCCGCGCAGCTGGGCCCGCGCGCTCTCATGGATCAGCACCCGCGTCTCCTCCTTGTCGTATATGGCGGCGTCTTCGCGCGAGTACAACCCAAAGGAGAAGCTGTACGCCTCCCCGCCGATTGTATCCTGCTCCATCCAGCTCGACAGCAGGGTCGAGATCGTTGCGCGATTCGACTCCTTGCCCCACGACAGGAGCGGGACGCCGAGCTCGTCCAAATACTTCTCGCCATAACCGAATTTTCGATGCCCTCTCGGCACCGGCCCCGCAGCGGCTTCAGACTCTCCCGGCGGCGCGGAGGTGCCTGCCGCACCGACCGGGGAGTCGCTGGTCGAAGCAACCAGCGGGGGCGAGGGGGCCTCAGTCGGCAAAACCGCGGGGGCTTTGCCTTTTCTTTAGCTCGCGGAGGGTTGCTGATCCGCGGTCTTCGCCGACTTCGGCGGAGGCGCTGACTGTCCGCCGCCTGGTCGCTTCTTGGCCGGGATCGATGAGATGTCGCGCTGGGCGGCATCCGCGGCCTGGGCGCGGGCGAGAACCCCGGGGGGAATCCGGGCGCTTTCGTAAGGAGGATGAAGGGGAATGTCGCGTTCGCCTGCGAAGAAGGGAAGGTGAGATGAAAGAAGAGTGGGAAAGTAAGGCCTAACAGAGACGAGTGGCAAACCTCCCCCCGGCGGGACAGCCGCGAGATCGTCAAGGTGGAGGCGCAGGAACGCGACTTCAAAGTTCTTCCCGACGAAGAACGCGAACAGGTCGGCCTCATGGCCGCCTAGGTTGGGCGGCCGATAGCTCGCCTCGCTGAGCTGTACCGGCGAGAAGGGCACGTTGCCGAGGTCCCCTTTGACGAACAGGAACTTCTTCAGCCAGTTGTGACTCTTGTTAACCGTCTCCCGCACCTTGAGGTGGGCGCTGGAGAAGTAGGCCGTCCCGTCTCGGTTCGCCCTGAAGGAGAACAGCTTCCGGAATACTGCGAGGCTGAACTCCACCCGCTCCTCTCGCAGGAAGCAGGCAAACCCCATCATGACGGCGATGGAGTTCGGGGTCATCTGGCCCAGGACGACCCCGAAATATTTGAGCACTTGGCGCACCTCGGGCCATAGGGGGAGTCGCAGACCTACCTCGAAGTGAGCGAGAGGGATGGCGAGCTCATCCCTAAACAGGTCGTTGATCTTCTCCCCCTCTTCGGGTCGCCTCGCAGAGAACCCGGCTGGGATGTGGTCGCCTAGAGCCTCCAAGTATTCGCGCTCTGTGATGACGGCGCGAGGGAAATCATGCTCGGAGAAGGTCCAAGCACATTTGCTTCGGCCGTCCGCGTCGCCGCCGCCTCCGCCCATCCCCGTCGATTCGCCGCCGAGCGCGAGAGAAAAAGCCGGGAGGCGAGCTAGAATCGCACTTCGCGAGAAAAGGGGAAGCGAGAAGACGTTTTGGATTCGGTGGAGAAATAAGGGCCGGCAGGACCTATTTATAGGAAAAGAGAAGGGGCGGGAAACTTCCCGCCAAAAGATGGGGTGCGGATAGCAAAAATTAATCCGACGGTTCGACTTCCCGCGCGCAAGCACACCTCAAAGGTCGAGCCGGCACGGTTCTCGCCCGGCTGCAACCACGGGAGACCGGCGCGGGCGAACCAACCCCAACCCGCACCCGCACGCCGTGCCGCGCGTGACGGGAGATCCCCGTCTAGCGAGTTCCTCGGCTCGCCCTCGCCCCGATCAGTGCGAAAGGAAGAATGGACCCTTCCCTTTAACCCGCACACAGAAATCAAAAGAAAAGCAGCGCGATAATTTCAATACATCTCAGCAACAAAATAGTTAGGCCCATAGGCGGGCTAAAAGAGTCGCAAGCAATTACAAATACAAATACAAGATAAATGCGAGATGACGGTAACCCCGCGGTATCACGCGAGCGAGAGGCAAACAACTGGGTCAGTACTCGACCCACTTCCACCTATGCCGCCTCTTCGTTCCCGCCCGAGGCGGCACGCGGGGATCGTGGTAATCGCGAACCGCCACCAGCTCCCGCTGAGCCAGGCCGACCTGCTCCACGGCGCTCTTAAGATGCCCCTCGGCTCGCGTTATATGCACGCCCGGCGAGGTGACGTCGTCGTCTTCCGCTTCACGCCGAGGGCCCTCCAAGGCCGCGAGCCGGGCATCGGTCTCGGCCTTGTCGTCTTCGATCCTCCTTATGGCCTCCTGCAGCAGCAGTGTGTGTTTCTGGAATAGCCGCGTCACCTGCCTCTTCATCCCCGCCGCATCGTTCGGGTCGCCCAGATAGTCAGATACACTGTCCATGTCAGGCGGAGGCGAGTACCCTTCGCTCATCTCGGTCTCAGGCGAGGCCCTGCGAAAGCCTGCGAGCAGGGAGGGGTCAGAATGAGCGAGCAAGAGGCAAAATCAACAATAAAAACCAGCTCACCAGGGGTGGGCACATCGCCCGCACCGACAGATGGGCGGGAAGAGCCCGACCGATCCTGAAGGTTCCCTCCCTCGAGGGTCTCAAGAGATTTCCCCAGCCCATGGGAGACCGCCGGACGGGGAGTTTCCGGAGGTGGGCGATCCGGACCTGGGGAACTCGCGATCTTCTCAGGCGATGGAGGCGGGGGACGATCCTCTCCCCGGTTCTCCACCTCCTCACAGGGAATTACCTGCAAAACAGGGAGTCAGACGAATAGCGATAATCAGCGGAAGGCCACGCACCCCGGGGACGACCTCAGCACCCGCCGCCGAGCTGGAGGCCGGGCAGTCGCCCGCCAGAGAACGCTTAACGATCTTTCCCTTCGCCGGCCTGAAGAGGGGGCCGGAGGATCCGCGAACTAGCCATGGGGCGGCCTCGAGGGCCTCCTCCTGAGTCTGCAGGACCGCTGCCGCCAGGCGAGCTCGCACTTCTTCGCTAACCGGCATCGAGGAACAAAAGTCTGCTTAGAGAAAATAAAGGGATTTGGGGAGCCTCCTACAGGGGTCAGCGGTATGTATTTATAGCAGAACAGTGGGCCCCCACCAGAAGATTCCCTGCCAGCTCAGCACAGGGGCTCGCCGAACACGCGGGTTGGATGGTTCTTTCCGAGCTTGGTTCAAGCTCAAAAAGAGCGGGGATTGTGTACAACCCCGTGTCCGGCGAGCGGGTCCCGCCAGGAAGGATGAGTGGACCTGGAGCCGTGATCCGCACCCAGGCGGCGAGACGGGCCATGCGGTGGAAGACCTGGCCCGCTCCCGCCCACCACGGGCGAGCGGGCTGCCAACCCGCGGCGAGCGAGCTGGACCCAGGGATGGCGACCCGCCGGCTGACCCCCCTCCCGCATGCGACCTGACCGCCGATCCGCCCGGCAAAAGGCAGGCGGCTCGCCCATATCGGCTCGCACTCGCCCAGTGAGGGTAGGCGAGCCCCAGAGCCGGGTCGCGCCCGCCTCCTGCGGGAGAACTGAAGGCGAGCTGACCGCCCGGGGGTGCGAATAGCTACTCAGAACAGCGGAGCCTCGCTGTTGGCAGACCAGGTTGGACTGCGCATAGCTGTTCAGAACAGCGGAGTTTGGCTATTGGCAGACCCATCCAGGGGCCTTTTTGGTATTTCCAGGTCAGTTCTTTTGGTTATTGGCAGTTCAGATTCTGAAAATCTATAAATAAGACCCAAGGGGTACCTCAGAGGACACGCTTTCATTGCCTTCTTGCCCTCATTCTCAAGTGTTCTCTGAGGGTACCTTAGCTCGGCTCTTGGCTAAGGAGGGGAAGCTCTCAGAGATCTTCCGGGTTTGTGGTGGGACCTCCCTGCCGAGCCCTTGGGTCTGTCCTTTCTTGTCTCTCTCGTTGTTTTTCTTGCAGGTGCGAAGTAGGCGCGAGACCACCCCTTCCCCAAGGGTCGAACTCCACAAGAGGCCGGGTTCCGGTTTCAACAGCACCGATAGGTGGTGTCCCATGCGCTGCGGACGAGGAGCTGAGGCCGGCAGCGGAGCCAATGGTGCCCCTTAGTCGAGTAGACCGGGAAGCTGCCCATATGCACCGGACTATAAACGTCATTCATCATCATCTCTGCCGCGTATATAGTGAAATCCTTCAGATAAGCGATCAGGCGGCTCATCTATTCCGGGATAAGGCAGAGAAGCGAACTGAAAATAGAGACCGCTGAGTCCGCGGTGCTCATTTTTTATGTTGAATGTATACTTCTGTATAATTGTTTTAAACATTGCTGTGATGTGGTCGGTTAAACCTTTATCGCGATCTATGCGGACGCAGATTATAAATCCGCTTATTTTATAATAAACCTTGGCTTGATCTGTGGCGGACTGTGCGTACTAGCGCTGTGTCCACTTCTTGTTAACCTGCAGGTGGGAAAATTCGCGATCTGAGCGGATAGGGAACTGCGACGGCCACGACTTGGCCTTGAATCTCTTTTGGAATGTTAATTTGTCTTTTATATCCGTGCTATTTGTATGGCTGCTTTTTAAACATTTTGCGGACTGTGCGGATTTGAATATGCGACCTGCGCGAACTGGCCAAAAAGCTGTCAGAAATTTTATCTATAAATACTGCCTTCTGCTTTCTCTATGTAGGAAATTCCTGAAGTAAACGAAACCCTGCGGCCTGCAACATGGTGTCCGCGCGTACTGATGCTGCAGTCGCCTTCCACTCTGCCAACCACAGAAAATGCACTTTGAAAGAGGCTGACCTGGCAGCCTTTGTTGAAAAGAAGATGGCGGACTCCAACATTCTTGTCCGCCTACCCGCACACCAGGAAAGATTGAACTTCTCGACGGCGACCCAGATCGCCATTCCAGTTGACCACTTCGACAGCGGATTCAAGTTCCCGCTCTTATGGGAGCTTGCCGCAATTTTCGAGCACTACGGGATGGTGCCCGGCCCGCTCGCGCCGAATACCGTCGCTGCGATCTGCAGCTTCCTCTCTTACCTGCGATCTGAAAGGATTGCCTTCTCAATGAATATCTTCCGCAAAATATTCTCTGTCCGCTCCATAACTGCCTCCGGAGGCCGCCCCTACAAGGGTGTAATTTACTTCTATTGCAGGGGGATGAAAGTAGTGGGTCTTCCAAACAAGATCCACAACTGGACCTCAAGGTTCTTAATCTTTGAGGGCGACCTCGGGTTCGCGCACACTTATCCGCAGGTGCGCGCCGACTCCGCTTTCAAAAACGTGCAGCTGGACGACCTGGAGTCCGCAATTGTCGAGTTCCTGGCCAACGCCAGGCTTGATATTGAGCACTACCTTCCGCTGCTAACGAGCTTAGCGGACGTCACGCCTGAGGACAGTAAGTATCTTGGCAGACTCAGCTTTTGTATCCGCCGCGACCATGCTTTTTTAACCGGTTCTCTTTTTGCAGCGACCTTGGCGGTGCCCGCCAACCTGCCGCAGACGCCAAGCGGCTTTGTTCCTACACAAAAGGAGAAGAAAGAAGCGGTTGCAAAGAAGAGGAAGGAGGAAGGGGATCCCGCAGCGGACTACTCCTCCTCCGAAAGCTTCTCCATGACCGGCTTTGGCATCAGCCAGAGGGACCTTAGGGGGAACCCTATGGTCCATTGGCACAGCAAGGAGAAGCATGTCCGCTTATCCACCGCACTTCCCTCGTGGAGGAGTCCGCGGATAACGCGCCACGCCCATGTTGCGCTCTCCACTCTCTACGGAAAGCGCAACTTGAGCGAACTGAAGAAGGTGCCCGCCGCCGACCTCCCTCTGCTGGCCTCTCAGGCCTCTGCGAACAGCGCGGTGACAAATCATTATGTTGCCACTCTGGCCAGAGACCTGTTGAGGCAAAATGAACAGCTTCAGAAAGATAATAAAGCGCTGAGGGAAAGGAACGCGCGGCTGGGAGAAAGGAATGCCCGGCAAAGAGAGGAGCTGGCGGTGAGTTGAATTCGCCGCGATCTAGATTTGGTATTCGCCGCGATCTGTCTGATAGTTTGCAATCTTGCTTTTGCAGGTCGCCTATGACTTGGAGAACAATAAATTCCAGGCCGCCGCGCTCCCTTTTGTGATGGAGACAGTTGAGGTTGCTGTTGAGCGGCTTGCCCGCGACGGCCTCATGAAGGAGGGAGTGGGCGGCGTCCCTTTTGTGGAGATCTTTCCGGAGCTGGCCCCTCAGGTCGCAGCGATGGAAAGAGCCAAAAAGGAAAAGAGGTTATTGAGGAAGATGATGATGATGAAGACGAAGAAGAAGAAAATGGAGGCTCTCAAGGCGAAGAGCAAGTCCCTACGGACAACGCTGAATCCAGCCGGCGAGGAGAGGATCTGTCCGCCGAGTCCGTCACATCTGCTTCTTCCTCTGCTACTGGCAGCTCGCATAGCGGGTCCGCCACTAGTTCAGGGTCGGGTAGCAGCGAGAGCGACTCGAGGGATTATTCTCCAGAAGTAGATGTCGTCGGCGACAGCCCTGCACCTCCAGAGAAGAGACAGCGGACTGATTGAACAATGCATATGTATACATTTTGTAATTTTTGTAAAAAGTGGCGGACGCAAAATTGCAGTCCGCCGAACATTTTGAATGATGTAAATTTTTTGATGAAATAGAAAGGATATTTTTTGGCATGTGTGCTTTCTGCAATGCTCTTTTTTCCACGCTCACCGCACCGATATTTAGCAGTCCGCACGACACGCTAATAAACTTGGGCTTTTTAACTTGCTGATTAGAAATAATTGTTGTTCGCCTTTAGAAGAAAAACAATAGCAGACGGACGCTGTTTAGCTCCAATTGAAGTCCGCACGATATGTCATTTATTATGAATCTTGCTGATTAGAGAATATTGTTCCACTTTGGACCAAGAAACTCAGGCGGACTCTGTTGAGTTTAAGTTACGGTCCGCTCATCACATCATTTAACGAATCTTGCTGATTTAAGGAATAGACAGGTACTCATTCAGTATCCGCCTTAGAGAACAGCCAGCTGATAATGCCAGGGGTACTTGAGTTATAGCTGTAGTCCGCAAGCCAGACCACACATAATATAAAAGCACATTGATTAACTTATCAAATAATGCGAGAATCATTCTACGGACTGAGCGGATACAGAAAACCAATCCGCTCACAATAGAAGTGATCAAACTTATATAACATGAAAATCATTCTGCGAACTGAGCGGATATAGGAGACCAATCCGCTTATAACAGGAATATAAACTTGTATATGTACCCTGCGGACTGAGCGGATACAGAAAACCAATCCGCTCATAATAGAAATAATCTATAACTTGCGACCAGGTGGGCAGGTGAGCCTGAGCGGCATACTTTCCTCACCGGGCTACAAGCTATAAGATCAACCCAAGTCGGCGGACTGACCGGATAGAGAAAATCAGTCCGCTAAAGATAACCAGCTTGTAATCCCAAGTTCCAAACTGTGCGGATAACGAATCCAGTCCGCCAAAGATAGAAATGATCTATAGCTTGCGGCCAGGTGGGCAGGTGAGCCTGAGTGGCATACTTTCCTCACCGGGCTACAAGCTATAGAATCAACCCAAATAAGCGGACTCTGCGGACAGAGAAAAGCAGTCCGCTAAAAACAGAAATGACCTATAACTCGCGACCAGGTGGGCAGGTGAGCCTGAGCGGCATACTTTCCTCACCGGGCTACAAGCTATAGAATCAACCCAAATAAGCGGACTCTGCGGACAGAGAAAAGCAGTCCGCTAAAAACAGAAATGACCTATAACTCGCGACCAGGTGGGCAGGTGAGCCTGAGCGGCATACTTTCCTCACCGGACTACAAGCTATAGAATCAACCCAAATAATTCCCTGCGAAGAGCAAGATGCTCACTTGGCGGAACGGTTCCCTGCCCTCTTGCCTCGAGTACAGTCTAGGCTGTGGGTCTCCTGCAGGCACTGCTTGAGGGTACCATGGAGTGTTCGAGAGTTACAAGCTAAGATGACCCGCGGGCAGGTGAGCCGGAACGACATACTTTCCTCACGCGATCATCGAAGTTATAACAATATTCCTAAAGCGGCGTGGTAGAGCTTTACACCCACCTTGCCCTCCATAATGCAAGGGTGGGGTCAGGTACCTGCCGGGATCCGAAGTCCAGAATCCAACCGCGCTAGAGCCTGCAAGCTCCCACTACACGGTGTGAAATCTCCCCGCAACACGTGGTCTTCGTGGTGTTACGCTAATGACAACGGCTCTAGGGGAGGTCTAGCCGAACTCGGCGATGTCTCCTGGTATCAGGGAACCGTTATAGGTCTTTGGGAGAGAGAGAAAACACTAGAAAAAAGGTCAGTATGGATTCTTTGATTAAGAAAATGCATTTGCAAAGAAAGCATAAGAAAGAAAAAAGGGGGTTCGGGTGTAGAACCGTTTTTGAAATCTCTCTTAGCGCCTTATCTGTTATGATTACAACAAAACACTCGAAGAAGTGTTAGCAAGCAGTTTCTATTCATAACAATTTTTGAAGAGAATACAGAAAGTAGAAGGAGGTTTTAAGAATAGAACCGCTCGAGGTCATCCCCACTCCACGTGTGTGGTATATCCTCTCCTTCGTATGTCTGCAAGCGATAAGCGCCGCTCTTTAATGCTTCTTTGACGACAAAAGGGTCGGCCCAATTTGGATTAAGCTTTCCAAATGAACCAGCTCTTGCAGCAGCATCGACCTTCTTTAGAACTAGATCTCCCACTTGGAAGTGTTTGATCCTTATATTCTGATCGAAGTTACGTGCCATCCTCCTTTTGACCTCTTCCTGCCTTATAGCCGCTTGATCTCTGACCTCCTCGATGTGTTCCAAGCTGAACCTCATCTCCTCATTATTCAACTCAGCCCAATCATCAACACCTTCTCTTGCAAGCAGCACTCTGGGTGACGGGACTTCAAACTCAATCGGGATGAGCGCCTCTGAGCCATGAGAGAGTTTGAATGGAGTCTCCCCGGTTGCGGATGATGGCGTTGTCCTAAGGGACCAGAGGACTGAAGGAAGCTGATCAGCCCAACTGCCCTTGAGATTCTGCACTTTCTTCTTGAGCAAGTTGAGGATCTGCTTGTTGGCAGCTTCTACCTGGCCATTGCTTCGGGGATGATGAACTGATGCAAAACGCAGCTCTGTTCCGATCTACATGCAAAAATCTATCATCTCTGAGTTGTTGAACTGTGGCCCATTGTCAGTGATTATTGCCATTGGTATCCCGTGCCGACATACAATTTCTCCCCAAATGAAGTTCTTGATGATCTGAGTCGTTGTCTTGGCCAATGCCTTGGCTTCGATCCACTTGCTGAAGTAGTCGATCATTACGATGATAAAACGTCGTTGCCCGCTTGCCAAGGGAAAAGGACCAATGAGATCCATTCCCCAAACCGCAAAGGGCCAAGGAGTTGCAATCGACCTGAGAGACTGAGCTTCTTGGTGCTGAAGCGGAGCAAACTTCTGGCATTGAACACACCTTCTGGCGCAGATCTCTGAGTCTTTCTTCATTGTGGGCCAGAAATACCCTTGCCGCAGTACTCGTCTTTCAAGAGTTCTTGCTCCAGAGTGACTTCCACACTCTCCTGAATGAACTTCTTGCAAAATGGTGTGAGCTTCTTCTTCTGAAACACATCGGGCCATGGTTGAGAGGAAGGTCTTTCTATAAAGGATTCCCGCCACTAGAAAGTAGTGAGCTGCTTTTATTCTGAACTTTTTCTTGTCTTTAACTGTATGATGATAACTTCCTGTTGACAAATATAGGATAAATGGGTCCATCCAAGAGGCACGCTGGTCTACTTGCATCAAATCTCCTTCCACCACTGCCGGGCGGAAGAGCTCGGAAGTTGTGCCTCCTGAAGGCATCCCATGCTTAGAGAGAAAATCGGCCTCCTCATTCTCTGTTCTCGGGATATGTTCGATAGTGAAGCTTTTAAATCTGTCGATCTCTATTTTCACAAGAGCTAGGTATTTTCTCAAGACTGGCTCCCTTGCTTCGAAGTTGCCGAGGACTTGCGACGCCATTACAAGAGAATCAGTTTTGATGTGGACATGATCGATTCCTAATTCTCTTGCAAGCCTCAAACATGCTAGCAAAGATTCATATTCGGCCTGGTTATTTGTTACTGGAAAGTAGAACTTGATGGACTGCTCCAACTTGACTCCGTTTGGATTGATGAGAACCACTCCTGCTCCAGAAGAACTTCTGCCTGAGGCACCATCAACATAGATGGTCCAAGCCAAAGGTGACCTTTCTGCCTGATCAGAACTGGACTCTGGCATGTCAATCAGAAAATCTGCTAGGACTTGAGCTTTGATGGCTGTCTTGGGCACATAAGAAATTTCAAATTCACTTAGCTCTATTGCCCACTTAGCTAGTCTGCCGGAATGCTCGGGCTTTTCCAACACACCCTTCAAAGGCTGATCGGTGACAACTTGAATTGAATGTGCCTGGAAGTATGGGCGAAGCCTGCGAGCTGACATGACCAGTGCCAAGGCCAACTTTTCCAAGATCGGATACCGCGTTTCAGCACTCTTCAAGATATGGCTGACATAGTAGATTGGGAATTGTCTTTTGTTCTCTTCCCGGAGAAGAACGGAGCTGACAGCCTCAGGGCCAACCCCTAGGTACAAGAAAAGAACCTCTCCTGGCCGGGGACTCTGAAGCAGAGGCGACGAGGTGAGCTGCATCTTTAACTGTTCAAAAGCATGGGAGCACTCTTCTGTCCACTCAAACTTGGAAGCACGTCGGAGGGTCTTAAAGAAGGGGGCACTCCTATCTCCAACCCGAGAAAGAAATATTGCAAGACCTGCTAGCCTTCCCCCTAACTGCTGAACTTCCTTCGGTGAACGAGGGGTAGGCATTTCAAGAATAGCTTTTACCTTGTCGGGATTGGGGGCAAGTCCCTCCGGAGTAAGGAGATGACCAAGAAACTTCCCCTTACTCGCTCCAAAAGTACACTTCAAAGGATTGAGTTTCATCTTGTATCTACGCAGAGTAGCGAACGTCTCTGCTAGATCTAGCAAGTGCAGCGAAAACGATTTACTCTTAATCAAGAGATCGTCTACATACACTTCTAGGTTTCTTCCTTTTTGATGGTTAAACACACGGTCCATCATCCGTTGATAGGTCGCGCCAGCATTCTTAAGCCCAAAGGGCATGACAAGATAGCAATAACATCCATCGTTAGTTATGAACGACGTGTGAGGAACATCGGGCTTATGCATTCTTATCTGGTGATAACCAGAAAACGCATCTAAAAAACTCATGTAAGAGTATCCTACCGCGGAATCAACTAAAGAATCTATCCGAGGCAGGGGGTAGCAATCTTTAGGACATGCTTTATTAAGTTTTGTAAAGTCTACACACATTCGCCACTTTTCCCCTGGTTTTTTAACCATTACAACATTTGAAATCCAGGTGGGATATTGCACTTCTTTAACAAAATTTGCCTTGAGGAGTTTCGCAACCTCCTCCCTTATTGGTTCTGCAAGCTTTGTTGCCACGTCCCTCTTCTTCTGTTGGATGGGCTTGCAGCTGGGATCAACATTCAGATGGTGGCAAGCTACATCAGGATCCACCCCCGGCATGTCTTCTGCTGACCAGGCAAAGACATCCAGGTTCTTCAGCAGGCAGGAAATCAACTCAGCCTTTTGATCTTCAGGAAGCTCCGAGTTGATGGAGAGTTTCCTCTCCTCCCCTTCAGCAATGGGGACTCCTTGCGTCACCTGGGCAGGTTCCAGGTGAGCACCTTCATCAGCAGCAACTTTCGAACTGGAAGAGGCTTCTGCAGCCTCTGCTGGAGCAAGGGAAGCTTCAACCATGTTGACAGTGCGGACGTAGCACTCCCTTGCTCTCCTTGGGTCACTCCGGACCCGGCACATCCTCCCATCGGCGAAGAACTTGATGGCTAGGTGGTAAGTGGAAACCACCGCTTGATACTTGTTCAGCAGGGGCCTGCCGAAGATGGCATGGTAGCTGCTGGGGGCGTCGACTACTATGAACTGTATCTGCTTTGTTTCCCCTCCAAGCTTCACTGGCAAGGTGACGCTGCCCTCCACCTCTTTCCTCTCTCCTGAGAATCCATAGAGTGGCCCCTCAGTGGAAAGCAGAGGCTTTCCGGTCCTCAGGGCCTCGAAGGTAGACTTGAACAGGAGGTTGACTGAACTCCCTGTGTCAACAAGAATTCTGTCCACTGTGAAGTCCCCAATACCAGCCTGGATTACGACTGCATCATCAAATGGATTGGCTGTACGAGGAAGATCTTCTGGACCAAAGGTGACGACTTCCCTTGGAGGAGTAACGGAAGAAGAGGCCACCTCTGCCTGGGTGACCCTTGAAATTTAAGATTTCCGGGTGGACTCGGTCCCAGCTCCACCATGGATGAAGAAGAGGCGCCCTAGAATCCCTTCATCATTTGTATCAAAGCATTCCACTGGGACGTTGATCGGCCCCAGACGGCCTTCATCCTCCACATCTACACACTCCTGGTAAGTCTCAGCTACCTCTTTGCCCTTCGAGGTGGATGGCTTCGACGAGGAAGGAGAATCCTTCTTGGTCAGGTCAATCTTGCCCTCGGCAAGCAACTTCTCTATCAGCGCACAAAGGACCTTGCAGTCCTCAGTCAGATGGCCCTTTTCCTTGTGGAATTGGCAGAATTGTGAATTATCCCTCGGCTTCCACATCTTCTGAGGCCCTTGCCTCCTCTCTCCTGATCTTTGCAGGATCTGGATGACTTCGTCAAGGTCCAGATCTGCAGGGTCCTCCATGGGACTTTCATCATATTGGCACGGGGCAAGCAAGGCTGCCTGCTGGAGGATGGGAAGAGCTTGCAAAGGAACGGCGGGAGCGGCGGCCAACGGCAGTCTCTGCTCGTGAAACTGTTGATGGCCTTGGAAAGGTTTTTTGTTGCGGAAGTTTCTGCCTCTTTGAGACGGAGGCTGGAAGTCTGGACGAGGGGGCCTGCCACGAGAAGAAGAAGCGGAGGCATCCCTTCCTTCAGCCTTGGCTGTCAGGGATGAGACGTAGGTCGGATTGGCATTTTCCCCTTCTATGAAGCGGTTGACCATGGCGATCAACTCCTGATAGGTCTCAGGTGCCTTTGTCGTCGCCTTAAACTTCAGAGGGCCTTCCCGGAGGCCATGGATCAAGGCAACTTTATAATAGTCGGGGTTCACATTCCTCACCCCCTGAATTTCCCTTTGAAAGCGATCAACGAATCGTGCCACCGATTCGTTATCCCTCTGCTTGATCTCAAATAGGGCAGCTGGCCCATTCTTCCTCTTCCTTGAGGTAGCAAACCTCAGCAGTAACTGGCAACGGAGCTCTGCGAAAGAAGAAATAGTGCCCGAAGGCAGCTCATAGAACCATTCTCTCGCTTGCCCTTCGAGAGTGGTAACCAGCAATTTACACTTGATGGCATCTGTGAGGCATCTCAAAGCTACTGCCCCCTCAAATGCCTGGAGATGAGAAACTGGATCTGTCGTTCCCGAATAGGAAGGGATGCGAGGCTCCCTGAAGTTGCTCGGAGCTGATTCCCATCGAATTCGGTCAACAAAGGGAGACGGGGTGTCAAATTCTGCAGGGTAGAAAGGGCGGACTGGAGCCAAGGAGTCCGCGGGCTCGGCGGACTGGCGATTAGCAAAGTGAAGTTGGCGGGCAGGAGTGCCCCTAGCAGCTTCTCTGAAGAACTCTCTGAAAGCAAACTCTTCCTCTTGAGGGCGCAGAGGAGCAGCGGACTGAGCAGCGTTCCGGGGAGTTGCTGACGACTGCCGAAGCGGAGTTCGGCGAGCTGGGGTCTGGCGGATTGGCGAGTCCGCTGGGTCCGCTGCGGCCTGGGGAGCAAGCCACTGGGCAAGCGTGAGCAAAGCTTGGCTGATTGTGTCAAGATGCTGGTCGGTCTGCCGGCGAGACTGCTCGGCCTCAAGGTGAGCTTGTTCTATCGCGTCCCGAAGGGAGTCTTCTGAAGAGCTGGAGCGGTCTGAAGAGCGGGCTCTGCGGTCTGACATCTTGTGTCCGCTGATTTCAAAACACTACTCGGATCTGAAGGTCGCATGTTAACTGTTGATGCACGAAAAAGGACAGGGAGGTCGAGCACAACCAGCTAACTGTTCGAACACAGGGGAAAAAGGGAGACTGCGAGTAGCGATCTACTAAGCGGATGAGAGCTGAAAGAGGAGCAGGGTCGTGAACCACGGCAACAACAGACTTCGCCCGTCGCGGCCTGAATGCCTCTCTTGCGACGGGCTTTCCCTTGATTGAAGAAGAATTGGGTTACAAGTGAAAGGAAAAGCTGGACAAGAGCAGAGCGAGGGGGAGTCCGCAAGGTACAGGATTCGAGTCCGCAGCCTGTAACAAGTAGGTTCCTGGGTCCGAGTCAGCGTGCCTTGGGTGCACCACCTCCCCCCTATTTATAGGATAGGGGGCCTGCCCAAACGGGCAGGGCTAAAATAACCTGCTGCCCGGGCTACAGGAGAACCGGGCAGCGGTGACGGGAAGCAAAAAGAAAGAACACGCCAGTCCGCACAGAAGTGGCGGACTGGGCTCGCGAGCTGGAGCTTCCACTGCTGCTGGGCGCGCCCACTGGAGGGCGGCGGCCTGGGCGGACGAGATACTGCGTCCGCCGCTGGAGACTTGCCCAACGCGTCGGCGGACTGAGCGGACTGGACTTTGCGTCCGCTGCTGGAGTATCACCCTTGGCGCCTGACTGGCGATGTTGCCGGACTGAGCGGACGGACATGTTTCGTCCGCGCCTGCTGAGGGGTGGTTTTGGAATCTTGCAGTATGTTGCGGACTGAGGGGTTAACATGTGTGTCCACGTATTTCAAATTTTTTTGATCTGAGAAGATGTCACAGTGAACCCCGTAGAGGTAGTGTCGCCAAATCTTCAGTGCAATGATCGCTGCACCCATCTCCAGATCATACACCGGATAGTTCTTCTCATGTATCTTTAGTTGTTGGGTGGCGTAGGCTATTACATGCCCGTTCTGCATCAATACCTAATAGAAAGTGGACAATTTACATGTGATCCCCCATATTGGCACACCACTGCTTCCGCTGCTTAGTATGTCCCCAAACTAAACTCATGCGGGGGTGACCCAGGGGTTGTGGACTACTACTTTTCGATCGAGGTTTCCTATGATACAACTTGTAAGACCCCCCCCCCCCCCTTTTCTTTTTAAACATCGGGGTCTTAGGCCTAGAACCGCCGCTTAGCGGTGACACCTTCACGCCCTGAAGGGTCATCACCGCAAAACACCGATTCTGCCGGCCGATTCGATCACAGAAGAACAACAAAAGTAGAGTAAGCACAAGAGTGGTAAAACTGTAACCAAAAGTTCACAATGCAATCACATCAGAGTAATAATATCTCCACGAAGGGAGAGACCACAAAATATAATGTACTGAACATAAGGGCTTAAGCCCCCTACATCAAATCCTCACTACATAGTCACTCAAGCGGAAGCAAAATAAAACACTACAAAGTTCAGGGGCTTACAGTCCCCGTTGTCTGAACTCCGGTGCTAGACTGCCCCATCTCCAAGCGTGTCGACATGCGGGGCTGCTCCTCCATGTTGGGCTCCACGATCCCCTAAATGACGTGGTCCGAAAACCATTAGTCTAAAAGACTAAGTCCTATCATCCCCCACCATTTCCCCCATGGCCCCTAGGAACCGAGCGGAGAGGAAGAAAGGGGGATACTTAAAGGTGGAGAGTAATCAAGAAACAAATGGCAGCGGACCTATACTAGCAATTTTTATAGTACATGTGGCAGTAAAGTAAAATATGAAAAGTAACCTCAACTTATACAAAAACATATAAGCAAGGGATCTTTTACTGGGCTCCCATCGTATAAAGAGTCCCAAACCAATTTATACGTTGGGGTGTCGGTTACTATCAGCAATATATATAAAGAATTTAACCTTAATTTATAAACTTGCCCACACAAGCTTATAAATCAAGTGGTCGTTTTGCAGGGCCTATTGTATAAGCGTCCCATACCACTTATACAATAGGTGACATGGGTTTTATGCTATGATTATGCTATGACATGCAAGTGGGTTATGATGCGATCATGCAAGTGTAACTAACCCACCCGACTCTGTGCACACAGACCTTTAGTTCCCCCTTTCTGGAGCCGAACCTCCCAGGATACCTCCGTAGTGGTAGAGGGAAGCGGTGGGTTGGGCCTCGCCCACCTCTAAATCAGTAAAGCACTACCGTTCAGACCTATCGTACACCTCAACGCTGGTGCACTAAGCGGAGATCCTGCCTACTCTTGCCGGCTGGCGCACCAGACTTCTGTTGGCAAAGTGCTAGACACACTTGCCGAGTAAACGTATTGGCGTCGGTGCATCGACACTCCAATACCGAAGGCCCACCACCTTTACTTTATGCACATGCAACCTTATGTATCAGCACCAAGCCAAAGCTCCCCGGACCATCCTGTCTGTCACAAACATCAACCGAGCCAAAGCTCACCGGGCCATCCTGCCCCTCACAAATATCAACCGAGTCAAACCAACTTCCCGAGACACCGAGGTGTGTAACATCCCATTTCCAACTAGACCCCTAATGGTGGTTTTGGCCATGACTACGGCATAACAAAACCCTAGGAAACTAAAAAGGTCCAAGTGATAGAAGTCCAAGATGAGAATCACCCTCGTCTACCTGTGGCACAACCTCATCACAAAACCTAGGGCTTGACCTTACAGCTTCACCATGACACCATGACCACACCACAACTTCACTAACTTATCAGAGGGTCCAGTAGAGCCTTAAGTGTCCATTAGAGTCAACCCAAAGTGGCCAAGTTGACCTAGGACCACCATAGGCCTAAATTGGGCAAGGTGCCCTAACAAAGGGCAGTTGGCCTCTAATGTGCCCAACCAACCTTGCCCAGTTCTTCCTAGACCTAAAGTGAGGTCAATGGGTCACTAAGGAAACATTGGGTGCAGTCCTAGAGACCTAGTTGACCCAAGTCAACTCAAGCCCCAAAGTGGTCAAAGTGCCCTAACTAAGGGTAGGTGACCTACAAAGTGCAAGGTAACCCTACATAACCCTTCCTAGACCTCAAGGGAAGCCATGGGGTCACCAAGAACAACTTGTAGTCAACCCAAATGGTCATGTTGACCCAAGTCAACTCTTGTCTTAAAGTGGTCAAAGTGCCCTTACCAAGGGACAAGTGACCTCCAACATACCAAGTCAGCCCTATCCAACCCTACCTAGACCTTAGGGGAGATCAATGGGTCACCAGGGACTCTTTAGGGGCAACCAAAAAGGTCAAAAAGACCAAGGTCAACCCAAGCCTACCTTGGGTCAACCTAGCCCAAATAGGCTAGCGCAAGTTCAAGCCTCCTCATGTGGCTTCTTTAGGAGATGATTTGTATGGATGGGCTGCCAATAGACCTCCAGATTTACCAAGTCAACTTGGTGACTAGGAGAGAGAGTGAGCTTCATTTCCATGGTTATGGAGGAGAGAGAAAAATGAAAGAAGGTGGAAGGAAGGGGCTCGGCCAAGGGGAGGGCAAAGGCCACCTTTAATGGCTGAATTCAACTCCCCTAGGGAAGGGGAGAAGTTTCGAGACGCTTCCCTGGCCTCCAAGGGCCTGGTTCAGCCCCCTCTACCATGGCCGAATGTAGCCATTAATGGACTTAATGGCCATTCATGATCCTGCCTCTCCCCCCCAACTGATACTTTAAACACCTTCAGTGGGCCGAGAGGAGGATTTCCCAGTCCTTACCTGAAGAAACTGAGCCTCCCCACTGTGTAGTTGCAGAAACCGAGCGGCGCCCCATTCAAAGATGGCTTTCCGGCGATCTTCTCGACTTCAGGCCGCCGGCAAGGTTCTCCTCCACTCCTTCTTTCATGGGTAGTTCTTAGGAATCTTTAGTGCCAAGGTTCGGGCTCAATTGAGCCCGATCCAAAGGGAAATTTTCCTGGTTTCTCTGCAAAAATACAACCATTGTGATCGCCGGAATAGGGCTCTCCGGCGGTTGTGATGCCGCCCGACGATAGTCACCACCTCAACGGAGGTGATGGTGGTGGTGGCCGGCCGGGGGGGTGGCTGGATGGCCGGCGGCAACCGCTTAAACCTGGCCCAGGCAAAATGAATCCTGGCCGTCGGCTCAAGGTAGAAGATGAACGGATCCCGTCCACTTTGCGCCAAGATTCGTGCCATTTTAGATTTTAAACAATAGTATATCAATTTTCTAATTATTTAATTATGTCACAGATTTTGTATTTATTGGTTTTAGTTTTTAAAAATACTTTGATGTTGTTTCATAAAAAGTGGTCAACATAAACTTTGTAGCTTGGACGGTCTAGTTTATGTCAAAATTGATTTGAACCCATTTGGGTTCCTAGTTGGACCAGGGCACTAATTTTGGTGAGGTCTATCCCTAGGGCTATCCTGAAATTCCAATGGATGTCCACCCTTCATCCCTTCCCCACATGACCTGAGATTTGGGCAGGGAGTCTACCCTAGCTATATATAGGGCATGTCCAAAATTCAGAATTTTTGGAAAATAGTTTTCTATAGTGTTTAGAAAAAATTAATAATCAATGAATAAATTAATTAGGTGTCCTAAACACCTCCAAATCCCCCCAAATTTGGGTGGGAGGTCTTAGAGGGCATGTTACGGCTCTGGTAAAAACTTCATCTCATTTGGAGATGTTTTGATTAGGTATTGATCCAACCCTAGGTTGACCCCTTTTAGGGTTAAATAGGTCAAGCATCCCCTTTGGGTTTTGAGTGGTCAAATCACCTCAACAGAGGCTGATATTTTGGCCACTAACTTTTTATAGTATGACTCACCCTCCAATGGAATTTGGGGTGATTAAGTGTAGTGTAGCCATAGAACCCTATGGTAGTTTCCTTAATGAGGATTTTTAGGGTTTGAAGATCACAGAGTCAAATGACATTGGATTGACTTGAAACTTTGTGGAGAACACCATAGGATTAGTATAGTTCCCTGGTTAAAATATTAGGGAATTTGGAAGCATTAAACACCCTCAAAACCCTAACCCTAGCTTAGGGTACAAACCTTGTAGGGATAGAAAATGTCACAAAAACTCTTTGAAAAGTGATGAGATTTGGGTTGAGTAGTTTTTGAGGTTAGTACAAGCTCTGAAGATTTTATTATGAATTTAGGATTATTATTATCGATACTTCATTGACAAATTGGTAATTTGTATTATTTACTTAGAAATTTATTAGGAAGAAACTACTTGCTGGAAAATGATGAAATCTAGCCAGTGGACTTTTTCTTATGTTTTAAAGCTCGGTGAAGTTTTATAGAATTTTTGGATGAATATTTTTAAGGGTTGCTTCATTAAGTATGGTTTCCCATAAAAAAATTAATTTAATTTATTTTGGTGGAGCTCCGCTTAGTGCACCAGCGTTGAGGCATACGATAGGTTTGACCGGTAGTGCTTTACTGGTTTAGATGTGGGTGAGGCCAAACACACCACTTCCGTCTGCCACTACGGAGGTATCCTGGGAGGTTCGGCTCCAAAAAGGGGGAACTAAAGGTCTGTGTGCACAGAGTTGGGTGGGTGAGTTGCACTTGCATGATCGCATCATAACCCACTTGCATATCATAGCATAATCATAACATAAAACCTCTGTCACCTATTGTATAAGTTGTATGGGACGCTTATACAATAGGCCCTGCAAAACGACACCTTCATCTATAAGCTTGTGTGGGCAAGTTTATAAATCAAGGTTAAATTCATTATATATATATTGCTGATAATAACCGACACCCCAACGTATAAATTGGTATGAGACTCTTTATACGATGGGAGCCCTGTAAAAGATCCCTTTCTTATATGTTCCCGTATAAGTTAAGGTTAAATTTTCATACTTTACTCTACTGCCACATTTACTATAAAATTGATAGTATAGGTCTACTGTCATCTGTTTCTTGATTACTCTCTACCTTTAAGTCCTCCACTTTCATCCTCTCTGCTCGATGTCTAGGTGCCATGGGGGAAGGGGTGGGGGATGATAGAACTTAGTCTTATAGACTAACGGTTTTCGAACCACATCATTTAGGTGATCGTGGAGCCCAACATGGAGGAGCAGCCCCGCAGGTCGGCACGCTTGGATATGGGGCAGTCTAGCACTGGAGTTCAGACTATAGGGACTGTGAGCCCCTGACCTTAGTAGTGTTTTATTTTCCTTCCTCTTGAGTGACTATGTAGTCAGGATTTGATGTATCGGGCTTAAGCCCTTATTTTCAGTACATTATATTTTGTGGACTCTCCCTTCGTGGAGATATATTTAATCTGATGTGATATTATTGTTGACATTTGGTTAGAGTTCTTACCACACTTGTGCTTACTCTACTTTTGTTGCTTTTCTGTGATCGAATCGGCCGGCAGAATCGGCGATTTGCGGTGATGACCCTTTAGGGAGTGAAGGTGTCACCGCAAAGCTGCGGTTCTTGGGTCTAAGACCCCGGTGTTTTGAAAAGAAAAAAAGGGGGTCTTATAGGGTGTGTGAAAGTGAAACACCTAATTATTCTAGTTGCTCTTTAAGATTTATCACTCCTACAGTTTAAGTTAGCCCAGGACTGCCCAAGGTATACCCCGCGAAGGGCTCTCGAAGGCACTAGGAACTACGATGAGATTACTCCCAAAGCTCCCTTTCGCAAGACACTTACTATTATTGGTTGCTACCCGATTTCCCAACCCTTAATTAATTTTACTAAATCTAGCCCTAGTGCATTAAACACCTCCTCCCTACGGGAAGGACGACCTTTCGCCAATCCCGAGCACCTACTAACACTAGTCAAACTCTCACTCTACTAATCCTGTCTTCCAATGATGAACTCCTTTATTTACCCAAACCAGCAACCTACTGAGGATTCAACTCTTCAAAATTCATTGCCCACTATAGTTCGGTTTCCGCAGTTACTATATGCAGACCACCCTATACTATATGAGATGTATAAAAGAGGTACTCCGGATTGTCTTCCAAATCTCCTATAAAATTTATCAGAGGTCTATCATAACAAATTTAGTCTAAAATCAGAGATTCATAATATTTCTAATTAATTTGGTATTTATTGAATTTTCCTAAATGTTTGGCAATGGGCAATTTTGAACATGAACTATATGATCAACTCAAGTAATGGCCACCCAAAAATTTTCAACACTAAATAATAGAGATATATTACTAGATACAAATTTCCATAATTTTGCAAAAAATATTTGACCTCTTAATTAATTTATCCCAAATAATTCCCTTAATCATATGTAAAGAAGGAAGTACCAAAATTATTCATCAGAAAATTATACAAAAATATCTTACTATGGTACAAAAAGGGTCCTTGTGCAAAAATCATAATTTTACAGGCTTGCTAGACATCAAAATAAATTTAATTAGTTTTTCATGGGAAAACATACTTAATGAAGCAACCCTTAGAAATAATCTTCAAAAAATCACATAAAAATTTACAGAGCTTTAAAACATAATAAAGAGCCCTCTGGCTAAAGTTCATCAATTTCTAGTAAGTAGTTTCTTCATAATAAATTTGTAAGTAAATAATACAATTTACTAAATTGTTAATGAAGTATCCAAAATAATAATCCTAAATTCATAATAAAATCTCCAGAGCTTGTACTATCTTTAAAGATACTCATCCCAAATGTCATCACTTTTCAAAGAGTTTTTAGTGACATTTTCCTTCACCACAAGGTTTGTGTCCTGAGCTACGGTTAGGGTTTTGAGGGGGTTTAAGGCTTCAAAATTCCCTAAAATTTTAACCAGAGGACTATACTAACACTATGTTCCTCTCCACAAATTTTCAAGTCAATCCAATGTCATTTGGCCCCATGATCCTCAAACCCTAAAAATCCACATTAAGGGACCTACTCTAGGGTTCTAGGGGTACCCTACTCTTAACCACCCCAAATTCCATTGGAGGGTGAGTCATCCTATATAGAGTCAGTGGCCAAAATATCAGCTTCTGTTGAGGTGATTTGGCCACTCAAAACCCAAAGGGGGTACTTGACCTAGTTAACCCTAAAAGGGTCAACCTAGTGTTGGATCAATACCTAACCAAAATATCTCCAAATGAGATGAAAATTTTACCAAAGCCGTAATATTCTCTCTAAGACCACGCACACAAATTTGTGGGGACTTTGAGGGGTTTATGTATCCTAATTAATTTATTCATGGTTTATTAAATGTTTCTAAAAACTATAGAAAATATTTTCCAAAAATTCTGATTTTTGTACAGGCCTTTGGTATAGCTAGGGTAGAAGCCCTGCCCAAATCTCAGATCATTTGGACAAGGGATGAAGTGTGGCATACATTTGAATCTCAGGATAGCCGTAGGTATAGGTCCCACCAAAATGGGTGTTGTGGTCTAACCATGACTTCACATTGAGTGAAATCAATTTTAAATTAAACTACACATCAAGGGCTATATTTTCTATGTTGACCACGTTTTCTGTTCTAGCCTCTATGTATTTTTAAAAATTAAAAATATTAAATACCAAATCTATGACACAAATTAAAATATCATAAAATTATATCCTATAGTTTGGATTTTGATAAAGAACGAATCTTGGCGCGCCTTGGACGACATCCCGTCAACGTCAACCTTGAACCGATGTAGGATTCATTTTTCCTGGGCCAACTTCAAGTGCCTGCCGCCAGCCATCCAGCCGCTGCCCCGGCCGGCCACTGCAACCATCACCTCCGTTGAGGTGGTGGTTGTCGTCAGGCGGCAGCACAGCTGCCGGAGAGGCATATTCCGGCGGTTCTACCAAGTTATCTCTCGGCCCGAAACCATGGGAATACAAAATTGGTTCGGGCCTAATTGGAACCTTGAACCTAGACAATGCTACGATCTATCCATGAGATAAGGGGAAAAGGATGACATTGCCGGCGGCCTGAAGTCGAGAAGATCACCGGGAAACCTTCCTTGAAGGCGACTCCGCTCAGTTTCTACAACTACACAGTGGGGACGCTCGGTTTCTTCAGGTAAGGATTGGGAAATCCTCCTCTCGGCCCACTGAAGGTGTTTAAAGCTCGGATGGGGAGGGGAGAGGTTGGATCATCAATGGCCATTAAGGCCATTAATTGTTAGATTCGGCCATGGTAGGGGGTGCTGAACAAGGCCCTTGGTGGCCAGGGAAATGGCTGGAAACTTCTCCTCTTCCCTGGGGGAGTTGAATTCAGCCATTAAAGGTGGCCTTTGGCCTCCCCTTGGCCGAGCCCCTTCCTTCCCCCACCCCCCTCTTTCATTTTTCTCTCTCCTCCATAACCATGGAAATGAAGCTTGCCCTCTCTCCTAGTCACCAAGTTGACTTGGTCAACCTGGAGGTCTATTGGCAGGCCATCCATACACATCATCTCCTAAAGAAGCCACATGAAGAGGCTTGAGCTTGGGTTAGCCCATTTGGGTTAATTTGACTTAATCATAAGGTAGAGTTGACCATGGTCAATATGACCATTTTTGTTGACCCCAATGGGTCCTTGGTGACTCATTGCCCTCCCCTAAGGTCTAGGAAGGGTTATATAGGGTTACCTTGCACTTTGGAGGTCGCCTACCCTTAGTAAGGGTACTTTGACCAGATTAGGGGCTAGAGTTGGCCTGGGTCAACCTGGCCTCTAGGACTGAACCCAATGTGTCCTTAGTGACCCATTGACCACACTTTAGGTCTAGGAAGACCTGGGCAAGGCTGGTTCGACACATTAGAGTCCAACTGCCCTTTGTTAGGGCACCTTGCCCAAATTTAGGCATATGGTGGTCCTAGGTGAAATTGGCACTTTGGGTTGACTCCAATGGACCCTTAAGGCTCTAGTGGACTCTCTAATATGTTAGTGATGTCATGGTGAAGCCCTAAGGTCAAACCCTAGGTTTTGTGATGAGGTTGTGCCATAGGTAGACCAAGGTTATTCTCACCTTGGCCTTCTATCCCTTGGCCCTTTTTAGCTTCCTAGGGTTTTGTCATGACCTAGTCTTGGCCAAAACCACTCTTAGGGGTCTAGTTGGAAATGGGATGTTACAGCAACCCCTTGTCTCCTGGCCTTGCCGGAGAGTTGGCCCAAGTCGCGAGTCGTCACTTCCTTTACCTTTGCGCGTGAGATTCAAATGTTGTAGCCTTCTCGGCTTGCCTTAGGGTACCCCCTGGCGCGAGTGGCCTTTAGTGACGTAACCTTCTCACCTATCATTAGAGCAAGCCGTTTTGCCTCGCGCGAATGTCCACTCGCCTTAAGAGAGACCATCCTCGTGACTGCCAGCTGCGAGTGTCTCCACTCGCACTACTCCAAGCTTTTGCCTTAGTTTATTTTTCATTTCATAGGGTCATTTCATAAGGTAAAGCTTGGGATGTTGTTTTGAAAAGATTTTCCCAACCATTATACCATTGAGTGAGTTCACTGCCCTGCTAGCCTGACGAGAGCCTGAGCAACGGGTCCACGAGGGACTGAGCCGGGCTTGAAGTGGTGTAGAATTCCCAAAACTTAGAACTATCCCCAAGAGTCAAGAACCAAGACTTCAAGAACCAGACTTCTCCCCCACATGCGAGCCTTCGAACCTGCCAGCTAATGATACCTTGCGCAGCGGGTCTACCTAGGGCCGAGCCGCGATCGGGGTAGTGCAGAACCAAGGACCAAGAACCAGACCCCTCCCCCACCGGCGAGCCTTCGGACTTGACAGCTAATAAGAGCTTGCGCAGCGGGTCTACCTGGGGCCGAGCCGAGCTCGGGGTTAGTGCAGAACCAAGGACCAAGACCTCTCCCCCACAGGCGAGCCTTCGGACCTGCCAGCTATGAGAGCCTGCGCAGCGGGTTTACTTGGGGCCGAGCCATGCTCGGGGTATTATAGAACCAAGGACCAAGAACCAGACCTCTCCCCCACATGCGAGCCTTCGGACCTGCCAGCTAATGAGAGCCTGCACAGCATGTCTACCTGGGGTCGAGCCACGCTCGGGGTAGTGTAGAACCAAGAACCAAGAACCAAACCTCTCCCCCACAAGCGAGCCTTCGGACCTGCCAGCTAATGAGAGCCTCCGCAGTGGGTCTACCTGTGGCCGAGCCGCGCTTGGGGTAGTGCAGAAGAATGGACCAAGAACCAGACCTCTCCCCCACAGGCGAGCCTTTAGACCTGCCAGCTAATGAGAGTCTGGGCAGCAGGTCTACCTGGAGCCGAGTCCTGCTTGGGGTAGTGCAGAACCAAGGACTAAGACCTCTCCCCCACAGGAGAGCCTTCGGACTTTCCAGCTAATGAGAGCCTGCGCAGCGGTCTACTTGAGGCCAAGCCGCGCTCAGGGTAGTGCAGAACCACGGACCAAGAACCAGACCTCTCCCCCGCAGGCGAGCCTTCGGACCTGCCAGCTAATGAGAGCCTGCACAGCGGGTCTACCTGGGGCCGAGCCGCGCTCGAGGTAGTGGAGAACCAAGGACCAATAACCAGACCTCTCCCCCACAGGCAAGCCTTCGGACATGCCAGCTAATGAGAGCCTGCACAGCAGGTCTACCATAGGCCGAGCTGCGCTCGGGGTAGTGCAGAACCAAGGTCCAAGAACCAGACATCTCCCCCACAGGCGAGCCTTCAGACATGCCAGCTAATGAGAGCCTGCGCAGCAGATCTACCTGGGAGCCGAGCTGCACTCGGGGTAGTGCAGAACCAAGGACCAAGACCTCTCCCCCACAGGCGAGCCTTCGGACCTGCCAGCTAATAAAAGCCTGCACAGCGCGTCTACCTGTGGCCGAGCCGTGCTCGTGGTAGTACAGAACCAAGGACAAAGAACCAGACCCATCCCCCATAGGCGAGCCATCAGACCTGTCAGCAAATAAGAGCCTGCGCAGCGGGTCTACCTGGGGCAGAGCCGCGCTCGGGGAAGTTCAGAACCAAGGACCAAGAGCTCTCTCCCATAGGCGAGCCTTCAGACCTGCCAGCTAATGAGAGCCTGCGCAGCGGGTCTACCTGGGGCCGAGCCACACTTGGGGTAGTGCAGAACCAAGGACCAAGAACAAGACCTCTCCCCTAAAGGTGAGCCTTCGGACCTTCCAGCAAATAAGAGACTGCGCAGCGGGTCTACCTGGGGCCGAGCCGCGCTCGGGGTAGTGCAGAACCAAGGACCAACACCTCTCTCCCACAGGCGAGCCTTTGGACCTGCCAGCTAATGAGAGCCTGCACAGCGGGTCTACCTGGTGTCGAGACACACTTGGGGTAGTGCAGAACCAAGGACCAAGAACAAGAACTCTCCCCTACATGTGAGCCTTTGGACGTGCCAGCTAATGAGAGCCTACGCAGTGGGTCTACCTGGGGCCGAGTCGCGCTCGGGGTAATGCAGAAGCGATCATCTTCCTGTCATTAGAACTTCATGATGGATAAAGATAAGAAGTAATTTGAGAAATTTATTATAATGAACTTGATTTAAATATACAATTTTTGCCCTCCCTTCTCATGGGTAGAAGCGCTTCAAGTCATCACAACTGTAGGTGTGGCTCATGGTCCTACCCTCCACATCCTGGAGGATGTAGCCTCCTGTACTCAGGACCTTCTCTACAATATATGGTCCTTCTTAATTTGGGTTGAGCTTGCCCACAGGAGCAGACCTCCCCACAGCATCAACTTTCTTTAGCACCAGATCTCCTTCTGCAAATTGTTTGATCCTGATGTGCTTGTCGAAGTATCTTGCCATCCGTCACTTGACCTCTTCCTGCCTGATAACTACTACGTCGCGGAGCGCTTCCACCATGTCCAGTGAGATGCGTAATCCTCCTTCATTTTCTATCCTGCAAGCCTCATCTCCATCACCTGCAGCCACAACTCGTGGGGATTGAACCTCAAATTCCACAGGAAGGACTGCCTCACACCCATGGGAAAGTTTGAAGGGGGTCTCGCCAGTGGCTATGTTCGGGGTTGTCCGCAAGGCCCACAAAACTGAGGGGAGCTGATCCACCCAACTCCCCTTCAAGTTCTCGACCTTCTTCTTTAGCAGGTTCACGATGATTTTTTTTAGCCGCCTCCAACTTGTCATTGCTCCTGGGATGGTGGACGGAGGAAAACCTGAGGTCGATGCCCAGCTCGGTGCAGAAACTTATAAACTCCTCACTTGCAAATTGAGGACCATTGTCCGTGACAATGGCCTGAGGCAGCCCGTGCCTGTAGATGATCTCTCCCCCAAATGAAGTTCCTGATGACTTGGTAGGTGACTTTGGCCAGCGCCTTAACCTCCAGGCACTTTGAGAAGTAGTCGATCATAACAAAGAGGAACCTACTTTGCCCACTGGCTGGAGGGAAAGGCCCAACCAAATCCATCCTCTAGATAGCAAACGGACTCGGTGCCGTGATGCTTCAGAGCCTCTGAGCTGCCTGCAGCTGGAGGGGTGCTTAGAGGTGGTATTTTTGGCACCTCCTTGCAAACTCCACAACATACTTCCTCAGGGTGGGCCAGAAGTACACCTGCCTGACCACCCTTGCTTCCAACGTCCTACCTCCAGAATGGCTTCAACATTCCCCCGAGTGCACCTCCTCAAGAATTTGTCGGGTGTCCTATTCGGTCACACATTGCGCCAGAAGGCCCTAAAGCATTTTCGATATAGGCTCCCTTCATGCATGAGATAATGGCCCTCCTTATGCCGAAAGTTCTTTGCCTCCTTGATCCCCTCAGGGAGGTTGCCTGTGACGAAGAAGGTCACGAAGGGATCTACCCATGAGGGTTGCCGATCCACTTCCATGAGCTCCCCTTCCTCGATCGCTGGATGGAACAGATCCGTCAAGGTTCCTCTTCCCCGAGGTCCAAACCTAGCTAGCTGATCGGCTGTTGTACTCTCTTATCTTGGAACGTGTTGGATGGAGAAAGTCTGGAACCCCCCGATGATCGCCCTCACCTTGGACAATTACTTCACAAGGGTGGGTTACCGAGCTTCGAACTCTCCTCGAATTTGTGATTCCACCACCAGCGAGTCCGTGAAAGCCTCCACATCCTGGATCTCAAGCTCCCTTGCCAAACAAAGGCCGCTATCACGGTCTCGTACTATGCTTGGTTGTTATTTACAGGAAAGTGCAAGACCACCGCCTGTTCTATGGTGACCCCGTGAGGACTTGTCAATACCACCCCTGCTCCGAGGGAGTGCTTTCCCGAGGCACCATCCACCGTCATCTTCCTTTCCTCCTGCGGCCCCTACTCCTCGGCCCCTACCTCCACAACGTAGTCTGCCAAGAAGTCGGCCACCACCCGCGCCTTGATGGAGAGCCTTGGTACGAACGAGATATCGAATTCACTCAACTCAATAGACCACTTGGCTAGTCTACCTGAGTGCTCCACTCCTTCAAAAATCTTACAGAGGGGATGGTTTGTCACCACCCTGATCGAGTGTGCTTGGAAAAATGACCAGATCTTCCTAGCCTAAATGATCAAGGTGTAAGCCATCTTTTCTAGGATAGGGTAGCGAAGCTCCGCCTTCTTTAGGATCCTGCTAACGTAATAGATTGGTAGCTGCTTCCTCCCCACTTCCATAACTATGACAGAGCTCACTGCCTCTGCTGCCACTCCGAGATACAAGGTCAGATCCTCCCCCTCCTTCGGGATTTGAAGTAGAGGAGCCAGGAAGAGCTGCCTCTTAAGCCCTTGGAAAGCTTCTTCACATTCAGCAGTCCACTCGAACCTTTGATTACCCTGCAGTACCTTGAAGAATGATGAACATCTTTCTCCCGACATAGAGAGGAATCTACTCAGGCCGGCCAGCTTTCCTGTCAAGCGCTGGACCTCCTTAGCATTGCGTGGCGACTCTAGCCCTAGGATGTCTTTCAACTTATCCGGGTTGGGTTCTACTCCCTCTGGGGTCAGAAGATGCCTGAGGAACTTCCCACGGCTTGCCCCAAAAACACACTTTAAGGGATTCAGCCACATTTTAAACTTACGCAAGGTGGCGAACGTCTCCTACAGATCTCGAAGGTGTAAGTACACACCCTTGCTTTTAACCATAAGGTCATCAACATAGACCTCCACGTTCCTCCCCCTCTGGCTCTGGAAGACCCGATCCATCATGCGTTGGTATGTAGCCCATGCATTTTTCAACCCAAAGGGCATAATTTTATAACTGAAGCATCCCTCCCTTCTGATGAACGAGACTTCCTTGACGTCGGGAGGGTGTATTCAGATCTGATGGTAACCTGAAAAAGCATCGAAAAAACTCATAATTGAAAAACCAACGGCTGAATCAACCAGCGCGTCAGTTCGAGGCAGGGGGTAGCAATCATTGGGGCATGATTTATTTAATAATGAAAAGTCGATACACACGCGCCATTTCCCAACCCCACTTTTTCACCATTACAATGTTGGAGACCCAGCCAGAATACTGGATCTCCGAGATGAAGCCGACCTCCAGAAGCTTCTTGACCTCCTCGCGGATTGGCTCTTCCAGCTTGGTTGCGATGGTCCTCATCTTCTGGCGTATGGGGCGCATCCTGGGATCCAGGTTTAGGCGATGCCAGGCCACATCTGCATCGATGCCCGTCATGTCAGCCGCGCTCTAAGCGAAGATGTCGACGTTGCTCTGGATGCAAGCCTGCACTCTCTCTTGGTCCTCGGTGCTCAAACCCCCGCTGATCTTCACCTTCTGCACCTAGCCGGTGCTGGTGAAGACTTCCATCCCCACCACCTCCTCCGCCTGCTCCAGCCGCGACTGCTCCCAGCCGGCCAATGCCTCCTCTTCCTACCCCAACTCCTCTTCTCCTCCTGCTCCCTCAACTTCCATCGACTCTTCTAGGCCCTCACTTTGTTGATGCTCAATCTCCCTGCCTCTTTGGGCTTCCCTCTCAGCTCCATCTTCCACCTCCACCTACCGACCCTCCTGCGGCTCCAACTCTTCGTCCCTCTAGACCTCCTGCACAACTCCTCCCCGCTGCTCCTCCTAAATCTCCTCCCTTCCGACTTCCTCTCCGGCTTCCTCTCTCGCCTCCTCTAGGCTCATCTCCTGCTCTCTGACAACTTCTTAGCCTCATTCCGCGCCTTATCTAAGCTCATCTCCTCCTCTCCGACAACTTCTTCAGCCTACTTCCTTGCCATCTCTAGGCTCATCTCCTCCTCTCCGACAACTTCTTCGTGCGGCGCCATCTCCTTCTCCATCTCCTCCTCCTATGCCATCCAAGATATGGTGTTGAATGTTGTAACGTAGCAATGTCTTGCCATCTTCGGGTCCCCTCTGACCCTGACTTGCACCCCCCCCCCCATTGTTGAGCTTGAGACATTGATGAAATGAGGAGGAGACACAGCGAAAGGCGCTGATGAGGGGGCGCCCAAATATGGTACTATAGCTGCTCGGGGCGTCCACGATCACAAACCTGCAGTTCCGTGACACGCCCCCAACTTTACGTGTAGCCCTACTCCCCCTTCCACTTCCTTCCTATCTCCTGAGAAACCGAACAATGGTCCGACCGAAGCTAGTACTCTCTTGCCCTCAACCTGCATCTCATTGAAGGCCTTTTTGAAGATTACATTTACAGAGCTCCCGTTGTCCACTAGGATCTTGGAGACCGTGAAATTCTCTACCGCCATCTGGATCACCAAGGCATCACAGAACGAATCTTCGTAATCCGGCATATCCTCTGAAGAAAAGGTAATTTTTTCTTTCGGGGGCAGAGCCTGGAAGGTCGAGGCTACCCCCCTTCGGTACATGGTCTGGAGGCTAGCCTTACGAGCAGCCTCGATCCCAACTCCTCCGTAGATCACCCCGATCCCTCCTCGGGTTCCTACATCCACCCGATCCTCGCATCTATCCTCCGTCTCCCCCTGCTGCACTTCCACGATCCTCACCGGCTGCTCCTGCCTCCTCACCTCATGTATTCTCTCACTTCTAAGAACTCTGGGCAGGTGGTCATTGCATGACCCACCTCCTGATGGAAGTCACATAAAGGCAACGCCACCCTGCCCCTTCTTCCTTCTCCACCATCTCGCCTTCCATCTCCTCCCCGAGATCCTCTCCTTCCTCCTCTACCTCGAGCAATCTCCATTGCCTCTTGCTGATGCTTGAAGCGATCCCTCGGCCCCTGCCTCCATGCTGGCTGATCGTACCTCCTCGGTTCATAGAAGTTATCTCTTCCCTGAAAACCTCCTCCTAACTCCTATGGGCGACCCTCCTGAGGCCTCCAACCTATCCGGTTGTTCGGGTCCCGGGCCCCCCGTCCTTGATGCAGTCCCTGTTGCCCCTGACCTCGGTGTTCTTCCCTCCTCCTCTCTTCTCTCTACTCCTTTTGCCTTCCTGCTTCTGGCTCCTTCACATCATCCTCTGACAACCTGGCCAGCTTCCTCGCAAACACCGGATTGTCCCTCTCGAAGTCTGTCTCCTTTGCCGCCCTCTCCATGAGCTCCTCAAAAGAGAGTGGGGCACCCTCTTCAACTCCATAATGAAGAAACCCGGCCTCAGTCCCAGAGTAAATGCAAGCTTCAACGTATATCCTGGAACTTCCTAGACCATGAGGACCTCTTCATGAAACCGATCCATGTAATGTCCAAACATCTCGTCCTGCTTCTGCCTCACAGCAAACAGGCCCTTCGCCTCCTTTTTACGCTTCTTTGATGTTGAGAACCTCAACAGGAAACTTCTTCGCAGATCTTCGAAACAGTAGATCGACATTGCTGGCCACTGGTGGAAGTAGTCCCGAGCATTCTCCTTCAATGTGATGGCAGATAGCTGACACTTTAAGGCATCCATCATCTGCCTTATCGAAACGACATCTTCAAACCATTGCACGCGATGTACAGGGTCATCCTTCCCCGAGTAGTAGGTCATGTCGGGCTCCCGGAATCCCTCCGGCACCGGAGCCGAGATGATGAGCTCACTGAATGGGCTCTCGCAACCTGCCTGCTGAGATGGCACGCCTCGCGGCATCGACTGACTGGCCCGATCCGCGAGACAGTTCCCTGGGAAGAGCTCTTGCATAGCATCCTCCCTCTCGCCAACTTCTACCGGAATCTCTTTCTCGGGACGTTGGCCAAGGAAGAGCTCTCTCACCGCCACGTCCCTCTCGCCAGCCTCCGCCAGGACCTCCTTCCTCGGGCGCTGTCCAGGGGCGTTCTCGCCCAAGTGCGGGACCTCCTCCATCGGGACCTGAGGTGTGTCCCACTCACTTCTGGCTGAGAAGGCCAAGCTGATGGTCTGCATGACCTCTCGCCTGAAGTCATCCAGCATCTTCCTTGTCACCTCTTCTCCCCAAGAGGGGGAACATCCTAAACTAGATCCTTCACCTTCACCTCCTTCCATCAGACTAAACTCAAGTTTTCTTATATCAGCTACCTTCCACGCTCACCGGACCAGATCTGTTGAAGCAAAAATCTGACTTCGACAAGAGTTCGAAGAATTGGGGCGTAGCCAACACCTTCTCGTCCCAAGCTCTGACCTCCGACTGGTCATGAAGGACTAGAAACTGACCCAAGGCGTCAGCAGGGAGGTCTCACCGCTTACTCGGAAGATCTCTAATAGCTTCCCCTCCAAAGCCAAAAGCTGGGCTCGGAGCTCCTCAGAAAGAACAGAAAAAAGCCTCTCAAGTCCCGGGAAAGATATCTATGTGTGCTTGTGAAGAACCCCTCTGGGTCTATTTGTAGTTTTCTGAATTGGATCTGCAAATAACCATACTAGGCTGACCTGAAAATACCAGAATACCCCTAGTTGGGTCTGCCAACAGCCAAACTCCGCTATTGTGAGGAGTTATATGCCGACCACCGGGGGCAAAAGGGTAAAATTACCCGGGTAGAAGAGTAAAAAACCCCTTGGGTATAGAAATGTGAAAATGGCCCCTTCTCTGTATGGCGAGAGGGGGAGTATCTATCGGCGAGACGAATCTTCCTCCCGTGTTGCCAACCTTACATGCTGTGAGGTCTTCTCGCGGTCATAGGCCTTCTCGCGCACTCAGGAGGGGCGTCTCACCTACTGTAGAGGCCACTTATCTCGCCACGTGCGAGTGGACAACATGGTCCCACTCGCCCATCAATTACACTCGCCCGTCTCGACTATTCGCACTTTGAGGACATCTCGTGAGCCCTCATTATTGGTTGGGTTTGCTCGAAGTGCAGCGGATCACTCATTATTTGTTCGCAAGACATCAGCCGGCCTTGTTGTTCTTGCTATTTATGTTGATGATATTCTTCTCACATGTGATGATAAAGAAGGTATGGATAAGACAAAGAAGCATCTTCTTAAGCATTTTGTCAATAAAGATATGGGGTCTCCGAAATATTTCTTGGGTATTGAAATATCTAAAAAGCCAGGATCTATATTCTTTCACAAAGCAAATATGTCTTGGATCTCTTAAAAGGGACAGGTCTCCTTGGGGCTAAACCTGCTCATTCTCCGATGTCGGTTGAAGATGACAACTATTGTAGTAAGGATTCACCTCTTCATGAAGATGTCACCAGGTATAGCTGGCTTGAGGGGAAACTCATTTATCTGACAGTCACAAGACCAGAAATTTGCTATGCAGTGAGAAAAGTGAGTCAGTTTATGAAAGCTCCTGAGGAGTGTCATCTGCAGTCAACTATAAAGATTATACAGTATATGAAAGGTGCTCCAGGAAAAGGACTTTTATTTCAAAAGAGTGGTCACTTGAAAGTTGAGGCATATTTTGATGCGAGCTTTGCAGATGATAAGGAAGATAGGAAGTCCACATCTGGGTTCTGTACTTTTGTTGGTGGAAATTTGGTAACCAGGAAGGAAAGTAAACAGCAGACATTATATTCCATAAACATTTCATACAACTTGCCCCGCATTGCATAACAGTTACTCAAAGAGCTCGGGAAATTCAGCTTGCATGGTCTGCTCTCTCTCCCATGTTAGCTCTTTACGGCCGCAATTGTCCCTCCGGACTTTGAACATCCCGATTGTCTTGTTCCGCAACCGTTTCTCGGTACGATCCTCGATCCAAATAGGCCTAACCTTCGTCGTTAGCCCATACTCCACCGACACACGATCATTCTCGATCACTTGACCTGGATCTTTAACGGCTTTCCGAAGTACAGAGATGTGAAACACATCATGTAATCCACCCAAGTCTGCCGAAAGAGCTAGCCGATATGGAGCTTCCCCAACGCGCTCTTCCACTTCAAACAGACCAAGGTATCGTGGACTCAACTTTTTCAGACGTCGAATCCTGGATACGTCTTTGAAGGGTTTGATCTTCAAGTATACCCAATCGCCCACCGCGAACTCCACATTCCAGTGCTTGGCGTTGTAGTTTTTCGCTTGACGATCTTGGGCTATCAATAGCCTTTCTCGGATATTGCGTATCGTCGAGTTTGCTTCCTCTACTTCGCTACGCCTATACACTTTGGATTCACCTGCTTCTACCTAAGCTAACGGCATACGACACTTCCGACAATATAGAGCTTCAAACGGTGTCATACCGATGCTCGCTTGGTATCTATTGTTGTTGGCAAACTCCACCAGATAGAGATGATCTTCCCATCTCTTGCCAAAGTCCAGATCTCACATTCGGAGCATATCCGCCATTGTCATGTTGTTTATCTCAGTTTGGCCATCCGTTTTGGGGTGAAAGGACGTACTGAATGTCAATTTAGTGCCCAACAGCTGATGGATTAGCCGCCAATCATTCGAAGTAAAGCGCCCATCATGATCGCTCACAATGCTACAAGGAACACCATGTAGCCGCATGATCTGCTCCACATAGAGCTTTGCCAAACTCTCCACTGAATAATCCCATTTGTTCAGAAGGAAGTGCGCCACTTTTGTCAACCGGTTTAGAATCACCCAGATAGAATCATTCCCGCGCTGAGATCTCGGCATCCCGTGCACGAAATCCATTGAAATATCATCGAACTTCCATTCTGGAATCAGAAATGACTTCAAGAAACTGCCATGCTTTTGGCATTCCGCCTTTACCAAAGCACAAGTCTGGCATGTGGATACAAAATGAGCGATGTCGTTGCTCAGTCCTAGCCACCAGAATAGCTTCTTCATGTCTCTGAACATCTTTGTGCTACTAGGGTGAATTGAGTACTTCATGTAGTGTACTTCGTACATCAACTCTTCTCATAACTTACCCAAACTCGGGATGCACACCAGCCCTCTTTCTGCAAAAGGCCGTCATCCCAGGAGAATTTTCCCTCTAGCCCGTCCTTTGCATTGCGTTGGAGACTCTCATCCAGCTCCGTTGCTCATCGAATCCTGTCCGCAAGGTCATATTGCACCTAGGTCTAGTTCAAACATGCATCGGGTGTGGAATTCTTGTCAACACAAGGAATCTCAAACGCTTCCAGCTCCTGGATTAGATGTTCATCGTGCCTCTGCAACCAAGTTACCCTTGTCGGAGCCCTCCAACTCAAGGCATTAGCGACCATATTTCCCTTCCCGGGAGTATAATGAATCATAAAGGTGTAGTCCCCAAGGAACTCCAACCACCTTCGTTGTCCCATATTCAGGTCCTTCTGCTCCAACAAATACTTTAGACTCTCGTGGTCCGTATAGATATCCACTTTCATGCCATAAAGATAATGCTGCCATAACTTTAGTGCAAAGATCACCACCGCCAACTCTAAGTCATGGACAGGATAATTTCTTTCATGCACCTTCAACTAGCGTGAGCCATAAGCAATCAATTTCCCATTTTGTAGAAGAACGCGGCCTAAGCTGCTCCCTGAAGCATCACTATAGATCTCGAACCCGTCGGTACCACATGGCGATATCAACACAGGCACCGTGGTCAATCAACATTTCAGCTCTTCAAAAGCTCGCGCTCACTCCGACGTCCTAACGAACTTCTGATCCTTTCTCGTCAGCATGGTCAGAGGTAAAGCAATTCGCGAGAAGTATTCAACAAACCGTCTGTAGTAGCCTACCAGTCCAAGGAAGCTCCTGACCTTGGCCACCGAAGACAACATCGGCCATTCCTGTATGGCTTTAATCTTTGCAGGATCCACTACTATGCCTTCTTCTCTTACCACATGGCCAAGAAAAGACACCGACGAGAGCCAAAACTCGCACTTTGAGAACTTTACATAGAGCTTTGTGAACAACAACTACCTGCAGCCATATATTCAGCTTCAGCAGTTGAAGTTGACACAGATGTTTGTTTCTTGCAAAACCAAGAGACAAGTCTATCACCAAGAAACTGACAAGTTCCACTGGTGCTTTTCCTGTCAATTCTGCATCCAGCATAATCAGCATCAAAAAATCCAGTTAAGTCAAATACTGAATCTTTTGGATACCAGAGACCTAGATTTGGACAACTTTTAACATACCTGAGAATCCTTTTTACTAATGTTAGGTGTGACTCTCTAGAGCTCACTTGGAATCTAGCACAGATGCATGTAGAAAACATTATGTCAGGTCTACTAGGTGTAAGGTACAATAAAGAGCCAATCATTGCTCTATATATTGTCTGATCAACAGGTTTCCCATGTTCATCAGCATCGAATACATCATTAGTAGGCATAGGTGTTTTCATACAAGATGCTTCAAACATACCAAATTTCTTAACCAATTCCTTTGCATACTTGGTTTGCGAAATAAATATGCCTTCAGCATGTTGTTTGATTTGCAATCCTAGAAAGAAGGATAGCCCACCCATGCTACTCATTTCAAATTTAGAATGCATTAGATTTGAGAACCTACTGCACAAATTTGAATCAGTAGAACCAAAAAATAATATCATCTACATAGATTTGTACTAGTAGGGTATGGGACTTATGGGTTCTAATAAAAAGAGTTTGGTGTACTCTACCCCTTATAAACTCATTTTTCAGGAGAAAGCATGCTAGGGTCTCATACCATGCTCTAGGAGCTTGCTTCAGACCAATAATGCTTTATTCAGTTTAAAAACATAATCAGGATGAGATGAAGAGATAAAACCTGGAGGTTGTCTGACATAAACTTCTTCTTTTATGTCTCCATTGAGAAAGGCACTCTTTACATCCATCTGGTATACTTTGAAGCCTTTGTGTGCTGCATATGCTAAGAAGATTCTAATAGCCTCCAACCTTGCAACTGGTGCAAAAGTCTAGTCATAATCTATGCCTTCTTCTTGAGAGTACCCTTGAGCAACTAGCCTTGTCTTGTTCCTTACAATTACTCCTTGATCATCCAATTTATTTCTGAACACCCACTTTGTTCCAACAATGGAGTGATCCTTAGGCCTTGGTACTAGTTCCCAAACTTTGTTCCTTTCAAATTGATGCAACTCTTCTTGCATTGCAATGATCTAGTATGGATCTTGCTCTGCATCTTGAATGGATTGAGGTTCAATTTGAGATAGGAAGCAAGTGTGGAACAGGTTTTGGTTGACATGATTTCTGGTTTGCATACCAGCTAAGATGTCCCCAATCACTTGGGAGATTGGATGGTCTCTTGATGTTACTAAATCAACAGGAGGTGTTGATTGTTCACCAACCTGTGTTGTTGTTTCCTCTTGTGGTACAACAACTGGCTCTTCAAGAGGTTTCTCTTCAGGATGTTGAATGTCTTCTTCATCTTCACTGCTTTTCTCTTTTTGAATGATTTGTAATCTGTCCAAGTCTTCAGCAAGAGAATGTACCTGCAAAGGATCTATGGTAGAAGTATTCTCCTCCTTGAAAGACATGTTAGTTTCATCAAAAGATATATGAACAGATTCTTCAATTTTAAGAGTTTATTTATTATATACCCTATAAGCCTTACTGATCATGGAGTATCCCAGAAACACTCCTTCATCAGCTTTAGCTTGAAATTTTGCTAAGTACTTTTTGTCATTATTGTGTATGTAACAGATACAATAAAAAATTCTAAAATAATTTACTTTAGGTTTCTTCCCTTTGAGTAATTCATAGGGAGTCTTCCCCTTCAGTTTGTGTATTGGACTTCTGTTCAGCACATATTTGGAGGTGTTCACTACCTCTGCCCAAAAAGATAGAGAAAGGTGAGCATCTGACAACAATGTAGTGGCAGATTCAATAAGGGTTCTATTTTTCCTTTCAGCTACCCCATTTTGTTGAGGAGTTCTAGGAGCTGAGAAAGTGTGCCTGATCCCTTCACTCTGACAGAACTCTTGCATAAGAAGAGAATCAAACTCTGTCCCATGATCACTTCTGATCAGGGCAATGTGAGTATTGAACTCAGTCTGTATGCATTTGAGAAACTCTGTCAAACATTTAAAGTTATCAGACTTCTTCCTCAGAAAGAACACCCATGTGAATCTAGAGAAGTCATCTACAACCACTAAGGTGTAAGATTTCCCTCCTAAGCTTTGTACTGTAATGGGTCCAAAAAGATCCATGTGGAACAGATGCAAAATCCTAGGTGAATCACTCTTATTAAGTGACTTGAAACTATTTTTGGTTTGCTTGCCTAATTGATAAGCCCTGCAGAGTCCTTCCTTCTTGTAGGGGCCAGAAGGTAGTCCTCTAACAAGGTTGTCCTTGGATAGCCTAGCAATGGTTCTAAGGTTTATATGTCCTAATATCTAATGTCATAATATATTAGGTCTACTAACAGAGTTAAACAGGCAAATATCTACTTCAGTTGAAAGAAAGTCTACTAAATAGATGTTACCTTTCCTTTTACCTGTCAACACAGTTGTGTTGTCCTCTGATTTGATCCTGCATAAGGATTTGCTGAAAGTCACCTGGTAGTCTTCATCACATAGCTGACTGATGCTGATCAAGTTGTGCTTCAGTCCTTCCACATAGGCTACCTTCTTGAATGTGACTGTCCCAATTTGGACTGCACCATATCCTTTTGTTAGTCCAAAGTTTGAATCACCAAATATGACTTTGGGTCCAAGCTTGTCTTTAAAGGATGTGAGATTGTCCTTGCTTCCTGTCATGTGCTTTGAGTACCCACTATCCAGATACCATTGTTGGTTTGATGTTGGATAGGTCTTCACCTGCACATAAAATAATTTACTTGTTTTTGACCCAGTTTACCTTGGGCATAGGTTGATAACCTTTAAATTCAGAAATAAATGACATCCCTGGTTGACTCTTATAACCTTCAGGATGATATCTCCTTGGAGGTATTATCCATTCAGTATAAGGGTTAAGTCTGGATGAAGGACCCCTAGGATTGGAATTTGATTTACCCTTGAAGAAGTTTTCAAATCTCTGATCTCTGCTCGACGATCGTTGAGCTGCGTTCGACAATCTTGGGTCAGATCGTCGAGCTCCGTTCGACGATCGACTGTGGCAGAGTTCAGGGTTTAGAGATCGTCGACCTGCGTTCGACGATTTTGCCTGAGATCGTTGATCTCCGTTCGGCGATGGTCTAGCTCCGTTCGACGATTTCTGTTGAATTCTTGGTTTCTTAGGTAAGTCGGAATTTTTCCTAGCTACCTCTACAACTCCCTTCCCTTTATTAGAGATGAACTTAATTGGGGTTGTTAGTACTATTGGTTGGCTGGATGAAGCACCCAAGCCCAGTGTACTGTTGAATCTAGAGTTCACTGTGCTTGTGATGTCCATTAGCTTGATGCTTCTCCCATTAAGGGATTCTTCAAGCTTTTTGTCCTCTGATAGCTCACTTTTCAGTGAAGCTATCTGCTCCCTACAGCACTCCAACTCCTCAGAGAGTTTGAGGTTTTCTGATTTTAAGGTACTGTGTTCAAACAATTGATTTCTGAGAGAAATGATTTCCTTCTCAGATTTTAATAGGTCTAAACATAGTGCTTTAAATTCATACTTAAAGTCCTCAGAATTGAAATCAAACGAGTCTATTACCTGTTCCTCTTCAAGTTGAGTCTCTGATTTAGATTCAGACTCTTCTTCATCAGAATTGTGTTGTGAGGCATTGATAGCCATCATGCAGAATTCCTTTTCTTCAGCATCATCCTCATCATCACTTGAGCTGGAAGAAGTTTCTGATTCTTCTTCTGTCTCACTCCAAGATTCAGCAACAAATCCCTTCCTTGTGTGTTTGTTCTTGCTTGAGGAGGGTTTGCCATTGCTATTCTTCTTGAAGTCCTTGTCTTTTCTTCTTTCTCTCTTGTCCTTTCTGTCCTTGTTTTTGTTCTCTGGACAGTCAGACACAATGTGGCCTGATTTCCTGCAACCAAAGCAAACAATTTCTTTATTGTTTGATTTATCATATCTTGGCTTGTCATGCTCTTTGTATGATCTCTTCCTGAAGTCCTTTCTGGCCATCTTGTAAAATCTTTTGGCCAGCAGACTAAGCAGCTCATCATTTCCTGGGATTTTGTCTTCAGGCTGATCTTCAGTGGCTTTGAAAGCTATTGACTTTTCCTTTCTTGCGGCTGGTGAGGCAGCCTTCTGCTCTTCTTCTCTATTTTTTATGACCAGCTCATAAGACTTGAGCTTGCCCAAGAGAGCTTCTATTGTGATTTCATTGAGACTTCTGGCATCCTTGATTAGCCAGATCCTTGAGTCCCAAGTGCTTGGGAAGCACATTAGGATTTTGTCATTTAGCTCAGTCAATGATATCTCTTTATCCAAAGTTTTAAGTTCATTGACTATCAGACTGAGTCTATTATACATGTCTGTTACTGACTCAGCTTCTCCTTTCTTGAAGTTCTCATATTGAGTTATGAGGTGAGATCTTCTATCTTTTCTTTCATCAGCAGATCCTGAGACTATCTCAGATAGCTTATCCCAGATTCACTTTGCTGAGTTGCATTCAGCCACCTTTTGGAAAATGTCATCAGACATAGTCTGGGCTAAGATATTCATAGCCTTTGCATCTGCTACTTTCCACTTCTTGATCTCTGCATCTGTTCCTGAGGGAGGTGGAAGAGCATTTGTGCTTGTGTTCTCTGGAGGTCTTGGACACACTGTCAAAACAGAATTAAAGATGTCCTCATCAATAGAATTCATATAGAGTCTAATCTTTGCCATCCAAAGTGCAAACTTGGATAGATTGCACACTAGAGGTCTGGTGCTAGCATAATCTTTGTTTTGGGCCATGATTTGTGAAGAAATAATTCTAATAACAAAATCAAAATAAGCAGATCTAACTATAGGAATCTTTGGGTTCAGGTGTTAGTCTGTGCAACCACTGAGATGCGGTATTTTTAACCAACCTCGCTCTGATACCAATTGAAAGTGCAAGTTAGATCTGATATACTCTAGAGGGGGTGGGGGTGAATAGAGTATGGTGCTTGCTAAATACGTTTTACAACAGTTGTTGTAATCCTAAGTGAACAGGGAAGCAAATAATATAAAGCAATTTAAACACAGAATAATCACAATATACAAAGGAATCTAATCACAAGCCACAGCCAGAAACAAAAGAAAAATATGCAACCATATGACACAAGGAGCTATATTGGTTCCCCAATCAACCTAGGTACATCCACACTTCTACCACCCTAGGTAGGAATCCACTACAGGATGAGTTGATCAGGTGTCCTGGGCACCAATGAGCTTTTGATAAGGTGTTCAAAAACCAAACTAGATTTTTTGATCAGGTGTCTTGCCACCAATGAGCTTTTGATAAGGTGCTCAAAAACCAAACACAAACTTTTGAAGGGAGTTTGAAAAACCTTTTACAGCAGAGAGAGAGAGAGAGGGAAAAAGATGATCTTCTCTGTCAACAGTCAGAGAGAAGATAGTGGATGTTGTCAAAGCTCCCCCTGAGATCTGTAGTTGTTCAGGAAGTGAAGCTTTGCAGTAGGGTGATAGGCCTTCATAAAATTGATCTCCAGCAAATGATGATTTCAGCAACAACTGAAATGTGAGGTGTCTGGAGTCTTGAATGATGATGGCCTTGAACACTTGAATCAAAAGAGATCTGAAGATTTCAGTTTGTTGATCTCCTTTGTTGATGGTGTTCTTGTATGAATCTTTGAGACTGAGAATGTCTGCAACTCTTTTTCTTGTATATTTGTTGTTGTGAGAGCTGTTTTTGCAGAGAATATTTTTCTAACTTCTTGTTCTTCTGCTCTAGGAATAATGAAAAATCTTCTCTTTTATTCCTTTTTGTCTGAATAGAAATGATCCACTGTCAAGATAGCCGTTGGCCTGTCATAAATGATTTCCTTAATTACTTTTGTCTTCTGGAGGAAAGTCCAATAAAACATTCCTTGATAATTCCTTGAAACTTGCTCCAGATAAATTAAAAACGGCTACAAGATCTGTGAATTAATTGCTAAGAACAATTCCTTAACTGTCTCAATTTGAATCTTGAAAATCGTTGAACTCTTCAGAAAAACGTCGAACTGAGCTCCACTATTGTTGAACTGAGCTCAGAGATTTGGACTTAGACAGAAACAGAGATCGTCGATCTGAGCTCAATTATCGTCGAACTGAGCTCAGAGATTGAGAACCAAACTGAAGTCAAGATCGTCGATCTGAGATCGAAGATCGTCGAATGGAGTTCGACGACTTGTTGAAGTTGAGCTCAGAGATCGTCTAATGGAGTTTGCCGATTCGTCAAATTGAGCTCAGAGATCGTCGAATGGAGTTCGACGATTCGTCGTACTGAGCTCGACGAAATGACTTAGTCTTCTGAAACTGAAAATCTTGGTCTTGAGGGCAGCTTCCAAACCTAAGTACTAACCCTTAGACTCAATTCTAGTTGACCTTTAGATCTATACAATGAGGTCAAAACAGGTTTCCTAAGAGACATAGTGATCCTGACCCAAATCAGTAATAGAGTGTTCCAACAGTACTTATCACCACATCCGCTTGCTTAATAGCCTTATGCTGGACAAGATTGTAAACTCTAGGTTGAGCATAATGGGATGTGGTTGACTCCACCGGCTTGCCCTTTTCCTCATATGTTGCTCCTGGCTTCATCTCAGACTTGGACATCCACCACGACACTCATGGGCATAATGCCCCGGCTTCCCACACTTGTAACATGCACCCGGGGTTCGACCCGTAGTCGCCCCAGAAGTACCAGAAGAGGGGGCTGGACCCGAAGTCCTAGCTTTCTTGTTCCACTTCCGGAACACAGACTTTGAGGAGTTTGGCACTTTGAACTGCGACCTCTTATCACCAGAGCTTTTCTTTGTTTGCACATTCCTCAAGTCCTTCTCCAAAGACCGGGTCGTATTGACCAGGGTCAAGAAGCCCTGTGTCATATGCCCCGAGAGCAGTAGCCTCAGGTCATCTCTCAAATCTTCATAGAATCGGTTTGTCTTACGCTCCTCATCCACGAACGTTGAGCTAGTGTACCGACCCAATGGAGTAAATTCGTGGAGATACTCATCCATGCTTCTCTCTCCTTGTGTCAGCTTCTGGAACTCATTACCCATGATATCCTCTGAGCCGATGGAAGGTACCTCGACAAGACAGCCTCGAAAACTCCTCTATCGAGACGTCCGTAAGTTGGCTCCCCCTCAATTGATGTAGATCCAAACCTTCTCACCACAGCCTAGCATCTCCATTCAACAGGAATGTAGCATAGTTGTCATCTTCCACTCCTCCATTTCCGTCGTTGTCAAGACTCTCTTCACTCGGGAGAGCCAATCTTTAGCTTGGGATGGGGTTCCAAACCCTGAGAACACAGGAGGATTGAAGCCCATAACATGTTTGAGCTATCTCTCAGTTGCTCTCCTAGGCACCAAAGGTTCAACCACCACTTGCTCCACTCTTCTTGGCTCAGCTACTTGAAGCGGTACCTGCTCCATCGCAGGAGCTGGCTACTGCATTTACCTTATAGGCTGCTCGTTGATCAAAGCCAACATCGCTTCAGCCACCAATCGTATGGTCTTAGTCGAGAGAGGTGTTGCAGGAGCATCATTTGGTGCGCTACTAGCCTCAAAAATTGGGCGTAATGACGGCCCTGCACCACTTCTGGTCACCTATAGTTGTACAAAACACGGTTAAGCGGTGCAGGGCTGTCATTACGACCACACACCCAGTGCTCTCAGGCATTCACGGTGAATACGGTTAAAGTCCACTGTCTCACCACCGCCACTTGGACGACAATTTCTCGTGAGCAAAAGAGTCTTTCAGGCAGAAGTCACGTCACTTGAAAACATCAACAACCTAAGACCCGACCTCTATGCCATCGGTAGGCCTCTAACACTGAACCGCATAGAACATGAACGGTTCCACTCAACCCGTTGATCACCTTGCCATGACAATTGAAATCATCGGCACAGGTTAAGTTTCCCCGAAGCCCAAGTATCTAATACACAATATTACATAACCCAGTTATGTACAAGTTGGCTCCCAGGCCACCAAGATGGCAGAATCACGCATCTGCCGAGTTTTCCGGGTGCAACTTGAGGTTAGTCCCCAAGGCTCCCCGTTGTCATCTACCACCAATTATATGGAGTCTTCTCCGGTCATTCATGCAATGCAACATCACCGATCAAGACCAACTTAGGCTTCACACATCATGCCTATGTCCGTTTCTCGATTACGAGCTCTACATGCTAAACAACGGGGACTATTCATTTCTACCCGAAGGAATGCCTCAAACTCTCCGCAAACTTGCGAGAGCGGGCTTCCTATGCAAAAAAAAGAGGACTTCACATGTACTAGGATGAGAATCGTTACCCTAGCATTTTTCCTTGGCGCCATGGAAATCTATGCAGATGAAAAGCACCGTGTTGTCCTCGCCTCCATAGATCCGAAGTCGACTTGCGATTTGGAGCTCTGAAGCTCTGCTGGTGACCAGATCTAGCCTCCTTCTTCTTCCTTGCTCTCCCCTCTCTCTAGAACTTTAGAACGAGAATGAGTAAGAGAAATGAGGGCTTTGAAATCCTATTCCTGGTATAACCCAGCAGGAATAACACCCAGCCGTCGAATCCCAAAATAAGGAAACAGACGGCCACGATTCGGGCTTGAAATCCAAAATCTGGGCTGAATACGGCTTTTGACACGCCCGTATCTAGGTCTGTGTTCCCCATTCGCCGTCGAAACCGACGTGTCCCGAAAAGAACATGGGCACCCGACACGCCCATGTCAGACTTAACACGCCCATGTCATATAGTACATGGCCGTGTAGTGTGTCGTGTTACTCCAACGACACAGGACCGAAAATGCCCGAAAGGGACACGGGTACCTGAGTCGCCCGTGTCGCATTTTGACACGCCCGCGTCTACCCTACACGGACCGTGTACTGACCCCGTGTATTTCCCCCGCCACGGACCGGCTTCACCCCGTGAAGGACACGGCCTGAAACACGCCCGTGTCTCAGGCCGTGTTCATTGCTCGACGATCGTCGACTCCAAATTCATCAACCCCTCGGCCAGATCATCGACCCGAGCATGACACGCCCATGGGACACGCCCGTGTTCCAGGTCGTGTGACCCATGCCAAGTTCCAAACTTGGATCAAAATGCCACCCGTCGCACTTTTGAGTTTTCGGGGCATTACATATAACACGACCATATAGGACCACTTAGTCTCCTCCAAACATACAATTCAGGCACAGAGCCCTACAACTCAGTGATCAGAAAATCCCCTACCTCGAGCTAATGACCCTACCAATCAGACTGGGAGGACAACCCTACAATCAGATTCTTTACAGAATCCTACAACTCAGATTAACTCTTGAATGCTACCTCAGATCTATAACAGATCCTACAATCTCATTCTTTATAACATAGGCTTACAAATCAGATACAAAAGAATCTTATAGAGAGAATAAGATTTTATCATGATATGACACTAGACAAATTATCTTTATTTCTTTCTCAATCTATCCTGAGAGATCAGTCCAAATTTCTTCTTCACTGCTCCGGAAAATAGACTTCAAGATTTGCTCAGCTTGGGCTGTGAAGTGGCTGCAGCTAGGGTTAGCCTTTGTTGCTCCTTATTTCTTGTTGTTGATGATGAATACTACAACAACTAACAGGAAGAACTTTCAGGTCGATCGATTTGAGCTTCTGCTTCTTATCTCAGCAACAATGGCGAAGACAATGATGAGGTTCTCCCGCTTTTCGAAAAGACAAAGACCTAAAAGTTAATTTAATTTCCCCGATCTCATTCCTTTTATCTTCTGTCGTGCAATGACTTTCTTGACCTGTGGGCCGGGCTTTAATTGTTTCTTTATATCCTTACTTTTATAAAATATATCATACAGTTGGCTATCAGTGCCATCAGCGCTGGATTTCAGCTTTCCTGCAATGAGTTTAAATTTCATTAACTTTTGTTGACTTTTCGCTGACGTCAACATCTATGGGCTTAGACAAATTCTCGGTTCCATCCCAGGCGTTGAGTGAACAAGCTTCACTCAGAAATTCTGGACTTTGCCAAATTTCTGCACCATCAGGCTTTGAGTACGTTGAGTAAACTAGATTCACTCAATGATTCTGGACTTAACCATTTTTTTGCTTCCTCAGGCGTTGAGTTCGTTGAGTGAAGCCTTTTCACTCAATGCTTTTAAGCTTGGCTCATCATTCTGCATCTAGGCTTTGAGAGAGTTGAGTGACTGGCTGGCCTTCACTCAATTCTTTTTCACTGGCCAAACTTTCTGTGCTGCCAGACGTTGAGTGTGTTGAGTGAACCTTCATCACTCAACGCTTCTATACTTAGTCGCTTCACTAATTACCTTTTTTCATGCTGAGGTGTTGAGTGCATTGATTGAACTAGATTCACTCAATGCTTTTGTACTTAGTCAATTTTTTCTCTTCTTTCTTCTTAGTCTTTAACTGCGGCAGCATGACACAACACTTCTGCTTAACTGGCATTGAATGAAGTTGCTTCACTCAACGCCTGTGGAGATAGATGCAATATTGTCTCGACAACCTGCTGGGCTTTGACTGTCCTGTCTTTACTCAGTGCTTTTGTTGTCTGGCGTTGAGTGAACTGTCTTCAATAAATGCCTGTAGAATTAGCCACTTTTCCTGCTTCTCAATGCTGATGCTTGGACATACATAGCTTTACTCAGTGCATGTTGTTATATGGCATTGAGTGAAATGCCTTCACTCAACTCCTGTGGACTAAGTCGCAGAATTAGTTTGCAAACTGTTGGTCTAGACTGTGCACACCATACTCAACGCTTTTTGGTATCTGGCACTGGGTGAATTGGCTTCACTCAATGCTTGTGGACTTAGGCAAATTTTAGCATTCTCAGCCTCCTTTGACATCTGGTGTTGAGTGAACTGGCTTCACTCAACGCCTATGGACTTAGACATATTTCTATCTCTCCACTCCTCTAGCTTGTGACCACCTGTCACAACCACTTGGAATACATATGCAACCTGCATGCATGAACTTAAACATACATCAAATACGACTATGTGTATAACATTGACTTGTTTACCTTCTACAAATCTGGGACATTGTGAGCAATGGACCAAACAATCTCCCACTATTTGAAGATGTCAAAACCCTCAAACCGAATTCTTAGTCAATGATATACACTAACATAAGCAGTAGATAAAAGAGTAAATTGTCAAACATAACACCATATAACAAGATTGTCAAGTTATAGGTTACCACACTTCCTTTGCATGTAAGGTGATGATGATCACTTCTAGCTCCCCCTATTTTGCTGCCTGATGCTTGATCATTTCCTTCTTCCTAACAATCTGCCCATTTACCTTGCCTGCAGGGTGATAATTACTACTCCCCGCTCCCTTCTCCTCCTATTTTGCTATTTAGCTTTGATCATTTCCTTGATCCCTTCCGTATCCCCCTTTTCGACTTCTGTAAAATTATTAGGGGTGTTGGCCTTATCTTCCTCTGAACATCTTCTCCCCCTATCTGATTACAGATAATCAGTTGCTTACAACTTCTCTACAGGAAGCTGAGCTTGCTCCCCCTCAATTGGAGCATCTTCTATCATTCTTTCTAATAGACTCTTAAACCACTTGGAGAGCTTGATACCACTGAATGTATTTTCAACCTAAAAGAGGTTGTATAACCTGCAATAAAAATAATATGAGGGGCATCTGAAGCTAGATCAAGTTCAACATACCCAACTCAAACTTGAAGGTGTTGGACTTTTCTTCATCTAGTGGCTTAGTGAAGATGTCAGCCACCTGCTTTTGTGTAGGGACACCTCAAGACTGATATCTTCACATTCCACATGCTCTCTTATAAAGCGATACCTAATCTCTATGTGCTTAGTCTTGCTGTGTGAGACAGGATTCCTAGCTATAGAGATTGCACTAGTAGGATCACAAAATAAAGGACTTCTACTTATCTGGAGGTTATAGTCCTGGAGCTGATGTTGGATCCACAACAACTGTGCACAGCAGCTCCCAGCAGCTATGTATTCTGATTATGTTGTTGATATTGCCACACTTATTTGTTCTTGCTGCTCCACACCACTTGTATTCCTCCCAAGAGGTGACAGGTGCCTGAAGTACTTTTCCTGTCCTTTTTGTAGCCGGCAAAATTTGCATCTTAATGGCTTGTTACTTCAAAATCCCTAATTTTAGGGTACCATGGGCCAAGATCTAGTGTGCCCTTAAGATACCTCAAAATCCTCTTAGCAGCAGAGTAGTGAGATTATTTAGGTCTAGCCTGATACCTAGGACAAACAAATGTAGAATTCATGATGTCTGGCCTACTTGTAGTAAGGTATAAAAGAGAGCCAATTATCCCGCTATATAAAGTTTCATCAATAGGTTTACCTTCCTCATCTTTGTCTATTGGCATACTTGATCCCATAGGAATTTTCATGATGGAGGCATTATCCATACCAAACTTTTTGATCAACTCCTCGGTGAACTTAGACTGGGATATGAACAAGTCATCATCAGTCTGTCTTACTTAGAGGCCCAAGAAGAACTTGAGCTCACCCATACATCTCATCTCAATCTTCCCTTGCATAAGTTTGGCAAACATCCTGCAAAGGTTGTCATTAGTAGATCCAAAGATTATGTCATCAACATTAATCTAGACTTGGTTGATCATGCCCTTCGATTCTCTTAGGAATAGGGTCTTATCTATCTTCCCCCTTAAGAATTTATTCTCAATGAGAAAGCTGATAATGTCTCAAAACATGCTATAGGAGCTTGCTTCAACCCATATAGAGATTTCTTAATCCAATAAATAGAATTAGGTGAGTTAGGGATAAAACAACCTGGAGGCTGTTCAACATAAACTTCTTCCCTTAAGTCGCCATTCAGAAAGGCTAACTTCACATCCATCTGGTGGACTTTGAATTCTTGATATGCAGCATATGCAAGAAAAAGTCTGATGGCTTCAAATCTAGTTACTAGGACAAAGGTTTGATCAAAATCAATACGTTCTTCTTGCATGTATCCTTTAGCCACTAGTCTACCCTTATTCTTAACTATAATTCCATTTTAGTCAAGTTTGTTCCTGTATATCCACTTGATGCGAATGACATTATGTCCTTGTGTCTGGGAAGCTGCTTCTAGACTTTACATCTCTTAAACTGGTTCAGTTTTGTAAGGCCCCCGATTTTTTGATGATAATATTTGATTTGGTATCGTCATAATTATGATGTTAGGGCGTTATATTTTTTACGTCTTGTTGACGACGCGACAACATTTCTGCATTTTCCCGTCAGTTGGGTTTGTTTGACCAGATTTTGGAGTTTTGATGAGATTGAATGATTTCTTGTTGGAAGAAATAAATTTGTGTCATGTATGCTTTTAGTAAGCATTTGATGTATGTGTCTCAATAATGGTGCGTCAGATTCTAGTCTTGTCTTCGCTGTTAAATTGATAGAGTCGATGGTTTATCCCGGATAGTCAAATCTGAATTTCTGATATTTACCTGCTTTGTACTCGTGATGACCAGACTCATTTCTCAAGAAGCCGGGAGCTATTCCCGAGAATTTTATATTCCTTCTCGAGAAATGATGTTTTGTTCTCGGGAAGTCTTACTTCTTCTCGTGAAAAATCTCTCCTCTAGTTCCTGAGTGGTCTTGACGCACTCGATAGATGCTCTTTTGTTCTCGAGATGTCCTGCAGTTCTCGATAAATCTACGCTCAGCTTTTGAGTTATCTAGAAGCACATCTGGAGAAATATATAGTCTCTTCTTGAGAAGTCCTTTTTTGTACTCGAGATCTACCCTTGTTCTCGAGAAAGCCTTGTCTTGTTCTCGAGAAAGACCTACTTTGTTCTCGAGAAAATGACTTGTTCCCGAGTAGTGCTTCTACATGTTCCCGAGAAGTTTTATTTTGTTCCCGAGAATACCTTCATTAGTTTTTGAGAGGTCCTCATCATTTCTCGAGAAACCTTTCTTCTAATCCCGAGAATATTCTTTAGTTCTCGAGATGTCATCGTCAGTTCTCGAGATACCCACCTTCTCTTCTCGAGAAATCTTCATTCAACTCGATTAATCCATACTTCATCTCGAGATTTTTGGTTCAGCCGACCCTTGACCATCTTCTTCAGTGTAATGATTCCAATATTGTATTTATCTCAATAATATATATATACACATCTTTCACTATTATAAGGGAAAAGTTGTCTTTGGTGAAACATTCAAAAATACCAATAATGGCCTCATTTTTATATTTTAATGACTTGACATATATTTTAATCTATTTCAAAAAATTAAAATACAATGTCCATTCAAGTAATTTCACTTTCAAAAGATTAGAAGTAATGATGAAAATCCATTTAAATTCAAAGAGTTTTTTAGTAGAGCTCCTACACCTACTATAGTAGGTTTTCATTAGGTATGTCCGCGGTCTATTCAAGGAAGTTTGTCATTAGGCATATCAGTGGTATTTTCGAGGTGATGACATTAAATCAATCAAGTTTATTGAAGTCAAAACAAATATTTTTAGGTCAAAACTTATATTGTTTTACAAAATAAAAGTTGTAATATTTGTGTATATTTTTTATGGTCATTTTGAGTACTCATATGTATATGTTGCGGACGAAACCCACCTTGATGGGGCGGGCGAAACCCGTCGTCACAGGTCTGGTACTGTCGCACATGACCATAGGGGCAGAGCACCGTGTCGAGCACTCGTATATATATATTAGAAAACTTCTTCTTCTGCTCTTTAAGCCGACCAACTTCTGTCCATTTCCCGAACCAGTGCGGCGTGAGCGAGAGAGAGAAAGTTCTTCCGTGATTCTTTTGGTGGCCGCCGACGGTGCTCTGGTGCTCGAAATCTTGAACCAAACGTAGATCTGGAAAGATCATAGTGAGAGCTACGTCATCGTGGTAAAGTTTTCCACGTTTCTTGAGTTTTTGTCGTTAGGGTTTTTGGCCCTAACCTCAATTTTGGCCTTTTTTTGTTCAGATTTCGACTTATCCCGTCTTCCTTAGTCCCGATCTACGCCGAGGTGCCATTTGGAGGTCTTCTCTAGCAAAACCAAGTCAAGTGGTGGTTTTCTTCCTCCTCTTCCCTCCTCCAGCCTGGATGAAATTGCTAACCTTCTATATCTAATGATGTTTTCATGATGAACTTTCGAATTATTAGTGCTATTTACTTTTTGTTCTTGAGATCCACATGTAATTAGGGTTTTGCTAGGATAAAGATAACCTTGTAGCGTTATTAGAGATTTGGATGATGCGTTTAAATTCCTTGGCTTCTAATCGTCCCTAATCATCATGTAGGACATGTTAGGGTATATTCTAGGTCTTGAACCTTTCCAAATGGTTGATAACCATTCTCAAAATCTAGAAATGTTTTGTAGATTCTGATGTGCCAAGTCTTGAGATTGATCATGGTTTTCCTTGTTGTAGGTGTTAGTAGACGAAAACACCGCCGCAATGTTGTCTTGAGATTTATATCATGGTTTTCTTCATTGCGGGTGTTATTAGTGGACGAAACCACCACCGCAATGTTTGATATAACATATTTTTTTTTCTTCGTTGCTGAAGTTATTAGTGGACGAAACCATCGCCGCAATGTTTAATCCCTTTATTAGTACCTTGTGGAACTCTACCGGGTGTTTGTTCATCTGCGGTGAATGGTGGAGTGTTTGAGTCTCACCCGCAGTTAGAATGATATTATATCTGTGGGGGTTTGTCTGGATGAATGACAACCTCGCCCGTGTTTGTTTTGGGTGGAGTTGACCACAGGTGGCTAATTGGATTTTGCAATTCTTCCTGATGATTTATTCATGATTTTCCCCCTTATAGTCTTGTGTATATGGGTTACTTTTGTTGTACGTGACGATTCACGTAAGTGTTCCTTTCCGAAATTTTTGTACCTTACTTCTCTACTTACTTCATTACTTTAGGTCTTGGGATGGTATCCCTTGTGACCCGTGTTTTTTCTTGGCTTAAATTTCTGCCATAAATTGTACTTTCTTGCTGAGGTGTTCTGTCTTCGGAATGTCTCAGGTTCAGAGCTGTAGATAGTAGTGGAGTTGGATTTGGAGTTCCTGAGCTACAGGGTTGGTTGTGGTTCTTATCTCATCGTTGTGAGGTAATTTGTTGTTTTAGTTTACCTTTCTTAGTTCAGACATACTTTTCCATTATGTGGGTTCGTGTCAGATTGTTGACGCTCGCAGGGATGTTTTCTTTTGGACACTTTGCTAGCTGCTACTTGTTTTCTTTCTGATTGTTTAGATTACTTGCTTTGTGTGATGTTTTATGCTAGGATTGCATGATAGGTATTTTCAAGTATAAAAACTTCTATTATTACTTCATGCATTGCATGTTTTAAAATGCTAAATCGCTATATTTAATGGCCGTAAAAACTACTTTCACTTCTATTATAAACCTAGAACTTTGCATACCATGAGTTGTCCTCTATGGACATTTATACTCATGTAGGATGTCTAATTGGTAAAAGAAGTATTTTTGGATGCGTAAAACTAATTTTCTGGTGGAATAGATGATCCAGTAAGCCGAGAGATACGACTAACTGCTTCACTTAAATTGGAGTTGTCTCTAAATAACCTAAAGATCTTTCTTTAAGCGTTAAGTAGGAGTTTCTTGAGTGCCTGCAATTATCCCCTGCTGACATGGCATCATGACACGCATTTTTCCTTACTCTAATATATCTTTAAAGGTGATGTAAAATGTGTGTTGTAACAGTTGGTATCAGAGGGAGGTTGGTTTGACAAGTTGGTCGAACCAACCAATTTGTATAGTTTGTTTCCCTTCATTCATTTGCACACACGCCGATGTGTCATCAGTATATCTTAACCGAAGCATAGTCACTACACTCATAGCATGATAAGAAGTATACGAGGCATATTATGTAGTATGCAATGCATAATATGAGTTTGTATATGTATCCACCATAGGTGGCAACATGTGACGGTTAGTAGTATGGGATGCATAACCATTGCCACATGGGTGCCCATTAGCAGGTTTTTATTTTCTCGTTGTATGCGATGTTATGCATTATGAGATGCATAATATTTCATGTGTACGCCGCTCATACATGCACTAAGGCCTTTCTAGAATGCATGACACTACATACATAGCATATCATCACATATGCAAGCGTGCTAAGTTATGGTTTACAAGATGACCCATGTACACACATGATTTTAAATAAGAATAAAGAATCCATGCATTCTGTTGGGCCCATTGCCCACAATGTTCCCTAGATTGGATTTGAAGAGGCATCACCATCAACACTTGGAGCATAGTTGTATTTGATGTTGTTTAAGCTCATCATGTGCAGGATGTTCCAGTGAACACTCTAGACAAGTGGTAACAAAGTGAAGTTGCTGGAAAGGTAAATAGTAGGCTAAGTGGTCAAGACAGGTAAACTCTTACCTATGTTATGGGCTGACAGAAATCTATCGAAGTCTATAGGCGTTGGGTGATGAAGACACACTCAACACCATACAACAAAAGGCTGTGAGTAGAACTGAGTTCAAGAATACGTCGAACGGAGTTCAGAGTTCATCGAGCAGAACTCACCATTCATCGAGGTGAGTTCAGAGTTTGAGACTTTGAGTTAGTCGAACTCAGTTTAGAGAAATCATCGAATTGAGTTCAGAGATCGTCGAGCTGAGCTCATCATTCGTCGAGCTAAGATCACGGCAAAAAGGTTGTGAGTTGAACTCAGACAGAATTCAAAATTCGTCGATCTAGGTTCAGAATTCGTCGAACTCAATTCAAAGAATTCATCGATCTAAGTTCAGAATTTGTAGAACTCAGTTCAGAAAATTCGTCGAACTGAGTTCAACATTCGTCGAGCTCAACTCAACTTTCCTTGGGATACATTCATCGAGCTCAGCTTGAAATTCGGCGAGCTCGGTTTCTAGTTCATCGATCTCAGCTTACAAATCATCAAACGCAACTCAACACTTATCGAGCTAATCAAAAAAATAAACTAAGGCAAAAAAATGGTGAGACAGCTGAGAAGAAGGCGTTGAAACTGCTGAGACAACTGAGAAGCTCAAGGAAAAAGCACTGAGTGAAATGTTGGTCTCAACTGTTAATAAGAAACCGCTGAGACCGCTGAGACAGAACCACTGAGACAGGAGTTGTTCTCAGCAAAACCGCTGAGACAGGAGTTGGTCTCTGCAAAATCACTGAGACAGGAGTTGTTCTCAGCATAACCACTGAGACAAGTGTTCGCCTCAGCTGAGAACATGAAAGCGCTGAGACAAGTTAAGCAGAAAAATGGTTAAGGCAAAAAGTGTTGAGTGGAGGTTGCTCACTCAATGCTGTCGACGACTAGATAAGACAAAATCTTTCTAAGTGTTATGGCGTTGAGTGATGCTTACTCACTCAATGCCTATGCTAATGTTGTTTGATTTTTGGCTTTGTCCATAGATGATGACAGCAGCAAGTCAACAAAATTCAAAAAAGTGGCGGGATGGCTAATACATGCGACAAATGCTGCCACAGATCTTCTGTACGGTAGTTGGCGTTAAAGCAAGATTGCTGCAGGACATTAATTATGTGGGGCCCAATGCTAATGAGCCGTTGGGTCATGAATCAACAAAATAAATGAGGCATACAGAGGACTTGACACTTCGACAACAAGAAAAGAGAAAAGTTTGGTCTTCCTCTCCGCCATTGTTGTGGAGCTGAAGAACAGGAAGCTCAAGTCTAGAAGACCAAGAGCAAGTTTGTTGTCGATCAACATCTTCAATAGCAAGATAGCTGGTATGATTATTACCTGCACTAGCAAGCTACTCAGAAGGATTCTCTTAGCAAAAGGTTGCAGCTTGGGCCAACCCTTGCTGCAGGTGCTTCGCAATCTCACCATCAAATCTAAAGAACATTCACTTTGGGGAGCTGTGAAGGAGTAAGGACTGTGCATGTGGCTCAGTTCTGGAAGAGGCAGAGAAATAGATCTGCAAGTTCTGCCTGGACATCTTCATCCGTATTGCAGTGAAGAAAGGAGTTGAGATGGGACTCCTCCAGCTCAGGTTGTAGTAATGTTTACTGAAGTTAATTCTCTAGCTCCAGCTGGATAAAATCCCTGGTGCTGAGAAGAGAAAGTTAGGTCTATGTATTTCCTTAGTCCAGAAAAATGTAGACTCAAGAATAAATTCCTGTAGTCATTAGTTAAACTGAGTTTACCTCATTCCGGAAGCTTGACATTGAGAAACATCTCTTGTGTCAAGCATTACCATAAACCCACCTTCATCTTGCAGGATTCAGTTTATCTGAATTTGAGCTATAGGGCACATTGTGTTGGATCCTTAGTTTGATTTGGGCTTGGTTCACTATCTAGGATAATTGACACAACATGTATAGCCAGGGTCATGTCTGTGTTCTAGAGTTTAGGCTAAGTCCTTAAAAACAACCACACATGGACCTTTATAACCTAAGGCTCTGAACCTAAGGCATTCCAAAAAAACAGAATGCCTCAGCAAGTAGGTACAAATGGTAACAGAAAATTAAGCAAAAGTAAACAAAGGTCATAAGGGGTACCAACCCAAGACCAAAACATAATGACATAAAGTACGAAGTAAGCATCAAACAGGAAAAGAACACCTACGTGAATCATCACATACATTGCAAACACACCATATGCACAAGGCAATAAGGTGACGAACATGAGTAAATCATAAGGAAGAAAATTCATAACCTTTATTAACCACTTGTGGGCACTCTACCTAAAAACACGGGCGGGATGGTCACTTAGCCAGACACACCCCTCACGAAGATTAAATCCTTTAACTGAGGGAGAGATTCCTACACTCCACCATACACCGCAGATGCCCAAAACACCGATAGAGTTCCAAAAGGTACTAATAAAGGAAACAACCTTGCGGAGGTGGTCGCGCCCACTAACTCCCGAAACTAAGGAAAAAACCAAAGAAACAACAACACCAATATATCGGGACTTGGCACATCGGATTCTACATGACATTTCTAGATTAATGACATGGTTGATCAACTTGTAGAAAAAATTTACAATCCTATATAGACACTAACACGTCCAACAACGATAGACGAATCAATTTAATTCACCGATAAAACATTCTAAGGACGATTATACGCACCTAGACAAGATAGATATTACCATGATCAGATTTTATAATTTTTTTGAGTGATCTTCAAGAAGGACTAAACATAACCATAGTTTGGAAAGACATCACAAAAGGCAAGAAAGTTAAGGAACAAAGGCATAACAGTTACTATCAAGCCAAACAAGGAACAACGAAGGAAAACCACCACTTGCCTTGGTTGTACCGAAAAAAGTTCTCCGAATCGCTCCGCGTCGTAGATCGGGGCAAAAGAACATGGTAGAAGTTGAGATCTAGACAAAAGTGGCGGAAAAAGGGTTAGGGCCGAAAAACCCTAACGAAAAAACTCAAGGAATGGGGAAGAAATTACCATGATAGCGTATCTCTCGGCGAGAGCTTTCCGGATCTACGTTCGGTTGAAGATTTTGAGCACCAGAGCTCCGTCGGCGGCCACCGGAAGATTCACAAAAAGAACTCTCTCTCTCTCTCTCTCTCTCTCTCTCTCTCTCTCTCTCTCGCTCGTTGTTCTGGTTCGGGGAAAAGGAATCGGAGAAGAAGTTCTATTCAAACCTAAGTCTATATATATATATATATATATATATATATATATATATATATATATATATATATATATATATATATATATATATATATATATATATACATATATATATATATGTAAAAGTACTTATAAGTTTTTTGTCTAAATACAAGAAAACGTGTGATTTATGAGTGGCTACGGGGAAACCGAAAATAGAGAATTACGATAGCTTCAAATCGAAAAGTTCCCAACATGAACATTGTAGATATCGTCGAGAAGAACAAATTTCATGTTGACCATATTTCTGTACGAAATCGTTTTGACCCTCAAAATAGTGCCCGAACTAAGACTGGACAGAACCTCTCGAGAGGAATATGTCTACTCGAGAGGGAGAGGTCTTCTCGAGATAGGTACTCGAGAGGGATGCATCTTCTTGAAATAGAAGCTTGGGAACTCGAGTTAACCATCTGGAACTCGAGTGGATAGGTATATATCTCGAGTGGATCCATTCTTCTCGAGATAGAAGCCTTAGAACAAGAGTGGATCAAGTCTACTCGAACTTTTCATGAGCCGCTACGGGAAAATCGAAAATAGGGGTCTAAGATGGCTTCAAATCGACAAGTGCCCATCATGAAAGTTATAGAGCTCATCGAGGTGAACAAATTTCATGTTGACCATTGTTTCGTACGACACCATTTGACCCTCGAAAAGGTGCACGAACTCCGACTGAACAGAAAATCTCGAGTGGAATTTATCTACTCGAGAGGTAGGCTTTGGGCACTCGAGATGGAAGATAGAACTCAAGATAAATTCATTCAAATCTTGAGAAGATCATTGGAATCGACAAAATAAGTATAGGACTCGAGAAAATCAATCGGACTCGATAAAAATCAAAGGAAGGGCACTCGAGATAACAAGGCGCAAATTCTTGAAATGAAATTTTTTGAACAAAGGGACACGAGTTCAAAACGGAGGCCCATACGCACGCTGAATTAAACGAAACTCACACCGTATGCAAAAACTGATGCTACGATTCCAACGGCGAAGCCAAACCTAAATCCGACGAGCCATTCCCGAGATATAAATTTTCCAAGTATGTGATGACATAAATTAATCAAAACTTCAATCGCGCGCCGAGACTCCAAAAATGATCGGATTGCGATGAAACTTGACGTGCAAGTACAAATTACTCCACTTAAATCTCCAATGCAAAAATTGTTGATTATAGCAGAAATTCAAGAAATCGGCCGACTCGACCGGACAGACGCGAAAATGCCTTAACGACGTTGCGCCGTCAACTCGACGTTAAAAGTAACGCCAAGATGTCATAAATATGACGATACAAATCCAATAAAATCATCGAAAAAACCGGGGTGTTACACCAGCAGATTGCACCGATAACACGTAGGTGCCTCCTCCACTGTCCTTGGCATCTTCTGCATCTGTAGGGGCTGAGGAGCCAGCACCACTAGGTTCCTCTGCTCCTATCGGTCCTCCTAGCAGGGCTGGTCCACGTTCTTCCTTTCTCCAATAACCCGACCTCTCCGTTGCTCTTTCTTTATACCGATCACAGCATCGTTCACCGATCATTTCCTACCCCGAACTGTGAGCTGGTCTGCCTCTTACTTCTTGGTCATCTCCAAGATCCTGGCCAAGCTCCCATCAGAATCAAAAAGGAGGGTCTGCCTCATGTCATCGTGAAGGCCCTTGTATTACCTCTTTTCTTATCCAATATTGTCCTGCTACCCTCCCTCAACTATAGGAATCTGTCCTCCAACTCGTCCCTTGCCGACTATGGTACAAAATGCTCCAACATCGCTTCCACTGTCTTCTCCTTAACATGAGATCTGATGTTGGTCTGCTCCTCCTTCCTGGTAGATAGCTGCTTCCTATAGGAGAGCAACTTTCCAAACAATACATGAGGAGGAGTTTCAGGTAGCTTGGCCACCTCTCTGATGAAACAGATCTTTGCGTCCCTGTATTGGGTTAGAGATCTTAGGAACTTGTCATGCAGCTCATAATTTCTAAAGACCCTCCCATAGGTCCTCAACTCATTGACAACTCTGAATACTTTTCATAGCACTCAGCTATGCTATCCTTCTTGGCCTGCTGGAAGGCCTCATATTCCTAATTTAGTTGAGATTTCCTATCATCCTTAACTTCTTCAGTGCCCTCTATATAGACAATCAAGGTGTCCCACATTTTCTTGTCAGTTTTGTAGTGAACAAGATCCTGGAATGTTGAATCATCAATGGTACTAACAATATTATCTTGTGCCCTCTTGTCCATAGTTGGTAGGATGACCTCATCCTAGGTCATCTCAGTGTATTTCTTTGGGGTTTGGATATTTGCATCTAGGATCAAAATCTTTTTAGGGATGAAGGATCCCTACTGAACTGTGATGAATATCCTAGGATCAGAAGCTTTCATGAACAACCTGACCATCTCTTTCAAGATATCAAAAGTTTACTTCCTGCAAATTGGAAGCTTCATGGACCCTAACTCCTTATGGTTCTCTCCTGAACCCATAAGTGTACAACCCTGTATCCGGCGAGTGGGTTCGCCAGGAACCAGACCGGTTGGCCCCCTTTTTCTGACTATCGTACAAGCACCAAGGGGGCCAGAGCTCGACAGCCTCCAGCTCGGCCAGGCGAGCCGAGCTAGTGGGTGACCAGTAGGGCAGTCGGGACTGCACTTGCCGGGGGTGAGAGGAAGCGGAGAGTGCAGCCCAGTCCACTCAGTTCGTCAAACAGATCTCGGCATTCGACGAACGGAGCTCGGCGTTCGTCGAACGGAGTGTTGGGTATTGTATCCAGATTAACCCAGATTTGATGAAGTCACCCTTGAACTAAGATGAATTAAGTTGTATTTGATGCTTTGTTTAAGTTATGTATGTGCCGGACTGTATTACAAAGTGTAGACCAATGTCAGTCTACAATGGGTCACCAAACACACGACCATACAATGTAATCCCTCATTGTGTGATCCATGGTGTTGACTCATGTGTAACCTCTCTATTGGGATACACTTCATATTCAAGCACTATGACTAATTGGAGAAAGGCTTGTTGCTGAACTCACTAAAGAAGAGAAAATTTTGTTGAAGGGATTTTTACTAAGTACTTTACTCGATTAGAAACCTACATACTCGAGTGTAATACTTAGTCAATACTCGAGTAAGATTATAAGTACTCTGGTAAAGGAATTAGCACTCGAGTAGCCAAATTATAGCTCTCGAGTAGCTAAGTCACTACTCGAGTAGATCCCTTCTCATTCTCGAGTTAACAGAATTTTTTCTACAGAAAGTTTTCCAAGTAAAATACTCGAGTAGTCTTATAAGTACTCGAGTAGTTTTGTCTTTTTTCTCGAGTTACAGAAGACTGGACTTCGTGTTATTTTTCCTCACTAGAGTAGTCAAATTCATGTACTCGAGTTGTTAACCCCTCAGTCTGCAACACCCTGCAAGGTTCCAAAGCCCCCCTTTCAACAGGCGCGGACGCGATTTATCAGTCCGCCCAGTACGACAAGGTCACCAATCGGACAAGGTACCCCAGCAACGGACGCAAGGACCTGTCCGATCAGTCCGCCAGGACGGGTATCAGATTCTCTGCAGCGGCGGACGCAGTATCTCGTCCGCCCAGGCCGCCGCCCTCCAGCAGGATCGTGCCCAGCAGCAGTGGAAGCTCTAGTCCGCGAGCCCAGTCCGCCCCTTCTGCGCGGACTGTCGTGTTCTTTCTTTTTGCTTCCCGTCACCGCTGCCCGGTTCTCCTGTACCCCGAGCAGCCGGTTATTTTAGCCCTGCCCGTTTGGGCAGGCCCCCTATCCTATAAATAGGGGGGAGGTGGTGCACCCAAGGCACGATGACTCGGACCCAGGAGCCTACTTGTTACAGGCTGCGGACTCGAATCCTGTGCCTTGCGGACTCCCCCTCGCTCTGTTCTTGTCAACCTTTTCCTTTCACTTGTAACCCAATCCTTCTTCAATCAAGGGAAAGCCCGTCGCAAGAGAGGCATTCAGGCCGCGACGGGCGAAGTCTGTTGTTGCCGTGGTTCACGGCCCTGCTCTTCTTCCTGCCCTCATTCGCTTAGTAGATCACTACTCGCAGTCTCCCTATCCCACGGTGTTCGAACCATTAGCTGGTGGTGCTCGACCCCCCTTGTGTTTTCGTGCATCAACAGTTAACACGCGGCCTTCAGATCCGAGTAGTGTTTTGAAATCAGCGGACGAAATTGTCAGACTGCAGAGCCCGCTCCTCAGACCGCTCCAGCTCTTCAGAGGACTCTCTTTGGGATGCGATTGAGCAAGCTCGCCTTGAGGCCGAGCAGTCCCGCCAGCAGACTGACCAGTGTCTCGACGCAATCAGCCAAGCTCTGCTCGCGCTGGCCCAGCGGCTTGCTCCTCAAGCCACAGCAGACCCAGCGGACTCGCCAGTCCGCCAGACCCCAGCTCGCCGAACTCCGCTTCGGCAGTCGCCAGCAACTCCCCGGAACCCTGCTCAGTCTGCTGCCCCTCTGCGCCCTCAGGAGGAGCAGTTTGCTTTCAGAAATTTCTTTAGAGAAGCTGCCCGGGGCACTCCTGCCCGCCAGGTTCATTTTGCTGACCGCCAGTCCGCCGAGCCCGCGGACTCCCCGGCTCCAGTCCGCCCCTTCTACCCCGCAGAGTTCGAGACTCCGTCTCCCTTTGTTGACCGAATCCGATGGGAATCGGCTCCGAGCAACTTCAGGGAGCCGCACATCCCATTCTATTCAGGAGGGACTGGTCCAGTCTCTCACCTCCAAGCATTTAAGGGAGCAGTTGCTTTGAGTTGCCTCTCAGATGCTATCAAGTGTAAACTGCTGGTTACCACTCTCGAAGGACAAGCGAGAGAGTGGTTCTACGAGCTGCCTTCGGGCACAATCTCTTCTTTCGCAGAGCTTCGTAGCCAGCTGTTGCTGAGGTTTGCTACCTCAAGGAAGAGGAAGAATGGGCCAGCTGCCCTATTTGAAATCAAGAAAAGGGATAATGAATCGGTGGCGCGATTCGTTGATCGCTTTCAGAGAGAGATCCAAGGGGTCAGGAATGTAAACCCCGATTATTATAAGGTCGCCTTGATCCATGGCCTCCGGGAGGGCCCTCTGATGTTTAAAGCAACAACCAAGGCACCTGAGACTTATCAAGAGTTGATCGCCATGGTCAACCGTTTCATTGAAGGATAAAATGCCAATCCAACTTATGTTTCATCCCTGACAGCTAAGGCTGAAGGAAGGGATGCCTCCGCTTCTTCCTCTCGTGGCAAGCCCCCTCGCCCAGACTTCCAGCCTCCGTCTCAAAGAGGCAGAAACTTCCGCAACAAGAAACCTTTCCAAGGCCATCAACAGTTTCATGAGCAGAGACTGCCGTTGGCCGCCACTCCCGCCGTTCCATTGCAAGCTCTTCCCATCCTCCAACAAGCAGCCTTGCCTGCTCCGGGCCAATTTGATGAAAGCCCCATGGAGGACGCTGCAGATCTGGACCTTGACGAAGTCATCCAGATCTTGCAAAGAAGATCAGAAGAAAAGAGGCAAGAGCCTCAGAAAATGTGGAAGCCAAGAAATAATGCACAATATTGCCAGTTCCACAAAGAAAAGGGCCATCTGACCGAGGACTGCAAGGCCCTTCGCACGCTGATAGAGAAGTTGCTTTCCGAGGGCAAGATTGACATGGCCAAGAAGGATTCTCCTTCCTCTTCAAAGCCATCCACCTCAAAGGGCAAAGAGGTAGCTAAGGCATACCAAGAATGTGTTGATGTAGAGGACGAAGGCCGTCTAGGGCCGATCAACGTCCCGGTGGAGTGCTTCGATGCAGATGATGAAGGGGTCCTGGGATGCCTCTTCTTCATCCATGGTGGAGCAAGGACCGAGTCCACTCGGAAATCATCAATTTCAAGTGTCACCCAGGCAGAGGTGGCCTCTTCTTCCGTTGCTCCTCCAAGTGAGGTTGTCACCTTTGGTCCAGCAGACCTACCCCAAATAGCCAACCCGTTTGATGACGCTGTAGTAATCAAGGCTGTAGTGGGGGACTTTACAGTGGATAGGATTCTTGTTGACACAGGCAGCTCGGTCAACCTCCTGTTCAAGTCTACCTTTGGGCCCTGAGGACCGGAAAGCCTCTGCTTTCCACTGAGGGGCCACTCTATGGTTTCTCAGGAGAGAGAAAGGAAGTAGAGGGCAGCGTCATCCTGCCCGTGAAGCTCGGAGGGTCGACTAAGCAAATACAGTTCATAGTGGTTGACGCCCCCAGCAGCTACCATGCCATCTTCGGCAGGCCCCTGTTAAACAAGTATCAAGCGGAGGTTTCCACTTACCACCATGCCATCAAGTTCTTTGTCGATGGAAGGATGTGCCGGGTCAGGAGTGACCCGAGAAGAGCAAGGGAGTGCTACGTCCGCACTGTCAACATGGTTGAAGCCAGCCCTTCCCTTGCTCCAACAGAAGCTGCAGAAGTCTCTCCCAGTTCAGAAGTTGCGCCGATGAAGGTGCTCACCTGGAACCTGCCCAGGTGACGCAAGGAGTCCCCATTGCTGAGGGGGAGGAGAGGAAGCTCTCCATCAAATCGGAGCTACCTGAAGATCAAAAGGCTGAGTTGATTTCCTGTTTGCTGAATAACCTGGACGTCTTCGCCTGGTCAGCGGAAGACATGCCAGGAGTGGATCCTGATGTTGCATTACACCAGTTGAATGTTGATCCCGGCTGCAAGCCCATACAACAAAAGAAGAGGGACATGGCTACAAAGCTTGCTGAACCAATAAGGGAGGTGGTCGCAAAGCTCCTCAAAGTAAATTTTATCAAAGAAATTCAATATCCTACTTGGATTTCTAATGTTGTAATGGTTAAGAAACCAGGAGGAAAATGGCGAATGTGTGTAGATTTTACCAAACTTAATAAAGCATGCCCTAAAAATTGCTCCGCCTTGCCTCGGATAGATTCTTTAGTTGATTCCGCGGTAGGGTACTCTTATATGAGTTTTTTAGATGCGTTTTCTGGTTATCACCAGATAAGAATGCATAAGCCCGACGTTCCTCACACGTCGTTCATTACTAATGATGGTTGCTATTGCAACCTTGTGATGCCCTTTGGGCTTAAGAATGCCGGTGCAACCTACCAACGGATGATGGACCGTGTGTTTAACCATCAGAAGGGGAGGAACCTAGAAGTGTATGTAGATGATCTCTTGATTAAGAGTAAGTCGTTTTCGCTGCACTTGAGAGACCTAGCAGAGACGTTCGCTACTCTGCGTAGGTACAAAATGAATCTCAATCCTTTGAAATGTACGTTTGGAGCGAGTAAGGGGAAGTTTCTTGGTCATCTCCTTACTCCGGAAGGACTTGCCCCCAACCCTGATAAAGTGAAAGCCATCCTTGATATGTCTACCCCTCGTTCACCTAAAGAAGTTCAGCAGTTAGGGGGGAGGCTAGCAGGCCTTGCGAGATTTCTCTCTCGAGTTGGAGATAGGAGTGCTCCATTCTTCAAAACTCTCCGAGGAGCCTCCAAGTTATAGTGGACGGAAGAATGCTCCCAAGATTTTGAGCAGTTGAAGATGCAACTAACCTCAGCACCCCTGCTTCAGAGTCCTCGGCCAGGAGAGATTCTTTTCTTGTACCTAGGGGTTGGTCCTGAGACCGTCAGCTCCGTTCTTCTCCGGGAAGAGAGCAGAAAGCAATTCCCAATTTACTATGTTAGCCATATCCTAAAGAGTGCTGAGACGCGGTATCCAATTCTGGAGAAGTTAGCCTTCGCGATAGTCATGTCATCTCGGAGGCTTCGTCCATACTTCCAAGCACATTCAATTCAAGTTGTCACCGATCAGCGTTTGAAGGGTGTGTTGGAAAAACCAGAGCATTCCGGCAGACTAGCTAAGTGGGCAATAGAGTTGAGCGAATTTGAAATCTCTTATGTGCCCAAGACAGCCATTAAAGCTCAGGTCCTAGCAGATTTTCTAATCGACATGCCAGAGTCCAGTCCTGATCGAGCAGAAAGGTCACCTTTGGCTTGGACCATCTATGTTGATGGAGCCTCAGGCAGTTATTCCGGAGCAGGGGTGGTTCTCATCAATCCAAACGGAGTCAAATTGGAGCAGGCCATCAAATTCTACTTTTCAGTAACCAATAATCAGGCCGAATATGAATCTTTGCTAGCAGGCTTGAGGCTTGCAAGAGAACTCGGAATCGATCATGTTCACATCAAAACCGATTCTCTGGTAATGGCGTCGCAAGTCCTCGGTAACTTCGAAACTAGAGAGCCGATCCTGAAGAAATATCTAGCTCTTGTGAAGATAGAAGTCGGCAGGTTCAAGAGCTTTACCATCGAGCACATCCCCAGAACAGAAAATGAGGAGGCCGATTTTCTTTGCAAGCATGGAATGCTTTCAGGAGGGACAACTTCCGAGCTTTTTCGCCCGGCAGTATTGGAAGGAGATTTGATGCAAGTAGACCAACGTGCCTCTTGGATGTACCCATTCATCCTCTATCTGTGAACGAGAGATTATCATCATACAGTCAAAGATAAGAAAAAGTTCAGAATAAAAGCAGCTCATTACTTCCTAGTGTCGGGAGTCCTCTACAGAAAAACTTTCCTCTCTACCATGGCCTGGTGTGTTTCAGAAGAAGAAGCTTTCACTGTTTTGCAAGAGATTCATTCCGGAGAGTGTGGAAGCCACTCGGGAGCAAGAACTCTTGAAAAATGAATCCTGCGGCAAGGATATTTCTGGCCCACTATGAAGAGAGACTCTGAGATCTATGCCAGAAAGTGTGTTCAGTGCCAGAAGTTTGCTCTACTTCAGCACCAAGCAGCTCAGTCCCTTAGATCGATTGCAACTCCTTGGTCCTTCGCAGTTTGGGGAATGGACCTCCTCGGTCCTTTTACCATGGCAAGCAGTCAGTGGCGTTTCATCATCGTAATGATCGACTACTTCAGCAAGTGGATCGAATCCAAGGCATTGGCAAAGACAACTACTCACGTCATTAGAAACTTCATTTGGGGGGAGATTGTCTGTCGGCATGGAATTCCAATGGCTATAATCACTGATAATGGGCCGCAATTCAACAACACAGAGATGATAGACTTTTGCAGGCAGATCGGAACAGAGCTGCGGTTTGCATCAGTTCATCATCCCAGAAGCAATGGCCAGGTAGAAGCAGCCAACAAGTAGATCCTCAATTTGCTCAAAAAGAAAGTGCAGAATCTCAAGGGCAGCTGGGCTGATCAGCTTCCATCAGTCCTCTGGTCCCTTAGTACAACGCCATCATCCGCAACTGGGGAGACTCCATTCAAGCTCTCTCATGGCTCGGAGGCACTTATACCAGTTGAGTTTGAAGTCCCGTCACCCAGAGTTCTGCTTGCAAGAGAAGGCATTGAGGACTGGCTTGAGTTGAATAGTGAAGAGATGAGGTTCAGCTTGGAACACGTCGAGGCCATCAGAGATCAAGCAGCCATAAGGCAGGAGGAGGTCAAAAGAAGGATGGCCCGCTACTTTGATCAGAACGTGAGGATCAAACACTTCCAAGTGGGAGATCTCGTTCTAAAGAAGATTGATGCTGCTGCAAGAGCTGGTTCAGTTGGGAAGCTTAATCCAAATTGGGCCGGCCATTTTGTTATAAAAGAAGCATTAAAGAGCGGCGCTTACCTCCTGCAGACATACGAAGGAGAGGATATACCACACACATGGAGCGGGGATGATCTCAAGCGGTTCTATTCTTAAACCCCCTTTTTTCTACTTTGTGTATCCTCTTCAAGAGTTATTATGAATAAAAACTACTTGCTAACGCTTCTTCAAGTGTTGTCTATGTAATCATGATAGCTTGGAACACGTTCTATGCCTGAACTCCCTTTTCTGTCTTATGTTTGCTTTGCAAATACATTTTATTAATCGAAGGATCTATACTGACACCTTTTTCTAGTGTTTTCTCTCTCCCAAAGACCCATAACGGTTCCCTGATACCAGGAGACATCGCCGAGTTCAGCAAGACCTCCCCTAGAGCTGTAGTCATTAGCGTAACACCACAAAGACCACGTGTTGCGAGGAGATTTTGCACCGTGTAGTGGGAGCTTGCAGGCTCTAGCGCGGTTGGATTCTGGACTTCGGATCCCGGTAAGTACCTGACCCCACCTCTGCATTATGGAGGGCTGGGTGGGGTAAAGCTCTACCATGCCGCCATAGGGATATCGTTACAACTTCGATGATCGCGTGAGGAAAGTATGCCGTTTCAGCTCACCTGCCCGCGGGTCATCTTAGCTTGTAACCCTCGAACACTCCATGGTAGCCTGGAGCAGTGCCTGCAGGAGACCCACAGCTTAGACTGTACTCCAGGCAAGAGGGCAGGGAAGCGTTCCGCCAAATGAGCATTTTGCTCTTCGCAGGGAATTATGTGCGGACTGGTTTTCTCTATCCGCTCAGTCCGCCTGTTTGGGTTGATCCTATAGCTTGTAGCCCGGTGAGGAAAGTATGTCGCTCCGGCTCACCTGCCCACCTGGTCGCAAGCTATAGATCATTTCTTCTATTGTGAGCGGATTGGTTTTCTGTGTCCGCTCAGTCCGCCAGCTTGGGTTGATTTTATAGCATGTAGCCCGGTGAGGAAAGTATGCCGCTCTGGCTCACCTACCCACCTGGTCGCAAGCTATAAGTCATTTCTTGTATTATGAGTGGATTGATTTTCTTTATCGTTATGGGTCATTTCTATCTTTGGCGGACTGGTCTTATCTATCCACGCAGTCCGCCAGTTTCCTTGGGATGAATTTATACATTCTATCTTTGGCGGACTGGTTTTCTGTATCCGCTCAGTCCGACAGTTTTCTTGAAACCACGAGCTATATCGATCATTTCTACTAATAAAGAGAAATGCGGACTCTACTAGAACTCAATGAAGTACCACCTGACATTGTTTTCAGCTGGCAATTTTCGTCATTTTTTAAGGAGAATGTTGAACGGATTGATGAGTTCTCTAATCAGCAAGATTTGTTATAAATGATCTTAGTGTCGTACGGGCTGCAATTAAAACTCAACAGAGTCCGCCTGGCAATTTTTTATTCCGACGATGGACAATAATATTCTTTAATCAGCCAAATAAAAAGCTTAAACTTATCAGCGTGACGTGCGGACTGCTAAGTTTCGTTGCGGTGAGCGTGGAAAAAGAACATTGTAGAAAGCACACATGCTAAAAATATCCTTTCTTTCTATTTCATCAAAAACTGTTTACATCATTCTATATGTTCGGCGGACTGCAATCTTGTGTCCGCCACTTTTACAAAAAACAAAAGATAAAAAATACATTGATCAATCTGTAGTCCTTTGTTTCTTCTCTGGTGGTGCAGGGCTGTCACCAACAATGTCAACTTCTGGAGAGTAGCCCCCGGAGCCGCACCCGCTGCTATCCGATCCTGTACTCGAGGCGGACCCACTATGCGAGCTCCCGGTAGCAGAGGAGGATGCAGAGGTGTCGGACTCGGCGGACAGTTCCTCTACTCGCGGGCTTGAGGCAGCATTGTCTTCCTTGGCACTTTGCCCTTCGCCCTGCCCTCCGTCTTCTTCTTCAACTTCTTCTTCTTCTTCTTCTTCGTCTTCTTCTTCCTCTTCTTCACCTTCCTCAATGATGTCCTTTCCTTTTTTAGCCCTCTCCATCGTCGCGACCTGAGGAGCCAGCTCAGGGAAGATCTCCAAAAAAGGGACGCCATCCACTCCCTCCTTTATGAAGCCGTCGCGGACAAGTCGCTCAATAGCGACCTTAACGGTCTCCTTTACGAAAGGGAGCATGGAAGACTGGAAGTTGTTGTTTTCCAAGTCATAGGCGACCTGCGCAAAACAAAAAGCAAACGTCAGACAGATCGCGGCGGACAGCAAACAAAGGCCGCAACGAATTCAACTAACCCCGAGATCTTCTCTTTGCTGGGCAGCCCTTTTTCCCAACCGCGCATTCCTTTCCTTTAGCGCTTTATTATCCTTTTGAAGTTGTTCATTCTGCCTCAACAGGTCTCTGGCCAGGGTGGCAACATAGTGGTTTGTCACCACACTGTTCGCAGCGTCCTGAGAGGCTAGCAAAGGGAGGTCGGCGGCGGGCACCTTCTTGAGGTCGCTCAAGTTGCGCTTTCCGTAAAGCGCGGAGATCGCAATGTGGGCGTGGCGTGTTATCCGCGGACTTTTCCACGAAGGAAGCGCGGTAGATAGGCGGACGTGTTTATTCTTGTTGTGCCAGTGGACCATAGGGTTCCCCCTAAGGTCCTTCTGGCTGATGCCGAAGCCACTCATGGAGAAGCTTTCTGAGGAAGAGTAATCCGCTGCGGGATCCCCTTCCTCCTTCCTCTTTCTTGCAATTGCTTCTTTCTTTTCTTTCTGTGTAGGGACGAAGCCGCTGGGCGTCTGCGGCAAGTTAGCGGGTACCGCCAAGGTCGCTGCAAAAACAAATGGGTTAAACACCAAGGTCGCAGCGGATGCAAAAGCTGAGTTCGGAAGCTACTTACTCTCTTCGGGCATGACGTCCGCTAAGCTCGCTAGCAGCGGAATATAATGCTCGATGTCGATCCTGGCATTGGCCAAGAACTCGACAATGGCGGACTCTAAGTCATCCAGTTGCACGCTTTTGAAGGCGGAGTCCGCGCGCACCTGCGGATAGGTGTGCGCAAACCCTAGGTCGCCCTCAAAAATCAGGAACCTAGAGGTCCAGTTGTGGATTTTGTTGGGAAGGCCCACAACCTTCATCCCCCTGCAGTAGAAATAAAACACCCCTTGTAGGGGCGGCCTCCGGAAGCAATAATGGAGCGGACAGAGAATATTTTGCGGAAGACATTCATTGAAAAAGCGATCTTTTCAGATCGCAAATAAGAGACAAAGCTGCAGATCGCAGCGAGTGTATTCGGTGCAAGCTGGCCAGGCACCATTCCGTAGTGCTCAAAGATGGCGGCGAGTTCCCAGAGGAGCGGAAACTTGAATCCGCTATCAAAATGGTCCACAGGGATGGCGATCTGGGTTGCGGTTGAGAAGTTTAATCTTTCCTGATGGGCGGGAAGGCGGACAAGGATATTAGAGTTCGTCATCTTCTTTTCGACAAAGGCGTCCAGGTCGGCCTCTGTCAATGTGCATTTCCGGTGGTCCGCGGAATGGAATGCGACAGCAGCATCAGTCCGCGCGGACACCATTTTGCAGGCCGCAGGGTTCCTTTTACTTCAGCTGTTTCCTGCATAAGAGAAAGCAGAAGGCCCTATTTATAGCTAAAGAGTCTGACAACTTTTTGACCAGGCCGCAGAGCTCGCAATTCCAATCCGCACAGTCCGCAAAACGTTAAAACAGCCAAACAACAACGCGGATACAAACACAGATTCATATGCCAAGGAAAATTCAAAGCAAGTTGTGGCCGGCACAATTTCTTGTCCGCTCAGATCGCGCTTTTGCTCCTGGCAGGTCACAAGGAGCGGATACATTTTCAATCCGCTTAGTTCGCAGTCTTGCCAACCTGCAGGTTAAATAACGAGAAGCGGACACAACATTAGTCCGCATGTTGGGTACATTGGTCAAATGTACCTGATTTGAAGAAGCCTCACCTAACTCAATGATATACATCATAATGTATTTGATGTTTGTTTGAGTTATTTGTGCAGGTTAGGTATTCACTGGACTGAAGCTAAAAGTTTCTAAGTCCATGTGTCGACACCCAGAGGGAAAGTGTCGACACTTGAGAAAGCTTGTGTCGACACCCAGACAAGCAGTGTCTACACTTGGAGTAATTGTGTCGACACCTGAGAAGAAGAGTCGACACCAGACAGAAAGTGTCGACACTTGGAGCTGTGTCGACACTCAGTGAAGAAGAATACAGAAAAGCTGTGTCGACACTTAGCAGAAGTGTCGACACCTAGAAGAGCTGAGTCTACATCAGAAAGTGTCGACACTTGGAGTTGTGTCGACACTCAGCAAAATTCTGCAGAGACTAAGGATAAGTGTCGACACTCAACACAATGTGTCGACACTCAATCAGCAGAGTCAACATATGAAGAATGTGTCGACACTCAGCACAATGTGTCGACACACACTCAAAGGAGTCAACACTTGAAGTATGTGTCGACACTCAGCACAATGTGTCGACACACAACCAGAAGAGTCAATACTTGAAGAAAGTGTCGACACCCAGCACAATGTGTCGACACTCAGTTGAAGACTCTACACTTGAAGAAAGTGTCGACACAAGGAGCTGTGTCGACACTTGGCAAAGAACAGAAAAGTTTACAAAATATTCTAAGTACAAGTGTCGACACTAAGGGAATGTGTCGACACTCAGCTGAAGAAACAAAATTGAAGACTTGTATCGACACCAAGAAGCAGTGTCGACACTTGACAGTTTCAACACATGAAGATGTGTCGACACAAAGGAGATGTGTCGACACGTAGAAGAATTCAACAAGTTACAGAAGATCAAGTACTTGTGTCGACACTTAATTTCAGTGTCGACACTTGAAGAAGAATCTGTGTCGAGACATACAAGGAGTTGTGTCGACACCTTGTAGACTTGTGTCGACACTTACACAACATGTGTCGACACTTGGTCTATAAGTGTCGACACTTAAGAACAGAATGTCTCGACACTATCTGACAGTTAGAGAATTTCAAGAAGTGACTGGTTGACATGACAGCTGCCGATCCAGCCGGTCTACAGCAACTGTCAGGGAAGTCAGAAGTCTGTTATGAACCGGACCAGCCGGTTACCATGAAGAATGCCTATAAATAGGCACTCACAGTTTACAGAAACTATTGTTGAAGCTATTTGAAGTATTTGATCAGATTATTCAAGTAATCAGAAAAGTGGTACACAGAGTATCAACACAACAAGATCTGGCAGTCCAACTGCAGATCTAAGAAGTTGGAGAGAGAGAGCTCCAATCAAGAATTCAGTCTTTGGAACTAGGCTGAGAAGAAGGATTCAGAATCATCTGGATCTCAAGAAGCAGAGGTCAAGGATCAACTGCAGAGGATTCAGACTAATTCAGTTCTACTCAAGAAGCTTTGAAGGAAGCTAAGTCAGTTTGGATCTAGCTGAGTTCTTCCAAGAACTCTTCAAGAAACTCTCAACTCCTCTCTTATTTTCTGAGTTGTAGAGTTAGTTATTGTAATTCAATTTTAACTTGTAGGATCCATTGGATCAGAGTGAATTGTAAGCCTATATTATAAAGGCTGAGGGTAGGGCTTGGTTGCCTGAGTGTATGAGTTGAAGAACTCTGAGTGTAGGCCTTAATTGGCTGAGTGTAGGCCTTGATTGGCTGAGTGTAGGCCTGGGTGGCTGAGTGTAGGCCTTGGTGGCTGAGTGTAAGGCTTTGGGCCTGAGGTGTAGGAACCTAGTTGGGTTCTGAGATAGTGGAGAAGTTTGGCCGAATCTAGTACACTGCTAGATAGGCGAAGGGGGAAGTGGATGTACCCAAAGATTCTGGAACCACTATAAATTTGTGTGTCTGCTGTGCTGTGCTGTGCTGTGGATTAGCAGTTTATATTTTGTTATTGCTGTTAGCTGTAGAAATCTGTGAGATTACTGTTTTGCTGCCAACAAAGTTTTAAAAAGGTTTAGGTCACCTATTCACCCCCCCCCTCTAGGTGTTTAGGTACCATATCTTTCAAGTGATATCAGAGCGAGGTTCCTCAAAAAGGGACTAACTGTCTGAGGAGATCCAGTTTGGCAGATTCAGTGTAAGTCAGAACACAGTTTCAAGAAAATCAAGAAACATGGGTTCTTCAGAGAATCACAAGGAATTGGGTTCAATGAAACTGCCCATATGCAGAAAAGAAATTTTTGGGATCTGGAAAAAAAGGGTAAGGCTATTTATGGAGGCCTCAGACCCAAGAATCTACATCACAGTTAAGGAAGGGCCTTATGTGCCAATGAAGGTTTCAGTTTTGGATGCTACACAGAGAACTCCAAAGGATTTCTCTGAGATGACTAAGGATGAAATTGTCCTAGCCACTATGGACAAGAGGGCACAAAACATTATAGTAAGTGCCATTGATGATGCCACTTTTCAGAACTTAATTCACTGTAAAACAGCAAAAGAGATGTGGGATACTCTCATTGTCTATATGGAAGGTTCTGAAGAAGTTAGGCAAGATAGGAAGTCCTTGCTTAATCAAGAGTATGAGAGCTTTAGGCAAGGAAGAGGAGATAGCATCACTGAATGCTACAAGAAGTTCTATAGAATTGTTAATGAACTCATGTCCTATGGAAGAGAGTTCACTAACTATGAATTGAATGATAAGTTCTTAAGGTCCCTAACCAAAGATTGGGACACCAAGATCTGTGCCATCAGAGAAATGGCAAAGTTGGGAGAAATTCCTCCTCCCACACTGTTTGGCAAGTTGTTGTCTTATGAGATGCAGCTGTCAGTGAGAAAAGAGGAGGAAAAATCAACAAGGACTGAGCACAGGGAAAGGACTGTTGCCTTCAAGTCAGAAGTACCTAGAAAGGGCAGGACTAAGTCATCAACTCCTCCTCCAGAGGTAGTTGAATCAGAATCTGATGAGTCTGTTAGCACAAAGTCTACAAGCAGTGAAAGTGATGAAGACTTTGCTGCATTCACCAGACATTTTCAGAAATTCCTGAAGAAGAAACAGTGGAGGTCCAGACCTTCATTTTCCAAAGGGAAAGAAGTTCAGTATCAGTAGAAGAAGCCTTCAAAGAAGGACAAGAAAAAGACAAAGACTAGCAAGGCAACCGGGTCTAAGATAGTGTGTTACTACTGCAATAGACAGGGTCATGTTATTGCAGATTGTCCTGAGAGAAGAAAAGAATCCAGTGACAAAAAGAAGACTCACTTCAAAGGAAAGAAGGAGAAGTCCTTTGTTGCAAAGAATGAGAAGACTCTTTCAGACATTTCTTCTTCAGACACTGAGACAGATGTTGAAGCCTACATAGGGCTATTTGCTGAAGAAGAAGAAGAGTTTATGCAGATCATGGAATCAATCTATGAACAAGAAGAGTGTCAGTGCCAAGGACTGATGGCATTGACTGAAAGTACCAAAATCCTGGAGCAGCCAGGACCTAGTCAGGTACAAAGTCCAACTCAAAGTTCAGATTCCAGTTCTAGTTCAGAGTCAGATTCATCTTCATCAAGTGATGGAAGTGTTTCTGAATCTGAGGGAGATATTCATCAGCTCTTAGATGAATATAAAGTACTGTTGCAAGCCTATAAGAAAAGCAAGACCCTAGCCAAAAGTCAGGCAAAGGAGATTGCTGATCTCAAGGCAGCTGCAACAGATTTTGAGAAGAAATTTGATCAAAAGCTCAATGAGGTAGCCAGGCTGAAACACATTACTGTGATTCAGATGGGAACTATCACCTATAAAAATGATCAAATTAAGAGACTGGAGATCAATCTTCAGAAGGAAAGAGAGCTAGTTGCTAGGTTTTCAAAACCTAAATCAGTGCTACCCTTGATTGATGAATTTGTTCATCATAAAGGAAAGGCTGGACTGGGTTTTATTAAACCAGCTAGGACTGTTCAGGATCAGTCCAAGTCCAAGGGCAAAGCCCCAATATTCAATAAGCCTGTTGTAGTCAAGACAGCCAAGTCTGTACCTAAGCAAAGGTACAACAAGTTTGAATGCTGGTGCTGTGGCAAAGTTGGCCACTTTGCCTTGGACTGTTGACACAATGCAAGTGCCAATGGGAGTAGCAAGCTACCTGGTGGAAAGCCAGTAGGTAGCTATGTCATGTTGCAAACTAACAATCACCAAGGACCCAAGTTTACTTTGGGTTCTAAGGTTCATTAATTTGTTTTGCAGGTGAATCCAAGTGGCCATACCCCAACATGGTACTTGGATAGTGGATGTTCCAGACATATGACTGGAACAAGGGGACTACTGAAGGACTACATTCCAATCAAAAATGGTCCTAAAGTGACCTTTGGTGGTTCTGAAAAAGGAATCATCAAAGGGTTTGGTAACATTTCTTCAAACCTTGTTACCATTACTCAAGTGGCTTATGTTAAAGGGTTGAAACACAACCTTATAAGTATAAGTCAGTTAAGTGATGTAGGGTATGACATCTCATTTGTTAAAAATGGTTGTCATATCAAGAGGTCAAGTGATCAAGAGATCATTTTGACAGGTTATAGGAAGAGAAATGTCTATTGTCTAGACATTATGGTTGAGAACAATAGTTCTCCAGTTTGTCTTGTAGCTGATGAGACAGTCTCTCAATGTGTCAAATGGCACAAGAGGCTTGCCCATCTTAATTACAAGACTATTAGCAAACTCTTTAGCAAAGAGTTAGTGAGGAATGGTCCTCAAGTTAAGTGTGTTAAAGATGACATTTGCTCAGCTTGTCAAAAGGGCAAGCAGACCAAATCCACCTTTAAAAGCATTGAGAACAAAGATGCTGTGAGGTGCTTATACCTCTTGCATATGGATCTCTTTGGTCCAATGCCAGTTCACAGCTTAGGTAGGAAGGTCTATACCTTTGTAGTTGTTGATGACTACTCAAGGTTTTCCTGGGTGTTCTTCTTAAGGCAGAAATCTGAAACACCTAGTGTCTTCTACAGCTTTGTCAAGCAAATTCAGAATGAACTAAATAGTACTGTGGTCAAAATTAGAAGTGACCATGGTACTGAGTTTCAATCTAAAAGCATGACAAAACTATGTGAAGACTTTGGGATATTTCAAGAATTCTCTTCACCTAGAACATCTCAGCAAAATGGCATTGCTGAGAGGAAGAATAGAACCTTGATAGAGGCTGGTAGGACCCTATTAAGTGATTCATCACTGCCAGAGTATTTCTGGGCTGAAGCAGTTAACACTGCATGCCATGTGATAAATAGGGCTACCATCACTAAAAGACTAAACAAGACCCCCTATGAAGTAGTGAAAGGCAGGAAACCAAACTTATCCTATTTTAGGATCTTTGGATGCAAATGCTTCATACTTAACAATGGGAAGTCTTACTTAACTAAGTTTGCTGCCAAGTCCCAAGAGGGAGTGTTTGTTGGGTACAGCAATAATAGTAAGGCTTATAGAGTCTACAACTTGACTACACAAGTTGTAGAGGAGTCTGTGCATGTAGTTTTTGATGAGACAAAACTTATTAACAATGAGTTGTCTAGTAGTGTGTGCAGCCCCACAGGTCTTACTAAGAAGATGGACAAGCTAACCATAGAAGATGTACCTGCTGCAAGACAGCAAGTAGAAGAAGATGGCTTATGTCCAGGGGGAGAACTACATGTACCAGGAGCTGAAGAAGTACAAGGAACTCAGCATGATGAAGATGCTGTAGAAGTACAACCAGAAGTAAGGATGCCTCCAGCCAACAGGCATCTAAGAGATCATCCAGTAGAGCTGATTATTGGAGATCCAAGACAAGGTGTTCAGACAAGGAGCAGAAATCAGAATGCTGTAGTATATTCAAGTTTTCTGTCTCAAATAGAATCAAAGAAATTTGAAGAAGCTATACAAGATCCACAGTGGATTGAAGCAATGCAGGAAGAGCTTAATCAGTTCAAAAGGTGCAAGGTTTGGGAACTGGTCCCTAAACCTAAAGACCACAATGTTATAGGAACTAAGTGGATCTACAGGAATAAGTTAGATGAACAAGGGACCATCATAAAGAATAAAGCAAGACTGGTTGCAAAAGGATATAGGCAAGAAGAAGGTATTGATTTTGATCAAACCTTTGCCCCAGTAGCCAGACTGGAGGCCATAAGGATGTTCTTGGCCTATGCAACCTATCAAGGATTCAAGGTTTACCAGATGGATGTCAAGTCAGCATTCTTAAATGGTAATTTGAAAGAAGAAGTCTATGTGGAGCAGCCCTCAGGTTTTGTTGATCCAACTCAACCTCATTATGTCTATAGACTTAGGAAAGCATTGTATGGGTTAAAGCAAGCTCCTAGAGCTTGGTATGAAACCCTATCTAGTTTCCTCATTGAGAACAAGTTCACAAGGGGGAAAATAGATAAGACTCTATTCCTTAGGGAATCTAGAGGCAAAGTCATACTAGTCCAAATATATGTAGATGACATTATATTTGGGTCTACTGAAAGCAGCCTTTGCAAAAAGTTTGCAAAGCTTATGCAAAGTCAATTTGAGATGAGTAGTATGGGAGAGCTAAAGTTTTTCTTGGGTCTCCAAGTTAAACAGACTGAAAGTGGTCTATCCATTTGTCAGTCCAAGTTCACCCTAGAACTCATAAGGAAATATGGTATGGATTCATCCAGTACCATGAAGACTCCTATGGGGTCAAGTATGTCTCTTAGCAAGGATGATGCAGGGAAACCTGTAGATGAAACCTTGTATAGAGGGATAGTTGGCTCCCTACTATACTTGACTGCAAGTAGGCCTGACATTATGTATGCTACATGTGTTTGTGCTAGGTATCAAGCCTTCCCTAAAGAGTCTCACTTGACTGCAGTCAAGAGAATCTTGAGATATCTAAAGGGCACTCCCTATCTAGGCCTCTGGTACCCTAGGAATGGAGATTTTGATCTAACAGGTTATATAGATGCAGACTTTGCAGGATGCAAAGAGGATAGAAAGAGCACAACTGGAACCTGTCAATTCCTAGGTGGAAGAATAATTTCATGGAGTAGTAAGAAGCAAACCAGTGTTGCTATCTCCACAGCTGAGTCAGAATATGTAGCTGCAGGTAGTTGCTGTGCACAACTTCTGTGGATTCAACATCAGCTATAAGACTATGGATTTCAGGTAAGTAGAACTCCACTTTTCTGTGATTCTACAAGTGCTATTTCAATAGCTAATAATCCTGTATCACATACTAGAACTAAACATATTGAGATTAAATATCACTTTCTTAGGGAGCATGTAGAAAGAAATGATATTGCACTTGAATATGTTAAAACTGATAATCAGATAGCTGATATGTTTACTAAGCCCTTAGAAGAAGCTATGTTCAATAGGTTCAAAATTGAACTAGGTATGATAAACTTAGACTAAGTTTACAGAACTAAAAATTGGCTAAGTAAAAAGGTGTCGACACATAGACAAGTCTATGTCGACACAGAATAAAAGTGTCGACACTTCAGGAAAAAGGTGTCGACACATCTAGGAAGTTGGTGTCGACACTTCAGAATGTTAGTGTCGACACATGTCGAGTAAGTGTCGACACATCCAATGTGGTGTCGACACTTAAGTTTTACTCAGAATTTTCTAAGTAAAGTCTCGACGATTAGTCGAGTAGAGTGGTGTCGACACATAAACATGTGTCAACACATAAAATCTGTTGACTAAACTTGTGTCGACACATGAGTGTCGAGACATTATAAGTCATTGTCGACACTTATTGCCAGTGTCGACACATCTTTAGTAATCCATCCCGCCTGTTCGTCTTCAAACCAGAAAGGTATAAATAGGATTCTGTCTTTGTTTGTCGACACGCTTTTAGAGTTTCGAGACCAAACTACTGTGTCGACATTTCTCTTTTCCAAAGACTAATTCTACAAACCCTAATGGCTCCCAAGCTTGAGGAGAACGTCAATGAAGGCTATGAACTGGTTCGTGGCGCGTTCGACGATGGCGATCAAGAAATCAAATCGGTGGTAACCCTAGTCACCGATTCTGGATTGGAGTACTTGGTTTCAGAACCAACCAAAATATGGAAGAAGGAAGTTCTTGAATTCCTTACTGGAGCTTCTGTAGATGACTCAGGTTACAGAATCAAATCAAGAGTGCATGGAACCAAGGTCAAGATTTCACCCAAAACTCTGAGAAAGGTACTTCAGCTACCTAAAATTCAAGCAGAAGAGGAAGTGACTACATCTAAGACCAGGGAAGCACTTACCTGCTGTGGTCTAGATCCTAAGATGAAGATAGGATCTGTATTCAACAGGAAAGGAATGAATAACCAAGGAAAATTCCTGTCTGAAATTGTGGGGAAAGTTATACTCAGCAAGACTGGAGGGCATGACAGGGTGTCAGCCTCCATGTTCAGTGTTATGACCAGAATTATCTTCAACCTAAAAACAGACTGGTCCATGGTTGTGTATGAGAAAATTAAGGAGAGTCTGAAGAAGCCCAATCTGGGCAGAATACTAAGTCTCTACCTGGCTGGTACAATACCAGAGGTAATGAGCAATGCTGCTGGTACTAAAATCAATCACATGAGAAGGATGGATCAAAGGATATTTTCCAGGTGGGAAAGAGTACTATCTAAGGAAATACCTACCCCAGAGAAGCCAGTTACTAAGAAAGCTTCACCTCCAAAGAAGAAGAGGAAGATAGCTCCTGTGACACAGGAGTCCTCCAGCAGTTCAGGTAGTGAAGAACAAGTTGTTTTCACTCCTGATAGTCAAGAGGAAGTGGCTGCAGAGAAGTCTCCTGCTCCTCAAGAGATAGCTGCAATCCAGGGGGAGCTGCCTCCAGCTAGCCCCAAGTATAAGGATCCAAGTCAGGGGGAGCTTCCAGCAGTAGAAGAACCCTCTACTCTGGACAGTGAGCAAGCCACAATCATTATTCAAGAGGTACTCACTGACTTAAAAACTTTAGACTATACTATAGAAGATGCTAATTTGTTGGATGTTCATCAGCAAACTCAGCTAGACAAACCAGTTCCAGATGTTGTTTTAGAAGACAAATCTGCTGAACAAGAAGTGGTACTTGAGTCAGTGGATGAAGAACAAAGACTATCTCCAGCTCCATCCCCTCCTGAAAATACAATGGAAGATTTGTTTCTGAATCTAGACCAAGATGATTTTGATATGGACAAGGATGCTGCTGCTGAAGATAAGAGTGCTGCTGCTGAGGGGGAGCACATGACAGTTCTGGAAGAGCCTTTAAGGCTAGATACTGAGAAGGCACTAGATGTGCAAGCTGAAAAACCACAAAGCCCTAAGGATAGGGTTGAGATTGCCAGCACCTCTGCCTCTGAAGATGAGGAGAGTGCTAGGGCCAAGAAGAAGAAAATCTATGTTTTTAAAAGAAGAAGTCAGAATTACAAGAAAGCCTTGCAATCCATTGCCCCACAGCCTATAGTTCAACAAGCTCCAACAGTTGATTATAGTGCTATGATGATTGCCATGCAGATCAAGTTGGATGAGCAAAGGAAGGCAATAGAGGCATATGTGGATGAAGGGCACAAGTCCCTACAATTTGACCTTGCACAAGATATCAAGTCAATAAGGTTTGAAATGAACCTGAATAAGAAGGAAATGAATGAATGCTTCCACAAGGGTGGAAATGCAGTGGTGTTTCTGGCTACACACCAAGAGAAAATAAAAGTACAAGTAGATGATATAGCATTGAAGCAAGGCTATGTGCTGGAAAATCAATTAAGGATGAATGATAATTTGACTGCATCCCACAATGCTATAATCACTGAATTAAAGAATAAGTCTGCTGAACCATCTACATCTGCTGCTGCTGCAAAGGCTGAATTTGATAAAGCTTTTCAAGATGAAATTGCTGTTGTCAAGACTGCAATCAAGGATTCACAGAAGGTCATTTCTGAACAGCTTACAAAGCTTAGACCTTATTTTAAGGATGGAATCAGGTACTTGGACAGCCAAATCAGGTTCCAGAAAGATGATGTCAGAGACCATGTTGCACAAGAAGTCATAAAGGGGGAGAGGGTGTTAGTCAAAGCTAGCTCTGACCATGCCAAATGGATATCTAACTCCATCAGAGCTACACTGGGCTATCCTCCCCTGTGTGATGATGATAATGTTGCTGAATCAGGAATTCAAAGTGCATATCTTGGAGGTGAGCAACAGGAAGTAGCTCAGGTGATCTATCCACCTCCAGATTTTGACATGGTTCATGCAAAAGTCAGCACAATGTATAGTCCACCTGCTGGAAAGTCTAATGTTGTTCTGGAAAAGGTTGTTCAACCTGTTACAGCAGCTATGCAAGAGGCATTGGCCAAAGAAGAAGAGACAAGGCTGTCAAAGAAGAAGTTTAGGGAACTAGCTGAGCAAAAACCAGATTTTGAACAGTGGAGCCCTACTTCTAGGAACATCATTCTAACTGCCTGGAAAGCAGCCAAGGACAATGCTCATGAAAGGAACAAATGGTTCTCAGAAGCTGAATGGAGGAAGCATGAGATCAGGCAGGAAGCCATTGTCCAGTATAGAAGGAAGGCTAAGTTAGGAAAGCTACCTCCTACAGCTGTGGAGCCTAGCAAGTACTTTCCTAAGCCCTATCATTACTTTGAGAGGCAGAAAATCAAGGCTGAAGAACAAAAGAAGAAAGACTCAAAAGGCAAGAAGCCTGCTGATGCTGAGCCTACTGCTACTGCTGCTGTCAAAGCTCAAGTTAAAGCTGGAAAAGGAATTGTTATAAAAGAACCTGATCAGAACTAGACTAAGATTAGACTAAGAAACATTGTTGTAATCTTTTACATATGAAATATTTTTGTAAAATAATGGAAATGTATTAAAACAATGTTAGAACAATTTTTGATAAATATATCTCATGATTGTTCAGAAGCATGTGTCTATTTCTTGTTTGTTCTGCAATGTTTAATGAGTATACATGTGTTCTTTATTACATGTTTAAGTTTACCCTGTTGACATATACCTGCTTTACATCATTTTCTAATTTTTAATTTTGAGTGGTGTATATCATTGACTAAGGGTTATGACTTCTCCAAATAGGGGGAGATTGTTGGGTACATTGGTCAAATGTACCTGATTTGAAGAAGCCTCACCTAACTCAATGATATACATCATAATGTATTTGATGTTTGTTTGAGTTACTTGTGCAGGTTAGGTATTCACTGGACTGAAGCTAAAAGTTTCTAAGTCCATGTGTCGACACCCAGAGGGAAAGTGTCGACACTTGAGAAAGCTTGTGTCGACACCCAGACAAGCAGTGTCGACACTTGGAGTAATTGTGTCGACACCTGAGAAGAAGAGTCGACACCAGACAGAAAGTGTCGACACTTGGAGCTGTGTCGACACTCAGTGAAGAAGAATGCAGAAAAGCTGTGTCGACACTTAGCAGAAGTGTCGACACCTAGAAGAGCTGAGTCTACATCAGAAAGTGTCGACACTTGGAGTTGTGTCGACACTCAGCAAAATTCTGCAGAGACTAAGGACAAGTGTCGACACTCAACACAATGTGTCGACACTCAATCAGCAGAGTCAACATATGAAGAATGTGTCGACACTCAGCACAATGTGTCGACACACACTCAAAGGAGTCAACACTTGAAGTATGTGTCGACACTCAGCACAATGTGTCGACACACAACCAGAAGAGTCAATACTTGAAGAAAGTGTCGACACCCAGCACAATGTGTCGACACTCAGTTGAAGACTCTACACTTGAAGAAAGTGTCGACACAAGGAGCTGTGTCGACACTTGGCAAAGAACAGAAAAGTTTACAAAATATTCTAAGTACAAGTGTCGACACTAAGGGAATGTGTCGACACTCAGCTGAAGAAACAAAATTGAAGACTTGTGTCGACACCAAGAAGCAGTGTCGACACTTGACAGTTTCAACACATGAAGATGTGTCGACACAAAGGAGATGTGTCAACACTTAGAAAAATTCAACAAGTTACAGAAGATCAAGTACTTGTGTCGACACTTAATTTCAGTGTCGACACTTGAAGAAGAATCTGTGTCGAGATATACAAGGAGTTGTGTCGACACCTTGTAGACTTGTGTCGACACTTACACAACATGTGTCGACACTTGGTCTATAAGTGTCGACACTTAAGAACAGAAAGTCTCGACACTATCTGACAGTTAGAGAATTTCAAGAAGTGACTGGTTGACATGACAGCTGCCGATCCAGCCGGTCTCCAGCAACTGTCAGGGAAGTCAGAAGTCTGTTATGAACCGGACCAGCCGGTTACCATGAAGAATGCCTATAAATAGGCACTCACAGTTTACAGAAACTGTTGTTGAAGCTATTTGAAGTATTTGATCAGATTATTCAAGTAATCAGAAAAGTGGTACATAGAGTATCAACACAAGAAGATCTGGCAGTCCAACTGCAGATCTAAGAAGTTGGAGAGAGAGAGCTCCAATCAAGAATTCAGTCTTTGGAACTAGGCTGAGAAGAAGGATTCAGAATCATCTGGATCTCAAGAAGCAGAGGTCAAGGATCAACTGCAGAGGATTCAGACTAATTCAGTTCTACTCAAGAAGCTTTGAAGGAAGCTAAGTCAGTTTGGATCTAGCTGAGTTCTTCCAAGAACTCTTCAAGAAACTCTCAACTCCTCTCTTATTTTCTGAGTTGTAGAGTTAGTTATTGTAATTCAATTTTAACTTGTAGGATCCATTGGATCAGAGTGAATTGTAAGCCTATATTATAAAGGCTGAGGGTAGGGCTTGGTTGCCTGAGTGTAGGAGTTGAAGAACTCTGAGTGTAGGCCTTAATTGGCTGAGTGTAGGCCTTGATTGGCTGAGTGTAGGCCTGGGTGGCTGAGTGTAGGCCTTGGTGGCTGAGTGTAAGGCTTTGGGCCTGAGGTGTAGGAACCTAGTTGGGTTCTGAGATAGTGGAGAAGTTTGGCCGAATCTAGTACACTGCTAGATAGGCGAAGGGGGAAAGTGGATGTACCCAAAGATTGGGGAACCACTATAAATTTGTGTGTCTGCTGTGCTGTGGATTAGCAGTTTATATTTTGTTATTGCTGTTAGCTGTAGAAATCTGTGAGATTACTGTTTTGCTGCCAACAAAGTTTTAAAAAGGTTTAGGTCACCTATTCACCCCCCCCTCTAGGTGTTTAGGTACCATATCTTTCACCGCACAATTCGGCACATCAGAAGGATTAAGCAACATAATTTGTGGATATATAATCTTAGTCCGCACAGATCAAATAGAGTTCATTTTACAACACAGCATTTCTTGAAGCACAATTATCCAAATAATTATACAATTAAGCAAATAAAAGCTCAAGGCATTGCGGACTCAGCGGTCCCTATTATCGGTCTGCGCCGGCCTTTCTGCCATGTCTCTGCATAAATGAGCTGCTTGATCGCTTATCTGAAGAATTTCACTGTACACACGGCAGAGATGATGATGAATGACATTTATGCTCCGATGCATATGAGCAGCTTCCCGATCAACCCGACTGAGGGGCACCATTGGCTCCGTCGCCGGCCTCGGCTCCTCATCCGCAGATTGTTGGGCACCGCCTGCCGGTGCGGCGATCTCTAGAGCAGCGCGATCTGACACTCGTGGCCTCTGCTCAGCGACCTCGGCAGCCCGCTTCCCTTTTTCTCCACGCACCGATGCCAAGTGCTTACCTTTATAGAATCGGACGTCATCCGCAAGCCTCTTCTTCTCCCTTTCAGACCTCTCCAGCGCCCGCGAGATGCTGGCGATCTGGTCTTTTAGGTCCTTCTCGCGTTCTGCGGACGCTTTCTCACGCGCAGCGGACGCCCTCTCGCGCTCCTCTGATTTCTCTAACTCTGCTTTAACACCTTGCATTTCAGCTTGGAATTTCCTCTCTAACTTTTTAATCATATACAGGCTGGGCGGCTCATCCCTCGCGGATTCTACAGGCGAGACCGCGTCACCACCGGTATTCGGCGTTACCACGAACTCACCACTCTCGATGGAGCCCGGCGGCGACTTTCTACCTGCAACAAACAAAGTCAACTTCACATTTAAAGGCAGTTCGCGGCGGACGCAAAGAAAGGATGAAAGATGACTTTTAGACATAGCAGCAGCGAGTTGCCGACTATCGAAGATGATTGGCCGCCTTGCCCGCTCTGGGTCAAAGGCGCTTAACCGCTTCTTCCATTCGCGATGAACCTTTGCTCTTTTCTCAGCAGCCGCACCTGTTGAAACCACAATATCGTGCGTCTCAGTGATGATTTTGATTGGTCTTGACGTCCGCGGCGGCGACCTGTAAAGCCACTTACGCTGAAAGTATTTAGGCGCCGGTTGAAGTTTACCTGACCGCATCAGCTCCGCAGCAATCCGCAGATCCTCAGCGGCTTTATCCGCCGCGACCTGCTTTGAGGCCGCCCCCACCGCAGCAACATGAGCAACGATTTGTTTCTTCTGCTCCTCTATCTTCTCTTTCAGTCTCTCTCTCTCCTCTTCCTCCGCAGCGGACAAGGAAGGGAGTTTGTCATCCTTATTCCCAGTGGCCGCCTTAGATTGCTGTAGTACAACCAGCAAGGATTCGTTGATTAAATCAAGTCGATCGACGTCTATGGAATCAATTATCTCATCCATGGATAAACTGACCGTGCAGAGGGAAATATCTCCCTGGATTTGGGCCTCAGGTGTAACCAGATCGCTGTCAGGCACTTCTTTGTCGCGCGGTCTGTATTGTAAGTCCGCATCCCCAGTCCGCTTAGAGACGTTCTTCTCCTTCATTGCGCGCAGTTTCTTCTCAACCCGCTCGACGACGGTCGCCGCGTCCCTCTTACTCTTCTTCCTTTTAGCAGTCTTCTTAGCAGAATCCGCGGCGGACCCCCCTAGGTCGGGCTGGCTTTCGCGGACAGCCTCGGGATTCACAGCAGTCAACACCTTCGAGGGCGCATCGTCCTCTTCCTCAGTCGTCCTATCTTCTTCTTCCAAGTTAACGAAGGGCACCTGGGCATTAGGAGAAGATATCTCAGCCTCAATGTGTTCACCAACGGTGTCCGCCGAGGTTGCAGTTTTCTGTGAAGGTGCAGAGTCTGACAGGGTCACCATCTTTTCACTTCTCAATGGTTCGGCGTCGACTGCGGCGTCTTCGCGAGCAGATATGTCGGCACGGCGGACTACTTTCTCCGCAGGCTTCTGGCTATGGGAACTCTCTCCTGTGGGGCGGACAAGATCCTTTTTTGTCGACCTCTTTGCTATCTTCTTGGTCTTCATAGGCGTTGCCAGTGCTGGGTCGCCCTTTACAGTGAGACTAGAGAAGAAAGCTCCAAGCCTTGCCATGCCGAACTGGAAAGTGGAGACCGCAAGTGGTGAGTAGCGCCCCGTGTCGATCGAGATTCTCAACAGTTCCAGGCCCTTCAGCGATATTTATAGCGTTCGCGGCATTTTCGAGGCGTGCGGACTCGGCGGTTAAGAAAACATTTTTGAAGTTTTCTGGAAACTTAAAAATGTGCTGGGATTATGTTAACCCCTCAGTCCGCAACACCCTGCAAGGTTCCAAAGCCCCCCTTTCAACAGGCGCGGACGCGATTTATCAGTCCGCCCAGTCCGACAAGGTCACCAATCGGACAAGGTACCCCAGCAACGGATGCAAGGACCTGTCCGCTCAGTCCGCCAGGACGGGTATCAAATTCTCTGCAGCGGCAGACGCAGTGTGTCGTCCGCCCAGGCCGCCGCCCTCCAGCAGGATCGTGCCCAGCAGCAGTGGAAGCTCTAGTCCGCGAGCCCAGTCCGCCCCTTCTGCGCGGACTGTCGTGTTCTTTCTTTTTGCTTCCCGTCACCGCTGCCCGGTTCTCCTGTACCCCGGGCAGCCGGTTATTTTAGCCCTGCCCATTTGGGCAGACCCCCTATCCTATAAATAGGGGGGAGGTGGTGCACCCAAGGCACGCTGACTCAGACCCAGGAGCCTACTTGTTACAGGCTGCGGACTCGAATCCTGTGCCTTGAGGACTCCCCCTTGCTCTGTTCTTGTCAACCTTTTCCTTTCACTTGTAACCCAATCCTTCTTCAATCAAGGGAAAGCCCGTCGCAAGAGAGGCATTCAGGCCGCGACGGGCGAAGTCTGTTGTTGCTGTGGTTCACGGCCCTGCTCTTCTTCCTGCCCTCATTCGCTTAGTAGATCACTACTCGCAGTCTCCCTATTCCCCGGTGTTCGAACCGTTAGCTGGTGGTGCTCGACCCCCCTTGTGTTTTCGTGCATCAACACGAGTAGTCCATCTACTACTCGAGTAGTCTAGAGTAAATACTCGAGTAACAAGATTTTCATCCCTCAAAATTTTTCTAAGTCAATTACTCGAGTAGCTATATCGACATACTCGAGTAGTTTGTATCCTCTCGAGTAGTCCAGTTTCACTACTCGAGTAACCCGGATTTCACTTCCAGAAAACATTCTAAGTCCTTGACTCAAGTAGTTTCTCTATCTCTCGAGTAGTCTATTCCTATTCTCTCGAGTAGTATTTCTTGTATTCGATTAGTTCAACTCAACATCTCCAGTAACTATTTTAGCACTCGAGTAAGTCTCTTTATACTCGAATAGCTGCTCTTCATCTTTTGATTTTCTCTAAGTCATTTACTAGAGCAGTTTTTTTCTATTCACTCGAGTAGTCTTGTATAGTACTCGAGTAGTCTTATATAGTACTTGAGTAGGTTAATATTCACTCGAGTATGTCAGCCATCTTTTCAAAAATTTTGTTAAGTCTATGTTTGACAGAAATTTCAAACAGGCTGGATGTGATTGGTTCACGTGTACGTCATTAAGATTAATTATGATCGTTAGGGAAGATCTTATATAAACCGAGAAACACTAACAACGTGTGCTGTCAAGATTATTCTAAGAATTCTTCTGAATCTCATTTTCTCTCTCTAAAAATCGAAAGCCACCGCCGCCGACCTTCATAGTGCTCATCTGGCTAGGGTTTTCGATTCCAGAAGATTCAGATCAAGAAGATTCACAGATCAAGATTATCGTTCAATTCTTCATCATCTATCTGATCGTGTAGGAGAATTAAGATCTAGCCTTTGCCGAGATTCTTCTTCAACTTCTTTGAAAAAGCCGCAATGATTAAAGAAGAAGATCCAGGCCGACTATTTGCAGATCTGAGAAAGTTTTACTATTTGTATTTCTAGATACTTTCAATTTCTTTCTTGTAGGAGAATTCTCTCCGAGTGTAGCAGCTTTTGCCTCCGAGTTGTAGGACATTTTATCTACCGAGTGTAGATCTATTTTGTGGATTGATATTGTAGGAACTTTGTTCTGAGGCGTAGGATTGGTTTTTAATCCGGGATAGTGGAGTAGCCGAGTCTAGTGTATTGCTAGATCATTGAGGGAATGTGGATGTACATAAGATTAGGGAACCACTGTAAATCTTTTGTCGTCTATGATTGCTTGGTAGATAATTGTGTTCATATATCATAAATTTTTATTCCGCAAAAAGACGCACAACTCACCTATTCACCCCACTTTAGGTGATTTAGGTAGACAACTGAACACTTTCAATTGGTATCAAAGCCAGGTTGATCAATAAAAGGTTAGCACCTTGATCAGATCTTCCTAGTTGTCTTTTGAGATCTACCAAGCATGACAAAGCTAAAGATTTTTCCAAGCTTCCTTTGTGCACCAAGAATAACTTTCCCATGTAGAAAGAAAGAATCAGATTTTTTATGGAAGCTATGGATCCAAGGATCTTCATGATTGTTGAAGAAGGTCCTTACATTCCCATGACCGTCTCCACAATAGATCCAACTAAGAAAGTTCCAAAGAAATTAATGGATCTAGACAAAGACGAGATTGTACTTATATCTTTAGATAAGAAGGCCAAGAACATAATAGCAAGTGCAGTCGATGACTCCATGCTGAAAAACTTTATACACTGCCAGTCTGCAAAGGAGATGTCGCAGTCCCTAGTCACTTTGATGGAAGGTACCTAAGAAGTTCGGGATGATAGAAGATCCCTTCTGAATCAAAAGTATGAAGCCTTCCGACAAGGACACAAGGACACCATTTCTGACACCTTTGAAAATATCTTCAAGATAGTCAATGGCCTAAGGGTCTATGGCCGAGTATTCACAAATGCAGAATTAAATGATAAGTTCTTGAGATCCCTAACCAGGAATGGGATAACAAGGTCTGTGTCATCGAGGAATTTGGAAAGCTAGCTGAAACAGACCCGCAGAATCTCTTCGGGAAGCTTATGTCATATGAGCTTCAACTCAACACCAAAAAGGCTGAAGAAGAGAAGAGCTGGTCTGCATAGAAAGATAAGTTTGTTGATCTAAACGTAGACACCTCAAGGAAGTCAAAGGCTTCCTCTCCTGCCCCAGCACAAGAAGTGAGTGAAGAAGAACCTTCGGAGCCAAGTACCTCAGGCTCTGAGCTATCTGAAGGAGAGTTCTCACTATTTTCACGTCAGTTCAAGAAATTCTTGAACAAAAAGAAGCAATGGAAAGGCAAGGATGCCTCCTATAGAAGATCACGACATGATGGTGATCATCAAAGAAAAGGCACAAGCAGCTACGACAGGTATACACCTAAACAGAACAAACATATTTCTACTGACATCATTTGTTACTACTATAATAAGCTACGTCATGTCATTGTTGACTGACCCCATAAGAAGAAGGAGGGTGGAAGAAGAGAGGAAAATAAGTCCTCATACAATAAGAAGAGAGCAGAGAAGAGCTTGATAGCCAAGAAGGGAAAAACTCTTAGTGACTCCGACTCATCTGAGTCGAGTGAAGAAGAATCCTACTTTGGGCTTATGGCTCAGACTGATGACGAATAAGAGCACCAGTTCACTGGGAAGGTAAACTCTCACACTCCTTTTTCAGAATCTGAAGCTTCTGAGCATGATAATGAGGACAGCTCTTCTGACGATGAGTCTGAACTCATGGCCCAGCTCAAGGAGTTGATCATGGCTTATGAAAAATGTCGTCGAGTCGTGAAAACTCAAGCTAAAGAGATAAAGTCTCTAAAAGCTGAAGAGAGCATCTTGAGAGAGGAAGTCACTAAGACTGACTCACTCAAAGAGAACTTCAATAATGCTATTGAAGAATATAACAAAGCTCTCGAGCACCTAGACCTAAAAGAGAAAATAATCAAAGAACTGGAAGCACATCTTGCTGCTGAAAAGAAACTCATTGAAAGTTTCTCGAAGCCTAAGACTGTTCTTCCATTCGTTGCTAAATTCTCGGCTAAGGCCAAGGGTGCTGGACTACGCCCTGTAGAAGCTCCTAGAAAATCTTCTACGAGGAATAAGGCTCAAAGAAAGAATAAGGTCACCAAGTAGGCCTTAGCTAAAGAGAAGGGGAAAGCCCCTCAAGATCAGACTTTGTTCAAGAAAGTAATATTTCTAACTAATGAGTTCGATCTTGACTCATCCTACTGTCACTTGACCAGGCATACCTATGTAGAGCAAAAGTCCTGTTACAAAGGATGGACTCGCCCCAAAAACTTTGGTGAGAGTGTCTTTAAGGAACCTTATGAAGAAGTCATTCTTCAGAGCTATGGCTGTTACAATCATGGTCATAACTTCAAGAAAGCACGAAAGGTAAAGCCGATTGTGGAAAAGCCAATGAAGGAGAAGAAATCATGTGATTGCCATAATCATGAAGCTTCTTCGTCCAAAAATGCTGGTCTTGCTAGACCACAACTTCAAAAGGTCAAGCAGGAAAACATAAATCAAAGATACAACAGGTTTGACTGTTGGTGCTGTGGCAGAATTGGTCACATTGCCATTAATTGCTGGTTTAATTCCAGAAATTTTGCAACTCCTCAAATTGGCAGTATGAGAAAGACCACTCATAATACTAATACTCCTAGGGAGAGTATTCTAACACGGGACCAAGGACCCCAACGTGTTTGGGTTCCTAAGGCAAACTGATTATGATTTCAGGTATGTCCAAAGGCCACCAAAATGGCTATTTGGTATTTGGACAGTGGATGCTCTCGACATATGACCGGAAAAAGAAGCCTACTTCAGAATTACTCTCCAGTCTTGAACGGACCAAAGCTAATCTTTGGAGGTTCAGACCGAGGAATCACTAAAGGCTATGGTATGATCACTAACGATAGTGTATCCTTCTCAGATTTAGCTTATGTTGAAGGAGTGGAACACAATCTTATAAGCATAAGCCAACTCTGGGATAAAGGATATAGAGTTGTGTTTCATGCTGATAAGTGCTTGATAAAATCCGTTGACAATATGGAAACGATTCTATTCGACACTCGAAGCAGGAACATATTTTGTTTAAATTTCATTTGTATAGACTCTTCTACACCAGTGTGCTTTTTAGCAAAAGATAGTGTGTCTCGTGGTGTCCAATGACACAAGAGACTAGCACATATTAATTTCAAAACCATTAATAAATTATTTTCACTGAATTTAGTACGTGATACCACAAATGTCAAGTACGTCAAAGAAAGACCTTGTCATGCATGTGTAAAAGGCAAGCAAACAAGGGCTACCTTTAAAAGCGTTATTGACAAAGATTCTAATAGATGTCTCCATCTACTCCATATGGACTTTTTTGGTCCACTACAAATTAGAAGTTTGGGAGGTAAGTACTATACGTTAGTAATTGTTGTTGATTACTCGTGATTTGTGTGGGTGTTCTTTCTGAAACACAAGTCCAGAATGAATACAATTGTTCCGTAGTCAAAATTAGAAGTGACAATGGAACAGAGTTCAAGTCTGGGGCCATGATAGAATTCTGTGAAAGCTTGGGTATCTTTCATGAGTTTTCCTCTCCTCGTACTGCACAATAGAACTAAGTGGCTGAGAGAAGGAATAAAACACCCATAGAGGCCTGCAGGACCATGTTGAGTGATGCCTCACTTCTGGAATACTTCTAGGCTGAAGCCGTCAACACTACATGTCACGTGCAAAATCGAGCACTCATTAACAAAAACCACGATAAGACACCTTACGAACTTCTAAAGGGCAGGAAACCAACTGTCTCATATTTTAGAATTTTTGGTTCTAAGTGCTTCGTGCTTAGCAATGGCAAGTATCATACTAACAAGTTTAGATAAATAGTTTTGAAGGTATTTTTGTAGGATACAGTAGACATATTAAGGCATATAGAATATTTAATAGAAAAACTCTGGTTGTAGAAGAATCAATTCATATTGTATTTGATGAGACATGCATGCTGCAAGACAACACTTCTAGTGTGCTCATTGAAGATACAGGTACAAAGTTGATAGAACTTAGCTTGGATGAACCGTCTGAAGAAAAAGGTGAAAAGTTCATCAAGATCACCACTCCAACCCCTATTGTAGAGGATGATGATCAAGACGAAGAAAGTGTCCAAGTTGATGAAGTCACTCCGGTGATTGAAGACAATCCAGATACAAGGACCCTAGAGCTCAGACATCTGAAGGATCACCCCATGGACCAGATCATAGGAGATCCCTGGGATGGTATCAGAACTCCTAGAGGTACAACAAATGAGAATTTGTATTTAAGTTTTCTCTCACAGGTTGAACCAAAGAAGTTTGAGGCAGCGAACTCAGAAGAATCTTGGATAATGGGGACGGAAGAAGAACTAAATCAGTTCAAACGCTATCAATTATGGAAACTTGTTCCAAGACCCAAAGGTAAGAATGTCATTACGACAAAATGGGTCTATAGGAATAAGATGGACAATGATGGAACGATCATAAAGAACAAGGCCAGACTCGTCGGTAAGGATATCGTCTAGAAGACGGAATCGACTTCGACCAGACATACTAAAAGTAATGGTTAGATCTGAAATACTCTAGAGGAGGGTGAATAGAGTATTTAGAGTTTATAAAATTTTGCTAATTAATTCAATCTATTACTAGTGCTACAGAAATTAAATTAAAAACACAAACACGACAACATAGCAAGCACAGCCACAACAAGAACAAGAGAAATGAGCAACCCAGACAACACAAGAATTTTATAGTGGTTCCCCAACCTGGGTACATCCACTCTTCTACAACCCTGGTAGGAATCCACTCAGGTTTTTGATCAGGTGACTGCCACAATGAGCTTTTGATCAGGTGCTCAAAAACCAATCCTCAAGTCTTTTGGTCAGGTGACTTGCAAACAGGAATAACCTTTGAAGGAAGTTAAAAACTCTTTATACAGTGGGGGATGAGAGAGTGATTTTATCTTCTCTTTCTCAGATACAACAGAGGAGACTCTAGTGGAGAAATGATGTTAGCAAAGGTCCCCCTGAGATATAGAATAGTTTAGGAAGTTTGAAGCCTTGCTGCAGGGTGATAGGTCTACAAACTTTTGCTTTGACCAGAAGAACTCCAGGAACTTCTTGACAGATAGAGTGTTTGTTGTCCTTTGAAGAATCTTGGGATGTAGAAGGAAGAAGACTCTTGATCTTGAATGTATGTTCTTCTTCTTCTTCTTCAGCTTGCTGTTCTTTCCTCTGGTCAAGGGCTAAGGCTTCTTGTCTCTTGACAATGTTGTTGTGTTCTGTATATTCTCTGTGTTTGTTTTTCTATTCTCCTGTATTGCTATTTGTTCTGTCGAGAGAGATGAAGAAAATCCCTTTTATATTTTTCATATAATTTTTCTTTGAAATTTGAATTCCTTTCTTCATTTAATGCTGACGGCCTGGAGAATATTTGCATTGATTGATTTCCCCAACTGTCCCATGGAAAAATGACAAGCAATAATCTTAATGAAGACCGTAATCAATGCTTGCTTCTAACGGTAATATTCAGAGAATATTTATGCATTGATTACTCAGGAATTATTGAAATAGAAAGAGACAAAGGGAGGGAAATTTCTAAGTCTGGTACTTTATAGAATTCGTTGAGCAGAAAATAGAATTCGTCGATCTGTGTGCAGAGTTCGTCGAATAGAGAATTCAAGTTCGTCTACCAGATAATAATTGTTCGTCGAGCTGAGAAGGTGAGTTTATCGACTGGAGTATGATACTGGACTTGAAATACTTAGATGTTTCTGGAATAAGACGTTGAAGTAGAATACTCAGAGATCGTCAATCTGAGAACTAAGTTCGTCGACCGGAGAACTAAGTTCGTCGACTGGAGTTAAGTGAATAATTCTTGACTTGGAATGTTGAAATATACTCTGGAAATCGTCGACCTGAGATTCAAGTTCGTCGAGCTCAGCTCAGAGAATATTCTCTAGGTCTGTTGAGCTGAGTGTGACTTTCGTCGACCTGAGTTAGACGAACGTCGAACTCATTTCTTGAGTCTTTGAAATTTCTCTAAGTCTTGAGTCTTCTGCACTTTATTGATGGCTGGTCCATATAGTGTTGACTCTAAGGACATGGCCTAGACTCTAGGACACACACATGACCGTAGCTATACATGTTGGGTCAAACATCCTAATTTAGTGAGCCTAGCTCAAATCCAACTAGGGATCCAACAATCTCCCCCTATTTGGGTAAGGTCACTAATTACAGACTCACATTAATAACAAAGCAATAAAACATATCTGACATGAACAATTTAAATGTGCAGCAGATATATATACACATAACTTTGTATCAGAATATAAACAAGCACTTTTTAGAATAATAGAAAGACTAAAAACAGTTTATAATTTATTTCTTCTTCCTTTGTTCCTTGTGCTTTTCCTCTTTGGCCTTCTCACCTAGATGAGTAAACTTAATCTCCCTGTTAGGATCTGCAGCTTGAGCCTTGGTCATTGTCATGTCAGTAGCCCCAATGATATTAAGAGATATAGCCTGAGTAGGAGCTGGAGCAGGAGAACTGCATGGAGTTGGAGCTGGAATAGAAGGGCTATATATAACAGTGCTTTCATCCACTGTTTTATTTTCTTCTTCTATATCTGCCATGATCAGTGCATCAAGATCAGACATGGGTGAATCATCCATAACAAAAATTGGAGCAGAAATATCTTTTGGAGGGGATGAAATAATGATGGGATTAGCTTTGGATTGAGATGAAGAAATGTGGGCAACATCTTGTGGTGGAGTTGGAATGGCTGGAACCTCTATAGCTGGAACCTCTGTTGTATCAAAACTAGCCTTTAGTTGCTTGGCAACCTTGGGGCTTATGGGAGAGGTGTAAGGAATTATAACCAAAGATGGCTTGATGCTGTACTCTGTAAGGTTATTGAAGTAGGCTGTATAAAAACTGCTCAATAAATTTAAAAGATAAAATGTGGGATTTATACTATAATCCCCAGCAGTTATTATGTAATCTGGGACCTGCTCATCTATTTCCATATCAAATTCAATAAAATGAATTAAATCAAATAAATCTTCTTCTACATCAGCATCTTCATCTTCATCTACTGTTGGTTCTTTTTCTGTTGTGTCCGCTGCTGCATCTACTGCTACTGCTGCTGCTATTACTTCTACTGCTATTTCTACTGCTGCTTCTTCATTGAGTATCTCCCCCTGCCTGGTTTCAGTGTTTACTGGAGCCAGGCCCCAAAATCAAGATGGAGGAGCAGAAAAAGCAGATATGTGGGCAAATATGGAGGAAATGGAAGAAGCAAAAGGTGAAATGGCCTCTGCTATAATTATTTTAAGAAGGAGAGTTAGAAGTGCAATGATTGGTGGTATGATGGAGGGATCCAATAGTGGAGTGGTAGAGGGTGTGGCAGAAGGTGTTTGAATGGAAACAGAAGTTGTGAGGGTAGTAGTTGGTGGAGTAGGAGGTAGAGAATCTATCATTGGAATATCTGGAATAGAAGAAGTATGAGGAGGGGAAGTAAGCAGATTAAAGGAAGGGAGGGAGGACATATTGGAAGGGGGAATAATAGCCAAATGGGGTGGTAATGGAGAGGACGGTGGTGATGGAACTGGTGTATCATGTTGGGAGGGAGGTGAGGTAGGAAAGTTAGTGGGGGATAGGTATACTGGGGATGAGGGAGGTGTAGGAGTGTGAATGGTGGTTTGAACTATGGAGGGGGGTTATTGTACCATCTGATGTTGAGGTGGGATAGCGTAGGTGAGGGAGGTGGAGGAGGGATCTCTGCAGTAGGGAGGGAAGTGGCTAGAGCAGCCCTAGTACTCTCAGAAAGCCTGATGGAGGAGGAAGAAGCATTGGAGGGCTTGGTGATAGTCCTCTCCCTCCTACCAAAGAGAGCGCATGTGAGCCTCTTGTAGGCATTGGTGAATATAGTGTGGGAGACCAGGGATTCATCAGCCTTTTCTTTTAGGAAGATCCCTAAGATCCTTCCAAACAGACCTCTTTCTTTGTATTCTTTTTCTTAATCAGATCAAACATGATCTGAGCTCAGTTTACCTTTTTTTGTTAACCACAGCACACATAACCAAGAATTGGTGCTAGGTTATGTAGTAATGTGCAGTGTGCTTGCCCAGCAACACTTTGCCCGCAATGTCTGCTAGGAATTTAAATTCAGCAGACATGTGTTTCTTCAGTAACTTATTTGGGGTTTCTCTAGAATAACCCATCATACCAAGCATCACATCATATTCCTCAGTATCACTTCCCAACACTTCTTCACCATTACTTAACCCAAAAATTTCTGTTAGGACGGCGGGAGTAAGAGAAATGGCATTACCCGATACTGTCACTGTCAGAGTGTTCTCATCGGTGGTGGAGGAAATATAGACCCACTCCCTAATTTCAGCGCTGGCGAGTTTGATCCTGGTTCACATCAGAGTCTTTAACTATTGTTCTTCAAGCAGTTGCAGGATTTACAGGAAGATTGGGTCTGAATTCTGGAAGGAATCAAAATTGACATCAAAGCTGGTGTCGAATTTCATTGCCGCAAAATTTCCTGCTGGAATTGCCATTAGTTCACCTGCAAGAGAAAAACGAAGATCAAGTGCAAGGGAACCGAAAGCGCGGGATGGAGGTCGAAGAAAACCTAGATATAAGGTTTTCCAGAATATGAATCGACAAACTCCATTCCACGAAAAATAAAATAATTCTTCGATCTGAGGTCGACGAAATAATTTGGAGGTAAACAATTCTTCGAGCTCAATCTGAAGATTTGAAGACATTTCGTCGAGATCCGTTCGACGAAAGTTTTCTGAAGCAGATTCGTCGATCTCCGGTCGACCAACACAACTTCACTCATAGAGAGTTTGTCGATCTCCGCTCGACGAATATTTCAAGAACTTTCCCCAGTTTGTTGAGCTCTGTTCGACGAACTTTAGCGAATTCGTCGAGTGCAGAAAGAAATTAAACTAAGGTTTCTCCATTGATCATTCCAAGCTGATTTATAAAGAACATGTGATTTCTTTCATCCAAGGATTTGGTGAAAATATCAGCTCTTTGTAAATTAGTGTAGATATAGACAAGTTTAATTTTGTTTTTGTCTACACACTCTCTAATGAAATGATGTCTAATGTCTATATGCTCAGTCATACTGTGATGGACTGAATTCTGTGCTATGGATATAGCACTTGTGTTATCACATAGTAGAGTTGAATTATTTAAGTTGAAACCATAGTCCAGGAGTTGATTCTGAATCCACAACTTCTGTGAACAGTAACTGCCAGCTGCTATATATTCTGCTTCAGTTGTTGATGTAGACACAGATGATTATTTCTTACAGAACCAAGACACTAGGCTCATACTAAGGAACTGACAAGTTCCTGAGGTACTTTTTCTATCAACCCTGCATCCTGCAAAGTCAGCATCTAAATATCCAGTTAAATCAAATTCTGACTCTATAGGATACCAAAGGCCTAGATTAGGACAACTCTTTATATATCTCAAAATTCTTTTTAGAAAAATTAGGTGAGATTCTTTAGGGTTCACTTGGAACCTAGCACAAAGGCATGTGGCAAAAATTATATCAGGTCTACTAGCTGTAAGATATAATAGGGACCCAATAATTCCCCTATATAGTTTCTGATCAACTGGTTTCCCATTCTCATCAGTGTCTATTACAGCATTAGTAGCCATAGATGTTTTCTTTGCCGAGACATCAGCCATCCCAAACTTCTTAAGAAACTCTTTAGCATACTTAGCTTTGGAGATGAAGATGCCATCAGGTAGCTGCTTCACTTAGAGACCAAGAAAGTAGGAGAGCTCACCCATGCTACTCAACTCAAACTTAGAATGCATGAGGTCAGAAAACCTCTTGCATAGTTTAGAGTCAGTAGAGCCAAATATGATGTCATCCACATAGATTTGTACTAACAAGATTTTATCCTTATGGTGCCTAGTGAATAATGTTTTATCTAATATGCCTCTAGTGAATTCATGCTCTATTAGAAAGCTAGGTAAGGTCTATACCAAGCTCTTGGAGCTTGCTTTAGATCATAGAGGGCTTTATGCAATCTAAATACATAAGAGGGATAGGTTGGAGAGACAAAACCTGGAGGTTATTCAACATAAACCTCTTCTTTTAGTAATCCATTTAGAAAGGTACTTTTCACAACCATCTGGTAGACCTTAAACTTCCTGTAGGCAGCATAGGCATGAAAGATTGTAATTGCTTCTTACGTTGCAACTGGTACAAAGGTTTGATCATAGTCTATGCCTTCTTCTTGCCTGTATCCTTGAGAAACAAGCCTAGCCTCGTTCCTCACAATTGCACCTTGGGCATCTAGTTTGTTTCTATATACCCATTTGGTTCCAATGACTGGGTAGTCTTTGGGTCTTGGAATCAAATCCTAAACTCTACATCTCTCAAAATGGTTAAGTTCCTCTTGCATTGAAATGATCTAGTGGGGATCTTGCTCAGTATCTTTTATGGATTGAGGTTAAACTTGAGAGAGAAAACATACATGCATCACATCTTGGTTAAGTTGATGCCTTGTCTATACACCGATTGTTATTTCTCCAATCACTTGGGATCTAGGGTGATCCCTTAGTGTGACAAGATCAGTGGGTGGTGTTGGTTCAGCAACAACATTTGGAATTGATTCCTATTGTGGAACTGTTTGCTGTTGGATGAAGTTCAGTCACTTCAGTGCTTTCTTCTTCACTGTCTTCATCAACTTGTGGAGAAGGATGTGTTGAAGACTCTTGGGTGAGGCATAGTCCATCCAAATTCTCACACAAGTGAGGTACCTGCAAAGGATTACTGGTAGAAATCTCTTTCTCCTTGCAAGACATGTTAGCCTAATCAAAAGTAACATTAACAGACTCTTCAATTTTTAAAGATTATTTATTAAATACCATATAAGCTTTGGTTACTTGGGAATATCCTAGAAAAATTCCCTCTTCAGCCATAGCTTCAAACTTTCTAATATATTTCTTGTTATTATTATGTATATAACATACACATCCAAATACTTTAAAATATGTGATTTTAGGTTTCTTCCCATTAAGTACTTCATAGGGAGTCTTATTCTTAAGTTTATGTATAAAACTTCTATTCAGTACATAATTTCATGTGTGATTTCCCGCGAATAGACTCTTATGTGGTTGGTTGGTTCGATGAGTCGTACATCACGGGCTTGCTAAAGAAGGCAAGTGCACCTAACGCAAGTAGTACTCGATATTCGGGGGAATACCGAGGTTGTATTGTTCTCGGGGATGGGTTGATTATTCTTACTCCTCCAAGAGGACTATTATTTTACTGAAAGTAAGGTGAAAATTTTAATTAACTAAAGACAGGAAAAAAAGTGCGAAAATGATTTTAGAAAATTCGATGAAGGGTTAACGTTCGGCACCGAATCGGATTAAGACTAAAATAATTTTTAATAATTACTGAACTTAGTTTTCAAATTAATAAAAGGCAACTTGGCCGTGGAGGTTCCACAGATATGAGCACACCTAGATATAGGGATATCGCTCACCTGAACGATAAGACTATTCGACCGAACGTTAGTCCGACGAAGGATTCCTCTTAACGCCCACTTTACGCTAAGAACCCCGCTATTGGGTGGGGAACCCAATCCGGAAGAATTACGCTTGTCCTCTCTCGAGGATATGCACGCAACACTCTTTACCCAGGGGTGATCTGTCCATACGCACGGCCTCTCGGCTAGCTAGCATATGGATAACGGAAATAGGGCCCACACATCGATTTGTGGTCCTACGTGTCGTTAACCCGAGGTAAACCTTAAGTCCTAAAATTAAAGTGAAAACTTTAATTATTTCAAATCATTTTAAATGTCCCAATGCTCTTCGATGTCGAGGCTAATAACATTAGCCACACATCAGTATGGGGACGGCTTTATAATTTGATGAGGCGCGAGTTCGTAATTAAGTGCTAAAGGGTTATAAGAAGAAGACATGAAAATATCAAGCATTTAGAAAATTTGAAAAGTTAGCTAAAACGAGAACTCACACACACGTCAAATTATAAATAAACAAAATAAACTAAGTTACAAAAAAGGAAAATTACAAGTCCTACTCAAACGAGTAGGTGGGAAATAAGGGTGCATCATTTAATTCTTAACGAGTAGGCGGAAAAGAAAAAAAAAAGAAAATTACAAGTACTACTCAAACGAGTAGGCGGGAAATAAAACCACGCCATTTAACTCTTAACGAGTGGGCGGAAATAAATGCGCACAGACACACACACACACACACACTCTATACGAATTAAAAGAAAGCAATAAAACAACCTCCTACACACAACACACTCTACATTATTGAAGAAAGCGATAAAATAAAGCTTTAAAATTTATCTCCTACACACAAACACTTTACATAATTGAAGAAAGCATAAAAGAAAGCATGAAAATTTATCTCGCACACAAACACACTCTACATAATTGAAGAAAGCATTAAAAGTTATACTCATACACTCACACACACATCATGAAAATTAAAAGAATAAAATGAAAATTATACTCATATACTCACACACACAAATAAAGAGAAAAACAAAGTTTCTTTAAAAATTAAAATTACAATATTCCTACTCCTAAAGCTTACCAAAGACACTTAGAAAGAACAAATAAAAAGAGAATGAGCAAAATTTTTCAAAATAAAGCTAAAATCAAAGGTGCTCAAAAATTAAAACTATTGCTTTTTTCATTCTTAAGAGTTCATAAAAGTGCAAAAAAAAGTTGAAATAAAAATTAAAAGAACAAAAGGGTTTACAATCCTAAAATAAAGCTAAGTAAAAAAAAATCAAAAACACTTTAATAACTCTTTTACAAATCCATAAGAATGAAAATCTAAAACAACTATAACCCTAACATGGAGACAAGTTAAAAACAGAGAAAATAAACATGTTACACTCATACACACACACACACAGACACTTTTCATAAAGAGAAGAACAAATAAATACAAAGGGATAAAATGAGAAATAAATAAGCCACCCATATGAATTTTCATGCCATGTTGAGAGAGATAATCTAACAATTTTATTATCATAATCAAATTATTACAAAGCTAAAGCAAAAGCAAAAACAAACATGAAAGGAAGGGGGGAGAAATCTCCTTATATAGCACTTGAATCCACAAGGGCAGCCCACAAAACACACTAAAGTGGCACAAAAAAGTGAACCCTTGGTTCTTACAGAAATGGCAATTTATAGGAAAAAAAATCAAAGTACACGCCCTCCGACACGGGTGTGTCGGGGGGGGGGGGAGGCGTGTCAACACTATTTGCGATATGATCCGGCGATTTGATGGCAGCATTGACTTGCGGAGGTCCACGTGGCAGTCACCCCCCCCCCCCCCGATACGCCCTTATCGGAGGGCGTGCACTTTGATTTTTTTTCCTATAAATTGTCCATTTCTGTAAGAACCAAGGGTTCACTTTTTTGAGCCACTTTAGTGTGTTTTGTGGGCTGCCCCTGTGGATTCAAGTGCTATGTAAGGAGATTTTTCCCCCCTTCCTTTCATGTTTATTTTTTTGCTTTACCTTTGGCTTTGTAATAGTTTGATTATGATAATAAAAATGTTAGATTTTCTCTCTCTACATGGCATGAAAATTCATATGGGTGGCTTATTTCTTTCTCATTTTATCCCTTTGTATTTCTTTGTTCTTCTCTTTATGAAAAGTGTGTGTGTGTATGAGTGTAACATGTTTATTTTCTATGTTTTTAACTTGTCTCCATGTTAGGGTTATAGTTACTTTAGATTTTCATTCTTATGGATTTGTAAAAGAGTTATTAAAGTGTTTTTGATTTTTTTTACTTAGCTTTATTTTAGGATTGTAAACCCTTTTGTTCTTTTAAATTTTATTACAAATTGGTTTTTGCACTTTTATGAATTCTTAAGAATGAAAAAGCTATAGTTTTAATTTTTGAGCACCTTTGATTTTAGCTTTATTTTGAAAAAAAAATTTCTCATTCTCTTTTTATTTGTTCTTTCTAAGTGTTTTTGGTAAGCTTTAGGAGTAGGAATCTTGTAATTTTAATTTTTAAAGCAACTTTGTTTTTCTCTTTATTTGAGTGTGTGAGTATATGACTATAATTTTCATTTTTCTCTTTTAATTTTCATGATGTGTGTATGAGTGTATGAGTATAACTTTTAATGCTTTCTTCAATTATGTAGAGTGTGTGTATGTAGGAGATACATTTTCATGCTTTCATTTATGCTTTCTTCAATTATGTAGAGTGTATGTATATGAGATAAATTTTAATGCTTTATTTTATCGCTTTCTTCAATTATGTAGAGTGTATTGTGTGTATGAGGTAGTTTTATTGCTTTCTTTTAATTCGTGTAGAGTGTGTGTGTGTGTGCGCATTTATTTTCGTCCACTCGTTAAGAGTTAAATGGTGTGCTTTTATTTCCCGCCTACTCGTTTGAGTACGACTTGTAATTTTTTTTCTTTTCAGCCTACTCGTTAAGATTTAAATGGCGAACCCTTATTTCCCGCCTACTCGTTTGAGTAGGACTTGTAATTTTCCTTTTTTGTAACTTCGTTTTTTTTCTATAATTTGACGTGTGTGTGAGTTCTCGTTTTAGCTAACTTTTCAAATTTTCTAAATGTTTGTTATTTTCATGTCTTCTTCTTATAACCCTTTAGCGCTTAATTACGTACTCGCGCCTCATCAAATTATAAAGCCGTCCCCATACCGATTTGTGGCTAATCGTTATTAGCCTCGACATCGAAGAGCATTTGGACATTTAAAATGATTTGAAATAATTATACTTCTAAATTTTCACTTTAATTTTAGTACTTAAGATTTACCCCGGGTTAATGATGCGTAGGACCACAAATCGATGTGTGAGCCCTATTTCTGTTATCCATACGCTAGCTAGCCGAGAGACCGTGCGTACGGACAGATCACCCCTCGGTAAAGCGAGTTGCGTGCATACCCTCGAGAGAGGACAAACATAATTCTTACGGATTGGGATTTCCACCCAATACTAGGATTCTTAGCGTAAAGAAGGCGTTAAGAGAAATCCTTCATCGGGCTAACGTTCGGTCGAATAGTCTTAGCGTTCAGGTGAGCGATATCCCTATAGCTAGGTGAGCTCATATCTATGGAACCTCCACAACCAAGTTGCTTTTTATTAATTTGAAAACTAAGTTCAGTAATTATTTAAATTAATTTTATTCTTAATCCGATTCAGTACCGAGCGTTAACCCTTCATCGAATTTTCTAAAATCATTTTCGCACTTTCTTTTTTTTCCTGTCTTTAGTTAATTAAAATCTTCACCTTACTTTCAGTAAAATAATAGTCCTCCTGGAGGATTAATAATAATCAACCCGTCCCCGAGAATAATACGACCTCGATATTCCCCCGAATATCGAGTACTACTTGTGATAGGTGCACTTGCCTCCTTTAGCAAGCCCGTGATGTACGACTCATCGAACCAACCACCCACATAAGAGTCTATTCGCGGGCAATCAAGTTTTTGGCACCGTTGTCGGGGAGGTGGAACTGGCGCGGGTTGCACCAAAAGTTGCGGGCGCGGGTCTTGTCGGCCAGGTGGAGGAGTACACGTGGCGGTCAAGCCCTAGGTCACGGGTGTGATGCTGGGCATGTCGGGTTGGTCTCAACAAATGTCAAGAGCATTGTGTCGAGTCTGGAAACCTTGATTGTCGATCGAGAATGACATGGGCGTGTTGTGTTGGCTGATACGGGCGTGTCAGGTTGGTCGACGAACGTCGAGAGCATTTCTTCGAGCTAGAAGCCTTGATCGTCGACCGACAATGACATGGGCGTGTCGGGTTGGCTGACACAGGTGTGTCAGGTCAAATTTTGACCATTTTCTGAAAAATTTCAGAAATCAAATTTAAGCTATGTTAGAAATAATATTTACAAAAAAGAGCAATTTATTAAATAAAACTAAGAAAAAAAAACCAAAACTAAACTAAAATATCATAATAAAAACATAGAAAAATGCATATAATTACAACTTATCAAATACCCCCATACTTAAACTTTTGCTATTCTAGAGCAAAATTTTGAGGTGAACTTATAAGGAATAAAAAAAATTCTAAGTTTAGCTACCGCTTAATTAATTATAAGAGAGATCTAAATAAACATACGGGGTGTAAGAGTTAAGTCCTAAAATTATGTATATGATTTAAATAGCGCAAAAGTTTTGGCCATAAGACTTCTTGATGTAATCAAATAGAAAGCAAAAATTGTAATGGTTAGATAAACAAAAATAGTTTGGAATTATATGAACTTTAGCTTATGGGAGTTTTACTGGAAATAATGTAATTTATAAATTATGCTCTCAAAAAGATTTTTGAATTAATTCTATAATCGTGGAATTGGCTAAGGGGGTTGATATTGGTTTATGAAGAGGGTTTGGATATTGAGGTGGGGTGATTTTTTCTCGAACCTCCATTTTTTTTTCTTTTGGGATTATTAGGAGTAATAAATTTTATCTTCTTACTCCGTAACATATAATCTTTTTAAATTATTGGGTGCCTATATTTACGGAACGAAATCTTATTCTCATTGACATATGATCTTTTAAGGGTAAAGAAAATTTATCATGTCAAGTAAGGCATGATAAGTGGAGAAAAGAAAATTAGATTTTTGATTAAAAAGTTTTTGAGCGCAACCTTAATAAATTGTACGTTCCAATTTTTCAGAAAGCTAAAAGTAAACAAAACTGAATTCTATAGTCGTTAGTTTATAACATAATACACGTGCTCCTATCAATGAAAAATTAGAATTAGTGCCTAAAACGAGTTCGCTATTTTTAACAAAGCATAATGAATTCTTTAAAACTTAACCCTGGCTATTTAAATTTTTCAATCAATAATTAACAAATGAATAACAAACAAAGAATTAACAAAATTCACATATAAATAAACTCAAAACAAAATTTTTGGATAGCAAGAAAATTAAGAATGGTATACTCGATTTATTTGTTTCAAAACATTTTTTTGGATTTTTATAGCTTTTATCATCATTTGTTATGTTTTTCATTTATTATCTTTTTTTTTGAATTTCTGTTTTGTTTTACTAAATTTGTTTTTGAATTTTTGACTTATTATCTTTTTTTGTAGTTTTGTGTTTATGTCTCTAATATATACATATTAAAGAATGGAAAATGCGAAAATAAATTTTATTTTTGAATTTTTAAGTTTTGCAAAATGTTTTGAATTTTTTTTGTAATTTTTAAGAAAATTTTCATTCTATTTACAAAGATTGGTAGAAGAAGAGAAGTTATTTACAAGAATGAGAGATAAAAGGATGTGAGAGAGAGAGAAGAGTATTTACAAAATTAATATTTACAAAAAAAAAATTATTTACAAAGTAAAATCTAAAATATATTTTTTTGTTGAATTTTTCTTTTGTAATAATTTTCTTGAATTTTGTGTTTTATAATTTTTTTTGAAATTTCTATGTTTTAAAAAGAAAGAAATTTTTTTTTTGGATTTTTCATTTTAAATTTTTTTTGTTTTGGATTTTTGAAATGCCGAAAGTAGAAGTTCAGAAAAGAAAGTACGAAAATACCACCATACTTAAGTCCAACATTGTCCCCAATGTTGTAACGTAAATATGCGGAACAAACAGGAAAGACAATATATACAAAGAAAATAAAGAGAGGGGGGGGGGGAGGTAGAAGCTTCCTTGAAACGCGTTCGGGGAGGAAGCGTCGATTAGAAACCCTACGTTTATTAGAAAAAGTAGCAAATAGAATAAAGAAAGATCGGAAAAGATAAGCGAGGGGTGCCTCCCAGGAGCTCTTTGTTTATAGTCGTGTAGCTTGACTACTTTGGCGGGTTTATAATGTTGAGGAAAGTTATGGTTTCGTTATGCTCGATCACTAGGTCGCCCTCTATATAAGACTTTAACCGATGACCGTTTACTTTAAACGAACCTTTTTCCGGGTGGGAGACGAGTACGGTCCCATATGGAAAAACTTCTTAGACTAGGAAGGGGCCGGACCAAAGTGATTTTAGTTTACCCGAAAAAGCCTAAGACGTGAATTGTAAAGAAGGACAAGATCGCCCGAAGAAAATAATTTTGGGGACTTAATTTTTCGATCGTGATATAACTTAAAACGCTCCTTATAGAACTTATTTCTCTCGTAAGCGTTTGCACGCCATTCATCGAGCTCGTTTAGTTGCAGTTTTCTATTCTGAGCGGCTATATTGGCATCGATGTTTAAGAGTTTTAAAGCCCAAAGAGCGTGATGCTATAGTTCTACTAGTAAATGACACGCTTTTCCATAGACTAACCGGAACAGCGTACAACAGATTACAGTTTTGTATGTCGTCCGATACGCCCACAATGCTTCGTCGAGTTTAACGGACTAATCTTTCCTATTTAGTGAAACGTTTTTTTTCTGATATTCACTTAATCTCTCGATTGACAACCTCTACTTGGCCACTAGTTTGCAGGTGGTAGGCGGTGGCAAGTTTGTGCGTGACTCTGTATTTAGCTAACGTCTTAGCCATAAGAGCGTTACAGAAATGCGTTCTCCTATAACTAACAATTGCGCGAGGCGTGCCGAAGCGAGAAAATAGTTTTTTAAAGAAATGTAACGATGACTCGTGCATCGTTGTTGGGGAGAGCTTGCGCTTCCACCCACCTCGATACGCAATCGATCGCGACTAAAATATACATATTTTTGAAAGAGGGAGGCAGGGGGCCAACAAAATCTATGCCCCATAAATCGAAGACTTCACATTCTAAAAACATATTTTGGGGCATCTCGTCGCGACGAGAGATGTTACACAACCGCTGACAGCTATCGCATGCGCGCACAAAAGTGTGCGTGTCTTTGAAGAGAGTGGGCCAAAAGTAGCCCGCCTCTAGTGCCTTCTGAGCGGTCTGGTTGTCTTGATAATGCCCATCGGTTGGACACTCGTGGCAGTGCTTAAGAATTTGCAAGCACTCCATACCCGCAACGCATCTTCAGACCGCTTGGTCTGCGCAGATACGAAAAAGAAATGGGTCCTCTCAAAAGAAATTAATCAAGTCAGAAAAGAATTTCTTCTTTTAATGACTTGAAAACGCTTTTGGAAGCACCCGCGCTACTAAGTAATTTGCTAAATCTGCGAACCAAGGCGAAGATGATGAAGAATTATGAATGGTTAGGAGGCGTTCCTTGGGGAATCTGTCATTTATTTCAGATTTGACAAGCGCTTCCGCACCCGGATTTTCTAAGCGGTAGAGGTGGTCTGCCGCTACATTTTTCGCGCCCCTCTTATCTCGGATCTCCAAATCAAACTCTTGTAGGAGGAGAATCCACCGAAGAATGCGGGGCTTCGCATCATTTTTAGCTAATAAATATTTAAGGGCGTAGTGATCGGTAAATAAGATAACTTTAGATAGCATTATATACGAGCAAAACTTATCAAAAACGAAAACGACTGCTAAGAGTTCCTTTTCCATTGTGCTGTAATTTACTTGTGCGGAAGTGAGCATCTTGCTAGCGTAATAAATTGGATGAAAATGTTTTTCTACGCGTTGGCCAAGAACGACACCTAAGGCAATATCACTAGTGTCGCACATAATTTCCATCAGAAGGGACCAATTAGGGGCCACTAAAATTGGAGAGGTGATAAGTTTTTGTTTTATTAAATTAAAGGCGGACTCGCATTCGCTACTAAAGATGAAACGTGATTCATTTTTCAAGAGGTGAGTTAGCGGCTTTGTTATTTTTGAAAAGTCTATAATAAATCGTCTGTAAAAGCCCGCATGGCCTAAGAAACTCCTAATAGATTTTACGTTTGTTGGTTGCGGAAGTTTTTCTATGATTTCTATCCTGGCCTTATCCACCTCCATCCCCTTAGACGAAATCATATGGCCGAGGACCAAACCTCCTTGAACCAAAAAGTTGGATTTTTACCTATTTAAAACAAGGCTTGTGTCCTCGCACCGTTGGAGGACAGGATCAAGATTGTGAAGGCAATCGGGAAAAGAGCGTCCGAAAACAGAAAAGTATCCATAAACACTTCCATAATGTCTTCTACTAGCTCGCCAAAGATTGCTAGCATACATCTTTGGAATGTAGCCGACGAATTGCAGAGTCCAAATGGCATTCTTCGGTATGCAAAGGTGCCATACGGGCAAGTAAAAGTTGTTTTCTCTTAATCATCGGGGGAAATGGGGATTTGAAAAAACCCCGATAAGCTATTAAGAAAATAATAATATGGATGACCGGATAAATGCTCTAAAATCTGGTCCAGAAACGGGAGTGGGAAATGGTCCTTGCGGGTGGCAATATTAAGTTTTCTATAATCGATGCACACTCGCCAACCCGTAATAGTACGAGTTGGGATGAGCTCCTCATGCTCATTCACCACTACGGTTAGACCGCCCTTCTTAGTCATGACATGCACGGGACTAACCCATGCACAGTCCAAAATAGGGTAGATAATCCCCACATCTAATAACTTAATAATCCCGGCTTAAACGACATCTTTCATGTTTGGGTTAAGACGACACTGCGGCTGAATCATTTTGCGGAAATTTAAGAAATATATTGTGGGTGCAAAAGTAGGGGTTAATCCCCTAAAGTCAGAGATTTGCCACGCAATTGCGTGACAATGTTTAAGTAAAACTTCCAATAAATCGGAAGTCTCCGAATCACTCAAGTCCGAAGAAATAATTAAGGGAAGGGTATCGCCTTTTCCCAAATAAGCGTATTTGAGTGATACGGGTATGGGTTTGAGGTCTAGGATGGGCGGTTCTTCTAGGGATGTTTTAATTCCTATGTCTTTCTTACCAATTAGTTCGAAAGGCAAGTCTATAGAGCTATCCTCATCGCATGTAAAATTTTCGAGCGCATAAATATCGTCATTTAAAAATACGGACTCGAAAATGGGAGAAGAACGATCTCCAAAAAATGTATCTAAAGAATAGCAGAAATCGTCGCTCGATGACAAATTGTCCATCGAGGGATTAATAGAGAAAGTAACTTGATCATATCCTACTCGGAGGAGAATACTACCATTACTAACATCTATTAGTGCGCGAGAGGTCGCGAGAAAAGGGCGACCGAGTATTATTGGTACATCGTCGTCCTCATCGATGTCTAAGATGACGAAGTCTACCGGAAAGGTAAACTTATCAACTTGGACAAGTATGTCCTCACTACCCGATAAGGAACTTAACCGAGCGATCCGCTAATTGGATGCTCATATTCGTAGGACTGGGAGTACCCAACTCTAAACGTTGAAAGAGCGAGAACGACATCAGATTAATGTTATCCCCTAAATCAGATAAGGCGTATTTTACTAATATATTGCCAAAAAGGCACGGGATGGAAAACTGTCCCGGGTCATTTTGTTTTGTGGGCAATTTATTAGTAAGGGTCGCCAAGCAGACAACATTGAGAGATACATGCGAAATATCCTCTAATTTACGTTTATTAGAGAGTAATTCTTTTAAAAATTTCACATATTTGGGCATTTGTGAGATAGTCTCGCAAAAAGGAACATTAATATGAATTTGTTTTAATAATAAAATAAATTTTTCGTATTGCGCGTCCTTACACTCGTTATTTAATTTATGCGGATACGGTAAGGCCTTTTTTAAAATATTTTTTTCATTTAAAATTGGTAAAGGCTGCGTAAATGAAGAAGAGTTAAGAGGGGTCGGAGGTGAAATATGTACCTCCTTTCCGCTACAGAGTGTTACAGCGTGGCGTTCTCCCGAGGGTTGGGCTCCATGTTTCCCGGCAGTGCCCCGAGCGCGCGCTCGGACATCATTCTCGCCAGCTGTCCAACTTGTTGTTCAAGTGTTTTTAGCGATCCGGTGATGTTCCGGATATTTTATTCATTGGACGCTATATATTTAGAAAAATTCTCCTCCATCGGGGAGAGTTTGGGAAGAGGGTAAGGCTGCAGAAATCCGGGAGCATAAGAAATAGGGGGTGCTGCGTATTGTTCGGGTTGCTCCAAGAAAAATTGGGGTGATTCCTCCAACCCGGATTATAGTTATTACTATAAGGGTTGTTGTTGGGGTTGAAGGAAGGACGACCTGCATTTCCTACGAAGTCCATGAACTCTTCAGCCACGCAGATGTTAGGGGGAATAAAACAAGGCGGAGTGCAGGAGGCAGCAGACATATCCACTTCAACTTGAAGGGTTAAGAGAGGAGTGGAATCCACTTCAAAAAGGCCGGTCGCCGGCTTTGGGCGGTGCGGGACGTTCCATTGATAGGCGTTCATAACCATCTCTTCGAATAAAGCCTGGGTGGCCTCGGGGGTTTTATTGTTCAAGGTACACCCGGCAGCCGCGTCAATCATTTGACGCGTCTGAAAATTAAGGTCGTTGTAAAAAATCTGTACCTGCAACCACGTTGGCAACGCGTGGTGCGGGCATCGATGGAGGAACTCCTTAAACCATTCCTAAGTCTCATATAGAGACTCGGGTTCGTTTTGCACAAACGAAGAAATGTCCGCCCGCAACTTTGCAGTTTTTGCGTGCGGAAAGTACTTCATTAGGAACCGCTCCGTAAACTCATCCCACCTGGTGATACATCCTCGCGGGAGGGAATTCAAACACGCCTTGGCTTTGGACTTAAGGGAAAAAGGAAATAGGCGCAAGCGAATTGCGTCATCAGTGACGTCATTAATCTTAAAGGTGTCGCACACTTCCAAAAAGTTGGACAAGTGGCATTCGGGTCGTCATCCGGCAGTCCATCGAACTGCATGGCATTTTATACCATTTGAATGACACTTAATTTTATTTCAAAATTATTATTCACCACTATAGGGCGAACAATACTAGACCCAGTATCATCCAAATTAGGCCGGGCGTAATAAGACATTGTTCGTTTGGCAGCCGCATTCGGATTAGGGTTGTCCATTACTACGACAGAGGGTTCTCCGATAGATTCTTCGGGGTCTAAAAAAGTAATTCGACGTTGAGATCGAATACGTACAAGGGAGCGTTTGATCTCAGGGTCGAAGTCAAATTCTTCAGACTCGGAGGGTTGTCCACGGGTCATACACCCTAAAAAAATTAAAATGAAAGAAACTTTTTTTTGTTTTTATTTGTTTTTTAAAAAATAAGTAAAAGTAATAGACTCCAGAATTCGGAATAACAACTCAAGAGAGTTCCACGGCAACGGCGCCAAAGTACACGCCCGTGTCGGAGGGCGTGTACTTTGATTTTTTTTTCCTATAAATTGCCCATTTCTGTAAGAACCAAGGGTTCACTTTTTTGAGCCACTTTAGTGTGTTTTGTGGGCTGCCCTTGTGGATTCAAGTGCTATGTAAGGAGATTTCTCCCCCTTCCTTTCATGTTTGTTTCTGCTTTAGCTTTAGCTTTGTAATAGTTTGATTATGATAATAAAAATGTTAGATTTTCTCTCTCTACATGGCATGAAAATTCATATGGGTGGATTATTTCTTTCTCATTTTATTCCTTTGTATTTTTTTGTTCTTCTCTTTATGAAAAGTGTGTGTGTGTGTGTGTGTGTATGAGTGTAACATGTTTATTTTCTATGTTTTTAACTTGTCTCCATATTAGGGTTATAGTTGCTTTAGATTTTCATTCTTATGGATTTGTAAAAGAGTTATTAAAGTGTTTTTTATTTTTTTTACTTAGCTTTATTTTAGGATTGTAAACCCTTTTGTTCTTTTAAATTTTATATCAACTTTTTTTTGCACTTTTATGAACTCTTAAGAATGAAAAAACTATAGTTTTAATTTTTGAGCACCTTTGATTTTAGCTTTATTTTGAAAAACGTTTTGCTCATTCTCTTTTTATTTGTTCTTTCTAAGTGTTTTTGGCAAGCTTTAGGAGTAGGAATCTTGTAAATTTAATTTTTAAAGAAACTTTATTTTTCTCTTTATTTGTGTGTGTGAGTATATAAGTATAATTTCCATTTTGTTCTTTTAATTTTCATGATGTGTGTGTGAGTGTACAGTATAACTTTTAATGCTTTCTTCAATTATGTATTGTGTGTGCAGCAGATAAATTTTCATGCTTTCTTTTATGCTTTCTTCAATTATGTAGAGAGTGTGTGTGTGTAGGAGATAAATTTTAATGCTTTATTTTACCGCTTTCTTCAATAATGTAGAGTGCGTTGTGTGTAGAAGGTAGTTTATTGCTTTCTTTTAATTCATGTAGAGTGTGTGTGTTCGCATTTATTTCCGTACACTCGTTAGGAGTTAAATGGCATGCTTTTATTTCCCGCCTACTCGTTTGAGTAGGACTTATAATTTTCTTTTTTTCTTTTCCGCCTACTCGTTAAGAGTTAAATGGCGTGCCCTTATTTCCCGCCTACTCGTTTGAGTAGGACTTGTACTTTTCTTTTTTTGTAACTTAGTTTTTTTTATTTATTTATAATTTGACATGTGTGTGAGTTCTCGTTTTAGCTAACTTTTCAAATTTTCTAAATGTTTGTTATTTTCATGTCTTCTTCTTATAACCCTTTAACGCTTAATTACGAACTGTGCCTCATCAAATAATAAAGCCGTCCCCATACCGATGTGTGGCTAATCGTTATTAGACTCAGCATCGAAGAGCATTGGGACATTTAAAATGATTTGAAATAATTAAAGTTCTTAATTTTCACTTTAATTTTAGGACTTAAGGTATACCCCGGGTTAACGACGCGTATGACCACAAATCGATGTGTGGGCCCTATTTACGTTATCCATACGCTAGCTAGCCGAGAGGCCGTGAGTATGGACATATCACCCCTCGGTAAAGAGAGTTGCGTGCATACCCTCGAGAGAGGACAAACGTAATTCTTCCGGATTGGGTTCCCCACCCAATAGCAGGGTTCTTAGCGAGCGGGTGTTAAGAGGAATCCTTCGTCAGACCAACATTTGGTCGAATAGTCTTAACGTTCAGGGGAGCGATATACCTATAGCTAGGTGAGCTCATATCTGTGGAACCTCCACGACCAAGTTGCCTTTTATTAATTTGAATACTAAGTTCAGTATTTATTAAAAATTATTTTAGTCTTAATCCGATTCGGTGCCGAGCGTTAACCCTTCATCGAATTTTCTAAAATCATTTTCGCACTTTTTTTTCTGTCATTAGTTAATCAAAATCTTCACCATACTTTCAGTAAAATAATAGTCCTCCTGGAGGAGTAAGAATAATTAACTCGTCCCCTAGAACAATACGACCTTGGTATTCCCCCGAATATCGAGTACTACTTGCAGGTTCACTTGCCTCCTTTAGCAAGCCCGTGGCGTATGACTCATCCAACACACCATCTACATAAGAGTCTGTTCGCGGGCAATCAAGTTTTTGGCCCCGTTGTCGGGGATGTGGAACTGGTGTGGGTTGCACCAAAAGTCGCGGGCGCGGGTCTTGTCAGCCAGGTGGAGGAGTACACGTGGCGGTCACACCCTAGGTCACGGGCATGACGCTGGGCGTGTCGGGTTGGTCTCGACAAATATCAAGAGCGTTGTGTCAAGTCTGGAAGCCTTGATCGTCGATCGGGAATGACACGGGCTTGTCGGGTTGGCTGACACGGGTGTGTCGGGTTGGCTGACACAGGTGTGTCAGGTTAGTCGACGAACGTCGAGAGCATTTCGTCAAGCTGGAAGCCTTGATCGTCGATCGAGAATGACACAGGCGTGTCGGGTTGGCTGACACGGGCGTGTCAGGTCATTTTTTCACCATTTTCTGAAAAATTTCATAAATCAAATTTAAGCTATGTTAGAAACAATATTTATAAAAAGGAGCAATTTATTAAATAAAACTAACTAAAAAAAGTAAAACTAAACTAAAATATCATAATAAAAATATAGAAAAATGCATATAATTACAACTTGTCACCGTGCTTACAGCCTCTGCCCAAAAGGATAGTGGCATATAAGCATCTGTAAGTAATGTGCCTGCAGCTTCAATCAGGGTTCTATTCTTCCTTTAAGCTACCCCATTTTGTTGGGGAGTTCTAGGAGCTGATAAGCAGTGCCTGATACCTTCCTTCTCACAGAACTCATGCATAAGAAGAGACTCAAACTCTGTGCCATGATCACTTCTGATCAATGCAACATGAGTAAAGTACTCAATCTGTATGGTCCTGAGAAAATCTGTAAGAACTTTAAAGGTATCTGACTTAGATCTCAAAAAGAACATCCAAGTGAATATTGAGAAGTCATCTACAATGACTAGTGTATAGGATTTCCCTCCTAAGCTTTGTATACCAATGGGTCAAAAGAGATCCATGTGTAGCAAGTACAAGATCATAGGTGAATCACTTTTATTAATTGATTTAAAACTAGATTAAGTTTGCTTACCTAGTTGACAAGCCCTGCAAAGGTCTTCCTTCTTGTAGGGACCAGAAGGTAAACCTCTTACAAGACTGTATTTAGATAGCCTTGCAATATTTTTCATGTTTACATGTCCTACACTTTATGCCAAAATTCATTTTGAGTGCAAACAATATTAAGCAGACAAATATCTGAATTGGTAGAATAGAAATCATCTAAATAAATGTTTCCTTGTCTATTTCCAATTAAAACATTTTGTTTTTCTTTATTAGAAATAATACAAGTTTTTGAATCAAAATGTACCTGATATCCTTCATCACATAATTGGCTGATAAAGATGAGGCTATGCTTGAGTCCTTTTACATAAGTCACCTTCTTGAATGTGACTGCTCCAATCCTTACTTCTCCATAGCCTTCAGACTGGACACACTTTGAATCACCAAAGATGACCTTTGGTCCTAGGTTGAACTTGTAATTATATAAGTTTTCCTTGTTTCCAGTCATGTGCTTGGAGCAACCACTGCCCAGATAACATTGTTGATTTACAACTATATAGCTCTTTTCGTGATCAGCTTCTGTATCTTAAGCTTCTTCATTGTCAGAATCTTCTTCTTCTAATTGACTTCTGGAGGCATTAATTGCCATAAGACATACTTCCTTGGCCCTTGCCTCTTCTTCATCTTCACTGGAGCTGGAGGATGTGGATTCATCCTCATTTTCACTCCAAGATTCAGCTACAAAGTCTTTCTCCTTCTTCTTGTATTTGTTGTAAGAAGGCCCACTGCTTTGCTGTCTTCTAGAATCCTTCTCTCTTCTCTTTTCCTTCTTTTGATTTTCTAGACACTCTGAGATGAAGTGTCCAGGTTTCCTGCAGCCAAAGCAAACCACTACTTTAGTGGGTGTTTTGTCATACCTTGGCTTGTCATCCTACCTGGATGACTTTCTTTTGAAATCCTTCCTTGCCGTTTTATAGAATCTCTTAGCAAAGAGACTCATCAGCTCTTCATTCACAGTTGAGGCTTCAGTTTCTTCAACAGCTTTAAAAGCTATGCTGTGCTCCTTCCTTGTTGGTGGAGGTGTTTTCTGCTCCGCTGCTTCTCTGAATTTGATGAGCTGCTCATAAGACTTGAGCTTTCCTAAAAGAAATTCTGTGAAAATCTCAGTTAAGCTCCTGGCCTCTTTGATTGGCCAGATCCTTGAATACCATGAGCTTGGAAAGCACATGAGGATTTTGTTATTCACCTCAGTGAGGGTGATGTCCTTTTCCAATGTCTTTAGCTCATTGATGATTGAGCTCAGCATATTGTACATATCTGCAACTGATTCTACTTCCTCCTACTTGAAGTTCTCATATTGTGATATGAGATTGAATCTTCTATGCTTTCTTTCATCAGTAGATCCAGCCACCATTTGATTAAGGGAATCCCAAATGGCCTTGGCTAATGTGCATTCAGCCACCTTCTGGAAGATGTCATCTGACATGGTTTGGGCCAGAATGTTTATGGCCTTGTCATCAGCAACCTTTGATTTCTTCTGGGCTTCAGTCCACTCAGGTGGTGGAAATGCATTTGTGCTTGAAGCTATTATAGATGTAGAGGCAGTAGCTTGAGGAGGACCTGTCAAGATGGAATTGTAGATATCCTCATCAATAGAATTCATATATAATTTGATTCTTGACTTCCAGATAGCAAACTTGTTTAAGTTGCATACTGGAGGTCTGGTGCTTACATAATCTTGGTTCTGTGCCATGCTGTGAATATATATCTAATAGAAATAAAACTCAGATCTAACACAGGATCTTTTGGTTCAAGGGGTTAACTTGTACAACCAAAGTAAACTTGCTTTGATACAAATTGAAAGTAAGTGTTAGATCTGAATAATCTAGTGGGGGGGAATAGAGTATTTAGGGTTTATAAAATTTTGCTAATTAATTCAATCTATTACTAGTGCTGCAGAAATTAAATTAAAAACACAAACACAACAACCTAACAAGCACAGCCACATCAAGAACAAAAGAAAAGAGCAACCCAGACAACACAAGAATTTTATAGTGATTCCCCAACCTGGGTACATCCACTCTTCTACCACACTGGTAGGAATCCAGTTAGATTTTTGATCAGGTGATTGCCACCAATGAGCTTTTGATCAGGTGCTCAAAAACCAATCCACAAGTCTTTTGGTCAGGTGACTTGCAAACAGGAATAACTTTTGAAGGGAGTTTAGAACCCTTTATACAGTGGGAGATGAGAGAGTGATTTTGTCTTCTCTTTATCAGATACAACTTAGAAGACTCAAGTAGAAAAATTATGTTAGCAAAGCCTCCCCCTGAGATATAGAATGGTTCAGGAAGTTGAAGCCTTGCTGCAGGGTGATAGGTCTTCAACCATTTTCTTTGACCAAAAGAACTCTAGGAACTTCTTGACAGATAGAGTGTTTGTTGTCCTTTGAATTATCCTGGGATGTAGAAGGAAGAAGACTCTTGATCTTGAATGTATGTTCTTCTTCTTCTTTAGCTTGCTGTTCTTTTCTCTGGTCAAGGGCTAGGGATTCTTGTCTCTTGACAGTGTTGTTGCCCTATGAGCTCTGTGTTCTGTATATTCTCTGTGTCAGTTTTTCTATTCTCATGTATTGTTATTTGTTCTGTCGAGAGATGTGAAGAAAATCCCTTTTATATTTTCCATATAATTTCCCTTTGAAATTTGAATTCCTTTCTTCATTTAATGCTGACAGCCTAGAGAATATTTGCATTGATTGATTTCCCCAACTGTCATATGGAAAAACGGCAAGCAATAATCCTGATGAAGAACATAATCAATGCTTGCTTCTAACGGTAATATTTAGAGAATATTTGTGCATTGATTACTCAGGAATTATTGCAATAGAAAAGAGACAGAGTGAGGGGAAATTTCTAAGTCTGGAACTATACAGAATTCGTTGAGCAGAAAATAGTTTTTTTCGATCTGTGTCCAGAGTTCATCGAACAGAGAAGTCAAGTTCATCGACCAAATAATAGTTGTTCGTCGAGCTGAGAAGGTGAGTTCGTCAACTGGAGTATGATACTGCACTTCAAATACTTAGATGTTTCTGGAATAAGACGTTGAAGTAGAATACCCAGAGATCGTCGACCGGAGAACTAAGTTCGTCGACCTGAGAACTAAGTCATCGACTGGAGTTAAGTGAAGAATTCTGGACTTGGAATATTGAAGTATACTCTGGAAATCGTCGACCTAAGATTCAAGTTCGTCGAGCTCAGTTCAGATAATTTTCTCTAAGTTTGTTGAGCTGAGCATGATTTTCGTCGGCCTGAGTTCGGCAAACGTCGAACTCATTTCCTGATTCTTTGAAATTTCTCTAACTCTTGAGTCTTCTGCAGTCTGTTAATGGCCGATCCATATAGTGTTGATTCTAAGGACATGTCCTATACTCTAGGACACACACATGACCCTAGCTATACATGTTGGGTTAAACATCATAATTTAGTGAACCTAGCCCAAATCCAACTAGGTATCCAACATGTACGCTCCAGTGGCAAGGCTGGAGACCATCAGGTTATTCCTAGCATATGCTGCACTCAAAGGCTTCACCGTCTATCAGATGGACGTGAAGTCTGCCTTCCTTAATGGGGACATAAAGGAATTGGTGTATGTGGAATAGCCTCCAGGTTTTTTTGATTCTAAATTTCCTGATTATGTTTACTTATTGCATAAAGCTTTATATGTTCTGAAACAAGCTCCTCGAGCTTGGTATGAGACGTTGTCTAGCTTTTTTCTTGAGAAAAATTCACAAGAGGAAAGATAGATAAGACATTATTTCTTAGGGAAATAAAAGGCAAGATTTTACTAGTGCAAATCTATGTCGACGACATTATCTTTGGCTCTACTGACGACAACCTCTGCAAAAAGTTTTCAAAACTTATGCAAGGAAAGTTCGAAATGAGTAGTATGGGCGAGCTGAAGTATTTCTTAGGGCTTCAGGTGAAACAATCTGAAGATAGAATTTTCATCTCGCAGACTAAGTTCACCATAGAGCTAATTAAGAAATTCGAAATGAATAACGCAACCTCTATGAGGACTCCAATGGGTTCAACTGTGTCTCTAGACAAGGATGAGAAAGGGAAACCTTTTGATGAAACTATGTACAGAAGCATAATTGGATCCTTGCTCTACCATACTGCCAATAGACCTGAGATAATGTTTTCAACATGTGTATGTGCTAGATTTCAGGTGAACTCTAAGGAATTTCACTACGCTGCTGCAAAGCGTATTTTGAGATACCTTAAAGGTACACCAAATCTTGGCTTATGGTACCCAAGAAGTAATGATAACGAGCTAATTGGTTTTTTAGATGCAGATTTCGCAGGTAAAAAGGACGATAGGAACTGTTGATGCACGAAAACGGACAGGGAGTCGGGCACCAACAGCTAACGGTTCGAGCACCAGGGGAAAAGAGGAGACTGTCGACTAGACGGTTACTAGCGGTCGCAGCTAAAGGGCAGGAAAAGAGGCCGCTGGCAGCGGCAACAACAGATTTCGCCCGCCGCGGCTTAAATGTCACTCTTGCAGCGGGCATTCCTTTACTTAAAATGAGAAAAAGTTATACGATGGAGAAAAAGCGGAAGCCGCCCGGACTACAAGCCGTAAAACACTAGACTTGAGAGCACAGCTCTTAACAGGCGAGCTCCTGGATACCAGTCAGCGTGTCTTGGGGAGTGCACCCTCCCCCTATTTATAGGCTCGGGGGCCTATCCAAACGGGCAAGGCTAAAGTTACCGGCTGCCCGGGGTACAAGAGAACCGGGCAGAGGTGAGGGGAAGCAAATGAGAAAGAAAACGAGAAAGGAGGGAAGCCGCGCGGCCTGGCAGATTCCTCTTGGCGAGCTGACTGCTAGGTCCTGGGCCTTGTTGCTGAGCTGGGTTGGCGCTGGTGGCGGTCTGACATGGAGACCGCCCGGCTTCGGTGATGACCAGACGAGTTGATCTGAGATGCGGCTAGCCGGCCAGGCCGCCCTGTGGTGACCGCCCGAATTGGGAGACTTGGCGGCTTGAAAGGTCAGGCCGGCCGGTCTGGAAAGCTCTGCGAACATGTCGCGGATTCCGGGCTTATCATAATCCCCGCACATTTTTAAGTTTCCAAAAAACTTCAAAAATGTAGAACTAAGCCGGAGACCGCGACTGCCTCATCGTCGTCTATAAAATCCCTTTTCATTCTTCAAGATTTCTGCCAAACCACGAGTCGCTACTCGCCACTTGCGGTCAGTATTTTGCAAGCCGACATGATCTTTCACAAGATGGATGTTATGTCATCAATGTTAGCCCGCAACAAGAAACCGCCAGAAAAGAAGCAAAGCCGGAGCGAGAACTCGGATGATTTTGCCCGACAGCCTACCAAGATGATTGAGAAGTCGGAGACTTCACCGGATTCTGGACCTAAAAAGAGGCTGACAGAGATCGTCGACGAATCATCGCAGGCCGCAGTAGATCCCAAAGCAGTTTCGAAGACTGCTCCACCACAAACCGGAACTGCCAAATCCTTCGATCTGACTTTCTCTCCATCAGGAGAACAACACCTAAAAATAGGTGGGACGGAGGAGAAAAGTGTTGAATCTGGGAAACCGTCCGAATTGTGGGACAAGGTCGACGTAATCGTTGTGGATGACAACGAGTCGGAGAAGGCGCTGGAGACTGAACAGACTTTGGCTGAACAGCGCAAACGGACTGAAAAGGTGTTCGGATCCTTGAAACGGCAGAAGGAAAGGAGCGAGACCCTTGAAGAAAGGATGAAGAGGAAGATGAGGAAGTTGCAGGCCAGAAACCGGAATATTTCCGTAAAGACAGGCGCGGACAGTCTTCAACACAGGCCGCACGAGAAGGAGGTACCCGAGAACCTGTCCACACCGGATTTCAAGCCGAGCGAACCGGAGAGTGCACCCGCGGTCAGCGAGTCGCTTAGTGAGCTCCTCAAGGGCATGGAGACCCTTTAGCAGCAAGACACGCTATTGTCGACACCAGCGGACTCTGAAGAGGTTGACCGCCCCGATATCCAGGTTATTGGGGAGAAACCTGGCGAACCGGCTTCTGCGGCTTTTGAAGGAGCCGAGAAACTGAAGCTTCGAGAGAAGATGGAGGAGATAAAGAAGCTAATCGCCGAGAAGCCGGTGGCGACCACACTTCCATTGCTGCCAGGTAAACACCGGGAAGTTAGGCGAATTATTAAATTCTACAAGTCGCGGTCAAGGAAGAAGGGGGCGAATATAATATTAAATCCACCGGCCAGCTTTTTCCTGACCACGGCTCACTGAAAAGCCGAGCTAAGGAAGCCGAGCGGCTATGGAAAGAAAACCTAAAAAGGATAGATCCCGAACGATTCAGGCGGCCAATGTTTAGAATTCATACTGCAGCCTCTGGAGGAGATAAACATCAAACTGGCGGTCTTATCCTACCGATTCCTTGCTAGAACGTCGCAATTATCCGGCTGAACTTGACTGCAGTTTATCTTCTGCAGGTGTACCGGAGACCGCGATGAAATCGGGCGACTTGACGTCATTTATGTCTATGCTGCCACCGCCTCCGCCTCCGCCAATTGTTCGCGAGAAGCAAATGGCCGACTTCCAGAAGGAGGTCAGCACACTGCAGGCGGCTTTGAATGCGGCCACCAAAACCCTGCTGGTCAGGGACGAAGAAAAGCGGGTTGCCCAGGAGGTCGCGGAAAAAAGGATCCAAGAGTTGCAAACCATCCTGGAGCAAGAGACCACAAGGCTGCAAACTGCGCTTGAGCAGGAGACCATAAGGTTGAAGTCCGCGATGGAGCAAGAAACTGCCAGGCTCTAGACCGCGATGGAAGAAGAGACCGTCAGGCTCCAGACCGCGATGGAAGCCGCAGAGGCGAAGATTGCTGAGATGCGGGTCGCCTTGGAGCAGGAAAGGGCGGAGAAGTATTTGCTGATGGCCGCGCGTCTAGAAGGAGACAGAGAAGAGATCCCACATGCTAAAGATGGCGAAAACCAAGACCTGCCAGTAGAGACCGGCGGAGAGCAGCGGACTACACTGCCGACCTCCGGACAACTGCTGGTTACTAGCCACCCGGCCTCTGATGAGACTTCAAATCCATCGGAGGCTGTGGCGCCTAGACAGGCCGCTGTTTCAAGTGGTCTGGGGGTTCAGGCGATCCCAATGATCCCGTTTGTGAGAGTAGAACGCGACACTGCGCGGGTTCATCGGTCTTTGCACTCGGTTCACAATCTGGTTAGCCAGGTGTACGTTGCGATTGTGCAAACCGGTGAACAGGTCGCACGAATAGGACGTGACAGACAGAACCGCCCCGGACAAGGCTGAGCGACTTGAGCAATCTAAGCCGCGCGAGTGATTGAATATTATGTTGTAATATATATATTTTTCTGCTGGATGTTGAACAATTTGATTGTTGTAAACTGTTGTAATTTATTATGTTGCGAACTGTATGCGGCTTATGCGGTTTGTATTTAAAATCCACATGCCTGTTCCTTTGCTCTGGAAAATCTAAAGTGTAGGATAGTAGCCGCGCGGTCTGGAGAACAGAGCGTCGGCTTGAATGGTTGATATCCACATGATTTGCCATGGAATTATTCTAAGTGCTGGGGTATAGACGCGCGGACCGACGGACTAAACTGCGGCTTGGTCGTTAAGCTGATCTATATTTCCTGCAGGTTTAGGGCGCGCGACGTGATGACTAGCCACGATTTGACGTTGGGCACTGTACCTTCACAGATTTTCTATAAATAGAGCTGACCCCGGAGATTTCATCACAAATCAAAAAGGATGCGGGCTAAGTCTAAGTCGTTGCGGTCTGACAAGGCCACTGTGGTTAGGACTGACACGACCTCCACTTTCCACTCTGCAGATCATAAAGAATGTCGGCTTATAAAAGCCGGGCTGGAGGATTTTGTAGAGAAACACATGCAGGTAAGTCTGTTGGTCGCGCGGCTTCCACTACAGGACGTGCGGATTAATTCTTCCCACGCAAATCAGATCGCGGTCCCCATGGACCACTTTGACTGCTGCTTCAGCTTCCCGGTCATGATGGAGGCCGTGGCGGTCTTCGACCATTACAGAGTTGTGCCGGGACAACTACCACCAAATTCGATAACCGCCATATATAGCTTCATCTCCTACCTGAGGTCGGAAAGTGTCCGCTTCTCTATGAGGCTCTTCCGGGAATGCTTTTCGGTGCGGTCTATCCTGGACTCCGGGACAAAGATCTTCCGGGGGCACCTGTACTTCGGCTGCAGAGGGCTGGAGATAGTAAACATGGCGAACAAGATCGCCAACTGGTCCGAGCGGTTTCTCATCTTCGAGGGAAATCGAGACCTGGCCTCAATAATGCACTGCTGTTGAGAAACAGACACGGAGAGGCTTTGGGGTGCTTGGGCTGCAGCCCGACGACGGTGTCATGCTAATCCTTGTGGGATTTCCTGGCCTCAACAATGCACCACTGCTAAGAAACAGGCGCGGAGAGGCATTGGGGTGCTTGGGCTGCAGTCTGGTGACGGTGTCGTGCTAATCCTAATGGCCTTTAAGCGCCATGAATGGTAAGGTCGGGCCGTTACAAAAAAAGTGCACTTTTTTTGTAACAGCCCGGCCTTACCATCCGTGGCACTTAAAGCCCACTAGGATTAGCATGGCACCTTCACCGGGATGCAGCCCAAGCACCCCAAAGCCTCTCCACACCTGTTTCTCAACAGCGGTGCATTGTTGAGGCCAGGTCTCGGGCTGCACTTTTTTTGTAACGACCCGGCATTACCATCCGTGCCGCTTAAATCCCTCTAGGATTAGCACGGTACCGTCACTGGGCTGTAGCCCAAGCACCCCAAAGCCTCTCCGCTCCTGTTTCTCAGTAGCGGTGCATTATTGAGGCCAGATCTCGAACCCGCAACCCCCTTGATAAGCTTCCCTCAACAAAGCTCATCACCAATTGAGCTGCAACTCAGTTGGTGATGCGCTTTCTTGAGGGAAGCTTATCAAGGGGGTTGCGGGTTCAAGACCAGGCCTCAACAATGCACCGCTGCTAAGAAACAGGCGCAGAGAGGCTTTGGGGTGCTTGGGCTACAGCCCTGTGACGGTGTCGTGCTAATCCTATTGGGCTTTAAGCGCCATGGACGGTAAGGTCAGGCCGTTACACGTGGCGGGCTTTGGCATTGTTGTCGAGCTGTGCGGACTGCCTCTTTGTCCACGTACAGTATGCAGACTGATGCAACATGAGTTGTGGTTGTGTCCTCGTGTTGTGGTGTACTGCGGACTGATGCGGCATGAGTTGCGGTTGTGTCTACATACTGTGTTGAGTGGCGGTCTGGTGCTATGCTTGTGTTGGGCGGGCTGGCGCTGTGCTTGTGTTGTGCGGTCTGGCTGTATGTCCACATAATGGCAGACTGTCTTTGATCTGGCGCCTGGAGGATTGAAGTCTGGCCAAGTCCTTATGAACTTGGCGGACTAGGTTGTGTTAGTGCACAAGCTAGGGTGCTGACTCTATTCACTAGGGTGGTGACCACACTCCTCACCTCTCCTATAAATAGACCGCCCCGACACATCTAAAGTAACTAAGTGAACAGTAAGTGAGGGCTTGGTTAATTGTCGTGGTCTGGTTTTTCCTGTCCGCGCGAGTTGAGTAGAGTTGACTGACTGTTGTTTGCTGGTTGCACGGCTAACACTGAGTAGCCAGGAGTTTTGCTTTGACTGCGGTCAGCATTAGTGAAGTTTGTGGTTACATTCGGCGGTCTCAGCAGGTCGCTACTGCGACTTGATAGTTTTCTCTGCTTCAGCTTTCCAAGTTCAATAACCTGTCCGCCGAACTTGGCGGTATAGGCGGTCTGTTCTTCAGTTTAGCAGCAGCTTGTAGTAGTCAGTGAATAACGGTGTGTCCGCTCGACCTCGCGGACTCAGAGGACTCCGTGTTCTATATGTCTTGTAGCAGTAGCAGTTCGGATGGCCTCGGCGGCTTTGGCGGATTGGGCGGTATCGGCGGTCTACTGTGATGTCCGCTCGAATTGTTTTACTTGTATTTTCCTGTGTACTGGTGAAATCATGTCTCACCATGTATACCTCGCTTTGTAAAGAAGAAATAAAAGAATATATGATCTGCTTACCCCTGTGATTGCATTTGGTTGTTGAGCTTGCTTTCCTGGTTTCCGCACGATCAATGTGTGATCTTGATAGTTCTGAGGATATTAATTTGGCATTAGGCTATCTCGTTGACCACTTTGAGAAATTTCAACATGTTATCAGAGCAAGGTTCAGTTGCTTGAGCAGTGATCAACTTGTGTTGTTGCTCTATACTTCTGGAAGCATAACCAGAGTTACTGCAATGGAAGGGAACTATGCAAAAGGTCTGGGTATTGAACTCTTGACCACGACTAACTTTAAGAAGTGGAAGTCGTGCATGAAGAGTTTCCTTCTTGGCGAGGAGTTATGGGAGGTCTTCGGTGGTGACGACTGGCAGGAGTTTACTGCTGCTTTTGGGACTGCAGAGCAGGTGAGAGTCTGGAGGAAAACTAAAACAAAAGCAGAGTTTACACTAAAGAGGGCTGTTTTACCGGATTTGTTTGATCACATCATTGGATGTGAGTCAGCTGCTGATATATGGACAACTATTGATGGGTTGTTCAACGGAAGCAATGTGGCGAGTCTACAGTTCTTGGAGAATGAATTGGCTAGGAAAACTCAAGGAGACCTGACTATCTCTAAGTTCTTCTTGAAGATGAAGAGCCTGTGTGCTGAGATATCAGTGCTTGATCCTGATGAGCCCATCTCTGAGGCCAAGTTGAAGAGGCACATTATCCGCGGCTTGTGGAAGAATTATGTTGCCTTTGTAACCTCTGTTCATGGATGAGCTACTCAGCCATCTCTGTTGGAGCTTGAGAACCTGCTTGCTTCGTAGGAAAGTTTGGCAAGACAGATGGCAGGAGTGACAATCTCTGAAGGAGGTAGTGAAGCGTTGTTCAAGAGCAAGAAGAAGAAGAGATGGGAAGGGAAGAAGAAGAATACTGCTGCTGAAAATAAGCATTCAACTTCTTATCAACCGGAGAGGAGCACTGCTCCTAAGAAGGATTGTAAAAAGAACTTGAAGTGCTACAGGTGTCATCAGCGGGGACACTTCAAGCGTGACTGCAAGGTAAAACTGTAGCCTGGGCATGCTGCAGGCAAGGAGGAGGCTTGCTTGAGTACTGAAGAAGCTGGATGGGGCGGAACCTTCATGACGGACACTTGTGTCTGTGCTTTGTCCGCTGTCGACTTCAACAATGAGTGGATCGTGGACTCCGGGTGTGGTCATAACCTCACCGGAGACAAGTCAAAGTTCTCCTCTCTGCAAGTGTACTCAAGTAACGAAGCTATCATAACTACTGATAATATTGTTTATGCAGTAGAGAAGGAGGGGGTTGTGTCCTTGGGTAGTTATAAGGGTCGACTCACGTTAAGGAGTGTGTATCACATAGCGTCCATGAAGAAGAACTTCTTCTCTGTGACCAATGCGGTAGACGCAGGTTATCACGTTCTGTTTGGGCCAATAGAAGTGAAGTTCCTTCGCAACGTATCAACGGTAAAGGCTGATGTTGCTCATGTTGGGAGGAGAGTTAAGAGCTTGTTTGTTCTTGCAACAAACTCTTATGTTGATTGGATGAGAGCAAATGATAGTGCTGTCATATGGCACGAGAGGCTGGGGCATGTAGGAATGGACAAATTGAAAGCTATGGTAAACAGGCGCCTTGTGAGAGGCTTACCTAAGCTGTCTTCCTTTGGTGACGGTCACGTTTGCGCGGGATGTCAGTTTGGTAAGGCTAATTGCCTTCCTTTTGATAAGTTACAAATGAGCAGCAAGAGACCATTGGAGTGTATCCATGGTGACTTGATGGGACGAACCGTCACTGTTAGCCTTGGTGGGAGAAGATACATGTTTGTGTTGATTGATGACTACTCAAGATATACTTGGGTTTATTTCTTGAAGGAGAAGTCAGAAGATTTCCAGGTGTTTGTGGAGTTCAAGGAGCTAGTGGAGGGCCGGCTGGGACTGCGGATCAGGAAGTTTAGAATAGACAACGGTGGTGAGTTTGTCTCCTCCGAGTTTTCAAACTTCTGCAGGAATCACGAGATCCAAAGAGAGCTTACTTGTGCTCATAATCCACAACAAAACGTAGTAGCAGAGCGAAAGATCTGTCATCTGACGGAAATCTGTAAGTGTTGGCTTCATGCGAAAGACATTCCTATGTCCTTCTGGGCAGAGGGAATGTCTTGTGCTTCTTAAGTCATCAATCGGATGTCGCTCAACCCGATCAACATAAAGTGTCCTTTTGAGATATTGCTGAAGGAGAAGCCAAGCGTAGAACACCATCGGGTGTTTGGATCAACTCTCTATATGCATGTCCCAGATGCTTCAAGGACAAATCTTGATGCAAAGGCAAGAAAGCTTGTCTTTGTTGGCTATGATGAATGGAAGAAGGGATGGAAATGCATGGATATTGCGATGAAGAAGTTTGTTGTATTAAGAGACATGGTCTTTGATGAACTGACGTTGTATGGAGGTGGGTCGGTTGATCTACCAGAGGGCATGGTTGATGAAGAGCAGAAGATGACTGCTGAAGTTCTGGAAGAGGAGCTTGCTGTTTCACCAGCATCTCTTGTTGCTTCAAGCTCTGGTGCTGAGGTTTCTGTCTCAGGAAGCAGGGGGAGCATTGCTCAAAGCTTGCCCAGGAATGGAGCTAAGCCTGAAGAAGAAACGGAGGTGGTGAGCAAGGAGCGGACCCTTCGGATACCAAAGAGGGTTGTTAAGCCACCAGCTCAGTACTGTGATGGGAATGCAGTGAGTTTTGCCTCCTGCTTCTTTGCAGGTCCTCTAAATGAGCGAGAGCCTGCAAAATTCAATGAGGCCACTGGAGTCAAGGAGTGGGAAGATGTCATGAAGGAGGATATTGCTGCTCTCAAAAAGAATGAAACCTGGGACCTTGTGCCTAAGGTTGATGACATTACTCCAGTGACTTGCCAGTGGGTGTACAAGGTGAAGAAGAAGGCTGATGGGATCATTGATAGATACAAAGCCCGCCTGGTTTCTCGTGTATTCTCACAACAGTATGAAGAAGACTATGACGAGACATTTAGTCCAGTTGCAAAGATGACTTCGGTTCGGGTGGTGATCGCCTTGGCAGCTTGCAAGGGATGGATAATGTGGCAGCTTGATATGAAGAATGCTTTTGTTTGCGAAGAAATTGATAAGGACATCTTCATGGATCAATCACTTGGTTTTGTTTCTGAAGTTCATCCGGACTATGTCTGCAAACTCAGGAAGGCTCTCTACGGGTTGATGCAAGCTCCTAGAGCTTGGTATGGGAAGATAACAGAGTATCTTCAATTTTGCGGTCATCTTGCTTCCAACTCGGATTCCAGCTTGTTCATCAAGAAGGAGGGGGAGCTGCAAGTCTTGGTCCTACAGTATGTTGATGATATGATCATCATAGGGAATTCAGAGGAGGAGGTGGCTAGGATCAGGGCTGAGCTAGCTATTCGCTTTGAGATGAAAGATTTGGGAGAACTTCATCAGTTTCTTGGTCTTGTAGTGGAGAGGAAGGAGAGCGGGATACTCATTTGCCAGAAAGGATATGCAGATCTCATTGTGAATCGATTTGTTATGGGTGAAGGTAGGAGTTGCTCTACTACACTGGATCTTGGTCTGGAGCTTTGACGCGATGAAGGAAGGATTCTTCCTGATCCCATAGTGTTCAGAGCTCTAGTGGGGAGTTTGATCTACTTAACGATTACAAGGATAGACATTGCCTATGTTGTTGGCCGAGTATGTCGATTTATAGCTGAACCAAGGAAGTCTCATCTTGTAGCGGCAAAGAACATCTTGACGTATGTCAAGGCGACTTCTGATATGGGACTCCTCTATAGTAGGGACACAATGTTTTCTTTTCTTGGATACAAGGATGCTGATTATGATGGTAACTCGGATGATCGAAGATCAACTTAGGGTTATGTGTTCACTTGTGGATCAGCTTGCATTTCGTGGTGTAGCAAGAAGCAAGACTCAGTTTCTGTGTCTACTACGGAAGCTGAGTGCAAGACTTTGGCCTTGGCTGCTCGAGAAGCCTTCTGGCTGAGGAGGCTTGTAGAGCATATTCATGAGGAAGTGCAAGGTCCTACTTTACTCCGGGGTGAGAATGTGAGGGCTCTCAAACTGGTTAATAATCCAGTGTATCACTCAAGGACCAAGCATATTGAGATCGAGCACCACTTCATAAGGGAGAAGGTATTGGAGGGATCTCTTGTGGTCGGGCATGTTTGGAGTGAAGATAATCTTGCTGACATCTTCACGAAGCCGCTGTCGAAGGGGCCATTTCAACGTTTATGAGGGTTGCTGGGCTTGATCACCACTTCTCACTTCAAGGTACAGTGTTGAAATTTGTGAAGTGAAAGTGGGTGATGAAGCAGGCCGGGCGGTCTGAGCGGCCTGAGCGATCTGAGTCTGTGGCCTGGGCGGACAGCTGGTTGTGGCCTGGGGGACCTGGCTTGGATGGTGACTTGGTTGTTCTTGTGGAGCGACCTGTGCGGCCTCTGTTGCGATCTGGGCGGTCTGATGTTCGGCATGGATGGTGTTTGGCTAAGAAAGTCTTTACGACTTGGGCACCTAGTGGAGAGTCCTGGACGGACTGTGTTTGGAGGTCTATTGGCGGTGCTCAGCTTGATCTGCAGCCTTGCAGTTAGCCAGCTCTTGTGGTAACCGGGCGGATTGGAAGTTGTATCCGCAATATGTTGGCGGACTAGTTTATTGCGGTCGCAGAGTCCGCATTTGTGGACTGGCTTTGGAGATGGGCTTTTGTTCTTGCCAAGCTCTCCATGTTGTGATGGATGTTTCACATCTATGCAGCGGACTATCTTGCTGAATGGCGGTCTGGGTCTTCTGTGTCCACCTTGCTTACGCTAGTTGCTTGGTGGGATGCTGGACTTGGTCATTTTCTGTGATAAGTCCATGGTGTCCGCAGAGTCCGTTGTTGACCGAGCGGACTGACTATTTATTGTGGACTCGTGGCGGGTTGTGGCGTTTTTGTCGAGCTGTACAGACGGCCTCTTTGTCCACGTACAGTATGCAGTCTGATGCAACATGAGTTGTGGTTGTGTCCGCGTGTTGTGGTGTATTGCGGACTTATGCAACATGAGTTGCGAGTGTGTCCGCATGCTGTTTTGAGTGGCGGTCTGATGCTATACTTGCGTTGGGTGGGCTGGCGCTGTGCTTGTGTTGTGCGGGCTAGCTGTGTGTCCGCATAATGGCTGACAGTCTTTGATCTGGCGCCTGGAGGATTAAATTCTGGTCAAGTCCTTGCGGACTTGGCGGACTGGGTTGTGTTAGTGCGCAAGCTGGGGTGGTGACTCTATTCACTAGGGTGGTGACCACACTCCTCACCTCACCTATGAATAGACCCCCCCCCGACACATCTACAGTAACTGAGTGAACAGTAAGTGAGGGCTTGGTTAATTATTGCGGTCTGGATTTTCCTGTCCGTGGGGCTGAGTAGAGTTACATGTTTGTTGTTTGCAGGTTGCGCGGCTAACACTGAGGAGCCAGGAGTTTGTCTTTGACTGTGGTCAGCATCAGTGAAGTTTGCGGATACATTCGGCGGTCTCGGCAGGTCGCTTCTGCGGCTTGACAGTTTTCTCTGCTTTAGCTTTCCAAGTTCAATAACCTGTCTGCCGAACTCGGCTGTCCAGGCGGTCTGTTCTTCAGTTCAGCAGCAGCTTGTAGCAGTCAATGAATAACAGTGTGTCCGCGCGACCTCGCGGTCTCGGCGGACTCCGTGTTCTATTCGTCTTCTAGCAGCAGCAACAGTTCGGGCGGCCTCGGTGACTTTGGCGGACTGGGCGGTCTCGGCGGTCTCCAGTGCTGTCTGCTCGAATTGTTTTACTTGTTTTTTCCTGTGTTCATGTGTACTGGCGAAATCATGTCTCGTCATGTATACCTCGCTTTGTAAAGAAGAAATAAAAGAATATATGATCTGCTTGCCCCTGTGATTGCATTTGGTTGTTTAGCTTGCTTTCCTAGTTTCCGCACGATCAAGGTGTGATCTTGATAGTTCTGAGGATATTAATTTGGCATTAGGCTATCTCTTTGACCACTTTGGGAAATTTCAACGGCAGCTAAGCCTAGCTTGCCATTTAGCCTGGCATTTACTATGCTTGTGATGTCCATCAACTTGATGCTTCTCCCATTTAGGGATTCTTCAAGTTGCCTTGCGTCAGCCAATTCAGATTTTAGTGAGATGATTTGTTCATTTGCTATAGTTAATTCAACTTTTAGTTTAATGTTTTCAGAAGTCAAGTTTTTTTGATCAGACAATTTTTCCCTAAGAGCTTTAATTTCTTTTTCAGAATTAATGAAATCTAGACATAAAGATTTAAATTCAGTTTTAAAATTTTCTGAATTGTAATCAAAGGAGGACAATACCTGATCTGCCTAAAATTTTGATGATTCTTCATTATCTGACTGCTCTGCTTCTAATGGACTGTAAGAGGCATTGATAGCCATAAGGGAAACTTCCCTTGCCTTTACTTCTTCTTCATCTTCACTGGAGCTGGAAGATGTGGATTCTTCTTTAGTGCCACTCCAGGTCTCAGCCACAAAGCTTTTCTCTTTTCTCTTATGCTTGCTGGAGGATGGCTTGCTGTAGTGCTATGTTTTGTAGTATTTCTCTCTTCTTCTTTCCTTCTTTTGATTTTCTGGACACTCTGAAATAAAGTATCCTGGTTTCCTACACCTAAAACAAACAATCTCTTTACTGGGTGTCTTATCTTACCTTGGTTTGTCATCTTGCCAAGATTACTTTCTTCTGAAGTCCTTCTTTGCCATCTTGTAGAATCTCTTGGCTAAGAGACTCCAAAGTTCTTCACTTACTGTTGGAGCTTTTGTTTCTTCTGTAGCTTTGAAGGCTATATTTTGCTCCTTTCTTTCTAGAGGAGGAGTCTTCTACTCTACAGCTTCTATTGACTTTATTAGTTGCTCATAAGACTTGAGCTTTCCCAAAAGAGATTCAGTGGAAATCTCATTTAAGCTTCTGGCCAACTTGATTGGTCATATTCTAGTCACATGATGATCTTGTCATTCACTTCTGTGAGAGTGATATCCTTATCCAGAGTCTTTAGCTCATTGATGATTGAGCTTAATCTATTATACATATCACTGGCAGACTCTGGTTCATCCTTCTTGAATTTTTCATATTGGGAGATGAGGGTTGATCTCATGTCCTTTCTCTCATTTGCTGAACCAGTAACCATCTGGTTGAGAGAGTCTTAGATAGCCTTGGCAGAAGTTCACTCAGCCACGTTTTGAAATATGTCATCTAACATAGTCTGTTCTAGGATGTTCATGGCCTTTGCATTTGCTATTTTGGCCTTCTTTTGAGCATCTGTCCACTCAGGTGGTGGAACATCATGTGTACTTGAAGATGTAGTAGCAACTGTAGGTTGAGAGGGACCTGTGAAAATAGAATTATATATGTCTTCATCAATAGAATTCATATAAATCCTGATTCTTACCTTCCAGATGGCAAACTTATTTAAGTTGCAAATTAGAGGTCTGGTGCTTGCATAATCCTTGTTCTGTGCCATGATGTGAACTAAATAGAAAATCTAAGGAAAAAGATAATCAAATCTAAGAAATATCTTTTGGTTCAAGTGTTAGCTTGTACAACCAAAGGAACACCCCTCTGATACCAATTGAAAGATATGGTATGCCTTAGATACCAATCAAATAGGGGATATATCCGATTTACTCTAGAGAGGGGGGGGGGGGTGAATAGAGTAATTAAAACTTCTGGCTATTTTGATTTATATCAGAGTATTAAAATAGGTGATACTATAATAGTAACAGAAAAATATAAACAAAACCAAACTATCACAACAAACTAATCTAACACAGCACAGCTAACCTATCATGGCAAAGCAAGAACAACACAGAAAATGATCCACCAAACGACACAAGAATTTTATAGTGGTTCCCCAAACTGGGTACATCCACTCTTCTACCACCCTGGTAGAAATCCACTAGCAGGTTTTTGATCAGGTGACTGCCACCACAAGATCTATTTCTAGGGAGATCTCACAACCATTTGAGCTTTTGATCAGGTGGCGAAAAACCAAGAATAAACTTTTGAAGGGAGTTAATAAACCCTTTATACAGGAGGTGAGAGATTTGATGGTATCTTCTCTTTTACTAATCAATAGAGAAGACTTAGGCTCCGTTTGGAGGGAGTCATTTTCACCGGTTAAGCTGTTACGACCGCATGTACCGGGCCTTAATTTAAGGCCCGTAATCGCTTGATAGGTGAAAATAAGTCCCCCCAAACGGAACCTTAGTGGATTGCTATTGTCAAGGCTTCTTCTGAAATCACTTGATGCCTTGCTCTGGGTGTAGGTCTTCAGTCTGTCTTGAAATGATGTCCAGGAACTTATGACTGATTGAATGATTGTTGTCCTTAAATATTCCTGGAGAGAAGTTGAAGAAGACTCTTGATCTTTGTTTGTTGTTCTTCTTCAGTCTCCAGTAAGCACAAGGAGAAAACTGGATGTTTTCTGCACAGAGAAGAAGCAGATGATCTTGTGTATGTTTCTGTAAATCTTCTCTTGTTGTTATCTGCTGAAAAGAGAAAAATCTCTTTTTATATTCTCTGTCAAATTCTCCTTTGAAATTTTGAATACCATACATTGATTGCTGATTGCCTGGAGAATGAAATACAGCTGGAGAATATTGTCTTTAATGATTTTCCCAACTATCCCAATAAATTAAGCAAGTAATTAACCCTGATGAAGACCACAATTAATGCATCGAATAACGTCTATATTTAGGGGAATATATGCATTAATTACTCAGAGAATTATTGCTAGATAATATATGAAAATAAGGACAGAAAATAAGGAAAAACTCTAGTCTGGCCCTGTACAGAAATCGTCGAGCTCTGAACAGATCTCATCGACTGGAGTTCCAAGTTCGTCGAGCTGAGAAATCTTGTTCGTCGACCTGAGCTCGACGAACTGCATTCTGCAAAAATCTTGCCAATTCTGCGGTCCTACTTCGTCGAGCATAGAATCTATCTTCGTCGAGCTAAGTTCAAAGAACATAAACTGTTGAAGTTGAATTCCAGAATTCGTCAAATTGAGCTCGAATATCGTCGAGCTCAACTCAGAGAATTAATTCTGAGTTCGTCGATCTCCGATTGACGATCGTCGAGCTGAGTTCGAAGAATTTCAAACTGATAGTTTTCAACTTCGATTTCTTCTAAGTCTTGCGTCCACTGAGGTCTTCTGCTAGCGGGTCCATGAATATTGAACCTAATGACATAACCTAAACTCCAGGACTCAAAGACTTGACCCTGGCTATACAATATGGGTCAAACTCATCCTAATTAGTGAACTTAGCACAAATCCAAACTAGGGATCCAACAATACGGTAGGAGAGTGCTACTACTTGAGGTAGGATCCAAGTATGGATCTGAGGTAGGGCTGTCCTCCCAGCCTGAGTGTATGGCCTTGTACCTATGGTAGGACTGAAGAGTCACTACGCTGTAGGTGATAAGTTTGTCACTGAGATTGTAGGCCTTCGAGGAGGCTAAGCTGTAGGTACCTGAAAGTGTACTGAGTTGTAGGAGTGCTATAACACTGAGAGTAGGGCTGTGTGCCTGAAGCTGTAGGGCTGAAGATCCTGAGTGTATGCTTAGAAATAAGGCTGAGGTAGGTGATCGGTGGTTCACTAAGCTGTAGGAGTTCTACAGAGCTCTGAGGTAGGAACCCTTGTGGTTTTGAGTTGGATTCTGAGAAGAATCTGTGTGTAAGGCTGAGGGCCTGAGGTGTAAGCTCTGAGGAGCATAAGTGGAGGAGTTTGTGCCGAGTCCAACAAATAAGTTGGATAGGTGGAGAGGGAAAGTGGATGTACCTAATTGGGGAATCACTATAAATTCTGATGTTTGCTGTGTGTGCTTGTTTTTATTTGTGATTGCAGGACTTCAGGACAAGCTGTAGATAGAACAAGTTGAAAACAACAAAAGATATATTAAAAGCTCAAAGTCCTATTCACCCCCCTCTAGGTGATTAGGTAACCTAAAGTTAAATAACTTTCACTATCTCAGTCCTGATATAAGACTGGACACCTCCACCCTCTTGCATGTGAGCTAGATCTGTGAGATTGTTGTAGAACTCCCGAGTGCGGACCGAGAAGAATGGAGCACAGTTGGAGATCACCGAGAGCACGCCCGTATTCTCCAAATATCTATATATGTGAGCATACCGATCATCATAATAGATGATCGTGGGCACACACACTGTCGCTTCGTCTATAGCAGAATAGGTCAATGTGGGCACTTGGGGGAGTTTAGAGAAACTACAACGAGAAGGTTGAGAGCTGGATGACGCCATGACCTGAAAAAACACAAATCCTTCAGTTAAAAATAAAAAAAATGAAGATTTCTTTTTCTGGATCCTACCGCGGAGCGATAATCTGTTACCGTCGCGTGGTAGGGTGACGAACTGCAAGTCATCTACTTCTGCCAAATGATTTTCAAAACTCCAATTGGGTAAAATGTTTTCTGAAAAACAGGTAAAACATTTAGATCTAAGGCCATGCTAGATAGATCAGTGAGAATAACCAAGATCTGTGAAGGAAAAACACAAATCTAACATTAAAATTCGTTGAAATCTACCAGTCTTAGATTACAATTCCGGATCCCATGAAAAACTTAACTTTTAAGTAGAAGGGTCACTCGAAAGTGTCAAGGATGTGTGATTCGATCTTACACAAGCTAGATTTGTGGAAAAGGCCATGATTCGTAGCAAAACGTCACAAATCGGGCGTATAAACATCGCAAAAATGCCCCGGATCACGCCCAAAATTACTTGATATCGTAAATCTACAACTCCAAAACTTTTAAAACTAGGAATTAGAAAGAGAGAGAGGAATAAGAGAGTACCTTACACTGTGGATGAGAACTCCATGGAAGGGGCTTTGTCGGTGATGCGTCGGCAAGTGTATTGATCGTAGTCAAGTATTAATGTGAGGAGTTGAATCCCCGGATATCGATCTCTCGAGGAGTGTAACTAGGGAGTGTGATTTCGCTATTTGAAAAAGGGATTGCAAGTATTAACGTAAACAAAGGGGGTTTTGGTTTGGATTCCTAAGTTAACAACAATAAGAAAACTATTGCGGGTCGCCGTCACTGCGCCTCTTTGTGAGATTACTCATAAGAGTTATACGGAAGATGGATGAGCTAAAGAGGGTGGCGATCACCTCTTCACAACGCACGCTTCTAGCAATGGCTAAAACGACACAATCACAACTTGAACAAGAGAAAATCTAAAGTTCAACAACAATATCCAGAACTGAAATATATCAACACTTAGACATGATGAAATATTGAAGCTATCAATGTTCATGTAATGCCTCCATTCGTCCCCTGGAATATAACGGTGGGTCGGGCCGTGGCCCGACGCCATATTTCACAGACATACGGCGGAATTACGTGTGAATATCAAAATCTCATTCTACTCGTAGCCTAACTCAGAGCATTCTAGCGCAGCATTTTAAGTTGTAAGAACTCATCCACATGAATGTCTACTAAATATATATAAACTCCACATTTACATATAAACAATGAATGTATAGAACACAGACACGCTCATGGCCTTAAGGCCTTACAAGTTGCTCTTTGCAAACATACAGCTTCATAAATCGGCATGCAGGCCGGCCACACATGAAATCCAAGAATTCTTCTCACGACCTTCAAGTCCTTTAAGCAGCAAGTCTTCATTCCACTCAATTCAATCCAACTCATCAGCACCTGCAAGTAGACATCCACCCCAAGAGCGGTAAACAAAGCAACGGTCAGCATTAGCTGACCAATTATAACGATCCTACCCCTTACCAGGAGCAGTGGTTCCTTCCGTGTATGCATTGCAATCATAATATCTACCAATCACAAACAAGTGCTCTCAGGAACAACAGTATCACAAACGCCGGCCTTCGGCAGACACTCTGTGCGCTCAGGGCACATTATAGTGTACCGAACTCCATGGTAACACCACCGATTAGAGGTTATTAACATGTTGGCTGGCCGGTCCTAGTACACCAACATGCATGCTGGCGACATTCTGCCCAAACCACTCAGAGGTGAGGATCTCACGATAAACTTGAGCATTACCAGATCGACCCACAACTATGGTGCAGCAAGCCGGGTCTGTTTCGCGTCCCCCAGGCATTGCCACCCATCGATCTCCCAAAACAACCAGGTGCAGGTCAGCCTTTCCCGTGCTCAAACTATCAGTAGCTCACCACTAGACGCGGGTCGGCTTTCCCTCCTGATTAGGCACAGCTTTCCGCTCTCTCAGAGCAAATAGCGCTCACCGCGCTCACACCACAAGGAGCTTATACAAAGCATCCAAGATCAGCACACAACATAAGTAGCTTACAATCATAAGTCATAGCATCACATAATACATGGAGTCTTCTCCGGTTCACAACATAACCATCACCAATCCAGACTAACGGTCCGGGTGGGCTTCACACAGCATGTCTACTCCGTACTACATAATTCCGGCTCTAGATGCAGACTCAACTTGGAATCACTTACGATGCTCACCTCTTGGTGGAGGATTCCATGCATATGCCTAAAGAAAGGACTTCGATTGTCCAAGAAGGAGATCGTTACCCTTGATGATCGATTTGGAGCCATGATCTAGTCGGATGGAAATCACCGCCACGACTTTGCCTTCACGAATCCGCACTAGGCCCACGAATCAGCCTGCTGAAGCTTCTTCGGCAGCCTTCTCCCTTCTCCCTTTCCTCCCTTGCTCCCTATCTTTCTCTCTCTAGCTCTTTGAGAAGAAGCAGAAATGAATGGAAGATGAGGCTTCTAATCTCTTATCTCAGCAGGGAAGGTCCTGGACCCTTGGATCCAGGATGAAGGAAACCAACGGCCTTGATTTGCCCAGAAATAGGCTGAACACGGCCTGACATGCCCTATGACACGCCCATATCACAGGTCGTGTATCTTAAGTGGCACACAACCGACTTATCCAGAACAGAACACGGCCATGTGACACGCCCGTAACACATGGCTGACACGCCTGTGTCACACAGTACACACCTATGTGGTATTGCGTGTTCCTCAGCCAGCACACCACAAACTCAACCCGAGCGGGACACGCCAGGTGACACGCCCGTGTCACAGGCCGTGTACCCCAGGACAAACCCATGTCCACCAACACACGTATCCCCGGCTGATCCCGAGAAGAACACGGCCCTGTTACATGGACAGGCCGTGTACTCCGCTCAACTTGGCGCTCGACGATCGTCGAGCCCAATTCGTCGACCAGAGGGGGACACGCCCTGTGACACACCCGTATCGCAGGGCTGTTGAAATTTATGAAGTGGAAGTGGGTGATGCGCAGGCCAGGTGGACTGTGTGGCCTGAGCGGCTTGAGTCTACAGCCTAGGCAGACTGCGAGTTGGTTGCGGCCTTAATGTTAGCTGTCTTGTTGGATTGGCTGTTGAGGGTGGACTGTGCGGCCTGAACGGTCTGAGTCTGCGGCCTGGGCGGACTGCGGGTTGCAACCTGGGTGTTGGCTGTCTTGGTGGCTTGGCTGATTGAGGAGCGGCTTGAGCGGCCTAGTATACGGCTTTGTTCGGTCTGTTGTGCGGCCTGGTTGGCATATGGCCAAGGATGTCGGGCTTCTGGCGAAACGGACTGAGCAGACTGCAGTTTGCGGGCTGTAGGCAGTGCCTTGTTCAGCGGCCTTGTGTTGCAAGCTTGTGTTAACCAGCGGGTTGGGTGCCTTATCCGCGGGAGGCTTGCGGACTGGCATGTTCGCGATGTCCGTTATGGCGGACTGGCCTTGGAGTTTGGCTGTTGCCCTTCCCGAGCTCTGGTAGTACAGTAGGTGTTAGCTGTTGTGGAGGACTGCACGTACTGGTGTTGGAGTCCGGCAGTTGGCGTTTGTTTAGGCAGCTGTGCGAGTAGTATTGGCGGACTGGGCCTTGTCCGCCGAGCTCGCGCTAGGCCTTTGGTGATTTACTGGACTTGGTCACATTTTGTGACAAGTCCAGTGTGTCCGCACTATCCGCCAAGTCCGCTGTTGACCGGGCGGATTGCCTTTGGTCGTGGACTTATGGTGAATGGAGGCTTTGCTCTTGTATCGTGCGGACTGTCCCTGAAGGAGTTGTGGCTGTCCATGTGATGATGTGGGAGGACTGTGCGGACTGTACCGTGTCCGCATAGTGTGGGCGGTCTGGTGCGAGACCGCCCACTAGTGAACATCAGTATCTTGCTTCTGGCAGTTTTCTTGGAATCCGGCTAAGTCTTTGCGGACTCAGCCGACAGATGTTTTGCTAGTGCGCGGGCTGGGGTGGTGTTTCTTTGCACTAGGGTGGTGACCACACTCCTCACCTCGCTATAAATAGAACCCCCCGGCACGTCTACAGTAACGGAATGAACAGTAAGTTGGGCTTGGGCAAGTATTATAGTCTGCGGTTTTCTGTCCGCGCGGGTTGAGTAGTGCTGACAGTTTGCTATGTGCAGGTCACGCGGCTAGCTTCAAGGAGCCAGGAGTTGGGCATTGAAGTGTGCGGTCTCTGCAGTCTCAGCTGGTCGCTTTTGTGGCTTGTCAGCTTTCTGCTTCAGCTTGATCAAGTTCCAATAATCTGTCCGCCGGTCTCAGGCGGGTAGGCGGTATGTTCCTCAGTTCTTCATCAGGCAGCGAATAACGATGTGTCCGCTTGACCTCGCGGTCTTGGCATACTCCGCGTGCTATTCGGCTTGTACCAGTTGTAGCTCGGGTAGCTTCGGCGACCTTGGCGGACTAGGCGGTCTCGGCGGTCTCCAGTGCTGTCCGCCCGGCTTGTTTTGTTCTTTCTGTGTGTAGCTTGTGTACTAGTAAAATCATGTCTCGCTACGTATAACTCGCCTTGTAAAGAAGTGTGAATGAATATAAGACCTGCTTGTGCTTTCATTTGTGTTTGGTGTTAAGCTTGCTCTTGGGCTTCCGCATGATCAAGGTGGTAACTGGATAGTTCTGCGAATATTAATTTGGCTTGAGGCTATCTTGCTGACCACCTTGAGAAAATTTTAACATGGTATCAGAGCGAGGTTCAGTTGCTTGAGCGGTTTTCAACCAGTTTTGTTGCTCTATGCTTGAGTGGTGATCCACCTGTGTTGGTGCTCTGTGCTTCTTGAAGTTAGCTTACCAACAGTTGTTGCGATGAAAGTAAGCAAAGTATGAGGTCTTGGTATTGAACTCTTAACGCTGATTAACTTTAAATAGTGGAAGTCATGCATGAAGAGTTACCTTCTGGGCGAGGATCTATGGGAGGTCGTCGGTGGTGACGATAGACAGGAAGTGTCTGCTGTGTTTGGTACTGCTAAGCAGGTGAGGCTCTGGAGAAAAATAAATGCAAAGGCGGAGTTTGTTCTCAAGACGGCCGTGTCACCAGAACTGTTTGATCACATCATTGGATGTGAGTCTGCTGCTGACATTTGGAAAACCATTGATGAGTTGTTCAATAGGAAGAATGTGGCTAGACTTCAGTTTCTGGAGAATGAGTTGGCAAGAACATCTCAAGGAGACCTGATCATCTCAAAGTTCTTTCTGAAGATGAAGAGCATGTGTGTGGAGCTGTCAGCGCTTGATCCGGATGAGCCTATCTCTAAGGCTAATATGAAAAGGCACATAATCCACGGCTTGCGGAAGGAGTATGTTGCCTTTGAGACATCTGTTCAAGGCTGGGCTACTCATCCATCTCTACTGGAGCTTGAGAACCTGCTTGCTTCGCAGGAGAGTTTAGCAAGGCAGATGGCTGGAGTCACAGTCACTAAGGAAGGCAGTAAAGCTCTCTTCTCAAGTAAGAAGAAGAAAGGATGGGAAGGGAAGAAAAAGAAGACCGCTGCTGAAAATGAGCCTTCAACTTCTCATCAGTCAGAGAGGAGCGCTGCTCCTAAGAAGGATTGGAAGAAGAACCTGAAGTGATACAGGTGTCATCAGCAGGGACACTTCAAGCGTTATGCAAGGTCAAATTGCAGCCTAGGCATGCGCTGGCAAGGAGGAAGCTTGCTCTAAGATTGAGGAAGCTGGATGGGGCGGTGCCTTCATAAAGGTCACTTGTGTCCATGCCTTGTCCGCTGTCGACTTCAACGATGATTGGATCGTGAACTCCGGGTGTGGTCATCACCTCACCGAAGAAAGGTCGAAGTTCTCTTCCTTGCAAGCGTACTCAGGAAATGAAGCCATTATAACTGCTGATCATACTGTTTATGCAGTAGATAAGGAGGGGGTTGTGTCTTTGGGTAGTGATAAGGGGCCACTCACGTTAAGGAGTGTGTATCACGTACCGGGCATGAAGAAGAACTCATCTCTATGACCAATGCAGTCGACGCACGTTATCACGTTCTGTTTGGGCCAACAGAAGTGAAGTTCTTTCGCAACGTATCAGCGGTTAAGGCTGATGTTGCTCATGTTGGGAAGAGAGTGAAGAACTTGTTTATTCTTGCAACTAACTCTTATGTTGATTGGATGAGAGCAAACGATAGCGCTGTATTTGGCATGAAAGTCTGTGGCATGTAGGAATGGATAAGCTGAAGGCTATGGCTAACAGAAGGCTTATAAGAGGCTTACCTAAGCTATCTTCATTTGGCGATGGTCACGTTTGTGCAGGATATCAGTACGGCAAGGCTCATCGCCTTGCGTTTGATAAATCACAAACGAGGAGCAAGAGACCATTGTAGTGCATCCATGGAGACTTGATGGGACTAACCGTCACTACAAGCCTTGGTGGGAGCAGATGCATGTTTGTGCTGATTGATGACTACTCAAGTACACTTTGGTATATTTCTTGAAGGAGAAGTCTGAAGCCTTACGTTTGTTTGTGGAGTTCAAGGAGTTGGTGGAGGGCCGGCTTGGCTTGTGGATCGAGAAGCTTAGAACAGACAACGGTGGTGAGTTTGTCTCCTCCGAATTTTCTAACTTCTGTAGGAAGCACGGGATCCAACGAGAGCTCACTTGTGCTCACACTCCACAACAAAATGGAGTAGTGGAGCGGAATATCCGTCATCTGGCGGAGATTTGCAAATACTGGCTTCATGTGAAATACATTCTAAGGTCCTTTTTTGCAGAGGGGATGTCTTGTGCTTCTTACATCCTCAATCAGAAGTTGCTTAGCCCAATCAACATGAAGACTCCTTTTGAACTGTTGTTGAAGGAGAAGGCTAGTGTAGAACACCTTCGGGTGTTCTGTTCAACTTGCTATGTGCATGTCCCGGATGCTTCAAGGAAGCTTTTATTTCTTGGCTACGATGAGCGGAAGAAGGGATTGAAATGCATGGATCCTGCGACGAAGAAGTTTGTTGTGTTAAGAGATGTAGTCTTTCACAAAATGACATCGTATGGAGGTGGATCGGTTGAGCTAACCGGAAGCAAGGTTGATGGAGAGCAGAAGATGGCTGCTGAAGGTCTGGAAGAGGAGCTTGCTGTTTCACCAGCAGCTCCTATTGCTTCAAGTTCTGGTGCTGAGGCTTCTGGCTCAGGAAGCAGGGGGAGCGTTGCTCAAAGCTTGCTTGAAGGTGGTGTTGAGCCTGAAGAAGCAATAGAAGTAGTGAGCAAAGAACAACCTCTTTGGAGATCAAAGAGGGTTGTGAAGCCACCTGCTCGATACTGTAATGGGAATGTAGTGAGCTTTGTCTCCTGCTTCTTTGCATGTCCTCTAGATGAGCGAGAGCTTGTAAACTTCAATGAGGCCACTGGAGTCAAGGAGTGGGATGATGCCATGAAGGAAGAGATTGCTGCTCTCATGAAGAATGAAACATGGGATCTTATGCCCAATGTTGATGGCATTACTCCAGTGACTTGCAAGTGGGTGTATAAGTTGAAGAAGAAGGCTGATGAGAGCATTGATAGATATAAAGCTCACCCGTTTGCTCGAGGATTCTCACAATAGTATGGAGAATACTATGAGGAGACATTTAGTCGGGTTACAAAGATGACTTCAGTTAGAGTGGTGATCGCCTTAGCTGCTTGCAAGGGATGGAGGATGTGACAGCTTGATGCGAAGAACACCTTTCTTTACGGAGAGATTGACAAGGACATCTTCATGGATCAGCCACTTGGATTTGTTTCTGAAGTTCATTCGGACTATGTCTGCAAGCTCAGGAAGGCTCTCTATGGGTTGAAGCAAGCTCCTAGAGCTTGGTATGGGAAGATAGCAGAGTATTTGAAATTCTGCGGGTATCTTGCTTCCAACTCAGATTCTAGCTTGTTTGTTAAGAAGAAGGTGGAGCTTCAAGTCTTGGTTCTGCTGTATGTGGATGACATGATCGTCACAGGGAATTCGGAGGATGAAGTAACTAGGCTAATGGCCGAACTAGCAATACGCTTCGAGATGAAAGACTTGGGAGGGCTTCATCACTTTCTCGGTCTTGAAGTGGAGAGGAAGGAGTGTGGGATTGTCATTTGCCAAAAGGGATATGCAGATCGCATTGTAAGTCGATTTGGCATGGGCAAAGGGAAGAGTTGCTCTACTCCACTGGAACATGGGCTAAAGCTTCGACGAGATGAAGGAAGGATTCTTCCTGATCCTTTGGTGTTTAGGAATCTTATAGGGAGCTTGATATACCTGATGATTACAAGGCCAGACAATGCTTATGTTGTTGGCCTAGTAAGTCGGTTTATGGCTGAAACAAGGAAGTCTCATCTGTTGGCGGCGAAGAACATCCTGAAGTATGTCAAGATAACTTCTGATATGGGACTCCTCTATAGTAGAGTTGCGGACTTTGCTTTGCTTGGATACATGGATGCTGATTATGGTGGTGACTCGGATGATCAGAGACCAACTTCGGGTTATTTTTTCACTTGTGGTTCAGCTAGATTTCGTGGTGTAGCAAGAAGTAGGATTCTGTGTCCGTGTCTACTACGGAAGCTGAGTATAAGTCTTCGGACTTGGCTTCTCGGGAAGCTATCTGGTTGAGGAGGCTTGTAGAGGATGTTCATGAAGAAGTGCAAGGGCCTACGTTACTCCAGGGTGACAATGAGAGTACTCTCAAACTGGTAAACAATCCAGTGTATCACGCAAGGACCAAGCTTATTAAGATCAAGAACCACTTCATAAGGGAGACGGTGTTGGAGGGATCTCTTCTGGTCGGGCATGTTCAGAGTGAAGATAATTTTGTTAACATCTTCACGAAGCCGCTGTCGAAGGAGCCTTTTCAGTGGTTGCGTAGCTTGCTGGGCTTGATCACCGCTTCCCACTTCAAGGGGGAGTGTTGAATTTTGTGAAGTGGAAGTGGGTGATGGGCAGGCCGGGCGGACTGTGCGGCCTGATCGGTCTGAGTCCGCGGCCTGGGCGGACTGCGGGTTGGTTGCCGCATGGGTGTTGGTTGTCTTGTTGGCTTGGCTGTTGAGGGAAGACTATGCGGCCTGAACGGTCTGAGTCCGCTGCTTGGGCGGACTGCGGGTTGCGGCCTGGGTGTTGGATGTCTTGGTGGCTTGGCTGATTGAGGAGCGGCTTGAGCGGCCTGGTATGCGGATTTGTTCGGTCTATTGTGCGGCCTGGTTGGCCTATGGCCAAGGATGTCAGGCTTCTAGCGAAACGGACTGAGCGGACTGCGGTTTATGGGCTGTAGGCAGTGCCTTGTTCAGCGGCCTTGTGTTGCAAGCTTGTGTTAACCGGCAGGTTGGGTGCCTTATCCGCGGGAGGCTTGTGTACTGGCATGTTCGCGATGTCCGTTGTGGTGGACTGGCCATGGAGTTTGGTTGTGGCCCTTGCTGTGCTCTGGTAGTACAGCAGGTGTTAACTGCTGTGGAGGACTGCGCGGACTAGTGTCGGAGTCCGGCAGTTGGCCGTTTGTTTGGGCAGCTATGCGAGTAGTATTGACGGACTAGGACTTGTCCGCCGAGCTCACACTAGGCCTTTGGTGATTTACTGGACTTGGTCACATTCTGTGACAAGTCTAGTGTGTCCGCAGTATCCGCCAAGTCCATTGTTGACCGGGCGGACTACCTTTGGTTGTGGACTTGTGGCGAATGAAGGCTTTCCTCTTGTATTGTGCGGACTGTCACTGAAGGAGTTGTGGCTGTCCATGTGATAATATGGGCAGACTGTGCGGACTGTACCATGTCTGCATTGTGTGGGCGGTCTGGTGCAAGACCGCCCTGTAGTGAACATCGGTGCCTTGCTTCTGGCAGTTTTCTTGGAATCCGGCTAAGTCTTTGCAGACTCAGCGGACGGATGTTTTGCTAGTGCGCGGGCTGGGGTGGTGTTTCTATGCACTAGGGTGGTGACCATACTCCTCACCTCGCTTATAAATAGAACCCCCCGGCACGTCTAGAGTAACGGAGTGAACAGTAAGTTGGGCTTGGGCAAGTGTTGAGGTCTGTGGTTTCCTGTCCGTGCGGGTTGAATAGTGCTGACGGTTTGCTGTGTGCAGGTCGCGCGGCTCGTCAGCTTTCTGCTTTCTGCTTCAGCTTGATCAAGTTCCAATATCATGTCCGCCGGTATCAGGCGGGTAGACGGTCTATTCCTCAGTTCTTCAGTAGGCAGCGAATAACAGTTTATCCGCTTGACCTCGCGGTCTCAGCGGACTCTGTGTGCTATTTGGCTTGTAGCAGTTGTAGCTCGGGTGGCTTCGGCAACCTTGGCGGACTAGGCGGTCTCAGCGGTCTCCAGTGCTGTCCACCCATCATGTTTTGTGCTTTTTGTGTGTAGCTTCTGTACTAGAGAAATCATGTCTCGCTACATATACATCACCTTGTAAAGAAGTGTGAATGAATATAAGACCTGCTTGTACTTCCATTTGTGTCTGGTGTTAAACTTGTTCTTGGGCTTCCGCATGATCAAGGTGTTAACTGGATAGTTCTGAGAATATTAATTTGTCTTTAGGCTATCTTGCTGACAACCTTGAGAAAATTTTAACAAGGGCGTGTTCCCTCTCGAGAACTTCTTGAGTGCATTTCGTCGGGCACTCGAGAGGCTGCTCAACCCGAGCACGACACGCCCTGGGACACGCTCGTGTCCCAGGCCGTGTCCCCCAACCTGAACCCAAATTGGGATTTAGGGTGTTATAATCCTCCCCTCCTTCAAATGAATTTCGTCCGAAATTTAGCCCAACCAGACATCAACATAACCACACCGTTCCTTAGCAACACGATCCAGGTTAGTGCTTAGAGGTCGCAGCGTGTCTCGCCCCACGACATCGTAGATAACAAACACATACATACATCCATAACAAACATCACAGACATATATCCACCATATCTCCAGCCATATATTCACATTACATACTCCTTGATCGATCAATCACCTAGATACCACAAGATGTGCACAAACATTTCATCGTCCATACAACAAAACATCCCATTATTCATTCCTGTGTCACATCACCAAAGTAATATAGTTCCACCCTTTCATTCTTACTTCCGCTCACCCGCATCAACTTTCATAAGTCATTTGATCGCCTCTTGGAGTTCCAAACTAAAAACTCGAGGCTGTACTTCACCTATTGAGTTTTGCGGCTCTTGCACTTCAAGGTTATGCAGTCGAGGTTGCGTCCGGATGCAGATGACTCGACCACTGCTTTACCCTTTTCTTCATAAGACGCACATGTCCTTTTCTCACTCCTTGGAGGGCCACTCCAACAATCATGGGCTATATGCCCGTGCTTCCCACATTTAAAACATGTGCGTGTTTCAAATCGTTCTTGTCCATAGGTTGCTCCCGAAGAAACGGTCGACGGAGTTGGTTCGGCAGGCCTGAACCTTTTCTTATCTCGTCTCCTAAACTCCGACTGTTCCGATTGTGGAACTTTAAATTTCGGCTTCTCCACTACCAAGTTCTTCTTCTCCTGTACCCGTTTAAAATCCTTCTCCAGCTCACGGGCTGTATCTACCAACACTTGGAAGCCTTGTGAAAGAATTGATTTCAAGATAACCTAAACACCTAGAGGGGGGGGGGTGAATAGGTATAATTCCTTTTTACTGTAAGGCAAAATATTAATTCAGTTAATCACATAGAATCAAACAGATCTACTGCTACCACATCACAGAAATCACACAATCACACACAATCACAGATGGCACACAGTTTTATAGTGGTTCCCCAAATGATGGGTACATCCACTTTCCTCCTTCACCTATCTAGCAGTGTGCTAGATTCAGCCTAACTTCTTCCTTCCTTCTCAGATCTACAGATCTTACAGCTCAGAACCCAGTCTAGGTTCCTACAACTCAGAGTGAGTCCACACTCCTACAACACAGGCAATTAAGCCCTACCTCAGCCTTCACTGAGGCCTACAACTTAGAGAATCAGATCTCCTACCTCAGGCACACAGCCCTACCTCAGCCTTCCTAAGGCCTACAACTCAAGAGAAGTAAATCTCCTACCTCAGGCACCCAGCCCTACCTCAGACTTTATAACTTAGGCCTACAACTCAGATCAATAATGATCTTACAGAAAAATGATAAAAATAATTTGTATCTTTCACCCAAGTTGAGAGAGAATGGGTAGAAAGATTTCGTGATCAGTTCTTGAAGAATCTGATTTCACAAAAATCCACATGTCTCTGGCTTTCTTCAAAGCTTCTTGAATCTGAACACAATAAGGTTGAATTTCTTGAAGATGATCTTCAATCAGCTTCCCTCTTAAAATCCAAAAATCAATCTAAATTCTTCTTTGCAGATTAGCTCATGATCTGCTCTTAAGAGACTAGTTGTTGATAGTATCTTTCTTCACTTAAATTGTTGGGGATCTCTCTCTACAAATTCTTTTGAAGATATGTTGAAATTCTTCACTTAGATCCACTTGAAATCTCTGACTGGATTTCCTTGTATATGTTGGATCTTCTATTGTAATTGTGATTTCGTGTACTTCGTTTTTTTTCGTTCTTTTTTCATCTTCTTTTTGATAGAATCTGTCTTTATGTAGACTTCATCCAAGGTTACTGGCTGATCCGGTTGCTAACTAACTTCTGACAGATCTGACAGTTACAGTAGACTTGTTGGTCATGGCAGCTGTCAAGTCTTCTAGTCACTTCTTGAAACTTTGTCTCTGTTAGCAAAATGTCGATTCTGAACTTCACATGTGTTGACACAAGTAGACTAAGTGTCTACACAATCTTTGGTGGTGTCGACACAGCTCTCATGTTGTCGACACTGCTTCTTGACATATCTTCTGTAAGAATGTGTCGATACAAGTCCTGTGTGTAGACACAGTCACTTCTTGTCTTGACATAATTGACTTAGAAGAAATTCTGGTGTGTGTGTGTCGACACAAGTCCTGTGTGTCGACACAGTTTATGTCGACTGAACTTTCTGTGTGTCGACACAAGTCCTGTGTGTCGACACATTTGATGTCGGCTGAGCTTTCTATGCATCGACACAAGGCCTGTGTGTCGACATAGTTGATGTCGACTGAACTTTCTGTGTGTCGACACTGCTTCTCCAAGTGTCGACACAATTAACTCCAAGTGTCGGCATAAGCTTTTCCCAAGTGTCGACACAAGTCTACACATGTGTCGACACAGCTTCTTCTGGTGTCGACTAATGGACGTAGAAACTTTTCCTGCATATTCTTAACCTGCACATATAAACTCAAAACAACATCAAATACACCTTGATGAATATCATTAAGCTATGTTAGGCTTCTCCAAATCTGGTACACATTTTCCAATGTACCCAACAATCTCCCCCTATTTGGAGAAGTCATAACTCTTAGTCAATGATATACACCATTTATAATAAACACACATTATGATGTATATAAACATTACATGACAGGGTAATATATAAACAAAACATGTATAAAATATCATTATAGAATAATGCAAATACAGTGAGCATGAATCATTGTTTTGTTTAAACTATCAAAAGTTTTTCAACAATCAATTTACATAGATTTTTATAACAACTAAAAATTACATTATTGTAAAATCTAGTTAATCTATTCTAAGACTGATCTGGCTCCTTGATGACTATGCCTTTTCCTGGTTTGACCTGAGCCTGCACAGTAGGTTCAGCATCATCAGCAGGTTTCTTCCCTTTCAGATCTTTCCTTTTCTATTCTTCAGCCCTTATCCTTTGTCTTTCAAAATAATGAAAAGTCTTTGGGAAGTACTTGATAGGCTCCAGAGCATTTGCAGGTAAGTTCCCAGCTTTTGCTTTCCTTTCTGTATTGCAAAATGGCTTCCTGCCTAGCTTCATACTTGTTTTATTCTTGCTCAGTGTACCATTTACCCCTTTCATGGGTCTTGTCCTTTACAGCTTTCCAGGCAGTCAAGATAATGTTCCTGGAAGTGAGACTCTATTTTTAAAATCAGGGTTCAACTCTACCTGTTCTCTAAACCTTTTCTTTGAGAGCTGAGTTTCTTGCTCTTTATGCAAAGCTGCTGCTGACATTTCTACTTTCTCAATAATAACATTCTTAGTAGCCTCTGGAGGGTTGTACATCTGATCAACCAGGTGTTGATTTCTTCAAAGTTAGAAGGGGGATATATGTTTTGAGCTACTTCATGCTGATCCCCTTCATTTCCTGCAGCTTGAATTCCTGACTCAGCTGTGCTGTCATCATCACATATGGGTGGATAGCCCAGAGTTGCTCTAATAGCATTTGTTATCCATTTGGAATGCTCTGAGATAGCATTGACTATCAACCTCTCCCCCTTTATGACTTCTCTTTCAATATGATCCCTGAGATCATTCTTTTGGAACCTGATTTGATTAGCCAAATAATCGATTCCCTCTGTATAATAAGCTTTAAACTTTAGGAGTTGAGAAGATATAAGCTTCTGAGAGGCTTGAATGGCAGATTGGAAAGTGGCTAAATCCTCTTGAAGTTTCTTATCAAACTTTGATTTCTCTTTAGCCCTTACTCTGTCAGTGCAATTGCAGTATTCTTTAATTCGGTAACAATAACATTATGTGATTATGTAAGATTATCATTCATCCTTAGTTGATTTTCTGGGACATAGCCTTGCTTGACCACTAAATCATCAACTTTATTCTTTATTCCTTCTTGTTGTTTTGCTAAGAAAACCACAACATTACCTCCTTTATGGAAGCAATCTGCCATCTCCTTTTTATTCTGATTTACCTCAAATCTAATTGACTTTATATCTTGAGCCAAGGAGAATTGTAAATCTTTATGGGTCTCATCCGTATATTTCTCTATGGCTATTCATTGTTCATCTAATTTTACTTGCAAAGATATCAATAAGGAACTATAATCTTGTACAGGAACTGGTTGTGGAGCAGTTTGCAATGCCCGTTTATAGCTTTGGCTTCATCTTTTGAAAACCATCAGCTTTCTCTTCTTTGCTTTAGTTTCTGCTTAATCTTCAGAAGCTGAGGTACTTGCTATATCAACTCTTTCCTGAGGAGTAGGAGGCAGTTCCTTTTCAGTCCTAGGTTGCTCCCCCTCAATTCCAGCTTGCTCCCCCTCAGTCCTGGCATGCTCCCCCTCAGTTCTGACTTGCTACCCCTCAGTTCTTGGTATCTCTATATCAGGGAATAAATCTTCAAGGGTAAACTCATGTTGAGTTTGGACTGGAGGCAACTCTTAACTCTGGAGCATCAGCAGCTGTAGATGTATCCTCCATGATAACATCCTGTGTTAGACTGTTGAGTTGAGTGGTCTGGTCAACATCAATCAAGGGCACAGTTAGTGTTTCATTCTCATTATTGAAAATTATTTGATTAACTTCTTGGATTACCTCAAGAATAGTTTGAGTAGCCATTTCACTTTTGAAGTGTGTTGGCCCTTCCTCAAGTGAGGCTCCCCCTGCATCTGATCATCATGTTTAATGTCCTGAGCAGGTGATTTCTTAGTATTCTGTGGCCTCTCTTCATCACCCATGTCTTTTATCTGCACTCTATCCTATCTAGAGATTATCCTTAGATCCATTCTCCTCATGTGATTGATCTTGGATCTAGTAGCCTGTTGCATCACTTCTGGAATTGCTTCAGCCAAGTATAAGCTTAATATCCTTCCCAGATTAGGTTTCTTGATGCTTTCTCTAATCTTTTCATATATGACTGCAGACCAATTGGTGTTGATTTTGTAGATGATCCTGGTCATGAGGCTGAACATGTAGGCTGAGACCCTATCATGTCCACCTGGTTTGCATAAAATGACTTTGCCAACTACTTTAGAGAGGAATTTTCCTTGAACATTCATTCCTTTTCTATTTATGGATGATCCAATTTTCATGGTGGAATCTAATCCACACCACTGGAGTTGCTGTGCTCCTAGTCGAGTCCTCTCGTCTCTTGTAGAAATTAGAGTAGATTTAATTTTTCTGTATGGTTTTAGTTTAATATTTTTCTAATTGCGTAAATACTTTTTATTCTACTCAAAAATTGGTGTATCCGGTGTGAATCCAACGGTAGCTTAGGGATCTGTGTAGACGGTCGTTAGGTTTGTATTGCTCGAGTCAGGAGGATGGATTGTCTTTCTCGTTGGCTAAGAACTTGCCCCCAAGCTATTCTTGAAGCAAGGGTATATGTTAGTTCATTCGCATGAGCGTGATGTTGACCATCATTTTGGCTCGGTTGAGCTTTGTACCATTCCAAATGTCTTATCCTCGCTAGCCCCGTTGTGCCTACCCCTCCTTTTGATTCAGCTCCACCATGATTTCACCAAAGCCTCATAGCCAATCCTAGTCGCACACGCAAATGTTGAGCTTCAGAGTTTTACATTTTCATTCTGGGATGTGATGTGGTGTTATTATTTGTGAAAATATGAAAGTGCTCCCAAGTTTATATCTGCTGAATTGTGAAAATAAAATGAAGAAAAAGAAAAAAAAAAAAAAATATGTGTAGAGAAAAAAAAGTGAAAAGAAAAGGTTTAAATTGAAAATATTTTTGGAAATGTGATTATATTTGGAGCAGGCAGTGCACACAATCATATGTTAAAAGTTAAGTCTGGGGTGTGGTGTACCCGCGTGTATTTTGCTTAGCAGAGGGATTCTTTTTATGATAGTTCATTTGGGTTAGGTGTCTAGCCTTCTTGTTTATCTTTGTTTACCTCCCCGAAACGCAAGCCCCATCTCTTCACCTAAAGTCCTACTGATTCGTGTGTGAACCAAACCAGTACCGTGGAGAGAATGCGAAAGGGTAAGTATATGGTCACCGACATTGGTGGATTCCTTTGGAGGTTATCCCGAGCCCCGATCTTTGACAATGCTCACCTAACGATTTGTCTACTTTCTCCTAGGCGTGACCGGCTGATTCACCGTGATTCCATTTTTAATTAATAATAAAATGTTGATACGCATTGTGAAAAGTTTAAACTATTTTGTATACTTAGAAATTTCTTCTATTATATTTTTACGCGTGCAAGCATGCGACTTCGCATGATACTCTGTATCGCAATTTCCTAGTTAGCTAAATCATTTTCCCTATATGCATAGATTATGTTTGCTCGGGACGCGCAAACAGTTAAGTCTGGGGGTGTGATGAGTCCATTTTATATACCTATTTTCGGACACATCTGGGCTTGTTTTCCTTCGCTTGCACTTCACTTTTAGTTCGTTATCATATATATTTCATCTTATCTTTATTTCCATAGGAAGTGCACACATAGGCCCGTGATTGTGTATTTTTGTACTTTTAATGTTTGTACTCCCCTTAATGCTCGTCTGGAATGTCTGCACATATCAGTGCTTGGTTTAGGGGTCGTGTGCGTGTTCCGGGGATGTTTGGAAGCAGGAATACTACTCACAATCATCGCATATAGTGCGCACGACCACTAGTTATGCGCCGATGATCGTGTGCAATGTACCCTGATTTCCATAATCTGCCTGGGGTAATCGCACGGTGATTGGACACAGTGCGCACACCACTAGTCGTGCGCCACTAATCGTGTGCATTGATTCCTCTTTTCCTGGAGTTCCGTCTAGGGTAATCGCACGACCATTGGACATAGTGTGCACGACCACCGGTCGTACGCCATTGCTCGTGCGCAGTACCCCAGTTCTTCTTCCTAATCTGCCATGCCAGTGCGCACGATCACTGGACATAGTGCGCACCACCACTGGTTGTGCGCCCGTGATCGTGCACATTGTTCAATTCTTCTTTCTATAAATATGCAGGTGCCGCCCTAATTCGGGAGAGTGCAATTTTCCTCCGCCGTATTCGTCTCCAAGGAGCGATTCCGCCGTCCTCCTTCAATCTCCACCGTAGGAAGGTGCTCTGGGCAAGCTTTCACCGCTAAATCCAAGCCGGAGCTTCCTCTCGGCCTCCTCCTTCATCCTTGAGCTTCAAGAAGATCTAGGCCTAGCTATCTCCACCAAGCTAGGAGAAGTTGTGTCATCCTCCACCGCATTGTGACACGAAAAGACTGGCCATTGGAAGGTGGTGACAACCCTTCTCTACCCCGGACGCAGTTGAGGACCCAGATTGGACGCGGATTGACAACCCGACGATTCCAACCGTGAATCCTCAGCAAGACTTCAGATCCGGTCGATTTCGCACACTTTTTTTCTCTTGTTGTTTGTGTTTTAGTTGAACTCTTTGTATTTGATGAAGTTATGTTTAGTGTAATATACGTTTATGTGTAATCATGTCTATGTGATTGGATGTTTTCGTTATTTACTTGAGGTGCACCATATTCCATCCACCACCATCCACCTTTGCCGTACTAGCAATTGCTAGTGGCGTGTGTAACGAAGAGGTGCTTTTGACCCTCATTCCGCCGTTCTCACCACCTCATCTGCAAGCCTACTCGCCCATCCGCCTAGTCTTTCGGTGTATGGAGTCTCGACTAGTCTTCCATCCTGCCTGGCGAAGCATCGCATAGCGGCGTTGCATAGGATTAGTTGATAGTGTTTTATTGTCTTTGTTCGCAACAATCAAATCCCCCATCATTACCGCCGACCTTGAGGACTTCAATCTCAAGTCCTCCTCGACATTAACTCCACCTTACTGTGTTCCTTGAGAGATCGATACTGGGGAAAACTCGTTCATTTTATATTACTTGTGCGACTAGTTCACTGCCGTGATCTTAAGCATCAGATACCACAAACCTAATTTAGATGTGCCAAAAAGATATCTAAAAATGTGTTTAACTGCTTTTAAATGAGACTCTTTGGGATTAGCTTGAAATCTTGCACATAAACATACAGCGAACATAATGTCAGGCCTAAAGGCAGTCAAATACAATAGCGATCATATCATTCCTCGATAAAGTGTTTGATCTATTGATATTCCACTTTCATCTTTTCCTAACTTTAATGAGACACTAATGGGGGTATTTGCTTGTTTTAGATTTTCAAACCCAACTCTTTTTAAAATATCATGAATATATTTAGATTGATAAATAAAAATTCCATCATGCTTTTAAGTGATTTGAAAACCAAGAAAATAAGTGAGTTCACCTACCATGCTCGTTTCAAATTCATTCTTCGTAATTTCAATAACATTATCACATAATTTTTCATTTGTTTATCCAAAAATAATATCATCAACATATATTTGTAAAACTATAAGATCATCATTGATATGTTTAACAAATAAAGTACAATCAACACTACCCATTTTGTAATCATTTTTTAGTAAATAAATAGTCAATTTATCATAACATGCTCGGGGTGCTTGTTTCAAACCATAAAGAGCTTTTTCTAATTTAAAAACATGATCAGGAAATATAACATCAACAAAGTCTGTAGGTTGTTCTACATAAACCTCCTCCTTAATATACTCGTTAAGAAAAGCAGTTTTAACATCCATTTGAAAGAATTTAAACTTCTTAAAAGTAGCAAATGCAAGAAATATTCTAACTGCTTCTAAACGTTCTACGGGTGCAAAAGTTTCATCAAAATCTATTCCTTCTATTTGTGAATAACCTTTTTCTACGAGTATAGCTTTGTTCCTAGTGACCCTAGATTCACTATCTAGTTTATTTTTAAAAATCCACTTAACTCCTACAACAGGATGATTTGATGGTCTTTCTACTAACTTCCAAACCTTATTAAGTTCAAATTGATTAAGCTCGTCATTCATAGCTAAAAACTAAGAATTATCATTTAAAGCAGCTTCAACACTTTTAGGTTCTATATCAGAAATAAAACACATATTTGAAAATAACTCACGTATGGATGAACGAGAACTTACCCCTCTTGATGGTTCTCCAATAACCATATCTTGGGGATGATCTTTTGAAAATCTTTGTTCTCTTGGAGGCACGTATCCTTGCTCTTCTTCTTCTTCTTCTTGTTCGACTCCTTTTTCATCTTTGTCTCCAAGGTTTTCATTGTCATCTACCCTTTGTAGAGGGGAGAGCTTTTCATTTTTACTTGTATTATTAGCTTCTACATAAGAAAAAAACTCATCAAATTTAACATGTATCGATTCTTCAACCATTTTTGTCCTCTTATTGTAAACTCTATAAGCTTTACTTATAGAAGAATAACCAATAAAAATGCCTTCATTAAACTTTTCATCAAATTTGCCTAAATTATCCTTAGTGTTCAAAATAAAACATTAACATCTAAAAATTTTAAAATAAGACACATTTGGTTTCTTTTGAAAATATAACTCCTAAGGTGTTAATTTTAAGAGGGGTCGAAGCATAACACTATTAATAACATAACAAGAAGTACTAATAGCTTCGGCCGAAAATGATCGAGGTGATTTGTATTCCGATAGCATAGTGCGAGCTAGTTATTGCAAAGTTCTATTTTTCCTTTCCACCACACCATTTTGTTGAGGTGTACGAGGAGCAAAAAATTCATGTTTAATTCCTAACTCGTTGCAAAAAGAAACAAATTTCTCATTATCAAATTCACCTCCATGATCTGACGAATGCATTTTATTTTTAATTCTATTTCATTTTGAACACGTAAACATAATTTGGAAAATTCTAAAAATGCATCAGATTTATACGATAAGAAAATTTTCCAACTAAAGCGAGAGAAATCATCAATCAAAATGAAAGTGTACTTTCTACCACCTAGACTTAGTGTATTAACCTGACCAAACAAATCCATATGTATCAATTCTAAAGGCCTAGTGGTGGAAACAACATTTTTTGTTTTTAAAGGAAGACTTTTTAAATTTTCCTTTTTGACATTGTAAACCTTTAACAAGTTTATTTTGAGACAATTTTATGATTAGTTTGGAACTAGAATGTCCAAGACGTCTATGCCACAAATCTAACTCCTCATTTTTAGAAATAAAGCACTTTAATGATGAATGTGACAAATCATTAAATCTAATCATGTAAACATTTTGAAATCTAGGAGCGGTAATAACAATATCATTTGTTTTAGAGTTAATAATCTTGCATAGATTTGAAGATGAGTCGAACAAGACGTTTAAGCCAATATCACATAATTGACTTATTGAAATTAAATTATGTTTCAAACCTTTAACATATAAAACATTTGAAATAGTAAATGATTTGTTACCTACTACTCCAATGTCGATGATTTTTCCCTTTTTGTTGTCTCCAAAAGTAACTACTACTCCTTTCTTCATCTCCAGGCTAAGGAACTTTGATTTATTGCCCGTCATGTGCTAAACACCCTGAGTCCAAGTACCACACGTCTTCTTTGTCCTTATCCTGCCAACACAACTAGAAAGAGGATGAGAGTAAAGATCCGGCTACCCAAGTGGTTCCTCCCATAGAATAGGTGGAAGCCTTAGGCACCTATATTTATTTGACTAAGCAGTATCCCGTCTTCTTACAAGTATGTGTTGTGTGACCAAACTTATAACATTTGGCACACTTGATGAAAGAAGTCGACGAGTTTTTAAAGTAAATTTTAACCATTTGTTGGGAGCTACAGGGACATGGGGTTTATTGTTTTTAATCTGAAAATTAGATTTCCTGTAATTTTTCTTATCGCGAGTGACAGTGGATGTCGCCGGGCGATAGTGTTCAGGAGAGTATCCAAGTCCGAATTTTTCAGAACCATAGTACTGGTTTCCCAAAATCATATTTAGAGATTTTTGGCCCACTCCAAATTTGTTAGTGGTCATTTCTAAATTACGGACTTGTCCCCCTTAATACATTATTTTTGGCAACTATGGTGCTGCAACGATTAGCGAAGGACTTCCTGCTGCCTTCCACTTGAGATTGAGAAAAATTTAGAGACCTCTCTAAGGCCTCTTTCTCTTTTGTAAGAGCCTCAACCCGAGTCTGAGTCTTAGAGAGATCTTTCTCAAGCTCCACTATCTTTATCGAGGAGGGACAATCCTCTTGACAAGACGCTTTCTCCTTTCCAAGAACTTTTACTTCATTTTTTAGTTTTTTTTTTTGCTTTAACTAATACTTTATTTTCAGATTTAATCAATTTAATTTCATGCAGTTTTTTATATAAAAACTCGCAAGTTCTCCAAAATTCTGAATATAAATCATCATAAGTTTCAGGAGTTACCTCAGTGTCGCTCTGGACACTGCTTCATCATAAGATGAAGCGCTCTTTCCCATCAAGCACATGTTGGCCTCCTCTTCAGTTTTTGACCCTGAACTTCTTGACTCCTCAGAAGTGGATTCATCCCATGTTTCAACCTTTAGAACTTTCTTATTATCTTTCTTTCCGTGTCGCTTCTCCTTCAGCTCTTTCAGATACTTTGGGCACTTGCTCTTTATATGGCCAATATTCCTGCAATGATAGCATTCAGGTGGTGGTCTATCTTTGTCATCCTCTCCTTCAGCTTGGAACTTTATTTTCCTATTCCCAGATTCTTGCCTCTTGAAAAATATCTTGAAAGAATTTCTTCTTTCAGGATTTCTCATAAATCTTCTGAATTTATTCACAAACAAGCTCTCTTCATCTTTGTTAACCCCTCAGTCCGTAATATCCTGCAAGATGCCAAGACCCCCCTTTCAACACTCGCGGACTCAATTAGGCAGTCCGCCCAGTCCGGCTAGGTAACCAATCGGCCACCAGGGATGATCCCCAGCAGCGGACTCAAGGATCTGCCTACTCCGTCTGCCATTCCTTGGGATCTTTGGATTTTCTACGGAGGCGGACTCAGTGTCCCGTCCGCCCAGGCCGCCGTCCTCCAGCAGGATCGCGCCTAGCAGCAGCAGAGGAAGCTCCAGCCCGCGAGCCCAGTCCGCCCCTTCTGCGCGGACTGGAGTGTTCTTTTCTTTTTGCTTCCCGTCACCGCTGCCCGGTTCTCCTGTACCCCGGGCAGCCAGTTATTTTATCCCAGCCCGTTTGGGCAGGCCCCCTATCCTATAAATAGGGGGGAGGTGGTGCACCCAAGGCATGATGACTCGGACCCAGGAGCCTACTTGTTAAAGGCTGCGGACTCGAATCTTGTGCCTTGGGGACTCCTCCTCGCTCTGCTCTTGTCAACCTTTTTCCTTTCACTTGTAACCAAATCATTCTTCAGTCAAGGGAAAGCTCGTCGCAAGAGAGGCATTCAGGCCGCGACGGGCGAAGTTTGTTGTTGTCGTGGCTTACGACCCTGCTGTTCTTCCTGCCCTCATCCGCTTAGTAGATTACTACTCGCAGTCTCTCTATTCCCCGGTGCTCGAACTGTTAGCTGGTGGTGCTCGACCCCCCTTTGTGTTTTCGTGCATCAACAGTTAACACGCGGCCTTCAGATCCGAGTAGTGTTTTGAATTCAGCGGATAGAAATGTCAGATCGCAGAGCCCGCTCTTCATACCGCTCCAGTTCTTCAGAGGACTCTCTTTGGTACGCAATTGAGCAAGCTCGCCTTGAGGCCGAGCAGTCCCGCCGGCATACTGACCAGCGTCTCGACGAAATCATCCAAGCCCTGTTCATGCTAGCCCAGCGACTTGCTCCTCAGGCCGCAACAGAACCAGCGAACTCGCCAGTCCGCCAGACTCCAGCTCGCCGAAGTCCGCTTCGGCAGTCGCCAGCCACTCCTCGGAATCCTGATCAGTCCACCGCCCCTCTGCACCCTCAGGAGGAGTAGTTTGCTTTCAGGAATTTCTTCAGAGAAGCTGCCAGGGGAACTCCTGCCCGCCAGCTTCATTTTGCTGACCGCCAGTCCGCCGAGCCCGCGGACTCCCCGGCTTCAGTCCGCCCCTTCTACCCCGCAGAGTTCGAGACCCCATCTCCCTTCGTTGATCGAATCCGATGGGAATCGGCTCCGAACAACTTCAGGGATCCTCGCATCCCATTCTATTCAGGAGGGACTGATCCAGTCTCTCACCTCCAAGAATTTGAGGGGGCAGTTGCTTTGAGATGCCTCTCAGATGCAATCAAGTGTAAACTCCTGGTTACCACTCTCGAAGGACAGGCGAGAGAGTGGTTCTACGAGCTGCCTTTGGGCAGAATCTCTTCTTTCGCAGAGCTTCGCAGCCAGTTGTTGCTGAGGTTTGCTACCTCAAGAAAGAGGAAGAATGGGCCAGCTGCCCTATTTGAAATCAAACAAAGGGACAATGAATCAGTGACACGTTTCGTTGATCGCTTTCAGAGAGAGATCCAAGGGGTAAGGAATGTGAACCCCGATTATTACAAGGTCGCCTTGATCCATGGCCTCCGGGAAGGCCCCCTGAAGTTTAAAGCAACAACCAAGGCACCTGAGACTTATCAAGAGTGGATCGCCATGGTCAACCGTTTCATTGAAGGAGAAAATGCCAATCCAACCTATGTCTCATCCCTGACAGCTAAGGCTGAAGGAAGGGATACCTCTACTTCTTCCTCTCGTAGCAAGCCCCCTCGCCCAGACTTCCAGCCTCTGTCTCAAAGAGGCAGGAACTTCCGCCACAAGAAACCTTTCCTTGTCCATCAACAGTTTCATGAGCAGAGACTGTCGTTGGCCGCCACTCCCGCCATTCCATTGCAAGCTCTTCCCATCCTCCAACAAGCAGCCTTGCCTGCTCCGAGCCAATCTGATGCAAGCCCCATGGAGGACATTGTAGATCTGTACCTTGACGAAGTCATCCGGATCTTGCAAAGGAGATCGGAAGAAAAGAGGCAAGAGCCTCAGAAAGTGTGGAAGCCAAGGAATAATGCACAATATTGCCAGTTCCACAAAAAAAGGGCCACTTGACTGAGGATTGCAAGGCCCTTTGCATGCTGATAGAGAAGCTGCTTGCCGAGGGCAAGATTGACTTGACTAAGAAGGATTTTCCTTCTTCTTAGAAGCCATCCACCTCGAAGGGCAAAGAGGTCGCCAAAGCATACCAAAAGTGTGTGGATGTAGAGGACGAAGGCCGTCTGGGGCCGATCAACGTTTCGGTGGAGTGCTTCGACGCAGATGATGAAGGGGTTCTGGGACACCTCTTCTTTATCCTTGGTGGGGCAGGGACTGAGTCTACTCGGAAATCTTCAATTTCAAGGGTCACCCGAGCAGAGGTGGCCTCTTCTTCCTCCGTTGCACGTCCAAGTGAGGTTATCACCTTTGGTCCAGCAGATCTACCCCAAACAGCCAATTCGTTTGATGATGCTGTAGTGATCAAGGCTATGGTTGGGGACTTCACAGTTGATAGAATTCTTGTTGACACAGGCATCTCGGTCAACCTCCTGTTCAAGTCTACTTTTGAGGCCCTGAGGACTGGAAAGCCTCTGCTTTCCACTGAGGGGCCACTCTATGGTTTCTCAGGAGAGAGAAAAGAAGTGGAAGGAAGCGTCATCCTGCCCATAAAGCTTGGAGGGGCAACTAAGCAAGTACAATTCATAGTGGTTGACGCCCCCAGCAGCTACCATGCCATCTTCGGCAGGCCCCTGTTAAACAAGTATCAAGCGGTGGTTCCATTACCACCTCGCCATCAAGTTCTTTGCATATGGAAGGACGTGCCGGGTCAGGAGTGACCCAAGGAGAGCAAGGGAGTGCTACGTCCGCACTATCAACATGGTTGAAGCCAGCCCTTCCCTTGCTCCAACAGCAGCTATAGAAGCCTCTCCCAGTTCATAAGCTGCTGCTGATGAAGGTGCTCACCTGGAACCTGCCCAGGTGATGCAAGGAGTCCCCATTGCTGAGGGGGAGGAGAGGAAGCTCTCCATCAACTCGGAGTTGTCTGAAGCTCAAAAGGCCGAGCTGATTTCCAGCTTACTGAATAACCTGGATGTGTTCGCCTAGTCAGCAGAAGACATGCCAGGAGTGGATCCTGATATTGCATGCCACCACTTCAATGTTGATCCTGGCTGCAAGCCTATACAACAAAAGAAGAGGGACATAGCTACAAAGCTTGCAGAGCCAATAAGGGAGGAGGTTACAAAGCTCCTCAAGGCTAATTTTGTTAAAGAAATTCAATATCCCACCTGGAAATCAAACGTTGTAATGGTTAAAAAGCCAAGGGTTAAATGGCGAATGTGTGTAGATTTTACCAAACTTAATAAAGCATGCCCTAAAGATTGCTACCCCTTGCCTCGGATAGATTCTTTAGTTGATTCCGCGGTAGGGTACTCTTACATGAGTTTTTTAGATGCGTTTTCTGGTTATCACCAAATAAGAATGCATAAGCCTGACGTTCCTCACAAGTCGTTCATTACTAATGATGGTTGTTATTGCTACCTTGTGATGCCCTTTGGGCTTAAAAATGCCGGTGCAACCTACCAACAGATGATGGACCGTGTGTTTAACCATCAGAAGGGAAGAAACCTAGAAGTGTATGTAGACGACCTCTTGATTAAGAGCAAGTCGTTTTCGCTGCACTTGCTAGATCTAGCAGAGACGTTCGCTACTCTGCGTAGATACAAAATGAAGCTTAACCCTTTGAAATGCACTTTTGGGGCGAGTAAGGGGAAGTTCCTTGGTCATCTCCTTACTCCAGAAGGACTTTCCCCAAATCCAGACAAAGTGAAAGCCATTATTGATATGCCTACCCCTCGTTCGCCTAAGGAAGTTCAGCAGTTAGGGGGAAGGCTGGCAAGTCCTGCAAGATTTCTCTCTCGGGTTGGAGATAGGAGTGCTCCCTTCTTTAAAACCCTCCGAGGAGCATCCAAGTTTGAGTGGACGGAAGAATGCTCCCAAGATTTTGAGTAGTTGAAAATGCAACTGACCTCAGCACCCCTGCTTTAGAGTCCCCGGCCAGGAGAGATTCTTTTCTTATACCTGGGGGTTGGCCCTGAGGCCGTCAGCTCCGTTCTTCTTCGGGAAGAGAGCAGGAAACAATTCCCAATTTACTATGTTAGCCATATCCTGAACAGTGCCGAGACACGGTATCCGATTTTGGAGAAGTTAGCCTTGGCGCTAGTCATGTCAGCTCGCAGACTCCATCCGTATTTCCAAGCACACTCAATTCAAGTCGTCACCGATCAGCCTTTGAAGGGTGTGTTGGAGAAACCAGAGCATTCTGGCATACTAGCTAAGTGGGCAATAGAGTTGAGTGAATTTGAAATCTCTTATGTGCCGAAGACAGCCATCAAAGCTCAAGTCCTAGCAGACTTTCTAATTGACATGCCGGAGTCCAGTTCTCATCGAGCAGAAAGGTCACCTTTGGCTTGGACCATCTATGTTGATGGTGCCTCAGACAGAAGTTCTTCTGGGGCAGGAGTGGTTCTCATTAATCCAAACGGCGTCAAACTGGAGCAGGCCATCAGATTTTACTTTCCAGTAACCAATAACCAGGCCGAGTATGAATCTTTGCTAGCAGGCTTGAGACTTGCGAGGGAAGTAGGAATCGATCATGTTCATATCAAAACCGATTCTCTGGTAATGGCATCACAAGTCCTCGGTAACTTCGAAACAAGAGAGCCGACCTTGAAGAAATATCTATCTCTTGTGAAGATAAAAGTCGGCAGGTTCAAGAGTTTTACCATCGAGCACATCCCCAGAACAGAAAATGAGGAGGCAGATTTTCTTTCCAAGTATGGGATGCCTTCAGGAGGAACAACTTCCGAGCTCTTCCGCTCGGCGGTGGTGGAAGGAGATTTGATGCAAGTGGATCAACGCACCTCCTGGATGGACCCATTCATTCTCTATTTGTTAGCGAGAGAATATCACCATTCAGTCAAAGATAAGAAAAAGTTCAGAATAAAGGCAGCTCACTACGTCTTAGTTGCAGGAATCCTCTATAGAAGAACCTTCCTCTCTACCATGGCCCGGTGTGTTTCAGAAGAAGAAGCTCCCCTTGTTTTGCAATAAGTTCATTCAGGAGAGTGTGGAAGCCACTTGGGAGCAAGAACCCTGGAAAGACGGATCCTGCGGCAGGGTTATTTCTGGCCCACTATGAAGAGAGACTCTGAGGTCTATGCAAGAAAGTGTGTTCAATGCCAGAAGTTTGCTCCACTTCAACTCCAAGCAGCTCAATCACTCAGATCGATTTCAACTCCTTGGCCCTTTGCGGTTTGGGGGATGGATCTCATTGTTCCTTTTCCCATGGCAACCGGCCAATGGCGTTTCATCATCGTAATGATCGACTACTTCAGCAAGTGGATCAAAGCCAAGGCATTGGCTAAGACAACTACTCAAGTCGTCAAAAGCTTCATTTGGGGAGAGATTGTCTGTCGACATGGGATACCTATGGCAATAATCACTGATAATGGGCCACAATTCAACAACTCAAAGATGATAGATTTTTGCAAGCAGATCAGAACAGAGCTGTAGTTTGCATCAGTTCATCATCCCAGAAGCAATGGCCAAGTAGAAGCAGTCAACAAGCAGATCCTCAATTTTCTCAAAAAGAAAGTGCAGAATCTCAAGGGCAGCTGGGATGATCAGCTTCCATCAGTCCTCTGGTCCCTTAGGACAACGCCATCATCCGCAACTGGGGAGACTCCATTCAAACTTTCTCATGGCTCAGAGGCACTCATTCCAGTTGAGTTTGAAGTCCCGTCACCTAGAGTTCTGCTTGCAAGGGAAGGCGTTGAGGACTGTCTTGAGTTGAATAATGAAGAGATGAGGTTCAGCTTGGAACACATTGAGGCAATCAGAGATCAAGCAGCCATAAGGCAGAAGGAGGTCAAAAGAAGGATGGCCCGCTACTTTGATCAGAACGTAAGGATCAAACACTTCCAAGTGGGAGATCTAGTTGTAAAGAAGATTGATACTGCTACAACAGCTGGTTCATTTGGAAAGCATAATCCAAATTGGGTCAGCCCTTTTGTTATCAAAGAAGCGTTAAAGAGCGGCGCTAACCGCTTGCAGACATACGAAGGAGAGGATATGACACACACATGGAGCGGGGATGATCTCAAACGGTTCTATTCTTGAACCTCCTTTTTCTACTTTGTGTATCCTCTTCAAAAGTCATTATGAATAGAAACTGCTTGCTAACGCTTCTTCAAGTGTTTTATCTATGTAATCATAATAGATGACACGCTAAGAAAGATTTCAAAAACAGTTCTGCCCTTGAACACTCCTTTCTTTCTTATGCTTCCTTTGCAAATACATTTTATTAATCAAAGGATTCATACTGACACTTTTTCTAGTTTTCTCTCTCTCTCCCAAAGATCTATAACGGTTCCCTGATACCAGGAGACATCGCCGAATTCAGCTAGACCTCCCCTAGAGCTTTTGTCATTAGCATAACACCACGAAGACCACATGTTGCTAGGAGATTTCGCACCGTGTAGTGGGGTCTTCGGGCTCTAGTGCGGTAGGATTCTGAACTTCAGATCCCGGCTAGTACCTGACCCCACCTCTGCATTATGGAGGGCAGGGTGGGTGTAGAGCTCTACCATGCCGCATTTGGGATATCGTTTCAACTTTGATGATCTGGTTAGGAAAGCAATGCCATGCGCACCTGCCAACCGGTCATCTTAGCCTGTAATCCTCGAACACTCCATGGTACCCTGAAGCAGTGCCTGCAGGAGACCCACAGCTTAGACTGTACTCCAGGCAAGAGGGTAGGGAACCGTTCCGCCGAGTATCTTGCTTTTCGTAGGGAATCTTCCTAGTGCGGACTAGTTTTCTTTATCCTCACAGTCCACCAATTTTATTTGGGTTGATCATAGAGCCTGCGGCTTGGTGAGGAAAGCAATGCCATGGCACCTGCCTACCTGGTCGCAAGCTGTAGATCATTTCTTCTGTTTGCTACGAATTGGCTATATCTATCTGCGCAGTCCGCCAGTTTCCTTGGGTTGATTTTATAGGTTGTGACCTGGTGAGGAAAGCAATGTCATGCGCACCTGCCCACCTGGTCGCAAGCTATAGGTCATTTCTATCTTTGGCGTACTGGTTTTCTGTATCCGCTCAGTCCGGCGTTTTCCTTGAGACCGCAAGCTATAGATTATTTCTGTTGGCATATATACGAACTTCGAAATTATATCAGCTAAGTCCGCCGAATGGTTTTCATATATTATCATTTGATAAGTTAATAAAGAGAATTGCGGACTGCTACTAGAACTCAATGAAGTCCACCTGATATTGTTATCAGCCGGCTATTTTCATTTTCATTTTTTAAGGCGGACATTGAATGGATTGATAAGTTGAATTCTCTAATCAGCAAGACTCGTTATAGATGATCTTAGTATCACGCGGACTACAATTGGAACTCAACGGAGTCCGCCTGACAATTTCTTCTCATTCCAACGACGAACAATAATTGTCTCTAATCAGCAAGTTAAAAAGCTCAGTGTGATTTATCAGCGTGTCGTGCAGACTGCTAAGAGTCGGTGCGGTGAGCGTGGAAAAAGAAAGAACATTGCAAGAAGCACACATGCAAAAATATCCTTTCTATTTCATCAAAAATTTATACATCTTTCTATCTATTCGGCGGACTACAGTCTTGAGTCCGCCACATTTACAAAATCAAAAAAGATAAAAATACATTAATTATCTGCAGTCTTTTGTTTCTTTTCTGGAGGTGCAGGGCTTTCGCCAACAATGTCGACTTCCGGAGAGTAGCCCCCCGAGCCACTCCCGCTACTATCTGATCCTGTGCTTGAGGCGGACTCGCTATGCGAGCTCCTGGCCACAGAGGAGGATGCAGAGGTGCTTGACTCAGCGGACAGATCTCCAACTCGCCGGCTTGAGCGAGTTCCGTCCGCCGTCTCCACGGCGCCTTGCCCTTCTTCTTCTTCTTCTTCTTCTTCTTCTTCCTCTACTTCCTCGCCTTCTTCCTCTTCCTCAATGATGTCCTTGCCCTTTTTAGCCCGCTCCATCGCCGCGACCTATGGTGCCAACTCAGGGAAGAGCTCCAAGAAAGGGACGCCATCCACTCCCTCCTTTGTAAAGCCGCCGCGGATAAGTCGCTCAATGGCGACCTCGACGGTTTCCTTCACGAAAGGGAGCATGGTGGCATGGAAGATTTTGTTCTCTAAGTCATAGGCGACCTGCGCAAAATAAAAGCAAACATCAGACAGATCGTGGTGGACAACAAATTAAAGCCACTGCGAATTCAACTCACCCCGAGCTCTTCTCTTTGCTGAACAACCTTCTTCCCCAGTCGCGCGTTCCTCTCCTTTAGCACCTTTTATCTTTTTGAAGCTGTTCATTCTGCTTTAGCAGGTCTCTGGCCATGGTGGCTACATAGTGGGTTGTCACCACACTATTCGCACCCGCCTGGGAGGCTAGCAGGGGGAGGTCGGCAGCGGGGACCTTTTTAAGGCGCTCAGATTGCGCTTTCCATAAAGAGCGGAAATTGCAACATGGGCATGACGGGTTACTCGCGGACTCTTCCACGAGGGGAGAGAGGTGGAAAAGCGGACGTGCTTGTGCTTGCCGTGCCAGTGGATCATGGGGTTTCCCCTAAGGTCCTTTTGGCAGTTTCTGAAGCCGCTCATCGAAAAGCTTTCGGAGGAAGAATAATCCGCCGCAGGGTCCCCTTCTTCCTTTCTCTTCCTTGCAATTTCTTGCTTCTTCTCTCTCTTTGTAGGGACAAAGCCGCTAGGCGTTTGCAGCTGGTTGACGGGTACCGCCAAGATTGCTGCAAACAAAGATGAGTTAACACCAAGGTCGCGGCGGATGCAAAATACTAGTTCGCAAAAAGCTTACTCTCTTCAGGCAAAACATCCGCCAAGCTCGCTAGTAACGGAATGTAATGCTCAATGTCAAGCCTTGCTTTGGCCAAGAACTCGACAATGGCGGACTCCACCGCGTCTAGCGGCACGCTCTTGAAGACGGAGTCCGCGCGCACCTGCGGATAGGTGTGCACAAACCCTAGGTCGCCTTCAAAGATCAAGAACCTCGATGTCCAGTTGTGGATCTTGTTGGGAAGGCCCACAACCTTCATACCTCTGCAATAAAAGTATATCACCCCCTTGTAGGGGCGGCCTCCTGAAGCAGTGATCGAGCGAACAGAGAACATCTTGCGGAAGATTTTCATGGAGAAAGCGATCTTCTCAGATCGCAAGTAGGAAATGAAGCTGCAGATCGCTGCAAGTGTGTTGGGTGCGAGATGGCCCGACACCATTCCGTAGTGCTCAAAGATTTCGGCGAGCTCCCATAGAAGCGGAAACTTGAATCCGCTATCAAAATGGTCCACATGAATTGCGATCTGGGTTGCGGTTAAGAAGTTTAGCCTTTCTTGGTGAGCTGGAAGGCGGACAAGGATATTTGAATTCGCCATCTGTCTCTCAACAAAGACCTCCAAATCAGCCTCTGTCAATGTGCATTTCCTGTGCTCGGCAGAGTGGAAGGCGACAGCAGCATCAGTTCTGGAGGACACCATTTTGCAGCCCGCAGGATTCCTTTACTTCAATTGTTTCCTGCATAGAAGAAAGCGGCAGGGCCTATTTATAGTTATAAGTTTTGACAGCTTTTTGACCAGGCCGCAGAGATCGCAATTCCAATCCGCATAGTCCTCAAAAATCAAACCATTCAGCAAAAATTAAAAGTAACACAGACACAAACATAGATTCACATGCCAAGCAAAATTCAAAGCACAGATTAAGGCGGACACAGTTTCAGTTCGCCCCGTTCGCAGTGCTTCCTGCATACATCAAACATGAGAGGCGGACACAGTTTTTGTCCGCTTCGTTCTCAACATTTACCACATGCAGTTAGATAATGTGAAGCAGACATAGCATTAGTCCGCACAGTTCGCCACAGATCAGCAAGAATAAGCAACATAATTTGCGGATATTGGATTAAGTCCGCACAGTTCGCACACAGTTCAATCTACAACAGTATTGTTTAAAAGCACAATTATACAAATCAAACAAATTACGTTCGTGGCAACACGGACTCAGCGGTCCCTATTTTCGGTCCGCGCTTGCCTTTTAGGTCTGTCTCTGCACAAGTGAGCGGCTTGGTCACTCATTTGAAGAATCTCGCTGTACAAGCGGCAGATATGATGATGGATGACGTTTATAGTCCGGTGCATGTGGGCAGCCTCGCGGTCTACCCGGCTAAGGGGCACCATTAGCTCCGCTGCCGGCCTCTGCTCCTCATCCGCAACCTGTTGATCGCCCGCCGGTGCTGCGGCCTCCGGAGCAGCGCGATCTTGCAATCGCGACCTATGCTCGGCAACCTCAGCAGCCCGCTTCCCTTTCTCTTCCCACACTGACGCCAAATGTTTCCCCTTGTAGAAGCTGACATCGTCCGCGAGCCTCTTCTTCTCCCTATCGGACCTCTCCAGCGCCCTGGAGATGCTGGCGATCTGGTCTTTTAGGGCTTTCTCCCGTTCCACGGACGCTTTCTCGCGCTCTTCCGCCTTCTTTAACTCTGCTTTCACATTCTGAACTTCAGCTTGAAATTTCTTTTCTAACTCTTTGATGATGTTCAGGCTGGACAACTCATCCCCTGCGGATTCCTCATGCGAGACCGCGTCAACACCAGTATTCGGTGTAACCACGATCTCGCCACTCTCAACGGAGCCCGGGGGCGACTTTCTACCTGCAAGAAAGAAGGTCAACTTCATCATTCAACAACAGTCCGCGGCAGACTCAAAGAAAGGATGAAAGATCACATTTGGATATAGCTGCAGCGATTTGCCGACTATCGAGAAAGAAAGTCTGCCTTGCCTGCTCCGGGTCAAAAAGCCTTAACCACTTCTTCCATTCGCGATGGACCTTAGCTCTTTTCTCAGCAGCAGAGCATTTCGAAATCACGATGTCCTCAGTTTCAGTGATAATCTTGATTGGTCTCGACTTCCGTGGCGGCGATCTGTAAAGACACTGACGCTTAAAATACTTAGGTTCCGGTTGAAGTTTACCTGACCGTAGTAGCTCCGCAGCAGTCCGCAGATCCTCAGCGCTCTTGTCCGCCGCGATCTGCTTCGAGGCCACCTCAACCATAGCTACTTGAGCAGCAATTTTCTTCTTCTGCTCCTCTATCTTCTGCTTCAGACTCTCCCTCTCTTCTTCCTCTGCAGCGGATAAAGAAGGGAGTTCGCTACCTTTATTCCCAGTGGTTTCCGCATCAGATTGCTGCAGTACAATCAGCAGGGATTCGTTGATTAGATCTACTTCATTGACGTCTATAGAGTCAAGCATCTCATCCGTGGTTAAACTGACCGTGGAGAGGGAATTGTCTCCCCGAATTTGTGCCTCCGGTGTAATCAAATCGTTGTCCGGAACTTCCTTGTCGTGCGGTCTGTGCTGCACGTCCGCTTCTCCACTCCGCTTGGAGATATTCTTCTCTTTCATCGCGCACAGTTTCTTCTCAACCCGCTCGGCAACGGTCGACCCGTCCCTCTTCCTCTTCTTTCTTTTAGCTCTCTTCTCGGCAGAGTCCGCGGCAGCCTCTCCTAAGTCGGGCTGACTCTCGCAGACAGTCACAGGGTCCACAGCTATCATTGCCTGTGAAGGTGCATTCTTGCTAGCCTCTTCTCCTGAAGTCCGCCTATCTTCTTCATCCAGGTTAACAATGGGCACCTGGGCATTGGGGGAAGATATTTCAGACTCATTATGTTTTCCAGCGGTGTCCGCCGAGTTCGCAGTTTTCTGGGAAGGGGCCGAGTCCGACAGAGTCACCATCTTTTCACTTCTCAGTGGTTCAGCATCAAGTACTGCGGCGTCCTCGCGCACAGATACATCAGCGCGGAGGACTGCTTCCTCCGCAGGATTCTGGCTGTGGGAACTTTCTCCAGTAGGGCGGACATGATCCTTTCTTGTCGACCTCTTTATTATCTTCTTGGTCTTCATAGGCGTTGTCAGTGCTGAGTCGCCTTTTGCATTGAGACTAGAGAAGAAAGCTCCGAGCCTTGCCATGCCGGACTGGAAAGTGGAGACCACAAGTGGTGAATAGCTCCCCATGTTGATCGGGATATTCAACAGTTCCAGGCCCTCCAGCTATATTTATAGTGCTGGCGGCATTTACAAGGCTTGCGGACTCGGCGGTTAAGAAAACATTTTCGAAGTTTTCTGGAAACTTTAAAATGTGCGGGGATTATGTTAACCCCTCAGTCCGCAATATCCTGCAAGATGCCAAGACCCACCTTTCAACACTCGCAGACTCAATTAGGCAGTCCGCCCAGTCCGGCTAGGTAAGCAATCGGCCACCAGGGATGATCCCCAGCAGCGGACTCAAGGATCTGCCCGCTCCGTCCGCCGTGCCTTGGGATCTTTGAATTTTCTACGGAGGCGGACTCGGTGTCCCGTCCGCCCAGGCCGCCGTCCTGTAGCAGGATCGCGCCTAGCAGCAGCAGAGGAAGCTCCAGCCCACGAGCCCAGTCCTCCCCTTCTGCGCGGACTGGCATGTTCTTTTCTTTTTGCTTCCCGTCACCGCTGCCCGGTTCTCCTGTACCCTGGGCAGCCGGTTATTTTAGCCCAGCCCGTTTTGGCAGGCCCCCTATCCTATAAATAGGGGGGAGGTGGTGCACCCAAGACACACTGACTCGGACCCAGGAGCCTACTTGTTAAAGGCTGCGGACTCGAATCTTGTGCCTTGCGGACTCCTCCTCGCTCTGCTCTTGTCAACCTTTTTCCTTTCACTTGTAACCAAATAATTATTCAATCAAGGGAAAGCCCGTCGCAAGAGAGGCATTCAGGCCGCGACGGGCGAAGTCTGTTGTTGCCGTGGCTCACGGCCCTGCTGTTCTTCGTGCCGTCATCCGCTTAGTAGATTACTACTCGCAGTCTCTCTATTCCCCGGTGCTCGAACCGTTAGCTGGTGTTGCTCGACCCACCTTTGTGTTTACGTGCATCAACAATCTTCATCATCACTTTTATTGGACTCGCTTTCCTCTCCTTCTTGGATTTCAGCGCCAAAGCTTTCTTTCTTGACTCCAAACTATACTCTGTTGTTGAATCCTCAACTCTTCTTCATGAGTTTTCAAGTTGCCTTTGAGATTCTCAATTTGGAGAGACTTTAGATCGTGTGACTCTGAGATGACAGTCACTTTATCATTAAACTTCGGGGGAAGCGATCTAACTATTTTCCTCACCAAATCTGCATTTGAGAAATTCTTCCCTAGAATCCTCGAGTCGTTTACTATCTTGCTAAACCTCGTGTACATGGAGTCTATATCTTCATCAACCTCCATTTTGAACTTCTCAAACTCTGATTCTAGCTGGAAAAGCTTCGAGTCCTTTACCTGCGATGTTCCTTCATGAGTAACTTCAAGAAGATTCCAAACATCATATGTATTATCACATGCACAAACAAGGTTAAATTCAGTCCTATCTAACGCACAAAATAAGGCATTCATTACCTTAGCATTATTTTTACATCGAAGCTTATCAGCTTCATCCCATTTGTCCTTGGGTTTTTCCATAGAGACACTTCCTACAACAGTTATAGGAGCAGTGTAACATGTTTCTACCATGCCCCAAACATCGATATCTAGTGCTATTAGAAAGCATCGCATTCGAGCTTTCCAATAGTTGTAGTCAGTGCCCGTGAATAAGGGAGGTCTACTTATACTTTGCCCCTCAGAAAACGCGTGGGTGTTTTGCGCCATTACTCCCGGTGGTGAAACCGTTTTTTGAGGAACCTCGCATTGATAGCAAGTGTTGGACCTTGCGGCGCCCTTAGAGGGGGGGGGGGTGAATAAGGGTTCTTTTAATTTTTCTTAAAAACTTAAGTAAACTTTACTAGATGAATAACAACAATATAATTGAAGTGTGCAAATTGATACTATCTAGAAACAATAATGAAATATTTCAAAAGAGTTAAATTGAATACAAAGTGTCTCTATAGAGCTAGAGAAAAGGCTTTTGAAATAAATAATTTGCTAGTGTTTTCGCCGGTTCTTCTACCAAGAACTGGCAGGATAAAGCGTATCCCTTCCTAGATCTTGCTTCTCGCCTCCCCTAGATCTAACCACAATCTAGACGCTACACACAAGATAACGATTTCTCCCTAAACCACACAAGGACTTGGACGCCATCACAAGGCAACGATTCTCTCCTAAGCCACACAAGGGCCTAGATGTTACGCACAAGGCGGCGATTTCTCTACCGATTACAATGAGAAAGTAAAAGGAAAAAAACAAAAATAAATTGAACACTTTAGGCTAGACACTCCATTCAAACAATGCGCTGAAGATGCCGACGAATCCTTGCTAGAGATGCTTTGAATACTTCGCACGTGCCATCAATCTTTCATGCTTTTTAGCCTTCTTGAGAGTATGGAGTATCTCTGAGTTCAGGAGCTCTCTAGATCGTCTATGCAGAAAAGTGCTCTCCAAGTAATGAAAATCGTGATTTCCTCAGAAAATAAAAGCTTTTTATATTATGGTGCTATCGTCGGGCGATACTGGGTATCACCATCTAGCGATATTGGTAACCGCTGCCATGTGTCCCACGAACTCCTCATTTTTGCATCGCACAAACGTTGAGAGCCGAATCGTGCATTATCGCCGAGCGATACCGGTTATCGCCGTCTGGCGATAGCGAAATAACGGAAGCCACGATTTCGTCAAGAGTCGAGTGGAAATGCGTCGAGTGGCGCTATCTCCTGTTGGCGATACCCAATATCGCCTGGCGATATCTCCCGAGCTCAAGTCTGATCCGATTTAGCATCAAAAAGATATTAGATATTAACCTGTGTTATCTGCACACCAAAAATATCCAAATATCAAATACGAACAAGATTTGTTATTAGCAAACTAGGAAGCGTGAAATGCATGCTCCAACAAAATCTGTTGGTGCGCCGCACGTGTTTGTTCATTGAGTTTATCTGTGAGTGTTTCGGGCGATCTCATTTTGGGTGTGCGTGTCCGTCTTGTTTGTCTTTGTATACCCCACCCTCTCCTAAGCCTATATTATACTCCAAGTCCTACGGATTTGTGCTTGAGTCAAACTAGTGTCGTGGAGAGAGTGTGAACATGCGAGCATATGGTTACCGACATTGGCGAATTCCTTTGGAGATTTTCCTGAGACCTGATCTTTGGCAATGCTCACCTCATTGTCCGCCTGCTTTTATTCTACGTGCGGTCGAATGATTCACCATTATTCACTTTAGGAGTATTAGTAATATCTTCTTTACATTTATAAGAATTGGAAATTATTATGCATGCATAGAAGAGTTTTCTACTATTGCTTTTTGTACATGAGGGTATGAGTTCGCATGGTACTCTATTTATGCAATTGATTAGTCAACTAGCTTTCTTAAACTCCGCTTAGTGATGATTTGCTTGGGACGAGAAAATATTTAAGTCTGGTGGTGTGATGAGTCCGATTTATATAGAGTTTTTCGAACTCATATGGACTAGTTTTTACGCACTTGCACTTCACTTTTAGTATGTTATCGTTGATATTTCATTTATACAGCTTTTCACGTTAAGTGCATTGTTTTGGCCCATGGGTGTGGAATTACGCATTCTATTGTTGGGGGTAAGCACATGATGCTCCTCAGGGTCTCTTTCTAGTTGCTTTTGTTACTTTTGTTGCATTTCAGCATTGCTAGAGAGTTCTCTTTGGTTTTATTTGTTTGTTTGCAGGTGGTGCATTTTCCCCAAGGCTGGAATGCAGGTTTGAGGAAAATGCACGGTCGTGCGTTTTCTTAGCAAACGGTTCTTCGCGATCGTGCGTTTTGTGTGTGCAGGAGAAACGTCGAGTGGAGCTTGACGAATTTCATCGAGCTGAGCACGACGATCTTCACGTACAGTTGAGGCACGGTTTCTTCAAAACCATGCGCGAAGGGAATGTACGGTTCTCCTGTAGCTTCTTGTTTGGAGCATTCTGTGGTTAATCGTGTGATTTGTTCACGCACAGGTTGAAGTGCCCATGCGCGAGTAAATAGCACGACTCCTCTATTTTCTCCTGCATTCATGCGCTCTGTGTTTACCTGTGCAATTTCCTTCATGCACGGGCAGAAGTGCCCATGCGTGAGTAAAATGCACGGGTCAACGCATCTTCTTCCGCAAGCTTGGCCTGCAAGTTAATAACGCACGGTTAGTGCACGGTCGTGTGCCAAACCGTGTGTGCCTATTTTTCTGAACGGCTTCTATTTAAAGTGCAGATTTTACTCCATGAAAAATAGATTTTCTTCTCCGCCGTTTTTCGCCTACGAGGAAGGGTTCCACCATTTCCCTTCATCTTCCACCTTAGGGATGTGCTTCGAGCAAGCTTTCAACTCCATATTCATGTCGGAGCTTCCTCTCGGCCTCCTCCTTCATCGTTGATCGTCAAGAAGAGTTTGATCTAGATTTCTCCTTCAAGCTAGGAGAAGTTGTGCCATCCTCCACCGGATCGTGACACGAAGAAGTCAGGTCCATTGGGAGTGACTGACAGCCTCCTCTATCCCGGACGCAGATGAGGACCGAGCTATGTCGCAGATTGATAACCCGGCGATTCCTTCCGTGAATCCTCAGCAAGACTTCGGATCTGGTCAATCTCGCACACTTTTTTCCGCTTGTTGTAGATAGTGTAGTTTAATCTCTTGTATTTGATGAAGTGTGTTTAGTTTGTAAAATGTTTGTATACAATCATGTACATGTGATTTTATATTTATGTTATTTGCTTGAGGTGCGCCTTTGTTTCCATCTACCACCACATCAGGTTTTGCCGCACAAACAATTGCTAGTGGCTTGCATAGCGAAGAGGTGCTCACGACCCTCATTCCACCGTTCTAACCACCTCATCCGCAAGCCTACTTGTCCATCCGCCCATCGATTTGGTGCATAGCGGCCTGTATAGTGTTCCATCCTGCCTGGCAAAGCTTTGCGTAGCGGCGTTGCATAGGACTAGCTGTTATTGTTTTACTTTATTTTTCTACAACAATCAAAACCCCCTGTAGTTAACTCTGACCTAAGGACTTCAATCTCAAGTCCTCCTCAAAATTAACTACACCTTACTGTGTTCCTTGAAGAGATCGATACTTGTGAAAATTCACCCATTTTATATTACTTGTGCGACCGGTACACTTGTCGTTCAACGCATCATTTATTGCCTAACTCAGTTTTCTTCACTTGTCCAATCATGGACTACCTTCATGCATGAACTAAAACACACATCAAATACATTATGTGTGTATGTCATTGACCCGTTTGATTGCTTGCAAATCTGGGATATTGGGATCAATAAAGCCAACAGATAGTGACAATAACCCACTCAGATCTCGACACAAAATACGTCTGGACTCCCAACTATCCATTCCTCAACATCATGGAGTCCTTCAAAACTACTCGGGACAGGAGGGAGATGAACGAGGTTCTTCATGGTGTGGAGGGCATTCAAATCTCATGACTTCGGTGGATACACTGACTCTGATGCCTACATCATCCAGGAAGACCTCCGGCACCCCATAATGTTCAAGGCCTGGGACACTCAAAAAATCACGGCCCAGCTCTCAATGGTGAGCTACTACATCCTGGCCGAGAAGTCCTTTAGTGTCTCAGATCTCATCCTCTCCATGATGCGCTACAACTTTCGGTTGAAATACCCCGACCGCCAGCATGTGTGCACACTGCCTCTTGGTGGTGTAATATAGAGCGTACTGATGGAGAAGTACCCGACCATCGACTGGTCAGCATACCCTGTAGAAAACTGGCCGCAGATCTACAGGGTAGGTGAGATTCGAACTTCCTCATGGGCACGGGCACCTGCACCACAACCACCGATACACTGTACATGGTTCCTTAGGGCAAACAACCGGAATATCTACGGTATGGTGGAGGAGCAAGGCCTAGAGATCAAATAGACGGCGAAGGAGGTGATGGGGATGAAAAATGCTCAAAAAGATCATGAGAAAGTTCAATATTTCTCCCACATCTTCGGAGGACTAGCTATTTATATGTATTTCCTTTTAATTTTCAAATCTTATGTTGTAATAGGACAAATGGTATACTCTTGCTAAGAGTTGGCACTTCTGATGTGATTAGTTTATGTTAACCTCATGCTGATTAAGATTCTTTCTTGTTCTTAATTTTATAAACCATCTATCGTGCTAATTCTAAGCATGGAACAGTCACACAAAAAACAACACACTATAATAAATCAATTTACACAAATAGAAGGAAAAAGGAAAAAAAATAGGGATTTATATCTTGGCTTGATGTTCTTCTTACGTTGTAAATTTCCATTTAGATTCCTATGAGTCTTTATGTGAAGATCTTCTATTGAATAATATTCTGTTGGAGGCTTAACTATATTGAAGTTGTTCTCCAGGTTAAAATTGTTTTGCTAGACATAGGGACTCATAGAGTAGTGGTTTTGAAAAAGAGATTTACGTTCAATCGATTTCACATAGGGAGTAATTTGCTTGTGCATGTGATTACAATTTTTATGTTTAGGGCTATCGCCTACACTAGCTTGAGGTTTTCTACTCCCATTAATGTTCTTAGCTAATGGGTGTGACTTTATGTTCAACGAATTTTTCTTTACAATTTTCGTAAGCACGTTGAGTTTCACTTCCAAATCCTTATTCTTACTTTTGAGATTCAGGCTAGCTTTGTTGTAAGCAATTGTGCTGTTCTTACGAATAGTGACTATTGAGTTGATATGAGCTTCATTCTTATTTATGTATTCTTAAAAAGTCTCATCCATCTCCTTAATTTCAACTTTATAGTCAACGCTTCTAGCACAATCCCTATTTAACGATGAGTTCTCTAGACCTATTTTCTTACTTTGTTCATGTGCAGAAAGAAGCTCTTTCACAATCAACTCTTATTTTTCTTTCAATTTAATACAATCTATACACAGTTTAGAGTTGTCATCAAGAGAGCAGTTGGGAGGACATGTCGCATCATAATAGTGTTCTACATTAAGTCGTGCTTTTAACTTTTTGTTCTAGTCGTAGATTCGAATTAATATCTTTCAACATCTTAATTCTACGTCTAGCATTTTCTAGCACATGTAATGAATCTTGGTCAAGGCATGATTTGAACATTGGGTTCCCGAGTCATATTCCTCTTGACTTTATGTGGTTGAGATGTGCTCGTACAATGAAGCTTCATTTGATTCTTCACTCGAATCCACAAGAAATTGTTCTGATTCATTATCTGTCAAAGGAAAACTATATGTTAGCTCCAGAAATTTCCAGAAATCATATGCAGTGGGAAGCCCATAGATTAGTTTGAAGATGTCTTGGCCAAGCCCACAGAATAGACTATTCATAGCTTTTGTAAGACCACCTTTTTTTGCCTACACTACCGAGTCTTTCGCCCAGAATCATCATTTTACTGTGATACCAACACTCGGGACGATCGCCCTATAGAACGTCGATCCTGCCGGAATTAATGGTCACCAAAGAAGTAGAAGTACAATAGTGAAGAAAACCAAGTCAGTCGACAAATCACAATATATATATGAATATGAAAGTGACAGCAAAGTCCACATGAGATAAATCTATTGAAACAGAATAGTAATATAGAAATATAAACGGGCTCATGCCCAGGATATCATGACCTCACTACAACACACTCGCGGAAGCTATGTAAAACTAACACTCACGGAGCCAGAGGGTGGTACTCCTGTGCTAGACTGGCCCACCTCCATATGCACTGTACTCCATCAGTGCTGCATATCCTGCTGCTACTCCCTGTCTCCCATCCGGAGACCCTAAAATATTAGGTCCACCGAACGTTAGTCATAAAGAATAAGCCAACTATCATCACTGCCTCGCCCTCGTGACTCATAGGAACGGTGCGGGAGGAGTGATATGAAAGCTTATGATGGTGGAGAATAAACAAAAATAGGTGGCAGTGGATCTATCTAGCAGTCATAAATAAGAGTCTAAACTAGTAGTTCGATAACAAGTGGAGCAGTAATAATGGAAATGTAAAGAAAACAGACTATATTAAAATTTAACCTTAATTTATAAGAATGCTCATACAAACTTATAAATTAAAGGGTCGTTTTGTAGGGCCTATTGTATAAAAAGTCCCATACCAATTTATACGATAGGGGTATGGGTTTAAATGCAATAATGTCATGCTATGCTATGTTATGCAGATTTAATGTTATGTTCATACTAGTGCAACACACAAACCCGACTCTATGCGTACATACCTTTATTTCCCCGTTTGGAGTTAGCTAAACTCTCTGTTACCTCTCGTAGTGGTAAACGGAGGTGGTGGATTGGGACACCCCACCTCTAGGCCAGTATTCACACTACGTATCCTAGACAGTCATTCGCTTCAATGTGAATCACACATCACGGAGCTCCTGTGTACTTTACTGGCAAATCCACCAGTCTTTTCCTTGGCTAAGTGAGAACCACACATGCCGAGTCAATGTATCGATGCCGGTTTGAACAACCGTCCAATACCGAAGACCCACCACTTTATGCACATGAAACCATGACATCCTAAACATTCTGAGCCATCACTCCCTGGACTAAGCTGTCTGTTACAAAATTCCTTTCGAGTCATCGACTCGCCTGGCTAAACTACCCATTGCCATATCCACTGAGCCTACCGCTCGAGTGACGAAGCTGGGTTACCTTCTCATGACATTGGGGTGAGTAAAGGTGAACCACAAGTACATTACTAATTACTATTTAATCATTTTAGTGTTACGATTTAAGGTTAACCTTGGATAGTCCCAGTGCATTCCCTGTGAAGACTCTCAAGAGTACTGGGAACTACGATGGGCTTAAGCCCAAAGCTCCCATTTGCATGGTACTTATTATTATTGGTATCTACCCATGTCCTAACTCTCCTCATCTTACACTTGAACTAAACCTAAGTGTAATTACACTTCCTCCGAGGAAAAGACGATCCATCATCGATCCCGAGCACAAACTTATCTTAGCGAACCAGGATTTCACAACCTAACTCCGCTTTAATATTCAAATCAGACCAAGTACACCATCTAGCCCACCATACCATTCCAAGGTTTACATGTTATCTTATTTCTACAACTTACTATGTGCAGACCTAATGAAATATATGACGTGCATGAATGATGACCCCCTCCAAATATTCGTCCAAATGTTCTAAGATTATTACAAGGGCTCTAACATTGTATTTAAAATATAATTCCAGAATATAATATTTTTCCTATTTTATTTATTAATTATTCAATTTACTACAAAATCTGGCCAACAGTGCTTTTGAAAACCAAGTATACTTTTCTTACATTGTATGGCCACAACCAAATTATGACAATTGTATATCATCAAAGTATGAATAAATACTGAAATTCACAATTTTTCAAAAAGGTTTTGACCTCCAAATTAATTTTCAACTAAATAACCACAATGATAGGGCAAAACATGAAATAATAGAACTATTCAACCAATATTTATAGGAAAATTACCATATAACAAACATAAGCAGGAGAGACTATTGACAAAGAATTATTATTTTCAAGCTTATTTGGTCATATTATTGATTCATTTAATAATCTTCAACAAAAGGATCTTTGTGAAACAACTTGAATAAAAAGGCTTCCAATAATTTTGTAAAAAATCACAGAGCTCAAGGATGTCCTAAAAAAATCATCTGACCAAGTTTCATAAATTTTTAATGAATAAATAGCTCATAATAAATTCTTTAATGATTAAGACAACTACTAGGATTGTGAATGAAGTAGCATATATACTAACCCAAAATTCACAATAAAATTTATAGAGCTTAAAACAACAATATATGATCAGTGCTTAACCTTGAAGAGCATTCAAAGTACTATGATGTAGTAAAAAAATCATGAGAAAAATTGCACAAATTGGTCCTAAGTTATTACAAGAGGGATGTAAACTCGATCTAAAATGTCCAAGCATCACTTCCTAGGGTTATATTTCACCTTAGACACACTATTACCAAGTTACAAGGCTTTCTAAGGGCATGTGGTCCCATGTCCTTCATTGGGTTTGTAGGATATAGCGCCGGAACCAACATGGTTCAAACCCCATCCCTAGGGCTTACACTAGGGTCTTAGGGTATCTCCACACCAAAGCACCCTAAATCCCTTGTGGGGGTGTTTTAGATGATCGTGAGGCTCTGGCCAACATTTCGTCACCTTTGGATGAGGATTGGTCATTAAATCATTCAAGTGCAATTTTGCCCTAAATATCCCTTAAAGGGCCAAAATTTGGTCTCACAAATACCTACTCAAATCAGCCCCAAATGGACTGAGATTTTTACCAGTGTCTTCTCATGAACCTGTTGGGTATTGTATCCACGATTACCTAGATTTGAGGAAGCCACCTGTCAAGCTAAGATGAATTCACAATGTATTTGACGAAACATCTTAAGTTGTACTTGCAGTTCCTCCACACTAAGTGCACACCAATGTCAGGGTGCAGTAGGTCAATATACACGGGTCTGCACGACGTAATCCCTCGTTGAGCAGATCAGTGTGTTGGCCTATGTGTACTCTCTCTATTGGAGTGCACTTACTTTCAAGTACAGGGCCGTTCATATGCAAGAAGAGACAAGGAGCATGGAGGATCAAGGAGCAGCTCCTAGGTGGAAGACAAAAATTCGTCCAAGGCAAATTCGACGAGAATCATCAAGTGATTCTCGCCGATTCGGCGAGAATCACTAGTGATTCTCGCCGAATCGACGAGAATCATCAGTGATTCTCGCCGACTCCTTCTGGCCATCTCAAAATGGTGCCAAGTAAGATTCGGCGAGAATCACTTGTAATTCCCGCCGAACCAGTGGCCAAGCAGCCCATGTACACAAAGTAAAATTCGTTGAGAATCAATAAGTGATTCGACGAGAATCACAAACGATTCTCGACGAATCGTCGAGAATCACTTGGTGATTCTCGCCGATTCGTCGAGAATCGTCTGCGATTCTCGCCGATTTTCACTTGGCGTTTTCTCAAGATGCTGCTGGACCGGATTCTGCTTCTGGACTAATTTGGACCGGAATTTGGGGATTTCTTTTGTGGGTCCCACAACGGTCAAATTTGTTGTATCTACAGGGTATAAATACATGGGTATTTTGAACAGTAAAGTGACGGAGAAAAGAAAAAGAAACCGAGCCGCAACCAAACCCTAGATCCGCGACTCCTCTCCTCCGCCGCCGTCGCGCTCGGGCAAGTACGTCGCCGCCGCTGATCGTTCTTCTTCGTGATCTTCGGCGACAGAAGCTTAGCAAAGCTTGAGTCTCACGTGTCTATCCAGAGATCTCTTGTCTCTCGATTTGTTGACCGGGAAAAACTCCCCCGTCCGAATCGATCGAGACGACCGATCCTAGAGTGACCGTTTGCAGACCTAGTTTGCTTTGCTACGAAGTTTGGATCTCCATGTTCAGCAGCCGCTCTTCATCGTAGCCGCCGATCCCGAAGCTAGCCGCCGCTCGTGTGCCGCCGTCGGTTCCGGGGAGATCCTCTCCAAGTGAGACCAAGGTCGTAGACTCTTCATCGACTTCAAGAACACGTCGTCGAACAAAGAGGAACACCGTAGTCTCCAAAAGAAGTTTGTATCACGTGTACACTCTACATTTAATTTCGTTGTAAGGGAACTTTTGTTCCGTGTTGTAAGGGTTGGGTGCAACCCGTTTTGTGGGAGTGTTGACTCTCACGTGTGGAAGGGCTCCTTCCGTTAGTGAAGGGATTGGATTTCAATCTCGTTGGAGAAGTGACCGAGTCGTCCCTTGTTGGGGAGATAGGTCGAAGGGGGAAAGTGGATGTACCTAAGTCGGGGAACCACTATAAATTTGCTGTGTATTCTGTGTGCTGTGCTTGTTGTTTTTATTGTGCAGGTACATCCGTAAATTCCGCAAAAGAACCACACGTCACCTATTCCCCCCCCCCCATAGGTGCACATAGCTGACACTAGGTGGACTTTCAAGTGGTATCAGAGGTAGGTTGCTCATCAATAAGGTTAACACCTTGAGTAGAATCCTGCCACCAGTGTCAGAAGCATGGATCTAGAGTATGAGATGCCGCCACTCAAACTCCCCGCCTGCACAAAGGATTATTATCCCATCTGGCGAATGAGAGTGTCATGTCACCTTGATGCTATCGATCCTCGAGCATCCTTCATCCTGGAAGAGGGTCCGTTTATTCCCATGAAGACCTCCGACTCTGGGATCCAAGTGCCCATGTGCATTGCTGAGATGTCAGAAATGGAACTCTCACTTTTTCAGCTGGACCAGAGGATTCGACAAATTATCATGGATGTCTGGTCTGGAGCCTCTCGCTCTAGATTGGAAAAATGTAAAACGTCTAAATCTCTGTGGATGATGATCTCAGAGCTGATGGGGGGGGGGGGGGGGGGTCAGAGAAAGCTGAAATATGCTGCCAATCAGAGGATGAAGCGTATGTGGGGGTCCTCACTTCTGAAGATGAATGCAAGGATCCTTCGGATTGCATCAGAGCTCCAGTATCCGTGTTAGAGACTGAAGAAGATAGTGAGTAAAGCAGCTGCGACGAGGATGAAACATTGGTCATTGATTCTAATGACAATAACTCAGATGAGCAGGTATCATCTTCATCCTGCCCCATATCTTTTGACTTTTCTGAAGACAGAAACTGCTCTCCTCCAGAAAATACTGATTCCCTGAAGAGAGCCCTTCAGGAAAGCAATCTACTTGCTAAGGAGCAAGCTCGAGAGATTGCTCGACTGAAGATCTTGTTGGTTCTCCAATTGGCGTCCAACAAGGTCAAGGACTCTAAGATCTCAGCTATAGATAATAGTCTAGATAATGAGAAACGTATAGTATCTAACTTTTCCAAAGTTGATGCTATAAAGAGAAAACAAGAAACCGGGTGGATCTCCCGGATTATTCAGGGATGGAGAAATGGGGAAACAGTGTTCCGACCTCCCACTCCAAGCGGGAAGGCAACTCATCATGCCTTCAGGTATGACCACAGGAATAATCGTGGTCACTGCAAGGGTGATTTGTCCCCATGTGGAAACGTCCATAGTGCAAGAGGCATCATGGCCACCCATGAGGAAATACCTAAGGCTCATTCTGAGCCCTTTGTATTCACGGCCACTGCCACAACAAAGTGTGGATCTGCATGTCCTAGTTCACAGAAGAATTCTCTCCATTCGAGGACACGGGATAGGGAGAATAGAAGTCATGATGTCAGGCTTCATGGAGCCTCAGCAAGGGAGATGCCTGAAAGAATGGCACCACCTTCTCGGCCTCATAACGCTCACAACATGCATTCGTTCCACCCTTCCTCGTGTCACGATGGAAGAGGAAATTGTGTGACAAGAACATGCCCTATCCCTTTTAGACCTAGGACCGTGACTACATCAGTCACTAGATCAGGTCGAAAACGGCGATAAAACATTCACCCTTGTTGGTGCTGCGGCAAAGTGGGGCACTTTGCCATTGACTGTTGGCACAACCCCTCTGTGCCCACAGCAAGGGCTTATCCACATTCTAGGGACAGAGGTAGTCTTCCAGACAGGTTTTCGGAAGGAAGGCAGTTGCGTGCATATGCTAATAGAAACCTAGGACCCAATATGATTTGGGTTCCTAAGGTAAAGTAATTCTGTCTTGCAGGGCAGTCCAGGTCCCCGTGAATACGAAGGGGACTGGACAGTAGGTGGCTCAAGGCTAACGTGGAACAAGCGTCTGCAATAACGGATGTGCTACCTGTTTGAGCATATTCACCTTGAGCCTCTAACGTGTTCTACCTGTGGAACTAAAACGATAACTCTTCAAATCCCAGGTAATTTTGATCAGTTCAAGGACTTGTGTCATGATGCATCCTCATTCAAATTAAATATATATATATTTCTATCCTTGCGTATACGTATACTTATGCTTATCATGTATGTGTGTACCTTTATGGAGAGACTAACTCGAGGCATGCAAACCATTACACATCAATAAAAGGTTAACAAAGATATGTCATTGTAAATTTCGACAAATCACAATTGACATCAAGAAGTGTCTGGAGAAGTCTCGCTCAAATCCGAATAGATTGTCGTTATAATAAACATGTATTTATTAATCTTATATTAACTTGACATTCGAAGAATTTGTAAATGTTGCAATGCTTCCCAACGTGGTAAAGAAAAACTCTTCAATTCGGAACCTTTCAATTAATAGTAAAGAAAACCCTTAAATTACAAGTGGTGAAGAAAAACATCAATATCACTTTATATACTCGGAATCCCACCGAAGGAGCTCAGCGACCCTTGGCATTCTCCCCAAATCCCGACGACTTAGACAAATCCCGCCGACCCATTTTATATCTCGCCGAATTATACAAACGGTATTAGAAACCAAATTAGACAAATCCCGTCGAATCCCGCCGAAGGAGCTCGCCGACCGTTCAGCTTCCTTAAGTATCCTGCGGCATCAGAAATCGCCTTCTTCACGAATCCCGCCTCTCGTCGCAGCAATTCTTCCGCGGATTCGCCGAAACCCGCAGCCCTCCGACGCTCTCGTCGAATCGCCAAGTGAGTTCTCGTAGAATCGCTGCTGTGTTTCCATCTTCTTCCCGTGAGATTCTAGCAAGGCCGAACCCCACAAGGTTCTAGCGAAGTGTCCCTGTGACCGCAAGGTTCTAGCAAGGCCGAACCCCACAGGATACTCTTCCATCCACCGAAGATCTTCCCGAAGATCATCAACCCACTTTCGTGTAAGCCCGTAGGTAACCTCCTCCTCACCCGCACTTGGACGCGCTCACTAGTGATGCTTTCTTTTTGAATGTTCATTAATGCTTAGAGTAGGACTTCTCTCTAGATCTTCAATGGCTTCAAGGACGACTGCAGGCTTGATTTCTGGCTGCGAGCTGGTTCGCACTGGATTTTCTCATGCCTCGGACGAGTTCCGGAATATCATTCTAATGCTAGAAGAGGCTTGGCTAACCTTCATATTAGAGCACCCTTGCAAAGTTCTGGATAAAGAGGTGCTGGAGTTCTTCTCTACCGCAAGACTCCGAGATAGAGACTCCATCATCAAGAGCAAGGTGGCTGGGACAAAAGTTAAGATGTCTGCCGATAAGCTAACTCGCTACCTGCAGCTTTCAAGTTCGGAGCAGGGGGACTATCTAGAGGACAAGGACAAAGCCAGAACTCTCTTGTTCTGCGGTCTTCTAAGAGGCACTCGATCAGTAAAGAGAAAAGAGATGAATGAAGAAGGGAAGCTCCTATCTGACGTCATTGGAAAAGTGCTCATCTGCAAGCCGGGCTCCCATGATCATATCTCCGAAGATATGTTCAAAATTCTCATAGCTGTGGTCTGCCGCAAGAGGCTCAACTGGGGGGAGTTGCTGTTTCAAAAGATCAAGGACACTCTGGGCACTCCAAGTTTCGGCCGCATCATCAGTCTATATCTCAACCAGCTCAACGGAGACAAGTTCGACATGAGCAAAGGAGTTCCTCTCCACTACTTGAAAAAGATGGATGCTACTGTGTTTGATCGATGGGAGCGGCGCATCGGGCAGCCTGCTGTGGAAGAGCACGAGGAAGTATCTCCCGCAGTCTCCCCCGGTGAAATTCCTGATACTGTGAGTGCAGGAATAGAGGGGGAGACTCTACCCACTCATATGGATATAATATCTGAAATCGCCCAGGTGGCCAAGGATGCGATAGCCGAAATTCATGAAGTAAGTGAACCTGAGTTGGAGAATGAGGAGGTCCTGAACAGAAACACTCAAGGAACCGAAGCTGAAGCACTGGACACTGCTGATCAAGAAGTGGAAGAAGCTGCTGATATGGATGAATTTTTGGATGAGGACGGAGAGGACGATGTAAATGAGGGCCATGACGTGTTTGAGTCTCCGGATACTGTCGAACCTCCTTCTGATAAGTCTGCACCAGTGGAGGGGGAGTTAAATAAATCTACAGAGGCCACCCACACTCCTCCGATAGAGACTGTGATGTTATCCAGCTCCACAGATGCGTCTGCAGAAATGCAAGGCCCACAAGTGCCTCCGACCATACCGTTACGCGATGAGCTGGCCACTCACACTATCAATGTCATTCAAGGAATAGTGAATGAGCTTAAAGACTCTTTTGATACAGCTCAGAAAACACTGCTGAAAAAGATTAAGACTTCTGAAGATCTCATGCTTAAAAATATGGTAGAGATCAACCATAAACTGGATGTGATGGAGAAGAAATATGACGAAAAGTATACCGCGGCTGGCACAGCTGTCACACTCCTAATGGCCGGCTTGAAAAAGAATACAGATACTCTTGCCGTCGTAAATCAGAACGCACACGTTGTAGCCAACAATATTCAGAAATTTGATGGTAATATGGTCACCTTAAATGCCAATCAGCAGACCCTGATCACTGAATTCACCAAGACAACTAAGCATATTGATGACTCTCTGCACTCATATGCCAACTGCATAGCTGTCGAAGCCAAAAAGGGGGAGAAAGAGTATATCGCTAAGCTGGCCGAGCTCCAAGAAAGCATGGATGCAAACTTCGCACAATCAAGCAAATACGTCTATGAGAGCTGCTGGTGGATGCTCCAACAGGCGCTAGGTACGTTAGGCGTCGTCCTACCTGACAACCCTGTCGGTATTCATGTCCCTGAGACATCTAAGGCTGCTGAGGAAGTAAGTGTTGCTGAGGATGTTAGTGCAAGTGTTGCTGCAGATATTCCCACACATGAAGCTGATGCTAGGGCTCTCTCCAAAGCTAAATTGAGGAGCATGTTTGACCAAGAGGCCTTAGAAAAAGCCAGGGGAAAGAGAAAAGTTCAGGAAGGGACCTCCAAGGAGACTCCAGCTGAGAAGCGAATCAGAATGAGTGAGGAGGATGTACGAAACGAAAGGTGGAGTCCAGTTTCAAGGAACATCATCTTAGACACCTTCCGGCTGCAAGAAAGAGGAGAGATCAATCGAAATGAAGCATATAGCCAGTATGAATGGGAAACGCACAAAGCATTTGAAGCGAAACGCAACATCTTTTTCAGAAACAACAAGGATCCAAACAAAGTTGCTCCTCCTAGGTACTACCCGAAGCCCAAGGAATACATGGAAAGGCAAAGCAAAAAGTACTTGGCTCAAACTCTTAAGGGTGACATAGCTAAGGACAAATAATCATCATTTTATAGCTGGTCACTGTGTCTTAAGAACATTTAATGATTATTACTGTCGTATGAACGATTCTGGATTATATGTGAATATATTTCTCTTGGTATATATATATTTGAATGTGTGAATGACTCAAGTCCTGTTCTGATTGCATATATTCTCTTGTGTTGCATGTTTAATTTTTGAATGCTATGTTATTATTTGATAGGTGTTATTCATCTTAGCTAGTAGGGTTTTGGCTTCGTCAAATAGGGGGAGATTGTTGGGTATTGTATCCATGATTACCTAGATTTGAGGAAGCCACCTGTCAAGCTAAGATGAATTCACAATGTATTTGACGAAACATCTTAAGTTGTACTTGCAGTTCCTCCACACTAAGTGCACACCAATGTCAGGGTGCAGTAGGTCAATATACACGGGTCTGCACGACGTAATCCCTCGTTGAGCAGATCAGTGTGTTGGCCTATGTGTACTCTCTCTATTGGAGTGCACTTACTTTCAAGTACAGGGCCGTTCATATGCAAGAAGAGACAAGGAGCATGGAGGATCAAGGAGCAGCTCCTAGGTGGAAGACGAAAATTCGTCAAGGCAAATTCGACGAGAATCACCAAGTGATTCTCGCCGATTCGGCGAGAATCACTAGTGATTCTCGCCGAATCGACGAGAATCATCAGTGATTCTCGCCGACTCCTTCTGGCCATCTCAAAATGGTGCCAAGTAAGATTCGGCGAGAATCACTTGTAATTCCCGCCGAACTAGTGGCCAAGCAGCCCATGTACACAAAGTAAAATTCGTTGAGAATCAATAAGTGATTCGACGAGAATCACAAACGATTCTCGACGAATCGTCGAGAATCACTTGGTGATTCTCGCCGATTCGTCGAGAATCGTCTGCGATTCTCGCCGATTTTCACTTGGCGTTTTCTCAGGATGCTGCTGGGACCGGATCTGCTTCTGGACTAATTTGAACCGGAATTTGGGGATTTCTTTTGTGGGTCCCACAACGGTCTGGACAAATTTGTTGTATCTACAGGGTATAAATACATGGGTATTTTGAACAGTAAAGTGACGGAGAAAAGAAAAAGAAACCGAGCACGCAACCAAACCCTAGATCCGCGACTCCTCTCCTCCGCCGCCGTCGCGCTCGGGCAAGTACGTCGCCGCCGCTGATCGTTCTTCTTCGTGATCTTCGGCGACAGAAGCTTAGCAAAGCTTGAGTCTCACGTGTCTATCCAGAGATCTCTTGTCTCTCGATTTGTTGACCGGGAAAAACTCCCCCGTCCGAATCGATCGAGACGACCGATCCTAGAGTGACCGTTGGCAGACCTAGTTTGCTTTGCTACGAAGTTTGGATCTCCATGTTCAGCAGCCGCTCTTCATCGTAGCCGCCGATCCCGAAGCTAGCCGCCGCTCGTGTGCCGCCGCCGGTTCCGGGGAGATCCTTGTTGAAGTTGGAGACCGGGCGGTCTGTCTTGGCGGGTTGGAGACCGCGCGGTCTGGCGGTTTGACTCGGCGACTTGTAAACCGGGCGGTCTAGCAATCTTCACAGGCGACCTCTCTGCATCTCTTATTGTAAGCCGTGCGGTTAGTCCTTCTGTCTAACCGCGCGGCCTGTGCGGTTTACTTTGTACAGTCCGCTTAGCTTGTGAATTTTAGTCCCACATCTCTTATTTGTATTCTCTCTTCTCTCCTCCATTCTATATAAGGGAGGGCATACCTTTGTAATAGTTATCTTTTTTGGATAATAAAATTTCGATTATTCAAAAGTTTATTCGGCTTGTTCTCTTCTTTCTCTTCTTTTCTCTACTTTCTAACATGGTATCAGAGCACACGGTCTTTTCCTCCTGATTCTGTGCGCTCTCTGTTGTTCGCGGCTTGCCTTCGCGTTCTGCGGCTTGTTCGCGGCTTGCCTTCTCCTCTGTCTGCGTGGCTTGTTTCTGTCCGCTGCCTGTTTGCGCGGCTTGCTCTTCTTGTTTCTCTTCTCCTACTGCTCTTTGTTGCAGCGACCTGTTTCCGTGTCGCCGCGCTCCTTGCTCTTTCCTGCCGCTCCGACTTCCTAGTCGCTGCGGTCTGTCTCTGTCCGCGTGTGTTGTCTCTGCACTCGCGGTTTGCTGCTGTGATCTGCCTGACCGTGCGGGTTGTTCCTTTTTTACCCGCATCTTGGTCGCGGTCACCTGCTCTTCTCCTCTCTTCTGTCCTCGCTCGGCCTTTTCAGTCCGCGCGACCTCTTCCCCGCTGTGCCCTTGACCGCATTCTCGCAACTGCTGTGATCTGCCTGACCGTGCGGGTTGTCCCTTCTTACCCGCATCTTGGTCGCGGTCACCTGCTCTTCTCCTCTCTTCTGTTCGCTCGGCCCTTTGCAGTCCGCGCGACTCCTTCCCCGCTGTGCCTTGATCTGAATCCTAGCCGCTCGTGTTCACGCGGCTTCTTCCCTTTTGTTCCCGCGCGGTTCACGCGGATTCTTCCTTATTTGAGCGGCCTCTCCGCCTCTTCGCTCTTAGCCGCTTCTCTTGTTAGTCGCCGCGACCTCTGGTTTAGTCGCGCGGCTTGTGCTCTGCACCTTGGTCGTGGCCCTTCGTGCCGCTGGTGTGCTGTCACCGAGACCGCTGCAGTTTCTTCTTCCTCCCTTCATGGCTTTCGCCTCGGTTGTCACGTCTTCTGGTCGTGCACACGTTGTTACTCAGGGCAAATGGCTGATCGACACTGGTGCTACGAATCATATGACCGGCCATCTCCCGTGTTTCTCTCTCCTAGAAAAACATGCTCGCTTGCCCCCAGTTACTCTCGCTGACGGCTCTTCATCATCAGTTCATGGCACAGGGATAGTTCATGTCACCCCGTCTCTTCACTTGGCGGATACTCTATACGTGCCCCAGTTCCCGTGCAACTTATTATCTGTTACATCTCTTTGCAAGCAATTACAGTGTTCCGTCACATTTACTTCTACTTCTTGCTCTTTTCAGGATCCGGACTCCCAACGAACGATTGCTACTGGGACTGAGAGTGGCGGCTTATACTTCCTAGACAACATTTCTGCTTTTTCCACCTTCTCCTCCACCTCCACAGATCTTCTCCAATGGCATCTCCGCCTTGGTCATGCTCCTCCCCGTCTTCTTCGTCAACTTCTGCCCCACCTTCCTCCTCAAAGTCCTCCGCTCAACTGTGAGGCCTGTCAGCTTGGCAAGCATCACCGCTCATCCTTCCCTCCAAAGCACGTTCGTAGCTCTACCCGTCCGTTTGATCTTATCCACTCCGACATCTGGGGTCCTTCTCCTACTCTTACCATTGGTCGGGGTAGGGGTAGTTCCTATTTTGTCACGTTCATTGATGATTTCTCTCGCTGTACGTGGGTGTATCTGTTAAAAGATCGCTCTGAATTATTCTCTGTATGGACATCCTTCTATCTCATGATCAAAACTCAGTTTGATGTTTCTATCAAAGTTTTTCGGTCTGATAATGCCGCAGAATATCTCAGTCGTGACTTCTCTACCTTCTGCATGCAAAATGGGATTCTTCATCAAACTAGTTGTGTCTATTCTTCACAACAAAATGGTGTAGCCGAACGCAAAAACCGACACCTGCTCGATGTCGCTCGCACCTTGATGACCCAGATGCATGATCCTCGCTCCTATTGGGGCTATGCTGTTCTCCTTGCCTGTTACCTCATCAATCGCATTCCCTTCACGGTTCTCCATGGCCAAACCCCGTTCTCCATTTTGTATCCGGGCAAGGAGCCGTTTCCTCTCCCTCTCCAAATCTTTGGATGCACTGCCTTTGTGCATGCCCCTTCTGCCACCCGTGATAAGCTCTCCCCTCGCTCCACCAAATGTGTCTTTCTGGGGTATTCCACCACTCAGAAAGGCTACTGTTGCTTTGATCCCGTCCTTCGTAAGCAGTTCGTCTCTGCTGACGTCACCTTCTTCGAAAATACCTCCTACTTCTCGGATGCCTCTTCTCCTCTTCTCCAGCTTCTGATTCTCCTGCCGTTACCTTCGTTCCCTCGTCTCCTCCTACACTCTCCACCACTACACCGTCTCCACCCCCTCCTCTTCCTCCACCTCTCTCTCTCCCTTCCCCACCACCCTTTCCTCCTCTCCGCTGCCGTCGCTCTCTTCTCCCGGGCCAGCTTTCTCTACCACGGATGCTCCGGATGCCGCGGGCCGGCTGACCTGGATCTTCCTATAGCTCTTCGCAAAGGGGTGCGAACGTGCACCTTACACCCCCTTGCTGCTGTTGTTTCCAATGATCGTCTTACTCCTTCTCGCAGGGCCTTTGCACTGGCTATCTCTGCCACTGCCACACCCCGCTCCTATCAGGAGGCCCTTGCTATTCCTCACTGGAAGATGGCCATGGATGAGGAAATGGCGACCCTCACTGAGCGGGGTACCTGGACTCTTGTTCCTCCTCCCTTTGGCAGTGATGTTGTTGGCTGTCGCTGGGTCTTTGTGGTCAATTTAGCCCAGACGGCACTGTGGATCGGTATAAGGCTCGCCTTGTGGCTAAGGGCTTTACTCAGACCTATGGGGTTGATTACTTTGACACATTCTCCCCTGTGGCTCGTCTCAGCACAATCCGGGTTCTTCTCTCTGTGGCCGTCAATCGGGATTGGCCAATTTCTCAGCTGGACGTCAAGAATGCTTCCTTTATGGTGATCTTCACGAGGCCGTTTACATGGAGCAACCTCCTGGGTATGTTGCTCAGGGGAGACACGAGTATGCCGGCTGCAGAAGGCAATTTATGGCCTCAAGCAGAGTCCTCGAGCTTGGTTTGACAAGTTCAGCGGTATTGTGGCGGCTGTTGGTTTTGTGCGAAGCTCTGCTGATCACTCTCTCTTTATTCGCAAAACTCCTTCTGGGCTGGTTGTTCTTGCTGTATACGTTGATGATATTCTTCTCACTGGCGATGACCAGGAAGGGGTAGCCCTGACAAAGCGACATCTTCGCCAACATCTGATCACTAAAGATATGGGCTCTCCAAAGTACTTTCTGGGGATCGAACTCTCTCGGAAGCCCGACTCCTTAGTTCTCTCTCAGCGTAAGTATGCCCTTGATCTTTTAAAAGAGGCAGGATTGACTGGAGCTAAACCTGCCCGATGTCCCATGGCTATTGGGGAGGACAAAACCTGGACAGATGATTCGCCTCTTCTTTCAGATAGTTCGCGGTACAGGCGTCTGGTTGGTAAGCTCATATATCTCACAGTGACCAGACCCGACATTTCTTATGCTGTGGGCAAGGTGAGTCAATTCATGCAAGCGCCCAGGGAATGTCATCTTCAGTCCGCCTTGCGGATCTTGGAATATGTCAAAGCAGCGCCTGGGAAAGGATTACTGTTTCAGAAGAATGGTCATCTGAGGATTGAAGCCTACTCAGATGCAAGTTATGCTGATGACAAAGGGGATCGCAAGTCTACCTCAGGTTTTTGCACCTTTGTTGGGGGAAATCTGGTGAGCTGGAAGAGTAAAAAGCAGTCTGTTGTCTCCAGGTCCAGTGCAAAAGCTGAGTATCGCAGTATGGCGTCAACCACTTGTGAGTTGAAATGGTTGCGGACTCTCATGCTAGACTTAGGAGAGGTGTACAACCATCATCTACCTATGTTCTGTGATAACAAGGCCGCCATATACATCTCCAAAAATCCGGTATTCCATGAAAGAACAAAGCACATTGAGGTTGACTGCCATTTCATTCGTGAAGAGATTTTAAAAGAACAGATTTGCACTCCGTTTGTCACATCTGATAAAGAGCTAGTTGACATCTTCACCAAGCCAGTCTCCGCCTCGTTTCTGCATGTTTGCGACAAGCTGGGCATGATTGATATATATGCTCCAGCTTGAGGGGGAGTGTTGAAGTTGGAGACCGGGCGGTCTGTCTTGGCGGGTTGGAGACCGCGCGGTCTGGCGGTTTGACTCGACGACTTGTAAACCGGGCGGTCTAGCAATCTTCACAGGCGACCTCTCTGCATCTCTTATTGTAAGCCGTGCGGTTAGTCCTTCTGTCTAACCGCGCGGCCTGTGCGGTTTACTTTGTACAGTCCGCTTAGCTTGTAAATTTTAGTCCCACATCTCTTATTTGTATTCTCTCTTCTCTCCTCCATTCTATATAAGGGAGGGCATACCTTTGTAATAGTTATCTTTTTTGGATAATAAAATTTCGATTATTCAAAAGTTTATTCGGCTTGTTCTCTTCTTTTCGCTTCTTTTCTCTACTTTCTAACAATCCTCTCCAAGTGAGACCAAGGTCGTAGACTCTTCATCGACTTCAAGAACACGTCGTCGAACAAAGAGGAACATCGTAGTCTCCAAAAGAAGTTTGTATCACGTGTACACTCTACATTTAATTTCGTTGTAAGGGAACCTTTGTTCCGTGTTGTAAGGGTTGGGTGCAACCCGTTTTGTGGGAGTGTTGACTCTCACATGTGGAAGGGCTCCTTCCGTTAGTGAAGGGATTGGATTTCAATCCCGTTGGAGAAGTGACCGAGTCGTCCCTTGTTGGGGAGATAGGTCGAAGGGGGAAAGTGGATGTACCCAAGTCGTGGAACCACTATAAATTTGTTGTGTATTCTGTGTGCTGTGCTTGTTGTTTTTATTGTGCAGGTACATCCGTAAATTCCGCAAAAGAACCACACGTCACCTATTCCCCCCCCATAGGTGCACATAGCTGACACTAGGTGGACTTTCAGAACCTAACGGTCATTCACCAAAATATTTGGGTGTTATGAAGCAATTAGACCCTCCAATAAACTCATTAAAAGATTATTAAATGTTTGCCAAAACTTCAGTAAACATTTCTCCAAAAATTTCCATTTTTGGATATGTTAGAGGAATAGATAAGAGTGACCCCCAGTCCAAATTTCAAGTCATTTAGATTTTTGTATTGATGGGGGAACTCAATTTAGTCTCTAGTTAACCCTATGCATAGGTTGCACCATTTGGAGTGATGTGGTCAGACCACTTACACAAATGGGTCCAAATTCAATTTTAACAGAAACTAGACGTCCATGGATACAACTTTGATGTTGATGATTTTTCCAGAAAACACACCTAGGTATTCTTAACAATTAACTCTATCCACTGCATAAAGTGTGACATAAATCAAATGAATTGATCTAATAATTAAACATAACTCTACAGATGGCAGAACGAATCTTGCCACAAGATGAGCGACATCAGTTCAACTTCCCCATGAAACCAACGGTCATGATTCCTCCATCCTGGAGCTCTTCCAGCCCTAATTACCTTCCACCCGGCCATCTCCCCTGTCAGCCACATCCAGCGACCACCTCCGTTGAGGTGGGGGCTACCGTTGGGCGGTGGCACGGCCATCTGAGAGGCCATTTCCATCAATCCCGCAACCACACTTTCTCATGGAAATTCTCCGAAATTTCACACTGGATCATGCACAATTAAGCCTGATATCACTCCTCGTCAAACTAAGATGCTATCACAGAGGGAGAAGGGGAGAAATCGACCTTCTGGGGTGGTTGAAGCATTGCAAATCGCCTTGTCACAAATTCTGGTGATGGAGGTGTTCGGTGCTTTACAACAACACTTCTTGAGGGTTTGGCTTCTTTAAAAGGAAGGTGGAAACAATTGCTCTTGCTCTGGGAAAGCTTTAAAATGATAGATGGGGGAGAAGCGGAGGTCATACTTCAATGGCACCATTAATGGCCATGAAGGAGGTTTTCGGCCATAGTGAATTCTCCTCCCCTAGCCACATACATGGCCGGGAAGACCCTTAATCTTCTCCAATTAATCAGGGGAGGTTAATCAAGTAATGAAAATTAATAGAGAGGCACTTAGCCTCCCTTGTCTACGAATGACCTCTCTTTCTCTCACATCCATTAAAGGGGAAGTGAGGTGTCTCTCTCCTAGTCACCTTCTCCAGAATTTTATTGGCATTTTAGGTAATTTCCTGCCTCCTAAAGCTAATGGGTCACTCAAACTAGGCTCAGCACAAGTCGATTGGGCTAGATTAGGTCCACTTAGGCTATTTCGACAGAGTTGACTTTGGCGAAATTGACCATTCGGGTTGATCCCAAAGGGTCCTTGGTGACCCATTGACCTCCCTTAAGGGTTAGGAAGGTCTAGGTGGGGTCAATTTGGATAAGGGAAGGTCAATTGACCCTATGTTGGTTTGTTTGACCCATTTAGGGTTAGGGTTGACTTTGCTCAACATGACCACTTTGATTAAGCCCAATGGGTCCTTAGTGACCCTATGGACCTCCTATAGAGTTAGGGGTGTTGTAGTGGGGTTCTGGGGTCAAGTTGAGTCCTTAAAGTCAAACCCTAGGGGTGGTGCTTGAAATGAGCTATTTGCAGACCAAGGTGATCTCACCTTCATTCCTAGGTTCACTTGGTCTTCTTTGGCTTCCTAGGGTTTTGTCATGAACTATTCATGGCAAAACCACTCTTAGGGGTCTTGTTGTTTGAGGGATGTTACAAATCAAAATACATAAAAATAAAATTTTCATCCCCGAAATTAAGGTTCGGCCTACGGGGTTTTCTGCTGAAGTAAAAGCATGTAACATCTCTAAAAAATTGAAGATATACCTGACTCGAAAAGGTCTGGGTACCTCTGCTGCATCAGGTCTCGTGGCTCCCAGGTGTACTCCTCCTCCCCATGGTTCCTCCACGGGACCTTGACCAGCGGTAATTCTTGCGCCGTAATACCCGCACTGTTGTATCATCGATCCTGACTGCCTCCATGCTGACTGATCGATACGAAGCCACCAGGCCATCTGTAATAGAAATCAGCTACTCAGTCCATACTAAGCCCTCCGAAGTAAAGAGATGTGGAAGACGTGATGCAACCCCACTAGCTCCGGATGTAGATCCAGTCTGTAAGCCAAGGGACCAATCCGCTCCAAAATCCTGTTGGGCCTTGGAATCTCGGACTGAGCTTCTTCTGACCGCGTACCTGCGAGACTCCATGCATCAACCGTATCTTCAAGAAAACCCAGTCTCCCACCTGGAACTCCATGTGACGATGCCACATATCATAGTACTTGGTCTGTCTACTTTGGGCCTCCAACATCCTGTCTCGGATCAATCTGACCAGTGTGTCTGTGTCCTCCACGAAATTCGAGCCAATGCATTTGGATTCTCATTCTGGATCCAAGATTGTGGGGTCCCGCACCTCCGTCCGTTTAGTGCCTCGTGTGGGTCCATGCCTATGCAGAAATGATGAGTGTTGTTATAGTAGAACTCGATCAGCGGCAATAGTCTCTCTCAGGGCTCTCCGCGTTCCAAAATGCATAAGCGTAGAAGATGCTTCAGTGTTCGGTTGGTGTGCTCCGTCTACCCGTCCGTCTGAGGGTGGAAGGTTGTGCTGAATGTCAACTGAGAGCCCAGGTAAGCCTGGACCGACCTCCACACCTTGGACTTAAATCGTCCATCCCGATATGACACGATCATCCTGGCCACTCAATGGTAGTGGATAAACTACTGCACAAATCTCCACACAAGATCATCGACCGGAGTGTCCTTCATAACTGGAATAAATCTGGCCATCTTAGTCAACCAGTCAACAATAACCCAGATCGAGTCATTCCCCGCATGAGACTAAGGGAGTCCATGTTTGAAGTCCATGGCTATATCATCAAACTTCCACTCCGTCACCGGTAGTGGCTGCAACAATCTGGCTATGATCTTGCACTCCACCTTTACGAGCTGGCAAGACTCGCAATGCGTCACGTAGTATGTGATATCCTTATTCATGCCCGGCTAACACATCGTCCTCTTCAGATCCGCTGCCATCTTTGTGATACCTAGGTGTACTGCATATCTACTGTAGTGAGCCTCTATCATGATATCCTCCCGATTTCGGCCTCCTGTCGGTATATAAACTCTGCCTCTACAGCATAGCAGCCCATCTCTCAAAGAGTACTCCCATGTCGTGACTTCCTCCAAGTCCCTAAAAATCATCTCCATCCTTTCTTCCAGCATCTGGGCATCCCTGATGTAATCCCGGATGTCCTCGATGGTGCTCATCGACGCCAGGTTCTCCTCATACAACTCTGGATCATCCTCGGATACCAGAGATATCTGCATCTACTCCAACATCTGTACCAGCTCCATAGCCGATAGCTGAGGCCCTACTCCTGATGTAGTGGCTCTCCAACACAGAGAGTCTACTACAACGTTTCCCTTCCCATGATGAAACTGCATGGTGTACTGATAGTCTGAAAAAACCCTACACAGCATCTGTGTTGGATGTTCAGCTCATGTCTGTCTACCTACTTCTAATTCTTGTGATCTGAGAAAATATCACATTGGACACTGTAAGATAGTGCTGCTAGATCTTCAGAGCGATGATAACAGCTCCTCTCTCCAAGTCATGTACTGGGTAGTATTGCTCATGTTTCTTTAACTAGCGGGAGGCGTAAACTATCATGTTCTTGTTCTACATCAGAACGACACCCACCCACTGATATGACGCATCTCTATAAACCTGAAATCCTTCCTTCAGCGATGGAAGGGAAAGGATAGGGGCCGAGGTAAGCCGACCCTTCAGCTCCAGGAAGGCAGCCTCGCACTGTGGCATCCAAATAAATGGAGTAACCTTCATTGTCTGAGATGTGAGAGGGAGAGAAATCCGGGAGAACCCCTCTATGAACTTTCGGTAGTAACCGAGAAATCCTAGGAAACTCCTCATATCCGTTCCCATCTTAAGCATTGGCCAATCCCGTACTGCTTGAACATTTATCGGATCTACTGCGAGTCTTTCTCCACTAATAATATGGCCCAAGAAAGCCACCTCCTTTGGCTAGAACTGACACTTGCTGAACTTGCCATATAGACTATGCTCCTGGAGCCTGTCTAGAGTCAGTGCCAAATGATGTGCATGCTCCTCCTCGGTCCTCGAATTGATGTGGATATTATCAATAAACACTATGACGAAGACGTTTAGATAGGCCTCGAATACCTGGTTCATCAAACTCATGAATGCGGATGGTGTATTCATGAGCCCGAAGGGCATCCCAGTGAAATCATACAACCCATATCTACTATTGAAAGCGGTCTTCGGGATGTCCTCCTCCAGAATCCGTAGCTAGTACTATCCTGACCTCAGTTCCAGCTTTGAAAACCATTGAGCTCCATCCAACTGGTCAAACAGCTCATCAATCCTCGGCAGAGGATATGTGTTTCAGGTCTTCAGCCAGTTCAGTGCACTGTATTCAATGCATAGTAGGAGTGTCACATCCTTCTTCTTCATGAACAGCACCAGAGATCCACATGGCGAAGAGCTTGGCCGGATAAATTTGGCTTCCACTAGCTCCTACAGCAGGCTTCGAAACTCTACCAACTCCTTCGGGGTCATCCAATAAGGAGGTCTGGATACCGGCTTAGCTCCCGACATTAGCTTTATCAGGAAATTCTTCTCTCGATGCAGCGGCAACCCTGGTGTTAACCCAGAAATCGGTGATCCCTTCCAAGGTAGCTAGCTTGCTAGTCGCGGCCACCTCCAGGTTCTCCCTAGAGGTCGTGACAAGTCTAAGTATGGGGAGACAGACTTCTCTGTCCTCTCAGGCCGCGCGGCTAGGGCGGTCTCGCCGGTCTGACCGCCCAGGTCGCGCAGCAGCCGCTTTTTCTGCAGGGGGTGCGGACTGCGTCCTCAGTCCACCCCTGTAGGCAGCGTGGTTTGATCAGCTAACCACACAGATTCACTTTGCCCAAATAGATTCGAACTATCCAACTAAGTGGTGGACTCGGATTCCAATCCGTCAAGACCTCCATGTAGCCGCATGCTCTGCAGGAGTCACAGTCTTCACCAGCCCATTCCTACAAGTTGCACAACAAGCAAAGCAAACTGCCACTTCACTAGGCGACCTCAATCCAGGTCGCTCAACTCCAGGCGACCTGCCTCCAGGTCGACCAATAATGCCATAACTCTCAAAGTCGTCCACAAGTGGGCGATAGCCTCCAAGTCGCCCTGTAGGGGTGGCAAGCCTGACCATTCTAATAGAGAGGCGAAATTCAACAGCGGGGGCGACCTGCTTCTTCAATTCGTCAGGTCGCCCCATCTGCCAGCTCTCATCCGCTTTCACTTCGCGGACTCGGTCTCAGTCCGCCCAAGGAGCATGGACTTGCTCCAGCTCTCTGCCATACCGCATAACATTCAACGGACTAATCCCGTCCACCGCGGGCTACGTGGACTCGTTACGTCGCTCAACCCTTCAATCCGCCTGTAGTTGAAGGACTCCCCCAACAGCAAAGGCGACCTGCTCTATTCAGGTCACCAACCTCTGACCCAGCGACAAGGTTCCAGCAGAGGTGGACTCGTCTTTTCCGCCGCAGGGCTGGGCAGACTCTTCCAGTCCACCACTAAGACCTCCAGCTTTTAACTAGCACGCTTCCCTGTAGCAGAGCAGGAGGCACTACGTAGTCCGCCACTCAGCTTTCCAACACCTACTTCTTCCCAATAGAGGCGGATAACTCCTCAGCCTGCATATATTGGCGTGGGCTCTCTTAGCACAGCAAAGGCGGACTCCTCCTAGTCCGCCAATAGCAGAATCAACTCCAGAAGACAAGTCGCTAAACCCACGACATGGTGCGGACTCGGCGGACTCCACGTTCTACTCGCATAACTCACCGACTCACCGGGGGTGACATTACCAAAAGCCGTTATCTCCTCGGGTCTATAAATAGCCCCCCATACCTCTCTTTTGTGACAGCAATAGACACAAGGGAAACCGACGACAAGGTCAAGGCATCAGATCTTGCAGACTCCACTTCTCAGTCAGCGCGACCTCAGCTGTCCTCTCTGCCTGATCGCGCAATACGCTCGGCTTACTTCAGCGAGCTGTAGGATTAGTTACCCGCGTGGTATGCCGACCTCTCTGCTTAGTCTGCACGGCCTTTCTGGCAACTTCTTTCTTTAGCCGCCAACTTCACCCTTTGTACCCTTTATTTGCTTTCGATGTAAATGTGCAACTTAAGCTGTAAGACTGAATTATAATTAAGGGAAATCCCGTCGCAAGAGTGGCATTTAAGCCGCGGTTGGTGAAGTATACTGTTGTCGTTGATAGAGGCCCACTCTTCTTCTCTACTCACTTCTCTCGTCATCCACCTGCAAACCAACTGTCAAAGTAACCCTCGGCTCGGCAGTTCCTAATCAACCTCCCGGCCATCTCCACACACAGATCAGCATTCACCTTTCCTCCTATTATCACCGCAACCCTTGATCAAGCGCTTGCTCCATTCTCGAGCACTTAGAAGCTTTTTCTTGCATCCTCAACTACCTCTCTGTTATACCCGCAACAATCTTCTTTAATCATCTCTCTTGTGAGACCAAACACACACGCTAGCTGATGGTGCCCGTAACAACCTCTTCTCTTCGTTTTTGCATGTCAATAGTTAACACGCGACCTTTAGATCTCGAACCGTCGGTAAGAATCAACAGTTACTCATGCCAGACGCCAACAGCCTCAAAACATTCCTCCTAAGAGCAAAGATGCTTTCTGGGAAGCCCTCTTGCTGACACGACGGGAAACTTCCCTACAGATCGCAGCGACTAAGGACACCTTAGCTGCTATAATTCTGCGATGGACTCGCAACCTGCAGCAGTGTCGGTTACTACAGTCAACCCAGTAGTGGGGAATCCACATTCTAATCCGCCAACTTTTCTGTCAGTTGATCCTTATACCTTTCCGTCAAGTTAACCTCCTAGGTAGGTCACAGTCCCTTTGGAGTTTACAACTACTGAACAAATGGAGAGTTTATGAAAACTAAGTCCTCAAACCATCGCCTCTCTCGCAATCACCAAGGAAAACTGCATGAATTTTCCACTAAGAGGAAGAGAGGCCGAGAAGCTTTGTTCCATATCAGGCAACCTTCAAAGTCTCCCCCAAAAGGTCTTCAATTACGAGTAAAGAGAGGAAGGAATTTCTGACATCTTCTCTCCCCAAGAAGGATTCCGGGATTGAAAGCACAGTGGGTAAGGCAACTTTGGCCATGAAGAACAAGCCATGCGATTAGGGATCTTATCTGCTTGCTGATCAAAAGGACAAGGACTCTAACCAATATTGCGAACATCACAAAGGAAAGGGTCATGCAGCAGAAGAATGCAGAGCTCTTCAGCAACTAGTAGAGAAGATGCTGAAACAGGGTAAATTCCAACAGTTGCTCCAAGAGAATGATCAATCCAATCGATCTGCTTCAAAAAGCAAAGAGGTAGCGGGAAATCCTCTCGTTTCAAAAGAGGGAAACCAAATCAATGACATCAACTTCCGTCTTGGTATCGAAAGCACCAACGACGGTGTTAGCCAAGAAATCTGCGATCCCTCCTAAGGTAGTCCGCTTGCTAGTCGCGGCTTGCTCCAGGTTCCCCCTATAGGTCGCGATCAGTCCAAGGATGGGCAGACAGACTTCTCTGTCCCTTCAGGCTGCGCGGCTAGGGCGGTCTCCCCGACCTGACCGCCTAAGTTGCGCCGCAACCACCTGCTCTACAGGGGTTGTAGACTGATGCCTCAGTACGCCCCTACAGGCCGTGCAGATCGGCCAGCAAACCGTGCAGTGTTTCTCTACTCCGATAGGTGCGAGCCATCCAATTACATTGCGGACTCCCCATAGCTATCTGCACATACCGCCACGTAGCAGCATACTCGACAAGAGACCGTCTTCACCAGCCCACCTGTAAGTCGCACAGCAAGCAAGGCAAACCGCCTCATTACCGGATGATCTGCCGCAAGGTCGCCCAACAGGGGCGACAACTCAGGTCGCCCAAGCAACAAGCCTGCCCCTCCAACAGGTTGGACTTCATAAATGGGGGACGACCTGCGCCACCTGCTCCTTCAGCCCGCGGACTCGACCTCAGTCCGTCAGGTCGCCGAGTCGAGCCAATCCGCTTGCAGTTCGCGGACTGAGTCTCAGTCCGACAAAGGAGCGTGGAATTGCTCTAGCTCTATGTCAATCCGCACACCCAAAAGATGGCGACCTGCTGAAGATCTTCTGGTGGAGATGCCTGTGTTACCAGGAGCTCCAGGTGTTTTAAACTCTGGGGCTGAAGCTTCTAGTTTGGGAAGTAGGGGAGCGATACTCCAAGTGTGCCCGGGAACAGAGTTGGTGCTGAAGAAGCAGTGGACGTGATGAGCGAGGAGCATCCTCTTTGGAGATCAAAGAGGATCATTAAGCCACCAGCTCGGTATTGCGAAGGAAACACGGTGAGCTTTGTTACTTGTTTCTTCGCATGCCCCTTGGATGAGCGGGAGCCTTCAAATGTTTGAAGAAGCTGCTGGAGTAAAGGAGGGGGTTGATGCCATTGATGAGGAGATGGTTGCCCTCAGGAAGAATGAAACTTGGGACTTTGTGCCTGTAAAACCCCCCTTTTTTTCTTTTTTAAAACACTGGGGTCTTAGGGCCAGAACCGCCACTTTGCGGTGACACCTTCGCACTCGGGAAGGTCATCACTACAAAACGCCAATCCTGCCGGCCAAATCGATCACAACTGTAGCAAAATAGTAAACATGTCCACAGAAATCACATATATATGTAAATAATCTCCACGAAGGGAGTGTCCACAGATACACAGAAATATAAGATCTTGGGCTCATGCCCAGTACATCATGTCCTTACTACAAATCTCTCAACAAGAAAGCAAATACTATAACTAATAATGATCAGGACTCACAGTCCTTGCAATCTGAACTCCGTAACTAGACTGCCCGATCTCCAAGCGTGCTGACCTTCGGGGCTGCTCCTCCATGCTGGGCTCCACAGTCCCCTAAAATGATGTGGTTCAAAAACTATTAGTCTAAAAGACTAAGTCCTATCATCCCCTACCCCTTCCCCCATGGCCCCTATTCACCGAGCGGGGAGAAGGAAAGGAGGGGACATGAAAGTGGAGAGTAATCAAGAAACATATGGCAGCGGACCTATACTAGCAATTTTTATAGTACATGTGGCAGTAAAATAAAGTATGAAAAATAACATTAACTTATACCGAACATATAAGAAATGGATCTTTTTGTTAACCCCTCAGTCTGCGACACCCACAAGATGCCAAGGCCCTGCTTCATTATCCGCGGACACGGTTCGACAGTCCGTCCAGCTCGGCAAAGTAGCAGTGATCGGCTACCAAGGATGATCCCCCAGCAGCGAACTCAACGCTCTGTTCGCCTGGTTCGCAATGCCTTTGGATCTCTGGTTTCTCTACGTCGGCGGACGCAGTCTCTCGTTCGCCCAGGCCACCGTCCTCCAGCGGGATCACGCCTAGTAGCAGCAGATGGAAGCTCCAGCCCGCGAGCCCAGTCCGCCCCCTGTGCGCGGACTTGCATGTTCTTTCTTTTTGCTTCCTGTCAACGCCGCCCGGTTCTCCTGTACCCCGGGCAGTCGGTTAATTTAGCCCTGCCCGTTTGGGCAGGCCCCCATCCTATAAATAGGGGGGAGGTGGTGCACCCAAGACAAGCTGACTCGTGCCCAGGAGCCTACTTGTTAAAGGCTGCGGACTCGAATTTTGTGCTTTGCGGACTCCAGCTTGCTCAGCTCTTGCCTCTTCCTCTTTTCCTTGTATTCAAACCCTTCTTCAGTAAAAGGAAAGCCCGTCGCAAGAGAGGCATTCAGGCCGCGACGGACGAAGTCTGTTGTTGTCGTGGCTCACGGCCCTGCTGTTCTTCTTGCTCTCGTCTGCTTAGTAGATTACTACTCGCAGTCTCTCTTTTCCCTTCTATTCCCCTGTCCTCGAACCGTTAGCTGGTGGTGCTCGACCCACTTTGCATTTTCGTGCATCAACAGTTAACATGCGACCTTCAGATTCGAGTAGTATTTTGAATACAGCGGACAGACATGTCAGACCGCCGAGCTCGCTACTCAGACCGCTCCAGTTCTTCGGAGGATTCTCTATGGGATGCAATCGAGCAAGCTCGCTTTGAGGCCAAGTAATCCAGCATGAAGACTGACCAGCATCTTGACACGATCAACCAAGCTCTAATTGCATTAACCCAGTGGCTTGCTCCTCAGGTCGCAGCAGAACCTGCGGACTCGCCAGTTCGCCAGACTCCAGCCCGCCGAACTCCGCTTCGGCAATCGCAAGTCACTCCTCGAGATCCTGTCCAGTCCGCCGCCCCTCTGTGCCCTCAGGAGGAGCAGTTTGCCTTATTCATGAATTTCTTCAGAGAAGCGTCCAGGGGCACTCTTGCCCGCAAGCTTCATTTTAATGATCGCCAGTCCGCCGAGCCCGCGGACTCCCCAGCTTCAGTCCGCCCATTTCACCCTGCTGAATTCGAGACCCCGTCTCCCTTCGTTGATCGAATCCGATGGGAGTCGGCTCCAAACAACTTCTGAGAACCTCGCCTTCCATTCTACTCAAGGGAGACTGATCCAGTCGCCCACCTCCAAGCATTTGAAGGGGCAGTTGCATTGAGATGCATCTCCGACGCCATCAAGTGCAAACTCTTGGTTACCACTCTCGAAGGACAGGCGAGAGAGTGGTTCTACGAGCTGCCTTCGGGAACAATATCAACCTTCGCTGAGCTTTGCAGCGACTTATTGCTGAGATTTGCTACCTCAAGGAAGAGAAAAGATGGACCAGCCGCTCTCTTTGAAATCAAGCAAAGGGACAACGAATCAGTTGCACGATTCGTTGATCGCTTCCAAAAGGAGATTCAAGGGGTAAGGAATGTGAACCCCGACTACTACAAGGTTGCCTTGATTCAAGGCCTCCGGGAAGGCCCCTTGAAATTTAAAGCAACAATAAAGGCACCAGAAACATATCAGGAATTAATCGCCATGGTCAACTACTTCATTGAAGGCGAAAACGCCAATCCCACGTATGTTTCATCCCTGACAGCTAAGGCTGAAGGAAGGGATGCATCCGGTTCTTCTTCTCACAGAAAGCCCCCTCGCCCAGATTTCCAGCCTCCTTCTCAAAGAGGCCGGAATTTCCGCCATAAGAAACCTTTTCTCGGCCATCAACAGTTTCAAGTGCAGAGACTGCCGTTGGCCGCCACTCCCGCATTCCACTGCAAGCGCTTCCCATCCTACAGCAAGCAGCCCTGCCTGCTCGGAGCCAATGTGATACAAGCTCCATGGAGGAAATTGCAGGTCTGGTTCTTGACGAAGTCATCCAGATTTTGCAAAAGAAATCGGAAGAGAATAAACAAGGGCCTCAAAGAGAGTGGAGGCCAAGAAACAATGCGCATTTCTGCCAGTTCCACAAGGAGAAGGGCCACTTGACCGAAGATTGCAAAGCCCTTCGTATGCTAATTGAGAAACTACTTGCCGATGGTAAGATTGACTTGGGCAAGAAAGATTCTTCTTCAAAGCCGTCCTCCTCCAAAGGCAAGGAAGTGGCTGAAGCTTATCAAGAATGTGTGGAGGTAGAGGACGAAGGCCGTCTGGGGCCAATCAACGTTCCGGTTGAATGCTTTGACACAGATGATGAAGGAGTCCTGGGACGACTCTTCTTTATCCATGGTGGGGCAGGAACCAAGTCTACTCGGAAGTCCTCAATTTCAAGGGTCACTCGAGCAGAGGTGGCCTCTTCCTCTTCCATTGCTCCACCAAGCGAGATCATCACCTTTGGCCCAGCTGATCTGCCCCAAACAGCAAATCCATTAGATGATGCGGCAGTGATTAAGGCTGTTATTGGAGATTTCACAGTTGACAGGAATCTCGTTGATACTGGAAGTTCAGTCAACTTGCTGTTTAAATCAACCTTTGAGTCCCTGAATACTGGAAAGCATTTGCTTTCCACCGAAGGGCCACTCTACGGCTTCTCCGGGGAGAGAAAAGAAGTTGAAGGAAGTGTCATCCTACAAGTAAAGCTTGGAGGGGCAACCAAGCAAGTTCAGTTCATAGTGGTGGATGCTCCCAGTAGCTATCATGCCATCTTCGGCAGACCTTTGTTGAATAAGTGTCAAGCGGTGGTCTCAACTTACCACCTCGCAATCAAGTTCTTCGCCGATGGACGGATGTTCCGGGTCAGGAGTGACCCAAGGAGAGCAAGGGAGTTCTATGTACGCACTGTTAACATGGTTGATGCCAGTCGTTCCGTTGCTCCAGCAGCAGCTGCAGAAGCCTCTCCAAGTTCAGAAACTGCTGCTGAAGGAGAAGCTCACCTGGAACATACCCAGGTGACGCAAGGAGTCCCAATTGCTGAGGGGGAGGAGAGAAAGCCCTCCATCAACTCGGAGCTGCCTGAAGATCAAAAGGCCGAGTTGATCTCTGCTTGTTGAAGAACCTGGATGTCTTCGCCTGGTCAGCAGAAGACATGCCGGGTGTGGATCCGGATGTTGCTTGCCACCACCTTAATGTTGATCCCAACTACAAGCCTGTGCAGCAAAAGAAAAGAGATGTAGCAACGAAGCTTGCTGAGCCAATAAGAGAGGAGGTCGCGAAGCTCCTCAAGGCTAATTTCATTAGTGAAATTCAATACCCAACCTGGATATCCAATGTTGTAATGGTTAAAAAACCAGGAGGGAAGTGGCGCATGTGTGTAGACTTTACAAAACTTAATAAAGCATGCCCCAAAGATTGTTACCCCTTGCCTCGGATAGATTCTTTAGTTGATTCTGCGGTAGGGTACTCCTTTATGAGTTTTTTAGATGCATTTTCTGGTTATCACCAAATAAGAATTCATAAACCTGACGTTCCTCATACGTCATTCATTGCTAATGACGGTTGCTACTTCTACCTTGTGATGCCCTTTGGGCTTAAAAATGCTGGTGCAACCTACCAATGCATGATGGACCGTGTATTTAAGCAACAGAAAGGAAGAAATCTAGAAGTATATGTAGACGACCTCTTGATTAAGAGTAAGTATTTTTCGCTGCACTTGCAAGATCTAGTAGATACGTTCGCTACTCTGCGTAGATATAAAATGAAGCTCAACCCGTTGAAGTGCACCTTTGGGGCGAGTAAGGGGAAGTTCCTTGGTCATCTCCTTACTCCAGAGGGACTTGCCTCCAATCCATACAAAGTAAAAGCTATTCTTGATATGCCTACCCCCCGTTCTCCTAAGGAAGTTCAACAGTTAGGGGGGAGGTTAGCAGGTCTTGCAAGGTTCCTCTCTCGGGTTGGAGACAGGAGTGCTCCTTTCTTTAAAACTCTTCGAGGAGCGTCCAAGTTTGAATGGACAGAAGAGTGTTCTCAGGCCTTTGAGCAGTTGAAGAAGCAGCTGACTTCAACACCTCTACTCCAGAGTCCCCGGCCAGGGGAGATGCTTTTCTTGTACTTAGGAGTTGGCCCCGAGGCAGTCAGCTCCATTCTTCTTCGAGAGGAAACAGGAAACAGTTCCCGATTTATTATGTCAGCCATATTTTGAAAAGTGCCGAGACACGGTATCCGATTTTGGAGAAGTTAGCCTTGGCACAAGTCATTTCAGCTCGCAGACTCCGTCCGTATTTCCAAGCGCACTCAATTCAAGTTGCTACTGATCAACCTTTGAAAGGTGTGTTGGAGAAACCGGAGCATTCTGGAAGACTTGCCAAATGGGCAATAGAATTGAGTGAATTTGAAATCTCTTATGTGCCCAAGACAGCCATCAAAGCTCAAGTTCTAGCAGACTTCCTGATTGACACAGCAGAGGCCAGTTCTGATCAAGCAGAAAGATCTCCTTTGGCTTGGACCATCTATGTTGATGGTGCCTCAGGCAGAAATTCTTCGGGAGCAGGAGTGGTTCTGATTAACCCAAACGACATCAAACTGGAGGAGGCCATCAAGTTCTATTTTCCGGTAACCAACAACAAAGCCAAGTATGAAGCCTTGCTATCAAGCTTGAGACTTGCAAGAGAACTCGGAATTGATCATGTTCATATCAAGACTGATTCTCTGGTGATGGCGTCACAAGTCCTTGGTAACTTTGAGACAAGAGAGCCGATCTTGAAAAAATATCTTGCTCTTGTGAAAATAGAAATCGGCAAATTCAAGAGCTTTACCATTAAGCACATCTCTAGAACAGAAAATGAGGAGGCAGATGTTCTTGCCAAGTATGGACTGCCATCAGGAGGAACAACTTCCGAACTCTTCTGCCCACCAGTGGAGGAAGGAGAGTTGATGCAGGTTGATCAACGTCCCTCCTGGATGGACCCATTCATTCTTTATCTGTCAACTAGGGATTTTCACCATTCAATCAAAGATCAAAAAGGTTCAGAATAAAAGCAGCTCACTATTACTTAGTGGCAGGAATCCTCTACAGAAAAACATTCCTCTCTACCATGGCCAGGTGTGTTTCAGAAGAAGAAGCTCCCATTGTTCTGCAAGAGGTTCATTCAGTTGAGTGTGGGAGTCACTCAGGAGCAAGAACTTTAGAAAGACGGATCCTGCGGCAGGGATATTTTTGGCCCACCATGAAGAGAGACTCTGAGGCTTATGCTAGAAAGTGTGTTCAATGCCAGAAGTTTGCTCCACATCAACACCAGGCTGCTCAGTCACTCAGATCGATTGCAATTCCTTGGCCATTTGCAGTTTGTGGGATGGATCTCATTGGTCCTTTTCCCATGGACAGCGCACAACGGCGTTTCATCATAGTGATGATTGACTACTTCAACAAATGGATTGAAGAAAAGGCATTGGGAAAGACAACAACTCAGGTCATCAGGAATTTCATTTGGGGAGAAATTGTCTGCCGGCATGGAGTACCAATGGCTATAATCACCGAGAATGGGCCACAGTTCAACAACGAGAGATGATTGATTTTTGCAAGTAGATCGGAACAGAACTGCGGTTTGCATCAGTCCATCATCTCAGGAGTAATGGCCAAGTTGAAGCAGCCAATAAGCAGGTCCTTAATTTACTTAAGAAGAAAGTGCAGATCTAAAAGGGAGATGGGCTGATCAACTTCCATCGGTCCTCTGGTCCCTAAGAACGACACCTTCATCCGCAACTGGCGAAACTCCGTTTAATGTTTCTCATGACTCAGAAGCCCTCATTCTAGTTGAGTTTGAAGTACCATCACCTAGAGTTCTGCTTTCAAGGCAAGGTTTTGAGGACTGGCTTGAGCTGAACAATGAAGAGATGAAATTCAGCCTGGAACACATTGAGGAAATTAGAGACAAAGCAGCAGTAAGGCAGGAAGAGGTCAAAAGAAGGATGGCCCGGTATTTTGATCAGAACGTAAGGATCAAACACTTTCAAGTGGGAGATCTAGTTCTTAAGAAAGTTGACGCTGCTGCAAGAGCTGACTCAGTTGGAAAACTTAATCCGAACTAGGTCGGCCCCTTCATTGTCAAAGAAGTGTTTAAGAACGGCGCTTACCGCTTGCAAACATACGAGGGAGAGGATATGCGACATACATGGAGCGGGGATGATCTCAAACGGTTCTATTACTGAACCTTCTCTTTTCTATTCTATGTACCCTCTTCAAGAATCATTATGAGTAAAAACTGCTTGCTAAGCTTCTTCAAGTGTTTTATCTATTCAAGCATAACAGTTGGCATGTTACGCGAGAAAGATTCCAAAAACAGTTCCGTCCTTGAACTCTCTTTTCTTTCTTATGCTAGCTTTGCAAAAAGCCTCTCATTAATCAAAGGATTCGTACTGACACTTTTCCTAATATTTTCTCTTTCTCTCCCAAACATCAATAACGGTTACCTGATACCAGGAGACATCGCCGAGTTCAGCAAACCTCCCCTAGAGGTGTTGTCATTAGCGTAACACCATGAAGTCCACGTGTTGCAGGGAGATTTCGCACCGTGTAGTGGGAGTTTGCAGGCTCTAGTGCGGTAGGATTCTGAACTTCGGATCCCGGCTAGTACCTGACCCCACCTCTGCATTATGGAGGGACAGGGTGGGAGTTAAGCTCTACCATGCCACTTTAGGGATATCGTTACAACTTTGATGATCGTGTGTGGAAAGCACTGCCACGCGCACCTACCCACCGATCATCTTAGTTCGTGACCCTCGAACACTCCGTGGTACCCTCAAGCAGTGCCTGCAGGACACCCACAAGCTTGGTTGATCTTGAGGAAAGTTATACCGCTCCGGCCGCAACTACCAAAAAGATCAACTTAGAGTGTACTCCAAGAAAGAGGGCAGAGGACCGTTCTGTCAAGTCTGCATCTTGCTCTTCACAGGGGATATTTTTAGTGCGGATTGATTTTCTATATCCGCTCAGTCCGACGGTTTTCCTGGGTTGATCGTATAGCTTCTGGCCCAGTGAGAAAAGCAATGCCGACCGTACCTACCCGCTTGGTCGCAAGCTATAGATCATTTCTTCTATTTAGTGTGGACTGATTTTCTATATCAGCTCAGTCCGTCGGTTTTCCTGTGTTGATCGTATAGCTTGTGGCCCGGTGAGAAAAGCAATGCTGACCGCACCTGCCCGCTTGGTCGCAAGCTATAGATCATTTCTTCTATTTAGTGCAGACTGATTTTCTATATCCGCTTAGTCCACCGGTTTTCCTGGGTTGATCGTATAGCTTGTGGCCCGGTGAGAAAAGCAATGCCGACCGTACCTGCCCGCTTGGTCTCAAGCTATAGATCATTTCTTCTATTTAGTGCGGACTGATTTTCTATATCCGCTCAGTCCACCGGTTTTCCTGGGTTGATCGTATAGCTTGTGGCCCGGTGAGAAAAGCAATGCCGACCGCACCTGCCCGCTTGGTCGCAAGCTATAGATCATTTCTTATATTTAGTGCAGACTGATTTTCTATATCTGCTCAGTCCGCCGGTTTTCCTGTGTTGATCGCATGGCTTGTGGCCCGATGAGAAAAGCAATGCTGACCGCACCTGCCCGCCTAGTCGCAAGCTATAGATCATTTCTTCTATTTAGTGCGGACTGATTTTCTATATCCGCTCAGTCCGCTGCTTTTCTTATGTTGATCGTATAACTTGTGGCCCGGTGAGAAAAGCAATGTCGACCGCACCTGCCCGCTTGGTCGCAAGCTATAGATCATTTCTATTAGAATATGTGCGAACTGTGAAGCTATATCCACCCAATCCGCAGAATTGGTTCCCGGTTGGTCTTTTCAGCTTGCAATGAGACAAATAAATATAAGGCTGCCATGCTTATATCATCATTAAGTTTAAAAATTTGACAAAGATAATCACGGACTGCTATTGGAACTCATCAGAGTCCGCCTGATCTTTTCATCGACCAATTAAACTTCTCATTCTTCTTATAGCGGACAGTGGTCGGATTATTAAATGAAATTTTCTAGTTAGCAAGTAAAAAACTCAAACAGTGCGGATGAACTTTGCATCACGCGGACTGCTATATGGAGAGATCGAACTTTACTACGTCAATACAAAAGATAAAGAACATTGCAGGAGACACATGATACCAGAATATCCTTCTCTATTTAATCAAAAATTTACTTCTTTCATGTTTTTGGCGGACTACAAACTTGAGTCCGCTCTATTTACAAAAAAAAGTCAAAAATACATTAGTCAGCTTCAGCGGTCTTCTGTTTCTTCTCGGCAGGGGGTGCAGGGCTTAGGCCTTCGATGTCAATCTCCGGAGAATAGACCTCCGAGCCGCTTCCACTGCTGCCATATGATCCAATGCTTGTCGCGGACTCGCTATGCGAGCTCTTGCCAGCAGAGTAAGATGCAGAGGTGCCGGACTCGGTGGACTGTTCTCCGCCTTGCTGGCTTGAGCCAGTGTCATCAGCTATCGCCTTGACGCCTTCTTCTTCGCTTCTTCTTCTTCTTCTTCTTCGGCTTCTTCTTAGCCTTCTTTCCTCCTCGACGATGACATCTTTTCCCTTTGCAGCCCGCTCCATTGCCGCTACCTGCTCTTTTAACTCCGGGAAGAGCTCCAAGAAGGGAACACCGTCCACTCCTTCCTTTGCGAAGCCGTCGCGGACAAACAGCTCGATGGCGATTTCAACGGTCTCCTTTACAAAGGGGAGCATAGCGGCCCAGAAGTTGTTGTTTTCCAAGTCATTGGTTGACCTGCGCAAAACAAAGGATCAAACATCAGATCGCGGCGGACTTCAAATAGAGGCCGCTACAAATACAACTCACCCCAAGCTCTTCCTTCTGCTGAGCGACCTTCTTTCCGAACTGCACATATCTTTCTTTCAGCACTCTTTTTTCTTCTTGAAGCTGATCATTTTGCCTGAGCAGGTCTCTGGCCAGGGAACAGACAAACGCAGTTCGCACTTGCCTGGGAGGCCAGCAGAGGGAGGTCGGCAGCGACAACCTTCTTCAAATCGTTCAAGTTGCGTTTCCCATAAATAGCGGAGATCGCAATATGAGCATTGCGAGTTATTCTTGAACTCTTCCACGAAGGAGGCACTGTTGACAAGCGGACATGCTTGCTCTTATTATGCTAGTGGATCATCGGGTTCCCCCTCAGATCCTTTTGGCGGTTGTCGAAGCCTTGCATTGTAAAACTTTCAGAAGAAGGGTAGTCCGCCGCGGGATCTCCCTCTTCTTTCCTCTTCCTTGCAATCTCTTGTTTCTTATCACTTTGAGTAGGAGTGAATCCGCTCGGCGTCTGTGGCAGGTTGGCGAGCACAGCCATGGTCGCTGCAAAAGCAGAAGGGTTAACACAAAGGTCGCTGCGGATACAAACATTAAGTCCTCAAAAAGCTTACTTTCTTCACGTGAAACGTCTGCCAAGCTCGCCAACAGCGGGATATAGTACTCAATATCGAGCCTGGCATCGGCTAAAAATTTGACGATGGAGGACTTCATCGCGTCCAGCTAGACACTCTTGAAAACAGAGTCCCCACGCTCTTGCGGATAAGTGTGCGCGAACCCTAGGTCGCCTTTGAAGATTAAAAATCTGGAGGTCCAGTGGTGGATCTTGTTAGGAAGACCCACAACCTTCATTCCTCTGCAGTAGAAGTAGATAACTCCCTTATAAGGGCGGCCTCCGGATGATGTTATTGAGCGGACTGAGAACATGTTGCGGAAGATGTTCATTGAGAAGGCGATCTTCTCAGACCGCAGGTAAGAGATAAAGCTGCAGATGGCAGCAAGGGTGTTGGCGTGAGCTGGCCCGGCACCATCCCGTAGTGCTCAAAAATTTCAGCAATCTCCCATAATTATGGAAATTTGAAGTCGCTGTCAAAGTGGTCAATGGGTATGGCGATCTGAGTCGCCGTTGAAAAATTTAGTCTTTCCTCATGGGCAGGAAGACGGAACAAGCAAGTTAGAGTCCGCCATTTTATTCTCAACAAAAGCCTCATGGTCGCCCTCTGTTAGAGTGCATTTTTGGTGGTCGGCGGCATGGAAAGCAACCGCAACATCAGTTCTAGCGGACACCATCTTGGCAGGCCGCAGGGTCCTCAGCTACACCGGTTTCCCTGCATAGAAGAAGCAACAGGGCTATATTTATAGTAGTAGGGCCTGACAGCTTTTCTAGCCAGGCCGCGCAACTCGCTTTTTCAGTCTGCATAGTCCTCCATAATCCAATTCATGCAGCAGAAAATTAAAAAACAGCGCGGACACAAACTTAAATTCGCACTGCTACTTCCAGTCGGGTAGTTGCCAAACAATGTTCAAAGCACAAAATCAGGCGGACACAGTTTTAGTCCGCCCAGTTCGCAACATTTCCCACTTACGGACAAGTTAAAATTCTGAGAAGCGGACACAGCATTGTCCGCGCAGTTCGTCACAGATCACAGCACAAATTAGCAACATAATGTGCGGATATATTATTTAATCCGCATAAAGCGCTGCATAGTTCACCACAAGCCACAACGTAGAGCATTGTTTAAAATACACACAATTATACATCAAACAAATCAAGTTCGTGGTGTTGCAGGACTTATCGATCTTTGGTTTCAGTCCGCGTGGGTCTCTCCGTACTATCTCTACATAAATGCGCCGCCTGGACGCTTATTTCTAGAACCTCGCTATACAAGCGACAGATGTGGTGGTGGATGGAGTTAATAGTCCGGTGCATGTGAGCGGCCTCCCGGTCTACCCGACTCAGGGGAACCATCGCCTCCATTACCGGCCTCAGCTCCTCATCCGCGGCTGTTGGCCACCACCTGCCGGTACTACGGCCTCCGGAGCAACGCGATCTGTCAATCGCGATCTCTGTTCAGCAACCTCGGCAGCCTGCTTACCTTTTTCTACCCTTGCCGTCGCCAAGTGCTTTCCCTTGTAGAAGCGAACATCATCTGCCAGCCTTTTCTTCTCCCTGTCAGATCTCTCCAGCGACCTTGAGATGCTGGCGATCTGGTCCTTTAGTGCTTTCTCGCGCTCCGCGGATGCGTTCTCGCGCTCTTCCGCCTTCTTTAACTCCACTTTAATGTTCTGAATTTCAACTTGAAATTTCCTTTCTAACTCTCTGATGTCGCTCAGGTTGGGCTGCTCATCTCTTGCGGATTCTTAATGCAAGACCGCGTCCACACCAGTACTCGGCGTAACCACAATCTCCCCACTCTCGATGGAGCCTGGTGGAGACTTTCTACCTGCAACAAGGAAGGTCAATTTCATCATTCAAATATAGTCCGCAGCGGACTCAAAGAATCAGGATAAAGGATCACTTTTAGAAAAAGCAACAGCGAGTTGCCGGCTATCAAAGATAGGCCGCCTTGGCCGCTCCAGGTCAAAGGCGCTTAACCGCTTCTTCCATTCGCGATGGATTTTAACTCTTTTTTCAGCAGCAAAACTTTTTGAGACAACAATATCATCAATCTCAGTGATGATCTTAATCGGCCTCGATTTCCGCTGCGGAGACCTGTAAAGCCACTGACGCTTAAAATATTTAGGCGCCGGTTGAAGGTTACCTGACTGCAGTAGCTCTGCAGCAGTCCGCAGATCTTCGGAATTCTTGTCCGCCGCGGCCTGCTTCGAGGCCACTTCGACCGTAGTTGCGTGAGCAGCAATTTGTTTCTTCTGCTCTGCTATCTTCTCTTTCAGTCTTTCCCTCTCTTTTTCCTCAGCAGCGGATAAAGAGGGGAGTTCGCCGCCCTTGACCCCAAGGATTTCCACCTCAGGTTGCTTCAGTGCACCCAGCAGGGATTCGTTGATCAGATCAAATTGATCGACATCAATGGAATCTAGTATCTCATCCGTAGATAAACTGACCGTGGAGAGGGAATTATCTCCCTGGTTTGAGCCTTCGGAGTAACTAACTCGCTTTCAGGAACTTCTTTCTCGTGCGGCCTGTGCTGCAAGTCCGCGTCTCTAGTCCGCACGGAGATATTCTTATCCTTCATCGCTCGCAACTTCTTTTCAACCCGCTCAGCCACGGTCGACCCATCCCTCTTCCTCTTCTTTCCAGAAGGACCTCTTTTCTCGGCAGAGTCCGCGACAGCCTTTCCTAAATTGGGCTGGCTCTCGCGGACCGTCTCAAGGTTCGCAGCGACCAACGCCTTTGAAGGCGCGTCTTTCCCAGCCTCTTCTCCCGCAGTCCGCCTATCTTCGTCAAGGTTAATGATGGGCTCCAGGGCGTTGGCGATGATATTTCAGCCTCATTGTGTTCGCCAACTGTGTCCTCCGAGTTCGCGGTTTTTTGAGTAGGAGCGGTGTCCGACAAGTTTAGTGACCTCTCACTTCTCAATGGCTGTTCAGCATGGGGGACCGCGATATCCTCCTTCTCGCGCACAAAAATATCAGCGCGGCGGACTGCTTTCTCAGCAGGCTTCTGGCTGGGGGAGCTCTCTCTAGTAGAGCGGACAAGCTCCCCTCTCGTCGTTCTCTTTATTATTTTCTTAGTCTTCATTGGTGTTATTTGCGTCTCGCTTTTTGCAGTAAGACTAGTGAAGAAAGCAGCAAGCCTTGCCATGCCGGATTGCAAAGTGGAGACCGTAAGCGGTGAATAGCGCCCCGTGTTGATCAGAATTCTTAACAGTTCTAGGCCCTCCGACAATATTTATAGCACTGACGACATTAATAAGGCTTGCGGACACGACGATTAAGAAAACATTTTCGAAGTTTTCTAGAAACTTAAAAATGTGCGGGGATTATGTTAACCCCTCTGACCGCAACACCCACAAGATGCCAAGGGCCTGCTTCATTATCCGCGGACACGGTTCGGCAGTCCGCCCAGCTCGGCAAAGCAGCAGTGATCGACTACCAAGGATGATCCCCCAGCAGCGGACTCAACGCTCTCTTCGCCTGGCTCGCCATGCCTTTGGATCTCTGGTTTCTCTACGTCGGCGGATGGAGTGTGGACTGACGTGTTCTTTCTTTTTGCTTCCCGTCACCGCCGCGCGGTTCTCATGTACCCCGGGCAGTCGGTTATTTTAGCCCTGCCCGTTTGGGCAGGCCCCGCATCCTATAAATAGGGGGTAGGTGGTGCACCCAAGATACGCTGACTCGTGCCCAGGAGCCTACTTGTTAAAGGATGCGGACTCAAATTTCTTGCTTTGCGGACTCCAGCTTGCTCAACTCTTGCCTCTTCCTCGTTTCCTTGTAATCAAATCCTTCTTCAGTAAAAGGAAAGCCTGTCACAAGAGAGGCATTCAGGCCGCGACGGACGAAGTCTGTTGTTGCCGTGGCTCACGGCCCTGCTGTTCTTCTTTCTCTCGTCTGCTTAGTAGATTACTACTCGCAGTCTCTCTTTTCCCTTTTATTCCCCTGTGCTCGAACCGTTAGCAGGTGGTGCTCGACCCCCTTTGCATTTTCGTGCATCAACACTTTTACATGGCTCACATCGTATAAAAAGCCTCATACCGATTTATACGTTGGGGTGTCGGTTAATAACAGCAGTATATACATAAATAATTTAACCTTAATTTATAAACTTGCCCACACAAGCTTATAGACCAAGGGGTCGTTATGCAGGGCCTATTGTATAAGCGTCTCATATCACTTATACAATAGGTGACAGGGGTTTTATGCTATGATTATGCTATGACATGCAAGTGGGTTATGATGCGATCAAGCAAGTGCAACTCACCCACCCGACTCTGTGCACACAGACCTTTAGTACCCCCTTTCTGGAGCCTCACCTCCCAGGATACCTCCGTAGTGGCAGACAGAAGCGGTGGGCTGGGCCTCGCCCACCTCTAAACTAGTAAAGCACTACCGGTCAGACCTATCGTACGCCTCAACGCTGGTGCACAAAGCGGACTCCTGCGTACTCTTGCAGGCTGGCGTTCCAGACTTCTGTTGGCAAAGTGCTAGCCACACTTGCCGAGTCAACGTATTGGCATCGGTGCATCGACACTCCAATACCGAAGACCTACCACCTTTATTTTATGCACATGCAGCCTTATGTATCAGCACCGAGCCAAAGCTCCCCGGACCATCCCGTCCGTCACAAACATCAACCGAGCCAAAGCTCGCCGGGCCATCCTGCCCCTCACAAATATCAACCGAGTCAAACAAACTTCCCGAGACACCGGGGTGTGTGAAAGTGAACCCCAAATTATTCTAGTTGCTCTTTAAGATTTGTCACTCCTACAGTTTCGTTACCCCAGGACTGCCCAAGGTATACCCCGTGAAGTTCTCTCGAAGACAATAGGAACTACGATGGGATTACGCCCAAAGCTCCCTTTCGTAAGGAACTTACAATTATTGGTTGCTACCCGGTTTCCCGACCCTTAATTAATTTTACTGAATCTAGCCCTAGTTCATTAAACACTTCCTCCCTACGGGAAGACGATCTTTCGTCGATCCCGGACACCGCCTAACTCTAGCCAATCCATCCCTCTACTGATCCTACTACCAATAATGAACTTATTTTTATCCATTCAAACCAGCATACCACTAATCCCAAGACATGCATCAAATTATAATCCAAGATAATTTCTGCAATTTTTACTATATGCAGACCAATTAAGCTATATGACCCGTAAAATGGGAGGTATAACAAATAATCATCCAGTACTCCTATAATAATTATTGGAGTGCCATTATGAGCTTTGAGAACTAAATCCAGAATTTCACAATTTTCTTATTTATCTGATAATTTATGTAATTAATTTAGTAGCCAAAAATCCCATGTTTGAACATGAAGTACCAATTCTATATAAGATAATATTCCACAAAATTTTTGTTAAATACTATATGAATAGATAACCCAAAATCCAAAGCCTCAAAATTTTCCAGTAAGGTTTAACCCCTTAAATTTAATTTTAAATATATCCCATAATAATTCATTTTAAGAGAATTTACAGCATTAATAATTCCAAAAATTCAGAGAAAATTCATGGATGATATTAAGGGCATATAAGTGTTCTAGATCATGTTTCGCAATTTATCATTGAATAATAAGTCTATATTTGATTTTCTCATAATATTCCAAGTTAAGGGGTTAATGAACAAAGTATAGCAATTATGTACCCAAAACTTCCACATAACTTCTCATATGAGTATACCGAACTAGGAACACTAATTCTCAAGTTTCATAATTGTTTGACAAGTATTAAGCTCTGTAAGAATTATTTAGCAAGTTCCCAAATATTTATGATTGTGAAGTAGGTACCCTAATTATGTATCCAAAAATTCAATTAAAATTCACAAATGATTAGTATGGTCTAAAATTCACTCTGCCAAATTTTCATGATTGTTTTAAGAGTCTTTCTAACCTATTCTAGCCCACAATATTTGTGCCCTAGTATAGGATTAGGGTTTTGTGGGCCCTAACCTTTCCAAAATCCCTTAAGATTTTTACTAGAGGGTTTAATCTATCCTAGCACCCTCCCTACAAAGTTACAAGTTCATTAAAGGTGTTTTGGCCTCATACCTTTCACAAGGCACAAAAGGCCTTCCTTAGGGTATGGCCTTAGATCTTATGGCAAACCAATTCCAATCTATCCCATCTTTCATGATAAGGTGAAAGAAGCCATGACAACCAGTGGCCCATAATCCCAACCTCTGTTGAGGTGATTTGACCACTCAAAATCCAAAATACACCTTTTGACGAAAATACCACTTTTAGGGCAAAGCTAGGGTTTACATGATTTCTGTTTAAACCACCTCCAAATGTGATGAAATTTTAACCAGAGATTTATATTGACCCTAAACACCTCTCATCAAAAGTTGGGTCAGTTTGGAAGTCATTTGGCCCTTAAATTAATTAACCCTAGATAAATTAAATATTTTCCAAAACTATAGAAAACTTGTCCCCAAAAATTCCCATATTTGGAAAGCCTAGATATGGTCCAGGGGGACTCCCTGCCAAAATTTCGATTAATTTGGACCAAGGATGAAGTGTGGGCACTCAGTTTAATGTCTGCCTAGCCCTATGTGTAGGTCCCACCAAAATGGGTGCCCTGGTCAAACCAAGTTCCCAAATTGGTTCAAATCAATTTTAAAATAAATTAGACACAAAGGGCTACAAAACATGTGTTGACCATTTTCTCATACAGAGCCTCTAAGTATTTTTATTAATTTAAAACATTAAATGTTAATAGTGTGATAGAATTCATGAAAATGAATATATAAACCTATAGTTTAATAAATCAACTTTTGCACGAATCTTGGCGCAAGTTTGATGGCATCCCTTCATATCCTTCCTCCAGCTGACGCCTCCGATTCATCCCTACTAGAGCATCTTTCAGCAGCTGCCGCCGGCGATCCGGCCACCGCCACCACCACCTCCGTTGAGGTGGTGGCTGTCGCCAGGCGGCGGCACAGCCGCCGGATAGCCGTTTTCCAGCAATCCCGAGAAGTGGATTTGAATGGAAAAACCGAGAAAAAATGAACTTGGATCGGGCTCAATTGAGCCCGAACCTTGGCCCTAATGATTCATATGAACTATCCATGGAAGATGGAGTGGAGGAGGACCTTACTGGGCAGCTATAGCCTTGCCGATCGCCGGGAAGACATTTTGGTGGTGGTGGTGGTCGGATTTCTGCAACTGCACTGTGAACTCCCTTGGCACCTTCAGGTAAAGGGTGGAACTGACTCCTTGGAGTCCAGTGAGGCTTTTAAGAACAAGAAATGGGGTGTTAGGTGGGGAAATCTTGCATTGCCATTATTGGCTCTTGGTCAAGGTTGGCGGCCATGGTAGGTAGGGGGAAAGCTGGCTCCAGCCAGTCAAGGAGTAGCTGGTTGAATATGGGCCGCCTTCCTGGTCTTAATGAACGAATGGGAGGTTGGGGAAGGGGAAGGAATGAGCCCAAAGTCTCCTCCATTGCTTCTCTTTCACTTTCTCTCTCTTCCCTTAGGTGGGTTTTTCTCTCTCCTTCATACCAAGCTGAATTGACTCCTACCTAACCCTATGGTAGCCCACATGTCCATTTCATCCATTAAAGCAAGGTTAGCCCAAGTGAATTGGGCTTGAGCTTGAGTTAGCCCATTTGGCCTAGCTTTACCCAAACCTAGGCTAGGGTTGACCTTGGTCAATTGGGTATTTGAGGTTGCTCCTAATGGGTCCTTGGTGACCCATTTGCCTACCCTATGGCCTAGGTATGGTTGTGTTGGCACTTGGAGGTCACTTGACCCTTAAGTAGGGCACTTTGACCACTTTGGGGCTAGGGTTGACTTTGGTCAACTTAGCCTCTTTGGTTGGCCCCAATAGGTCCTTGGTGACCCATTGGCCTCTCACTAGGGTTAGGAGGATATGTGTGGGGTCCACTTGGCTAAGGGAACTTCAAATGGCCCTTGCGTAGGTCAGTTTGACCCAATGTAGGTTAGGTTGACCCATTTAGGGTTAGAGTTGACTTTAGTCAACTCTACCACTTTGACTTCCCTCCATGGGTCCTTAGTGACCCATTGATCCCACTTTAGGTCTAGAAAGTCCTTGGTAGGGTTAGTTGGGCTTTACCATGGCACACTGCCTTTAGTTAGGACACCTTGCCCAATTTAGGCCTATGGTCGTTCTAGGTCAACTTGGGCACCCTGGGTTGACTTCAGTGGACTCTTAGGGCTCTACCAGACCTTACAACGGGTTGATGAGACCATTGCGGGGTCTTGGAGTCTTGGTGAAGCCCCATGATCATCTTAAACAAGAGTTCAGAAATTTACTATGTGCAGACCATAGTGGTCTCACCCACATTCTTAGGTTTACTTGGTTTTCTTGGGCTTCCTAGGGTTTTGTCATGACCTAGTCATGACCTAAACCACTCTTAGGGGTCTAGTTAGAAATGGGATGTTACAAATCCTAATAAACAAAACAAAGATTTCGTCCCCGAAATCAAGGTTAAGTCTACGAGAATTTCTATCGAAGAAAAGGAAACTTGTAACATCCTATAAGAAGTGAAAGATTACATCAAGACACCATGTTTGCCAGGTGGGGTTTAAAGGGAGACCTAAATCTATGACCAATTCGCCCAATTGGCAAAATCAAGATCCCAATAAACAAAAGATTAGCCTCTACTCTTCCTAGAGCAGCCCTACTAGTTTAAAACAGGAAAGTAAATTGAACATCTTGAGTGGTTGTGAGGTATACCTGACTGAACAGTTCTGCATACTTTTGTAGAATCAGGTCCTGCGGTTCCCAGGTATGCTCCTCCTGGCCATGGTTTCTCCACAAAACCTTGACTAACAGAACCTTCTTGCGACGCAAGATCCGTACTCCTCTGTCATCGATCAGAACCGACTCCAAGTGAACTGACCGGTCTGAAGATACCAGTCCATCTGTGGTCAAAATCTGCTTCTCCGGGCATAGTAGAGCCCTCCTAAGTGAAGATATATGGAACATGTCGTGTAAACCTACCAGTTCCGGTGGCAACTCCAGCCTGTAAGCTAGGGGTCCGATCCGCTCCAGGATCCTGTAAGGGCCCATATACCTAGGGCTGAGCTTCTTCTTCCGACCGTGCACTCGTGAAACTCCGTGCATGGGCCGGATCTTCAAGAAAACCCGGTCTCCCACCTGAAACTATACCTGACGTTGCCGGGCATCGTAATACTTAGTATGTCGGCTCTGCGCTTCTAGCATTCTGTCCCGTATCAGACTCACCTGAGCCTCAGTGTCTTCAACAAAATCCGATCCCAACGCCTTCGGATCCTCGTCCTGAATCCATGAAAGCGGAGTCATACATCTCCTTCCGTATAAGGCTTCATAAGGAGCCATCCCTATGCTGGACTGGTAGCTATTGTTATAGGAGAACTCGACCAGTGGTAAAAGCTTCTCCCAAGGTTCGTTTCGATCCAGAATGCATAGCCTTAGGAGGTCCTCCAATGTCCGGTTGGTGCGTTCCGTCTGCCCATCCATCTGGGGATGAAATGCTGTGCTGAAGGTCAGCCGTGTGCCTAAGTAAGCTTGCACGGAACTTGAAAGAAATTGTACCTAATCACCTAGAGGGGGGGAGGGGTGAATAGGTGACATTAATCTTTTTAAACTTTTAGGCAGATTTAATCACAGATATCACAGAACATAAAACAACAACCACAGAATCATACACACACAGAGTACACACAGTTTTATAGTGGTTCCCCAAGGTCTGGGTACATCCACTTTCCTCCTTCGCCTATCTAGTAGTGTACTAGATTCGGCCAAACTCCTCCACTATTCCTCAGATCCTCAGATCTTACACTCAGAACCCCAACCAGGTTCCTACAACTCAGGCCCAAGGCCCTACCACTCAGTCTTCACAAAGACCTACACTCAGCCTTTAACAAGTCCTACACTCAGCCCTCAATAAGGCCTACACTCAGAGAAATGAATCTCCTACACTCGGGCACACAGGCCTTACCACTCAGCCTTTATAATTTCAGGCTTACAACTCAGATCCCTAAGGATCCTACAAGAAATTAAGAATACAATGTATATACCTATAACTCTGAATAAGAGAGAAGAGTTGACAGGTTTCTTGATGAGTTCTTGGAAGAACTTTGCTGAGATCAACCTCCCTTGGCTTTCTTCAAAGCTTCTTGAATTTAGAATACAATAGGGTTGAGTCTCTCTGCAGCTGATCTTCAATCACTGCAACTTAAGATTCAGAATTCAATCTGAAACTTTCTTCACAGCCTGGTTCCACAGCTGTCTTCTTGGAAGGAGCTCTCTCTCTCCAACTACTTAGATCTTCACTTGAATTAATTCTTCAATGAATTGCTTGATCATGTTCTTCTGTTGACAGAATAAGCCTTTATATAGGCTTTCTTCATGGTGACCGGCTGATCCGGTTTCTAACAACTTTCTGACAGCTCTGACAGTTGCAGTAGACCGGCTGGAATGGCAGCTGTCAAGTCATCCAGTCACTTCTTGAAATTTCTGTAACTGTCTGAAAGTGTCGAGACAGTCTGTCTTTAAGTGTCGACACTAATAGAGTAAGTGTCGACACAAGTTGACTAAGGGTCTGTTTGGCGCAGCTCTGGCGGCTGGAAAATCTCTATTCCAGCCGCCAGAGCTGTTTTATATGTGTTTGGGACAGCTCCCTGTGAAGAGCTTTTCAATCCGCCAGAGCTGTTTTGCAGCTTTTCAGAAATCTCCCTCCCCTCAGCTTCTGCTCTTGCAAAATAGCTTTCTCTCTCACAGGTTTTGGAAATCTAATGGTTTCTTCAGATGAAACATGCTTAGAGGTCGGACGGCCTTCCTCCGGCGATTCCGAGCCCCTGACGGCCTTCCTCCGGCGATTCCGAGCCCCCGACGTCCTTCCTCGGGCGATTCCGAGCGCACTTCTGCACAGAATACCCAAACACTCTGCAGCTTTTCAAAACTGCTCCCCAGAAATCTATTTTAAAACAGCTCTATCCGGACAGCAGCTTTTCAATCCGCCAGAGCTGTCCCAAACAGAGCCTAAGTGTCGACACTAGTCTTCATGGTGTCGACACAACTCCTTGTGTTGTAGAATCTGCTTCTTCAACATGTGTCGACACTGATCCTGTGTGTCGACACAAGTTCTTCTTTTTTGATACTTAGCTGATTTCTTGTAAGTGTCGACACAACTCCTTTGTGTTGATACATCTTCTTGTGTTGATACTTGTTAAGTGTCGACACATCTTCTTGGTGTCGACACATGCCTTCTGTGTTGATTCTTTTGCTGAGTGTCGACACATCTCCTTTGTGTCGACACTTGTACTTGGACTTCATTGAAATTTACTGAGTGTCGACACATCTTCCTAGTATCGACACTTTCTTCATATGTTGAGACTTTTGCTGTGTGTCGACACTGATCCTTTGTGTCGACACTGATCCTTTGTATCGACACATTCTTCATGTGTTGAGACTTTGGCTGAGTGTCGACACATCTCCTTTGTGTCGACACTTGTACTTAGAATTTGTTGAAGTTTGCTGAGTGTCGACACAGCCTCCTAGTGTCGACACTTGTACTTGAACTTTGTTGAAGTTTTGCTGAGTGTCGACACAGACTCCAAGTGTCGACACTTTCTGATATCGACAAAGCTCCTCTGGGTGTCGACACTGCTTCTAAGTATCGACACAGCTTCTCTGGACATTTCTTCATTGAGTGTCGACACAACCTATATGTGTCGACACTTTCCTTCTGGTGTCGACTCTGCATTCCTGGTGTCGACACAATAACTCCAAGTGTCGGCACTGCTTCTCTGGGTGTCGACACAAGTCTTCTTAAGTGTCGACACTTTGCTTCTGGGTGTCGACACATGGACTTAGAAACTTTTCAGCTTTCCCTGCAAATACTTAACCTGCACAAGGTAACTCAAAATACATCAAATACATTTTGATGTATATCATTGAGTAGGGCGAGGCTTCTTCAAATCAGGTACATTTATTCCAATGTACCCAACAATCTCCCCCTATTTGGAGAAGTCATAACCCTTAGTCAATGATATACAGCATACATAACAAAATCACAGTATGATGTAAAACAGGATTATATAAACAGGGTAAGTACATAAACATGTATAAACAAACATGTATACACACATATCTCAGAACAATAATGTAATAAATTTAACACATATCACATAGTTCTAAGAACTTCAACATTTTCATTATTCAAAAGTTTACAGAAAGTTTTAATACAAGTGATTACACATAGTAAACTTAAGAAAAATTTCTGTCCTATTGCTGCTCAGGCTCCTTGATCACAATGCCCTTCCCTGATTGTATCTTTGCTTGGACTGGGGATTCAGTGTCTTCAGCAGCAGCAGGCTTCTTCCCTTTAAGATCCTTCTTTTTCAAATCTTCAGCTTTGATCTTTTGCCTTTCAAAGTAATGATAAGGCTTTGGAAAATACTTGCTAGGCTCCTGGGTAGTAGGAGGTAGCTTTCCCATCCTATCCTTTCTTCTATATTGCACAATTGCCTCTTGCCTGGTCTCATGCTTCCTCCACTCCAGTTCAGAATACCACTTGTTTCTATCCTGGATATTGTCCTTGGCAGCCTTCCATGCAGTCAAGATAATATTCCTGGAAGTGGGGCTCCACTGTTCAAAATCAGGCCTCAATTTAGCTTGCTCTCTGAATCTTTTCTTAGATAATTGAGTCTCTTGTTCTTTCTGCAAAGCTTCTTGTTCCTTTAGTATAGCCTCTGGCACTGGCTAAACCACTTTCTCTATGATGACATTTTGATTTCCTTCAGGAGGACTATACATTGACAGTATCTCTTGCTGTACCATGTCAAAGTCTGGTGGAGGGTATATTACTTGAGCCACTTCAGCTTGTTCCCCTCCAAGATATGCAGGATTAATCCCAGACTCTACAACATTGTCATCATCACATAATGGAGGATATCCAAGGGTGGCTCTGATGGAATTTGAAATCCATTTTGCATGATCAGAGCCTGCTTTGACTAACACCCTCTCCCCCTTTATGACTTCTCTTTCAATGTGATCCCTAAGATCATCTTTCTGAAATCTGATTTGTGCATTTAGGTAATTTACTCAATCTTTGTAGAAAGGTTTCAACCTTTGGAGTTTTTCAGTTATTAACTTCTGAGAATCTTCTATATCAGTTTTAACAGCAGTGAGGCTCTCTTGCAATGCTTTGTCAAATTCTTCTTTGGCAGTGGTCAGGGCTGCATTCTGGGCAGTTGCTATATTCTTTAGTTCAGTTACAATGGCATTGTGGGAAGCTGTCAAATTATCATTCATCCTTATCTGATTCTCCAGAACATAGCCTTACTTCACTTCAAGTTCTTCAAGTTTTGTCTTCAGTTTCTCTTGATGTGTGGCCAGATAGACTACTGTATTTCCTCCCTTATGAAAGCAGTCAGTCATTTCTTTCTTGTTCAGATTTACTTCAAATCTGATTGACTTGATGTCTTGGGCCAGATCAAACTACAGAGATTTATTCCCTTCATCTACATACTTTTCCAGAGCTTGCCTTTGCTCATCAAGCTTAATTTGTAAAGCCACCATCAATGAACTGTAATCTGTTGATGGGGCAGGCTATGGTGCAGGCTGTGGTGTAATTGTTTGTAAAGCCTTTTTGTAAGTCTGGCTTCTTCTTTTGAAGACTTGGAACTTTCTCTTCTTGGCTCTTGCAGCCTCTTCATCCTCTGATGCAGATGTGCTATCAATGTTCACTTTGTCCTTAGGACTTGGAGGTAACTCCTTCTCAGTCCTTAGTGGTTGCTCAGCTTCCTTTTGCTTCTCAGTCTCTTTGCCTGCGGTTTACTCTATATTCTCCACTTGCTCCCCCTCAATAATTACCTTCTCCCCCTCAGCAACAGCTTTTTCCACTTCAATGTCAGTTTGAAGAAGGTCAGGGAACAGTTCTTACAAAGTAAATTCCTGTTGAGGATGAGGTGGAGAATCTCTTATATCATCAACAACTTGATCAGCAACAGATGTGTCCTCTATGACAACATCTTGGGGTTGACTAGGAATCTAAGGTTGCTCATTAACATCAGACAATCTGTCAGTCATATCTTCATTTTCAATAGAGAAATCTAATTGGTTGATTTCAGTTATTACCTCAAGTATTGTGTGGGTAGCTTGTTCACTCTCAAGTGGAGTCGGCTCATCCACCAGTAGAGGCTCCCCCTGGATGGAATCCAGGTTAATTGGGCTAGCTTGTGGTAGCTCCCCCAGCCTTGGTGCATCTTCTTGTCTAGCAGGTGACTGGCCAGCATTTCCAGTGTCTTCTTCATCAGGAGTGAACACTACTTGCTCTTCAGAGCTGCTTGATGATTCTTGAGCCACAGGGCTGTCTTTTTCTTCTTCTTCAGGGGTGTTTCCTTCTCAGGAGTTGGCATTTCCTTGGTCAAGACTCTATCCCACCTAGAGAAAATTCTCAAATCTGTTCTCCTCATGTGGTTAATCTTAGTTCCAGCTGCTTGACCCATCAACTCTGGTATACTACCAGCTAGGTATAGACTTAGTATTCTACCCAAATTGCGCTTCTTCATACTCTCTTTTATCTTATCAAACAATACTGCAGACTAATCAGTATTAAGTTGGAAGATAATTCTTGTCATTAGACTAAACATATGAGCTGATATTCTGTCATGCCCTACAGGCTTGCTCAAGATAACCTTGCCAACAATTTCAGATAAGAATTTGCCTTGCATATTCATTCCCTTTCTGTTGAAAACAGATCCTATTTTCATGTTGGAGTCTAGTCCACACCATGTCAATGCTTCTCTAGTCTTAGAAGCAGAAACATCATCTTCTTCCTTTGTACTTGGTAGTTGTAGTACCTTTCTCAGACTCTTAGGAGAGACCTTTACCTTTGCCCCATGAACTCTTGACTTAATTTTGAGTCCTGATTCATCTAGGGTTGCTGCATTCAGAAATTCCAGGACTTCTTTCTTCCATATCTTGGTCGGTTCGGAAACAAGAAATTCTAACCCTGTCTCTTCTATTAGGGTTATCACGCCTTTGATCTCTGGTTCCGCGTCATCAAAAGCATGCCGCACGAGTTCATATCCTTCATTCACATTCCCTTCGAGCTTGGGCGCCATTAGGGTTTGAAGAAATTTGAATCTAGAGAAGGAGATGTCGACACACAAGTTTGGTCGTGAAACTTTGGTGAGCGTGTCGACAGACAATGACGAAAACCTATTTATACTTTTCCAGAATTAAAGATGAAAGGGTGCGTCAAAATACTTAAATTGTGTCGACACTGTTGATAAGTGTCGACACAGACTTATAATGTCTCGACAACTATGTGTCGACACAAGTATAGTCGACAGAATATATGTGTCGACACTTGTTTATATGTCGACACCGCTTAGCTCGACACTTAGTCGAGACTTTACCTGACTAATGTTGAGTAAATCCTAAGTGTCGACACCACATTGGATGTGTCGACACCTACTATTTATGTGTCGACACTAATTCTCTTAAGTGTCGACGCAGACTGTCTAGATGTGTCGACACCATTTCTCTGAAATGTCGACACCACTTTTCTGTGTCGACACAGACAACTCTGTGTGTCGACACCATTTTACTTAGCCAATTTTGAAAACTTATTCTAAGTTTATCATACCTAATTCAATTTTGAACCTATTGAATTTGGTTTCATCTAAGGGCTTAGTATACATGTCAGCTAGTTGATTATCTGTATTTATATATTCTAGTGAAATATCTCCTTTTTCCACATGTTCTCTTAGAAAATGGTATTTTATTTCTATATGCTTAGTCCTACTATGTGAGACAGGATTGTTTGCAATAGAAATAGCACTAGTAGAATCACAAAATAGAGATGTTCTACTTACTTGTATACCATAGTCTTCTAGCTGATGTTGAATCCATAGAAGTTGAGCACAGCAACTTCCTGCAGCCACATACTCTGATTCTGCTGTGGAGATATCCACACTTGTTTGTTTCTTGCTACTCCATGAAATCAGTCTTCCACCTAGGAATTGACAGGTACCTGTTGTACTTTTCCTAAATTCCTTGCAGCCTACAAAATCTGCATCTGAATAATCTGTCAGTTCAAAGTCTCCATTCCTAGGGTACCAAAGGCCTAGATAAGGTGTGCCCTTAAGATATCTCAAAATTCTTTTGACTGCTGTCAAATGAGATTCTTTAGGGCAAGCTTGGTACCTAGCACAAACACATGTAGAATACATGATATCTGGTCTACTAGCAGTCAAATACAATAGGGAGCCAACTATCCCTCTATACAAAGTCTCATCTACAGGTTTCCCTGCATCATCTTTGCTAAGAGACATACTTGACCCCATAAAAGTTTTCATGGTACTGGATGATTCCATACCATACTTCCTTATTAATTCTAGGGTGAACTTAGACTGGCATATGGATAAACCATTCTCAGTCTGTCTAACTTGGAGACCCAAGAAGAACTTAAGTTCCCCCATACTGCTCATTTCAAATTGTCCTTGCATAAGTTTTGCAAAACTTTCTGCAAAAACTATTTTCTGTATACAAAAATATGATGTCATCTACATATATTTGGACTAGTATGATCTTGCCTCTGGATTCCCTAAGGAATAGAGTCTTGTCTATTTTCCCCCTTGTGAATTTATTCTCAATGAGGAAACTAGACAGGGTTTCATACCAAGCCCTAGGGGCTTGTTTTAACCCATACAAAGCCTTCCTAAGTCTATAAACATAATTAGATTTAGTTGAATCAACAAAACCTGATGGTTGTTCCACATAGACTTCTTCCTTCAGATTTCCATTCAGAAAGGCTGACTTAACATCCATTTGGTATACTTTAAACCCTTGATAGGTTGCATAGGCCAAGAACATCCTTATTGCCTCCAGTCTGGCTACTGGAGCAAAGGTTTGATCAAAGTCAATACCTTCTTCCTGCCTATATCCCTTAGCAACCAGTCTATCTTTGTTCTTTATAATCACTCCATGCTCATCCATCTTGTTCCTAAAGATCCACTTAGTTCTAATTATGTTGTGGTCTTTTGGTTTAGGAACAAGCTCCAAGACTTTGCATCTCTTGAACTGGTTCAGCTCCTCTTGCATTGCCTCAATCCAATGAGGGTCTAGGATGACTTCTTCAAATTTCTTTGGCTCTACTTGGGATAGAAAACTGGAGTAGAGTACTGAACTTAGATTTCTGTTCCTTGTTTGTACCCCTTGACTTAGATCACCAATAATTTGATTGGCTGGATGATCTCTTAGATGCCTAGTAGCTGGAGGCAGCCTGGCTTCATGTTGAACTCCTTCAGCTTCTTCAACTTGCTGCACCCCTTGATCTTCTTCTACATCAGGTGCATCTAGTACTCCCCCTGGACAACAGCCACTATCATCTACATGCTGACTTGCAGTAGATCCTTCTTCAATAGTGAGCTTGTCCATCTTCTTAGTCACACATGTAGAGCTGCAAATACTTCAAAACCTTTGATGATTCCTTTTTCAGAACCACCAAAGGTGACTTTAGGACCATCCTTGATTGGTGTGTAGTCTTTTAGCAATCCCCTAGTTCCAGTTATGTGCCTGAAACATCCACTGTCCAAGTACCATATTGGAGAATGGTCACTTGGACTCACCTGCAAAACAGATTAGTTAACCTTAGAACCCAAAGAATTCTTGGGTCCTTGGTGCTGGTTAGTTTGTCTCTTAACAAAACTACCTGTAGCTTTTCTAGCAGGCAGATTGCTACTCACCTTGGCACTTGAATTGTGCCAACAGTCCATGGCAAAGTGGCCTACCTTGCCACAACACCAGCACTCAAATTTGTTGTACCTTTACTTAGGTACAACCCTGGCTGTTTTATTTACAGCAGGCTCCTTGTTGAGTACTGGGGCTTTGCCCTTAGACTTGGACTGAACAGTCCTAGCAGTTTTTGTAAACCCTAATCCAGTTTTACCCTTTTGATGTACAAATTCATCTATCAAAGGTAGAACAAACTTTGGTTTAGAAAACCTTGCAACTATGTCTCTCTCTTTTTGAAGAATAATCGCTAGATTTCTGATTTGATCATTTTTAAATGTTATAGTCCACATCTGAATAACAGTTATGTTCTTCAGCCTTATTATTTCATTTAGTTTTTGATCAATCAACTTATCAAAATCTGTTGCAGCCACTTTGAGATTAGCAATCTCCTTAGCCTGACTCTTGGTCAAGGATTTGCTTTTCTTCAAAGCTTGCAACACTACTCTATATTCATCAATTAATTGATGAATATCTCCTTCAGATTCATATCCACTCTCATCACTTGATGATGATGTATCTGAATCTGACTCAGTACTAGAAATTGAATCAGCAGAACAATTTTGTACCTGACTTGGTCCAGGCTGATCCTGGATTTTGTCTCCTTCTGACAAGGCCATCAGTCCCTGGCACTGATTATCCTCATGCTCATATATAGAGTTCATTAACTGGATGAACTCCTCTTCCTCTTCTTCAGCAAACAGTCCAATGTAAGCTTCAGCTTCTGAATCTGATTCTGAAGATGACATATCAGACAGACTTTTGTCCTTCTTAGCAACAAAAGACCTTTCCTTTTTGCCCTTTATCTAAGTCTTCTTCTTATCAGTTGACTCTTTCCTTTTCTCTGGACAGTCAGCAACAACATGTCCTTGTTTGTTACAACAATAACAGACTATCTTTGAAGATGTAGTTCTACTTGACTTGGGCTTTCTCCTGTCATTCTTTGATGACTTCTGTGAAGTGGATGGCTTAGACCTCCACTGTTTCTTCTTTAGAAACTTCTGAAAATGTCTTGTGAAAGCTGCAAAGTCCTCATCACTCTCACTGCTTTCAGAATTCTTACTTTCTAACTCATCTGTCTCAGTCTCAGCAACTTTTAGAGGTGGAGATGGAGACTTACTTTTATATTTCCTGGTGGCTTCTGTCTTGAATGCCACTGCTCTTTCTCTATGCTCAATTCTTGTAGTCTTCTCTTCCTCCTTCCTAACCATTAGCTGCATTTCATAGGATAACAGCTTTCCAAATAATATTGGAGGAGGAATATCTGCTAACTTGGTCATTTCCCTTATGGCACAAATCTTAGTATCTCAGTCTTTAGTTAGGGATCTCAAGAACTTATCATTCAGCTCATAATTGTTGAATTCTCTTCCATAAGACATCAACACATTGACAATCCTATAGAATTTCTTGTAGCATTCTATTATACTATCAGACATGCCTTGTCTGAAACTTTCATACTCCTGATTTAGTAAAGACTTTCTGTCCTGTCTAACTTCTTCAGAGCCCTCCATGTACACTATCAGTGTGTCCCACATTTCCTTTGATGTTTTACAGTGAATCAAATTCTGGAATGTAGCATCATCTATTGCACTCACAATAACATTCTGGGCCCTCTTGTCCATAGTGGCCAGAATAATCTCATCTTTAGTCATCTCTAAAAAGTCCTTTGGAGTTCTCTGATTTGCATCCAGGACTGATACTTTCATAGGCACATATGACCCTTCATTGACTGTGATATAGATTCTAGAGTCAGAGGCTTCCATAAATAGTCTAACCCTTTCTTTCCAGATGCCAAAAATCTCCTTTCCACAGATTGTCAACTTCATGGATCCAAGTTCTTTGTGATTCTCCGCGGAACCCATTTTCTTGATTTTCTTGATTCTGCACTTGATTATACTGAATCTGCCAACAAGATCTTGTACTCAGACTGTTATGTCCTTTTTGAGTAACCTCCCTCTGATACCACTTGAAAGAAATTGTACCTAATCGCCTAGAGGGGGGGGAGGGTGAATAGGTGACCTTAATATTTTTAAACGTTTAGGCAGATTTAGCCATAGATATCACAGAACATAAAACAGCAACCACGGAATCATACACACACAGAGTACCCACATTTTATAGTGGTTCCCCAAGGTCTGGGTACATCCACTTTCCCCCTTCGCCTATCTAGTAGTGTATTAGATTCGGCCAAACTCCTCCACTATTCCTCAGATCCTCAGATCTTACACTCAGAACCCCAACCAGGTTCCTACAACTCAGGCCCAAGGCCCTACCACTTAGTATTCACAAAGACCTACACTCAGCCTTCAACAAGGCCTACACTCAGCCCTCAACAAGGCCTACACTCAGAGAAATGAATCTCCTACACTAAGGCACACAGGCCCTACCACTCAGCCTTTATAATTTTAGGCTTACAACTCAGATCCCTAAGGATCCTACAAGAAATTAAGAATACAATGTATATACCTACAACTCTGAATAAGAGAGAAGAGTTGACAGGTTTCTTGATGAGTTCTTGGAAGAAATTTCTGAGATCAACCTCTTTTGGCTTTATTCAAAGCTTCTTGAATTTAGAACACAATAGGGTTGAGTCTCTCTACAGCTAATCTTCAATCACTGCAACTTAAGATTCAGAATTCCATCTGAAACTTTCTTCACAGCCTGGTTCCACAACTGTCTTCTTGGAAGGTGCTCTCTCTCTCCAACTACTTAGATCTTCACTTGAATTGATTCTTCAATGAATTGCTTGATCATGTTCTTCTGTTGACAGAATAAGCCTTTATATAGGCTTTCTATATGGTGACCAGCTGATCCAGTTTCTAACAACTTTCTAACAGCTCTGACAGTTGTAGTAGACCGGCTGGAATGGCAGCTGTCAAGTCATCCAGTCACTTCTTGAAATTTCTGTAACTGTCTGAAAGTGTCGAGATAGTCTGTCTTTAAGTGTCGACACTTATAGATTAAGTGTCGACACAAGTTGACTAAGTGTCGACACTAGTCTTCATGGTGTCGACACAACTCCTTGTGTTGTAGAATCTGCTTCTCGACACTGCTTCTTCAACATGTGTCGACACTGATCATGTGTGTCGACACAAGTTCTTCTTTTTTGATACTTAGCTGATTTCTTGTAAGTGTCGACACAACTCCTTTGTGTCAACACATCTTCTTGTGTTGATACTTGTTATGTGTCGACACATCTTCTTGGTGTCGACACATGCCTTCTGTGTTGATTCTTTTGCTGAGTGTCGACACATCTCCATTGTGTCGACACTTGTACTTGGACTTCATTGAAATTTACTGAGTGTCGACACATCTTCCTATGTCGACACTTTCTTCATGTGTTGAGACTTTGCTGTGTGTCGACACTGATCCTTTGTGTCGACACATTATTCATGTGTTGAGACTTTGGCTGAGTGTCGACACATCTCCTTTGTGTCGACACTTGTACTTAGAATTTGTTGAAGTTTGCTGAGTGTCGACCTAACCTCCTAGTGTCGACACTTGTACTTGAACTTTGTTGAAGTTTTGCTGTGTGTCGACACAGCCTCCAAGTGTCGACACTTTCTGATGTCGACAAAGTTCCTCTGGGTGTCGACACTGTTTCTAAGTGTCGACACAGCTTCTCTGAACATTTCTTCATTGAGTGTCGACATAACTTGTATGTGTCGACACTTTCCTTCTGGTGTCGACTCTGCATTCCTTGTGTCGACACAATTACTCCAAGTGTCGACACTGCTTCTCTGGGTGTCGACACAAGTCTTCTTAAGTGTCGACACTTTGCTTCTGGGTGTCGACACATGGACTTAGAAACTTTTCAGCTTTCCCTGCAAATACTTAACCTGAACAAGGTAACTCAAAATACATCAAATACATTTTGATGTATATCATTGAGTATGGTGAGGCTTTCTTCAAATCAGGTATATTTATTCCAATGTACCCAACAGATATCCACTCCCTAGATGTGAATCGACCATCCCGATCTGACACGATCGTCCTGGGCACCCCGTGGTAACGAATGAACTGCTCTACGAATCTCCGCACTAGTGCCCCAACCGAGTCATCTTTTCTGATCGGAATGAATCTGGCCACCTTCGTCAGCCGATCGACGATGACCCAAATCGAATCGTTTCTCATCCGTGATTGGGGAAGGCTATGAATGAAATCCATCGCGATGTCCTCAAATTTCCACTCCGGCACCGGAAGTGGCTGTAGCAATCCTGTGGGGTTTCTGCACTCCGTCTTCACTAGCTGACATGCCTCACAATGAGTCACGAAGTATGTAATGTCCTTCTTCATCCCCTGGCCAGAATATTGTCTTCTTCAAGTCTGCCGTCATCTTGGTGATCCCCGGGTGTATAGAATATATACTACAATGTGCTTCCGCCATGATGCCCTCCTGAATCTGACCTCCTGCGGGTATATAGACCCTGCCTCTAAAATATAGCAATCCATCTCTCAGTGAATAATCTCCCGTCGAGCCCTCATCCAAGGCTTGGAATATCGGCTCTGCCCATGAATCTATTTTCTGTCCGTCCCAAATGTGGTCTCGAATATCATCTATGGCAACCTTCGATGCTAGATACTCCATGTACAGTTCTGGATCATTCTCGGACACTAGGGATATCTGCATATCTCTGAAAGACCGGACTAGCTCCATGGACATTAGTTGTGGTCCCTTCCCTGAGGTATCTCCTTTGCGGCTCAGATCATCTGCCACCACGTTTGCCTTCCCGGGATGGTAGTGCATGGTGTACTGGTAATCTGACAGGAACTCCACCCAACGTCTCTATCTAATGTTGAGTTCCTTCTGTGTGTCCACATATCTCAAATTCTTGTGATCGGAGAAGATGTCACAGTGAACCCCGTAGAGGTAGTGTCGCCAAATCTTCAGAGCAAAGATCACTGCACCGATCTCCAGATCATGCACCGGATAGTTCTTCTCATGTATCTTCAGTTGTCGGGAGGCGTAGGCTATTACGTGCCCGTTCTGCATCCGAACGACACCCATCCCCTAGTAGGAGGCATATGTGTACACCTGGAATCCCTCCCTTCCCGACGGAAGAGTGAGAATGGGAGCCGAGGTAAGCCGACCTTTCAACTCCACAAAGGCTGCCTCGCACTGTGGCATCCAAATGAATGGGGATTCCTTCTTCGTCAGGGATGTAAGAGGGAGTGAAATCCGGGAGAATCCTTCGACAAACTTCCGGTAATATTCAGCAAGTCCCAGGAAGCTCCATACATCCGTGGATGTCTTCAACGGTGGCCAATCCTGTACTGCCCGAATATTGGCCGGGTCTACTGCCAACCCTGAACTGCTGATGATATGACCTAAGAAGGCTACCTCCTTTATCCAAAACTGGCATTTGCTGAACTTCGCGTACAGCTGGGATTCCCGTATCCTCTCTCGAGTCAAAGTCAGGTGTCGTGTATGCTCCTCCTCCGTCCTTGAGTAGATGAGGAAGTCAATAAATACGATGACGAATACATCCAAATACTCCTCAAATACCCTGTTCATGAGGCTTGTAAATGCTGACGGCGCATTAGTGAGCCCGAATGGCATCACTATAAACTCGAACAGTCTGTACCTACTACTGAAGGCGGTCTTTGGGATGTCCTCCTCTCGAATCTGTAGCTGGTAATAACCTGACCTCAAGTCAAGTTTTGAGAAGAAATGCGATGCGTCCAGTTGATCGAACAACTCGTCAATCCGTGGCAGCGGGTATGTATTCTGGACCATCAGTCTGTTTAGCGCTCGATAATCAATACACAAGCAGAGACTTCCGTCATTCTTTTTGACGAATAGTACCGGGTCTCCCCACGGTGAAGAGCTTCGCCGAACAAAAACTGCCTCTACTAGTTCCTGGAACTGACTTTGGAACTCTGTCAACTCTTTCGGGGCCATCTGGTAAGGGGTCCTAGATGCCGGCTTGGCCCCCGGCACAAGCTGTATCTAGAAGTCCTGCTCTCGGTGCGGAGGTAGTCCTGGCAGTTTCTTTGGAAAGACGTCAGCGAAATCTCGCACAACCGGGATGTGTGCCACAGACTCCTTGGCCTCCGCCATCTCAAATGGAATCTGATAAACCTCCTCTCCCTGTAGATGGGCCTTAATAGCCTGTACTGAAGATAAGAGCATATGAGAGGCAGGTCTTATACCTTCGATGATAATGACAGAGTCCCCGTGCCTCACGGTGATCCTCTTTGCTTGGCAATCAATCTGGGCATGGTTCCAGTGCAACCATGTCATGCCCAGGATCAGCTTAAAGACTGGCATCCTTAGGATCGTTGTCGATACTTAGAATGACTTTCCGCCAATCTTCGCCTCCATGTTGCAGTGGGTAGAGGTGAGTATCTCTGATCCATCGTGTAGACGCACCCTCCTCATCAGGCCTATGAACCGCTCAACTCCTTCCAGCCCTTCCAGGAAGGCATCCGACACAAACGAGTGCGAGGCACCCGTATCGAACAGTGTATAGGCAGGCTTGCCGCTGATGAAGACTATACCTGGGGCGTTTAAATGTCTTAGTATCTTATAACGAGTTTTCTTTCCTATTTATTCTACCTAGTGCAGTTCTACAAATTGGGCAACTGAGAAAGGGAATTCTATTTAAACAATTAAACATCTAGGCGTACCTACTATGACCTGCTCTGGGTTCCGAGGCTGTGCCAGGTCCAAAGCATACACCTACTCCATTTCTTGTCTACGATCCCCACCCTAGTATCCACGTCCTCGGCCACGACCTCGGCCTCCAAAATATTGCGCTGGCTGGGCAGCCGGTGGTGCTGGTGGGGGTGCCCCCCTCATGGGGCAATTTCTCCTGATGTGCCCACCTGATGTCAATTGAAGCATTCTAGCGGGGGATATGTCATTCTCCCGGGTCTCCGTCCCTCCCGTGCCTAAAGAGGTGGTGGAGACACCACCACAGGCTCCATTGTCTCCTGTCTTGCCTCCTGACGAGGCGGGTCCTCGACCCTCCTCCCTTCCGTGATACGGGCTCGTCTCTGATCGTTCTTGATCCTCGACCCTGATCCTTCGTTGCCTGTTTCCGGCCCCGAGTAGCTTGCCAATTAACATCTATCCTTTTTGCCATCTCTAGTATCCGGGAAATGGGCCCGTCGGATACAAACAGTAGAGTCTCCCTCAGCTCCTCCCGTAGGCCCTTGTAGAATCTTTTGGTATATCCTGCCTCATCTAACTGATTAGAGTCCGCAAACCGGGCCAGATGGTTGAACTCTCGGTGGTACTCCACCACTGTCTTGTTCCCCTGTCTCAACTGCAAAAACCTATCCTCCAGCTCGTCCCTGGCCGACTGTGGAAGAAAGTGTTCCAACAGCGCACCCCTGAACTCCCCCAAAGAAATCTCTGCTACTTCCATGTCCGCAATTGTCGTGTCTAGCGAGGTCTTCCACCATCTCTTTGCATGCGACTCCAGGCAGGAGATCACCAAGGGCACCCTCTCCTCCCAAGGGCACCGTATCCCGGTCAGCATCTCATACATAATTACCAGCCATTCCTCTGTCCGCACGGCCGACTCAGTCCCCAAGTAGGATGGGGGAGAAAGTCCTCGGAAAATGCTCAACCGCTAGCCCCGGGTTTGACTGTGGAGCCGGAACCTGTTGTGCCCTAAACGCGTCCAGGATATCTGTCAGAGTCTGTCACATCTCTCACTGTAGGAATGGAGTGGGGACCGGGGGAGGTGGTGCAACGTCCGGAGTCTGCTAGACTCCGCCTTCTGGTGTAGGTTGTGCTGGGGGTTGTGTAATAAAAGTCAATAGTAAGTAATCGACTCTAACCTAATTAAAAGTGGACGATTTACATGTGAACCCCCATATGGGCACACCACTGCTTCTGCTGCTTAGTTTGTCCCCAAACTAAACCTGTGCGGGAGTGACCCAGGGGTTGTGGACTGCTACTTGTCGATCGAGGTTCGCTCTAGTACCACTTGTAAGACCCCCTTTTTTCTTTTTAAAACACCGGGGTCTTAGGCCCAGAACCTCCGCTTTGCGGTGACACCTTCGCACTCAGGAAGGTCATCACTACAAAACGCTAATCCTGTCGGCCAAATCGATCACAACTGTAGCAAAATAGTAAACATGTCCACAGAAATCACATATATATGTAAATAATCTTCACGAAGGGAGTGTCCACAGATACACAGAAATATAAGATCTTGGGCTCATGCCCAGTACATCATGTACTCATTACAATTCTCTCAATGCAGAAGTTGATACTATAACTAATAATGATCAGGACTCACAGTCCCTGTCGTCTGAACTCCGGAACTAGACTGCCTGATCTCCAAGCGTACCGACCTTCGGGGCTGCTCCTCCATGCTGGGCTCTACGATCCCCTAAAATAATGTGGTTCGAAAATCGTTAGTCTAAAAGACTAAGTCCTATCATCCCCCGCCCCATCCCCCATGGCCCCTAGGCACCGAGTGGGGAGAAGGAAAGGATAGGACATGAAAGTGGAGATTAATCAAGAAATAGATGACAACATACCTATACTAGCAATTTTTATAGTACATGTGGCAGTAAAGTAAAGTATGAAAAATAACCTTAACTTATACGGAACATATAAGCAAGGGATCTTTTACAGGTCTCCCATCGTATTAAAAGTCTCATATCAATTTATACGTTGGGGTGTCAGTTAATAAAAGTAGTATATATATAAAGAATTTAACCTTAATTTATAAACTTGCCCACACAAGCTTATAGATCAAGGGGTCGTTATACAGGGCCTATTGTATAAGCGTCCCATACCACTTATACAATTGGTGACAGGGGTTTTATGCTATGATTATACTATGACATGCAAATGGGTTATGATGCGATCATGCAAGTGCAACTCACCCTCCCGACTCTGTGCACACAGACCTTTAGTTCCCCCTTTCTGGAGCCTCACCTCCCAGGATACCTCCGTAGTGGAAGATGAAAGCGGTGGGTTGGGCCTTGCCGACCTGTAAACCAGTAAAGCACTACCGGTCAGACATATCGTACGCCTCAATACTGGTGCACAAAGCGGACTCCTGCGTACTCTTGCCGGCTGGCGCACCGGACTTCTATTGGCGAAGTGCTAGACACACTTGCCGAGTCAACATATTGGCATCGGTGCATCGACACTCCAATACCGAAGACCCACCACCTTTATTTTATGCACATGCATCCTTATGTTTCATCACCGAGCCAAAGCTCCCAAGACCATCCCGTCCGTCACAAACATCAACCGAGCCAAAGCTCGCCGGGCCATCCTGCCCCTCACAAATATCAACTGAGTCAAACCAACTTCCCGAGACACCGGGTTGTGTGAAAGTGAATCCCTAATTATTCTAGTTGCTCTTTAAGATTTATCACCCCTACAGTTTACGTTAGCCCAGGACTGCCCAAGGTATACCCCGTGAAGGGCTCTCGAAGGCACTAGGAACTACGATGAGATTACGCCCAAAGCTCCCTTTCGCAAGGCACTTACTATTATTGGTTGCTACCCGGTTTCCCGACCCTTAATTAATTTTACTGAATCTAGCCCTAGTGCATTAAACACTTCCTCCCTACGGGGAAGACGATCTTTCGTCGATCCCGGGCACCGCCTAATTCTAGCCAATACATCCCTCTACTTATCCTACTACCAATAAGGAACTTATTTTTATCCAACCAAACCAGCATACCACTAATCCCAAAACATGCATTAAACTATACTCCAACATAATTTCTGCAATTTTTATTATATGCAGACCACTTAAGATATATGACCCGTAAAATGGGAGATACAATAAATAATCATCCAGTACTCCTATAATAATTATTGGAGGGCCATTATGAGCTTTGATGACTAAATCCATAATTCACAATTTTCCTATTTATCTGATAATTTATTTAATTAATTAAGTAGCCAAAAATCTCATGTTCGAACATGAAGTACCAATTTCAAATAAGATAATATTCCACAAAATTTTTGTTAAATACAATATGAATATATAACTCAAAATCCAAAGCCTCAAAATTTTCCAGTAAGGTTTAACCCCATAATTTTAGTTTCAAATATATCCCATAATAATTCATTTTAAGATAATTTACCGCATTAATAATTCCAAAACTTCAGAGCAAATTCATGGATGATTTTAAGGGCATATAAGTGTTCTAGATCAAGTTTCACAATTTATCATTGAATAATAAGTCTATATTTGATTTTCTTCATATTATTCCAAGTTAACGTTTTAATGAAGAAAGTATAACAATTATATATCCAAAACTTCCACATAAATTTCCATATGAGCATACTGAACTAGGAACACTAATTTTCAAGTTTCATTATTTTTCAACAAGTATTAAGCTCTGTAAGAATTATTTAGCATGTTCCCAAATATTTGAGGTTGTGAAGTATGTACACTATTATTCCAAGTTAAGGTTTTAATGAACAAAGTATAACAATTATATATCCAAAAATTCCACATAAATTTCCACATGAGCATACTGAACTAGGAACACTAATTTTCAAGTTTCATTATTTTTCAACAAGTATTAAGCTCTGTAAGAATTATTTAGCAAGTTCCCAAATATTTGAGGTTGTGAAGTAGGTACCCTAATTATGTATCCAAAAATTCCATTAAAATTCAAACATGATTAGTATGGTCTAAAATTCCGTCTGCCAAATTTTCTTGATTGTTTTAAGAGTCTTGCTAACCTATTCTAGCCCCACAATATTTGTGCCCTAGGCTAGGGTTAGGGTTTTGTGGGCCCTAACCTTTCCAAAATTCCTTAAGATTTTTACCAGAGGGTTTAACCTATCCTAGCATCCTCCTTATAAAGTTACAAGTTCATTCAAGGTGTTTTGGCCTCATACCTTTCACAAGGCACAAAAGCCCTTCCTTAGGGTATGGCCTTAGATCTTAGGGCAAACCAATTCCAATCTATCCCATCTTTCATGATAAGGTGAAATAAGCCATGTCAAGCCAATGGCCCCAATCCCAACCTCTGTTGAAGTGATTTGGCCACTCAAAACCCAAAATACACCTTTTGATCAAAATACCCCTTTTAGGGCAAAGCTAGGGTTTACATGATTTCTATTTAAACCACCTCCAAATGTGATGAAATTTTAACCAGAGATTTATATTGATCCTAAACACCTCCCACCAAAATTTGGGTGAGTTTGGAGGTCATTTGTCCCTTAATTAACCCTAGATAAATTAAATATTTTCCAAAACTATAGAAACATTGTCCCCAAAAATTCTCATCTTTTGGCCGCACCTAGATATGGTCCAGGGGGACTCCCTGACAAAATTTCAATTAATTTTGACCAACGATGAACTATGGGCACTCAGTTTAATGTCTGCCTAGCCCTAGGTGTAGGTCCCACCAAAATGGGTGCCCTGGTCAAACTAGACACCAAATTGGTTTAAATCAATTTTAAAATAAAGTAGACCCAAAAGGTTACAAATCATGTGTTGACCATTTTCTCATACAGAGCTTCTAACTATTTTTAATAATTTAAAACATTAAATGTTAATAGTGTGACAGAATTCATGAAAATGAATATATAAACCTATAGTTTAATAAATCAACTTTTGCACGAATCTTGGCCGAAGTTTGACGGCATCCCTTCATTTCCTTCCTCCAGCCGACGGCTTCGATTCATCGCGCCTGGAGCATCTTCCAGCAGCTGCCGCTGGCGATCCGGCCACCTCCCCGGCCGACCACCGCCACCACCACCTCCGTTGAGGGGGTGGTTGTCGCCAGGCGGCGGCACAGACGCCGGAGAGCCGTTTTCTGGTCATCCCGAGAACTGGATTTCCATGGAAATACTAGGAAAAATTGAACTTGGATCGGGCTCAATTGAGCCCGAACCTTGGCCCTAATGATTCCTATGAATTATCCATGGAAGAAGGAGTGAAGGAGGACCTTGCTGGGTGGCTGTAGCCTTGCCGATCGCCGGGAAGCCATTTTGGTGGTGGTGGTCGGATTTCTGCAACTGCACTGTGAACTCCCTTGCCACCTTCAGGTAAAGGGTGGAACTGACTCCTTGGAGTCCAGTGAGGCTTTTAAGAACAAGAAATGGGGTGTTAGGTGGGGAAATCTTGCATTGCCATTATTGGCTCGTGGTCAAGGTTGAAGGCCATGGTAGGTAGGGGGGAAAGCTGGCTCCAGCCAGTCAAGGAGTAGCTGGTTGAATTGGGGCTGCCTTCCTGGTCTTAATGAACTGAATGGGAGGTTGGGGAAGGGGAAGGAATGACCCAAAGTCTCCTCCATTACATCTCTTTCATTTTCTCTCTCTTCCATTAGGTGGGTTTTTCTCTCTCCTTCATACCAAGCTGAATTGACTCCTACCTAACCATATGGCAACCCACATGTCCATTTCATCCATCAAAGCAAGGTTAGCCCAAGTGAATTGGGCTTGAGCTTGAGTTAGCCCATTTGGGCTAGCTTGACCCAAACCTAGGCTAGGGTTGACCTTGGTCAATTGGGTCTTTGAGGTTGCCCCTAATGGGTCCTTGGTGAACCATTGGCCTCCCCTATGGCCTAGGTAGGGTTGTGTTGGCCCGTGGAGGTCACTTGACCCTTAAGTAGGGCACTTTGACCAATTTCGGGCTAGGGTTGACTTTCGTCAACTTAGCCTTTTTGGTTGGCTCCAATGGGTCCTTAGTGACCCATTGGCCTCTCACTAGGGTTAGAAAGATATGTGTGGGGTCCACTTGGCTAAGGGAACTTCAATTGGCCCTTGTGTAGGTCAGTTTGACCCAATGTAGGTTAGGTTAACCCATTTAGGGTTAGAGTTGACTTTGGTCAACTTAACCACTTTAACTTCCCTCCATGGGTCCTTAGTGACCCATTGATCCCACTTTAGGTCTAAAAAGTCCTTGGTAGGGTTAGTTAGGCTTTACCATGGCACACTACCCTTAGTTAGGGCACCTTGCCCAATTTAGGCCTATGGTGGTTCTAGGTCCACTTGGGCACCCTGGGTTGACTTCAGTGGACCCTTAGGGCTCTACTAGACCTTACAATGGGTTGATGAGACCATGGTGGGGTCTTGGAGTCTTGGTGAAGCCCCATGATCATCTTAAACAAGAGTTCAGAAATTTACTATGTGCAGACCATAGTGGTCTCACCCACATTCTTAGGTTTACTTGGTCTTCTTGGGCTTCCAAGGGTTTTGCCATGACCTAGTCATGACCAAGACCACTCTTAGGGGTCTAGTTGGAAATGGGATGTTACAGTGCCCAAGGTGAATGGTGTTACTCCTATTACTTGCAAGTGGGTCTACAAGCTCAAGAAGAAGGTGGATGGAAGCATTGAGCGATACAAGACTCGGCTTGTTGCTTGGGGTTTTTCGCAACAGTATGGAGAGGACTATGGAGGAGATGTTTAGTCCAGTGGCGAAGATTACTTCAGTACGAGTGCTGATCTCTTTGGCGGCTTGCCAGGGATGGAAGTTGTGGCAGCTGGACGTAAAGAACGATTTTCTTTACGGGGAATTGACATGGACATCTTCATGGATCAGCCGCTCGGGTATATATCTGAAGAACATCTAGACTATGTCTGCAAGCTCCGGAAGGTGCTCTATGGGTTGAAGTAGGCTCCTCGAGCCTGGTATGGGAAGATTACAGAATATCTTTAGTTTTGCGGATATCTGGCTTAAAACTCTGATTCGAGTCTCTTCATCAAGAAGAAGTGGGAGCTTCTAGTCCAAGTGTTGTTGTACATGGATGACATGATTATCACGGGATATTCCAAGGAGGAAGTAGCTAGGCTGAGGGCAGGGCTAGCTATCAGGTTCAAGATGAAGGAACTAGGTGAACTGAACCATTTCCTGGACTTGAGGTGGAGAGGAAGGAGAGCGGCATACTCGTGTCACAGAAAGGCTCTGCGGAACGGATCGTTCAACGATTCGGCATGCAGGAGGGGAAGAGTAGCTCTAGTCCATTTGATTGTGGCATCAAACTTCGGCGGGATGAGGGGAAGATTCTTCCGGATCCTTTGGTGTTTTGGGCTCTAGTTAGGAATCTTATTTACTTGATGATTACAAGAAATGACATTGCTTATGCAGATGGCCACGTAAGTCGGTACATGGCGGAACCCAGGAAGCCTCATTTGATGGCGGCTAGAAATATCTTCAAGTACGTGAAGGCCACTTCTGACATGGGTCTCCTGTATAGGAGAGGCATAAAGTTTGTTCTTCAAGGGTACTCGGATGATGATTATGGGGGAGATTCAGACGACCGAAAGTCAACATCCAGTTACGTCTTCACTTGTGGATCATGGAGTATTTATTGGTGCAGTAAGAAGCAAGACTCGGTGTCTGTCTCTACTACGGAAGCTGAATACAAGGCCTCGGCCCTGGAAGCTCGGGAATCCATCTAGCTCAGCAGACTAGTAGAGGATGTCTATGAAGAAGTGCACAGTCTTACTTTGCTGAGAGGTGACAATGAGAGTGCCCTGAAACTGGTAAACAAACCATTTTGTCACGTTCGGACCAAGCATATCGAGATTGAGCACCACTTCATATGGGAGAAGCTGTTGGAGGGGTCTATGATGATGCAGCTTGTGCGGAGTGAGGATAATGTTGCAGACATTTTCACGAAGTTGTTGCCGAAGGTGCCGTTTACTCGGTTACGGGGATTGCTTGGCTTGATCACCACTTCTAACTTCAAGGGGGAGCGTTGAAAATTTTGATGTGAAAGTGGGTGATATAGCAGACCATGTGGTCTGAGCGGTCTGAGTCTGCGGCATGGGCGGACTGATGTTGCGGCCTGAGTGGTTGGTGGCCAGAGAAGAATTGGCCGCTCGGGCGTCTAGTGGAGTGGCCTGGGTGGTCTATCTTTGGAGGTCTGTTTGTGGCGGTCTGGTGGCGGTGCTCAGCTCGACCTGTGGTTCTACAGTGCTTGCTCTTGAAGTAGCCGTGAGGATTGGAGGTTATATCAGCGGAGATGTGTCGGACTTGATTAGAGTCTGCAGAGTCTACTACTGCGGACTGGTTTTGGAGATCGACGTTGGTCCTTGCCGAGCTCTCCGATGGTGCGGTGGGTATTGTCGCAGTCTTTGTGAAGGACTGTCTATGGAGTTGGCGGTCTGGGTTTAGTGTCTACCAAGCTCGCACCAGTTGGTGGGGTGCTGGACTTGGTCACATTCTGTGACAAGTTCATGGTGTTTACAGTTTTCGGAGAGTCCGCTGGTGACCAGGAGGTCTGCCCTTGGTCGTGGACTCTTGCAGTGAGCTGAGGCATTACTCTCGGGCTGTGTGGGCTGTTGTTGTGTCCGCATGTAGCATACGGACTGGCACAGTGATTGGAATGTTGTTCTGTCCTTGCATTGCCTGTGTGTGCACTGGCGTAGTGTCCTCCTGGTGTGGACTGACCTTGACTTGGCGCCTGGCGGGCTTTTTGGTGTTTGGCTAAGTCCTTACGGACTCGGAGGATTGGGCTTTGCTATATCCGAGCTGAGGTGGTGACTCTATTCATTAGGGTGGTGACCACACTACTCACCCCTCCTATAAATTGACCCCCGGGCACGTCTATAAGTTTTTTGTATTGTCTGGTTGCCCCTTCTTTTTGTTCTTAAAATGTTTGTGCTTTCTAGGATTGCTGCATTTATATTTTATTAAGTTTTTTATGCACTTTCACAATTATAGCAAAAGCTGTAAAAGATTTTAAGGATTTAAGAATACTCTATTCACCCCCCCCCCACCCGCTCTAGAGTATTTTAGATCTAACACATCACTTTCATCCCCCTTATGTTGCATATAGAGTCCGGAATCGAAGTACGGACATAGGCATTGTGTGTGAAGCCTATCCGGACGTGTTGGTCTGGATTGGTGATGTTGCATTTTGTATGGTTTGCCGGAGAAGACTTCATGCTTTGTGTTTTTGGGGTTTCTACGCGGTAGATTGCAGCAGGGATCCTTGGGGATTAACCCCAAGGCGCACCTGGAAAACTGAGCGGAAACGTAGTTCTGCTATCTTGGTGGCCGGGGAGCCGGCCTTATACATAATTGGGTTATGTGATGTTTGGAATTGATGCGGGATCCGAGAGAATCTTGGCTCAGGCGTACGTCTTAAGGTTACTACGTGGTGTAAGCAACGAGCAAGTGGAATCAGACCTGGGCTATATGGTTCGGTGCGAGAGAGGCAAAGAGGAACTGGCCGTTGGCATAGTCGGGAGCCTTAGACATTGGTCAGAAAGGCTAAAATTCTCACGTTGTTGCCATCCTGGGAATGGTGGTGAAGCCACGAAATTGATCGGATTCACTGATAATGTGCTCTGTTTGCACGGGGTGTTTTGACATGCGAGCCTACACCTGTGGCGAAGTATGCTTGTACTTTATTGTTTAGCTGGGCTAATGAAATGCAGGGAAGGAGCACCGCCGTCCCGAGTAATGGGCGGGGTCATTATAATTTGGTCGGCTTTGGCTGACCATTACCTTGTTTACCACCGTGCGGTGGAATGTTGCTTGCAGGTGCTGCGGATCCAGTACCAAATAGCGGGCTGAAGCCCATGTTGCTGAACTGGCCCTCGAAGGCCAAAGCGAATTGTTATTTTACTTTTGTCATGTGTGTCTGGCCTGCGAGCCGATGTATGTAAAACATTACTTTGTTAAGTGAAACTCTTGTAACGCCATAAGGCCAAGTTCTTTCTATGTATTTATTGTTTCATTCATGTGGTAGTTTGTGGACATTCATGTTAGTTGTTTATTCAATTATGGGTTCTTTCCAACTGTTTAAAAACTTCCGCTAAAATGCTATGTGTTAGGGCGAGTAGTCGTAGTTGGAATGTTTTGATATTCTTAAGTAACGCTTCCGACTTTCCGTGGTATATGGCGTCGGGTTCCAGCTGGACCCTCTGTTATATGTCATATGACGGATGGGGGTGTTACAAGTTGTACATAGTCCAATAAGCTTGTTGGATAGATGGGAGGGAAAGTGGATGTACCCAATTGGGGAACCACTATAAATCTCTGTGTGCTTTTCTATTGTTATTTTTCTTTCTTATTTACAGGTGCTAAGGACTTGCTCTATATCACCGTATGCTCAAAGATAAAAGAATATAACAAAGCACTTTAAAGAAAGCAAAAGATAATCTCAAAGAGACAAATAACCTATTCACCCCCCTCTAGGTGTTTTAGCTATCGTTGAAATAAATACTTTTAGCTTTCATATCACTTCTCCCGCTCGGTGCCTAGGAGTCATTGGGGGAAGGGTGAGGGAAATCAGGCTTAGGCTTTTTGACTAATGGTCGGTGGACCAAACATTTTAGGGGCTTCGGATGGGAGACAGGGACCAGCAGCAGGATTTGCAGCACCAGCAGAACGTGGTACACATGGAGGTAGGCCAGTCTAGTACGAGAGCGCCAGTCTCTTGCTCCGTGAGAGATAGACTTTCTTTAGCTTTCGCGAGTGAGTTTTACTGAGGACTTGATGTACCGAGCTTAAGCCCGTTTGACTTTCATTTGTACCGTTTATATTTCGTAGTTCTGTTATCATGTCGACTTGTTATGATTTTCTTACATATATCTTATATGTGATGTGTGGACTTGGACATATCTGATTTATGTATATTCTTCTCTTTCTTTGGTGATCGTAAGACCGGCAGGATCAGCATTTTGTAGTGACTACCTTTACGGGTGTTGGTGTCACCGTAAAATGGCGGTTGTGGGCGTAATACCATGTAGAATAGTAAAAAATGAGGGTCTTACAATGGCGGTCTCTAGTCCACTTGTAGCGAAGAAAAAGGCGTTCAGAATCGGTCAGATAATATTGGGTTATTTTCTAGAGTTTTAGTAGAATGTATACCACCGGTCTGAATCTTCTCCCATTCAGTGGCTGTGGTAAAAAATCTAAACATTAGCTGCCTAGACCGTTCGGAATCCATGTGCCAATGGTTGCCCCTTCCATAGCCGCGTGATCTCTTTTCCCTTGATTTTCTGTTGAGCCGGATTCAGGAAAAATTTGGCCGGCGGATTCAAGATTTTATCCGTCCCCTTCTTCCTTGACCATGACTTGTAGAAATTAATAGTTCTCCTAACATCTCCATGGTTATCTTGTAGGAAGGAAACTGCGGTTGTCGACTTCTTCACGACAACTATCCTCTTTATTTCCATCATTTTTTCCTTAAGATTTTGCATCCAGTCTCCTTCAGAGACCGCAGAAGATGGATCGACAGCCTTCTCCATAACTACTTAGATGTCAGAGAGAGAGGCCTCTAGCAAAGCTATCGGGGTGGACAACATCCTGTCCTGTTGTTGGAGCTTCTCCATATCTTTGAAGATATCACTCAGGTTGTTGCTAGCCGCTGGTATATTTTCGGGCTCATTCATCTTGGAGCAGGGCGTTGACAGACGGTCAGATACTTCTCTCTCCTGCGGCTTGTGCTGAAGGCTAGCCGCTCCGGTCTTCACGGAAGCATTCTTGTTTCCGACATTCATCTTTATCGTCTTTCTCCTTAACCTTTCCTCCAATGTCTCACTCTTTTTTCTTTGCCGCTTTAAGGAGGTGACTAACATGTCGACCCACTAGTCCTTGACTGTAGAATGATGGGAGGTTTCTAGCGGCTTCTCCGGATTGTTCTCCACCACTACCACCTCAGCCAGTTTGGAAAATTCGCCCGGCTGATTAGAGCCAACACTCTTCTCCACCATTCCAGAGATCTTTAGGAGGGGTTCTCCAGAAGGAGAGAAGGTGATGTCAAATGACGGCACACCTGTTGCTTGTGGGATAGCAGCTTTAGAAGCCTCTACCATTTTTCCTACGGTCTACAAGGACTCTACCACAGTCTTAGTCGGGCTCTTTGCCGAATCAGAGGTCCTTGGGGCGATCGACTTTTTTTGGTTTACTTCTTATTGCTGGCTAAAGCCTTCTGTCTTCTGGCTCTTCCTTTTCTTCTCATCCTCCGAGCTCTGTGCACGATCTAGTTTAGCATTAAGAATGTCTATATCACAGAAGATCGCGCTGGCTTGAAAAATACTCACTACTAGTGGCGAGTAACGACCCATGACTTCACAGAAATTCTGAAAAATGATAGAATTCAGGGCATTTTATAAACGCAACAACATTAAAAGTAGTTTCGGTCTCCGACTAAGTTCTACATTTCCGAGATTTCCTGAAATTTGGAAATGTGCGGGGATAATGTTTACCCAGAATCCATAACTAGTTCGCATCCCTCTTCAAGCCGAGCGGCTTGTCATTCTAGCCGCCTCTTCCAGCAAGTCGTCTTGTCCTCCGTCATACCGTGCGGCTACTTCCATCCGGCCGCCCTCGGGGAAGGTCCAGATTGGCACCAAGTCCAAGAGGCCAAGTCGCTCAACTCACTAGGGCAAACCCGACAGGCCAAACGGCTTCCCTCCTGTTCTCCTTGTAGTTTTTGCTTCCCCTCACCTCTGCCCGACTCTACATGTACCCCGAGCAGCCGATAATTTTAGCCTTGCGTAGCCCCCAAGCATATAAATAGGGGTGGCACTCCCTAAAGAACAATGACTCAAATTTAGAAGATCGCTTTTGACCTGTCGCGGTCTCAATTTTAGTGCCTTGCGGCCTACTATCCGGCCTGCTTCTTCTCTTCTTGCTCCATATCCCTTTTTACCGTAACCGCTTTCTTATAAATCAAGAGAAAGCCCGTCGCAAGAGAGTCTTTAGCTGAGGCGGGCGAATCTGTTGTTGTTGCTTCGTGCGGCTTACTATGTTTTTTCCTCTAACCGCTAGTAACCGGCTACTCGATAGTGTTGGATCCCTAGTTTGATTTGGGTTAGGTTCACTAACTAGGTTTATTGACCCACCATGTATAGCCAAGGTCATGTCTGTGTCCTAGAGTTTAGGCTATGTCCTTAGAGTTAACATTGCATGGACCAGCCAACAAAAGACTGCAGAAGACTCCAGACTTAGAGAAAAATCAAGATTCAGGAAAGTGATTTCGACGTTCGTCGAACTCATCTCGACGAAAGTCGTGCTCAGCTAGACGAACTCAGAGACAATTCTCTGAGTTGAGCTCGACGATATTCGAGCTCAGGTCGACGATTTCTGTAAGTTCAACTTTAACATTTTAAGTCCAGAATCCTTTCTCTGAACTCCAGTCGACGAAGTTTTGTTATTAGCTTGAAGAACTTATAGCACAAAATTGGCAAGTTTTATCAGAAAGCAGTTAGTTGGTCTCAGTTCGACGAACTTGGTGCTCTGGTCGACGAACATGAATTATTTGGTCAACGAACATGATTTCTCTGGTCGATGAACTCTGGACTCAGGTCGACGAAATCTGTTCTTTGCTCGACGAATTCTGTGCAGATCCAGACTTGGATTTTTCCTTCTTTTGTCCTTATTTTATTGCAGTAATTCCTGAATAATCAATGCTTTTATTCTATGATTATAGCCGTTAGTGGTAACATTGATTATGGTATTCATCAGGATTATCCCATGCCATTTTTAATAGGACAATTGGGTAAATCCATTAATGTAATATTCTCTCCTGCCGGATTTTCATTCTCCAGGCAGTCAGCATTTAATGCATTCAATTCAAATTCAAAGGAGAAATATACAGAGAAATATAAAACGAGCTTTCTTCTCTGGTAGTTAACAACAACAACAAGAACAAACAACAGGGAAGAAAAAGCAAGAAAGAAGAATACACACAGAGAACAAGACAGACATCAAAAAACATTCAAGAAGAAATCTCTATCTTCATCAAAGTGTTCTTCCTCCAGTAAGCTGCTAAGAGACAACCAACTTCAATCAATCTACAGCCTCCTGGAGATATTTTCAAGAAGATCTACTCACCCTGCAAAGCTTCCATTCTTTCTGAACAAATCTTTACCTCAGGGGGAGCTTTGACACCATCAAGGATCCACTAATCTTCTCTATTGCTTTGAGAAAGAGAAGATAACAACAAGTTTCATTTATTTCACCCACTATACACAGGGTTCTAGCTCCCTTCAAAAGTTAATCACTTGGTTGCAAGTCTCCTGATCAAAAGACTTGACTTTGTTTTTAGGCACCTGATCAAAAGCCTGAGGGTTTCCTGATCTACCTGAAGCAGAACTTGTGGTGACAGGCACCTGAACAAAAACCTGATTGGTGACAGGGTACCTGATCAAAAACCTGAGTGGATTCCTACCAGGGTGGTATAAGAGTGGATGTCCCCAATTTTTAGGGGAACCACTATAAAATTCTTGTGTCGTCTGTGATGCTATTTTAATTCATTTTGTGTGCTTACTGCTGGATAGCTTAGTTTTATTTCTGAACTATCTGAATACACTTATTAGTACCACTATTTTCAACTCTGAAATAAAAAAAACTAAAGGATTTTGAAATACTCTATTCACCCCCCCCCCCCTCTAGAGTAAAACAGTCTAACCCCTCTGGTAGTATCCTTCTTACCACCACTTTCAATTGGTATCATAGCCAGGTTGACTTTTTTGGTTTCACAGATTCATATCTGTACCAAGATCCTTATTAGATTGTTTTTCTCTTCTCTAGTTTTTCTATTGTTACAGCAATGACACAAAATAAAGATTATCCTAGCATCAGACCTCCAGTCTACAACTTAAATAAGTTTGCAATCTAGAAGGAAAGAATCAAGCTGTATATGAACTCTATTGATGAGGACATTTTCAACTCTATTTTGACAGGTCCTCCTTAACCATCAGCATCCACTTCCACAACAACTTCCAGCAGTCATACAGTTCCACCACCTGAGTGGACTGATGCACAAAAGAAGGCCAAAGTTGCTGATGCTAAAGCCATGAATATATTGGCCCAAACAATGTCAAGTGAAATCTTCCAAAAGGTGGCTGAATGCTCTTCTGCAAAAGAAATCTGGGATTCTCTAAACCAGATGGTGGCAGGCTCTGCAGATGAAAGAAATGATAGAAGATCCCTCCTAATATCTCAATATGAGAACTTCAAGAAGGAGGAATCTGAAACCATGGCAGAGATGTATAACAGTCTTAGTTTTATCATCAATAAACTGAAGACCATGGATAAAGATATCTCATTGACTGAGATCAATGACAAGATCCTGATGTGCTTCCCCAACACTTGGGATTCCAGGATCTGGCCAATCAAAGAAGCCAGAAGTATGAATGAGATATCCACTGAGTCTCTGTTGGGAAAGTACAAATCCTATCAGCAATTGATCAAGACTAGAGAGGCAACTGAAATGAAGGCCTCAACCTCTTCAAGGAAGGAACATAATATTGCTTTCAAAGAAACTAAAGAATCGGAAACCCTTCCAGCCAATGAAGAGCTGATGAGCTTGCTGGCCAAAAGGTACTACGAGCTGGCCAAGAAGGATTTCAGAAGAAGACCATCAAAGAATGATGACAAACCTAAGTATGACAGAACTCCTACCAAGGAGATTGTCTGCTTTGGATGAAGAAAGCCTGGGTACATTCTTCCTGAATGCCCAGAAGCTCAGAAAAGGGACAGGAGAAAGGAGAAAGAGAATAAGAAGAACTCTAGCTGGAATTCAAACACTCCTCCATTAAATACAAAAGAAAAGAAAAAGGTTTCATTGCTAAAACCTGGAGTGACACTGATGAAGAGACATCATCTTCAAGTTCCAGTGAAGATGAAGAAGAAACAAGGGCAAAAGAGGTCTGCCACATGACAATTAATGCTTCATGCAGCAGATCTGATGCTGAAGCTCAAGCAGAAGGTCACTCTGAAGAATCAGAAGAAGAATCTGAGACAGATGAGGATTAGGTAATCTCATCTTTTGATTTTAATTCTGTTTATTTTAAAATTGAATTCAAATCTTTATGAAATGATTTAATAAAATCTGAAAATAAATTAAAATGCTAAGAGATAGGCAATCTGAATTTGATAACTTGTTTGCTGAAGACAATAAGCTTAAGGATGATTTAGCTTTAGCTAATGAACAAATTACTTCTTTAAAAATAAAGTTATGTGAGGCTAAGCAACTTGAGGAATCTCTCAATGGGAGAAGACTTAAGCTGATGTACATCACAAGTACAGTCAATGCCAAACTGAATGTCAAAATGGGCTTAGGTGCATCATCAAGCTTACCCCCCATACTTAAGAAGAACATATTAACAACCCCTATAAAATTTATTCCAACTAAGGGTAAAGAGGTAATAAACAACAAACAACCCACAGAAGAATTACCTAAATCTAAAAATCAAAAGAACAGAACCAGAAAACTCTAAGTAAAAACAAAGTTCAACAGATTTCGTCAAACTTAGGTCGACAAAATGTGGCTAGTTCGTCGAACTCCGATCGACGAACTATGAACGCAAATATTAACTATAATAATTCGTCTTACTGCGATCGACGAACTGTATATGGTTCGTCGAGCGGAGATCGACGAACTTGGGGCACAAAAAATGAACATGTTCATTCTCTGAGCAGAGATCGACGATCTCATCCCACTTTGTCGAACTCTGGTCAACGAACTTATAACTTTTTGTCAAACCCAGTCAGACATAATAAAAATCATAATTTTGACAGAAACTTTAATCCTCCTAGAAAACCTTTTAATCCACTTGCTGATTGAGAAATTCCACCTAGGAGATACTATCCCTTAGGTTATAAATCCCAACCTGAATTTTCAGTTATATCTAGTTTTTCTGATCAAAAAAATAAATCACCCAAGGTAATCTGGGTCAAGAATAACTAATTGTTTTCTTTACAGGTAAAGAGTTGTCTAACTGTTTATCAACAATCTTATCTGGACAGTGGATGCTCCGAGCATATGATTGGCAGCAAGGACAACTTAAACAACTACAAGTCCAAGCTGGGACCAAAGGTGATCTTTGGTGATTCAAATTGTGGTCAGTCTGAAGGCTTTGGAGAAGTAAAGATTGGAGCAGTCACTTTCAAGAAGGTGATATATGTAAGTGGACTCAAGCATAACCTTATCTGCATAAGTCAATTATGTGTTGAAGGTTATCAGGTACATTTTAACCCAAGTTCTTGTATTATTTCTAATAAAGAAAACCAAACTGTTTTAATTGGAAATAGACAAGGTAACATATACGTAGTTGATTTTCATTCTGCAACTTCAGATATTTGTTTACTTAATATTGTTTACAATTAAAATGATCTATGGCATAAAATATAGGACATGTTAATATGAAAAACATTACTAGGCTATCTAAAGACAACCTTATGAGAGGATTGCTGGTGTGTTGAATTCACTATCAACCCAAAAAAGCAAGTGTACCTATCTAATTGTAGTACCAAGGTCGTATTAAAACTCGGGGTGTCAAGTACTATTACTCACGCTTCTACTATTATCCTACTGTACGATTGTTGGTTATTTGAGAATTAAACTAAAGATAATATTAAAACGAAAACTTCGGGTAAAAAGATAGCATTCGATCAATGATTCACCATGAAAAGAAGATAAGAATGATAAAAATATAGTTTTATGATTGCAAATCAAACTCGACCACGACGGATCCGAAAATAAGATATAATCTCGCTAGAGCATTAAATCTCCTAACTTATAGACGTTTTGACCGAAATCTCTTTGCAAATCAAAAAGGCCTAAAGTTGCAGTATCGAAGTGATCCACACTATTGGATTTGACTCCAATCCGGAGGATTTACGTCGTCCAATCTCTAGGAATTTGTGCAACTCCTTCCTTCTTTGAGTGATCTTTCAAATCAACGAGTCTCTCGACTACTATGAAATGAGATCAAATTGCATACTACCGTATACCGGAAATACGGAGTCGACACAGGATAAATCGAAGAATGATCGAGAATAAATTTGACAAAAATAAAACTAAGAAGTAAAAGGAAAACTCATCTCATTTCATGGATCCTCATGATCGAATGCTAACGGAAAATTAGCTATGCATAGTTAAGAAAGAAACCACAAAAATAAGAGAAAGAGAATAATTTGTCATTGCTTGATAAAAAGGGAAGTACAAAATAATAAAAGGGACAAGATTATGCTAACAAAGAAAAGATTACACTAACAAGAAAATGATTACAATAATAAAAACTCAACAACAACATGTAAGAAAATAACTCTCTCTTGAACTTGCACTTCACTTGCTCTCCAAAATCCAACTCATCCAAAGCTTGAGGCAAGGGCTCCTTTTATAGAGGAGGGGGAAGGTTCTAGAGAGAAGTGGAGATGAAGGGGGAGAAGGGTGTGGCCAACCATGCATGTATGAAGAGGTGTGTGAATGACATTTAATGAGGGGAGAAAGAAGAGACTACATGCATGCATTTTTATTTAGGAAAATAAAAAAGAACAAAATAAATAAAAGAGGGGGGATGGATGGGTTTAAATGAGAATGAGAGATGGGGAAAGAGGGGTGAATGAGCAATAAATAAGAGAGAAGGGGTAAGTGGGGAGATGCATGAGGAATAAAGATGAGAGAGGAGAGGAGTGGCCGACCATGCTTGGTGGAAGACGTGCATGAATGAAATGAATGAAAGGGGGAGAGGGAGTGGGCTGCATCATGTGAGCTGGCCGGCTGCACTTGAAGGAGACTTGGGCTATACTTGGAGGGGGGCCGGGCTATTACATCATGGAAGTGGGCTGTTGCATTGAAGATGGTCGGCTGCACTTGAAGGAGACTTGGGCTGCACCATGTGAGCTGCACCTACAAAAAAATTAAAACATGTAGTTTATGTTTTAAGATTAAATAACTAAACAACAACCAACATAAAAATATCATAGAAATAACAAAACATAACAACTAAAATAATAAAAACATAATAAACAAACAAATACAAACATAAAACATATTATCAAAAATAAAATATTAAAGTAGAGCATACATAAAATATATAAAAAATAATACTTGAACCTAGGAAAATCTAAACTAAACTAGTCCAAAAAACGATGACTAAAACTACTCATCAAATTCCCCCATGCTTAAGTATTTTCTTTCCCTCAAGCAAATGGAATTTAAAAAGTAGGGAAGAGGAATTAAAAACAAAGCAGTTTTAAGTTTCATCATTAAGAAAACCAGAATATGAAAAATTAAACTATCCAAATTTCTATGTGAACAACTAGTGGGGCGAGAAGTGCATAATAGAAAACTTGAAAATGGAAACCTAAAAATATCATCAGAACATAAAGAAGAATTACACATTTCTAATCCCTAAAAATAAGGCATCCAAAATTTAGGAAAATAAGAAAAACAAAAGTAGAGATTATAAATAAACGGCTCATTGAAAGAACTACTAGGCTGCTAGAATAACAGTTACCCCTAAATCATCTCCAAAGAAATCCATCAATGATGGCGGCCATAGGCTTGACTTTTCACACTCTCTCCACTGCAGGTTTAGTCACGTTCTAAAGATCAAAAGGGCTTTTATAGGAGTAAAGACTTGGCTTAGGTAAATGATTAGGAATATAAAATCAAAGATAAAAATGGCGGTTAAAACACACTAAACCAAGGATGAGCTTTAAATAAACATAAAAAAACACAACAAGTACATCATTTTCTCAAGTCAAACTAAAGAAAAGAACAAGGCCATGTATTTTTTCTCTTTTCACATAATTGGCCAAAAATAAACTTCTTTTTTTTGATTGATTTCACATTTTGATAATAATTTTTTTCATAGGAGAGCTCCAAATGTAAGCTTAAGACTTCCTTTTCATTTTTCAAAGATATAACCCATCACAAACATAATATTTAAGTAAAGCTCAAATCTAGTGTGATATAGGAATGACATTTTGGCTTTGGTGAAAAAAAAATAATGAACGGTGGAGCTAAACAAAGGAATTTTTTTGAAAAAAAGGCCCAAAATTGTTTTAGCAAAGGTGAAATATTTTGGTGGGCAAAAAGGCTCAAACGGATCAATGGGTGGCCTAAATCATTTCTAAAGTACGTGAAAACGGTTCAAATGTTTCGAGAGTCGCTAAAGACAATTTCTAGACACCAAGAAAGAATTACCCCAAAATGAAAAAGTGACAATGTTATCTAGCAACCATTCATATGCAATTTAACCGAATAAAAAGAAAAAACTACAAATTGCTAACTTATAAAGTAAAAAACCGGATGCCTATATTTAAGAACAAGAAAATAGTAAAACTATGCTATGTTAAAACAATAAATTTAGAAAACAGATTCAAAAAAATTCTACTTAGAACTAAAGAACCGCAAGGGCATACACACCACTAGAAGAAACATAAAAATAATGATAGAAATTAATTTTTGCTTCTGATTTTCAAATAGATTTTAGATATTTTTTTAGTTTGATTTTTTTGATTTTTTGTATTTTCTAGTTTTTTTGGATTTTTGATAAAGTTAAAGAAAAATAAAAAAGTAGTACTCCTAAAAGGCTTAATATAACTATAATAAATTTTTTTTTGGTTTTGTTGTTTTTATAGAAAGGAAAGAAAAAAAAAGAAACGAAACCCTCCCCCATGCTTAGATTTTTCATTGCCCTCAATGAAAGAAAAAGAAACGAGAAAGAGAAGAAGAAGAGGGGGGATAGAAAATGCAGTAAAGTAAAAATAAGAAAAAAGAACAGGACTTCCCCAGGTTTGTGAGGCCGAAAGCGGATGTCGCTCCCTCATTCTTGCGCTTTAATTCACTTGATCACCAACAGGCTTGACTTGATCCTTCTTGAAATCAGCAACGTGGGAGCGGCAATCACGAACTTGTACTTGTATGGCCATGGGGAGGAAGAGCAAGATACAACAAATAATAAAAGTAGACAAATCCATAGGCATACTCCCAAGAGTGTTCTTTATTTAACAATATAAAGTTCGAATAATAATAACAAAAGTTTGATAATAAGAATAATAAGTCCAGAATAATAATAGTTCCACATGGAAATAAATATTAGGAGACAAAAATAAGATGCTCCTTTGTAGGCGATACATAATCATTTGAAAAATATAATTTCAGTCTATGACCATTCACTTTAAAGTCACCCTTGTCCGGTGTGAGAGCAACACAGTTCCACAAGAAAAAACTTGCTTGACCGTAAACGGTCCAGAGGTCCAGACCATCGAGATTTGAGTTTTCCAGAGAAAAGATGTAAACGCGAATTAAAAAGAAGAAATTGATCACCTGATTTAAACGTTTTAGGGTGGCGTAAGTTCTTATCGTGATAAAATTTTGTATGTTCTTTATAACTTTTATTGTTCTCATAAGCGTTACCTCGTCACTCGTCGAGTTCATTTAATTGATTTTTTCTATGCTCACCGACCGAGTGCAGATCGAAATTAAAAAATTTTAGTGCCCAGTACGCACAGTGTTCTACTTCTACAGGTAGATGTCACGATTTTCCATAAACTAATCGGAAAGGAGTACAACCGATAGCGGTCTTGTACGCCGTCTGATATGCCCAAAGAGCATCGTTTAACTTTAAAGACCAATCTTTACGAGAAATAGAAACGGTTTTTTCCAAAATCCTTTTGAGTTCACGATTGACTACCTCGACCTGACCGTTTGTTTGGGGGTGATAAGCAGTGGATAGTTTATGCGTAACGCCGTATTTAGCTAAAGCTTTATGGAGCTGAGCGTTGCAAAAATGACTTCCCCTATCACTAACGATCGCTCGAGGAAAGACAAAACGAAAAAATAATTTTTTTAAAAAAGATCCTACGACTCGAGCGTCGTTACTGGGTAAAGCTTGGGCCTCGGCCCACCTAGAAACATAATCTACGGTGACTAGAATGTATTTATTTCCTAAGCTTGAGGGAAACGGGCCTACAAAGTCGATGCCCCATAGATCGAAAATTTTAAATCAAGAAAATAATTTTGTTCCATTTCATTTTTATTAGATATATTTCCAGTCCGCTGGCACCGATCACACTCGCCCATAAAGAATTGTGCATCTTTAAATATGTTTGGCCAATAGAAGCCAGCAATACGCACTTTGTGGGCGGTGCGGTTTGCTTGAAAATGCCTAACAGTCGGACCTTCATGAACATGCTTCAAAATTTGTTGACCTTCTTCCCGAGAAACAGATCTTCTTACCACCTGGTCCGCACAAATGCCGAATAGAAAGGGATCCTCCCAAAAATAATACTTTAACTCAGAAAAGAATTTCTTCTTTTGCTGAGAAGAGTACTCTTTTGGCAGGACCCGTGCTACGAGGTAATTGGTCAGTTCGTCAAACCAGGGGGTAGAAGAAGAAACATTTAAAATTTGTTCATCCGGGAAAGAATCATTAATAAAATTTTCATTTAAAATACCGAGTTCAGGATTTTCGAGGCGAGAAAGATGATCAGCCGCTATGTTTTCCGCTCCTTTCTTATCCCGAATCTCCAATTCAAATTCTTGAAGTAAGAGGATCCAACGAATAAGATGCGGCTTGGCGTCCGGTTTAGAAAGGAGGTACTTCAAAGCGGAATGATCTGTAAAAATGATAACCTTAGAAAGAGTAATGTACGGTCGGAATTTATCGAATGCGAAAATAACAGCTAAGAGTTCCTTTTTGGTTGTGGTGTAGTTTTCTTGAGCGGAAGTTAGAGTTTTGCTCGTGTAATAAATTGGGTGGAAATTCTTAGCTATTCGTTGACCTAGCACCGCGCCGACCGCAAAACTACTCACATCGCACATTATTTTGAAGGGCAAATCCCAAACTGGGGAGATCATAATCGGAGCATTAATAAGTTTAGATTTTATTAATTCGAACGCAGCTAGACAAGAATCGTTGAAAACAAAAGGAGCTTCTTTTTCGAGAAGGTGGGTGAGAGGCTTAGTAATTTTTGAAAAATCTTTAATGAAGCGCCTATAAAATCCCGCATGGCCTAGAAAACTTCTAATCGCTTTGATATTCATAGGCAGTGGTAACTTTTCAACTACTTCAATTTTTGCCATGTCCACTTCAATTCCCTTAGCAGAATTCTTATGGCCAAGGACTAAGCCTTCACGCACCATAAAGTGGCACTTCTCCCTATTTAAAACTAAGTTTGTTTCTTCACAGCGTTGTAAAATTTTACCCAAATTTTTTAGACATAAATCAAAAGAGTCGCCAAAAACCGAAAAATCGTTCATAAATACTTCCATAATATTTTCTACATATTTATCAAAAATAGCTAACATGCACCGCTGAAAGGTATCTGGCGCATTACAAAGACCGAAAGGCATCCTACGTTAGGCAAACGTTCTGAAGGGGCAAGTGAATGTTGTCTTCTCTTGGTCCTCGGGTGCGATAGTGATTTGGAAATATCCCGAGAGACCATCGAGAAAGCAATAAAAATTATGTGCGGATAAACGTTCTAAAATCTGATCGATAAAGGGGAGGAGGAAGTGATCTTTACGAGTGTCATTGTTTAGCTTACGGTAGTCGATGCACATCCTCCATCCTGTTACCGAACTAGTTGGAATTAAATCGTTATTTTCGTTCGTTACTACCGTGATCCCACCCTTCTTAGGTACAACCTGGACCGTACTTACCCACTTACTATCGGAAATAAGATAATTTATCCCAGCATCTAACAATTTAAGCACCTCTTCCTTCACGACCTCTTTCATATTTGGATTAAGACGACGTTGAGGTTGGACTACACCTTTAGAGTTATTTTTAAAAAATATTTTATGGGTGCAAAAGGAGGGGCTTATGCGGAAAATATCAGAAATTTACCATGCTATAGCTCGGCGATGCTTTTGTAGTACTTCGATCAATTGATCGTTCTCGGATTGAGAAAGAAAGGTCGAGATTATAACGGGCAATTTAGAATTTTTTTCAAGAAAAGCATATTTAAGATGTTCGGGGAGTGGTTTTAATTCCAGGTTGGGTGGTTCATTGTAAGAGTTTTTCAAATTTTTTTCTTTTTCAAAAATAAGATTTTCAAAAATTTTTTGTCTAAAAATAGGTTCATTTTCAAAAGTGTCTTGCACGGACATAACCGTGTCTTCAAAAACATTTGTAGTAATTTCAGTAAAAGAAGAAAAATCATTTGAAGAAACATTGGAAAGAGAAAGAGAGAAGTCTTCATTTAACACATCAAGAAAAAAAAAGAATCATCATTTTTTAAAGAATTTTTCATAGATTGATTTATCGAAAAAGTGACCTCGTCATCTCCTACACGAAAAAAGAGCTTCCCATTACTCACATCAATGACTGCTCAAGAGGTGTCTAGCAAGGGACGACCAAGGATAAGAGGGACCTCTACGTCCTCCTCAATATCAAGGATAACAAAATCCACCGGGAAGATGAATTTGTCGACCTTCACTAGCACGTCCTCTATAATACCTAACTGATACTTAATTGATTGATCGGCTAAATGAATACTCATACGCGTAGGGCTGAGAGTGCCCAATCCTAGCTTCTTAAATAATGAAAACGACATCAAGTTGATGCTCGCACCTAGGTCCTCTAACGCATGCTTTACGAAAAGATCACCAAAAACACAAGGAATAGAAAATCTACCCGGATCGTTTATCTTTTTAGGAAGATTAGAATTTTTAATGACCGCCGAGCACTCGTCGTTCAATGTTACATGAGATAAATTTTCTAGTTTCTTTTTGTTAGTCAACAAATCCTTAAGATATTTAGCGTACTTAGGCATTTGGCTAATAGCTTCATGAAATGGTAAATTAATGTGGATTTTTTTTTGAACATCTCGAGAAAACGTTGGTACTAAAAATCTAACTTGTCTTTTCTAAGCTTAGACGGATAGGGAGGTGTCGAAAATTCTTTATCACCGGAGCATCCTTTTGAAAATTATGATTTTCTTTTTCAAAAATAGATTTTTCTTTTTCTTTGCCAAAATTTACATCCATAACGATGGTTTGTTCAGCAGCAGGAGAGGCAATCACCTCTGGCTCTTCCTTAGTGGTGGGCTCGTGGAGTACTTTACCGCTCCGAAGGGAAATCACTTTCGCGTGCTCCCTTGGGTTGGGTTCAGTATTTGAGGGAAGAGTCCCAGGTGGCGTCTCGGAGATTACCTTGGCGAGTTGCCCGACCGTGTTTTCTAAATTTTTCATTGACCCTATTATATTTCTAATGGTCGCCTCGTTTTTGCTTATATATCTAGAAAACATTTCCTCCAAAGATGGAGGTTTTTGAAAATTTTGGTTTTGATTTTGTGGTGGTGGTGGAGGAGTGAAATCATGTGGTGGACGCGTGGCATTTGCAGGGTTACTCCACGAAAAATTTGGATGGTTACGCCATCAAGGGTGATACGAGTTAGAAACATTATTAAAACCAGGAGGAGCAGAAAAAGTAGAAAAATTAGAAAAATTGTTTTGAGCAGGCCTGGGTATGTTCTCCAGATAATCCACCTGCTCGGCAGCAACATTTGCATTTTCATATACCTGAGAGGCGGAGGCAGCAGTCATCTCCGATATTTTCTTGTTCAACATCTCCACTTGAAGCGCCAGTTGGGAAACAGAGTCCACTTCGTAGATACCTGCAGGTTTATTTTGGCGAGTCCTAGACGAGTTCCACTGATAAGTGTTCATCGTCATGTCCTCTATAAGCATAAGAGCGGCCTCCAGAGTTTTACGGTCCAAAGACCCACCAGAGGTGGCATCTATCATCTGCTTGGTCTCTTCATTTAGCCCATTATAGAATGTCTGGACCTGTAACCATACAGGCAGAGCATGATGAGGGCAGCGTTTCAAAAGTTCCTTGAACCTCTCCCAAGTGTCATAAAGGGTCTCAGAAGCAATTTGAGAAAAAAAAGTAATATCATTGCGAAGTTTCGCAGTTTTAGCGTGGGGGAAATATCTAGCAAGAAATTTATCTATTAAAATATTCCAAGTGGTGATTGATCCTCTTAGAAGAGAACTCAACCACTGCTTGGCTTTTGTCCTTAAGGAGAAGGGGAAGAGTCTTTTGCCTAATTGCATCGTCTTTGACACCATTGATTTTGAAGGTGTCACAGATCTCGAGAAAACTAGCAATATACAAGGTCGGATCTTCATCTTGTAATCCGTCGAACTGTACATATTGCTGCACCATTTATATGATGCTAGTCTTAAGTTCAAAGTTATTGTTTGCAATTGCAGGTCGAATAATACTTGTTTCTGTACCCTCCAGGTTGGGTCGAGCATAATCGGGCATCGTCCTTTACTGTGCCATTCCTGTGTTGGGGTCTCCCATTTCGAAGTTGAAGTTACAATCACCGTCGGAATCCTCAACTGCTGTTTGAGAAGTGGAACCCCTGAATCGCAAGTTTCTCTGAAAGGAGCGCTAGATTTCTGGGTCTAAATCAACAAGTAGCGACGGATTTGTGCGGGTCATGCACTAAGAAAAACAAAAGAGGATGGAGGAAAAAAAAGAAGAACGGAAATAGAAACTTGAAGAAGAAAATAGAGAAAGGTAAATTTTTTTTTGATTTTTGCAGAAGTAATAGCGAAAGCGTTTTCCTAATATTGACGAAAAAGCGTCCCCTGCAACGACACCAAAAACTTGGTCTATTGAATTCACTATCAATCTGAAAAGGCAAGTGTACCTATCGAATTGTAGTACCAAGGTCGTATTAAAACTCTGGGTTGTCAAGTACTATTACTCACGCTTTTACTATTATCCTACCGTACGATTGTTGGTAGTTTGAGAATTAAACTAAGATAATATTAAAACGAAAACTTCGGGTAAAAAGATAGCATTCGATCAATGATTCACCATGAAAAGAAGATAAGAAGGATAAAAATATAGTTTTATGATTGCAAATCAAACTCGACCGTGACGGATCCGAAAATAAGATATAATCTCGCTAGAGCATTAAATCTCCTAACTTATAGGCGTTTTGACTGAAATCTCTTTACAAATTAAAAAGGCCTAAATTTGCATTATCGAAGTGATCCGCACTATTGGATTTGACTCCAATCCGGAGGATTTACGTCGTACTATCTCTAGGATTGTGTGCAACTCCTTCCTTCTTTAAGTGATCTTTCAAATCAACGAGTCTCTCGACTACTATGAAATGAGATCAAATTGCCTACTACCGTATAACGAAAAATTAGCTACGCATAGTTAAGAAAGAAACCACAAAAATAAGAGAAAGAGAATAATTTTTCATTGCTTGATAAAAAGGGAAGTACAAAATAATAATATGAAAAAGATTATGCTACCAAATAAAAGATTACACTAACAAGAAAATTATTACACTAACAAAAACTCAACAACATGTAAGAAAATAACTCTCTTGAACTAGCACTTCACTTGCTCTCCAAAATCCAACTCCTCCAAAGCTTGAGGCAAGGGCTCCTTTTATAGATGAGGGGAAAGGTTCTACAAAGAAGTGGAGATGAAGGGGGAGAAGGGTGTGGCCGGCCATGCATGTATGAAGAGGTGCATGAATGACATTTAATGAGGGGGAGAGAGAAGAGACTACATGCATGCATTTTTGTTTAGGAAAATAAAAAAGAACAAAATAAATAAAAGAGGGAGGATGGATGAGTTTAAATGAGAATGAGAGAAGGGGAAAGAGGGGTGAATGAGAAATAAATAAGAGAGAAGGGGTGAGTGAGGAGATGCATGAGGAATAAAGAAGAGAGAGGAGAGGAGTGGCCGGCCATGCATGGTGGAATAAGTGCATGAATGAAATAAATGAAAGGGGGAGAGGGAGTGGGTTGCATCATGTGAGCTGGCTGGCTGCTCTTGAAGGAGACTTGGGCTGTACTTGGAGGGAGGCCGGGCTGCTACATCATTCAAGTGGGCTGCTGCATTGAAGATGGCCGGGCTGCACTTGAAGGAGACTTGGGTTGCACCATGTGGGCTGCACCTACAAAAATAATTAAAACATGCATTAGTTTATGTTTTAAGATAAAATAACTAAACAACAACCAACATAAAAATATCATAGCAATAACAAAACTTAACAACTAAAATAATAAAAACATAACAAACAAACAAATACAAACATAAAACATATTATCAAAAAAAAATATTAAAGCAGAGCATACATAAAATATATAAAAAATAATACTTAAACCTAGGAAAATCTAAACTAAACTAGTCCAAAAAACGATGACTAAAATTAATCATCAATTGCCTTCTGGTCCCTACAAGAAGGAAGGCCTCTGCAGGGATTGTCAACTAGGCAAGCAAACTAAATCTAGTATTAAATCAGTTAATAATAGTGATTCACCTAGGATCTTGTACTTGCTATACATGGACCTTTTTGGACCTATTGTTGTACAAAGACTAGGAGGGAAATCATATACTCTAGTTATTGTAGATGACTTCACAAGATTCACTTGGGTGTTCTTTCTGAGATCTAAGTCGGATACATTCAAGATTCTTACAGATTTTCTCAGGATCATACAAATTGAGTACTCTACTTCAGTTGCATTGATCAGAAGTTATCATGATACTGAGTTTGAGTCTCTTCTTATGCATGAGTTCTGTGAGAAGGAAGGTATCAGACATTGCTTCTCAGCTCCTAGAACTCCTCAACAAAATGGGGTAGCTGAAAGGAAGAAAAGAACCTTAATTGAATCTTCAGGCACATTACTTGCAGATGCTTATATGCCCCTATCCTTTTGGGTAGAGGCTGTAAGCACAGCAAACTATGTACTGAACAAAAGTTTAATACATAAACTTAAGAATAAGACTCCCTATGAATTGCTTAAATGGAAGAAACCTAAAATCACCTATTTTAAAATATTTGGTTGTATATGTTATATTCATAATAATAACAAGAAATATATTAGAAAGTTTGAAGCTAAGGCTGAAGTGAGAATTTTTTTAGGATATTCCCAAGTCAGCAAAGCTTATAGGGTATTTAATAAATCTTCTTTAAAAATTGAGGAATCAATACATGTGACTTTTGATGAGGCTAATATGTCTTATAAGGAGAATAAAATTTCTACAAATAGCACTTTGCAGGTACCTCACTTATGTAAGAAAATGGATGAACTAAGCCTCACCCAAGAGGCTCCAATGCATCCTTCTCCACAAGTTGAAGAAGAAAGTGAAGAAGAAAGCACAGAAGTGACTGAACCCTTTCCAACAGCTAATGAAATTCCATAAGAGGAATTTATTCCCCAAGCTATTGTCCAACTAGCTCCTCTCACTGATTTTGTCACAATTACAGATCACCCCAGATCTCAAGTGATTAGAGACATTTCAGCTGGTGTGCAAACAAGACATCAACTCAACCCTGACTTGATGTTTGCTTGTTTCCTCTCTCAACTTGAGTCCAAATCCATTAAAGATGTAGAACAAGATCCCCACTGGATCATCTCAATGCAAGAGGAGCTCAATCAATTTGAGAGATGTAGAGTTTGGGAACTGATTCCTAGACCCAAAGACTACCCAGTCATTGGATCTAAATGGGTATTCAGAAATAAATTGGATGCAGAAGGCAACATTATGAGGATTAAGGTAAGGCTAGTAGCTCAAGGCTATAGACAGGAGGAAGGCATTGATTATGATCAAACATTTGCTCTTGTTGTAAGACTTGTCGCTATAAGGATTTTCCTTGCATATATTGCATTCAAGATATTTAAAATCTATCAGATGGATGTGAAAACTGCTTTTCTGAATGGAGATCTCAAAGAAGAGGTTTATGTTGAACAACCTCCAGGTTTTATCTCTTCAACCCATCCTTTTCATGTCTTTAGATTGCATAAGGATCTCTATGGTTTAAAGCAAGCTCCAAGAGCTTGGTATGAGACCTTAGCTAGCTTCTTATTAGAGCATAAATTTTCTCGAGGCAATGTAGATATGAGTCTTTTTGTTAAGTATCATAAAGATAAAATTTTATTACTATAAATTTATGTAGATGATATCATATTTGGCTCAACTGATCCCAAACTATGCAAAAGGTTCTCTAACCTTATCCATTTAAAGTTTGAGATGAGTACCATGGGTGAGCTTTCATATTTCCTTGGTCTCCAAGTGAAACAATCATCTGATGGTATATTCATCTCCCAATATAAATGTGTTAAAGAGCTTATTAAAAGATTTGGAATGTGTGATGCCTCATCTATAAAGACACCCATGGCTGCAAATGCTGTGATAGATTCTGATGAGCATGGAAAGTCTGTTGATCAGAAGTTGTATAGGGCTATTGTTGGGTCCATACTATAACTCACAGCAAGTAGGCCAGATATCATGTTTGCTACATGCATTTGTGCTAGGTTCCACGTGAACCCTAAAGAATCTCACTATATTTTACTAAAAAGGATTTTGAGATATATAAATGGTTGTCCAAATCTAGGACATCTATATCCATCAGAGTCAGAATTTGTTTTAACTGGATTTTCTGATGTTGACTATGCTGGATGTAGAGTAGACAGAAAAAGCACCACTGGAACTTGCCCGTTTCTTGGTGACAGGCTAGTGTCCTAGTTTTGTAAAAAGCAAATCTCTGTGTCCACGTCAACTGCAGAAGCAGAATATATAGTTGCTGGCAGCTGTTGTTCACAAGTCTTGTGGATACAAAACCAACAACAGTATTATGGATACAACTTAAATAATTCAACAATATATTGTGATAGTATTAGTGCTATATCCATAGCACAAAATCCAGTGCATCATAGTAGGACAAAGCATATAGAAATAATGCATCATTTCATTAGAAATTGTGTAGATAAAAGGAAAATTAATCTTATCTTCATTTCCACTGATTTACAAAGGGCAGACATCTTCACCAAGCCATTGGATGAGAAGAAGTATCTGTTTTTCTTAAATCAGTTAGGAATGATCAATGGAGATGAGTTAATTTGAATTCTGTCTGTGGTCGACGATTTGTTGACAGTTCGTCGAATGAAGATCGACGATCTGTGAATACCTCGTGAAGAGTTCGTCGAACGGAGTTCGACGATCACTTCTTAGTGAAACAGTTTTCTTCAAACGGAGCTCGACGATTCTTGCTTCAGTGAATTTTTCGTCGAACTGAGATCGACGGTTTATTCATCTTCTTCAGACTGAGATCGACGAACTCATGTTCTATTAAAATACTTTGTCGAACTCATATCGAAGATCTTTTTTTTCGTTGAACGGCGATTGACAGTTCATATTCTGAAAACCATATATCTAGGTTTTTTCGACCTCCGTCCCGCGCTTTCAGTTCCCTTTGCACTTGATCTTTGTTTCTCTTTTACAGGTGCAATCATGGCAATTCCGGCAACTGCTCTCTCCACCATGAAGTTTGACATGGGCTTTGACATTGATTTTTATTCATTCCAGCATTCTGACGTAATCGTTGTGGAGATCCTGAAGCTTTTTGAAGATCAGAATATGATATAGTTTATGACTCAAGGAATCAAGATTGTTATGATAGAAATTAAAGAATGGGTCTTTTCGTCCTCCACAATAGAAGATAGCATGACTGGAACTTTCTCTGGTAACCAGATTTCCATCTTGTTAACCCCTCAGTCCGCAACATCCTACAAGATGCCAAAACCCCCCTTTCAACACTCGCGGACTCGATTTGGCAGTCCGCCCAGTCCGGCAAGGTAACCAATCGGCCACCAAGGATCGTACCCCAATAGTGGACTCAACGATCTGTTCGCTCAGTCTGCCATGACTTGGGATATCAGATTCTCTACAATGGCGGACGCAGTGTCTCGTCCTCCCAGGCCACCGCCCTCCAGCAGGATCGCGCCCAGCAGCAGTGGAAGCTCCAGTCCGCGAGCCCAGTCCTCCCCTTCTACGCGGACTGATGTGTTCTTTCTTTTTGCTTCCAGTCACCGCTGCCCGGTTCTCCAGTACCATGGGCAGCCGGTTATTTTAGCCCTGCCCGTTTGGGCAGGACCCCTATCCTATAAATAGGGGGGAGGTGGTGCACCCGAGACACGCTGACTCAGACCCAGGAGCCTACTTGTTAAAGGCTGCGGACTCGATCTTGTGCCTTGCGGACTCCTCCTCGCTCTACTCTTGTCAACCTTTTCCTTTCACTTATAACCAAATCTCTCTTCAATCAAGGGAAAGCCCATCGCAAGAGAGGCATTCAGGCCGCGACGGGTGAAGTCTGTTGTTGTCGTGGCTCACGGCCTTGCTGTTCTTCCTGCCCTCATCCGCTTAGTAGATTACTACTCGCAGTCTCTCTATTCCCCGGTGTTCGAACCATTAGCTGGTGGTGCTCGACCCCCCTTTGTGTTTTCGTGCATCAACAGTTAACACGCGACCTTCAGATCCGAGTAGTGTTTTGAATTCAGCGGACAGAAATGTCAGACCGCAGAGCCCGCTCTTCAGACCGCTCCAGTTCTTCAGAGGACTCTCTTTGGGACGCAATTGAGCAAGCTTGCCTTGAGGCCGAGCAGTCCCTCCAGCAGACTGACCAGCGTCTCGACGCAATCAGCCAAGCCCTGCTCACGCTAGCCCAGCGGCTTTCTCCTCAGGCCGCAGCAGATCCAGCGGACTCGCCAGTCCGCCAGACCCCAGCTCGCCGAACTCCGCTTCGGCAGTTGCCAGCCACTCCTCGGAACCCTGCTCAGTCCGCCGCCCCTCTGCGCCCTCAGTTGGAGCAGTTTGCTTTCAGGAATTTCTTCAGAGAAGCTGCCAGGGGCACTCCTGCTGCCAGCTTCATTTTGCTGACCGCCAGTCCGCCAAGCCCGCGGACTCCCCGGCTTCAGTCCGCCCCTTCTACCCCGCAGAGTTCGAGACCCCGTCTCCCTTCGTTGATCGAATCCGATGGGAATCGGCTCCGAACAACTTCAGGGAGCCTCACATCCCATTCTATTCAGGAGGGACTGATCCAATCTCTCACCTCCAAGCATTTGAGGGGGCAGTTGCTTTGAGATGCCTCTCAGATTCTATCAAGTGTAAACTCCTGGTTACCACTCTCGAAGGACAGGCGAGAGAGTGGTTCTATGAGCTGCCTTCGGGCACAATCTCTTCTTTCGCAGAGCTTCGCAGCCAGTTGTTGCTGAGGTTTGCTACCTCAAGAAAGAGGAAGAATGGGCCAGCTGCCCCATTTGAAATCAAGCAAAGGGACAATGAATCAGTGGCGCGATTCGTTAATCGCTTTCAGAGAGAGATCCAAGGGGTAAGGAATGTGAACCCCGACTATTACAAGGTCGCCTTGATCCATGGCCTCCTGGAAGGCCCCCTAAAGTTTAAAGCAACAACTAAGGCACCTGAGACTAATCAAGAGTTGATCGCCATGGTCAACCGTTTCATTGAAGGAGAAAATGCCAATCCAACCTATGTCTCATCCCTGACAGCTAAGGCTGAAGGAAGGGATGCCTCCGCTTCTTCCTCTCGTAGTAAGCCCCCTCACCCAGACTGCCAGCCTCCATCTCAAAGAGGCAGGAACTTCCGCAACAAGAAACCTTTCCAAGGCCATCAACAGTTTCATGAGTAGAGACTGCCGTTGGCCGCCACTCCCGCCATTCCATTGCAAGCTCTTCCCATCCTCCAACAAGCAGCCTTGCCTGCTCCGGGCCAATATGATGTAAGCCCCATGGAGGACATTGCAGATCTGGACCTTGACGAAGTCATCCAGATCTTGCAAAGGAGATCAGAAGAAAAGAGGCAAGAGCCTCAGAAAATGTGGAAGCCAAGGAATAATGCACAATATTGCCAGTTCCACAAAGAAAAGGGCCACTTGATCGAGGACGGCAAGGCCCTTCACATGCTGATAGAGAAGCTGCTTGCCGAGGGCAAGATTGACTTGGCCAAGAAGGATTCTCCTTCTTCTTCGAAGCCATCCACCTCAAAGGGCAAAGAAGTAGCTGAGGCATACCCGGAATGTGTGGATGTAGAGGACGAAGGCCGTCTGGGGCCGATCAACGTCCCGGTAGAGTGCTTCGACCCAAATGACGAAGGGGTTCTGGGACGCCTCTTCTTCATCCATGGTGGAGCAGGGACCGAGTCTACTCGGAAATCATCAATTTCAAGGGTCACCCGGGCAGGGGTGGCCTCTTCTTCTTCCGTTGCTCCTCCAAGTGAGATTGTCACCTTTGGTCCAGCAGATCTACCCCAAACAGCCAATCCGTTTGATGATGCAGTTGTAATTCAGGTTGTGATTGGGGATTTTACAGTTGATAGAATTCTTGTTGACACAGGCAGCTCGGTCAACCTCCTGTTCAAGTCTACTTTTGAGGACCTGAGGACTGGAAAGCCTCTGCTTTCCACTGAGGGGCCGCTCTATGGTTTCTCAGGAGAGAGAAAAGAGGTGGAAGGTAGAGTCATCGTGCCCGTGAAACTTGGAGGGGCGGCTAAGCAAGTACAATTCATAGTGGTTGACGCCCCCAGCAGCTACCATGCCATCTTCGGCAGGCCCCTGTTAAACAAGTACCAAGCGGTGATTTCCACTTACCACCTTGCCATCAAGTTCTTTGCAGATGGAAGGATGTGTCGGGTCAGGAGTGACCCAAGGAGAGCAAGGGAGTGCTACGTCCGCACTGTTAACATGGTTGAGGCCAGCCCTTCCCTTGCTCCAACAGCAGCTGCAGAAGCCTCTCCCAGTTCAGAAGCTGCTGCTGATGAAGATGCTCACCTGGAACCTGCCCAGGTGACGCAAGGAGTCCCCATTGCTGAGGGGGAGGAGAGGAAGCTCTCCATCAACTCGGAGTTACCTGAAGATCAAAAGGCCGAGTTGATTTCCTGCTTGCTGAATAACCTGGATATCTTCTCCTGGTCAGCAGAAGACATGCCAGGAGTGGATCCTGATGTTGCATGCCACCACTTGAATGTTGATTCCGACTGCAAGCCTATACAACAAAAGAAGAGGGACATAGCTACGAAGCTTGCAGAGCCAATAAGGGAGGAGGTTGCAAAAGTCCTCAAGGCTAATTTTGTTAAAGAAATTCAATATCCCACCTGGATATCAAACGTTGTAATGGTTAAAAAGCCAGGGGGAAAATGGCGAATATGTGTAGATTTTACCAAACTTAATAAAGCATGCCCTAAAGATTGCTACCCCTTGCCTCGGATAGATTCTTTAGTTGATTCCGCGGTAGGGTACTCTTATATGAGTTTTTTAGATGCGTTTTCTGGTTATCACCAGATAAGAATGCATAAGCCTGACGTTCCTCACACGTCGTTCATTACTAATGATGGTTGCTATTGCTACCTTGTGATGCCCTTTGGGCTTAAAAATGCCGGTGCAGCCTACCAACGGATGATGGATCGTGTGTTTAACCATCAGAAGTGGAGGAACCTAGAAGTGTATGTAGACAATCTCTTGATTAAGATTAAGTCATTTTCGCTGCACTTGCGAGACCTAGCAGAGACGTTCGCTACTCTGCGTAGGTACAAAATGAAGCTTAACCCTTTGAAATGCACGTTTGGGGCGAGTAAGGGAAAGTTTCTTGGTCATCTCCTTACTCCGGAAGGACTTGCCCCCAATCCTGATAAATTGAAAGACATTCTTGATATGCCTACCCTCGTTCGCCAAAGGAAGTTCAGCAGTTAGGGGGAAGGCTGGCAGGTCTTGCAAGATTTCTCTCTCGGGTTGGAGATAGGAGTGCTCCCTTCTTTAAAACTCTCCGAGGAGCATCCAAGTTTGAGTGAACGGAAGAATGTTCCCAAGCTTTTGAGTAGTTGAAGATGCAACTGACCTCAGCACCGCTGCTTCAGAGTCCCCGACCAGGAGAGATTCTTTTCTTATACCTAGGGGTTGGCCCTGAGGCCGTCAGCTCCGTTCTTCTTCGGGAAGAGAGCAGGAAGCAATTCCCAATTTACTATGTTAGCCATATCCTGAAAAGTGCTGAGACACGGTATCCAATTTTGGAGAAGTTAGCCTTGGCGCTAGTCATGTCAGCTCGCAGGCTCCGTCCGTACTTCCAAGCACATTCAATTCAAGTCGTCACCGATCAGCCTTTGAAGGGTGTGTTGGAAAAACCAGAACATTCCGGCAGATTAGCTAAGTGGGCAATAGAGTTGAGTGAATTTGAAATCTCTTATGTGCCCAAGACAGCCATTAAAGCTCAAGTCCTAGCAGACTTCTTAATCGACATGCCAGAGTCCAGTTCTGATCGAGCAGAAAGGTCTCCTTTGGCTTGTACCATCTACGTTGATGGTGCCTCAGGCAGAAGTTCTTCTGGAGCAGGAGTGGTTCTCATTAATCAAAACGGCATCAAATTGGAGCAGGCCATCAAATTTTACTTTCCAGTAACCAATAATTAGGCCGAGTATGAATCTTTGCTAGCAGGCTTGAGGCTTATAAGGGAACTAGGAATCGGTCATGTTCATATCAAAACCGATTCTCTGGTGATGGCGTCACAAGTCCTCGGTAACTTCGAAACAAGAGAGCCGATATTGAAGAAATATCTAGCTCTTGTGAAGATAGAAGTAGGCAGGTTCAAGAGCTTTACCATCGAGCACATCCCCAGGACAAAAAATGAGGAGGCAGATTTTCTTTCCAAGTATGGGATGCCTTTAGGAGGAACAACTTCCGAGCTCTTCCACCCGGCAGTGGTGGAAGGAGATTTGATGCAAGTGGACCAACGTACCTCTTGGATGGACCCATTCATCCTCTATCTGTCAACGGGAGATTATCATCATTCAGTCATAGATAAGAAAAAGTTCAGAATAAAGGCAGCTCACTACTTCTTAGTGGCAGGAATCCTCTACCGAAAAACCTTCCTCTCTACCATGGCCCGGTGTTGTTCAGAAGAAGAAGCTCCCCTTGTTTTTCAAGAAGTTCATTCAGGAGAGTGTGGAAGCCACTCGGGAGCAAGAACCCTGGAAAGATGGATCCTGCGGCAGGGTTATTTCTGGCCCACTATGAAGAGAGACTCTGAGGCCTATGCAAGAAAGTGTGTTCAATGCCAGAAGTTTGCTCCACTTCAACTCCAAGCAGCTCAGTCCCTCAGATCGATTGCAACTCCTTGGCCCTTTGCGGTTTGGGGGATGGATCTCATTGGTCCTTTTCCCATGGCAAGCGGGCAATGACGTTTCATCATCGTAATGATCGACTACTTCAGCAAGTGGATCGAAGCCAAGGCATTGGCTAAGATAACTACTCAGGTTGTCAAAAACTTCATTTGGGGGAGTTTGTCTGTCGGCATGGGATACCTATGGCAATAATCACTGATAATGGGCCACAATTCAACAACTCAGAGATGATAGATTTTTGCAGGCAGATCGGAACAGAGATGCGGTTTGCATCAGTTCATCATCCCAGAAGCAATGGCTAAGTAGAAGCAGCCAACAAGTAGATCCTCAATTTGCTCAAAAAGGAAGTGCAGAATCTCAAGGGCAGCTGGGCTGATCAGCTTCCATCAGTCCTCTGGTCCCTTAGGACAATGCCATCATCTGCAACTGGGGAGACTCCATTCAAACTTTCTCATAGCTCAGAGGCACTTATTCCAGTTGAGTTTGAAGTCCCGTCACCCAGAGTTCTGCTTGCAAGGGAAGGCATTGAGAACTGGCTTGAGTTGAATAATGAAGAGATGAGGTTCAGCTTGGAATACATCGAGGCAATCAGAGATCAAGCAGCCATAAGGCAGGAGGAGGTCAAAATAAGGATGGCCCGCTACTTTGATCAGAACGTGAGGATCAAACACTTCCAAGTGGGAGATCTAGTTCTAAAGAAGATTGATGCTGCTGCAAGAGCTGGTTCAATTGGAAAGCTTAATCCAAATTGGGTCGGCCCTTTTGTTATCAAAGAAGCGTTAAAGAGCGGCGCTTACCGCTTGCAGACATACGAAGGAGAGGATATACCACACACATGGAGCGGGGATGATCTCAAACGGTTCTATTCTTGAACCTCCTTTTTCTACTTTGTGTATCCTCTTCAAGAGTTATTATGAATAGAAACTGCTTGCTAACGCTTCTTCAAGTGTTTTGTCTATGTAATCATAACAGATGAAACGCTAAGAAAGATTTCAAAAATGGTTCTGCGCTTGAACTCTCTTTTCTTGCTTATGTTTGCTTTGCAAATACATTTTATTAATCAAAGGATCCATACTGACACTTTTTTCTAGTGTTTTCTCTCTCTCCCAAAGACCTATAACGGTTCCCTGATACCAGGAGACATCGTCGAGTTCAGCAAGACCTTCCCTAGAGCTGTTGTCATTAGCGTAACACCACGAAGACCACGTGTTGCGAGGAGATTTCGCACCGTGTAGTGGGAGCTTGCAGGCTCTAGTGCGGTAGGATTCTGAACTTCGGATCTCGGCTAGTACCTTACCCCACCTCTGCATTATGGAGGGCAGGGTGGGTGTAGAGCTCTACCGTGCCGCAGTTGGGATATCGTTACAACTTTGATGATCTGGCGAGGAAAGCAATGCCATGCGCACCTGCCCACCGATCATCTTAGCTTGTAACCCTCGAACACTCCATGGTACCCTCAAGCAGTGCCTGTAGGAGACCCGCAGCTTAGACTGTACTCCAGGCAAGAGGGCAGGGAACCGTTCCGCCGAGTATCTTGCTGTTCGCAGGGAATCTTCTTAGTGCAGACTGGTTTTATGTATCCGCTCAGTCCGCCAGCTTCTTTGGGTTGATCATATAGCCTGTGGCCTGGTGAGGAAAGCAATGCCATGTGCACCTGCCCACCTGGTCGCAAGCTGTAGGTCATTTCTATCTTGGGTGGACTGGTTTTCTTTATCCGCACAGTCTGCCAGTTTTATTTGGGTTGATCATATTGCCTGCATCCTGGTGAGGAAAGCAATGTCATGGCACCTGCCCACCTAGTCGCAAGCTGTAGATCATTTCTTATGTTTGCTGCGGACTGGCTTTATCTATCCGCACAGTCCGCCAGTTTCCTTGGGTTAATTTTATAGCTTGTGACCTAGTGAGGAAAGCAATGCCATGCGCACCTGCCCACCTGGTCGCAAGCTATAGGTCATTTCTATCTTGGGCGGACTGGTTTTCTGTATCCGCTCAGTCCGACGTTTTCCATGAGACTGCAAGCTATAGGTTATTTCTGTTATCATATATACGAACTGCTAAATTATATCAGCTAAGTCTGCCGAATGGTTTTCATATATTATCATTTGATAAGTTAATAAAGAGAATTGCGGACTGCTACTAGAACTCAATGAAGTCCACCTGACATTGTTATCAGCTGGCTATTTTCGTCCTCATTTTTTAAGGCGGATATTTGAATGGATTGATAAGTTTAATTCTCTAATCAGCAAGACTCATTATAAATGATCTTAGTATCGTGCGGACTACAATTGGAACTCAACAGAGGCCGCCTGCCAATTTCTTCTCATTCCAACGACGGACAATAATTGTCTCTAATCAGCAAGTTAAAAAGCTGTGAGATTTATCAGCGTGTCGTGCGGACTGCTAAGTGTCGGTGCGGTGAGCGTGGAAAAAGAACATTGCAGGAAGCACACATGCAAAAATATCCTTTCTATTTCATCAAAAATTTATACATCTATCTATTCGGCGGACTACAGTCTTGTGTCCACCACATTTACAAAATCAAAAAAGATAAAAATACATTAATCTGTAGTCTTTTGTTTCTTTTCTGGAGGTGCAGGGCTCTCGCCAACAATGTCGACTTCCGGAGAGTAGCCCCCCGAGCCGCTTCCGCTACTATCTGATCCTGTGCTTGAGGCGGACACGCTATGCGAGCTCCTGGCTGCAGAGGAGGATACAGAGGTGCTTGACTCGACGGACTGATCTCCAACTTGCCGGCTTGAGCCAGTTCCGTCCGCCGTCTCCACGGCGCCTTGCCCTTCGCCTTCTTCTTCTTCTTCTTCTTCCTCTTCTACTTCCTCACCTTCTTCCTCTTCCTCAATGATGTCCTTGCCCTTTTTAGCCCGTTCCATCGCCGCGACCTGCGGTGCCAACTCAGGGAAGAGCTCCAAGAAAGGGACGCCATCCACTCCTCCTTTGTAAAGCCGCCGCGGATAAGTCGCTCAATGGCGACCTCGACAGTTTCTTTCATGAAAGGGAGCATGACGGCCTGGAAACCATTGTTCTCCAAGTCATAGGCGACCTGCGTAAAACAAAAGCGAACATCAGACAGATCGCGGTGGATATCAAATTAAGGCCGCTGCGAATTCAACTCACCCCGAGCTCTTCTCTTTGCTGAGCAACCCTCTTTCCCAATCGCGCATTCCTCTCCTTTAGCGCCTTATTATCTTTTTGAAGCTGTTCATTTTGCCTTAACAGGTCTCTGGCCAGGGTGGCTACATAGTGGTTCCTCACCATGCTACTCGCAGCTGCCTGAGAGGCTAGCAGAGGGAGGTCGGCGGCGGGCACCTTCTTAAGGTCGCTCAAGTTGCGCTTTCCATAGAGCGCGGAGATCGCAATATGGGTGTGGCGAGTTATCCACGGACTCTTCCATGAAGGGAGCGCGGTGGATAGGGGGACGTGTTTGTGCTTGCTATGCCAGTGGACCATAGGGTTCCCCCTAAGATCCTTCTGGCTGATGGCAAAGCCACTCATGGTGAAGCTTTCAGAAGAAGAGTAATCCGCCGCGGGATCCCCTTCCTCCTTCCACTTCCTTGCGACTGCTTCTTTCTTCTCCTTTTGTGTAGGAACAAAGCCGCTAGGCGTTTGCGGCAAGTTGGAGGGTATCAGCAAGGTCGCTGCAAAAACAGATGGGTTAAACACCAAGCTCGCTGCGGATACAAAGTTTGAGTTCGAAAGCTGCTTACTATCTTTGGGCAGAACGTCCGCTAAGCTCACCAGTAGCGGAATGTAATACTCGATGTCAAGTCTGGCATTAGCCCAGAACTCGACAATGGCGGATTCCAAGTCATCCAGCTGCACACCCTTGAAGGCAGAGTCCGCGCGCACCTACAGATAGGTGTGCGCGAACCATAGGTCACCCTCAAAGATCAAGAACCTCGAGGTCCAGTTGTGGATCTTGTTGGGAAGGCCCACAACCTTCATTCCCCTACAGTAGAAATATATCACCCCCTTGTAGGGGCGGCCTCCAGAAGCGGTTATGGAGCAGATAGAGAACATCTTACGGAAGATGTTCATCGAGAAAGCAATCTTTTCAGATCGCAGATAGGAGAGGAAACTGCAGATCGCAGCGAGTGTGTTGGGCGCGAGCTGACCCGGCACCATTCCATGGTGTTCAAAAATTTCGGCTAGCTCCCATAGAAGTGGAAACTTGAATCCGCTATCAAAGTGGTCCACTGGAATGGCGATCTGGGTAGCGGTTGAAAAGTTTAACCTTTCCTGGTGGGCTGGAAGGCGGACGAGGATATTCGAATTCGCCATCTTCTTCTCGACAAAGGCCTCCAGGTCAGCCTTTGTCAATGTGCACTTCCGGTGGTCGGCGGAGTGGAAGGCGACAGCAGCATCAGTACGCGTGGACACCATTTTGCAGGCCACAGGGTTCCTTTTACTTCAGCTGTTTCCTGCATAGAAGAAAGCGGCGGGGCATATTTATAATTACAAGTTCTGACAGCTTTTTGACCAGGCCGCAGAGCTCGCAATTCCAATCCGCATAGTCCGCAAAAACCAAACCATTCACGCAGCAAAAGTTAACAATAACGCGGACACAAGTATATATTCAAATGCCAAGAAAAATTTAAAAGCAAAAATTATGGCGGACACAGCTTTCATCCGCCCAGTTCGCGATGATTCCTTCCTGCAAGTCAAACATAAGAGGCGGACACAGTTTCAGTCCGCTTAGCTCGCAAATTTTCCCACCTGCAGAAGTTAGATTACGAGAAGTGGACGCAGTATTAGTCCGCACAGTTCGTCACAGATCACAGCAAAAATAAACATAATTTGCAGATATATGATTAAGTCCGCACAGTTCGCAACACAATTCAATCTACAACAGCATTGTTTAAAAGCACAATTATACAAATCATTCATGGCAGCACGGACTCAGCGGTCCCTAGTTTCGGGTCGCGCTTGCTTTTCAGGTCTATCTCTGCACAAGTGAGCGGCTTGGTCGCTCATTTGAAGAATCTCGTTGTACAAACGGCAGATATGATGGTGGATAACTTTTATAGTCCGGTGCATTTGGGCAGCCTCGCGGTCTACCCGACTAAGGGGCACCATTGGCTACGCTGCCGGCCTTGGCTCCTCGTCCGCAACCTGTTGACCGCCCGCCGGTGCTGCGGCCTCCGGAGCAGCGCGATCTTGCAATCGCGACCTATGCTCGGCAACCTCAGCAGCTCGCTTCCCTTTCTCTTCCCTCGCTGACGCCAAATGTTTCCCCTTGTAGAAGCGGACATCGTCCGCGAGTCTCCTCTTTTCCCTGTCGGATCTCTCCAGCGCCCTGGAGATGCTGGCGATCTGGTCCTTTAGTTCTTTCTCCCGCTCCGCGGACGCCTTCTCGCGCTCTTCCGCCTTCTTTAACTCTGCTTTGAGATTCTGAACTTCAGCTTGAAAGTTTTCTAACACTTTGATGATGTTTAGGCTGGGCAGCTCATCCCTTGCGGATTCTTCATGCGAGACCGCATCAACTCCAGTATTCGGTGTAACCACGAACTCGCCACTCTCAATGGAGCCCGACGGAGACATTCTACCTGCAAGAAAGAAAGTCAACTTCTTCATTCAAAGATAGTCCGTGGCGGACACAAAGAAAGGATGAAAGATCACATTTGGATATAGCCACAGCGATTTGCCGACTATCGAGAAAGACAGGCCGCCTTGCCAGCTCCGGGTCAAAAAGCCTTAACCGCTTATTCCATTCGCAATGGACCTTAGCTCTTTTCTCAGCAGCAGAGCTTTTCGAAACCACGATGTCCTCAGTTTCAGTGATAATCTTGACTGGCCTCGACTTCCGCGGCGGCGACCTGTAAAGCCACTGACGCTTAAAATACTTAGGCGCCGGTTGAAGTTTACCTGACCGCAGTAGCTCCGCAGCAGTCCGCAGGTCCTCAGCGCTCTTGTCCGCCGCGACCTGCTTCGAGGTCGCCTCCACCGCAGCTACTTGAGCAGCAATTTGCTTCTTCTGCTCCTCTATCTTCTGCTTCAGCCTCTCCCTCTCTTATTCCTCCGCAGCGGACAAAGAAGGGAGTTCGTTGACTTTTTTCCCAGTGGCCTCCGCCTCAGATTGTTGCAGTACAATGAGCAGGGATTCGTTGATTAGATCTACTTCATTGACGTCTATCGAATCTAATATCTCATCAGTGGTTAGACTGACCGTGGAGAGGGAATTATCTCCCTGAACATGAGCTTCCGGTGTGACCAGATCGCTGTCAGGAACTTCTTTATCGCGCGGTCTATGTTGTAAGTCCGCATCTCCAGTCCGCTTGGAGAGATTCTTCTCCTTCATCGCGCGCAGTTTCTTCTCAACCCGCTCGGCAACGGTCGACCCGTCTCTCTTCCTCTTCTTTCTTTTAGCCATCTTCTCGGCAGAATCCGCGGCGGCCTCTCCTAGGTCGGGCTGACTCTCGCGGACAGCCTCAGGGTTCACAACAGTCAATGCCTTTGAGTGCGCATCGCCTTCTCCCTCAGTCTGCCTATCTTCTTCATCCAAGTTAACAATGGGCACCTGGGCATTGGGAGAAGATATGTCAGCCTCAATGTGTTCACCAACGGTGTCCGCCGAGGTTGCAGTTTTCTGGGAAGGGGCAGAGTCCGACAGGGTCACCATCTTTTCACTTCTCAGTGGTTCAGCGTTGACTGCGGCATCCTCGCGAGCAGATATATCGGCACGGCGGACTGCTTTCTCCGCAGGCTTTTGGCTATGGGAACTCTCTCCTGTAGGGCGGACAGGATCCTTTCTTGTCGACCTCTTTATTATCTTCTTGGTCTTCATAGGCGTTGTTAGTGCTGAGTCGCCTTTTGCAGTGAGACTAGAGAAGAAAGCTCCGAGCCTTGCCATGCCGGACTGGAAAGTGGAGACCGCAAGTGGTGAATAGTGCCCCGTGTCGATCGGGATTATCAACAGTTCCAGGCCCTCCAGCGATATTTATAGCGCTGGCGGCATTTACGAGGCTTGCGGACTCGGCAGTTAAGAAAACATTTTCGAAGTTTTCTGGAAACTTAAAAATGTGCGGGGATTATGTTAACCCCTCAGTCCGCAACATCCTACAAGATGCCAAAACCCCCCTTTCAACACTCGCGGACTCGATTTGGCAGTCCGCCCAGTCCGGCAAGGTAACCAATCGGCCACCATGGATGGTACCCCAGCAGCGGACTCAAGGATCTGTTCGCTCAGTCCGCCACGACTTGGGATATCAGATTTGTTGGGTATTGTATCCACAATGTACCTGATTTGAAGAAGCCCCTGGACAAGCTAAGGTCAATAGACAATGTATTTGATAAAATCTTTCAAGTTGTACTTGCAGTTATTCCACGCTAAGTGCACACCAATGTCAGGGTGCAGTAGGTCAATATACATGGGTTTGCATGACGTAATCCCTCGTTGAGCAGATCATTGTGCTGGCCTACGTGTACTCTCTCTATTGGAGTGCACTTACTTTCAAGTACAGGGCCGTGTTTATGCAAGAGAAGACAAGGAGCAGCTCTTGGGTGGAAAGACGAAAATTCGTCTAAGTATAATTCGACGAGAATCACCAAGTGATTCTCGCCGATTCGGCGAGAATCACTAGTGATTCTCGCCAAATCGTCGAGAATCATTAGTGATTCACGCCGACTCTTTCCGGCTACCTCAAAACGGTGCCAAGTAAGATTCGGCGAGAATCACTAGTGATTCTCGCCGAACCCATCGCAGGGCAGATCATGAATACTAAGTAATATTCGTTGAGAATCAAAAAGTGATTCGGCGAGAATCACTAGTGATTCTCGACGAATCGTCGAGAATCACTAATGATTCTCGCCGATTCGTCGAGAATCACCTGCGATTCTCGCCGATTTTTACTTAGCGATTTCTCTGGAACTTCCTGAACCGGATTCTGCCGCTGACAATGTTCTGGACCGGGACTTAAGGGATTCTTCTTGTGGGTCCCACAACGGTCATTTTGAAAGTTTCTACAGTATATATACGGGTATATTTTGAACGACATAGACACACAGAAAAGAAGCCGAGCACGATCTAACCCTAAAATCACGAAACTGCTCCGCCGCCGCCGTCGCCGCTCACGCTAGTTGGTCGCCGCTGTTGATTGCGTTTCTTCCCGATCTCCGGCGACAGAAGCTTAGCCAAGCTTAGAGTCTCACGCGTCTATCCAGAGTTCCCTTGTCTCTCGATTTGTTGATCGGGAAAAACTTCCCCGTCGGAATCGATCGAGACGACCGATCCTCGTGTGACCGTTGGTAGACCTAGCTAGCTTTGCTACGAAGTTTGGATCTCTAAAGAACAGTAGCCACACATCATCGTCGCCGCCGATCCCATGAACCTAGCCGCCGCCCTTCTTGCCGCCGCCGGTTCCGGGGAGATCCTCTCCAAGAGAGTCCAAGGTTGTGGACCCTTTGTAGACTTCAAGATCACGTCATCAACGAAGAGGGACACCGTAGTCTCCACACATAGTTTGTATTTCTTGTACATTCTATTTTACTTTTGTTGTAAAGGAACGTTGGTTCCTAGTTGTAAGGGTTGGGTGCAACCCGGTTTGTGGGAGTGTTGACTCCTACGTGTGGAAGGGTTCCTTCCGATAGTGCAGGGATTGGATTTCAATCCCGTTGGAGAAGAGACCGAGTCGTCCCTGGTTGGGAGATAGGTCGAAGGGGGAAAGTGGATGTACCCAGGTCAGGGAACCACTATAAATAGCTTGTGTACTCTGTTGTGCTGTGTTGTTTTATTTTCGTGTGCAGGTACAATTTAAATTCCGCAAAAGCGCTGCACGTCACCTATTCCCCCCCCCCCCCATAGGTGAACATAGTTGACACTAGGTGGACTTTCAAGTGGTATCAGAGTCAGGTTACTCATCAAAAAGGTTAACACCTTGAGTTGAATCCTGCCCCTAGTGTCAAGAAGAAGAAAAACATTTACTATGGACGGGCTCAAGTACACAGGCAAGATCCCAGTGTGCACCAGGCTCAACTTTCCTATCTGGAAGGAAAGGATCAGGTTCTACATGGAAGCAGTTGATCCTCGACTCTTCATGATCGTGGAGGAGGGACCTTATGTCCCCACTAAGGCATCCACCATTGATCCTACCCAGAAAGTGCCAAAGAAACTTTCTGAAATGGACAAGGATGAGATGGTGCTAGTAGGACTTGACAAGAAGGCGCGAAACATTCTGGTCAGCGCGGTTGATGACTCAATGATGCAAAACTTCAGCAACTGCAGGACAGCACAGGAGATCTGGCAGTGCCTGATCATCCTAATGAAGGGCACAGATGAAGTGAGGGATGATCGGAGATCCCTCCTGAACCAGAAATATGAGGCCTTCAGACAAGGGCCTAAGGAAGAGATCGGAGTCACCTACGAGAACTTCCTCAAGATTGTTAACGCCCTCAAAGGATACGGAAGAGTGTTCACCAATGGTGAACTCAATAATAAATTCCTTAGGTCCCTTACTAAGGAATGGGACACAAAGATCTGCGCCATCCGAGAGTTTGGCAGACTAGCTGAAATAGACCTGCAAATCCTGTTTGGGAAGCTGATGTCCTATGAGCTTCAGCTGAACACCAGGAAAGCAGAAGAAGAAGCAGAGAAGGCTGCAGCCAAAGAAAAGACTGTGGCTCTAAAAGCCAGTCACTCCAGAAAAGGCAATGGTGCGGTTTCATACCGTGCCAGGAAAAAGGATGAGGAGGAGGACTCCGAGCCATGCTCCTCCAGCTTAGAGCTGTCGGAGGAGGATTTCTCCCTCATCACTCGAGAGTTCAAGAAGTTCCTCTAGATGAGGAATCAAAGAAAGAGAGATGGCTCCTCCTCCAGGCATCAGAAGAAAAATTATTCTTTTGACAGGTATGCTTCTAGACCGAACAAACATCTCTCCTCTGACATTATTTGCTTTGGATGCAATAAGCCAGGACACGTCGTGGCCGACTGCTATCAAGGCAAGAGAGAAAAAGGGAAAGAAGAGGAGCACAAATCTTCGAGAGATAAGAAGAAAGAGCGGAGCTACATCGCCAAAAGGGAAAAGACACTGAGTGAGTCTGATTCCTCAGACTCAAGTGATGATGAGGAAGCCTACTTCGGGCTGGTGGGTCGCTCCGACTCAGAAGGAGAATGCCCCCCATTTACTGGGAAGGTAAAAGCTCACACTCCTCTCTCCGACTCTGACTCTGACCCTAAGTCTCAGGATGATGAACCTGAGGATAGCCCTTCGGCCCGTGAAGCGGAGCTCCTCGAGAAATATGAGCTTCTGCTCAACACTTTCGAGGAGTGCCGTAAGAGACTGAAGGCTGAGAAGAAGGAAGTGAAATTCCTTAAGGGTGAGTGTGTATCCCTAAGGGAATAGGTCACTAGCTTGATTTCTCTCCGACAGGAGCACCTTGACCTGACTTCAAAGCATTCAGAGTCTTTGAAGCTCCTAGATATTAAGCAGGAGGAAGTCGACAAGTTGGAAGAACAACTTGCGGCAGAAAGGAAGATCGTCAAGAGCTTCTCTATGCCAAAAACAGTTCTTCCAGTCGTTGATACCTTCTCTGCTCAGGCCAAAGGAGCTAGCTTGGGGCATGTAGGGGTATCTGGTTCCACATCTAGGAGAAACAGGAACCAGAGGAAGAATAAGGCCGCCAAGAAGGCCTCTGCTGATGAAAAGGGCAAGGCTCCTCTTAGTCTTGTTGCGTTCAGAAAGCCTATCTTTCCTTGCAACCAACATGACTTTGAATCAACATTTGGTCATCACTTCCGGCCCTCGGTTGCAAAGCCAAAGAGCCGATATGATGGTTGGACCTTTCCCCGGAACTTCGGTGAGAGTGCCTTCAAGGCACCTTATGAGGAAATCCACATGGGAAATTATGGTCAATTCTCTAGCCGCCATAATGGAAAGCAGGCACCAAAAGCCAAGCCTGTTATACAGAAGGTGACGAAGTCATGTGACTGCTGTCACCATGAGGCCTCCACCTCCAGATCCAAGGCCCCAGCTGTACCCACTGTTCCCAGGGTAAGGCAGGAGCCTAGGAAGAGGTACAACAGATTCGACTGTTGGTGCTGTGGCAAAGTCGGTCACTTTGCCGTAGATTGTTGGTTTAATCCAAGGTATTACGAGACTCCCCATGTTAGCAATGCGAGGCCGACCACTCGTAGGGTTAACCAACCGAGGGGGAGTATGCTAACCAGGAATCTAGGACCCAAGTTCGATTGGGTTCCTAAGGCAAATTAATTTTGTTTTGCAGGAATGTCCAAAGGCCACAAAACGCCGATCTGGTATTTGGACAGTGGATGCTCCCGGCATATGACTGGGACAAGAAGCCTGCTGCGTGATTACACTCCAGTCGAGAATGGACCCAAAGTCATCTTTGGAGGGTCAGATCGAGGAGTCACCATAGGTTATGGTATGATTTCCAACGGTATAATCTCTATCACCGACGTGGCTTATGTTGAAGGGTTAAACCATAACCTGATCAGTGTAAGTCAGTTATGTGATAAAGGTTATGACGTTAAGTTTTCCAAGGATAAATGTCTGATAATTTCACGTACCTCTTCTGAAACAGTATTATCAGGCATTAGGAGCAGAACTATCTTCTGCTTAGATTTTCTCAGTTTAGATTCATCTACCCCCGTATGTCTTGTGGCAACAGGCAGTGCATCTCTTTGTGAACAATGGCACAAGAGATTGGCACATATTAATTTCAAGACAATTAGTATGTTGTTTTCTAAGAACTTAGTAAGGGATGCTCCCAGTATCAAGTGCATCAAAGATAGCCCCTGTCCTGCATGCCAGATGGGCAAACAGACTCGGGCTACCTTTAAGAGCATTGCAGACAAAGACTCTTCTCGATGTCTTTACCTTTTACATATGGACTTGTTTGGTCCAATGCAAGTTCATAGCTTGGGAGACAAGTCCTATATGCTAGTGATAGTTGATGATCATTCTCGGTTTACATGGGTGTTCTTTTTGAAACGAAAGTCAGATACGTTTGACGTCTTCACTAGTTTTGTCAAGCAGGTTCAGAACAAATTTAACTGCTCAATGGTCAAAATCAGAAGTGACAATGGAACAGAATTCGAATCTGGTGCTATGACAGAATTTTGTGAAGAACAAGGAATCTTTCATGAGTTTTCCTCCCCGCGCACTCATCAGCAAAATGGAGTTGCGGGGAGGAGAAATAGAACTCTCATTGAAGCCTGCACGACAATGTTGAAAGACACTTCTCTCCCGGAATACTTCTGGGCAGAGGCTGTCAATACAGCTTGTCATGTACAAAACTGAGCATTGATCAACAAGCATCATCGTAAGACTCCTTACGAGCTACTGAAAGGCAGGAAACCAACCATGTCCTACTTGAGGATTTTTGGTTGCAGATGCTATGTACTGAATAATGGGAAGTACCCGCGTACTAAATTTGGTGAAAAATGCTTCGAAGGCATATTCATGGGCTATAGTTCCCACAGTAGGGCATATAGGGTCTTCAATAAGAAAACCCTAGTGGTAGAAGAGTCAATAAATGTTGTATTTGATGAAGGAAGTTTGCTTAACAGCAATTCTTCCAGTGGTATTCTTGAAGATGCAGGTGCACGACTTGAACAGCTGAGTCTGGATGAGACCGCTAAAGATGACACTCCTAAGTACGTCAAAGTTTCCACCTCCACGTCATCTGAAAATGTTGAAGATCAAAATGGAACAAATCTCTTAGAAGAAGGAGAAGCCCAAGAAGTAGTCGAAGCTCCAGACGCCAGACTTCTAGAACTCCGGCACGTGAGGGATCATCCTAGAGATCAGATCATCGGAGATCCTCGTGTCGGTGTCAGAACTCGAAGAGGTACTATTAATGAAGTATTGCATCTTAGCTTCCTGTCACAGGTTGAGCCAAAGAAGTTCGACGAGGCGAACAAAGATGCGGCATGGATTTTGGCCATGCAAGATGAACTACATCAATTCGAACGATGCAACGTGTGGACGCTGGTTCCCAGACCACACAAGAAGAATGTGATTGGCACCAAGTGGATCTTCAGAAACAAACTGGATGAACATTGTGTCATCGTAAAGAACAAGGCCAGGCTGGTGGCTTAAGGTTACAGACAGGAGGAGGGGATTGACTTCGACCAGACCTTCGCACTAGTAGCAAGGCTCGAGGCAATCAGATTATTCCTGGCGTATGCTTCACACAAAGGATTCACAGTCTATCAAATGGATGTGAAATCAGCATTCTTGAACGGAGACCTGAAAGAGGAAGTATACGTCGCTCAACCCCCAGGTTTTGTCAATCCTACTTTTCCCAATCATGTTTATTTTCTTAATAAAGCCTTATATGGGTTGAAATAAGCTCCACGAGCTTGGTATGAGACTTTATCTAGTTTTCTTCTTGAGAACAAGTTCTCTAGAGGTAAAATAGATAAAGCATTGTTTCTCAGGGAAGTCAAAGGCAAGATTTTGTTGGTGCAAATCTATGTCGATGACATAATATTCGGCTCAACGGACAACAATCTTTGCAAAAAGTTTTCTAAACTTATGCAAGGAAAGTTTGAAATGAGCAGTATGGGAGAGCTCAAGTATTTCTTAGGACTTCAAGTGAAACAGTCTGAGGATGGAATCTTCATCTCTCAGACGAAGTTCACAAATGAACTCCTTAAGAAATTTGGTATGGAGAGTGCAACCTCTATGAGGACTCCAATGGGATCCACTATGTCCCTGGATAAGGATGAGAAAGGTAAACCTTTCGATGAAACCAAATACAGAAGCATCATTGGATCCCTGCTCTACCTTGCTGCCAGTAGACCGGATATCATGTTCTCCACATGTGTCTGTGCCAGATATCAGGTGAACACTAAGGAATCTCACTATGTCGCTGCGAAGCGAATTCTAAGATACCTTAAAGGCACTCCCAATCTTAGCTTGTGGTACCCGGGAAACAATGATGTCAAGCTAATAGGTTTTTCAGATGCTGATTTTGCAGGGAGTAGGGATGACAGGAAAAGCACTTCCGGGACGTGTCAATTACTCGGAAGAAGTCTTATCTCATGGAACAGCAAGAAGCAGAATTGTGTAGCTAGCTCCACAGCAGAGTCTGAGTACATCTCGGCAGGCAGCTGTTGCGCACAACTCCTATGGATCAGAAACCAGTTAGCCGACTACGACCTTCAGTTCAAGGAAGTTCCAATGTACTGCGACTCCTCCAGTGCAATTGCCATTGCCAACAATCCTGTATCGCACAGCAGAAGGAAGCATATTGAAGTGCGCTACCACTTCATTCGGGAGCACGTGGAGAACAAGGACATCTCTCTCTGTTATGTCCCCACGGACAAGCAGATTGCTGATATATTCACAAAGCCCTTAGACGAGGCCAAGTTCAATCTTTTCAAGACTAAATTGGGGATGCTCAATTATGAGGAATGAAGACTACAGAAGCTCCAGGCTCGTGCACGATCTGAGGGGGAGTAATGGGTCAAATGCTACCGACCCCGATTTGTAGAAGCCGAAAAGGGGGAGATTACCCTCTCGGCTAAGGCTAAGGTGGCTCCAAGCTTGCTCCCAAGAAATTGGTATTGGTAATGGATAACTCACTCAACTCAATTTCAAGTTTATGGTTTTCATTCCCATATGCTCTATTCACCTTAGCTTGTAGGGTTTAGGCTTCTTCAAATAGGGGGAGATTGTTGGGTATTGTATCCACAATGTACCTGATTTGAAGAAGCCCCTGGACAAGCTAAGGTCAATAGACAATGTATTTGATAAAATCCTTCAAGTTGTACTTGCAGTTATTCCACGCTAAGTGCACACCAATGTCAGGGTGCAGTAGGTCAATATACACGGGTCTGCATGACGTAATCCCTCATTTAGCAGATCAGTGTGTTGGCCTACGTGTACTCTCTCTATTTTAGTGCACTTACTTTCAAGTACATGGCCGTGTTTATGCAAGAGAAGACAAGTAGCAGCTCTTGGGTGGAAAGACGAAAATTCGTCTAAGTATAATTCGACGAGAATCACTAGTGATTCTCGCCGAATCGTCGAGAATAATTAGTGATTCTCGCCGACTCTTTCCGGATACCTCAAAACGGTGCCAAGTAAGATTCGGCGAGAATCACTAGTGATTCTCGCCGAACCCATCGCAGGGCAGATCATGAATACCAAGTAATATTCGTGGAGAATCAAAAAGTGATTCGGCCAGAATCACTAGTGATTCTCGACGAATCGTCAAGAATCACTAATGATTCTCGCCGATTCGTCGAGAATCACCTGCGATTCTCGCCGATTTTTACTTAGCGATTTCTCTGGAACTTCCTGAACCGGATTCTGCCGCTGACAATGTTCTGGACCGGGACTTAAGGGATTCTTCTTGTGGGTCCCACAACGGTCATTTTGAAAGTTTCTACAGTATATATACAGGTATATTTTGAACGACATAGACACACAGAAAAGAAGCCGAGCACGATCTAACCCTAAAATCGCGAAACTGCTCCGCCGCCGTCGTCGCCGCTCGCGCTAGTTGGTCGCCGCTGTTGATCGCGTTTCTTCCCGGTCTCCGACGACAGAAGCTTAGCCAAGCTTAGAGTCTCACGCGTCTATCCAGAGATCCCTTGTCTCTCGATTTGTTGATCGGGAAAAACTTCACCGTCCGAATCGATCGAGACGACCGATCCTCGTGTGACCGTTGGTAGACCTAGCTAGCTTCGCTATGAAGTTTGGATCTCTAAAGAACAGCAGCCGCACATCGTCGTCGCCGCCGATCCCGTGAACCTAGCCGCCGCCCTTCTTGCCGCCGCCGGTTCCGGGGAGATCCTCTCCAAGAGAGACCAAGGTTGTGGACCCTTTGTAGACTTCAAGATCACGTCGTCAACGAAGAGGGACACCGTAGTCTCCACACGTAGTTTGTATTTCTTGTACATTCTATTTTACTTTTGTTGTAAAGGAACGTTGGTTCCTAGTTGTAAGGGTTGGGTGCAACCCGGTTTGTGGGAGTGTTGACTCCTACGTGTGGAAGGGTTCCTTCCGATAGTGCAGGGATTGGATTTCAATCCCGTTGGAGAAGAGACCGAGTCGTCCCTGGTTGGGAGATAGGTCGAAGGGGGAAAGTGGATGTACCCAAGTCGGGGAACCACTATAAATAGCTTGTGTACTCTGTTGTGATGTGTTGTTTTATTTTCGTGTGCAGGTACAATTTAAATTCCGCAAAAGCGCTGCACGTCACCTATTCCCCCCCCCCCCCCCATAGGTGAACATAGTTGACACTAGGTGGACTTTCAGGATTCTCTACAACGGCGGACGCAGTGTCTCGTCTTGCCCAGGCCGCCGCCCTTCAGCAGGATCGCGCCCAGCAGCAGTGGAAGCTCCAGTCCGCGAGCCCAGTCCGCCCCTTCTGCGCGGACTGGCATGTTCTTTCTTTTTGCTTCCCGTCACTGCTGCCCGATTCTCCTGTACCCCGGGCAGCCGGTTATTTTAGCCCTGCCCGTTTGGGCAGGCCCCCTATCCTATAAATAGGGGGGAGGTGGTGCACCCAAGACATGCTGACTCGGACCTAGGAGCCTACTTGTTAAAGGCTGCGGACTCGAATCTTGTGCCTTGCGGACTCCTCGCTCTGCTCTTGTCAACCTTTTCCTTTCACTTGTAACCAAATCTCTCTTCAATCAAGGGAAAGCTCGTTGCAAGAGAGGCATTCAGGCCGCGACGGGTGAAGTCAGTTGTTGCCGTGGCTCACGGCCTTGCTGTTCTTCCTGCCCTCGTCCGCTTAGTAGATTACTACTCGCAGTCTCTCTATTCCACGGTATTCGAACCGTTAGATGGTGGTGCTCGACCCCCATTTGTGTTTTCGTGCATCAACACCTCTCTCCAACTATACTAACCTGATATTTTTGGTCTATTAAATGGTGCTAATGAGATTGAAATGGTCTCTGAGGAGTATAATAATATGTTGAATAGAATGGGTCATTGTGGAGATAACCCTAACAAACTGCTTAAGAAGAACTTGTCGGCTGAATACAAGTTTTTTGCTGACGTGGTCGGAAAAGTGCTATAAGGAAAGCATACAACACATGATTATATAACCAGGTATCAATTCTTAATGATGGCTGCTTTGGTGGACAAGAGAGGAATAAACTGGGGAAATTATTGTTTGATTTGATTAAGAAGAAAAACAACAAGAAAGATGTTTATTTTGGTCGGGTTCTGGGGATATTCTTGCAGGAGAAGGCTTTTGAACATCTGGTTCCCACACCAGTGTTCATCAATGGCACCAAGAGGCTAACCTTTGCCTTGTTTGGCAGATGGGAGAGGAGAATCTCTAAGCCATCCCAGGCTTCCTCCTCTTTCAGTCCTTCTGAGGGCACAAGGGCTGATACAGCCACTCCCCACCCTGGTTCTGAAGAATCTCCTATTCCACATCCTTCTTCAACCACATCCCTACCAATAATAACTCATCCATCTCCCAGCCCCCTACACATCCTCCTCTGCAACAAACAACCATCTTCACTAGCTCATGTGACAACACCTCCTTACTCTCGAATTCATACAACTCCTCCTCAATCTCCTCTTCCATCCCACCTCCAAGATATCAACAATAAAACATTCTTCTCATCCCCCACATTTAATCTACTCACCTCTCTACCATCTACACCCACATCTCTAGTTCATTACATTCCCAGCCACTCACCATCTCATTTACCATCATCTCCTCAGGATGACATCCTCCCTGATGTAACTCCTGCTTCCATCTCTGTATCCACCTAAACTCCACCATAGTTTCTGGATACAGTTTCCCCTTCTCTATCTATCATCCTGGTGCACATCACTCCAGTGATCAGATCTATAATAGCAGAGGTCATTAGCCCTCTTGCTAATTCTATTTCTTCTCTTGCTGCTCTCCTTATTGCCTCCTCTGTCCCTCCTTTTTCTTCTAGGGGCCTGCTTCCAGTTCTCACTGAAATTAGGCATGGGGAGATGCTCAATGAAGAAGCTTCTCCTGTTACAGTAGCAGCAACAGCAGTTACAACAAATTCAGATTCAGATATATATATGGTTCAAGTTATAGACACAGTTATAGAGGATACAGAACTAATAACTGTTGGTGATTGTTTTGTCAATCCCATAGTGGATTTATTCAATTTATTAAATTCTTTTGATACAGTTCATTTGAACTATCTTTCTTCTCTCTGCATAAAGCCATCTTTGGCTATTGTTCCCTCCCTACACTGCACCCATCAGTCCCTTAGTTGCTGAGCAACTCAAGGACAGTTTTGTTGTTTCAGAAACTCCAACTACATCTACTCCCAAAGATATTCATTATCCAGAGGCTGTCTCTGCTCTAACTTACATTATGGATGACAGTCCTCTTCCAGATCTAGATGAAATCATGATGGCAGTTATAGAACAAGAAAATCTATTACTTGCTGAAAAAGATACAAAATCAGTTGTTCTACCTCCACCTCCTCCTCAAGCTGAAAAGTTGTTGATATCTGCAGAAGATCTAAAGGAAATTAATACATTATATGATAATCCTCAGGGATATTCAGATGATGATGATGTAGATGATTCAGATGACAGTCCTTCTACAAAGAAAATGGAAATCTCTAAGAAAAGGAAAGCCCCTACAACTGTTGTTCCTTAACCAAATCCCACTCATGATACCCCATACTACATTCTTCAGAATATCACCCCTTACAAGGGCATGTCAGCTTGGATGTGGCTGTCCAAATATAAACAGAAGGATAAAAAGAAAAGCAGACAATATTCTCCTCCTCAAAGATACAGGAAAGATCCACCTCCTCCTACTGCTGGTGCTTCAGGCAGCTCCTCTCAGAGTTCTACCATATATTCTCAAACTTACCAAAGACAGCAAGGTAGATCCTCATATTCTAGGAGCAACCAGCACAGGTACTCCTCAAGCAGGCAACATCAAAAGCATCAACATCAACAACCTCAACAACATCTACAACAAGCTCCTGAATCTCAGAAAGCTGATAATCCAAAGAAGCCTGAATCTCCTCCTGTTCCATTTGAGGATCCTGAAATAGCTACTACTGCTAGAATGGTCAGGTTCCAAGAACTGGTTGGATTATCTATGATAAACAAGGCTAAAACTTAAGGAAAGTATCCCTCACAGTATTCAAAAATGTCAAAATACAGGAAAGAAGAATTGAACTGGTATGCAAAGGCTAATAAGTTCTCTAATGTGGATGATTATATGAAATTACATATAGAGGTTATTGTGCCAAGGGCCACATCTCTAAACAATATTGGAGATGCTGATATGACTATGACAAAGAGTCAAGAAGCTTATCCTAACAGAGAGATCATATTTACCCAGTCTGGTGTCAAAGAAAAGGAAGAAAAGCAAAAGGAGTTATTGAAGAAGAAGAAGAAATGAGTATATGTTGTTCAGTTTTCTATTTGTCTTAAACTGTTTATTCATAGACACAAAGCTATATTGTATATATATCTGCTGCATGTTTTAAATTTGTCTGCCAGATATACTTTTCTATTACTTTATGAGTATTTATGTTTGTATTAGTGACCTCACCTAAATAGGGGGAGATTGTTAGATCCCTAGTTTTATTTGGGCTAGGTTCACTAACTAGGTTTATTGACCCACCATATATAGCCAGGGTCATGTCTGTGTCCTAAAGTTTAGGCTATGTCCTTAGAGTTAACATTGCATGGACTAGCCAACAAAAGACTGCAGAAGACTCCAGACTTAGAGAAAAATCAAGATTCAGGAAATGAGTTCGACATTCGTCGAACTCAGCTCAACGAAAGACGTGCTCAGCTCGAAGAACTCAGAGACAACTCTCTGAGTTGAGCTCGACGATATTCGAGCACAGGTCGACGATTTCTGGAAGTTCAACTTTAACATTCTAATTCTAGAATCCGTTCTCTGAACTCCAGTCGACGAAGTTTTGTTATTAGCTCGATGAACTTACAGCACATAATTGGCAAGTTTTATCAGAAAGCAGTTAGTTGGTCTCAGGTCGACGAACTTGGTGCTCAAGTTGACGAATAGGAATTATCAGGTCAAAGAACAGGATTTCTCTGGTCGATGGACTCTGGACTCAGGTCGACGAAATCTATTCTTTGCTCGACGAATTCTGTGCAGATCCAGACTTTGATTTTTACTTTTTTTGTCCTTATTTTATTGTAGTAATTCATGAATATTCAATGCTTTTATTATCTAGTTATAGCCATTAGTGGCAGCAATGATTATGGTAATCATCAGGATTATCACTTGTCGTTTATAATAGGACAGTTGGGGAAATCCATTAATGTAATATTCTCTCCAGTCGGATTTCATTCTCCAGGCAGTCAACATTCAATGCAGTCAATTCAAATTCAAAGGAAAAATATACAGAGAAATATTAAAAGAGTTTTATTCTCTGGCAGTTAACAACAGCAACAAGAACAAACAACAGGGAAGAAAAAGCAAGAAAGAAGAACACACACAGAGAACAAGACAAACATCAGAAAACATTCAAGAACAAATCTCTCTGTCTTCATCAAAGTGTTCTTCCTCCAGCAAGCTGCCAAGAGACAACCAACTTCAATCAGTCTACATCTTTCTGGATATCTTTTCAATAAGACCTACTCACCCTGCAAAGCTTCCATTCTTCCTGAACAAATCTTCACCTCAGGGGGAGCTTTGACAGCATCAAGGATCCACTAATCTTCTCTGTTGCTTTGAGAAAGAGAAGAAAACATCAAGTTTCATTTATTTCACCGACTATACATAGGGTTCTAGATCCCTTCAAAAGTTAATCACTTGGTTGCAAGTCTCCTAATCAAAAGACTTGACTTAGTTTTTAGGCACCTGATCAAAAGCCCGAAGGGTTTCCTGATCTACCTGAAGCAGATCTTATGTTGACAGGCACCTGAACGAAAACCTGATTGGTGACTGGGCATCTCATCAAAAACCTGAGTGGATTCCTACCAGGGTGGTAGAAGAGTCGATGTACCCAAGTTTTAGGGGAACCACTATAAAATTCTTGTGTCGTCTGTAATGCTATTTTAATACTTTTTGTGTGCTGATTGCTGGATAGGTTAGTTTTATTTCTGCACTCTCTGAATACACTTATTAGTACCACTATTTTCAACTCTGAAATAAAAATCTAAAGAATTTTAAAATACTCTATTCACCCCCCTAGAGAAAAACAGTCTAACCCATCTGGTGGTATCCTCCTTACCACCACTTTTAGACAGTTTCCCCCATACTCCTTTCTATTTTAGAACCCAGAGGCGCATTTTGTGAATCAATATTCACTTCAGGTGCTCTCGTTATAATTTAAATTTACCTGCTTTTGACTCATTTTTTGTAGATACTAGTTGTTGTTTGCATGTTAACTTCAGGTTTTCGCGTTATATTTTAACTTAGCTTTTTTTGACTTCTCCTTTGAAGAGATTAGCAAATGTTCGTGAGTTCACTTCAGTACTCGCATTATATTTTAAATTTAGCTGCTTTTTACATCTCTTTTGTAGAGATTAGCTGGTGTTTGCGAGTTCTTTTTAGATACTTAATTTATATTTTGAATTTACCTGCTTTTGAGTTCTCCTTTGCATAAATTAATATGAGTTCACGAGTTCACTTCAGGTACTCGCATTATATTTTTAATTTTCATGCTTTTGATTTCTCCTTTGCAGAGATTAGCAGGTGTTCGAGAGTTCACTTCAAGTACTCTCGTTATATTTTAAATTTACCTGATTTTGAGTTCACCTTTGCAGAGACTAGCAGTTGTTGACGAGTTCACTTGAGGTACTCCAATTATATTTTAAATTTACCTGCTTTTGACTTCTCTTTTCTAAAGATTATTAGGTGTTTGCAAGTTCACTTTAAGTACTCACATTATATTTTAAAATTACCCGCTTTTGACTTCAATTTTGTAGATTTTAGTTAGTGTTTGTATGTTCACTTCAGGTACTGGCATTCTATTTTAAAGTTACCTACTTTTGAATTCCCTTTTGTACGGATTAGTAGGTGTTTGTGAGTTCACTTCAGGTACTCGCGTTATATTTTAAATTTAGCTGCTTTTGACTTCTCTTTTCTAGATATTAGTTGGTGTTTGCATGTTCACTACAGGTACTCGCTTTATATTTAAAATTTACCTACTTTTGGCTTCTCCTTTGTTGAGATTAGCAGGTGTTCTCGAGTTCACTTCAGGTAGTTGTGTTATATTTTAAATTTACATGTTTTTGACTCCTATTTTGCAGAGATTAGCATGTGTTCACGTGTTCATTTCAATTACTCACATTATATTTTAAAGTTACATGTTTTTGACTTTTCTTTTGTAGAAATTAGCTGGTGTTCGCAAATTAACTATAGGTCCTCGTGCTATATTTTAAATTTACCTACTTTTGACTTATCGTTTGCAGAGATTAGCAGGTGTTTGCGAGTTCACTTCATGTACTCATGTTATATTTAAAATTTATCTACTTTGACTTTTCTTTTGAAGAGATTACCAGGTGTTTGGGAGTTCATTTCAGGTACTTTCATTATATTTTTAGTTTCCCTGCTTTTAACTAACTACTCCTATATAAAGATTAACAGTTGTTCGGGAGTTAACTTCAGGTACTCACGTTATATTTTAAATTTACCTGCTTTTGGATTCTCATTTGCATAGATTAGTAGGTGTTCACGAGTTAAATTTAGGTACTCGCGTTATTTTTTATATTTACCTGCTTTTGACCTCTCTTTTGTAGAGATTAGCAAGTATTTGTGAGTTCACTTCGGGTACTCGCATTATATTTTAAATTTACTTACTTTTGACATCTCTATTATTTATATTAGCAGTTGTTCGCGAGTTAACTTCACATACTCGTGTTATATTTTAAATTTACCTTCTTTTGACTTCTCCTTTTCAAATATTACCAGGTGTTCGCGAGTTCACTTCAGGTACTCGCGTTATATTTTAAATTTACCTGCTTTTGACTTCTCTTTTCAAGAGATTAGCAGGTGTTTGCTCACTTTAGATACTCGTGTTATATTTTAAATTTACCTGATTTTGACTTCTCGTTTGGAGAGATTAGAAGGTGTTCGCGATTTCACTTCAGATACTAGCATTTTATTTTAAATTTACTTGCTTTTGACTTCTCATTTGCATAGATTAATAGTAGTTCATGACTTCACTTCAGGAACTCATGTAATATTTTAAATTATTCCTGCTTTTGACTTTTCTTTTGTAGAGATTAGCAGGTTTTCGGGAGTTCATTTTAGGTACTCGCATTATATTTTAAATTTGGCTGCTTTTGACTTCTCTTTTGTAGTTATTAGTTGGTGTTCGCATGTTCACTTCAGGTACTCGCATTATATATTAAGTTTAGCTAATTCTGGCTTCTCCTTTGTATAGATTTGTAGGTGTTCGCGAGCTCACTTCATGTACTCTCGTTATATTTTAAATTTAGCAAGTTTTGACATCTCTTTGGTAGAGATTTGCAGGTGTTCACGTGTTCACTTCAAGTACTCACATTATATTTTAAATTTAAATGTTTTTTACTTTTCTTTTGTAGAGATTAGCTAGTGTTCGTAAATTCACTATAGGTCCATGCGTAATATTTTAAATTTACCAACTTTTGACTTCTTTGTAGAGATTAGTAAGTGTTTAGGAGTTCACTTCAGGAACTCGCGTTATATTTAAGATTTATCTGCTTTTAGATTTTCTTTTGCAGAGATTACCAGGTGTTTGCGAGTTCACTTTAGATACTCTCATTATATTTTTAGTTTCACTGCTTTTGACTAACAACTCCTCTATAGAGATTAATAGTTGTTCATGTGTTCACTTTAAGTACTTGCATTATATTTTAAATTTACCTGCTTTTGACTTCTTATTTGCATCGGTTAGCATGACTTCACGAGTTTAGTTTAGATACTCGCATTATTTTTTAAAGCTACCTGCTTTTGACATCTCTTTTGTAGCGATTACTAGGTATTTGTGAGTTCACCTCAGGTACTCATATTATATTTAAAATTTACCTACTTCTAACTTTTCTTTTATAGATATTTGTAGGTTTTCGCAAGTTAACTTCACGTACTCATGTTATATTTAAAATTTACCTGCTTTTGACTTCTCCTTTGCAGAGATTACCAGGTGTTCTCGAGTTCACTTCAGGTACTCACATTACATTTTAAATTTACCTGCTTTTGACTTCTCTTTTACAAAGATTAGTAAGTGCCCGCAAGTTCACTTCAGGTACTCACATTATATTTTAAATTTACCTGCTTTTGATTTCTCCTTCACATAGATTATCAGGAGTTCACGAGTTCACTTCAGGTACTCGCATTATATATTAAATTTATCTCCTTTTGACTTCTCTTTTGGAGAGATTTGTAGGTGTTTGTGATTTCACTTCAGATGCATTATATTTTAAATTTACCTGCTTTTGACTCCTCTACATAGATTAGCAGGAGTTCACGAGTTCACTTCAGGTACTCGAGTTATCTTTTAAGTTTACTTGCTTTTTACTTCTCTTTTGCAGAGATTAGTAGGTGTTCGCTGATGCGTTAAACGACAAGTGTACCGGTCGCACAAGTAATATAAAATGGGTGAATTTCCACAAGTATCAATCTCTTCAAGGAACACAGTAAGGTGGAGTTAATTTTGAGGAGGACTTGAGATTGAAGTCCTTAGGTCGGAGTTAACTAAGGGGGGTTTTGATAGTTGTGGAAAAAGATAATAAAACACTAACAGCTACTCCTATGCAACGCCGCTATGCGATGCTTCGCCAGGCGGGATGGAAGACTACACGGGCCGCTATACACCGAATCGCTGGGCAGATGGACGAGTAGGCTTGTGGATGAGGTGGTTAGAACGGCAGAATGAGGGTCGAGAGCACCTCTTCGCTACACACACCTCTAGCAATCGCTAGATTGGCAAAACCGGATGCGGTGGAGGATGGAAACAAAGGCGCACCTCAAGCTAATAACATAAATATGAAATCACATAGACATGTCTTTATACATATGTTTTACAAAATAAGCATACTTCATCATATACAAAGAGATAAAGCTACACTATCAACAACAAGAGAAGAAAAGTGTGCGATATCGACCGGATCCGAAGTCTTGAGGAGGATTCACGGAAGGAGTCGCTGGGTTGTCAATCCACGTCCTATCTCGGTCCTCAACTGTGTCCGGGGTAGAGGAGGCTGTCACTCACTCCCAATGGACCTGTCCTCTTCGTGTCACGAGCCGGTGGAGGATGGCACAAACGTCTCCTAGCTTGATGGATAAAGCTAGATCTAACTCTTCTTGAAGCTCTAGGATGAAGGAGGAGGCCGAGAGGAAGTCGAGCTTGAATATGGTGGTGAAAGCTTGCCCGGAGCACCTCCCTATTGTGTAAGATGAAGGGAAATGACGGAACCCTTCCTTGGAGGCGGAAAATGGTGTGGGAAAAATCTATCTCTAATGGATGAAAAATATGCGCTTTAAATAGAAGCAAGTCAGAAAAATAGGCACCCATGGTTTGGCGTACGACCGTGCGCTAACAGTGCGTTATTAACTTCCAATCCAAGCTTGCGGAAGATGAAGCGTTGACCCATGCTGATAAGCCCGGAATCCGCGACCTGTCTGCGCAGCTTTCCAGACCGGGCGGCCTGATCATTCAAGCCGCCAAGCCTCCCAAGCCGGGCGGTCTCCATGTCAGGCCGCTGCCAACGCCGACACTGCTCAGCGACAAGGCCCAAGGACCCAGCCATCAGCTCGCCGGGTGGAATCCTCCAGGCTGCGCGGCTTCCCTCCTTTCTTGTTTCTTTCTCTTTTGCTTCCCCTCACCTCTGCCCGATTCTCTTGTACCCCGGGCAGCCGGTAACTTTAGCCCTGCCCGCTTGGGCAGGCCCCCGAGCCTATAAATAGGGGGAGGGTGCACTCCCCAAGACACGCTGACTTGTATCCAGGAGCTCGTCTGTTAAGAGTTGCGGTCTCAAGTCTAGTGTTTTGCGGCTTGTAGTCCGGCCGGCTTCCGCTTTTCTCCTTCGTGTAACTGTTTCACATTTTAATTAAAGGAAAGTCCGCCGCAAGAGTGGCATTTAAGCCGCGGCGGGCGAACTATGCTGTTGCCGCTGCCAGCGGCCTCTTTTCCTGCCCTCTAGCTACGACCGCTAGTAACCGTCTAGTCGACAGTCTCCATTTTCCCCGGTGCTCGAACCGTTAGCTGGTGGTGCCCGACTCCCTATCCGTTTTCGTGCATCAACAGTTAACACGCGACCTTCAGATCTCGACTAGTCGATGAAATCAGCGGTCTAGGCAGTCAGACCGCTCTAGCCTCTAGAGTTCGGCGGCCTGTCGAGCAAGCCGCGACTTCGCAGGCTAGGGTTTTCAGCCCGCCTCCAGCACTGTAGAACCTGCCATTCTATCCGATCTCTTTTCCGTCGGTCTTCTTATCGATTTGTAGTGTCGTCTAGCCACCAGCTCAAGCCGCCGCTACTCTGCGATCTCTTGAAAAAGTTCAGCTATTTTCCTCTTTTCAAGATGAATCCTGCAAAGGGTCAGAATAAATCAAGCCACATCTCAGTTACTACAGATCTCTCAGAAGTGCAGGATTGTTCGTATTTTAATAGTGAGTCTGTTGACCCTCATAAAGAAATTTTTGCAAACAGTGTTGAGCGTGGACTAGAATCTGTTGCAAATGAACCTCTTTATAAGGAATAAGAAGAGGCCCCTTCTCCATTCATTAATCGTATTCAGTGGGATACTGTCTCCGATGACTTCAGAGTGCCGCGTCTCCCGGAGTATTCTGGATGTGATGATCCGTTTTCTCACTTGCAAGCTTTTGAATCAGCTATTTCACTGAGAAACGTGTCAAATGGAGTAAAATGCAAACTCTTTGTTATATCTTTTGGCAATATTGCAAGGGAATGGTTTTATAGTCTCCCACCTCGATCGGTAACCATCTTTAAAGATATTCGAAGTCAATTTATTTCAAGATTCACTATTTACAGAAAGCGAAAGAGGGACGTTGGAGCTCTCTTCCGAATCAAGCAAGAGATTGACGAGTCTAATCCAGATTTTGTTGATCGGTTTCAAAAGGAGGTTCTGGATTTTTGTAGCGTCCATCAAGACTATTACTTGCATGCTTTCATAAATGCACTTCAAGAAGGCCCCTTGAAATTCAAGCTCACCACAAAGTATCCCAAAAACTATGGAGAACTTATTGATATAGTTAATAAGTTCGTAATAGGCGAAGAGGCAAATGAAGGTTATGTTTCATTTCTGAATCAAATGGCTAAACAATCTCAAGGGACTTCTGGTCACCAGCAATCTTTTCCTCCCAAGATGTTTCACAAGTTGAATATTGCAAGTCTCCTCATCTTCTCCAGGATAAAACTCCAAAGTGTGAAAGAGGTTCAGGTAAGTATGTTAAATTCAAAATTCCTATGGAAGATCTTTTGATAATCATTCAAGGAATGCCTGAGTTCAAGAAGCCTCGGCGTTTGAAATCGAAAATCAAGTATCGGCACTAGGAGCTTTTTTGCAAGTATCATAAAGATATTGGTCATCTAGCAGAAGATTGCATAGCTCTCAGAGAATTAGCTAATCAACTTGCAAGAGCTGGAAAGTTAAAAGAATATGTCATTCAGTAACTCTCTAAGGCAATCTTCCATTTCTTATTCAATGGTCCAAGCAGGGTTTCCTCTTTCTTTATATGATAAAAAATGCTTATGATCGGAATAGTATATAAAGTCCCCTTCGCAATTGGTATTAATAGGGCATGCTAAAACTTCGGACATATATCCTTTTGCCACATCCTTAACATTGAACAAACGTTATCTTTTCATTTGAAGCTTATTCCTTAGCTTTACTTATAATGCCAATATGCATGCATGTAGGGGCAAGATCCCCTTTTGAATTCTTAAGCCCTCCACATCCCGCTTGACATCAGTCGCAGATGTCTATTGGAATTTCCGCTTGACCTTCGTCGCAGACATTGCGTACTTGTCCCGCTTGACTTCAGTCGCAGACATTGTGAACTTGTCCCGCTTGACATCGGTCGTGGATATTAAGAATTTCAATCCCGCTTTTGTGTTCTTTGTGTGGAAAGTACTGTCGCACGTACTTGCCCACATTGGCACATAAGTGCATATCTCCGTCTATTCTTGCAGGACAACACGAGCCTATCCGTTATTTCGCGGCTTTATTAAGCGGCCTGTGCCAATTTGTATAATTCAGTACACAGGCCGCCCGGTTACATATTCCGGCTTAAGTTATTTGACTTCCTTGTGCCTACCTGCCGGATTATTATTCAAATATTTAGGAACTCGGCCGACTTACATCCGTCAGTCAAGGTCTATCTTATTTGGCTTCCATATGTCAATTGCCGGTTTTTATTCGTATAGACAGGAGGTCGGCCGACCTGTTTCTGGCAGTTAATTCCTGGCCTTGATCCGCCGACTTCTATGGTATTAATTATACTAGTCGATCAGCGACCTATCGTCACAAAAAATTTTGGCTTCCATGTGCCTATGTCGGCTTATATTATCAGAAGTCGCAGAATATTTCTCTATTCTTGCTTCTTTTATTAAAAGGGGAATTCGAATCAGAATTCGCCCTAACCGCAATCTTATAGTTCAAAGTCATGGTTTTTTGGCGACTAAGCAAATGGCGGAGTAAACTATAAACCGCGCGGCGTATTATTGACCGGTTTATATGCTAACATTCTATTGAATCGGAAGTTATGATGAGACCGTGCGGACTTAAACAAGTAAGAAAAGTGAGATATAGTAAGGAGAAAGGTAAAGTTGCCTTCATTTCTATTTCATTAAGTGTTACAAAAAGTTAATCGCACGGTTTACAAAAATAATACCATCGATTTCCAAAAAAAAGTTCAGAATACAAAAAATAAGTTAAAGAGTTGCTAATCGCCCGGTTTAAGTTTCTTAGCCGCAGGGGAATCTAAATCACCGCCATCACCGATATCGACGAGGGATTCAGTGTACCCGCTGCTAGTCGCCGAGCTCCCTGAACCACCAGAAGTTGTCGAGTCTGGCCGCGCGGTCTCGGATTCTTGACCGCCGGACTCAGACGATGTGCGTGCACTCCGGCTTCCCTGGCCGCCCTCTTCCTCGACGTCTTCCTCTTCCTCGCCGACTTCTTCCCCGACCTTGCCCTTGCCCTTGATTGACCCGTAGACGTCGGCCACCTGCTCTTTCAGGGTGGGGTAGATGTCGGCACAAGTGAAGTCGGTGAAGCCGGTCGCCAAGCCACCAAGGTCCCGGAGGCGGTTAAGTGCTCCATCGATCCCCTGGATGAGTTGCGGGAAGACGTTGTCTTGGAATATGGGGTTGGTCGGGTTGTACATTTCCTGCAAAACAAAAAGTAGAGGTAAGGCCGCGCGGTTACATAATGCTAACCGCACGAGTATCGGTAATGACTTACCGCCTCCCTTTCCTTTAGCCGCTTGTTCTCTTCATGTTGTTCCTCTAACTGCCTCTTCAGGCCGCTGTTCTCCTTCATCAGTTGCTCATAGGCAAGGCCCATGAAGTGACTTGCCACGAAGCTCCTTGCCCCGACTTGCGCGGCTAGCCGCGACAGGTCGTCTGGTGGAACTCGGAGCATCGTCCTCAGGTTGCGCTTCCCATACAGCGCGCCTCCAACCACGCTTGCGTGGAGGCTTACTTCTTCTCCCCCCCAGTAAGGGAGGGCGGTGGAGATCGTCACTGACTTGCCTTCCGGGCTCCACCGCCAGGCCGGATCGGCATGGACGTCTTTCAGGCTGCTGCCCATTCCTTGCAGCATAAACTCTCCAGAGGAGGCCGATTCCTCCTCCTCCACAACCCGCGCCGGCTTGGCCCGCCTCGCTCTCTTCACTCTTTGAGTGAGAGTCAGGCCGCCAGGAGTCTGCGGCTTGTTCAGCGGAACCGCCACAGTAGCTGCGAAGATGAAGGCAAAGTTAGTTTCCAGGCCGTGCGACTAAGAATGTCGTTCGGCCGGTTTGGAGCTTACTGTCTTTCGCTTCTATTCCTTCTAACGACGGCGACAGTGGGATGTAGTGGTTTACATCAAGCCGCTCGCCTTTGAATATGTTGTAGATCTTCTTCTCCACGCCGTCCAAGCCGTCGCTGCCAAAGGCGGCCTCTTCGCGGATTTGCGGGTTGACTGGCAGCAACCCCAGGTTTCCCTCGAAGATGAGAAACCGCTCGGATCAGTTGGCGATCTTGTTCGCCAAGTTTACTATCTTCAGCCCTCTGCAGCCGAAGTACAGGTGCCCCCGGAAGATCTTTGTCCCGGAGTCCGGGATAGACCGCACTGAAAAGCATTCCCGGAAGAGCCTCATAGAGAAGCAGACTCTTTCCGACCTCAGGTAGGAGATGAAGCTATATATGGCGGCTATCGAATTTGGGGGTAGTTGTCCCGGCACAACTCCGTAATGGTCGAAGACCGCCACGGCCTCCATCAAAACCGGGAAGCTAAAGCCGCAGTCAAAGTGGTCGATGGGGACCGCGATCTGATTTGCGTGGGAAGAAATAATCCACTCGTCGTGTAGTGGAAGCCGCGCGACCAGCGGACTTCCCTGCATGTGCTTCTCAACGAAATCCTCCAGCTCGGCTTTTGTAAGCCGGCATTCTTTATGATCTGCAGAATGGAAAGCGGAGGCCGCGTCAGTCCTAACCGCAGTGGCCTTATGAGACCGCAATGACTTGGACTTAGCCCACATCCTTTTTGAATTGTGATGAAATCTCCGGGGTCAGCTCTATTTATAGAAAATCTGTGAAGGTACAGTGCCCAACATCAAATCACGGCTAGTCGTCACGCCGCGCGACCTAAGCCCGCTGGAAGTACAGATCAGCTTAACGACCAAGCCACAGTTTAGTCCGGCAGTCCGCGCGGCTATACCCCTGCACTTAGAAAAATTCCGTGGCACACCATGTGGACATCAAACATTCAAGCTGGCGCTCTGTTCGCCAGACCGCGCGGCTACTATCCTATATTTTAAATTTTTCAGAACAAAGCAGCAGGCATGTGGATTATAAATACAAACCGCATAAGCCGCATTCAGTTCGTAGCATAATAAAATATAACTGTTTACAGTAATCAAATGGTTCAACATCTAGTGGAAAAATATATATTACAACATAATATTCAATTGTCCGCGCGGCTTAGTTCTTTCAAGTCGCTCAGGCTAGCTTGTCATCTTCCTGCCAGTCTCGTCCTATCTGCGCGACCTGTTCACCGGTCTGCACAATCGCGACGTACACCTGGCAAACCAGATTATGAAGCGCTTGCAGAGACCGATGAGCCCGCGCAGTGTCGCGCTCTACTCTCGCAAATGGAATCATTGGGATTGCTTGACCCCCGAGCACGCTTGAAACTGCGGCGTGTCTAGGCGCCGCGGCCTCCGATGGATTTGAAGTCTCGCCGGAGGCCGGGCGGCTAGTAACCGGCAGTTGTCCGGAGGTCGGCAGTGTAGTCCGCTGCTCTCCGCCGGTCTCCGCTGGCAGGTCTTGGTTCTCGCCATCTTCAGCAAGTGGGACATCTTCTCTGTCTCCTTCTAGCCGCGCGGCCATCAGCAAATACTTCTCCGCCCTTTCCTGCTCCAAGGTGACCTGCATCTCAGCAGTCTTCGCCTCAGCGGCTTCCATCACGGTCTGCAGCCTGACGGTCTCTTATTTCATCGCGGTCTGGAGCCTGACAGTCTCTTGCTCCAATGCGGACTTCAACCTTATGGTCTCCTGCTCAAGCGCAGTTTGCAGCCTCGTGGTCTCTTGCTCCAGTATAGTTTGCAACTCTTGGATCCTTTTTCCGTGGCCTCCTGGGCAACCCGCTTTTCTTCTTCCTTAATCCGCAGGGTTTCGGTGGCCGCGTTCAAAGCCGCCTACCGCGTGCCGATCTCCTTCTGGAAGTCGGCCATCTCCTTCTCGCGAACACTTGGCGGAGGCTGAGGCAGCATAGACATAAATGACGTCAAGTCGCCCGGTTTCATCGCAATCTCCGGTACACCTACAGAAGAGAAACCGCAGTCAGGTTCAACCAGATTATTACGACGTTCTAGTAAGGAAATCGGTAGGATAAGACCGCCGGTTTGATGTTTATCTCCTCCAGAGGCCGCGGTATGGATTTTAATCACTGGCCGCCTAAACCGTTCAGGATCTATCCTCTTTAGCTTTTCTTTCCATAACCGCTCGGTTTCCTTAGTTCGGCTTTTCAGTTGACCCGTGGTCAGGAAAAAGCTGGCCGACGGATTTAATATTATATTTGCCCCCTTCTTCCTTGACCGCGACTTGTAGAAGTTAACAATTCGCCTAACGTCCCGGTGTTTACCTTGCAGCAATGGAAGTGTGGTCGCCACCGGCTTCCCGGCGATCAGCTTCTTCATCTCCTCCATCTTCTCCCGAAGCTTCAGTTTCTCGGCTCCTTCAGAAGCCGCCGAAGCCGGATCGCCAGGCTTCTCCCCAATAACCTGGACTTCGGGGAGGTCAACCTCCTCAGAGCCCGCTGGAGTCGACAGAAGCGCATCCTACTGCTGGAGGGTCTCCATGACCTTGAGGAGCTCGCTAAGCGACTCTCTAACCGTGGGCGCACTCTCTGGTTCGCTCGGCTTGAAATCCGGTGTGGACGGGTTCTCGGGTACCTCCTTCTCGTGCGGCCTGTGTTGAAGACTGTCCGTACCCGTCTTTTCAGAAATATTCCGGTTTCTGGCCTGCAACTTCCTCATCTTCCTCTTCATCCTTTATTCAAGGGTCTCACTCCTTTCCTTCCGCCGTTTCAAGGAGCCGAACACCTTTTCAGTCCGTTTGCGCTGTTCAGCCAAAATCCGTTCGGTCTCCAGCGCCTTCTCCAGCTCGTTGTCATCCACAACGATTACGTCGACCTTGTCCCGCAATTCGGACGGTTTCCCAGATTCAACACTTTTCTCCTCCGTCCCACCTATTTTGAAGTGCGGTTCGCCTGATGGAGAGAAAGTCAGGTCGAAGGATTTGGCAGTTCCGGTTTGTGGTGGAGCAGCCTTCGAAACCGCTTTGGGATCTACTGCGGCCTGCGATGATTCGCCGACGGTCTCGGCCGGCCTCTTTTCAGATCCAGAAGCCGCTGAAGTCACCGCCTTCCCAATCTTCTTGGCAGGCTGTCGGGAAGAATCATCCGAGTTCTCGCCTCGGCTTTGCTTCTTTTCTGGCAGTTTCTTGTTGCGGGCTAACATTGATGACATAACATCCATCTTGTGAAAAATCATGTCGGCTTGAAAAATGCTGACCGCAAGTGGCGAGTAGCGACCCGTGGTTTGGCAGGAATCTTGAAGAATGACAAGGGACAGAGGATTTTATAGACGACGATGTGGCAGTCGCGGTCTCCGACTTAGTTCTTCATTTTCAAAGTTTTTTGGAAACTTAAAAATGTGCGTGGATTATGATAAGCCCGGAATCCGCGACCTGTCCACGCAGCTTTCCAGACCGGGCGGCCTGATCATTCAAGCCGCCAAGCCTCCCAAGCCGGGCGGTCTCCATGTCAGGCCGCTGCCAACACCGACACTGCTCAGCGACAAGGCCCAAGGACACAGCCATCAGCTCGCCGGGAGGAATCCTCCAGGCCGCGCGACTTCCCTCCTTTCTTGTTTCTTTCTCTTTTGCTTCCCCGCACCTCTGCCCGGTTCTCTTGTACCCCTGGCAGCCAGTAACTTTAGCCCTGCCCACTTGGGCAGGCCCCCGAGCCTATAAATAGGGTGAGGGTGCACTCCCCAAGACACGCTGACTTGTATCTCCAGGAGCTCGCCTGTTAAGAGCTGCGGTCTCAAGTCTAGTGTTTTGCGGCTTGTAGTCCGGCCGGCTTCCGCTTTTCTCCTTCGTGTAACTGTTTCTCATTTTAATTAAAGGAAAGCCCGCCGCAAGAGTGGCATTTAAGCCGCGGCGGGCGAACTCTGCTGTTGCCACTGCCAGCAGCCTCTTTTCCTGCCCTCTAGCTACGACCGCTAGTAACCGTCTAGTCGACAATCTCCTTTTTCCCCGGTGCTCGAACCGTTAGCTGGTGGTGCCCGACTCCCTGTCCGTTTTCGTGCATCAACACATGCGTTTTACTCGCGCACGTTTGCTTCCACCCGTTGCATGAAGGAAATTGCACGGGTAAATACAGAGCGCTGGAAAACAAGATACTATAGGGGAACCGTGCGTTTTACTCGTGCACAGGCACTGCCGCCCGTGCGATTGAACAAATTGCACGATTAACAACAGAATGGAACAACAAACACACAATAAGAAAGTTACAGGAAAACCGTGTGTTTCCTTCGTGCACGGTTACGATGAAACAGTGCGTCAACCGTGCGGGAGGATCGTCAAACTCTGCCCGACGAAATTTGTCAAGCTCAACTTGACGTTCTTCTAAAAGAATAAAATGCACGATCAGGAACAAACTATGCGTGAAAGAAACGCACGGTCATGCGTTTTCCTCAAACCTGCACTCCAGCCTTGGGGAAAACGCACCACCTGCATAGCAAACTAATAAAACCAAAGAGGGTCCTCCAGCAAAGCAGAAATGTAACAAAAGCAACTGGAAAGGGCCCCTGGGGAGCACCATGTGCATACCCCCAACAACAGAATGTGCAATTGCACACCCATTGGCTAAAACAATGCACTTAGAGTGAAAAACCGTATAAATAAAATATCAATGTTAACATACTAAAAGTGAAGTGCACGTGCATGAAAACTAGACCAGATGAGTCCGAAAAACCCTATAAATATCAGACTCATCACACCCCCAGACTTACCTATTTGTGCGTCTCGAGCAAACAAAATCTATGCAGATAGGGAGAATAAACTAGTTAACAAAGAAATTGAGATACGAAGTAGCATGCGAAGTCGCATGCTCGCGGGCGTAAAAATATAATAGAGGGAATTTCTAAGTATGCAATATAGTTTATACTTTTCACAATGCGTATCAAAATTTTATTATAACTCAAAAATAGAATCACGGTGAATCTTCCGATCACGCGTGGGGAGAAAGTAGGCAAGCCACTAAGGTGAGCTTTGCCAAAGACCGAGGCTCAGAATCACCTCCAAAGGAATCCACCATTGTCAGGGACCATACGTTTGCCCGTTCACACTCTCTCCACTATTGATGCACGAAAATGGACAGGGAGTCGAGCACCACCAGCTAATGGTTCGAGCACTGGGGGAAGGAAGGGATAAGAGGAGACTATCGAATAGTCGGTTACTAGCGGTCGTAGCTAAGGAATAGAAAAAGTGGCCTGATGGCAGCGGCAACAGCAGTGTTTGCCCGTCGTGGCTTAAATGTCACTCCTGCGACGGGCTTTACCTTTATTTAAAGTGAGAAACGGTTACAATAATTAGAAAAGGTGAAGTCGGCCGGACTATAAGCCGCAAAACACTAGACTTGAGACCGCAACTCTTAACAGGCGAGCTCTTGGATACAAGTCAGCGTCCCTTGGGGAGTGCGCCCTCCCCCTATTTATAGGCTCGGTGGCCTGCCCAAACGGGCAGGGCTAAAGTTACCGGCTGCCTGGGGTATAGGAAAACCGAGCAAAGGTAGGGGGAAGCAAATGAGCAGAAAAGGAGAAGGGATGGAAGCCGCGCGGCCTGGCGGATTCCACCTGGCGAGCTGACAGCCTAGGTCCTGGGCCTTGGCGCTGAGTAGGGCCAGAGCTGGCGGCAGTCTGACATGGAGACCGCCCGGCTTCACTGACGGCCAGCCGACTTGATCTGCGCGGCAGTTAGAAGGCCCAGGCCGCCCGGTCTCTGACGACCGGCCGAATTGACATACTTGACGGCTAGAAGAACCAAGCCGCCCGGTCTGAAAAGCTGTGCAAACTGGTCGCAGATTCCGGGCTTAACATAATCCCCGTACATTTTCAAGTTTCAGAAAAACTTCGGAAATGTAGAACTAAGCCGGAGACCGCGACTGCCTTTAATGCATCGGCGTCTATAAAATCACTTGACCCTGACACTCTTCAAGATCTCTGGCTAGCCATGGGTCGCTACTCGTCACTTGCGGTCAGCATTTTGCAAGCCGACGCGGTCTTTCACAAGATGGACGTCATGTCGTCGATGCTAGCCCCCGATAAGAAGTCAACTGAGAAGAAAAAGATCCGGAGCCGAAAACCGGAAGATTCTGACTGACAGCCCGCAGAGAAGATCGGGAAGCCGCTTATCCTACCGGCTTCTAAATCTGAAAAGAGGCCGACGCAAACCGTCGGCGAATCTTCACAGGCCATAACCAATCCTGAAGCGGTCTCGAAGGCAGCGGACAATCAGGAAGTGGTTTCGAAGGTTGCTTCACCAAAAACCGGACCTGCCTAAATCTTTTGAGGTAACTTGCTCTTGATCAGGTGAAGTGCTCTTAAAAATAGGCGAGACAGATGAGAAAAGCATTGAATATGGCAAGCCGCGCGAATTGCCGGCCAAGTTCGACCTAATCATTGTGGACGACAGCGAGTTAGATAAGACGTTGCAGGCCACACAACTTTTGGTTGAAAAGAGCAAGCAGACAGAAACAGTAGTCGGCTCCTTGAAATGGCAGAAGAAAAGGAGCGAGACTATTGAGGAAAGGATGAAGAGGAAGATGAGGAAGATGCAGGCCGAAAACTGTAATATTTCCATAAAGACCGGCGCAGACAGTCTGCAACATAAGCCGCGCAAGAAAGAGGTATCTGAGAGTCCGTCTACACTAGAACCCAAACCGAACGAGCTGGAGGAGACATCCGCGGCTAGCGAGACGATTAGTAATATCCTCAAGGGAATGGAGACTTTGAAGCAGCATGATGCGCTGTTGTCGACCCAGCGGCTTCTGAAGAGGTTGATTGCCCCGAAGTTGAGGTCACTGGGGAGAAGCTTAGCGCGCTGGCCTCCGCGGTTTCTGAAGGAGCAGAGAAACAGAAACTTCGAGAGAAAATGGAGGAGATGAAGAAGCTGATCACTGGGAAGATGGTGGCGACCACACTTCCTCTGCTGCAAGGTAAACATGGGAGAGTTAAGAGAATTGTTAACTTCTACAAGTCGCGGTCAAGGAAGAAGGGGGCGAACTCAATGTTAAATCCACCGGCCAGCTTTTTCCTGACCACGACTCAACTGGAAAAATGAGCTAAAGAAGCCGAACAACTATGGAAGGAAAAGCTAAAGCAGATAGACCCCGAACGACTCAGGCGACCAGTGTTTATATGCCATACCGTGGCCTCCGAAGGAGATAAATGCCAAACCGGCGGACTTATCCTACCGATTTCCTTGCAAGAAGGTCGCAATTATTCGGCTAAACCTGACTGCGGTTTATCTTCTGCAGGTGAACCAGAGACCGTGATGAAGCCGAGCAACTTGACATCCCTCTTGTCTATGATGCCTCCGCCTCCACCAAGTGTTCGCGACAAAGAGATGGCCGAATTCCAGAAGGAGGTCGACACATTGCAGGCAGCTTTGGACACCCACGGCGAAGCCCTGCGGGTTAAGGATGAAGAACAGTGAGTTGCCCAGGAGGCCGCTGAGGAAAGGATCCAAGAGTTGCAAACCACCTTGGAGCAAGAGAACACTAGGCTGCAGTCCGCGCTGGAACAAGAGACCACAAAGCTGCAGTCTGCGCTGGTGCAAGAGACCACAAGATTGCAGTCTGCGCTGGAGGCCGCGGAAGGGAATATAGCAGAGATGCAGGGCGCCTTGCAGCAGGAGAGGGCAGAGAAGCAGGATATGCAAGCGTAAGTGCTGCTGGTCGCACGGCTTGAGGGAGAGAGAGAAGATACTCGCTTCCTTGAGCAAGGAAAAGTCCAAGGCCCGTCAGCGGAAGCCGACGGAGACCGGCGGCTTCCACCACCAGCTTATAGGAAGTTTCTGGAACCAGGCCGGCCGACTTCTGGTGGGGCTTCGAATCCACCGGAGGTCGCGGCGGTCGGGCAGGCCACAGCTTCTAGCAGGCTAGATGCTCGGGCTCAACTAACAGTTCCATTCGCCATAGTAGAGCGTGAAGTCGCGCGGCTTCAGCGGTCTCTGAACACACTCCATAATCTGGTTAGCCAAGTGTATATTGAGATTGTAAGAACCGGTGACCTGGTCGCGCGAATAGGGCGAGGGGGACTGGAGGGCGATAAGCTAGGCTGAGCGACTTGCGAGTGACAAGCCGCACGAATAATTTGAACATTATATTGTAATATATTCTTATGATGGCCGCTGGACAATCTGACCGTTGTAAACTGTTGTGTGTATATTTACTACATTAAGAACTATTTGAGGCTTATGCGGGTTGTATTTATGATTACCATATATGTGCATTGTTCTGAAATATCCAAGTATAGGAACTTAGCCCCCGCGGTCTGGTGAGCAGGACACCGGCTTGAAAACATGATGTTTATATCCTTTGCCCGAAAATATTCTAAGCTCAGGAAAGTAGCAGCGCGGATAGGCGAACTGAACTGTGGTTTGACCGTTGTATTAATCTGTATTCCTGAAGGTTGAGGTCGCGTGGTCTAATGGCTAGCGGCGATTTGACGTTGAGTACCGTACTTTCACAGGTGTTCTATAAATAGGGACGAATCCGGAGATTTAATCACAAGATAGAAAGGATGCGGGCTAAGTCCAAGTCGTTGCGGCTTGACAAGGGCTCTACGGTCAGGACTGATTGCGCCTCCGCATTCCACTCCTCAGACCACAAGAAGTGCCAGCTTACAAAAGTCGAGCTAGTCGCGCGGCTTCCGCTGCAAGACGAGCGAATAAATACCTCCAACGCAAACCAGATCGCCATCCCCATCGACCACTTTGACTACGGTTTCAGCTTTCCGGTCATGATGGAGGATGTGGCGATCTTCAATCACTATGGCATTGTGCCCGAACAACTGCCACCAAACACGATAGCCACCATCTACAGCTTCATCTCATACTTGAGGTTGGAAAGAGTCTGATTCTCCATGAGGCTGTTCCGGGAATGCTTCTCGGTGCGGTCTATACCGGACTGCGGGACAAGGATCTTCCGGGGACACTTGTACTTCGGCTGTAGGGGGCTGAAGATCGTCAACCTGGCGAACAAGATCGCCAACTAGTCGGAGTGGTTTCTCATCTTCAAGGGAAACCTGGGGTTGCTGCCAGTCAACCGGCAAATCCGCGACGAGGCAGCCTTCGGCAGCGGTGGCCTGGACAACATGGAGAAGGAGATGTGCACCTTCCTCAAGGGCGAGCGGCTTGATGTAAACCATTACAACCCGCTGCTGCCGTCCTTAGAGGGAATTGAAGTGGAAGATAGAAAGTTACAAACCGTCCGAACTAATCTTTTAGCCGTGTGGCCTTCGAACTGATTTTTTACTTTAACTTTGGAGCTGCTGTGGCAGTCCCGCTGAACAAGCCGCTGATTCCTGGCGGCCTGACCCTCACGCAAAAAGAAAAGCATGTCAGGCGGGCCAAGCCGTCGCGGGTTGTTGAAGAGGAGGAGTCAGCCTCCTCTGGCGAGTTTATGCTGCAAGGAATGGGCAGCAACCTGAAGGACGTCCATGGCAATCTGGCTGTGTTGTGGAGTCCGGACGACGAGTCGGTGAAGGTCTCCACCGCACTCCCCTAATGGGGGAGGGAAGAAGCAACCTGCCATGCAAACGTGGTTGGCTCCACGCTGTATGGCAAGCGCAACCTGAAGGCGCTGCGCCGAGTTCCCGCAGACGACCTGCCGCGGTTAGCCACACGGGTTGGGGCAAGGAGCTTCGTGACAAGCCACTTCATGGGTCTTGCCTACAAGCAGTTAATGAAAGAAAAGAGCGGCCTAGAGAGAAGGTTAGAGGAAAAAGAAAAAGAAAAAAAACTACTGAAGGAAAGGGAAGCGGCAAGTTTTCACCTGATACTCGTGTGGTTAGAATTATTGAAACCGCGCGGTCTTACCTTTAGTTCTTTTGCATGCAATGTACCACCCGACCAACCCGACCTTCCAAGAGGATGTCTTCCCGCAAGTCGTCCAGGGGATCGATGGAGTGCTTAACCACCTCTGGGACCTTGGCGGCTTAGCGGCCGGCTTCACCGACTTCACCTGTGCCGACATATACCCCACCTTGAAAAAGAGGGTGGCCGCTGTCTACAGGGCGATCAAAGGAAAAGGCAAGGTTGGCGAGGAAGAAGGCAAAGAGGAGGAAGACGAAGCGGGAGAGGGCGGCCAGGGAAGCCAGAGCGAAGGCGCTTCCTCTACGACCGGCGGTCAGGGCTCGGACACCGCGCGGACAGAGTCGGCGACTTCGGCGGCTCGTCAGCTAGCAGCAGCGGGTACTCTGAATCTTCCGTCGACATCGAGGGTGGCGATGATTCAAGTTCTCCTGTGACTAAAAAGCTCAAGCAGGCCTATTAGGTACTCTTTATTCTTTGTACTTTGAGATTTTTTGAGAAACCGGCCGTATGCTTTTGTAAACCACGCGGTTAACTTTTTGTAAACCTTTATGAAATAGAAATGAATGAAAATGTTTACCTTTGATGTGCAGATTATTTCACTTCTCATTTATCTTACTTGTATAAGTCCGCGCGGTCTAAGTGAAACTTTCGATTTAATAGATAGTTAACATATAAACCGGTTTGAGGCCATATTGTGACTTCAATGGAGTTATCCTCAAGAGAGAAAGAGATATTCCTGCGGCCTATTCGCGAATACACATCGACTACAGGTCGTGCGGCTAACATTTTAAACCGCCATTAGCCCTAATGAAGTAATCGAATTATCTGCTGGGAAGAGAGAAATGCCCGCAGCTTAATTGTAAATAAACTATAACTAGTAAGTCGCGCGGCTAATAACCTTATCCGCCGAAAACACAAATAATGAATTATAAGTTTGCGGCTCGGGCGAACTCTGATATAGACTGCTCTTTTGATGAAAGAGACAAGGATAGAGAAATAATCTGCGACTTCTGATATGATCATATAAGTCAGTAATCAAAGATAGTTAACATGCTTAGTCCGTAGACAGGTCGCATATTGAAGCCGAACAAGATAAACCAGACCCAGACTTGACTGACAGACGTAAGTCGGCCGAGTTCTTGAATATATGAATAATAAGCCGGCAGGTAGGCACATGGAAGGAAAATAATTTAAGCCGGAAAAGGTAACTATGGGGCCTGTGTATTCAATTATATAAATTCGCACAGGCCGCTTAATAAAGTCGCAAGATAGCGAATAGGCTCGTGTTGTCCTGCAAAGATAGATGGAGCTATGAGCTTTTGTGTCGATGTGGGCAGGTGCGTGTGGTAGTACTTTCCACACAAAGAACACATAAGCAGGATTAACATTCTTAATATCCGCGACTGATGTCAAGCGGGACAAGTACGCAATGTCTGTGACTGATGTCAAGCGGGACAGGTACGTAATGTCTGCGACTGATGTCAAGCGGAAAATCCACAACACATCTGCGATTAATTTCAAGCAGGATGTGGAGGGCTTAAGAATTCGAAGGGCATTTTCCCCCATATGCATACATGTTAGCATTATAAGTAAAGCTAAGAAATAAGTTTCAAATGAAAGATAATGCTTGTTTGTTGTTAAGGATGTGGCAAAAGGATACGTGCTCGAAGCTCGGCTATGCCCCATTAATACCAATTGCTAAGGGGACTTTTTGAATTATTCCGATCTTAAGCATCTTTATCATAGAGAAAAAAGAAATCCCTGCTTGAACCAATTAGTAAGTCAGAGAAGAATGCCTTAGAAGATCACTGAATGATATAGTCTTGTAGCTTCCCAGCTTTTGCAAGTTGATCAGTTAACTTTCAGAAAGCCACGCAATCTTCTATCTGATAACCAACATCTTTATGGTACTTACAAAAAAGCTCCTCATGGAGATATTTAATTTTAGACTTCATACGTCGAGGCCTTTTGAACTCAGGCATCTCTTGAAGAATCATCAGAAGATCGTTCATAGGAATTTTAAACTTAACATATCTATCTGAACCTTTTTTATGCTTTAGAGTTTTTGGATGACAAGATGCGGTTGGATGTACTTTCACAAACTTAGCTAATTCGCACTGTTGAGGATATAAAGTAGACTTATCCTGAGAAAGAGGAGGAGATTTGCAATTTTTAATTTGTGAAACATCTTGGGAGGAAATAAATTGTTGATCACCAAAAGCCCCCTGAGGTTGTTTAGTCATCTGATTCAGAAACAAGATATATCCTTTATTTGATTCTTCTCCTATTATGAACTTATTAACGATTTCAATAAGCTTTCCATAAGTTTTGGGGTCCTTCGTGGTGAGCTTAAATTTTAAAGGGCCTTCTCGAAGTCCATTTTTGAAAGCATGTAGGTAATAATCTTGATGGACGCTACAAACATCCAGAACTTCCTTTTGGAACCGGTCAACAAAATCCAGATTAGACTCGTCAACTCCTTGCTTGATTCAGAAGAGAGCTCCAACGTCTCTTCTTCGCCTCCTGTAAGTAGTGAACCTTGAAATGAATTGACTTCTAAGATCTTTAAAACTAGTTACCGATCTAGGTGGCAGACTATATAACCATTCCCTTGCAATATTGCCAAAAGATATAATAAGGAGTTTGCATTTTACTCCATTTGACAACTTTCTTAATGAAATAGCCGATTCAAAGGCTTGTAAATGAGAAAACGGATCATCACATCCGGAATATTCTGGATGATGCGATACTCTGAAATAATCGGAGACAGTATCCCAACAGATTCGGTCAAGAAATAGAGATGGGACTTCTTCTTCTTCTTCTTCTTCTATATAAGGAGGTTCTCTTGCAACATTTTCTGGCGCATGTTCGACCCAACTCTGAGAGAATTTGCTATCATTGCCAAGGCCCGATCATTAAAATATGAACAATCTTGCACTTCCAAGAAATCAGCAGTAGTTGACATGAAACTAGATTCACTCTGTCCCTTTGCAGGATTCATTTTGATAGGAAGCAAATAACCAAACTTTTCTCAGAGACCGCCGACCAGTTACGGCTTGATATGGCAGTTAGAAGATAAGACAAGCTGATACAAAGACCGGCAGGAAAACTGGCGGGTGGAACGGCAGGTTCTACAGTGCTGGAGGCGGGCTGAAAACCTTAGCGGGCGAAGTCGTGGCCTACTCGACAGGCCGCCGAGCTGCAGAAGCTAGAGTGGTCTGACCAGGCAAGACCGCTGATTTCATCGACTAATTGAGACCTGAAGGTCGCGTATTAACTGTTGATGCACGAAAACGGACAGGGAGTCGAGCACCACCAGCTAATGGTTCGAGCACTGGGGGAAGGAAGGGATAAGAGGAGACTGTTGAATAGTCGGTTACTAGCGGTTGTAGCTAAGGGACATAAAAAGAGGCCGCTGATAGTGGTAACAGCAGAGTTCGCCCGCCGCGGTTTAAATGTCACTCCTGCGACGGGCTTTCCTTTATTTAAAGTGAGAAACGTTACAAGAATTAGAAAAAGATGAAGCCGGCCGGACTGCAAGCCGCAAAACACTAGAATTGAGACCGCAGCTCTTAACAGGCGAGCTCTTGGATACAAGTCATCGTCCCTTGGGGAGTGCGCCCTCCCCCTATTTATAGGCTCGGGGGCCTGCCCAAACGGGCAGGGCTAAAGTTACCGGCTGCCCGGGGTAAAGGAGAACCGGGCAGAGGTGAGGGGAAGCAAATGAGCAGAAAAGGAGAATGGACGGAAGCCGTGCGGCCGGGCGAAATCCTCCTGGCGAGCTGACGGCCTGGGTCCTGGGCCTTGATGTCGAGTTGGGCCAGAGCTGGAGGCGGTCTGACATGGACACCGCCCGGCTTCACTGACAGCCAACCGACTTGATCTGCGCGACGGTTAGAAGGCCCAGGCCGCCCGGTCTCTGACGACCGGCCGACTTGACATACCTGGTGGCAGAAGAACCAGTCCGCCCAGTCTGAAAAGCTGTGCGAACTGGTCGTAGATTCCGGGCTTAACATCCATGGTATTAGTTCGACTCAAGCGCGAATCCGTAGGACTTTAGGGAAGAAGTGGGGCATGGGTTTCAGTGAGGTAAATAAAGATGAAAGAGAAGGCTATGCACCTAACCCAAATGAGCTAGCATAAAAAGGAATCTACCGCTAACCAAAATACACGTGGGTACCACACCCCCAGGCTTAATTTTTATAATATGGGTGTGTGCACCGACTACTCCAAATACAATCTCATCATAAAAAGAATTTTCAATTATACTTTTTCTTTTTTACTTTTCATTTTCTCATATATTTTTTTCAAATTATTTCTTTTCTTTAAACCGTTTCAGCAAATAGAAGCTTTGGAGCACAACCACATATTCACATGTAAAATCACCACATCAACACCCCAACATGAGAAATGTAAAACACTAAAGCTCGACTTGGGTGTGTGACTAGGATCGGCTATGATGCTTTGGTGAAATAATGGTGGAGCTGAATCAAAAGAAGGGGTAGGCACAACGAGGCTAGCGAAGATAAGATGTTAGGAATGGTACAAAGCTCAACCGGGCCAAAATAATGGCCTAGCTCACGCTTGACTAACCATGCACCAATGCTTCGAGAGTAGCTTGGGGCATGTTCTTAGCCACCGAGAAAGATCATCCTTCCTCCCGACTCGAGCAAAACGAGAATAGTGACGGCTACACTCATCCCTACACTACCGTTCGATTCACACCGGATTCACCAATTTTTTAGTAGAATAAAAAGACTTTACGCAAATATAAAAATATAAAACTATAAGCATACAGAAAAATTAAATCTACTCCAATTTCTGCACGAGACGAGATCACTTGACTAGGAGCACCGCAAGGTTAACATTTTACTCCATCTCATAATCCTATGTCAGCACAATAATTTTCCCAAATCATACAAAAGAAATGAGTTTAACTCGCAGCATGCTAACAGCTAAGCATGCGCTCATGTGTGTGCAGTGGTGTGCGATACAATCAACGTAATCAAAATATAAACAATAAAAACTTCTAGTATGCAAACGAAATGTGCTCGTGCAAAAAGTAACAAATACTGGCTCTCCCCCAGACTTAAACCAAGTTACACAGCATATGATATTGAAATTAAAATCAGATAGAGACAAGGGAAGAGGTTACCCAATGCTCAGCCAGTGAGCATACCAAAAGACACGTGAAAAACAGAAGCAGTTCTGCCATACGAAGAATCACAACCCCGCCAATACAATTTGCCATGAATACCTGCAGGGGTGAGCTCCGCAAAAACAAAAGAAAAACAGACAAATACAAAGAAATACTAGAACTAAGATACATATGAAAAATAAAAAAATGCAGGAAATGGAAGATAAGTACTGTGGTTATTGTCATCCCAGCACGACTTATTCGAAAAATGAAAAGTACTAGCTAATGGGCCTATGAAAAGAAAAGTGCACAGACAACTGTTCCATTATCCGTTGCGATAACGGGTACCTATACGGAGATAAAATAGTTACCCCTCTGCCTACATAATAATACCTGTCCAACACAGGTAGAGGAAATAGGAAGTAAGAAGAGGAGGAGCACTAGTCGTCTCTCATCTCACCACAAAATAAATCCTTACCTAGCAAGGCATCGTCAACCAGTGATTTACAGGAGGCGATGGCTAATGCATGAGCACAAGGCACATCTTCATCCCAACATATCCTTGGGGACTTAACCTGCACAGGCTCAGATAAAGAAGGGAGATCAAGTAATAAAAGAGAAGAACTAAAATAATCAGAAATAGGGGGAGTGGTTCCGGTCTCACTCCCAGCGAGATCCAAGCATAGATCACCGTCGATATCATACGAGTCTTATCATGGAGAATCCGAGAACTCGAGGTCCACGGTAGTAAGGGGAACGTCCTCATCCATAAAGGAAGTGCAAACCTCCGCATCAGAAAAAGGATATCCTCATCCCACCGGGGTGCGTAAAAGTGCTCCCAAGATCCACCTTCTCCATCGGAGATAGTAGAATCATCATCCCACCTCGGCACATCCTCAGTCAACGAATCATCCAAAAATACGGCATCATCAGCCAACTCACACGAAAAAGGAGTAGCACCATCTGTCATATATTGTGGAGGGGCAAATCTTCTCTCTAAATCAAGCACTGAGAAGTGACCACGGTGCAGAATTTCAATTTAAAAAGATGACAAATTTCTGTAAGGAGCTAGGGATCTTTCAGGAGTTCTCCTCACCAAGAACATCAGAGCAAAATGGAGTTACTGACAGGAAAAATAGAACTCGCATTGATGCAGCTAGAACAATGTTCAGTGATATATGTCTTCCAGAATATTTCTGGGCTGAGGCTGTAAACATAGCATGTTATGTTCAAAATAGAGCATTGATTAACAAGAATCATAACAAGACTACCTATGAACTAATGAAAGGTAGAAAACCAAGTATGTCCTACTTCAAAATTTTTGGTAGTAAGTGCTATGTTTTGGATAATGGGAAAACTTATCTAACTAAGTTCTCAGAAAAATCCTATGAAGGAATCTTTATAGGGTATAGTGAACATAGAAAAACATACATAATTTACAATTTGAAACATCAAGTTGTAGAAGAATCAATTAATGTAGTTTTTGATGAAACTTATGTGTTATATATTGAGAATTCTAACAACTCTAGTCTAGGTGATATAGACTCTAGGACGAAAAAGTTAAATATAGGTGATTCACCAGACCTAGAGTTATATACTAGTGATAATGTAGAAATTCCTATACATGATACAATAACTTCCCAGAGGGAGGAAGAGAATCATCCTAATCCTCCTACAGAACTAGGTAATGGTAGGCACCTACCAGTAGCAGTTAGGCATCTTAAAGATCATCCTATTAACCAAATAATAGGTGATGACATGCTTGGAGTAACAACTAGAAGTAGACAAAACAATGAGGTTCTATACTCTAGTTTTCTCTCTCAGGTAGAACCTAAAAGGTTTGAAGAAGCCAATTCAAACCCAACTAGATTATGGCTATGCAAGAAGAGCTCAATCAATTTGAGAGATGCAAAGTATGGAGTCTAGTTTCTAGACCTAGTGTGTAACATCCCAAATTTGAGGAGCTGGAGCAGTTTGACGATAGTTGAACTGTGGTCGTTTGACGAAAGTCGAACTGTGGTCGTTCGACGAAAGTCAAACTCAGTGATTTTTTTTGAGCGCAGTGTTGTTCATTAAACAAAGGGATTTTAGTCAAGCACAGCGCTGTTCGTTGAACTGAGGGCTGTTCGTCAAGCTCGGGTCATTTTCGTCGAGCTTGGCCGGTTGTCGGGCTCTTGCCTGTTCGACGGGCTCTTCGCTGTTCGTCAAGCTCTCAGCTATTCATCGAGCGCAGGCCTATCGACAAATCCTGAACCGCTCGACTAATTGTTGAGTTGCGGGTTTTGTAGATTGAAATCTTAACCGATTGTTTTTACTTCGAGGTTGATCCTGGACACCAGGATTTTCTGATCGACGGGTTTTAGTATTGCTGAACGGTTCTCTGCCTCACATGATCTCATTTTGGAGTTGACTTAGGGTTTGAGAGAGAGAGAGAGAGATAGAGTTCAGAGGAGGAAGAGAGGAGCTTTCTCTGCCATTAACGGAGCTTCAAAGCTCCGATCGTCGTTCCGAGGCCAGATCTGTGAGAGGACGCAAAGGTGCTCATTTTTATTCGTGCAAGACAAGGCCTTCATGGCTAGAAAGAGGAGTCGAAGCGTAACGGCACTTCTCCTCTCGATTTTAGGATATGTGCATGGCATCTACGCTTTTCTTGTTTTCTTTCAAGCATTTTAGGCACCGGATCTCTCAAGTGAGAGAGATTCAGGTTGTCATGGTTCAAGAGGAGCCACTTGGTCGATTGTGTCCATCCCCGGCATGATATTGCATTAGAGATCTGCTTCGTTAGCGGATTAGGAATTGTGGGTGAAGCCGTAGTCGCGACCGGTAGACCGACTCGGTGATGTTGCATTGCGAGCCTTGAGGATTCTATAGAAATCTGTTTGCGGCAAGATGTCGTCTGTGATGATGTTTTTACCCCTTTCACGTATGATTCCGTGTGGCCGGAACCGGAGAAAGTGGAAATTAGAGTACATGCGGGGGCACAGGGATGGTACGATACAAGTGTTGGAATAGGGCAGAAAGGCATGGGATTGTGATGTGACAAGGCGTAGTTTGTCTCTACAATCGGCTGGCTAGCCCGTGACGTTGCAAAGTCATGTGTGGAGAGTGTCCTGGCGAGACAAGTCCCCTTCTGTGGAACTGACAAGAAAGCCGAGCTTTGGGCAAGCTCGGATGATACCTACTGTGTCCCGCTGGGTCTCCTTCGGTGGACTTGATCCCGATATTGGAGCCGGGCCTAGGTCATCGCAAACGAGTGGGGTCTAGCAAGGGTTCTTAGTATCGGTTTGTTTATCTTGCTGAATCCTGACGTGAGAAGTCAGATCTAGTAGGCAAGCCCGGTTTTAAGACCCATGAGCGGGTGGTGCCTAAGCAAGATGTCTGTGTGGTGGCTTGTATTCTGTTTTGGGGAAATTAGAGTACTCTTGTGTTTGCGGCTTGAACGCCGATGGGGAAATTGGAAGTACCTTATGTGATGATGTGTTAGAAGCATACGCTTCAGGGTGCCTTGGGTGAAACCCAAGATTGCATTCAAGCTGTATTGTAGGCCCCTTTTATTATATGCTCAACTTAAAAACATGTTTGTTGTATGAGACATCCAAACCTGTTTTATAATTTTACATGTTATTATATTTTGCATACGAAGTGCTGACCTGTAGGGTGATGGAGTGCCCCGGGGTCCGCTATGGATGGCCGGGAAAAGATGTGTTGGTTACACATTTGAGGTCAGTCTTTGCTGACCCACGTTACAATCAAATTTTTGTAGGACAAGGATCGCAAGCGGGAGCAAGCTCGCCGGCCAAAAAGGCCTAAGCTTCATGAAGTGTTACAAGACATATTATAGCTCTATTTTGTGGGATGTGATGCTTTATGTTCTATGATTCCAGCTTACAAGCTGAGGTAACTTAGGAGTGCTTATGCATGTTGATGTTGTAAGGCCTTAAGGCCATTTGGGATACTCCTGTAGTGGTGGATAACTTCTTGTTTTGGTTGTATGTTTCCGCTATTGTCTGAGTTTTGAGTTTGGGTAGTTTATATCATCTTATAATGCTTAAGTTGTGGCGTCTGTATGTTGTGGGGCCTCAACCGTACCCATATTATATGGTCATCACAGGGGAGGCATTACATAGTGATCACAATGTCATAAGAACTAAGTGGATTTATAGGAATAAACTAGATGAGCATGGGGTTATTGTTAGAAACAAAGCTAGATTAGTGGCTAAAGGATATAGACAAGAGGAAGGGATAGACTTTGATCAAACCTTTCCACCGATATCAAGGCTAGAAGCCATAAGGTTGTTTTTAGCTCATGTAGTATACAAAGGATATAAGGTATACTAGATGAATGTAAAGTAAGCATTCCTTAATGGTACACTAAAGGAGGAAGTCTATATAGAGCAGCAAACAGGTTTTGTCAATCCTAAACACAACACTTATGTCTTCAAATTGCACAAAGCTTTGTATGGCTTAAAACAGGCACCTAGGGCCTAGTATGAGACCTTGTCTAAATTTCTTATAGAGAACAAGTTTTCTAGAGGAAATATACACAAGATACTATTCCTTAGGGACATCAAAGGTTCAATTATCCTAGTCTAGATTTATGTAGATGACATAATCTTTGGGTCTACTAATGAGAAGCTGTGTAGAAAATTTGTCAGACTTATGCAAGGGAAGTTTGAAATGAGCAGCATGGGTGAGCTAAAGTTCTTCTTGTAATTCCAAGTTAGACAATCTGAGGATGGTATATCCATTTCTCAATATATGTTTACCAAGGAGTTGATTAAGAGATATGGTATGGAGAATTCTTCAACCATGAAAACTCAAATGGGTTCAATAGTGTCACTATACAAGGATGAATCTGTGAGACTAGTTGATTAAACCATGTATAGAGGCATCATTGGGTCAATCCTATATTTGACTTCTAGTAGGCTAGATATTATGTTCTCAACATGTGTCTGTGCAAGATACCAAGCATGCCGCAAAGAGTCTCATTATACTGCTGTGAAGAGAATATAAAGATATCTTAAGGGCACACTCAATCTTGGACTTTGGTATCCTAGGGATAGTGATTTTGAACTTACAGGCTACACAGATGCAGATTTTTCATGGTGTAAAGAGGATAGAAAAAAGTACTTCTAGACTTGTCAGTTTCTAGGACAAGACTAATAAGTTGGAGTAGCAAGAAGCAAACAAGTGTTGTAATTTCTACAGCAGAATCTGAGTACATATCTGCAGGGAGATTTTGTGCACAGTTATTATGGATTCAACATCAACTACTGGACTACAATGTACAACTAAGTATCTCTGTTATGTTTTGTGATTCTACTAGTGAAATTTCTATTGCAAATAATCCTGTTTCACACAATAGAACAAAATATATTGAAATCAGATATTACATTCTTAGATAGAATGTTGAAAGAGAAAATATAAGTCTACATTATACTCCAACAGATAGACACATTGCTGATGTTAACCCCTCAGTCCGCAACATCCTACAAGATGCCAAAGCCTCCCTTTCAATACGCGCGGACTCGATTTGTCAGTCCGCCCAGTCCGGCAAGGTCACCAATCGGACACCAAGGATGGTACCCCAGCAGCGGATGCAAGGACCTATCCGCTCAGTCCGCCAGGACTTGGGATATCGGATTCTCTGCAACAGCGGATGCAGTGTCTCGTCCGCCCAGGCCGCCGCCCTACAGCAGGATCCCGCCAAGCCACGGTGGAAGCTCTAGTCCGCGAGCCCAGTCCGCCCCTTCTGCGCGGACTGGTGTGTTCTTTCTTTTTGCTTCCCGTCACTGCTACTCGGTTCTCCTGTACCCCAGGCAGCCGGTTATTTTAGCCCTGCCCGTTTGGGCAGGCCCCCTATCCTATAAATAGGGGGGAGGTGGTGCACCCAGGGCACGCTGACTCGGACCCAGAAGCCTACTTGTTACAGGCTGCGGACTCGAATCTTGTGCCTTGTGGACTCCCCCTCGCTCTGCTCTTGTCAACCTTTTCCTTTCACTTGTAACCAAATCCTTCTTCAATCAAGGGAAAGCCCGTCGCAAGAGAGGCATTCAGGCCGCGACGGGCGAAGTCTGTTGTTGCCGTGGTTCACGGCCCTGCTCTTCTTCCTGCCCTCATCCGCTTAGTAGATCACTACTCTCAGTCTCCCTATTACCCGGTGTTCGAACCGTTAGCTGGTGGTGCTCGACCCCCCTTTGTGTTTTCATGCATCAACAGTTAACACGTGACCTTCAGATCCGAGTACGTGTTTTGAATTCAGCGGACGGAAATGTCAGACCGCAGAGCCAGCTCCTCAGACCGCTACAGCTCTTCAGAGGACTCTCTTTGGGACGCAATTGAGCAAGCTCGCCTTGAGGCCGAGCAGTCCCGCCAGCAGACTGACCAGCGTCTCGACGCAATCAGCCAAGCTCTGCTCGCGCTGGCCCAGCGGCTTGCTCCTCAGGACGCAGCAGACCCAGCGGACTCGCCAGTCCGCCAGACCCCAGCTCGCCGAACTCCGCTTCGGCAGTCGCCAGCAACTCCTTGGAACCCTGCTTAGTCCGCCGCCCCTCTGCGCCCTCAGGAGGAGCAGTTTTCTTTCAGAAATTTCTTCAGAGAAGCTGCCAGGGGCACTCCTACCCGCCAGCTTCATTTTGTTGACCGCCAGTCCGCCGAGCCCATGGACTTCCCGGCTTTAGTCCGCCCCCTCTACCCCACAGAGTTCGAGACCCCGTCTCCCTTCATTGACCGAATCCGATGGGAATCGGCTCCGAGCAACTTCAGAGAGCCTCGCATCCCATTCTATTCATGAGGGACTGATCCAGTCTCTCACCTCCAAGCATTTGAGGGGGCAGTTGCTTTGAGATGCCTCTCAGATGTTATCAAGTGTAAACTCCTATTTACCACTCTCGAAGGACAAGCGAGAGAGTGGTTCTATGAGCTGCCTTTGGGCACTATCTCTTCTTTCGCAGAGCTTCACAGCCAGTTGTTGTTGAGGTTTGCCACCTCAAGGAAGAGGAAGAATGGGTCAGCTGCCCTATTTGAAATCAAACAAAGGGACATTGAATCAGTGGAGCGATTCGTTGATCGCTTTCAGAGAGAGATCCAAGAGGTAAGGAATGTGAACCATGATTATTACATGGTCGCCTTGATCCATGGCCTCCGGGAAGGCCCTCTGAAATTTAAAGCAACAACCAAGGCACCTGAGACTTATCAAGAGTTTGTCGACATGGTCAACCGTTTCATTGAAGGAGAAAATGCCAATCCAACTTATGTCTCATCCCTGACAGCTAAGGCTGAAGGAAGGGATGCCTCCGCTTCTTCCTCTCATAGCAAGCCCCCTCGCCCAGACTTCCAGCCTCTGTCTCAAAGAGGCAGGAACTTCCGCAACAAGAAACCTTTCCAAGGCCATCAACAGTTTCATGAGCAGAGACTGCCGTTGGCCGGCACTCCCGCCGTTCCATTGCAAGCTCTTCCCATCCTCCAACAAGCAGCCTTGCCTGCTCCGATCCAATCTGATGCAAGCCCCATGGAGTACATTGCAGATCTGGACCTTGACGAAGTCATCCAGATCTTGCAAAGGAGATCAGAAGAAAAGAGGCAAGAGCCTCAGAATATGTGGAAGCCAAGGAATAATGCACAATATTGCCAGTTCCACAAAGAAAAGGGCCACTTGACCGAGGACTACAAGACCCTTCGCATGCTGATAGAGAAGTTGCTTGCCGAGGGCAAGATCGACTTGGCCAAGAAGGATTCACCTTCTTCTTCGAAGCCATCCACCTCAAAGGGCAAAGAAGTAGCTGAGGCATACCAGGAATGTGTGGATGTAGAGGACGAGGGCCGTCTGGGGCCGATCCACGTCCCGGTAGAGTGCTTCGATGCAAATGATGAAGGGGTTCTGGGATGCCTCTTCTTCATCCATGGTGGAGCAGGGACCGAGTCCACTCGGAAATCGTCAATTTCAAGGGTCACCCGGGCAGAGGTGGCCTCTTCTTCCGTTGCTCCTCCAAGTGAGGTTGTCACCTTTGGTCCAGCAGATCTACCCCAAACAGCCAACCCATTTAATGATGCAGTAGTGATCCAGGCTGGTATTGAAGACTTTACAGTTGATAGAATTCTTGTTGACACAGGCAGCTCGGTCAACCTCTTGTTCAAGTCTACTTTTGAGGCCCTGAGGACCGGAAAGCCTCTGCTTTCCACTGAGGGGCCACTCTATGGTTTCTCGGGAGAGAGAAAAGAAGTGGAGGGCAGCGTCATCCTGCCCGTGAAGCTTGGAGGGGCGACTAAGCAAATACAGTTCATAGTGGTTGACGCCCCCAGCAGCTACCATGCCATCTTCGGCAGGCCCCTGTTAAACAAGTATCAAGCGGTGGTTTCCACTTACCACCTTGACATCAAGTTCTTTGCCGATGGAAGGATGTGCCGGGTCAGGAGTGACCCAAGAAGAGCAAGGGAGTGCTACGTCCGCACTGTCAACATGGTTGAAGCCAGCCCTTCCCTTGCTCCAACAGAAGCTGCAGAAGCCTCTCCCAGTTCAGAAGCTGCTGCTGATGAAGGTGCTCACCTGGAACCTTCCCAGGTGACGCAAGGAGTCCCCATTGCTGAGGGGGAGGAGAGGAAGCTCTCCATCAACTCGGAGCTACCTGAAGATCAAAAGGCTTAGTTGATTTCGTGCTTGTTGAATAACCTGGATGTCTTCGCCTGGTCAGCAGAAGACATGCCAGGAGTGGATCCTGATGTTGCATGCCACCACTTGAATGTTGATCCCGGCTACAAGCCTATATAACAAAAGAAGAGGGACATAGCCACAAAGCTTGCAGAGCCGATAAGGGAGGAGGTCGCAAAGCTCCTCAAAGCAAATTTTTTCAAAGAAATTCAATATCCTACTTGGATTTCTAATGTTATAATGGTTAAGAAACTAGGAGGAAAATGACGAATGTGTGTAGATTTTACCAAACTTAATAAAGCATGCCCTAAAGATTGCTACCCCTTGCCTCAGATAGATTCTTTAGTTGATTACGCGGTAGGGTACTCTTATATGAGTTTTTTAGATTCGTTTTCTGGTTATCACCAGATAAGAATGCATAAGCCCGACGTTCCTCACACGTCGTTCATTACTAATGATGGTTGCTATTGCTACCTTATGATGCCCTTTGGGCTTAAGAATGCTGGTGCAACCTACCAACGGATGATGGACCGTGTGTTTAACCATCAGAAGGGGAGGAACCTAGAAGTGTATGTAGACGATCTCTTGATTAAGAGTAAGTCGTTTTCGCTGCACTTGTGAGACCTAGCAGAGACGTTCGTTACACTGCGTAGGTACAAAATGAAGCTCAACCCTTTGAAATGTACGTTTGGGGCGAGTAAGGGGAAGTTTCTTGGTCATCTCCTTACTCCGGAAGGACTTGCCCCCAATCCTGATAAAGTGAAATCCATCCTTGATATGCCTACCCCTCGTTCGCCAAAAGAAGTTCAGCAGTTAGGAGGGAGGCTGGTAGGCCTTGCGAGATTTCTCTCTCGAGTTGGAGATAGGAGTGCTCCATTCTTCAAAACTCTCCGAGGAGCATCCAAGTTTGAGTGGACGGAAAAATGCTCCCAAGCTTTTGAGCAGTTGAAGATGCAACTGACCTCAGCACCCCTGCTTCAGAGTCCCCGACCAGGAGAGATTCTTTTCTTATACCTAGGGGTTGGCCCTGAGGCCGTCAGCTCCGTTCTTCTTCGAGAAGAGAGCAGAAAGCAATTCCCAATTTACTATGTTAGCCATATCCTGAAGAGTGCTGAGACACGGTATCCAATTTTGGAGAAGTTAGCCTTGGCACTAGTCATGTCAGCTCGCAGGCTTCGTCCATACTTCCAAGCACATTCAATTCAAGTCGTCACCGATCAGCCTTTGAAGGGTGTGTTGGAAAAACCAGAACATTCCGGCAGACTAGCTAACTGGGCAATAGAGTTGAGTGAATTTGAAATCTCTTTTATGCCCAAGACGGCCATTAAAGCTCAGGTCCTAGCAGATTTTCTAATTTACATGCCAGAGTCCAGTCCTGATCGGGCAGAAAGGTCACCTTTGGCTTGGACCATCTATGTTGATGGTGCCTCAGGCAGAAGTTCTTCCGGAGCAGGGGTGGTTCTCATCAATCCAAACGGAGTCAAATTGGAGCAGGCCATCAAATTTTACTTTCCAGTAACCAATAATCAGGCCGAGTATGAATCTATGCTAGCAGGCTTGAGGCTCGCAAGGGAACTAGGAATCGATCATGTTCACATCAAAACCGATTCTCTGGTAATGGCGTCACAAGTCCTCGGTAACTTCGAAACAGGAGAGCCGATCTTGAAGAAATATCTAGCTCTTGTGAAGATAGAAGTCGGCAGGTTCAAGAGCTTTACCATCGAGCACATCCCCAGAACAGAAAATGATGAGGCCGATTTTCTTTCCAAGTATGGGATGCCTTCAGGAGGAACAACTTCCGAGCTCTTCCGCCCGGCAGTGGGGAAGGAGATTTGATGCAAGTAGACCAACGTACCTCTTGGATGGACCCATTCATCCTCTATCTGTCAACGAGAGATTATCATCATACAGTCAGAGATATGAAAAAGTTCAGAATAAAAGCAGCTCACTACTTCTTATTGGCGGGAATCCTTTACAGAAAAACTTTCATCTCTACCATGGCACGGTGTGTTTCAGAAGAAGAAGCTTTCACTGTTTTGCACGAGGTTCATTCAAGAGAGTGTGGAAGCCACTCGGGAGCAAGAACTCTTGAAAAAAGAATCCCGCGGCAAGGATATTTCTGGCCCACTATGAAGAGAGACTGTTGGGTACATTGGTCAAATGTACCTGATTTGAAGAAGCCTCACCCAACTCAATGATATACATCATAATGTATTTGATGTATGTTTGAGTTACTTGTGCAGGTTAAGAAAGTACTGGACTGAAGCAAAAAGTTTCTAAGTCCATGTGTCGAGACCCAGAGGGAAAGTGTCGACACTTAAGAAGACTTTTGTCGACACCCAGACAAGCAGTGTCGACACTTGGAGTCATTGTGTCGACACCTGGGATGCAGAGTCGACACCAGACAGATAGTGTCGACACTTGGAGCTGTGTTGACACTCAGTGAAGAAAAGTGCAGACAGAAAGTGTCGACAAAAGGAGATGTGTCAACACCCAGTGAAGCTGTGTCTACACCAGAAAGTGTCGACACTTGGAGCTGTGTCGACACTCAGCAAAAGTCTGCAGAGACTAAGTTAAAGTGTCGACACTCAGAACAATGTGTCGACACTCAACAGAAAGAGTCAGCACTTGAAGTATGTGTCGACACCCAGCACAATGTGTCGACACACAACCAGTAAAGTCAACACTTGAAGTAACTGTCGACACCCAGCACAATGTGTCGACACTTAGCTAAAGACTCAACACATGAAGAAAGTGTCGACACAAGGAGCTGTGTCGACACTTAGCAAAGAAAAGAATTATCAACAAAATATTCTAAGTACAAGTGTCGACACTAAGGGAATGTGTCGACACTCAGCTGAAGTCTCAACAACAAGAAGGTGTGTCGACACAAGGAGCTGTGTCGACACTCAGCAAGATTCAACATAGAAGACTATGTGTCGACACCAAGAAGCAGTGTCGACACTTGACAGATTCAACACAAGAAGATGTGTCGACACAAAGGAGATGTGTCGACACATAGAAGAATTCAGCAAAAGCTAGAAGAACAAGTACTTGTGTCGACACTTAATTTCAGTGTCGACACATGCAGAATAATCTGTGTCGAGACATACAAGGAGTTGTGTCGACACCTTGTAGACTTGTGTCGACACTTACACAACATGTGTCGACACTTGGACTATAAGTGTCGACATTTAAAGACAGAAAGTCTCGACACTTACAGACAGTTAGAGATTTTCAAGAAGTGACTGGATGACTTGACAGCTTCCGTTCCAGCCGGTCTACAGCAACTGTCAGAGATGTCAGAAGTCAGTTATGAACCGGACCAGCCGGTTACCATGAAGAAGGCCTATAAATAGGCACCCACAGTTTACAGAAACTGTTGTTGAAGTTGTTGATCAGATTATTGTTAGGGTTGATCACCTTGTTGAAGTAATTATTAAAGTGGTACAAAGAGTATCAACACAAGAAGATCTAGCAGTTCAAGTGCAGATCTAAGAAGTTGGAGAGAGAGGGCTCCTTCCAAGAAATCAGCCTCTGGAACTAGGCTGAGAAGAAGGATTCAGATTCAATTCTGGATCTTAAGTGGCAGAGTTCAAGGAACAACTGCAGGAGGATTCAGTCTTATTCAGTTCTACTCAAGAAGCTTTGAAGAAAGCTAAGTCAGGGTGAATCCAGCTGAGTTCTTCCAAGAACTCATCAAGAATCTCTCAACTCCCCTCCTTTAATTCTGAGTTGTAGAGTTATTATTTGTATTACATTTTAACTTGTAGGATCCTTTGGATCTGAGTGATTTGTAAGCCTATATTTATAAAGGCTGAGGGTAGGGCTTGTTAGCCTGAGTGTAGGAGATTGAGATCTCTGAGTGTAGGCCTTGTTGGCTGAGTGTAGGCCTTAGTTGGCTGAGTGTAGGCCTTGATTGGCTGAGTGTAGGCTTTGGGATAAAGCTGAGTTGTAAGGCTTTAGGACTGAGGTGTAGGAACCAATTTGGGTTCTGAGACAGTGGAGAAGTTTGGCCGAATCTAGTACACTACTAGATAGGCGAAGGGGGAAAGTGGATGTACCCATATCTTGGGGAACCACTATAAAACACTGTGTGCTGTGCTGTGATTGTGCTGAGGATTAGCTGTGTATGTTTTGTTATTGCTGTTTGCTGTGCAAAAGTAGTTAGAAATCAGTGATATAACTATTTGGCTGCCAACAAAGTTAGAAAAGGATTAGGTCACCTATTCACCCCCCCCCCCCTCTAGGTGTTTAGGTACCATATCTTTCAAGTGGTATCAGAGCCAGGTTGCTCAAAACAAGGACTAACAGTCTGAGGAGATCCTGTTTGGCAGATTCAGTGTAAGGGAAAACACAGATTCAAGAAATTCAAGAAAATCAAGAAACATGGGTTCCTATGAGAATCACAAGGAATTGGGTTCCATGAAATTACCCATATGTAGGAAGGAGATCTTTGGGATCTGGACAGAAAGGGTAAGGCTATTTATGGAGGGCTCAGACCCTAGAATCTACATCACAGTAAAGGAAGGGCCTTATGTGCCTATGAAGATTTCAGTTCTAGATGCAAATCAGAGAACTCCAAAGGATTTCTCTGAGATGACTAAGGATAAAATTGAACTGGCCACCATGGACAAGAGGGCACAAAACATAATAATGAGTGCCATTGATGATGCAACTTTTCAGAACTTAATTCACTGTAAAACAGCAGAAGAGATGTGGGATACTCTCATTATCTATATGGAAGGTTCTGAAGAAGTTAGGCAAGATAGGAAGTCCTTGCTAAATCAGGAGTATGAAAGCTTTAGGCAAGGAAAGGGTGATAGCATCACTGAGTGCTATAAGAAATTGTACAGAATAGTTAATGAACTCATGTCTTATGGAAGAGAGTTCAGTAACTATGAACTAAATGACAAGTTCCTAAGGTCCCTAACCAAAGATTGGGACACCAAGATCTGTGCCATAAGAGAAATGGCTAAGTTGGGGGAAATTCCTCCTCCCACACTGTTTGGCTAGCTATTGTCTTATGAAATGCAGTTAACAGTGAGAAAAGAGGAGGAGAAATCAACAAGGACTGAACATAAGGAAAGAACTGTTGCTTTCAAAACAGAAGTTCCCAGAAAGTGCAGGAACAAGTCTTCAACTCCACCTCCAGAGGTAGTTGATTTAGAGTTTGATGAGTCAGTTAGTACAAAGAGTGAGAGTAGTGAAAGTGATGAAGACTTTGTTGCCTTCACTAGGCACTTTCAGAAATTCTTGAAGAAGAAACAGTGGAGGTCAAGACCTTCTTCTTCAAAGGGAAAGGAAGTCTTTTATCAGGAGAAAAAGCCTTCAAAGAAAGACAGAAAGAGGACAAAGTCCAGCAAGGCAACTGGATCTAAGATAGTATGCTACTGCTGCAATAGATAGGGCCATGTTATTGCAGATTGTCCAGAGAAGAGAAAGGAATCTGGTGACAGGAAAAAGGCTCACTTCAAAGGCAAGAAAGAGAAGTCTTTTGTTGCCAAGAAGGAGAAGACTCTATCAGACATTTCTTCTTCAGAAACTGAGTCTGAGGCTGAAGCCTACATAGGGCTGTTTGCTGAAGAAGAAGAGGAAGAATTCATGCAGATCATGGAGTCTATTTATGAACAAGAAGATAGTCAATGCCAAGGGCTAATGGCTTTGACAGAGAGTGCCAAAATCCTGGAGCAGGCAGGACCCAGTCAGGTACAAGGTTCAAGTTTAAATTCAGTTTCTTGTTCTAGTTCAGAATTAGATTCATCTTCATCAAGTGATGAAAGTGTATCTGAGTCTGAGGATGGTATTCATCAACTTATAGATGAATATAAGGTGCTGTTGCAAGCTTACAAGAAAAGCAAATCCCTAGCCAAAAGTCAGGCAAAGGAAATTGCTGAACTTAAAGCTGGTGCAACAGATTTTGAGAAGCAGTTTGATCAAAAGTTGAATGAGATACCTAGGCTGAAACACATAACAGTGATTCAGATGGGTACTATATCATTTAAGAATGATCAAATTAAGAGTCTGGAGATCAATCTTCAGAAGGAGAAGGACTTAGTTGCTAGGTTTTCTAAACCTAAGTCAGTGTTACCTTTAATTGATGAATTTGTTCATCAAAAAGGCAAGGCTGGACTGGGCTTTATTAGACCTGCAAGGACTGAGCAGTTCAAGTCTAAGTCCAAGGGCAAAGCCCCAGCATTCAACAAGACTGCTGTAGTCAAGACAACCAAGGCAGTACCTAAGCAAAGGTACAATAAGTTTGAATGCTGGTGCTGTGGCAAAGTTGGCCATTTTGCAGTGGACTGTTGGCACAATGCCAGTGCCAAAGTAAGTTGCAAATTACCTGCTGGAAAGCCAGTAGGTAGGTTTGTCAAATTGCAAACTAACAATCACCAAGGACCCAAGAATACTTTGGGTTCTAAGGTTCATTAATTTGTTTTGCAGGTGAGTCCAAGTGGCCATACTCCAACATGGTACTTGGATAGTGGATGTTCCAGACATATGACTGGAACAAGGGGACTACTGAAGGACTACATCCCAATCAAAAATGGTCCTAAAGTGACCTTTGGTGGTTCTGAAAAAGGAATCATCAAAGGGTTTGGTAACATTTCTTCAAACTTAGTTACCATTACTCAAGTGGCTTATATTAAAGGGTTGAAACACAACCTAATAAGTATAAGTCAATTAAGTGATGTAGGGTATGACATCTCATTTGTTAAAAATGGTTGTCATATCAAGAGGTCAAGTGATCAAGAGATCATTTTGACTGGTTATAGGAAGAGGAATGTCTACTGCCTAGACATTATGGTTGAGAACAATGGTTCTCCAGTTTGTCTGGTAGCTGATGAGACAGTCTCTCATTGTGTCAAATGGCACAAGAGGCTTGCCCATCTTAACTATAAGACTATTAGCAAACTCTTTAGCAAAGAGTTGGTGAGGAATGGTACTCAAGTTAAGTGTGTTAAAGATGGTATTTGCTCAGCTTGTCAAAAGGGCAAGTAGGCTAAATCCACCTTTAGAAGCATTGAAAACAAAGATGTTGTGAGGTGTTTATACCTCTTGCATATGGATCTCTTTGGTCCAATGCCAGTTCACAGCTTAGGAAGGAAGGTCTATACCTTTGTAGTTGTAGATGACTACTCAAGGTTTTCCTGGGTGTTCTTCTTAAGACAAAAATCTGAAACACCTAGTGTCTTTTATAGCTTTGTCAAGAAAATTCAAAATGAACTAAATAGTACAGTGGTCAAAATTAGAAGTGACCATGGTACTGAATTTCAGTCTGATAGCATGACAAAACTGTGTGAAGACTTTGGGATATTTCAAGAATTCTCTTCACCTAGAACACCTCAGCAAAATGTCATTGCTGAGAGGAAGAATAGAACCATGATAGAGGCTGGTAGGACACTACTTAGTGATACATCACTGCCAGAGTATTTCTGGGCTGAAGCAGTTAATACTACATGTCATGTTAAAATAGGGCTACCATCACTAAAAGGCTTAACAAGACCCCCTATGAAGTTGTGAAAGGCAGGAAACCAAACCTATCCTATTTTAGGATCTTTGGTTGCAAATGCTTCATACTTAACAATGGGAAGTCTTACTTAACTAAGTTTGCTGCCAAGTCCCAAGAGGGAATTTTTGTTGGGTACAGCAATAATAGTAAGGCTTATAGAGTCTATAACTTGACTACACAAGTTGTAGAAGAATCAGTGCATGTAGTTTTTGATGAGACTAAACTTATTAATAATGAGTTGTCTAGCAATGTATGCAGCCCCACAGGTTTGACAAAGAAAATGGACAAGCTTACTATAGAAGAAGTGCCTGCTGCAAGACAGCAAGGAGAGGAGAGTAGCTGCTATCCAGGGGGAGAACTACATGTGCCAATAGCTGAAGAAATCCAAGGAATACAGCATGATGCAGATGCTGAAGTGGTTCAACCAGAAGTGAGGATGCCTCCAGCCCATAAGCATCTTAGAGATCATCCAGTAGAGCTGATTATTGGAGATCCAAGACAAGGAGTTCAAACAAGGAGCAGATATCAGAATGCTGCAATCTATTCCAGCTTTCTGTCACAAGTTGAACCTAAGAAGTTTGAAGAAGCAATACAAGATCCACAATGGACTGAAGCAATGCAAGAAGAGCTTAATCAGTTCAAGAGGTGCAAGGTTTGGTAACTTGTTCCTAAACCTAAAGACCACAATATAATATGAGTTAAGTGGATCTACAGGAATAAGATGGATGAACAAGGGGTCATCATTAAGAATAAAGCTAGACTGGTTGCTAAAGGATATAGGCAAGAAGAAGGTATTGATTTTGATCAAACCTTTGCTCCAGTAGCCGGACTGGAAGCCATAAGGATGTTCTTGGCCTATGCAACCTATCAAGGATTCAAGGTATACCAAATGGATGTCAAGTCAGCATTCCTAAATGGTAATTTGAAAGAAGAAGTCTATGTGGAGCAGCCTTCAGGTTTTGTTGATCCAACTCTACCTCATCATGTCTATAGACTTAGGAAAGCTTTATATGGGTTAAAGCAAGCCCCTAGGGCTTGGTATGAAACCCTATCTAGTTTCCTCATTGAGAATAAATTCTCAAGGGGGAAAATAGATAAGACTCTATTCCTTAGAGAATCTAGAGGCAAAGTCATATTAGTCCAAATATATGTAGATGACATTATATTTGGGTCTACTGAAAGCAGCCTTTGCAAAAAGTTTGCAAAACTTATGCAAGGTCAGTTTGAGATGAGTAGTATGGGAGAGCTGAAGTTTTTCTTGGGTCTCCAAGTTAAACAGACTGAGAGTGGTTTATCCATTTGTCAGTCCAAGTTCACCCTAAAACTCATAAGGAAATATGGTATGGATTCATCCAGCACCATGAAGACTCCTATGGGGTCAAGTATGTCTCTTAGCAAGGATGAGGCAGGGAAACCTGTAGATGAAACCTTGTATAGAGGGATAGTTGGCTCCCTATTATACTTGACTGCTAGTAGACCAGACATCATGTATGCTACATGTGTTTGTGCAAGGTATCAAGTCTGCCCTAAAGAGTCTCATTTGACTGCAGTCAAAAGAATATTGAGATATCTAAAGGGCACTCCCTATCTAGGCCTCTGGTACCCTAGGAATGGAGATTTTGATCTAACAGGTTATTCAGATGCAGACTTTGCAGGATGCAAAGAGGATAGAAAGAGTACTACTGGAACCTGTCAATTCTTAGGTGGGAGACTAATTTCATGGAGTAGCAAGAAGCAAACCAGTGTGGCTATCTCCACAGCTGAGTCAGAGTATGTGGCTGCAGGAAGTTGCTGTGCTCAACTTCTGTGGATTCAACATCAGCTAGAGGACTATGGATTTCAGGTAAGTAGAACTCCACTTTTCTGTAATTCTACTACTGCTATTTCAATAGCTAATAACCCTGTATCCCATAGTAGGACAAAACATATTGAGATTAAATATTATTTTCTTAGGGAGCATGTAGAAAGAGAAGATATTTTATTAGAATATGTTAAAACAGATGAACAAGTAGCTGATATGTTTACTAAGCCACTAGAAGAAGCTAAGTTCAATAGATTCAAAATTGAACTAGGAATGATAAACTTAGAGTAAGTTTACAGATTTGAAAATGAGTAAGTCAAAAGGTGTCGACACATAGACAAGTCTATGTCGACACAGAATAGTGGTGTCGACACTTCAGGAAAAAGGTGTCGACACATCTAGGAATATGGTGTCGACACTTCAGAATGTTAGTGTCGACACATGTCAAGTATGTGTCGACACATCCAATATGGTGTCGACACTTAAGTTTTACTCAGAATTTTTCTAAGTAAAGTCTCGACAATGTGTCGAGTTATGTTGTGTCGACACATAACCAAGTGTCGACACATAATATCTGTTGACTAAACTTGTGTCGACACATGTGTGTCGAGACATTATAAGTCAGTGTCGACACTTATTGCCAGTGTCGACACATCCTAAGATAGCTGTCCCGCCTGTTCATCTTCAAAATTAGACAGGTATAAATAGGATTCTGTCTTTGTTTGTCGACACGCTTTCAAAGTTTCGAGACCAAAACTACTGTGTCGACACCTCTCTTTTCTAAAGACAAATTCTCCAAACCCTAATGGCTCCTAATCTTGAGGAGAACATTAACGAGGGCTATGAGCTAGTGCGACGCGCGTTCGACGATGCTGATCAAGAAATTCAAGCAGTGGTAACCCTAGTCGCCGATTCTGGACTAGAATATCTCCTGTCAGAACCTACCAAGATTTGGAAGAAGGAAGTACTTGAATTCCTTAATGGAGCTGCAGTAGATGAATCTGGATTCAGAATCAAATCCAGAGTTCATGGAACTAAGATCAATATTTCACCTAAGAGTCTGAGGAAGGTACTCCAGCTACCCAAAATTCAAGATGAAGAAGTGGTTACAGCTTCAAAGACCAGGGAAGCTTTAACCTGGTGTGGTCTTGATCCTAAGCTGAAGATAGGATCTGTCTTCAACAGAAAAGGCATGAATAACCAAGGAAAGTTCATGTCTGAAATTGTGGGAAAAGTCTTACTCAACAAGACTGGAGGGCATGACAGAGTGTCTGCCTATATGTTTGAAATTATGACAAGGATAATCTTTACTCTAAGAACAGACTGGTCACTAGTGATTTATGAAAAGATTAAGGAGAGCTTGAAGAAGCCCAATCTTGGCAGGATCATTAGTCTCTACTTAGCTGGTACCATACCAGAAGTAATGAGTACAGCTGCAGGAAGCAAGATCAACCACATGAGGAAGATGGATCAAAGGATCTTTTCAAGGTGGGACAGGGTGTTGTCAAAGGACATGCCAACCCCTAAGAAGACAATTACTGAGAAGGAGATTCCTCCTAAGAAAAAGAGAAAAACTGCTCCTGTGGTACAGGAGTCCTCCAGCAGTTCAGGGAGTGAAGAACAAGTTGTTTTCACTCCTGATGATCAAGAGGAAGTGGCTGCAGAGAAGACCCCTGCTGCTCAAGATATAGCTGAGATCCAGGGGGAGCTACCACAGGCTAGCCCCATCCACAGGGATCAAAGCCAGGGGGAGCATCCAGTTGTAGAAGCAGCATCTACACTGGACAGTGAGCAAGCCACCATCATCATCCAAGAGGTACTCACTGACCTAAAAACTTTAGAATATCTTATAGAAGATGCTGATTTGTTTGATGTTCCTCAGCAAACTCAGCTGCATAGTCAAGAACCAGATGTTATTAGAGTAGACACATCTGCTGTCCAGGAAGTGGTAACTGATTCAGTAGTTGAAGAGCAAAGACTGTCTCCAGCTCCTTCATCACAAGAATTCACAATGGAAGACTTGTTCCTAAATCTGGATCAAGCAGATTTTGACAATGAAATTGATGCTGCTGAAGAAGAGACTGCTGCTGCTGAGGGGAAGCAAGTACAAGATCTGTAAGAGCCTATTAGGCTGGAAACTGAGAAAGCACCTGATGTGCAAACTAAGAAGCCTCAAAGCCCTAAGGAGAGGGTTGATATTGTCAGCACTTCTGCCTCTGAAGATGAGGAGAGTGTTAGGGCCAAGAAGAAGAATCTCTATGTCTTCAAGAGGAGAAGCCAGAGTTATAAGAAGGCTTTGCAATCCATTGCCCCACAGCCTATAGTTCAGCAAGCTCCAACTGCTGATTATAGTGCTTTAATGGTTGCACTACAGATAAAATTGGATGAGCAAAGAAAGGCAATTGAGACATATGTGGATGAAGGGCACAAGTCCCTACAGTTTGATCTTGCACAATATATAAAGTCTATAAGGTTTGAAATGAACCTTAACAAGAAAGAGATGACAGACTGCTTCCACAAGGGTGGCAATGCAGTGGTGTATCTGGCAACACACCAAGAGAAGATAAAAGTACAAGTAGATGATATAGCATTGAAGCAAGGATATGTGCTGGAAAACCAACTCAGAATGAATGACAATCTCACACAATCTCACAATGCTATAGTCACTGAATTGAAGAATAAGACTGCTGAACCTTCTACATCTGTTGCTGCAGTTAAGGCTGACTTTGATAAAGTATTTCAAGCTGAGATTACTGCTGTCAAGACTGCAATTCAAGATTCCCAGAAGGCCATCTCTGAACAGCTCACTAAACTCAAACCTTACTTTAAAGATGGAATCAGGTACTTGGATAGTCAAATCAGATTCCAGAAGGATGATGTAAGAGATCATGTTGCCTAAGAAGTCATAAAGGGGGAGAGAGTTTTAGTCAAAGCTAGCTCTGACCATGCAAAGTGGATATCTAATTCCATCAGAGCTACACTGGGCTATCCTCCACTCTGTGATGATGACAATGTTGCTGAATCTGGGATTCAAAGTGCATATCTTGTAGGTGAGCAACCAGAGGTAGCTTAGGTCATATATCCTCCACCAGATTTTGACATGGTGCAAGCTGATATTCACCAGATGTATAGCCCAACTGCAGGGAAGTCAAATGTTGTTCTGGAAAAGGTTGTTCAACCTATTTCTGCAGCTATGCAAGAGGCATTAGAGAAAGAAGAAGAGGCAAGGTTGTCAAAGAAGAGGTTTAGGGAACAAGAAGAACAAAGGCCAGACTTTGAACAGTGGAGCCCTACCTCTAGAAATATAATTTTAACTGCCTGGAAAGCTGCCAAAGACAACATGAATGACAGGAACAAATGGTTCTCTGAGGCAGAATGGAGAAAACATGAGATCAGGCAGGAGGCAATAGTTCAGTATAGAAGGAAGGCAAAGATGGGAAAGCTACCTCCTACTGTAGTGGAGCCTAGCAAGTACTTTCCTAAGCCATATCATTATTTCAAGAGGCAGAAGATCAAGGCAGAAGCACTCAAACAGAAAGATCTAAAAGGCAAGAAGCCTGCTGTTGCTGAAACTGCTGAAGCCACTATCAAAGCTCAAGTCCAACCTGACAAAGTCATAGTTATCAAAGAACCAGACCAGAAATAGATTAGGAATTGACTTGAAGATTGTTGAAATCTTTTGAATGTAAAACATTTTTGTAAACCATTGAAAATGTATAAGGAACAATGTTAGAACAATATATGATAAATATATTTCATGATTGTTCTGTAAATGTGTATATTTCTTGATTGTTCTGAAATGATGAATGTGTATACATGTGTGAATTTCTACATGTTTATGTTTACCCTGCTGAATATAATCTGCTGTACATCATTTTGTAATTTTAATTATGGATGGTGTATATCATTGACTAAGGGTTATGACTTCTCCAAATAGGGGGAGATTGTTGGGTACATTGGTCAAATGTACCTGATTTGAAGAAGCCTCACCCAACTCAATTGTATACATCATAATGTATTTGATGTATGTTTGAGTTACTTGTGCAGGTTAAGAAAGTACTGGACTGAAGCAAAAAGTTTCAAAGTCCATGTGTCGACACCCAGAGGGAAAGTGTCGACACTTAAGAAGACTTGTGTCGACACCCAGACAAGCAGTGTCGACACTTGGAGTCATTATGTCGACACCTGGGATGCAGAGTCGACACCAGACAGATAGTGTCGACACTTGGAGCTGTGTTGACACTCAGTGAAGAAAAGTGCAGACAAAAAGTGTCGACACAAGGAGCTGTGTCAACACCCAGTGAAGCTGTGTCTACACCAGAAAGTGTCGACACTTGAAGCTGTGTCGACACTCAGAAAAAGTCTGCAGAGACTAAGTTAAAGTGTCGACACTCAGAACAATGTGTCGACACTCAACAGAAAGAGTCAGCACTTGAAGTATGTGTCGACACCCAGCACAATGTGTCGACACATAACCAGTAAAGTCAACAGTTGAAGTAAGTGTCGACACCCAGCACAATGTGTCGACACTTAGCTAAAGACTCAACACTTGAAGAAAGTGTCGACACAAGGAGCTGTGTCGACACTTAGCAAAGAAAAGAATTATCAACAAAATATTCTAAGTACAAGTGTCGACACTAAGGGAATGTGTCGACACTCAGCTGAAGTCTCAACAACAAGAAGGTGTGTCGACACAAGGAGCTGTGTCGACACTCAGCAAGATTCAACATAGAAGACTATGTGTCGACACTAAGAAGCAGTGTCGACACTTGACAGATTCAACACAAGAAGATGTGTCGACACAAAGGAGATGTGTCGACACATAGAAGAATTCAGCAAAAGCTAGAAGAACAAGTACTTGTGTCGACACTCAATTTCAGTGTCGACACATGCAGAAGAATCTGTGTCGAGACATACAAGGAGTTGTGTCGACACCTTGTAGACTTGTGTCGACACTTACACAACATGTGTCGACACTTGAACTATAAGTGTCGACACTTAAAGACAGAAAGTCTCGACACTTACAGACAGTTAGAGATTTTCAAGAAGTGACTGGATGACTTGACAGCTGCCGTTCCAGCCGGTCTACAGCAACTGTCAGAGATGTCAGAAGTCAGTTATGAACCGGACCAGCCGGTTACCATGAAGAAGGCCTATAAATAGGCACCCACAGTTTACAGAAACTGTTGTTGAAGTTGTTGATTAGATTATTGTTAGGGTTGATCACCTTGTTGAAGTAATTATTAAAGTGGTACAAAGAGTATCAACACAAGAAGATCTAGCAGTTCAAGTGCAGATCTAAGAAGTTGGAGAGAGAGGGCTCCTTCCAAGAAATCAGCCTCTGGAACTAGGCTGAGAAGAAGGATTCAGATTCAATTCTGGATCTTAAGTGGCAGAGTTCAAGGAACAACTGCAGGAGGATTCAGTCTTATTCAGTTCTACTTAAGAAGCTTTGAAGAAAGCTAAGTCAGGGTGAATCCAGCTGAGTTCTTCCAAGAACTCATCAAGAATCTCTCAACTCCCCTCCTTTAATTCTGAGTTGTAGAGTTATTATTTGTATTACATTTTAACTTGTAGAATCTTTTGGATCTGAGTGATTTGTAAGCCTGTATTTATAAAGGCTGAGGGTAGGGCTTGTTAGCCTGAGTGTAGGAGATTGAGATCTCTGAGTGTAGGCCTTGTTGGCTGAGTGTAGGCCTTAGTTGGCTGAGTGTAGGCCTTGATTGACTGAGTGTAGGCTTTGGGATAAAGCTGAGTTGTAAGGCTTTGGGCCTGAGGTGTAGGAACCAATTTGGGTTCTGAGACAGTGGAGAAGTTTGGCCGAATCTAGTACACTGCTAGATAGGCGAAGGGGGAAGTGGATGTACCCATATCTTGGGGAACCACTATAAAACACTGTGTGCTGTGCTGTGATTGTGCTGAGGATTAGCTGTGTATGTTTTGTTATTGCTGTTTGCTGTGCAAAAGTAGTTAGAAATCTGTGATATAACTGTTTGGCTGCCAACAAAGTTAGAAAAGGATTAGGTCACCTATTCACCCCCCCCCCCTCTCTAGGTGTTTAGGTACCATATCTTTCAGAGACTCTACGATCTATGCCAGAAAGTGTGTTCAGTGCCAGAAGTTTGCTCCACTTCAGCACCAAGCAGCTCAGTCCCTCAGATCGATTTCAACTCCTTGGCCCTTCGCAGTTTGGGGAATGGACCTCCTCGGTCCTTTTCCCATGGCAACAGTCAGTGGCGTTTCATCATCTTAATGATCGACTACTTCAGCAAGTGGATCGAAGCCAAGGCATTGGCTAAGACAACTACTCAGGTCGTCAGAAGCTTCATTTGGGGGGAGATTGTCTACCGACATGGAATTCCAATGGCTATAATCACTGATAATGGGCCACAATTCAACAACTCCGAGATGATAGATTTTTGCAGGCAGATCGGAACAGAGCTGCGGTTTGCATCAGTTCATCATCCCAGAAGCAATGGCCAAGTAGAAGCAGCCAACAAGTAGATCCTCAATTTGCTCAAAAAGAAAGTGCAGAATCTCAAGGGCAGCTGGGCTGATCAGCTTCCATCAGTCCTCTGGTCCCTTAGGACAACGCCATCATCCGCAACTGGAGAGAGTCTGAAAGATCAAGCGCATATCCAACTGCACCAAAAGCCCGGACTGTTGGAGAGGGCGCTACATAATTTCTTAAATAAGTAGCAAAGCGCCACGGGTCAAGTGAAGGAATGCCGGACCCAACAATCCCCCCCCCGGCGTCCAGCACAACCCGTCGGCTCAGAGGTGGAGTTACCACATGTCCCACAGGGCTCAGTGGTGTGGTTACCACATGGCCCCACGGCTCAGAGGTGGGGTTACCACATGTCCACGGTTGCACGGCTCAGAGGTGGGGTTACCACATGTCCACGGTTGCCTGACCCACCGGACCCACACAAGTAGAAGGGAAAAATCAGGATTTAATAGCGCTCCCCCGGTCTTGAACCCGTGACCTCCTCTGATACCAATTGAAAGATCAAGCGCATACCCAACTGCACCAAAAGCCCGGACTGTTGGAGAGGGCGCTACATAATTTCTTAAATAAGTAGCAAAGCGCCACGGGTCAAGTGAAGGAACATCAGACCCAACAGAGTCCATTCAAACTTTCTCATGGCTCAGAGGCACTTATTCCAGTTGAGTTTGAAGTCCCGTCACCCAGAGTTCTGCTTGCAAGAGAAGGCATTGAGGACTAGCTTGAGTTGAATAATGAAGAGATGAAGTTCAGCTTGGAACACATCGAGGCCATCAGAGATCAAGCAGCTATAAGGCAGGAGGAGGTCAAAAGAAGGATGGCCCGCTACTTTGACCATAACGTGAGGATCAAACACTTCCAAGTGGGAGATCTCGTTCTAAAGAAGATTGATGCTGCTGCAAGAGCTGGTTCAATTGGAAAGCTTAATCCAAATTGGGTCGGCCCTTTTGTTATCAAAGAAGCATTAAAGAGCGGCGCTTACCGCTTGCAGACATACGAGGGAGAGGATATACCACACACATGGAGCGGGGATGATCTCAAACGGTTCTATTCTTGAACCTCCTTTTTTCTACTTTGTGTATCCTCTTCAAGAGTTATTATGAATAGAAACTGCTTGCTAACACTTCTTCAAGTGTTTTGTCTATGTAATCATAACAGATGAAACGCTAAGAAAGATTCCAAAAACGGTTCTGCACCTGAACTCCTTTTCTTTCTTATGTTTGCTTTGTAAATACATTTCATTAATCAAAGGATCCATACTGACACTTTTTTCTAGTGTTTTCTCTCTCTCCCAAAGACCTATAACGGTTCCCTGATACCAGTAGACATCGCCGAGTTCAGCAAGACCTCCCCTAGAGCTGTTGTCATTAGCGTAACACCATGAAGACCACGTGTTGCGAGGAGATTTTGCACCGTGTAGAGGGAGCTTGCAGGCTCTAGTGCGGTTGAACTCTGGACTTCGGATCCCGGCAAGTACCTGAACCCACCTCTGCATTATGGAGGGTTGGGTGGGAGTAAAGCTCTACCATGCCGCATTAGGGATATCGTTATAACTTCGTTGATCGCGTGAGGAAAGTATGCCATTCCGGCTCACCTGCCCGCGGGTCATCTTAGCTTGTAACCCTCGAACACTCCATGGTACCCTCGAGCAGTGCCAGCAGGAGACCCACAGCTTAGACTGTACTCCAGGCAAGAGGGCAGGGAACCGTTCCGCCAAGTGAGCATCTTGCTCTTCATAGGGAATTATGTGCGGACTGGTTTTCTCTATCCGCTCAGTCCGCCTGTTTGGGTTGATTTTATAGCTTGTAGCCCGGTGAGGAAAGTATGCCGCTCCGGCTCACCTGCCCACCTGGTCGCAAGTTATAGATCATTTCTTCTATTATGAGCGGATTGGTTTTCCGTATCCGCTCAGTCCGCCGAATGGTTTTCATATATTATAATTTGATTAGTTAATAAAGAGAATTGCGGACTCTACTAGAACTCAATGAAGTACCAGCTGACATTGTTATCAGCTGGCTATTTTCGTCATTTTTTAAGACGGATATTGAATGGATTGATAAGTTGAATTCTCTAATCAGCAAAACTCGTTAAAAATGATCTTAGTGTCATGCGGACTACAATTGAAACTCAACAGAGTCTGCCTGACAATTACTTCTCATTCCAATGACGGACAATAATTGTCTCTAATCAGCAAGTTAAAAAGCTGTGAGATTTATCAGCGTGTCGTGCGGACTGCTAAGTGTCGGTGCGGTGAGCGTGGAAAAAGAACATTGCAGGAAGCACACATGCCAAAAATATCCTTTCTTTCTATTTCATCAAAAACTGCTTACATCTTTCTATATGTTCGACGGACTGCGATCTTGCGTCCGCCCCCTTTTACAAAAACCAAAAAAGATAAAAGTACATTAATCAATCTGTAGTCTTTTGTTTCTTTTCTGGAGGTGCATGGCTTTCGCCAACAATATCAACTTCTGGAGAGTAGCCCCCCGAGCCGCTTCCGCTGCTATCTGATCCTGTACTTGAATCGGACCCGCTATGCGAGCTCCCGGTAGCAGAGGAGGATGCAGAGGTGTCGGACTCGGCGGACAGTTCCCCTACTCGCTGGCTCGAGGCAGCATTGTCCGCTGTTTCCTTGGCGCTTTGCCCTTCGCCCTGCCCTCCGTCTTCTTCTTCTTCTTCTTCTTCGTCTTCTTCTTCTTCTTCTTCCTCTACTTCCTCGCCATCTTCCTCAATGATGTCATTGCCTTTTTTAGCCCTCTCCATCGCCGCGACCTGCGGTGCCAACTCAGGGAAGAGCTCTAAGAAAGGGACGCCATCCACTCCCTCCTTTGTAAAGCCGTCGCGGACAAGTCGCTCAATGGCGACCTCGACAGTCTCCTTCACGAAAGGGAGCATGGCGGCCTGGAAGTTGTTGTTTTCTAAGTCATAGGCGACCTACGCAAAACAAAAGCAAACGTCAGACAGATCGCGGCGGATAGCAAATTAAGGCCGCTGCGAATTCAACTAACCCCAAGCTCTTCTCTTTGATGAGCAACCCTTTTTCCCAACCGCACATTCTTTTCCTTTAGCACTTTATTATTCTTTTGAAGTTGTTCATTCTACCTCAACAAGTCTCTGGCCAGGGTGGAAATATAGTGGTTCGTCACCACGCTGTTCGCAGCGGCCTGAGAGGCTAGCAGAGGGAGGTCGGCGACTGGCACCTTCTTAAGGTCGCTCAAGTTGCACTTTCCGTAAAGCGCAGAGATCGCAATATGGGCGTGGCGTGTTATCCGCGGACTCTTCCACAAAGGGAGCGCGGTGGATAGGCGGACATGTTTGTTCTTGCTATGCCAGTGGACCATAGGGTTCCCCCTAAGATCCTTCTGGCTGATGCCAAAGCCGCTCATGGTGAAGCTTTCCGAAGAAGAGTAATCCGCCGCGGGATCCCCTTCCTCCTTCCTCTTCCTTGCGACTGCTTCTTTCTTCTCCTTCTGTGTAGGGGCAAAGCCGCTAGGCTTCTGCTGCAAGTTGGCAGGTACCGCCAAGGTCACTGCAAAAACAAATGAGTTAAACACCAAGGTCGCGGCGGATGCAAAAGCTGAGTTCGGAAGCTACTTACTCTCTTCGGGCATGACGTCCGCTAAGCTCGCCAGTAGCGGAATGTAATGCTCGATGTCAAGCCTGGCGTTAGCCAAGAACTCGGCAATGGCGGATTCCAAGTCATCCAGTTGCACGCCTTTGAAGGCAGAGTCCGCGCGTACCTGCGGATAGGTGTGCACGAACCCTAGGTCGCCCTCAAAGATCAGGAACCTAGAGGTCTAGTTGTGGATTTTGTTGGGAAGACCCACAACCTTCATCCCCCTGCAGTAGAAGTATATCACCCCCTTGTAGGGGCGGCCTCCAGAAGCGGTTATGGAGCGGACAGAGAATAACTTGCGGAAGACATTCATCGAAAAAGCGATCTTTTCAGATCGCAAATAGGAGATAAAGCTGCAGATCGCAGCGAGTGTGTTCGGCGCGAGCTGTCCAGGCACCATTCCATAGTGCTCAAAGATGGCGGCGAGTTCCCATAGAAGCAGAAACTTGAATCCGCTATCAAAGTGATCCATTGGGATGGCGATCTGGGTTGCGGTTAAGAAGTTTAGCCTTTCTTGATGGGCGGGAAGGCGGACAAGGATATTCGAGTTCGCCATCTTCTTCTCGACAAAGGCGTCCAGGTCGGCCTCTGTCAATGTGCATTTCCGGTGATCAGCGGAGTGGAAGGCGACAGCAGCATCAGTACGCGCGGACACCATTTTGCAGGTCGCAGGGTTCCTTTTACTTCAGCTGTTTCCTGCATAAGAGAAAGCGGAAGGCCCTATTTATAGCTAAAGAGTCTGACAGCTTTTTGACCAGGCCGCAGAGCTCGCAATTCCAATCTGCATAGTCCGCAAAAAATTAAAGCACAGCCAAACAATAACGAGGATACAAACACAGATTCACATGCCAAGGAAATTTCAAAGCAAAAAGTTGTGGTCGACATAATTTTTTGTCTGCCCAGATCGCGCTTTTTCCTCCCGGCATGTCACGAAGAGCGGATACAATTTCAATCCGCTTAGTTCGCAGTATTTCCCACCAGGTTTAATAACAAGAAGCGGACACAGCATTAGTCCGCACAATTCGCCACACCACGCCAAGGATTAAGCTACATAATTTGCGGATATATAATCTGAGTCCGCACAGATCGCAACAGAGTTCAGTCTACAACACAAGCGTTGCTTGAAACACAATTATACAAACAATTATACATTTAAACAAATAAAAGCACGTGGCATCGCGGACTCAGCGGTCCCTATTATCGGTCCGCGCTGGCCTTTCCGCCCTATCTCTACATAAGTGAGCTGCTTGGTCGCTTATCTGAAGAATCTCGCTGTACACGCGGCATAGGTGATGATGAATAACATTTATGGTCCGGTTCATATGAGCAGCTTCCCGATCTACCCGGCTGAGGGGCACCATTGGCTCCACCGCCGGCCTCGGCTCCTCATCCGCAGACTGTTGGACACTGCCTGCCGGTGCGGCGATCTCTAGAGCAGCGCGATCTGACACTCGCGGCCTCTGCTCAGCGACCTCAGTAGCCCGCTTCCCCTTTTCTTCACGCACTGACGCCAAGTGCTTGCCTTTATAGAATCGGACATCATCCACAAGCCTCTTCTTCTCCCTTTCAGACCTCTCCAGCGCCCTCGAGATGCTGGCGATCTGGTCTTTTAGGGCTTTCTCGCGCTCTGCGGACGCTTTCTCACGCGCCGCGGATGCCCTCTCGCGCTCCTCTGACTTCTCTAACTCTGCTTTAACACATTGCATTTCAGCTTGGAATTTCTTCTCTAACTCTTTAATAATATTCAGGCTGGGCGGCTCATCCCCCGCGGATTCCACATGCGAGACTGCGTCAGCACCAATATTCGGTGTAACCACGATCTCGCCACTCTCGATGGAGCCCGGCGGCGACTTTCTACCTGCAACAAACAAAGTCAACTTCACATTTAAAGGCAGTTCGCGGCGGACACAAAGAAAGGACGAAAGATCACTTTTAGACATAGCAGCAGCGAGTTGCCGACTATCGAAGATGATTGGCCGCCTTGCCCGCTCCGGGTCAAAGGCGCTTAACCGCTTCTTCCATTCGCGATGAACCTTTGCTCTTTTCTCAGCAGCCGAACTTTTTGAAACCACAATATCGTCCGTCTCGGTGATGATTTTGAATGGTCTTGACGTCCGCGGCGGCGACCTGTAAAGCCACTGACGCTTAAAGTATTTAGGCGTCGGTTGAAGTTTACCTGACCGCAGTAGCTCCGTAGCAATCCGCAGATCCTCAGCGATTTTATCCGCCGCGACCTGCTTCAAGGCCTCCCCCACCGCAGCAACATGAGCAACAATTTGTTTCTTCTGCTCCTCTATCTTCTCCTTCTGTCTCTCTCTCTCTTCTTCCTCTACGGCGGACAAGGAAGGGAGTTCGTCACCCTTATTCCCAGTGGCCTCCGCCTCAGATTGCTGCAGTACAATCAGCAGGGATTCGTTGATTAGATCTACTTCGTTGACGTCTATCGAATCTAATATCTCATCAGTGGTTAGACTGACCGTGGAGAGGGATATATCTCCCTGAACTTGGGCTTCCGGTGTGACCAGATCGCTGTCAGGAACTTCTTTGTCGCGCGGTCTGTGTTGTAAGTCCGCATCCCCAGTCCGCTTGGAGATATTCTTCACCTTCATCGCGCGCAGTTTCTTCTCAACCCGCTCAGCAACGGTCGCCCCGTCCCTCTTCCTCTTCTTTCTTTTAGCTATCTTCTCAGTAGGATCCGCGGCGGACCCCCCTAAGTCGGGCTGGTTTTCGCGGACAGCCTCAGGGTTCACAGCAGTAAATGCCTTTGAGGGTGCATCATCTTCTCACTCAGTCCGATTATCTTCTTCATCCAAGTTATCAATGGGCACCTGGGCATTGGGAGAAGATATGTCAGTCTCAATGTGTTCACTAACGGTGTCCGCCGAGGTTGCAGTTTTCTGTGAAGGGGCAGAGTCTGACAAGGTCACCATCTTTTCACTTCTTAGTGGTTCAGCGTCGACTGCGGCATCCTCGCGAGCAAGTATATCGGCACGGCGGACTGCTTTCTCCGCAGGATTTTGGCTGTGGGAACTCTCTCCTGTAGGGCGGACAAGATCCTTTCTTGTCGACCTCTTTACTATCTTCTTGGTCTTCATAGGCGTTGTCAGTGCTGGGTCGCCTTTTGCAGTGAGACTAGAGAAGAAAGCTCCAAGCCTTGCCATGCCTGACTGGAAAGTGGAGACCGCAAGTGGTGAATAGCGCCCCGTGTTGATCGAGATTCTCAACAGTTCCAGACCCTCCAGCGATATTTATAGCGCTGGCGTCATTTTCGAGGCTTGCGGACTCGGCGGTTAAGAAAACATTTTCGAAGTATTCTGGAAACTTAAAAATGTGCGGGGATTATGTTAACCCCTCAGTCCGCAACACCTACAAGATGCCAAAGCCCCCCTTTCAACACGCGCGGACTCGATTTGTCAGTCCGCCCAGTCCGGCAAGGTCACCAATCGGACACCAAGGATGGTACACCAGCAGCGGACGCAAGGACCTGTCCGCTCAGTCCATCAGGACATGGGATATCGGATTTTCTGCAGCAGCGGACGCAGTGTCTCGTCCGCCCAGGCCGCCGCCCTCCAGTAGGATCGCGCCCAGCAGCGGTGGAAGCTCCAGTCCGCAAGCCCAGTCTGCCCCTTCTGCGCGGACTGGCATGTTCTTTCTTTTTGCTTCCCGTCACCGCTGTCCGGTTCTCCTCTACCCCGGGCAGCCGGTTATTTTAGCCCTGCCCGTTTGGGCAGGCCCCCTATCCTATAAATAGGGGGGAGGTGGTGCACCCAGGGCACGCTGACTCGGACCCAAAAGCCTACTTGTTACATGCTGTGGACTCGAATCTTGTGCCTTGCGGACTCCCCCTCGCTCTGCTCTTGTCAACCTTTTCCTTTCACTTGTAACCAAATTCTTCTTCAATCAAGGGAAAGCCCGTCGCAAGAGAGGCATTCAGGCCGCGACGGTCGAAGTCTGTTGTTGCCGTGGTTCACGGCCCTGCTCTTCTTCCTGCCCTTATCCGCTTAGTAGATCACTACTCGCAGTCTCCCTATTCCTCGGTGTTCGAACCGTTAGCTGGTGGTGCTCGACCCCCCTTTGTGTTTTCGTGCATCAACAGCTGACATCATTACAAAACCCCTAGATGAAAGCAAGTTCAATTACTATATGTTTGAACTAGGCATGTTGAAATTAAATAGATCTTTTCAATTAATATCAACAAAATCAAGAAATTATAATCAGAATACAAATTTTATCTAAGATAAATAATTGTTTTGAGACACCACATTGTGTGTCGACACTATAAGTAGTATTGTGTCAAGACATCAGAATGTGTGTCGACACAATAAGCAGTTGTGTGTCGAGACACTCGACAGTGTGTCGACACTGATTAGTGACGGTGTGTCGAGACACTATAATTTAGTGTCGAGACATAAGGTTGCCGAGACCTTGAGGTTTGTGTCGAGAGACATGAACCTTGTGTCAACTTAAGTCGACACAACTCGACAAAATAGGTTTTTCCATGTCGACACTAGAAATTTCCCAATATTGAGAAAATTACTGAGTGCAACATGCCTTCTCACCTTCAATAGACATTTACTATAAATAGGAGGAGAAAGGAATTGTCGACTACGCTTACTGGAAATCTTGAGAGTGTGATCGCTGTGTGTCGATACCTAAAAATTCTTAGTTGACACATCTAAATCTCAAACTCTTTCAACTAGAATGGCACCCAAGATGGACGACAACATTAACAAGGATTACGAACATGTGCGACATGCCTTCGTCTCCGCACTAGAAGAAATAAGGAAAGTGATTGACCTTGTCACTGAGGCGGGTCTTAAATATCTACTTTCAGAACCCACTAAGATTTCGAAGAAAGAAGAATCTGAATTCTATTCCAATGCCTCACTAAACCCTAAATCAGGTAAGATCAAATCCAGTGTTAATGGAGCAAGAGTAAAGGTCACAACCAAAAGACTGGCTAAATTCTTTCAGATTCCAAGTACTGCTCAAGAATATAACCTGGATTCTAGCAAGACTACCAAAGCTTTAGAGTGGTGTGGATTGGCTCCAACCATTAAGATTGGAAGTTCTTTGAACAGGAAGGGAATGAATTCCCAAGGGAAATTTTTATTTGAAGTAATTGGAAAGGTGCTCCTCTGCAAGAGTAGAGCACATGACAGAATTTCAACCCGTATGTTTAGCATGATGACTAGGATCATCTTCAGAATCAAGACTGATTGGAACAAGGTAATCTTTGATAAAATAGCAGAGGGGATTCAGAAGCCTTATACTGGCAGAATTGTTAGTCTCTATCAAGTAAAGGCAATTCCAGATAGTATCAATCAGAAGATTGGATCTAAGATAAATCATATGAGGAGACTGAACATGAGAATTCTGTCTAGATGGGAAAGGGTCTTGTCTAAGGACACTCCAAAACCCAAAACGACAAAGGAGGTAAAAGGAAAGAAAGCAGTGATAGAAGAAGAAGCATCCACAAGTGATTCTGAAGAACACATAGAGTTTATCTCAGATAAGGATGCTGAGGTAGAACCGAGGTGATCTCTAAGACACTCACCTAGAACTAGTGAGCAGGTGCACGGGAGAACATTCCTGAAAAAAAAAACAAATTGAGGGGGAGAACTTCAATGAATTGCTAATGGATAATGCTATAATAATAATAATGGATGTTGTATAGGAACTAGAACACTCAAAGATATTTGAACAAGAAATATCTGAGAAAGAGATGGTGCCAGAAATTCAAAAAGAGACGGAAGAAGAAGTTGTTCTTTCTAAAGAAACAAACTTGCAGGGGGAGATAGATGAAATTCCACAAATTTTAGTTCCTGATGCTGACATTCAACATGTAAATGATAACTTAGATAATATCAATATAAATGAGACAGATACAAGAACTGAGGGGGAGATGTACCCTGATACTGACAAACGTACAAAGTCACCTCAAGTTGAAGTGGTAAGTTATTCCGAATCAGAAGATGCAGAAGAATCTCAACTTAAGAAAAGGAATCTTTCTGCAATAAAGAAAAGGTGCAAAAGCTACAAACAATATTTTCAATCTAGGACACCAGCTGCTCATGCAGAAGACACAATCTCTTTGCTAGTACAGATTCAAATTATGCTGGATAAGCAAAGGAAGGATCTAGAAAAGTATGTAGATGACAGCAATAACAAGCTGCAGTTTCAACTGGCTTAGGAAATTAAGTCAATAAGATTTGAAGTCAATTTTTTGTAATCTGAAATGGCTACCTTCTTTGAAAAAGGACCAAATGTTGTAGTATATCTTGCTAAACAACAGCAAGAGGCCAAGTCAACTACAAATGAAATGGTTGTCAAACAAGGCTATGTCCTTGAAAATGAGAGAATTTTGGATGAAAATATGACAGCACTACATACAAAGACAATGATTAAACTGGCTGAGCAGTCTACTGAATTAGACAACAAAATAGTTGTTGCTACAAAGGCCATCGAAACTCAGCTAGCAGACCATTCATCCTCTTTACTTCAAGATATAAATATTTTTGACAGAAATTTGGACAACAATTTACTGAGTGTAAAGAATATTGTCACCTCAGGTATCAATTACCTTGATGGACAAGTAAGATTTGAAAAGAATGATCTGATAGATCATGTTAAAAGAAAAGACAAAGGGGGAGAGGGTAATGATAAGTGCAAGTTCTGAACATGCTACCTGGATATCAAATAACATTAGAGACACTTTAGGTTTTCCTCCCCTATGGTATGATGGAGATCAGACTGTTGAATCTAGTTGTCAACCACTCACATTGAAGCACCTCATACCACTAGAACTCCTGCTAATGAGCAAACCATATGCAATCCTGCAGCACAAGCTACCTTTGAGACTATCCAAGCTGCTGTCTCTCACATGTACAGTCCTCCACCATTAGTTCAAAATGTTATCTGTGAAAAGATGGAGATGCCTGAATCTATTTTGCTCAAAGAAAAAAGGCACAACTTTCAAATAAAAGGTTTAGAGAATAAACTGAGACAAGACCTGACTTTGAGCAGTGGAGCCCTACCTTTAGATCAAAAATTCTTACTGCATGGAAGGCAGTAAATACTAATGTAACAGATAGAGGCAAAAGGTATTCATAACATGAATGAACAAAACATTTAAAGTAGTAAAAAGTTATCCAAAAGTTCAGACATGATCTGGAGAAAGGAAAGCTACTTGCTAAGTCAAATGTGCCCAGTAAATACTTTCCAAAGCCATATCATTATTTTGAAAGAAAAAGCCATTGCAAAAGCTAAAGCAAAGGATGACAAAGGTAAGAAGGTTGTTTATGACAAGATGCCGGAGGTGAAGGCAAAAATTCAATCTAGAAAAGGCATAGTCATCAAAGAGCCAGAGCAGCCATAAAATATTTTATTTTTTGTTATTTTGGATTTCATAAAAAAAACTTGTTATGTAACTATTGTATAACCAAGACTTGTAGCTGTAAACCTTGTGGTGAACATTAAATAAAACTTTTGGTTTACTCAACATTTTATGTATTGATTTGGATTGCAACTATTGACTTACTTTATGTTCTGCATTATTGTTTTAGATAAGTGTTTTTTATCTGTGGTATTTCACATATTATACTTCACTGAACGTTTAAATGTTTTTATCATAATAAATTTTTTGTATCATGTTGTATATCATTGGATTGGGGTTATGACTTCTCCAAATAGGGGGAGATTATTGGGTACATTAGTCGCAATGTACTTGATTTGAAAAAGCTCTTTCAGTTCAATGATATACACATAGTTATATTTGATGAATGTTAAGTTCATGTGTGCAGGCAAACAAAACTAAGTACAAAAGTGTCAAAATACTAGATATGTGTCGACACCTTTGTCTAGGATGTGCAGAGACATGCAGAAAGTTGTGTCGACACTCGGGACTAGTGTCGACACACTTAAATAAGAAGTGTTGAGCCAAGGAGAAAGTTTTGTCGACACTCATGACTTAGGTCAACACTATGATACAAGAAAACAATTATGTCGACACTCAGGACTTGTGTCGACACACACTGCACAAGTTGTGTAAAGATTAAGAAAAGTTATGTCGACACTAATTACAAGAGTCGACACACTCTATACAGGTAGTGTCGAGACAGAAGACAACTGTGTAGACACTCAAGAAAAGTGTCGACAAACTTCATAGTCTGAATCAAGAATGGAAGCAAGCAGTGTCGACACATTCAACATCAGATGTGTCGAGACAAGATGAAGGTTATGTCAATACATTCAAAAGTTTGTCGACACCACTACAAGAGATGTTTCGATACCCAGGACTGGTGTTGACACCCAGGACTGGTGTCGACACCTAGGAATGGTGTCGACACATCCAACAGTCAAGTTTCAACACTTCAAGAGCGAGGATAGGGGCCGACGTAAGCCGACCATACAACTCTTGGAAGGCCGCCTCGCACTGTGGCATCCAGACGAACGGAGTGTCCTTCTTCGTCAAAGAAGGGAGTTGAAGGGCTATTTGAGAGAATCCTTGCACAAATTTCTGGTAATACCGGCCAATCCTAGAAAACTTCGGACATCCGTGGCCATCTTCAACTGAGGACATTCTCGCACTGCCTGAATCTTCGGGGGATCCACTGCCAGTGCTGCTCCACTAATAATGTGGCCTAAAAAGGCCACCCCCGTCAGCCAAAACTTGCACTTGCTAAACTTGGCATGCAGCTAATGCTCCTTGAGCTTCTCCAGAGTCAAGGCAAGATGTTGTGCATGCTCTTCCTTCGTCATAGAATAAATGCGGATGTCATCTATGAATACAATGACAAACCTGTCAATGTATACGACTCGAACACCCGGTTCATCAAGCTCATGAAAGCCGATGTCGTATTCGTGAGCCCAAAGGGCTTCACAAAAACTCATACAAGCCATATTTGTTGCTAAACGCCATCTTCGGGATATCTTCTTCCTGAAATCGTAACTGATATTATCCCGACCTCAGATCAAGCTTCGAGAACTAATGTGCTCCCTCTAGCTGATCAAATAACCCATTGATCCTTGGCAGGGGATATGTGTTCCGGACTGTCAAAAGGTTTAGTGCATGATAGTTGATGCACAACCTGACGGTCTCATCCTTCTTCGTCACAAACAAGACCGGAGCTCCCCAGGGCGAGGACATTGGACTAATGAATCCAGCCTCCACCAGCTCATGTAGCTGACTCCTGAACTCCACCAGTACCTTCAGAGCCATCTGATAGGGAGGCCTAGACAACGGCTTAGCTCTCGGCACCAACTAGATCTGAAAATTCTTCTCCTGAAGTGGCGGTAACCGTGATAGCTTTTCTGGGAATACATCGACAAAGTCCCGAATCAACGGAAGATCAGCAATAGAATCCTTGGCCTCGGCCATCTCAAACAACACTTGGCAGACCTCAACTCCCTACAAATGTGCCTTGATGGTCTGAATAAATGAGAGAAAATGGCGGGAAACTGGGGCAATACCTTCGAAGTTCGCATAAGTATTGTCGTATCTGAGTACGACCTTCCTTACCGGGTAATATATCAGGGCATGGTTCCAAATAATCTATGTCATGCCCAGGAATAGGTCGAAGTCTGACATCCTCACGACTGTCGTCGGGGCCTCGAGTGTCAGACCGTCAATGGTCACCCTCAGGATGCACTTAGCAGTAGCTAAGACCTCCATCCCGTTGAGGAGACACACTCTCCTAGTGACTCCGGTATAATGTCTGCCTTCCTCCAGTCCCTTTACGAACTCCTCAGAGATGAAGTTATGTGATGCCCCTGTATCCACCAAGGAATGGGCAGGTTTGCCGAACACTATGATTATTCCTGTTAATTTAAGTATGTTTAGGTAATTGAGCCTATGGTTTTCTTTCCTAGTATGCTGTTGTTTGTTATTTCTAAAATACCAAAGGTAAATAACAACATTAAAATTACTAGCATAACTGCAATCACCTTGCCCGGGTCCCGAGGTGGAGCGAAGTCGAGAGCATACACCTGCTCCCTCTCTTGTCTCTGATCTCCGCCCTAGAAACCACATCCTCTTCCACGGCCTCGACGTGCAAACTGCTGAGCGGGCGAGGCAGCCTGTTGTGCCGGGAGAGTTGCCCTTATTATGCGGTAGTTTCCTCGAATGTATGGTACCTGATGACAGTTGTAGCACTTGGGAGGGGGAAGTGCCACACCTCCGGGCCTTTGTATCTCCCGCATTTTAAGTGGTTGAGGTGACAATACCGCCAGCTCCCTCGACTCCTGCCTCATCTCTTGGCAGGGTTGGTCCTCTTCCATTCTCTCATCAGCAAAGCGGCCCCATCGCTAATCATTCGTGCCTCCCAAACCCTGATCGTCAGTTGGCCTCTTCGACCTCAAGTTGTGTGCAAATCAACCTCCAACATCTTTGCCATCTCCAGAATCCGAGGTAAAGGCTCGTCGGATACAAACAAGAGGGACTGCCTCATATCATCTCGAAGGCCCTTATAAAACCTCTTGGAAAAACCCGCATTATCCATCTGATAGGAATCCTCAAATTGGGCTAAGTGAGTGAACTCCCTGTGGTATTCCACCACCATGTTATTGCCCTGCCTCAGCTGCAGGAACCTGTCTTCCAACTCATCTCTTTCTTAGTTTGGAATGAAGTGCTTCAAAAGTGCAGCCTTGAACTCCTCCTAAGTGATGTCAGCAACCCCCCGATCTACAAACACCATATCCAGCAGTATGTTCCACCCCCTCTTGGCATGAGACTCCAAGCAGGAGACCACCAAAGGCACCCTCTCCTCCCTCAGGCACCGTATCCCGGTCAGCATCTCGAACATGATATCAAGCCACTCTTTCATCCATACGGTCGGATTCCGTCCAAATGTAAGATGGGGGAGAGAGTCCTCGGAAGGTGCTCAACCAATTAGCCCCCAAGTTCGGCTGAGAAGTCGGAGCTTGGTGAGCCCTGAAAGCCTCCATAATGGCCGTCAGGGTCTGCCCCACCTCCGGCTGTAGAAACGGAGTGGGAGCTGATGGAGGTGGTGCAATATTCAGAGTTTGTTGGGCTCCGCCCTGTGGTGTAGGATGTGTCGGGGGGTACATAACAAAGGCCACTTGTAAGAAATCTGACCCAAACCTTGTTAAAAGTGGGAATTTACATGTGATCGCCCATATGGGCACACCACAGCTTTCGCTGCTTAAGTTTATCACCAAACTAAACTCGATAGGGGGTGACCCAAGGTTAGTGTACTTTTTCTCTTCCGATCGAGATTTCCCTCTAATAACAGTTTGTAAGACCCCATTTTTTTGCAAAACCAACATGGTCTTATGCATAGAACCGCCGCTTTGTTGTGATCAACACAGCTGTGAAGGTATTCACTAAAAAATGCCGATCCGGCCGGCCATACCGATCGCAAAAGAGAAGAGTAAGCACACAGAGTAAAGTAGAACTTAAATACTGGTCCACCTGAAATCACATGAATATAAAATAAATTCCCACGAAGGGAGAGTCCACAGTAACGATAAATCAAAGTACTAAAAAGAGGGTTCCTGTCTGATACATCATGATCCTCACTCCAAGTCACTCAACGCGGAAGCAAATCTATAGTAACTACTAATGATCGGGACTCACTGTCCCTGATGCCTAAATTCCCGTGCTAGACTGTCCTGTCTCCAAGCGCACTGACATTTGGGGCTGCTTCTTCAGGCTCGACTCCACGATCCCCTAAAATGATTTGGTCAACGACCGTTTGTTAAAAAGACTAAGTCCTATCATCCCTATCCCCTCCCCCAATGGCTCCTAGGTACCGAGCGAGGAGAAGGAAAGGGAAGGTAATTATGGTTGGGAGCATAAAGAAAGGAGGTGACGGCGGAACTAGTCTATCATGAGTATAAAACCATAGCAAGTATAAGTAATCAAATAGTAGGTAAGCAATATGAGTATACAAATGAACTAGGTGAGCAAGTAAAAGTACAAGAAGCTAAACTAAGTTACCATGACCTATAGGAATGCCCATACAAACCTATAGACCAAGGCGTCATTTTGAAAGGCCTATTGTATAAAGTGTCCCATACCAATTATACAATAGGTGTCAAGAGTTATATGCAATGATTATGCTATGTCATGCAAGTATGTTATGGTATGAACATGCAAGTGCAACACACACACACACACGATTCTGTGCACATAGACCTTTAGTTCCCCCTTTTTGGAGCCTAACCTCACAAGATACCTCCATAGTGGCAAAGAGAAGTGTGGGGTAGGGCCTCGCCCACCTCTAAACCGATATCAGCACTACCATTCAGACCTATCGTACACCTCAACCTTGGCACACTAAGCAGAATTCCTGCGTACTCTTGCCGGCTGGCGCACCAGTCTTTATTTGGATAAGTGATAACCACACTTGACGAGTCAATGTATTGGTGTCGGTGCGGCAACTCTCCAATACAAAGACCCACGAACTTATATTTTATGCACATGCAATATTAATGTATCCCCCACCTCGAGCCAAAGCTCTCCGGACTAACCGGTCCTTAATAAATATCTACTGAGCCATCAGCTCGCCGGGCTAACCTGCCCATCACCAAAACCACCGAGCCTACTGCTCGTGAGGCCAAACCTAACTCCCACAACACCGGGGAGTTTGAGTGTAAGTGTAATCATAGAGTATTTCTAATTACTCACGTATTCTATTTATTCTTACGACTTATGTTATCCTTGGACTACCCAGGGCATTACCTGTGAAGTGCTCTCGATGACACTAGGAAGTACGATGGGCTGAAGCCCAAAGCTCCATTATGCAGGGTATTTATTATTATTGGAATCTACCCATAGTCAACCGCATTTGAAGTTATACTTAATCTAACACTAATGTATTTTGACTCTCTCACTCAATAGGAAGGACGATGTTTCGTCGATCCCGAGCACCATTTAACACTAGTCAACCTAACACTCTTCACAGCACGACTCCCAATGATGGACTCATTTTAACTTCACCAAAATTACTATACTATTAACCTCATCTCCCCATGTCCATTCCACATGCTATCATAATTCTGCAGTTCTTACTACATGCAGATCATCCGAGCTATATGGTGTGCATGAATGGTGACCCCTTCAAATATTCATACAAATACCCTAAGATAATTATTGGGGGTCTATCATGACATAATTAGACTAAATCCAGAAACTTGTAATTTTTTTAATTAATTTAGCATTTATCTAATTTTCCTAAATATTAGGGCATGGGTGATTTTGAACATGAATTACTAGATTTCCTTAAGTTATGACCATCCAAAAATTATGAACACTCTATGATACCAAAATATCAAAGAATACCAAGTTTCACAAATTTGTATAAATGTACTAGCCCGTAAATAATTAATTAAACATAATTAAAATTCTTAGAGGTAATGAAGGGAGTAACAGAATTCATTGTTCAAAATTTATACAAATATTACCAGACCCTTATTATGATCAGAAATATTACAGACTAAGTTTCATGCAATTGCAAGGTCATTAAGCTATATAGAAAAATATCTCAAATAAATCCACGATAGTGCACTTTGTGAAGAAACATTTTTGTAAACTCATCCAAACAACATGTAATAATTTTTAAGATTTATTATGCCCTAAAAAGTTCTATGGCCAAGTAACATAATTTTCTAGCAAGATATAGTATTTATTATCTATTCATCAAAACAAGTTGCACTAGTTCACTTTACACATGAACTACTATGAGACAATGTCCAATCATTCCAAATAACTTACTAGTGCATTTGAATGATATTTAATCAGTATTTCTAAAGATTCATAACATTATAAGATAATTTAACCATGGTTACTTCAATATGATCATAAGGGGCAAGATGAAGGTTATAACTACAAGTATGAGCTACTCTTTTCTAAACATCCTATAATAAATTTCAGAGGTTAATATCACTATAAAAGTTTCCTACCAAAATCTCATGAAGATCCAAGGTCATATGACCCCTTCATTATTCCATAAGGTGTACAAAGCTAAATAATTTCCAAGTGATTAAAGTGGGGTGCATGTGTCCAAATACCACCAAATTCCTTTCTAGGGCATTTCACCACCCAAAGATTACATGGACTAAACACCAAGTCCATACAAGGGCATATCACCCAATGTCCTTCACAAACCCCAAAGTTGAACCTTAGGGTTTGAACTAGGGTTCTAGGTCAAATCCACCATAATCCACCCCAAACTCCAAGTGAAGGTGTTTATTGTCATAACAAATCAGTGGCCCAAGTTTCAACCTCTGATGATGTGATTTGGTCACTCAATACCCACAAGGGACACTTTGACCTAAATAACCCTTTTAGGCCAAGCCTAGGGTCTACTAAATTCCAAAACAAATCATCTCCAAATGGGATGAAATTTTATACATTGTCCTATATTGGCCCCAAGGACCAATCCCCAAATTTTGGGGGAATTTGGAGGTCATTAGACCCTTTAATTAAAGCTTACATGAAAAATGAAATGTTTACCAAAACTTTAGAAAACCTTTTTCCAAAAATTACCATTTTTGTATATGTTATAGGTCTAGATATGAATGGACCATGCTATATATTTCATGTCATTTGGATGTCAGGATTGATGGGGCACCCAAATCAATCTCTGTTCAACCCTATGTATAGATCTCACCAAAATGAGTGTTGAGGTCTGACCTTAACTCCAAATTGGTTCAAATGAATTTTAAAATAGGTGATTGTTAACCGCAACCCGTTATTGGCTAGTCGCACCCCAAAATCTCCTAATTTTTCGCGCTTTTTTGAAATACGTCTTGTACATGCAATATCAGGAAAAGTGTTCAACACGAAAGTTGTAGATATCGACGAGATCTACAACTTTCGTGCTGATCACTTTTCCTAAAAATGCATGTACAAGACGTACTCTGGAAATATGCACAAGTTTTGCGTCTTTTCAAAATACGCCTTGTGCATGCAATTTCAGGAAGAGTGTTCAACACGAAAGTTGTAGATCTCGTCGATATCTACAACTTTCGTGTTGAACACTTTTCCTGATATTGCATGTACAAGGTGTATTTCAAAAACGCGCGAAAAATTAGGAAATTTTGGGGTGCGACTAGCCAATTACGGGTTGCGGTTAACAATCGCCTTAAAATAAACTAGACTCATAGGGCTACAAGTTCATGTTGACCACTTTTTTTAAAAGGCCTCTAAGTATTCTTAATTTAAATTCCAATACAGGTGAAATTATGTGACAGAAATATACATATAACACATTTAATACACTTAGGTCTGCATGAATCTTAAAGCGCTACCCAATGACAACTGGCTTTCTTCTTCCTCCAGCTAAAGGTCTAGATCTGCTCGACCTGGAGCCAACTCCTGCCCCAAAACCCGGCCCTCCGGCCACCTCCCTAGCAAACCACCACCACCACCTCCGTCGAGATGAGGTCTATCGGCCGGCAGGGGTTTGGCCACCGGAGACGGCAGATTCCGGCGAACCCGACACCCTTTTTTCACAAAAAACCAGTGGAAAAAACTCCACCCGATTGGTCTCCATTTAGCCCAATTCTCTGCCCTAACAATTCCTAAGATCTAACCCATGAAGAACGAGTAGAGGAGGACCTGGTTTGCTGCTTGAACGCGAGTGCTTTGCTACCTCGCCATTTTCGGCCACCGAGCTTTGGTCTTCTACAACTTTTACACCAGCCTCAATGAAATTGAGAAAGGATCGGGGGAAATGCTTGCCCTTGCTCCGGTGAAGGTCCTTAAAGAGGGAATTGAGGAGAGGAGGCTTGTAACTCCTCAATTTTGAAAAACTCCATTAATGGCCATAAAGGGGCTTTTTGGGTTTCAGCCAAAAAGAGGGGTCTGGGCCACCCCAATGGTCGGCCATCTCCTGAAAACTTCTCCTCTTCCTCAGAGGAGTAAAAGCCCCATAAAAGTGAGGGCTTATGGAGCCTCCATGGCCATGATGGCCATTAAGCTCATATTTTCTCTCTCCTCGAAATTGGGGAAACCCCCATTCTCTCTCTCTCTTAGTCACCAATCTCTAAATTGGTGTGCCCCAAAAGTGTCTCTCCACCTCCTAGACCAATGGGCCACACTAGTTTGGGCTTAACAGACTTTGATTGGGCTAGGTTAGCCCAAATTGACCAAATTGAATTATGGGTCGACTTTGTCCAAATTAGCCACTTGGGTGACATAGGCATGGGGATTTTGGGGCCATTGGGTCACCAATAACCCCAAGAGACTGATGGTGAGGTCAATTTGACACTTAGGTGGTCAATTGACCCAAATTGAGCTAAGTTGACTTCCTTAGGCTTAAGGTTGAACTTGGTCAACTTGGCCTCTTTTGTTGACTCCAATGGGTCTCTATGGCTCTAATGGACCATCTGATGGGTTAGAGATGTTGTGGTGTGGTCATGGAGTCATGGTGAAGCCCTAGCGTCAACCTTAAGCAAGTGTTTAAAGTTTTGCTATTTGCAGCCCAAGGTAGTTCACACCCTAATACCTAAGTTCACCCATCACTTTAGTGCTTCCTAGGGTTTTGTCATAATCTAGTAATGACAAAACCTCCATAGGGGTCTAGTTGCCTGAGGGATGTTACAGACGAATTGAAACTGCATACGGTGTGATTTGACACGCGGTGTCGTAATCTTGGGTTAAGGATAGTTGGCAGGTCTTCGGTTTCTCCAGTCGTTACACCAATGGGAGTTTACAGATAGACCGTGGGCGGTTGGGATTGGTCCTTGGTGGTCATTCTTGGGGCTCCTTCCATGCCACATGGATGGTTGGGCTTAGTCCTTTGGTGATATGATCCCATAGGCTCCTTCTGTGCCACGACGATAGGCCAGTTGGGCTTGGTCCTCGGTGCACACCTACCCGAGGCTCCTTCTGAGTCGTAGTATGCACGGGATCTCCACTTTTGTATTATTAGCATTGAGGTGTAAAGAGGCCTAGGCCAAGTAGTGTGGATGTCGACCTAGTAGTGGAAAAGCCCGTTCCACTGTCACCATCTGGCCATGATGGGTGATGCCTGAGAAGTTAGCTACCTACTTGAAAAGAGGGAACTACAAGTCTGTGTTGACATTGTAGTTGCATGTGCATGAGAATGGGTGAGTCATTATATTCAATTCATATCATCACATTACATTACATACACAAGATCCTTATCGTACAGGTTTGTATGGGCACTCTTATAATATGAGTTACTCTACTATTGAGTCGATCCTTAACTTATATATCTATATGGGCATTCATATAAGTTTAGTTACTTTCTGTCATGCTTTCATATTAAATACTATTGTAGATGGTAAAAATGCTAATGATAATTGTTGATATACATTGATATTGTTTTCTCTTATACCACCTGTTTGTACTCCTACTTATTTATATATATGTTGTACCTTTGTTCTTTTCTCTCCCTGGTGCTGAGGAGTCGTCGGGGAGCAGATGTGATAGCCATATAGTCTTTATGACTAATAGTTAGTACGTCTTCCTTTTTAGGAGAGAACCTGTAATACCCCTTATCTGTCGCAAAGCATATAGCAGTAGGTCCGGCCGGGGCCCGACGGCATATACCACAGACAAACTGGGTGGTTACTCAATGGAAACCATCCAACCAATCTAACATCCTACACAGAGCATTCTAGCGGAAGCAATTTAAAAAATTGTTACATTAATAAAGAACCCAACACTAGCATGAATGTTCACTAATACGCCAAAAGGAATGAAGTAAAAATACAGAAGTATTGGCCTTAAGGCTTAACATTTGTTCTCCTCATATTACATGTTTTCCAAACCTCGGCACGTAGGCCGGCCATACATGAATAAAAGAAAACAGTCAACAACAAGGCCTTCGAGGGCCTGCTCAGCAACTTGGGCTTTAGTCCGCTATTTACCGCACGGCTCCGCAGCACCTGCAAGCACAATGCACCGCAACGGTGGCAAACCAAAGCAACGGTCAGCCATGCTGACCAAATTATAACGATCCTGACCCCAACTCAGGGCGGCGATGCTCCTTCCCTGCACTTTATTAGCACAACCAAGCAGTATATATATATACATTGCATCACAGGCATTGGCACACAAGGCCACACGCCCCGTGCTCTCAGGTCACATTCTCGGTGATCACGGTCTAAGCCCGCCGACTCACCACCGTCCCCGGGACGGCAATCTCTCGTGAGCATTTGGTCTTTCTGGCCACTGTCTAAGACCATCCATCTATGCCAGGGGTATGTGCCTAGTCACTTTAGGTCTCTTTAACCGAACGACATAGAGCGGGTACGGTTCAGCCTGACCCGTTGCTCACACCGCAACATTAATTTAAAACATATACGCGGGTCAAACTCTCCCGAGTCCCAAATCGTTTACAAACATCACATAACCCAGTTATGTTCAAGTTTGCTCCCAGGCCCACATGATGGCAAAACTACGCATCCGCCCAGTTTTCCGGGTGCACTTTGGAGTTAATCCCCAAGGCTCCTTATTGCAATCTACCTCGTAGAAAACCCGAAAAACAAACATTCGCACGGAGTCTTCTCCGGCCACTTATGCAATGCAACATCACCGATCCAGACTAACTTGTCCGGGTAGGCTTCACACATCATACATATATCCGTTCTCAATTACGGACTCTACATGTACACAACGGGGACTATTCATGTCTACCCGAAGGAACGCCTCAAACTCACCGCAAACTCGCGAGAGCGGGCTTCCCTATGCAAAAGAAGTAGAGCTTCACATGCTCAAGTAGAGAATCGTTACCCTAGTGTTCTTCCTTGGTGCCATGGAAATGTAAGCGGATGAAAAGCACCGCACTCTCCTTGCCTCCATAAATCCGAAGTCGGTTCGCGATTTGGAGCTCCGAAGCTCCGCCGGTGACCGGATCTAGGCTTCTTCTTCTTCCTTTGCTCTCCCCTCTCTCTTGACATAAAAAGAGAACCACTCAAGTGAAATGAGGGTTTCAAAGGCCCAATCAAGGGTATATCACAATAGGAACAACCCCCAACCGTCGGATCCCAAAATAAGGAAACGAATGGCTACGATTCGTAGCTGAAAAGTAAAACATGGGCCGAACACGGCCTGCGACACGCCCGTGTCCAGGTTTGTGTCCCTCATTCACCGTCAAAATCAACACATTACGAAAATTACACGGGTCCCGACACGCCCGTGTATAACCTAACACGGGTGTGTTCAAACTGACATGACCGTGTGGCTGGCCGTGTGCCCCCATCGACACAGCCCCGAAAACAACCCGAGACTCACACAGGTCTTGGACACGCCCGTGTCAAACCCGAACACGCCTGGGCTCCAGTCCGTGTTCACTGTCTCGACACTTCGTCGAGCGAAGTTCGTCGACTACCCGACACGGCCTTGGACATTCCCGTTTCCTAGGCCGTGTTCCCTATCTCGACACATTGTCGAGCGAAAATGTCGACTCCCCGGGCTGATCGTCGACACGGGCTCAAAACTCCCTGAGACACGCCCGTGTCTCAGGCCGTGTTCGTTGCTCGACGATCGTCGACCTCGCGGCCAAATCGTTGACTTAAGCCTGACACGCCCTGGGACATGCCCGTGTCCCAGGCCGTGTGCCCCCTGCCAAATACCAGATTTGGCCCAAAATGCCTCCCGTCACTCTTTCGAGTTTTGGGGCGTTACAATTCTCCCCCTCTTAAAAGAATTTCGTCCTCAAAATTTCATAAAGGAAAGAAACATAAAACTTAAATGGTACCTGAGTGAAATAACTCCGGGTACTCCTCAAGCATAGTCTGCTCTCGCTCCCAAGAGAGCTGCTCTCGACCGCAATTGTCTCATCGGATCTTGACCATCCTTATCTCTTTATTGCGTAGCCGCTTAACTTCCGAGTCTTCAATATGTACGGGCTTAACCTTCGTCGTCAACCCACTATCAACTGGCACTTGATCGACCGCGATCACTTGTGTAGGCTCTTGCACTGCCTTCCGTAGCACTGATATATAGAATACATCATGTAGACCACTAAGCTCCACAGACATCTTCAACTGGTACGCTGTTTCACCAATCCGCTACAGAACCTCAAACAGTCCAACGTACCTCGGGCTTAGCTTCTTCAAGCGCCACACCCGCGAGACACCCTTGAACGGCTTGATCTTCAAGTACACCCTATCGCTAATAGCGAACTACACGTTCCTGTGCTTGGAATTATAGTACTTAGCCTGGCGGTCCTGAGCGATTAGCAACCTCTCCTGAATGGTTCTCACCAAAGAAGTAGCATCCTCCACCTCTAACCTCTTATACAACATTGATTCACCCATTTCCAACCAGGACAACGGCGTGCGACATTTTCTACCATAAAGGGCCTCGAAGGGCGCCATTTGAATGCTCGCCTGGTAGATATTGTTGTAAGTGAATTCCACCAAGTATAGGTGATCTTTCCATTGCTTTCCAAAGTCCAGGACACACATGTGAAGCATGTCTTCCATTGTCCTATTGACTCTCTCGGTCTGCCCATCCGTTTGTGGATGAAAGGTTGTGCTAAAACTCAGCTTTGTTCCCAACATCTGCTGCACCAGCCTCCAATCATTGGACGTGAACTGCCCATCTCGGTCACTCACGATGCTGCGGGGCACACCATGAAGCCGTACAATATTATCCACATATAGCTTTGCCAATTTCTCACCCGGATCATCCTTCCTATGCGTAATGAAATGCAACACCTTCGTTAGACGATCTACGACCACCCAAATGGCGTCGTTCCCCTTTGGCGACCTTGGCAACCCGTGCACAAAGTCCAAAGCAATGTCGTCAAACTTCCACTCCGGAATAGGCAAGGATTTCAGGAATCCTCCAGGCTTTTGGCATTCCTCCTTCACCAAGGCGCAAGTTTGACACTTCGCCACATAAAGTGCCACATCCTTTTTCAGTCCTGGCCACTAGAACAATTTCTTAACATCACAGTACATCTTCGTGCTCCCCGGGTGAATTGAGTACTTGGTATGATGCGCCTCGTACAACAATTCCACCCGCAAATTGCCCACGCTTGGGACGCACAGACGACTGTCTTTCCAAAGTAATCTGTTCTCGACAACGAATTGGGAATTTGACCCATCCAGAGCATCTATCATGAGTTGCTTCATGTGGACATCCATATCCAACGCTTGCCGAATCCGATCAGCCAGGTCATATTGGACTTCATTCCAATTCAATACTGCTTCAGCAATTGATTGCTTATCAACGCAAAAGATCTCCAACGCCTCTAACTCCCGAACCAATCGCTCGTCATGGACCGACAGCCAATTGGCTTGAGCTAGGGCCCGGCGACTCAACGCGTCCGTAACCGCATTACCTTTACCAGGAACGTAATCGATCTTGAATGTATAGTCCCCCAGGAACTCCATCCATCTATGCTGCCGCATGTTCAGATCTTTCTGATCAATCAAATACTTCAGGCTCTTGTGATCGGTGTAGATATCAATCTTCACATCGTACAAATAATGTCTACACAGCTTCAAGACAAAATTACGGCCGCTAACTCCAAGTCATGGACCGGATAGTTCCTCTCGTGCACCTTCAGCTGTCTCGAGCCAAATGCTATAACGCTTCCATGCTGTAACAACACACAACCCAAACCACTGCCCGAAGCATCAATATAAGTCTCATAACCTTCGGTCCCACTCGGAGAACTCAACATAGGCGCCGCGCTCAACCGACATTTCAACTCCTCAAAAGCTCACGCGCACTCCGGCGTCGAAATGAACTTCTGCTCCATCCTCGTCAAAGTAATGAGAGGTAACGCTATCCACGAGAAGTTCTCTACGAAACGCCTATAATAGCCAGCAAGCCCCAGAAAGCTCCGGACTTCCACTACCGTAGAAAGCTCAGGCCACTCTCGTATCGCAACAATCTTCGCCGGATCCACTACAATACCTTCCCCACTCACTATATGACCAAGGAATGCCACTGAGGATGACCAAAACTCGCACTTCGAGAACTTAGCGTACAATTGATTCCTCCTTAGCATTTCCAAAACAAAATGAAGATGCCTGAAGTGATCTTCCTCACTCTGCGAGTACACCAAAATATCGTCGATGAAGACGATCACAAAATGGTCTAAGTACTCCCTGAAGGTTCTGTTCATCAAATCCATGAACACTAACGCCGCATTCGTCAGCCCAAACGGCATGACCGTAAACTCGTAATGCTCGTATCTTGTACTGAATGTTGTCTTAGGGATATCACTCCCCTTATCCTCAGCTGATAGTAACCAGACTTGAGATCCAACTTAGAGTACCCCGTTGACCCGACCAACTGATCAAAAAGATCATCGATCCTTGTGATTGGGTACTTGTTCTTTTCTGTTAGCTTGTTCAACTCTCGATAATCAATACAGAGTCTCAAGCTCCCGTCCTTCTTCTTTACAAAGAGAACAGGTGCGCTCCAAGGCGACGAACATGGACGCACAAACCCTTGCTTCAACAACTCTTGAAGTTGCACCTTCAGCTCCGCCATTTCCTTAGGCGCTAGCCGATACGGAGATTGTGACACAGGCTTCGCACCTGTCACTAGCTCAATAGTGAAATCTATCTCCCGTTGAGGCGGGGCTCTAGGAAGATCTGCGGGGAACACATCAGGGTACTCAGCTACCACTGATATACTATCCAATGTAGGCTTTGGCTTTGAAACCTCCACTAGTGTAAAGAACAGCTCTACACCAGCACAAACCGCCTTCACCACCTGAAGAGCAGACATCAACGTTTTGCTCGACCCTTTCAAGCCCGTAAAAGTCGTCTCACGACTTGCTCCCAACTTGACTTCCTTGCGACCGCAATCAATATAGGCTTGCTGCTCCGAGAGCCAGTCGATGCCAAATATAACATCGAACTCCACCAACGGTAGTAACGACGCTTGCAGATCGAACTCTTGATTCCCAATGCAAATCTTAACACCGCAGATTTTATCCACACGCATCGAACACCCATTCGGTAACAACACATCCAACTTGTCCTTTGCCATCGAAGAAGGTGCTCTGATGCGCGATATGAATCCTTCGGACAAGAAGTAGTGTGAAGCTCCCGTATCAAAGAGTGCTCTCGCCGAAAACTCACAAATCAAAACAAATCCTAAACAAGCAGTAGTAAGGTAACATACGCATAACAAGTATTTAAATAAACTTAACTTGCTACAAATTAAACCGTACCTGTCACCACATCCGCTTGTTTGATGGCCTCCTGTTGGCCAAGATTATAAACCCTTGGTTGAGCCGGAAAATAATGGGACGCGGTTGACTTCACCGCCTTGCCCTTCTCTTAATACGTTGCTCCCGGCTTCCTCTCGGACTTGGGACGTCCGCTCCAACAGTCACGGGCAAAGTGCCCCGGCTTCCCACAAGTGAAACATGCACCCGGGGTGCAACACTTAGTCGCCTCAGAAGCACCAGAAGAAGGAGCTGGACCCGAAGTCCTAGCCTTCTTAAAGAACCATTGATAGCTGGACTTTGAAGTAGTCGGCACTTTGAACCCAGACTTCTTATCACCAAGGCTTTTCTTCGCCTGGACATTCTTCATGTCCTTCTCCAAGGACCGGGCCGTGTTGACCAAGATCAAGAAACCCTGCGTCATCGGCCCTGAGAGTAGTAGCCTCAAGTCGTCTCTTAGACCTTCATAGAAACGGTTTGTCTTACGCTCCTCATCCATGATGGTAGAGCTAGCATACCGACCCAACCTAGTAAACTCGTGGAGATACTCATCCACGCTACTCTCTCCTTGTACCAACCTTTGGAACTCATTCTCCAAAGTTATCCTCTGAGTCGAAGGGAGGTACCTAGCCAAGAACAGTCTCGAGAACACCTCCATCGAGACGTCTGTAAGTTGTCTTCCTCTCAATAGATGCAGCTCCAAACCCTCCCACCACAGCCTAGCGTCTCCATCCAACAGGAATGTAGCTATAGTGGTCATTTGCCACTCCTCCATCTCCGTCGCTGTCAAGACTCTCTTCACACGGGAGAGCCAGTATTCAGCTTGAGATGGGGTTCCCAACCCCAAGAATACCAGAGGATTAAAGCTCATGACATGTTTGAGTTGTCTCTCGGTTTCCCTCCTTGGCACCAACGGCTCCACTACTACCTGCTCCACTCTTCTCAGCTCAACCTCTAGAAGAGGTACCTGCTCCATCGCAGGAGCGGGCTACTGCATCTGCCTTGCAGGCTGTGGATTGATCATGGCAAACACTGCTTCGGCCACCAATCGTATGGTATCAGCCGATGGAGGTGTTGCAGGAGCATCATTTGGTGCACAACTAGCCTCAGAAATTCGGCGTTCCGACGGACCAGCACTGCTTCTGGTCACCTATAGTGGTACAAAACACCGTTAAGCGACCAAACAAAATTGCAAAATGCAATTATAGGAACACGAAGATTCCTCAAACACGTGTATTTTTCATTCCTAAGTGGACATTAATGGGTTCTTTTGCTGTTATAACGATAACGCACACACATGTGCTCCCCACCCCTTAAAAGAATTAGCCCACGAATTCATTTTAAGCCTGACCAAAACTAGGAGTCTGATACAAAATTGTAACACCGCCTATTCGTCGCATAGCATATAGCAGTAGGTCCGGCCGGGGCCCGACGCCATATACCACAGACAGACCAGGTGGTTACTCAATGGAAACCATCCAACCAATCCAACGTCCTACACAGAGCATTCTAGCAGAAGCAATTTAAAAAATTGTTGCATTAATAAAGAACCCAACACTAGCATGAATGTCCACTAATATGCCAAAATGAATGAAGTACAAATACACAAGTATTGGCCTTAAGGCCTTACATTTGTTCTCCTCATATTACATGTTTTCTTTACAAACAACACGGGAACACCCCAAGGAGAAGATCGCGGCCTAATAAATCTGCACTACAACAACTCATCCAATTGGGTACACAACTCATCCAGCTCACGAGGGGCCATATGGTACGGTACCTTAGCAATAGAATGAGTACCCGGTTCAAGATCCATGACAAACTCTGCATCTCTCTCACGTGGAAGACCATGAATGTTATCAAGAAAAACATCTAGAAACTCACGTACAACTGGCACCACCTCGACACGCGGTAAACTACTAACGGTTCCCAAAATAAAAACCAAGTAAGCAAAGCAATCGGAATTTAAAAGCTTCCGAGCACATACCGCAGAAATAATAGGGTAATCCTGGCGCGGATAACCATAAACACTCTTGAGGTGACCGTTGTCCATCTTCAAGTCCAAGCGCTTTACCTTGTACTGAATGACCGCATCATATCTGGACAACCAGTACATGCCCAAGATCACATCGAAGTCTTCCAGGTCTATCACCTTCAAATCAGCAACGGATAGGAAATCGCCTAACAGAATCGGACAACCCAGGATACCCTAGTCCAACACCACTGAATCACCAGAGGGAAACTTGACACGAAAAGAATCGCCAACCTGATCGAGAGTCAAACGATGGCACTCTACAAAGGCCCTAGCCACAAATGAGTGGGTAGAACCATAATTGAAAAGAACACCCACCCAATGGTTCTTTACCATAAACCGTACTATAAAATCCCATACATAACTAATTGAACATTATCGAAACTACAACAATGAGCTGTAAACAAAACTAGGATAGGATCTAACCTGAGAACACCTGGGTGGATGTATGCACTTCATTTAAGGTCACCATGTTCAGCTTGCCCTTCCCTTTGTCCAAATTATGTGGTGGCCGCAAAGCCTGAAGTGGAACTAGCGGCAATGTGGGCTGAGACTGCGGGCACTTCGACTTGAAATGTCCTTTCTATCTGTACTGAAAGCAGACCCTATCCTTACCCCAGCAATGGGAAGCATTGTGCCCCTTCCGCTTACACAAGACACAAACCAGATCTCCTTTGGGATGCCCTGAATAGCATGCACTTGCTCCTTATTTTGAGCTCCCAATCTCTTAAAACATTTCTCAAATAGATGGCCTGGTCAGCCATAGAAACTGCACACCTCCTTGCTTCTCATCCTTGAAGCAGGACCAAACTCCTTGGAGTTCTTACCCACATCAAACTTCCTTTTATCTTTCCTCATTTGCTAGCCTCGATTCTTAGCATTGTCGATAGCTTCGACTTTTAGGGCAGCTTCTACCACTTCAGCATTACTTTCCGATCAATAAGTACTGGTCAGCTGCTGTATGTCATTCCTTAGACCACCTAGATAGTGCTTATCTCTATTAGCTTCAGAAGATATCAAATCAGGGGAAAATTGGCACAGCTTACTAAACTCCAACTCGTACTCACTAACCATCAGTTGTCTTTACTTCAGGTGTAGAAAATTGTTCATCAAGCGGTCCTGCTCGACCGACGGCGGAAACTTTCTCAGCAATACCTCCTTGAAGGCTTCCCACGAACTTCTGTTCTTCAAGTTCTCCTTTTCTCTCTACCACCAGCTCTTAGCCAGACCCTTTAGCTGGTAGGCAGCGACCATCACTCTCTGCTTGGCAGAAACCCCTGAGTAAGAGTGTAACATGAAATATAATAGAGGGTCCGGCTTGGGCCCCACACAATAGTCGACAAAGAGGCGGCAGGGTTACAAGTTAATATCAAAGACTACTCGCATCCTAACTCTGAGCATTCTAACGGAAGCTTTAAGGTTACTTAAACTCAACCACATTTAAATATCCATAATATATAAACCACCATTTATATATAAAAGCATAGGAATGTCTCTTACAAATATACAAAGGTTGTGGCCTTAAGTCCTTACAGTTACATTTTACCAGTGTGGATTACAAACATCGACACGCAAGTCGACCACACATGAAAATAGTAAAATTCTTCATTCGGCCTTCAAAGGCCAGCATAGCAGCAGCAAAGGCTTCAGCCGGCTATTTCCCGCTCGGCTCTCCAGCACCTGCACAAGGACAGTCCACCCAAATGGTGACAAACAAGGCAACGGTCAGCATTTAGCTGACAAATTTATAACAACCCTACCCCTTTCTCGGGGTAGTGGCATTCCTTTCCTGCAGGCATAGCATTTTCGCAAGCAGATATATCACAAAATGTGCACTCATGCACAGCTCAATATATTACAAACGTCGGCTATACGGCCCGACGCTCCGTGCACTTAGGTCACATTATCGGTGTAACGGAAAACTAGGGTCCCACCACCATTCAAAGGTCTCAGACCAAACGGAAAGCATTGAGCATTCAAAATCCATGGCCCACGGCCGGAGACATTAGTCTTGATGGTGTACAGCCCAAGACTCACATTATGTGATCCTAACGAACGCCAATAACTGAGGCACTCAAGGCAAACAACTATAACGCGGATACAGTTCGGCCCTTGCTCGTTTCTCAAATCGACAGTTCAATGTCTAGACTGACGCGGGTCGGTTTTCCCTTGTCTGTTTGGCTCAGTGGCCTTTAAGAGCTCATAGCTCACACTAGCCACACTGTCCTCTAACGACTGGCTTCACAATCAATAAGGGAGTCAATGTCAACGTTCATCACGATCGCTTGGCGGGGATAACAGAAGCTCTCTTTTTGTGCCCAAACTCACCCAAACCCTGCAGCATCCTGTAGTGCCAGAAACACTGGTATTTCCAAAGCATACAACACATGAATTTCGAGGGTATTTTCCTCGAATTCCACTCTAGTACTTTCTATTACTTCTTTCACAGGAACAACCCACCGACTACACAAAATACTCGTTTATACGCCGAGTTTTCTTCGATGCGTAAAATAAAGCATCACCAATCCAGACCAACATGTCTAGATGGGCTTCACAGCGCATGCATATTCCATACTACACATTTCCGGATCTATATGAAAATTTAATTGGGGATAACATGAATTGACCCAACGAAAATCCCTCGATTCTCCACCTATTTGTGGGTGTTCCATGCACATGACAAAATAAGGACTTCACATGTCCAAGAAGGAAGATAGTTACCCTTGAAGTTTTCTTCGAAGCCATGACAAAGATTTTCTATGCGGATGAAAATGAGCACCTCACTTTCCACTTTACGGATCTAGCTTCGGATCCTGCTTTCGATAAAGGAATCTCCTTCAACACCTTCACAAAGTTTTGCCCCAACCTTTAGCTCCAGCATTTAGTTCTTTTCTCCAAAACTTGGATTAAATGAAGAAAGAGAGAAAGAAAAGGAAATAATGATTTCCTCAATCCAATCCCTATGCCTATGTGGCCTCAGGTTTAACCCCAACAACATTATCTCTTCTCATCCTAAATCAACAGCCACGATTTGAGTTGAAAAGTCAACCAACCGCTCATCGAACGTTGTTACTCAATAATACATTCGACATTCGTCGAGCTCGAGAAGGCAACATGTTGGTCGAAAGAATGCAGCGCTGTTACGCGAGAACCCCTTTCATTCGACGTTCGACTTTCGCTAAAAGAAGACAAGCAACAGCACAACAATACATTCGTCGAACCCCGGTTCGACGTTCGTCGAACCCCGGTTCGACGTTTTCTCCTTCATGCTCCTTTTTGGGGTGTTACAATCCTCCCCTCCTTACAGAAATTTCGCCCCGAAATTTACATACCACTAGAAAAAGGCAGTAACAAATATGTTACAATATATCATCTCTTCACACAAAAAATGTTACAATATTTTATGCAAACAACACGGGAAATTCAGAACACATGGCTTGCTCCCGCTCCCATGTTAGCTCCTCAAGGCCACAGTTGTCCCACCAGACCTCGACCATCCTGATTGTCTCGTTCCGCAATAGCTTAACAGTCTTATCCTCGATCCAAATGGGCCCGACAGGCGTCATTAGCCCAGATTTGACTGGTACTCGATCATTCGCAAGCACCTAATCTGGATACTTCATGGCTTTTCGAAGCACTAATATGTGGAACATAACATGCAAGCCACTGAGTTCTACCAAAAGATCTAGCTGATAGGTAGCTTCTCCAACTCGCGCCACTACTTCAAACAGACTAAGATCCCTCAGACTTAACTTTTTCAAGCGCCAAATCCTGGACACGCCCTTGAATGGTTTGATCTTCAAGTACACCCAGTCGGCAACTACAAACTCTATGTTTCGGTGCTTGGCATTGTAGTACTTTGAATGCCTATCTTGGGCTATCAGCAGCCTCTCCCGGATAGAGCGTATCGTCGAATTAGCCTCTTCGACTTCCTTATGCTTATACAACTTAGACTCGCCTGCTTCTGCCCAAGCTAATGGTGTATGACACTTCATACCATACAAAGCTTCAAAAGGTGCCATATTTCTGCTAGCCTGATAGCTATTATTGTCGGCGAACTCTACAATATAGAGATGGTCTTCCCACCTCTTCCCAAAATCCAAGGCGCACATTCGAAGCAAGTCCTCCATCATTCTGTTGGTCCTCTCAGTCTGGCCATCTGTTTGTGGATGAAAGGTCGTACTGAACGTTAATTTTGTCCTCAATAATTGATGGATTAGCCTCCAATCATTCGAAGTGAAGCACCCATCTCGATCACTTAAGATGATATGGGGCACACCGTGTAATCATACGATTTACTCGACATAAAGCTTAGCCAAGATTTCCACTGGATCGTCCCTCTTGTTCGGAATGAAGTGAGTTACTTTAGTCAACCGGTCCACGATCACCCAAACAGAATCATTCCCCCGTTGAGATCTCCGCAAACCGTGCACAAAATCCATCAAAATGTCATCAAATTTCCATTCTGGAATAGGTATAGACTTCGGGAAACCTTGAGGCTTCTGACATTCTTCTTTCACTAAGGCATAGGTCTGACATTTAGCCATGTAATGTGCTATGTCTTTCTTCATACCCGGCCACCAAAACAGCTTTTTCATGTCCTTGTACATCTTTCTGCTCCCTGGGTGAATTGAAAACTTCGTGAAGTGAGCCTCATATATTTTTTATTCTCTTAGCTTACCTCCATTTGAGACGCACAAACGACCGTCTTTCTGCAAAATCCCATCATCCTAGGACAATTGGGCATTTGAACCATCCACTGTATAGCGTTGTAGATTTTTGTCAAGTTTCATTGCTGCCGAACCTGCTCCGCAAGGTCATACTGTACCTCCGTCCAGTTCAGGCATGCATTTGCAGTGGAATTCTTGTCAACACAAGAAATCTCTAAAGCTTCCATCTCCTGGATCAGACTCTCATCATGCATCTACAACCAAGTTGCCGTTGTCGGAGTCCTACGACTCAAGGCATCTGCGACAATGTTTCCCTTCCCAGGAGTGTAATGAATATTAAAGTTGTAGTCCCCGAGGAACTCCATCCGCCTTCGTTGTCTCATATTGAGATCCTTCTGATCCAATAGATACTTTAGGCTCTTAGGGTCTGTGAATATATCCACTTTCATGCCATATAAATAGTGACGCAACAGTTTAAGTGTAAAAATCACCGCCGCCAACTCCAAGTCATGGACGGGGTAGTTTTGCTAATTCACTTTCAACTATCGTGAGCCATAAGCTATCACTTTTCCAAATTGAAAAAGAATGCAGCCTAAGCCACTCTCTGATGCATAACTATAAATCTCATAGCCGTCTGTACCACATGGCGACATCAAAACAGGCATCGTGGTGAAACTACTCTTCGACTCTTCAAAAGCTCACACGCACTCCGGCGTCCAAACGAACTGCTGATCTTTTCGCGTCACTGGGGTGAGGGGTAAAGCTATCTGGGAAATGTTTTCTACAAAACGCCTATAGTAGCCAGCAAGTCCAAGGAAACTCCTAACTCAGTAGACAGAACCGGCCACACCTATTTACAACTACATTCACTGGATCCACTGCAATACCTTCACAACTAACCACATGGCTAAGAAAAGCCACCGACGTCAGCCAAAATTCACACTTGGATAACTTGGCGTAGAGTTTGTTTCTTCTCAAGGTGTGCAACACCGTCCGTAAATGGTTTGCATGGTCTTCTTCAAATTGAGAGTACAACAAAATGTCATCAATGAAGACGATCACAAACAAATCAAAGTACACTCTAAATGTGTGATGCATTAAGTCCATGAACACTGATTGCATATTACATAGCCCAAACGACATCACAGTAAACTCGTAATGACCGTAGCTTGTCCCAAATGCTATCTTGGGAATGTCACATTCCCAAATCCTTAACTGGTAGTAGCCAGACTTCAAATCGAGCTTTCAGTATACCGTTGACCCAGCCAGCTGATCGAACAAGTCATCAATTCGTGGAATCAGATACTTGTTCTTCTCCGTCAGCTTGTTCAATTCGCGATAGTCGATACATAACCGCAGAATACCATTCTTATTTTTCATAAAGAGAACAGGAGCCTCCAAGGTGACATACTTGGGCGTATATATTCCTGTTCCAGCAACTCTTTTAGTTGATCTTTAAGTTCCGCCATTTCCTTTGGCGTACACGGTACGGCGAATGGGCCACAGGTTTCGCACCTAGCACCAGCTCAATTGCAAAGTCAATGTCTGGGGGGAGAGGTAACCCAAGAAGATCCTTAGGAAACACATCAACATACTCCGATTCAATCAGAATGTCACTCACACTGGCTTTTGGCTCAACATCTTGTATAAGCGTGAAGAATAACTCAGCGCCTTTCCGAACAGCTTTGACGACTTGAGAGCAAACATCAACAATTTGTTCGATCCTCGCATACCAGCAAATTTTGTCTCTAGCTCCGTATTTTGTCCAGTGTGATCTCCTTTGAGTTACAATCTATAAAGGCACGCTGCTCCGAGAGCCAGTCCTTACCAAAGATTACAACAAATTCCGATATCGGCAGCACAGATGCTTCCAATCTGAAATCCCGACTTCCTATCCGTACCTCCACATAGCATGTCCTATCCGTACGCATCACACATCTGTTCGGCAATAACACCTTCACACTATCTGTCGTGTTACAGATAGGCACTCCGATCCGTGACACGAACTCCACAGATAGAAATGAATGTGGAGCACCCGTATCAAACAGTGCTCTCGCCGGACAGTCCTGAATCAGGACAAAGCCTAATGCAAACACATCATGAACAAGCTACACACAAGGTATGAAGTATAAAAAGCAGTAAAACAAAATCTTAACTCGTACCTGTGACGACGTCACATTGCTTTATGGCCTCCTGTTGGCCAAGATTATACACTCGGGGCTGAGCCTAGGATGTAGAGGACTCCACCACTGCCTTTCCCTCTTCAGCATATGACTCTCCTGTCTTCTTCTCACCCATTTTAGGACAACTCCAACAGTCACGGGCTAGATGACCCACCTTTCCACATCTATAACAGTCACGGGGGTCTTGCCTAGAAGTTGCTCCAGACACAACTATAGAAGGATCCTGTCCAGAAACCTTCGACCTCTTACCCCAACTCTTGCAGTAGCCCTACTTTTCCGGACGCGTCGCTTTGAACTCGGACTTCATCACAGCCAAGACCCCTTTGCCCTGTACCCGCTTCATATCTTTCTCCAATGCACGGGTCGTATCCACCAACGCATGAAACTCTTGGTTCACCAAACTCGAGAGCAGGAATCTCAACTCATCATGTAGCCCTTCATAGAACCGATTGGTTTTTCGCTCTTCTTCAGCAAAGATAGACCCTGCATAGTGTCCCAATCGGGTAAACTCATGTAAGTAGGTATCGACACTACTTTCTCCGTGAGTTAGACACTGGAACACATTTTCCATAACTATCCGTTGTGTCGATGGCAAGTTCTTTGCCAAAATCAATCTCAAAAACTCCTCTATCGAGACTTCTATTATTTGTCTACCCGATAAGTGGTGCAACTCTATTTCATCCCACCATAGCCGAACCTCTACTTCCAACAGGAAAGTGGCCAAGGTGACTTTCTGTTCCTCCTCAGTTCTTATAGCAGTCAAAATTCTCTTAACGCATGTAATCCTATCATCTGCCTGCGTTGGGGATCCAGCCCCCGTGAACGTAGGAGGATTGAAGCTCATAAACTGCTTCAGTTGTTGTTCTGCTGCTCGTACATCTACCATAGCCTCCACAGGTTCTGGCCTCAGACCAACCTGTCCTAGCACCACCGCAGGCTGCGCCTGCCCAGTAGGCTATGCATGGATCATTGCAAACAACGCCTCAGAAACTGAGCGTACTGTCTCCACAGACGAAGATGGTGTAGGCACTTCAGCCGGTGTCGTACTCTCATCAGAACGGTGGGGCTCAAACTGCCCTGCACCACTTCGAGTCACATATAATTGTAAAAGACACACTTTAGCGACTTTGCAAAAGCAACAATAACTTTTGAAAGTTTTGATTTCAAGAATAACTAATCACCTAGAGGGGGGTGAATAGGTCCAATTCCAAAAACTTAGTCAACTAATCGATTAAAATCACATCACAGCAATCTCATCACAATCAAGATTAGCACATCACAGTACACAGAAGTTTATAGTGGTGCGCCAATTGATGGGTATATCCACTTTCCCCCTTCTCCTATCTAGCAGTATACTAGATTCGGACAAAATTCCTTCTCTCTTTATCTGATCCTCAGATCTTACAGCTCAGAGCCCAACCGGCTCCTACAACTCGAGCACAATCCCTATCACTCAGATTACCAAGATCCTACAACTCTAGTTCTTCCAAAGAACTCTATCTCAGAGTGAATTCACACTCATACAGTTCAGGCAATCCTGCATTACCTCATTGTGAATCCACGCACCTACAACTCAGGCAACTCCTGCCCTACCTCAGCCTTTAAAACTGAGGCTTACAACTCAGGACTTAGCCTTACCACTCAGATTCAAAATGAATCTTACAAATAAATATAAATGATGATGAATTACAGACACCAGAGAAAATTCTCTGTGCCTGTCTACCTAGACTGAGCAGATATCACCCCTAACTTCTTCCTCACAACAACAAGATGATACAGAGATATTGAAATGATGCTCGGCTTCTTCTGGAATCAACTAGTAGATGAATCTGCTTCTTCTTCTTCAGGAATATCTCCTGATCTTGACTGAGCAGATTTCAGCCATTCCTTCTTCTTTGATCCAGCAAATTGATCTTCAGATTCTAGCTCGGCTTGGATCGGGAAGATAACTTCAACTAGGCCACGCTTAGGCTGATTCATCTCTCTTAGAGGATTACTCTGAAACTATTGGAGTGAATTGCACCAGCTAACTCATAAGCGCTTCAGATTTGATCTTGAGGTTCTTGGCTTCTGCAACAATAACGGATGAAGACGGTGAACTCCGCTTCTCCTTTTTTTAATCAGAGATTAATCCAATTAATTCCTTGATTGATCATAGATCTCGATCTCTTCTGCTATTTATAATACCGTCACATTGGCGAGATGATCGACACGTGTCTCAATTTTAATGGTGGTTAAAACCTTAGTTATATTAACTTGAGATCCATTGTAGACCGATGGCGACGTTAATGTCGATTTGCATCAAATCTGAACTTTGTTGACTTGTTGACTTTGCTGAGTCAGCATCATTCTGGACTTAGCCAAAATCAACTAACTTTTCTGAAATTCTACGTTCGACGAACTTCAAGCTTTGCTCGACGAAATCTGAACTCAGCTCGACAAAACAGTGAAACTGAGATCGACGAATTCCCTTAGCTCAGTTTTATCTTCAGGTGAAGGCTGAGGTCGACGAACTTCGAGCTCAGCTCGACGAAACCTGAGCTCATCTTGATGAAACAGTGAAGCTAAGATCGACGAATTCTCTCGGCCTAGTTCTTTGTTCAGGTGAAGGTTGAGTTCGACGAATTCTCTGAACTCTGGTCGACGAAATCTGAACTCCGTTCGACGATTCTGATAGCTGAGTCCTTCTTCTAGGTAAAAGATGAGATCGACAAACTCTGAACTCCGTTCTATGAAAGCTAAGCTCCGCTCGACGAATGGTAGACTCAGTGATTCTGGACTTAGAAATCTCTTCAGCTTTGCATGATGGCGTTAAGAGCGTTGAGTGTATATCCCTCACTCGATGCTTTTTCCCTTAGCCATATTCTTCAGCTTTCTTCTAGATGGCATTGAGAGCGTTGAGTGAATATCCCTCACTCAATGCTTTTTCCCTTAGCCATATTTTTTAGCTTTCTGCCTGATGGCGTTGAGGGCATTAAGTGTATAAGCTTCACCCAACGCATCTGGACTTAGTCGTTTTTCTGCAATCTTGCCTTCATGCTGAAGTTTGGCAATGACTGTATCATCATGGCGTTGAGTGATGAAGCTTCACTCAATGCATCTGGACTTAGTCAATTTTCTAGATTCTTCACGATAAGGCTATGACAGGATAAACTTGACTCAACGCTTCTAGATGTATGGCGTTAAGTGAGTTGAGCTCACTCAACGCTTCTGGACTTAGCCCGATTTCTGCCTTGTCTCGACGCTTCTAGCTGTATGGCGTTGAGTGAGTTTAGCTCACTCAACTCTTCTGGACTTATACCGATTTTTGCCTTTGCAATACTGTCAGCTTTGACTGCCTACCTTCTTTTAGTGCTATTAGCTGAATGGAATTGAGTGAGCTTGCCTCACTCAACACTTTTGGACTTAGGTAATTTTCTGCTTACCTTCTCTCAGCGCTATTAGCTGGATGGCATCGAGTGAGTTTGTCTCACTCAACGCTTTTGCACTTAGGTAATTTTCTGAGTTTCGAGCTCCACCTTGAATCCACCTGTTATTTTCCCTTGAACTAGCTGTCTAATCATTTTGACAAAGACTAACCTGTATGTATGAAATTAACAATACATTAAATACAACTATGTTTATCTCATTGACATGTTTGACATCATCAAATCATGGCCATTGGGATCAATTGATCCTACAATCTCTCCCTATTTGAATATTTCAAAACCACTGATCAAGCATGTCAAAACCACTAATCAAGCATCTTTAGTCAATGAGATATACATTACACAGGAAATAAAAGCATATTCATATTAAATTCAGTGAAAAGAATTTTACCTACACATGGATTTCTGCAGGGTGAGTTACACCTTAGAGGATTACCTCTTAGCTTGATCTCCCCATGACTTTCTCCCCCTATGTTTCTGCCATGAAGGAGCTTGATCCTCTGATAGTCATCTTCTATCTCTCCCCCTTGAGCTTGAACAACCAAGGGTAAACATGACCTCCATCTCTCCCCATTTTTGACCTCTTTAGATAGTCAGTATGGAGCATCAGGTATTTGTCTCTCCTTGTGTTCTGATGGAGACGACGACCCTCAACATGTTGAAGACGATGACGACGTGCTTACGAAAGATATTTCTCCGCCTCCAGATAAAGACTTGCGGCGACGTGACGACCATGTGGAGCGACGCCAAAATATCCGCCCGTGGCGCAAACCAATATATTAATAATTAATAATAATTACTAATAAATTATTATTAATTATTAAGTCACTTTTTATGTTTTGTTTTATTATTATTTTATTTTCCAATGTTATTTAATTTCATGTATGATGGGTGCCTATAACCATCAATTGCTATCTTTATTTAATGTCATTAATTATTGTTTTGTTATGACATGATGGGTGCCATTAGCCATCATGAGTGGTTTAATATTGTATGGTGGAGATTGAGTGGTGTAGCCTATATATAGGCTTTTTCACGAAGGATTGAGTAGAGAATGAAAAAATTGAAAACCAAGGATTAAAAATTTGAATCCACCTTCCTCACTCTTCCCCTCTTGGAAAATTCGTTTCCACCTCAATACAAACCCGACCACCACCTTCCCCCTCACCAAAAAAAATGATCAACCCCTTACTTGAAGAAATTCGGCCAAGGCCAAAGGCTTGCTGTTGTGGATTCTTAAACCCCGACAAGAAGCGACGAAGGAGGACAAGTTCCTCTCCATCTGGCGTGACCCCGGTGGAGCCGTTGAAGGTCGAACCAATTAGAGAGTAATCAGAATCATCCATTCCTATTGGGTAACGAATATATCTTCTACTCTGTAATTTTCCCTCTTGATAGATCTTGTGGAATATGCGTGTTGCGTGGCTTGTGAAACACTTGAATTTTCGTGGTTAATTTCTTCATAGATCTTGTTGGCGTTTTCTTTTTCCATTTAAGTTCGTGAGGCGTGGCGGCCCTTGTTTTATTTTGTTGGGAGAGAACCACCCTTGTCCGAATATTTTGTTTTCGGTGGATTCTCTTTTGGTACAACAACGCTCGACCGAACCCTTTGGGTTCCATTCGCTTGAGAGGACCTTGGCCTATCGCCTTGGTATTATCTTGAAGGGCTTTCCGAACTCTCTGTAATCTCTGATATTGGAAACACAAATTGTGTCGTTGCTTTGTTTAAGGCTTGAGTGTGGCGTGAGAGTTATCGGAGAGCGTTAGGTTTGTTACGTCGATCACCATAACGCTCAAAAGGACTAGCCTGCATCAATTTGGTATCAGAGGGAGGTTCACGTCAATTTCTTAATTGGCACCCTCCCCCTTTTATTTTCACGTTGGTACGTACGTTTCTAGTTCGTTTATTTGAAAATTTAACAAAAAAATAATAATAATTTTGTGGTCTGCCAATAGCGGTGTAAATTTCTTATTTTTCAGTCAAATTTTAAATTTTTTTTTAATAAACCTCATATTTTTTCGAGCAAGAAAATCTATTTTATATAATTATAATCTTAGTGGCTAAGCGTGAACAATTCTATCTTTCCTAAAATTAGTTGTTCAGGTACCCTTTCTTTGCATTCGCACAAAATCCGGATCGAGTGTCCTCTCCGGTTCACACTGAAATGGCTTTCGATGTTAACGCTTCCAATCGTCCCCTGACTTATCTACACACTAATATTTTTACATATGATGGTTATAGGGATCCCAAGTATTTTAGATACTGGGTTGAGGGGGGTAGAAACCTATTTCGAATATAACCAATTGGTCGAATACCTAAAGGTTAGTGTAGTCTGAGAGTGATGAAGGGGATGAGCCCGCAAGTTTTGGCTGAACAAAGAGAAAGAGTGTGGTGTTGGTAGCTATCCTTATGCTTGGCCGCACATGCGAAGAATTCTCACAACGAAATTTGATTCCCCCTACCGCCTTAGTACTAACCTGACACCTGATAGCCAGTATTGTTATGGCACTAGAACCAAGCCGGATCATAGGAGTGATATATTATCCCAAGATAGGTCCTTTCCCCAGGTTGGTAGTTCAACCCCTAGCGTACTTGCACCCACCTATAGAGGAAGGTAAACAGTGAGGTCCCCGATCCCGAGTTCTGTACATGTGACTGCTAGGACTGCCATGATCCCGCGGGGTGAGAGTAGTCCTACCCGTAAAGGTAGGAAAATGATTACGACATATGTGTCAAGTGGCGCTCCTGATCTTGGCTTTATTGAGCATCCTACCCCGATTACGCCTTTAGGCCATATTAAGGCTCTCCTCGAGTTGCCTGAATTAGTCGTTGACTCTCCTGTTGAGTCTGCGGCGGTGTCTAGGACTGTGCCCGTCACTGAGGACGAGGCTGAATACGCTGGCGATTTGAGTAATGATGAGGAGATTGGTTACCCTAGTGACCTGGACAAGGATTTCTCCTCTGAGGAATCGTGTCCTCTTCCTTTCGGCGATTTTTCTGAGGTGTCTCCCTTGATAGTTATGGAGTCTTCTGATGACCCTGAGTCAGAAGACATTCCGGCTGAGTCACCCTATATTGAGAGCTTACCTGTTACTGATTTAGGTGATGACCTGCTAGAACACGAGCTAGTTCCATCTAGACCGGAACATATTGAGGTGCCCATTTATTTAGCTTCCCCATTAGATCAATCCAGTCGGATAAGTGCGAGTGAGGATCACAATATTATAATGATTGGTCCAGGATCGGTAGATGTTTCAACGGTGTTGGAAGAGTCACCTTGGGATGGATGTTTATCTTGGGATAATCTTAGTGGTGTACATCCGGGAGATAGTTCATTGATATTATCATCATTGCTTGAGGGTCATACTAATTTAGATTCTCCCGGGGATTTGATTTGCCCAACCCTCCATCATGATTTAGACAATGTACCTACTTCATGGGAAGATTTGGTTAGCGAAGGATGTGATATTTTGGAAGATTTACCCTATGTGGGAAGGCTATTTGTGGATGACGGTAGCACTGAGGACCCGATAGACATTTCTTTGATGTTAGCTCCATCGCCAGAATCCCAAAATGGATTAGAAATTTTGTCGAGTACAATTTTGCCTACTTTTGAGACCAATACTGATTCTGATTTGGTCGAATTATCTAGTGGGTTGGAAGACATGTCGGCTGAGTTGGTAGAGTCACCCGTGATGAATATTTATCTGATAGTGAGTTAGATGCTGATGATCCAGCTGAGGTTTCGCTAAGGACGAATCTACTATTTGATTTTTCCTTTGATTTTGATGGCTTGCACCCGGAGGATGTTTCTTGGACATTAAATTCATGTTTTGACGGTGAGTATGATTTAGTTCCTCCTCTGGAATCGACCATGTCTACCACTCCTCCAATTAACTTGACTCGATTAGATGACTTGTTAGGGAACGAGCTTATCATTTCTAGCCTGAGATATCTGGAGATGTTTATTTATCCAGCTCCCCCATTAGACTTACCCAGACGGATGTGTGTGAGCGATTTGTTAGTTGTCGCGTTCGGTCTTTCCACTAATTTTCATAGATCTGACTATGTTGTTCCTAGGGTGGACCATTCATCTGACCCGCTTGGCGTTGGGTAAGGCTTCGTGTTGGACTGCTAGTGATTCCATGACGATGGTACGTTTTGATGTGGTGTCCCCTAGACACAATTATTTGCCAAGCCCGGTCTCTTGCATTTATCCTCCGCCTTTTGATGATCCGTGCATGTACACATTAGTGAACGTAGTTGGGTATGTTAAGTTGTGTCTCCCGTACTACCTTTCAACTCCGGGAGCATCCAACTCTATAGTTGGTGATGAGTGTTTTCCGCAGGCATTTCTTTGTGAAATTTTTAAATCAAAATTTAAAACTACGACATTGGACTCCACGGAAATCGTTAATTAATTTAAAGCATCCGTGCCACCAGACTTAGTCTCATTAATTTCTAATGTTAACTCAAGTCATGTTGTACATGGGTTCACCCCTTACGGTTTTAATTTAATTAGGCGCATTCTTAACATCTTAGTTTATCAAAATGCATCCTTTAAATTACTTGCTAGTTTGTATCGGAGAGTCTCCCACCGTTATGTGGATGATTTGGTTTTGGCTTGTATCACCCCTGAACGGATGCCCCCAGGCACCTTAAAAATATTAACGAATTAGCAAGTCCATCCTTTGCGAATCTTAAGGGAGTTTGGAAACATGATATTTCTTACAGAATTTTTCACTGATTGGGGCATAGCTTATATTTTTAGCATTTCATATTTTACTCTTCATGCTTCTATGTCACTTGAAATATCTACCTTTCCGTATATATTTTCCACTTTGTTCTCTTTGGGTTTTGGTAGTGAGTTTGTGCTTCGATCGCTATCTTCATCGGTCTTCACTGGAGGTACGTTGGTTGTTGATGATGAATTTTGATTTCCTTTATTGCCTAATGCGTTGCCAAGGTTCCCTAGGAACATATTTTGCATGACAGGATACTTCAGGTTGTTGTGCCCTCCTCTCCTAGTGGTGATGTGTGTCGCTTCGTGGTTCTAATGGATGATGCTTTCCCGCACCTCTACATTCAGATCTACTCATCGGTGATGAGTACTTTTGATCGGGGGTGGATTGATGGAGATGACGGCCCTCAACATGTTGAAGACGATGACGGCGTGCTTACGGAAGATATTTCTCCGCCTCCAAATAAAGAATTACGGTGCTGTGATGGCCATGTGGAGCGACGCCAAAATATCCGCCCGCAGCGCAAACCAATATATTAATAATTAATAATTATTATTAATAAATTATTATTAATTATTATGTCACTTTTTATGTTTTGTTTTATTATTATTTTATTTTGCAATGTTATTTAATTTCATGTATGATGGGTGCCTATAACCATCAATTGCTATCTATATTTAATGTCATTAATTACTGTTTTGTTATGACATGATGGGTGCCATTAGCCATCATGAGTGGTTTAATATTGTATGGTTGAGATTGAGTGGTGTAGCATATATATAGGCTTTTTCACGAAGGATTGAGTAGAGAATGAAAAAATTGAAAACCAAGGATTCAAAATTTGAATTCCCCCCCCCCCCTCCTCACTCTTTCCCTCTTGAAAAATTCATTTCCTCCTCCTCCTCTCCTCTCCTCCTCTCCAAAATTTTGGCCTCCCCCTTTCTTCCCCCCCCCCCCCCCCTCTCTACCCCGTCCTTTCAAATATTCGACCAAAGCCTTCAATACCTCTCCCAAAACCTGCACCTTCATCAACCACACCAAGGACAGCTATCCTCCTCAATACAAACCAGACCATCACCTTCCCCCTCACCAAAAAAAATGATCAACCCCTTCCTTGAAGAAATTCGGCCAAGGACAAAGGCCTGTTGTTGTGTATTCTTAAACCCCGGCATGAAGCGATGAAGGAGGACAAGCTCCTCTCCATCCGGCGTGACCTCGGTGGAGCCGTTGAAGTTCGAACCAAGTAGAGAGTAATCGGAATCATCCATTCCGGTTGGGTAACGAATATATCTTCTACTCTGTGATTTTCCCTCTTAATAGATCTTGTGGCATATGCGTGTTGCGTGGCTTGTGAAACGCTTGAATTTTTGTGGTTAATTTCTTCATAGATCTTGTTGGTGTTTTCTGTTTTCCGTTTAAGTTCGTGAGGCGTGGCGGCCCTCGTTTTATTTTATTGGGAGAGAACCACCCTTGTCCGAATCTTTTGTTTTCGGTGGATTCTCTTTTGGTACAAAAACGCTCGACCGAACACTGTGGGTTCCTTTCGCTTGAGAGGACCTTGGCCTATCGCCTTGGTATTATCTTTAAGCGCTTTGCAAACTCTCCGTAATCTTTGAATATTGGAAACACAAATTGTGTCGTTGCTGCGTTTAAGGCTTGTGCGTGGCGTGAGTGTTATCGGAGAGCGTTGCGTTAGTTACGTCGATCACCATAACGACCAAAAGGACTAGCCTACATCATGTTCTCCCCCTAGCCGATGTAAATGAAGCCAGGATTGCAGCTGCCAACATGCCCCTTATATAGGGCTGACTTGTATATCACTTGATAACACTTGAATGCACTTGAAATTCAGTATCATTGTAAATTCTCTACACCACTAGAGAAGACTACTTGAAAGTCTCTAGTCCTGCAGCTGCTGATACCACTTGAGAAGAAGCATCTTCTCTCATCTTGCTTTCCACTAGGTCTGCAGCACCTGCAAAAAGAACAAACCTGTACCAAGCATAATACCTTAGGGAGTACTTGAAGCTATTCTAAGTTCAACATACCCAACTCAATTTTGAAGGTGTTGAACTTGGCTTCATCTAAAAACTTACTGAAGATATCTGCCACTTGCTTGTTAGTGGAGACAAACTCTAGGCAAATGTCTTCTCTCTCAACATGTTCCCTAATAAAATGATACTTAATTTATATATGCTTAGTCCTGCTATGTGAAACTAGATTCCTATCTATAGAAATTACACTAGTAGAATCACAATATAGAGGAGTTCTACTTATTTTAATGCCATAGTCTTCAAGCTGATGATGTATCCACATCAATTGAGCACAGTAGCTACCTTCTGCAATGTACTCTGACTCTGAGTGGAGATATCAACACTAGTCTGCTTCTTGCTGCTCTATGACACCAATCTTCCCCCTAGGAATTGACAGGTACCAGTGGTACCTTTCCTGTCTTCCTTGCAGCCTGAAAAATCTGCATCTGAAAATCCAGTTAGCTCAAAATCTCTATTCCTAGGGTACCATAAACCAAGATCTGGTGTCCCCTTAAGGTATCTTAAAATTTTCTTTGCAGTAGAATAATGAGATTCTTTAGGGCATGTCTGATACCTTGCACAGACACATCTAGCATACATGATGTCAGGCCTACTAGAAGTCAAGTATAGAAGGGAGCCAATTATCCCTCTATACAAAGACTTATCAACTGGTTTCCCTGCCTCATCTTTGCCTATAGGCATACTTGACCTCATTGGAGTTCTCATGGTGGAGGCATTCTCCATACCATATTTCTTAATTAACTCTATTTTGAACTTTGATTTGGATATGGACAAGTCATCATCAATCTGTCTTACTTGGAGTCACAAGAAGAATTTTAGCTCACTCATGCTGCTCATCTCAAACTTCCCTTGCATAAGTTTGGCAAACTTCCTGCAAAGGTTGTTTTCAGTAGATCCAAAGATAATGTCATCGATATATATCTGAACTAGGATGACCTTGTCCTTAGATTCCCTAAGGAATATGGTCTTATCTATTTTCCCCTGTTGTGAATTTATTCTCAATGAGGAAAGTAGACAATGTTTCATACCAGGCTCTAGGGGCTTGCTTTAACCCATATAGATCTTTCTTAAGCTTATAAACAAAATTAGAAAAGTGAGGATCTACAAAACTTGGTGGTTGATCCACATATACTTCCTCTTTTAAGTCTCCATTCAGGAATACTGACTTCACATCCATCTGAAAGACTTTGAATCCTTGATAGGCATCAAAAGCAAGGAATAAGCTTATTGCTTCGAGCCTTGCTACTGGGGCAATGCTTTGATCAAAATTTATTCCTTCTTCTTGCTTGTAGCCTTTTGACACCAATCTGGCCTTATTTTTGACAATAATGTCATTCTCATCTAGCTTGTTCCTGTAGATCCATTTTGTTCCTATGACATTATGTCCCTTTGGTCTGGGAACCTGTTCCCAGACACTACATCTTTTGAACTGATCCAGCTCTTCCTGCATAGCTTCAATCCAGTAAGAGTCTTTAATAGCCTCTTCAAGCTTCTTGGGATTTATTTGTGATAAGAAGCTTGAACTTAGAGTTGTGTTGATTCTTTTTCTCTTTGTTTGGACACCATGTCTTACATCACCAATGATTTGGTGTGTTGGATGGTCCCTCAAATGTCTCACAGCTGGAGGCATTCTTGCTTTAACTAGCTGTTCTGCATTGTTCTCAGTTGGATGTACTGCATTGTCTTCAGCTGACTATTCTTCATCCTCACCTTATGAGTCTTGAGCTCCCCCTAGACAACACCAATCTTCTTCCTTATCTTGTCCTGCTGGGCCCATTTCCCTGATGGTAAGCTTGTCCATCACATCCTTTAAACTTGCAGAACTCGAAGAGGTACTTGGCAGCTCACAGTTAATTAAGTTTGACACATCAAAGACAATATATAATGATTCTTCTACAACTTGAGTAGTCCGGTTACAGATCCTATATGCCCTACTATTGTTGTTGTACCCAACAAATATCCCTTCTTGAGACTTGGCAGCAAACTTAATCACATAGGACTTACCATTTTTTAGAATATAACACTTGCTACCAAAAATCCTGAAGTAGGATATGTTTGGTTTTCTGTCTTTTAGAATCTCATAGGGAGTCTTCTTGTGACTTTTGGTAATGGAAGCATTGTTAAGAACATGGCATACAGTGTTTACTACCTCAGCCCAGAAATATTCTGGGAGAACTGTGTCACTTAACATGGTTCTACCAGCCTCTATGAGAGTTCTATTTTTCCTCTCAGCAATCCCATTTTGCTGGGGTGTTCTACAAGAGTTGAACTCTTGATAAATCCCAAGCTCTTCACAGAATCTTGTCATGCATTCAGACTGAAACTCAGTCTCATGGTCACTTCTGATTTTGACCACAGTACTGTTAAGTTCATTCTGAATTTGCCTAACAAATGTCTGGAAGACATCAGGGGTTTCAGATTTCTTCCTTAGAAAGAACACCCAGGTAAATCTGGAAAAGTCATCAACAACCACAAGTGTGTAGACTTTCCTACCTAGACTATGAACTAACATAGGACCAAATAGATCCATATGCGGGAGGTATAAACACCTCATTGAGTCTTTGATATCAAGGCTCTGAAAGGAGGTCCTAGTCTGCTTGCCCTTTTGGCATGCTGAGCAGATACCCTACTCGATGCACTTCACCTTAGGACCATTTCTGACTAACTCTTCACTAAAGAGTTTGCATATGGTCTTGTAATTCATATGAGCTAGCCTCCTGTGCCCTTGGACAAAATGTGAAGCTTTCTCATCTGCAACTAAGCATATAAGAGAATCCTTACTCTTACAAACAAAATTGAGACGATAGACATTTCCTTTCCTAGTGCCTGTAAAGATGACCCCTTGGTCACTTGACCTCCTAATTTGGCACTCATCCTTGAGGAAACAAACGTCATGGCAAAGATAATAAAGTTGGCTTATGCTTATCAGGTTATGTTTCAAACCTTTCACATAAGCTACTTGTGTGATAGTGATTATGCCATTAAGAAATCTTACCAAACCCTTTGGTTACTCCTCTTTCTGAACCACCAAAGATGACTTTGTGTCCATTTTCAACTGGAGTGTACTCCATCAGCATGCTCCTTGTTCCAATCATGTGCCTGGAACATCCACTGTCCAAGTACCATATAAGGGTATGACCACTTGGACTCAACTGCAAAAATAGATCATCTTTCCTTAGGACACCAATTCTTATTGGGTCCTAGGTTCAGGTTAGAGTGAAATTGATCATGCCTACCTATAGCTCTTCTGACAGGTAAGCTGACATTATTTCTCTTGTCACTCTTATTGTGCCAACAATCAATAAAATAGTGGCCCACTTTGCTACAGCACCAACACTCATAAATGTTTTTTTTTCTTTTGAGGATGACTTTACAGCATAGCAGTCTGCAGCTCTCATTCCAGCAGGTACAATAGCCTTTTTTAAGTCTTCCATCCACAACCTAATTTTGGATTTGTATGGCAGAAAAGGTACTAGGGATATCTTGGACCCGTATCAGCAGCTACATCTTCTTTTCAGAGTGCAATGTCCTGATAGCTTCAGATATACCACAAATCTAGTGTGCTGACAGACTTTCCTTTAGTCTGATTGTGGACTGGTAGGCTTTGAGAATGGGCTGCAGCCTTATTTTTAAGTGTTGGGGCTGGTACACCAAATACAAATGGTCCAGGATCGGCCATTTGGATTTATTAATGTACTGCCTTGTAGGCACTAGCACCCTTTGTAATGCCCCCGATTTTTTTTGATGTTTTTATTTGATTTGATATCGTCATATTTATGACGTCAGGGCATTACCTTTTTTACGTCATGTTGTCAGCGATGTACCGTTAGTGCGTTTTCGCGTCCGTTTGTTCTGATTGACTAGATTTTTGGGATTTTCGACTAAACTGAAAGTTTTCGAGTTGATAAGTTAAGTTTTGTGGTTTTCACTTCGCCGTTAAATTTGTAGCGTCAGTGTTCGCCTTCGGTAAAAGTTTTGTTTAATTTGGCGCTCGTTTGGGCTTTCGTTCTGAGTCTTGCCGAGTAGCTATGACTCTACTGGAATAGCCCGTTTCTGATTTTGCTCGGACGCCATTTTGAGTGTCAAAACAGCATTGAATAAAATAATGGTTAACATAAAATTTGTTCGTCTCGTCGAGATCTACAACTTTCAATTTGACCACGTTTCAATTTGAAGCCTGTTTTGAACCCCTAATTTCATTTTTTTCTGCTGGAACTCGAGTGTTGAGCTGCTACTCGAGTATGTTATGCTACTACTCGAGTAATGCATGTTGGAACTCGAGTAATGAGCTTCTTCTCGAGTATATTATGCTAATACGTGATTAGGTATGTGGCTAGTCGAGTAGGTATGCTGTTACTCGAGTAGCTATGCTGCTACTCGAGTAGTTATGTTGGAAATCGAGTGGTTCATGTTGCCACTCGACTAGGTCATTCCTGTCTGCGTTCGGGCGCTGTTTTGCGGGTCCCAACTGCGTAGAATCAAAAACTATTTAACATGACATTTGTTCATCTCGACGAGATCTACAACTTTCATGTTGACCACTTTTTGATTTGAAGCTGTTTTTAACCACTAATTTCATTTTTTGTGTCGTAACTAGAGTGTTGAGCTGCTACTAGAGTATGTTATGCTTCTACTCGAGTAATGCATGTTGGAACTCGAGTAATGAGCTTCTACTCGAGTATATTGTGCTACTACTCCAGTAGGTATGCTGCTACTTGAGTAGTTATGATGTTACTCGGTAGATATGCTGCTACTCGAGTAGTTATGTTGGAACTCAAGTGGTTCATGCTGCCACTCGAGTAGGTCATTCCTGTCTGCGTTCAGGCGCCATTTTGAGGGTCAAAATGGCGTCGTATCAAAACTAGTTAACATGAAATTTGTTTCGTCTCGATGAAATCTACAACTTTCATGTTGAGCAATGTTTGATATGAAGCAGTTTTGAACTCCTAATTTCATTTTTTGTGCACCCGCTCGTAAATAGTACGTTTTTAGACAAAACTTTTCATAAATACCTATATATATATAAGTATACTTAGAATTAGAACCGGCCCCACTCTTTATTTAGGACTTCTTCTTCTTCTTTTTCACTAAACCAAACCTGAGCTGAAGAAACGTGAGGACGGTGCTCGCGGAGCGTGAGATTTTGTGAACCTTCCGGTCACTGCCGACGGAGTTCCGATGCTCGAAATCTTCATTCGAGCAAAGATTTGAAAAGCACTCGGCGAGATCTATGTCGTCGTGGTAATTTTTTTCCATTTCTTGAAATTTCTCCTTAGGGTTTTTTTGGCCCTAACTTCTATTCCGTCCACTCTTGTCCTAGATTTCGGCTTCTCTCGTCTCCCTTAGTCCCGATCTGCGACGAGGTGTGATTTTGAGGCTTTCTTTGATAAAGACAAGGCAAGTGGCTCTTTTCCTCTCCTTTTCCTTATGTTCTTATGGTAAGACTTTCACCTTATATTAATGTTCATGGTTCCTTTAGAGTATAAGATGTTTAAATTTTTTTTAGGGCTTACGCTTAGGAAAAAGTTTTTGACGTCGTTGACCGTAGGATGCGTTGCGCTTAGTATAGGTCGCTTGTAAGTCATGGTCTTCGATTTAGTATTGTAATACTTAGGTATCGTGCCAATTTTGAGATGGTGATGTTGGGGTATGAGTGTTGGTTGTGGTTAGCATAACACCCAACCCGGAGGCCCCTTCTTTCTGTGGATCATCACAGTGGGGGTATGCTTAGTTTCTCCTTTCTTGGACTGTTGGGTTCTGGTGGGCCCGGTTTGGCCATGTTTGTGGACCACAGAACCAACTATGAGACGGTTGAGGATCCAGAGTTGGGCTTAGGCCGCTTGAGGTCGTCGTACTCTCCGGCCTGCAACGTAGTCATACCACATGTTGATGATCCACTCTCTTCCGAGCTGTATTGTGATCAGTCGTTTTTTTTGTGGTTTATGCCACAGTTTTGCTAAATTTTGCTGGTTGTGCCCAGACTTGTTCACCTTCGCACTTGGTGCATTCTTTTTAAATTTAGAGGTTATTATAATGGCTAACCTTCCTCTATATATTCTATTTGGCTAATTGTTGTTGTTTTCTTTTGCATTCTTCCTCCTTTGGTTGGGTTTGGTACACCCTCCTTTGTTTGACTTACTCACTTGCTTACATATTCTTTTGCCACTTGTTTTTTTGTTCTACTTGATGAGGTGTTCTTCTCTTGAATGCCTCAGGTTCAGGGCTGCAGCCGGTGGTGCGGCTGAGTAGTTTTGTTGCTGGGTTTGCTAAGGGTGCCTCGAGGTTGTGAGGTAGCTTTTGTTCTTTTGTAGTATACTTCAGACTTGTGAACTTTTAGAGGGTTCGTGTCAGGTGTTTGACGCCCACTGATTATTTGTTGTCATTCTTCGATTTTTGGCTAGTTGCTAGTCTCTACTTTTGTGTTAGTAGTTCTTGCTCTCTGGGAAAGATTTATGCTAGGATGCCTATAGGTATTTTCAACTATAAAACCAAACTAATATTACTATATCATACACATCATATTTTAAAACTCTAAATCACTATATTTAAATACATTATAATACTATTTCGATATTACAAATTTAGGGTAATGCATGCCATGAGTTTTTTTAGGGATGCTAGACTCATGTAGGATGTCTAACTTAATTAATATAGTATTTTCCGCTGCGTATAATTACTTTCCTTCTGGTGGACTCGTGAGCCACTAAGCCGAGGGATACAGCTAATTGCCTAACTTAAAAAAAAACTCCATCAATAAAACATTTAAATCATATTTTTTGTATTGAGTCGGAGTGTTGCCTGAGCGTCTGCAGTTATCCCTACTGACGTGGCATCATGACGCGCATTTTCTCATACTCTGATATTTCATCATTTTGCTGAAAATGCGGGTTGTGACAGTTGGTATCAGAGCCAGGTTCTGTAAGAGGGGCAGTTGGTTTGGCAAGTTGGTTGAACAACTTGACCTCAAGCAAAACTCTAGTCCTCCAAACCCTAATCCCACTGCAGACACCCCCTATTATATTCTGCACAATGTTGCTCCATACAAGGGAATGCCTGGATGGATGTGGCTATCAAAGAACCAGCAGAAGGATAAAAAGAGAAGTAGGAGATATTCCCCTCCTCCAGTGCACAGATACAGGAAGGATCCTCCTCCTCCTCCTCCTCCAGCAGCTGGTGCCTATGGTTCCTCTAGCTCTCAGAGGTCTGCCCCAATGCAAACATATCAGAGACAGTTAGGGAGATCTTCTGTAAGCAACTAGCAGAGGCAGCCATCCTCAGGAAGTCAAAGTAAACATCAGTAGCAGCAGCAGCAACAATCCTCTGAAGTTCAAAAAGCTGAAAGTCTAAAGTGACCTCTCTCTCCTCCAATTCCTTTTGAAGATCCTGAAACTGCAAATACAAGCAAGAATGGCTACATACTAGGAATTGATTAGACTATCTTTGATAAATAAAGCCAAGACTGAAGGCAAAGATACATCAGGACTAACAACTATGTCTAAGTACAGAAAAGAAGAGCTGAAAAGATTTGACAAAGGCAATAAGCTGTTTAATGTTGATGACTACATGAAACTTCATACAAAAGCAGTTGTCCCCAAAGCAACTTCATTGAATATTATTGGGGCAGCTGATATGACTATGACAAAGGCTCGGGCTTCAGATCCAAAGAGAGAAATCATCTTTAAGAAGCCAGGAGAGCAACCATCTGAAGACAGATCCAAGCAGAAGAAGCCAAAGAAGTAATTTTCTTGTTGTTTATATTTCTGTCTGTTTTTATCTGTCAAACTATGCTATCTGTTTAAACAAAGTTGTGTATATATATATCTGTTGCATGTGTTATAATTCTCTGCCAGATATATTTCTTTTCTTGCTTTGTTTTTCTGTCTGTTTTGTTTTGAGTCTCTGTTAGTGACCTCACCCAAATAGGGGGAGATTGTTAGATCACTAGTTGATTTGGGCTAGGTTCACTGACTTAGGATGTGACCCATCATGTATAGACATGGTAAAGTTGTGTCCTAGAGTCTAGGCCAAGTCCTTAGGTTCAACTTCAGATGGACTAGCTATCAACAAGACCATCAGAGACTTCAGACTTAAAGGTTTTCAAGACAAAGTAAAGTGAGTTTGACGTTCGTCGAACTCAGCTCGACAAAAGGAGTTCTGCGCTCGACGATCGTGAGACATTTCTTAGTGCTGAGCTCGACGATCTTAGTTTCTGTTCGACGAATGTTGAGGTTCTTCATCAAGCCAAAGTCAGGACAACTTCAGAATTTTTCTAAGTCCAGCTTCAAGCTTTGGTCGATGAATTAGATTCTAAGCTCGACGAACTTGGACCTCAAGTTCTCAACCTCTCAGGTCGACGAAGTCAGTTTCTCAGGTCGATGATGGCAGTACTCTACTCGACGAATTCTGAACTCAGAGTATTTGTATCGACACTTAAGGTTTGTGTCGACACCAGACAATTTATGTCGACACCAGAGGATTTGTGTCGACACCAGGATTTCAGTCAACACCAATTTATATCGACACCAGAAGATTTGAGTCGACCCCAAAATCAATCAGTCGACACCAGCTTATGTCGACACTGAATTTCAACAAATGCAGATTATTTGGCTAAGTCCACAATCTTTCTTTGCTCGATGAATTTGGATCTCAGTTCGATGAATGCTGTCTGACAGTGACAATTATCTGCTCGACGAATGATGAATCTCAGCTCGACTAATGAAGGTTGTCTGTTCGACTAATGAAGAATGTCCGGTCGAGCTCGAACTAGCTCTCGACGAACTCCAGCTCAGCTCGACGAACTCTAGCTCAGCTCGACGAACTCAAACTCAGCTCGACGAATTGCGTTCTTCGTTCGATGAATCCAGACTAGGTCTTCTTCAGGTTCCCCATCCCATTTCTTGGCGATGATTCCAGAGTTATTAATGTCAGATCTTCTCGGAATGTTACCGTTAGAAAGCGCATTGACTATGGACGATTACATGCCGTTTTTCCATGGGACAGTTGGGGAAATCATTGATTGTCGCTTCCTTCTAAGGCCTACTGCAATTACTGCTCATTCATTCAAATTTTTGAATGTTCTTCAGTCAGAGATACATGTAGAAAGAAAGAGAATCAATCAGGTGTACCAAAAAAAAGGTAATACAGACAATCAGACAGACACTCAGATTGCACAGAAGAATAACCATACTCAAAATCAAAAGTTCTACTGCAATCAGCCTGACCAGAGAACATCTTCAAGAAGCAGAAGAAGAACAATCAAATTCTACTAAGAGTCTTCTTCTTTCCTTCAACTCTACAGGACAACTTCAAAGGACAACAAATCTTCATCTATTAAAGAAGTTCCTGAAGCATTACTGCTCCAGGCATTCTAGGTCTTTGAAGACCTATCACCCTGAAGCAGTGCTCCAGCATTCCTGATTAATTAAAGATCTCAGGGGGAGCAAGACCTGCTACAATCAATCCACAAGTCTTCTCAACTGTTTTGAGAAAGAGAAGACACCATCTCTTTATTTCCAATTCCTGTACAGGGTTTTAATTCCCTTCAAAATTATTCTATTTGCAAGTCTCCCTCCAAAAGACTTGAGGTTTTGATTTTTGAGCACCTGAACAAAAGCTCATTGGTGTCAGGCACCTGATCAAAAACCTGAGTGGATTCCTACCAGGGTGGTAGAAGAGTGGATGTACCCAGGTTGGGGAACCACTATAAAATTTCTTGTGTCGTCTGCTTGCCATTTTCTTTGTGTTTTGACTGTGCTCTGTGATTGCTTAATTTGTTGTGCTTGATTTATTTTATTTGCTGACTTGTTCACCTAGGCCTACAACAAGAGTTGTAAAATTTTTTGAAGAAAGCACAATACTCTATTCACCCCCCCTCTAGAGTATTTCAGATCTAACCTGCACTTTCATTCTCATCGAAGGATATGCCGGATCATGAGGATCTATTCTGTGATGCGCTGGTCATCCAGACGGCCATCGAGAGCTACACCATCTCCCGGATCTTTGGTTGACAATGGGAGCTCCATCAATGTCATTTTCAAGAAGGAGTATGACAAGATGAAGGTGGAGCCAAGGAGGGTGTTGGCATCAGACGGACCGCTGTTTGGATTTTAAGGAGAGAGGAAGGAGGTTGAAGGTGGAGTAGGTATCCAAGTGAAGTTGGGAGGGACTTCAAGGAATTGCTGGTTCGTCATAGTTGATGCTACGAGCAGCTATAATGCCATCTTTGGAAGGCCCCTCAACACGCCTTGCATTGCGTGTCGTCTTCATTCCACTAGTGCCTCAAATTTAGCTTAGGAGGGATCCAGGTCAGAGTCAAGGGAGAATCTAGGATGCCAAGGCAATGTTATGTCACGACCGTCAACACCATCTCTTGGTTGGCCAAGGCAGAGGAGATGAAGAAGATCATGGAGAGCCTGAGCAAGATGGTGGTCTCCGAGGGGAAGGTTGACAGCCCTCATGCCCAGACCCCCTGAAGAAGCCTCGCTGCGGCGGAGTCCTATATTTTTCTTATGTTGTAGTGAGTCCAGCCCCCGACCAGCTGAATCCGGGGGATCATATAACCCATCTTTTTTCCTGTTTGAAGATGTTGGAACTAAAAAGCTTAGCTGACATGCCCAGCTCCCGACCTCCAAGAGGATCTCCTCAAACCAGGCTCACTCCAGCTGGCAGGGTCGAGAGTGCCTCGAAGGGAGGCTCAACTCTTTTTGCTCCGAGACGGTCCCGCTATCAAGTTCTCACTAGTTGGTATGGCAGGCGTACCTCTCGTGGAAGCCCAAGTAGTACGGTTGTTTAGCTGACAGGGTAGTCGCTCCGAGACAGTCCCGCTATCAGGCTCTCACTAGCTGACAAGGCAGGCGTACCTCTCGTGGAAGCCCACGTAGCTTTGCTCCGATGACGGTCCCGCTGTCAGGCTCACACTAGCTTGTAGGGCAGGCATACATCTCATGAAAGCCCAAGTATCTTTGCTCCGATGACGGTGTCGTTGTCAGGCCCTCACTAGCTGACAGGGTTGGTGTATCTCTCGTGAAAGCCCAAGTATCTTTGCTCCGATGACGGTCCCGCTGTCAGGCTCTCACTAGCTGATAGGGCAGGCGTACCTCTCGTGGAAGCCCAAGTACCGTTACTCCTATGACGATCCCGCTGTCAGGCTCTCAGTAGCTGGCAGGGCAGGCGTACCTCTCGTGGAAGCCCAAGTACCTTTGCTCCGATGACGGTCCCGCTGTCAGGCTCTTATTAGCTGACAGGGAAGGCGTACCTCTCATGGAAGCCCAATTACCTTTGCTTCGATGATGGTCCCGCTGTCAGACTCTCACTACCTGACAGGGCATGCGTACCTCTCGTGGAAGCCCAAGCACCTTTGCTCCGATGGCAGTCCTAATGTCAGGCTCTCACTAGCTGGTAGGGTAGGTCATACCTCTCATGGAAGCCCAAGTATCTTTGCTCCGATGACGGTCCCGTTGTCTGGCTCTCACTAGCTGGCAGGGCAGGCGTACCTCTCATGGAAGCCCAAGTACCTTTGCTCCAATGACGGTCTTGCTGTCATGCTCTCACTAGCTGGCAGGACAGGCGTACCTCTCGTGGAAGCCCAAGTACCTTTGCTCCGATGACGGTCCCACTGTCAGGCTCTCACTAGCTGACATGGACGGCATACCTCTCGTGGAAGCCCAAGTACCTTTCTCCGATGACGGTCCCGCTGTCAGGCTCTCACTAGATGGCAGGGCAGCCGTACCTCTCGTGGAAGACCAAGTACCTTTGCTCTGATGACGGTCCTACTGTCAGGCTCTCACTATCTGACAGGGCAGGCAAAACTCTCGTGGAAGCCCAAGTACCTTTACTCCAATTACGATGCCGTTGTCAGGCTCTCACTAGCTGGTAGGACAGGCGTACCTCTCGTGGAAGCCAAAGTACCTTTGCTTTGATGATGGTCCTGCTGTTAGACTCTCACTAGTTGACAGGGCAGGCGTACCTCTCGTGGATGCCCAGTTCTTTTTACTCGGAAGGGGTCACTCCACTCGGGCTCCAATCAGCTGGCATGGCAGGTTGACCCCTCCGGGAGGTTAAGCGTTTTTTACCCAGAGGGGGTCTCGCCACCCAGGCTCCCATCAGCTAGCATGGCAGGTTACCCCTCCGGGAGCTTAAGTGTTTTTTACCCAGAGGGGGTCTCGACACACAGGCTCCCATCAGCTGGCATGACAGGTTGACCCGTCCGGGAGGTTAAGTGTTTTTTACCCGAAAGGGGTCGCGCCACCGAGGCTCCCATTAGCTGGCATGACATGTTGGACTCCCCGGAGAGGCTAAGTATCTTTTCGACCGCGCAAGAAAATTACACTCAGCGAATAAGTTGGGTTGGATGTTTCTTTCCGAGCTTATGCCAACCTCGAAAAGAGCGGGGATTGTGTACAACCCCGTATTTGCGAATAGTGGGCCCCAAGTAAGGCACAAGACTTAGTGCACATTTTTAAGTTTTTTGGGAGTTTTGCACTCCTGGAGGATAATTTTGGGTGGCCCTGCGTAATATACTAGTAGGGCGAGGAAATATTTATCTCCCCCGCGGCGCCTTTTGAAAAGTCACCTAGGCTCAGGCCCGCAGACCGCCCCAGCCCGCAAGTAGGCCGCAGCAGGCCTCAGCTCGCCAGACCGCCGCCTCGCCCAGGCCGTCATCTTGTCAGGCCTCAGCTCGCCGAGGCCACCGTCTCGCCAAGCATCAGCTCACCAGACCGCCGCCTCGCCCATGCCTGTGTCTCGCCAGGCCTCTGCTCGCTAGGCTGCCATCTCGCCATGACTCAGCTCGCCAGACCGCCGTCTCGTCAGGGCTTAACTTGTCAACCGCTGCGTCGCCCAAGCCGCAGTCTCGCCAGCCCTCATCTCGCTAGGGCTCAGCTTGCCAGACCGCCGTCTCGCACAGACCACCGCCCCAACCCAGCAGGCCGCAGCACGCCAGGACGCAGCTCGCCAAACATGCCACCTAGCTCACAGGTCGCCACTCCCAAGCTACCTCCCCCCCCCCCCCCCCGCCCGCGCTTCCCGGCTAACCGCCATTTTGCCCAGCTTGAGGGACTATCCATGGTGTACTGCAATTGGCCGCTTAGAACAACGGGATTTCGCTGTTGGCAGGCCAATCCGGGGGCATTTCGGTAATTTTCAGAGCAATGGAGTTTGGTTATTTGCAGGCCATTAAAATAAAACTATAAATAGGCCCTTAGGGGTGCCTTGGAGGGCATCACTTCTTCACTCTCTCTTCATCCTCCAAGGCACACTAGCTCAGCATTGGCTAGGGAGGAGGAGATCTCCATGGTCTTCCGAGTTTTAGGTGGGGCCTCCGCGCTAGAGCCGAGGGTCTGTTTCAAGTTTCTTGAGCCTTTAGTCCATGACATCCCCCTGAGTGTAGTAAGTGTGAGGCCACCCCTTTCAAGGGACCCCGAACTCCACGAGAGACCATGTTTTGGGTTTCAACATTTTGGTGCAGTGACCGTGGAGAGTGACCAGCATAGAAGATCTCGGGAGATTGTCATGGCTGGAGGTCAAGGAGGTAGTGATGACCTCGGCGAGCTCACCAGCCTAGAACCCTTTTTGGAGAGGCAAGAGTTCATGGCTTCCATCTAGGGCATCATGGAGATACTGCGAAGCATTGCTCCTCAGGGTGGCAGCTCCACCCCGACCCACCAGGAGCCAGCTCCCCACCTCTCGACGAGTTGACTCCTAGGGGTTTAGGAGAGATGACCCCAGCAGGGGGAGAAGGAAGTGCACCAGGAAGAAGGCCCGGGAAGGAGAGGATGGGAGATGGGGGCGAGCGAGACCTCACCGACGGGTAGTTGTTCATAGCCTATATATAGGCTTACACCACTCCATCTCCCTTTATTCAAGATTCAAAATTCAAAATTCAAAATTTAAAATATGATGGTTATATACACCCATCATAGCACATGAAATGAAATAATTAAAATAACACATGATGGTTATAAGCACCCATCATTACACATGAAATGAAAATTAAAACATGAAATAAATACATAAAATAAAATTGCTAAAATAATAAAATTATTAAAAATATATAATTATAATTATTTAATTTATAATTATATATTTTTATATAATGGCGGCGGTCGTCGATCCCATCCTCGAGCTTGCGGCAGCGATCGTCCCAATCGACGAACTCTCTCAGACGGGGATCAATGGCGGCCATGTCAGCAACATCTCCATAACCCGTTACGTTGACAGGTTCCAAGAGGAGATCATGGATGTCCAGGAGATGCCAGGGTATGCCCTCCAGATGGCATTCACGGTGGGGTTGTGCGAGGGGTTCTTCAAGATGAGCCTGACTCGAAAGTCCCCCTTTCCTTTGAGGAGCTGATGGAAAGGGTGGCTGAGGAGATAGCCATGGAGGCGGACAACCCGACATTTCTAAAGAAGTTGGCAAGGCTAACAAAGAAGGATTCAAAGGAGCAAGGTGGCTCAAGGCATCAAGAAGAAAGAAGGAGAGAGGAGCAGGGAGCTCAGGTGTTCTAGGGATAGGAGGGTCCGGAACCAGGCTGGAGGCAACAGGGAGGACCTGCCCAGGGTCCCAGAAGAGCTATCATCTAGGGTGGGGAAACTTTCATGGGGTCCAAGGGAGTTTCAACTTCTAGAGGCAAGCCCCAAGACAGCTCCTACCCCCACCACAACAAGCCTTGATAATAGGTGAAGGAGGAAGAGGCAACGAGAGAGACCGCCGATGTAATGCCCCCGATTTTTCTGCAATTATTTAATTCTCGTTTTCCGTTACGTTGACGCATTTCCGGCATGTGTCAATTGTTAGAGCGTGGTATTAGCTCTTTTGGTTCCTTGTGTGGAAAGATCCGCTAGCAAGCCGGGTCTGCTTTTGTGACCGGTGAGGCCTCTCGGGGGATGCTTGTGTTTTGGCTTCGGGTAGTGATAACCCGAGTTTTGATTGTCTAAAGTTGATTTTGACTTCGCCGTTGCGTTCGTAGCGTGGGTGTTTAGCTACGATGCGAATTTTGTCAGATTCCGAGGTGGTTCGGTTTCGGGTCGTTTTGGTGTGTTAATCTTTTTGGATATAAATAATAAATTATTAAAGCTTGAAACGATTTCCAGCGGTTTTTAGGTGTTTGTTGATGAGTACACATTTTACACTGCTTTTTGGACTCATCTGGGCCAGTTTTATCGTCTGAGCACTACACTTGAGAGCCATTATTGCTTATATTTGCTTACATGCCTATTTCACGATTAAGTGCACTATAGGCCCGTTTCTGTGTGCTTCTTGTTTTTCTTTGTTTTTGTTGTTCTTTAACCCTGTCTTGGGTATGTGGTGTGCACGTTTGGTGGCCTTTCTGCTTGTTCTGCTGGTGCAGGATTCGTGTGCGTGTTCCGAAACCGCTCGGGAGATCCCGACGATGCAGGAATACTGCGCACGACCACTGGACTTATTGCGCACGACCACTGGTCGTGCGCCACTGATCGTGCGCATTACATTCTCATTTTCCTAATCCTGTCCAGGTAATCGCACGATCAGTGGATTTAGTGCGCACGACCACTGGTTTTGCGCCACTGATCGTGCGCATGTATGCTGATGTTTTAATCTAGGTTGCAGGCCTAATTGGAAATTGCGCACGATCATCGATCGACAGTGCGCACGACCACTGGTCGTGCGCCACTGATCGTGCGTACTGCTTCTGCTGCCTCCGTATTTAAGGCCCTGCTCCGCGATTTAGGTCAACGCCTGTCATTTGCTGCGATAGGGGAGTGCGCGGGATTCGCCATTTCACTTCTCCAGCTGCTCCATCACCTCCACCTTCGTCCGGAGTCCATAGCCAACTTCTCCGAAGCTTTTCAAACTCTCCGGAGAAGCCCTCGGCCATTGACGACTACAACTCCAAGCTTTCCACCAGAGTTGGTGAAGAAGATAACCTAGAGAACGGACTTAAAGGCCTTCGAGGTGACAGCTCCTTGGTACCGGAAACTTCCTTGGACTGAGCCCGGAAGCGGATTGACAACTCGCTACTCCAGCCACGACCCGCGGTGGATCTTCACTCCCTTTTGGTTTACTCCTCTTCCCCTTTCTCTGTAGTATGGAATGGTTTAAGCATTGTAATGAACACTTCCATCCATGAACATCAAGTTTATTTTATATCTTATGGAATGTTAGTATTTTTCTTATGCTTGTGAGTAGTGTCTGTGAATGCGCCTCGCTCACCCCACATCCACTCCATTCCCATGCACTCAACACAAGAACACTTCCATCCATTAGCTTTGCGTCCACTCGCCCAACCGAAGTTCGGCATCGCGGCCGAAACACCCACTCCACCTTGCAAAGCGATGCCTTCGACCCGCATAGCTTTTACTAGTTTAGTAGATAAAACACCCACAATATCTCAAGTCCTCTTTTGACTCTTTTTTATATTTATAACTCTCATTTCAATATTTTCTGTACTGTTGCCGCTTCACGCTAATTGCATTCCTCAAGAGACCGACACTTGGGGATTTATTCCCAAAACTTTGTTACTTGTGCGACCGGTGCGCTTGCCAATTTACACGCATCAAGTTTTTGGCACCGTTTCCGGGGAATGCAACTGTAGAGCGACTCAGGATGACTGAGAGTATTGTTATAAGAGTTAGTGTTGTTTTTTTTACTGCTGTTTCTTTCTAGTGTGTAGTGTTTGCCACAATAAGAGATTTTGTCGCCTACGACCCAGAGATCAAACGTACTCTCCTAGCATGAAGACGCGCCGCAGCCATCACTTTTGCCCCAATGGGAGACCAGCTGAATATTGATGCAAGCAACTGAGTTGGAGGGATACCTCATGTCGACAAAAATGGCGACGAAAATGAAGTGAACCCTCCCCAGGTCCGCACCATGAGGGATTATACTACACCTACTGTCGGGAGCATATACCCCGGTTTCGGACCTGCTATCACCAATCCACAGTTCGAGATTAAAACAACTATTCTGAATATCATTCGTAACAACGCTCAGTTCTCCGGAATGGCCACTGAAGACGCCCATCTTTACCTTACAGAATTCTCTGAAATCTGCGCCACGTTCCGCTACGCTGGAATCCCAAACGAAGCAATCAAGCTCCGCCTCTTGCCTTTTTCATTAAGGGACAAAGCCCAGACATGGCTTCACTCCCTCCCACCTGGAACAACCACCACCTGGGAGGCTTTGACCACAAAATTCCTGGCTAAGTTCCATCTGGTGGATCGTATAGTGAGCATGAGGCGTGCAATAACCAATTTCCGGCAAGCCGATCAAGAAAGTTTAGCCGAAGTTTGGGAGCGTTTCAATGAGCTGGTGAGGAAGTGCCCTAATCATGGATTCCAAACGTGGAACCTTGTCGAAAGTTTTTACTTCGCTATTGATCCCCACCACCGAGCCATGATCGATGCCGCCTCCGGAGGAACCATCATGAATCTTGCTCCAGATGATGCTCTGAGAGTCTTACAAGACAACGCCACCCACAGCGCTTACTGGACCGCTGGAAGAAACATCCCATGAAGCACAAGTGGAGTGTTTGCCGTGGATATCCCCAAGCCTGCTCCTGCCACCCCAGTGATGGCAATCTCATGCCAAGGGTGCAGAAGCACCGACCACCACAGCTTCGAATGCTTAGGAGTTGAGGTATCAGACGAATCTTTGTTTATGAATGAGTCAGTTAATTTCGTAGCCAGTCAAAACAGGGGAGTGCCTTACGGGAATACATACAACCCGGGGGTGAGATATCACCCCAACTTTTCTTGGAATCATAAAGCATCTGGCCAAAGATGGCAACCGGGGCAGCATCAAAACGATGCGTATGCTTCTGAAAGCCAACCGAGGCCGCCTCAACCGAATTATTCCCAAGTCCCCCCCCCCCCCGCCCCGGTCGTAAAAAAAAGTTCTTTGGAAGAGATGTTCGAGAAGTTCGTTGAAATTTCCCAAACCAACATGACAAAACAGGTCGCCTCGATGCACAAATTGGAGGCACAATTGGGCCAATTGGCCCAAGTGGTTTCCGAGCGCACCCAAGGCACCTTACCTAGTAACACCGAAAAGAACCCCCATGAACAAGGTAAGTGCCTTGGGGAGGACAATTTGGGAAACCGCAACGAACTTATCCTCAATTGTAAAATCAATAACATCGAAACTCCAGCATTATGCGATTCCGGGGCATCCAACAACATCCTCACTTTGCAAGATGTTGCGAACATGCGCCTCCAAGTCGATATTGAAAATCGGAAATCGCTTATCTTAGCGAATGACAATTTGGTTGACACTAAGGGAGGTGTTCGGGAAGTTGAAATCGAGGTTAACGACAAAAGTATCACCACTGACTTCCAGGTTTTGGGACCAAAGGACAATAACTCTATTTCTATATTAGGAGTCCCGTTCCTGACAGCCAGTGGCGCATCCCTTGACTTTTCCAAAGGCCGTGTCACTTGGCCAAACGAAGAGTCCACCCTCGATAACACATCCATACCTTCCTCTCCCATCCAAAATAACAATTATCTGAGTGTCACAGATACCAAGCTGGATTCTGGTCTCCCAACTTTGGAAGCACATCTGGAGGAGACACCAAAGAAAGGCCACTCTCAGGAAGTCGATGAGAATCAAGTGCTGCTGGTCCACGACAAGATCAATTGTACCAAAGCCACAGCTGCCTTTATACTTCCCGCCAACTATGTTGCTGAGCATGGCGAACCAAGCTTTATTCGGGAGAAATCCCTAGACACTAATTTGTATAACTCGGTTAAACAATCTGTTGCTTGGGCAGATCTGGTTGCCGTCACGGTGCCGGATAGGACGCCACAAACCATGACACCATAAAACCCCACAGCCTACCTCCATTGGAAGTCTCCCACGGTGGAGAAACTGAAAGAGGCAAAGCGGTTACGCGCAGAGCGCTACGCTGCCTTTCGGCGCGAGAAAGAGTGCACTCGAAGCAAAGGGACAATGCCTACCCCCAATGCAAAAAGACAATCTGCTGTCCTCTCGCATTCCACCAGAGAGACTTACCATAAATCTGCTTATAGCTGATTGCACCACCCTCATTCCTCTTTCCATCCTCTTTCTCGCTTCTTTTTGAATGCTGGTTGCTCTATTTTAAGCTTGTTTCCTTTTTCTACTGCCAAGAACTATCTATTTGAACTGCTAATACAGGTATTTGTTCCACCTTAAGGACGGTAAACAAAAGGGCTTTCGGGAGACAACCCAAGTTGGACCGTTTGGTCCTATGCTGTGTTTTGAGTTCTGTCTATTTATTCATATATATATGTGTCCATATTTTGTTTGGCGTGCATACTTCAATCGCAGGTGCAGGAATATTTGAGGCACGACAACTTGGCCGCACTTGGACAACTCATTGCACTATTGGTATGCTCACTTTTGAGCATAGGTACTTCCTACCCTAGCTATTTTTCATATTTGGACTGCTTATTTTTATTAGTTGTCTACTTTAAGTTTGGGGGGGAGAGCATTCCTGTGGTCACTACACCATACTTTTTGTTGCATACCAGTTTCTTGTTTCATTATTTCTCGATCTCTGTTACACAGACTGAATCACCCATACGAGTGCGTTCTTATCCATGCGCACATCCCGAGTCCAATGTATTATTTTTGTGTAAGCTTTAAACTAGTAGTGCTGGCTTAGGATTTCAGGATTGAGTAGTTCGAAACTCATGCAGTGCTCATAATCGAGTACTCATGGTTTGTGTAAAACTAAGATAGAATTAATTTTTCTTTATGCTCGTAGCTTTATATTTTTCTGCAAACGTAACTATTGTTTGTACTACTCAAAATCTGAATCTGGAGTAATCGAACAATAATGTAGGAATGTGTGTAGCCGCCACTAGATTCGTATTGCTCGAGTCGGGAGGACGGATCATCTTTCTCGGTGGCTAAGAACTTGCCCTAAGCTACTCTCGAAGCATTGGTGCACGGTTAGTCAAGCGTAAGCATGACGTAGGCCTTCATTTTGGCTAGTTTGAGCCTTGTTTAGCCTTTCCTACCTGTTAACCGTTGCATGCCAAATTTATGCCTACCCTTCCTTTGATCCAGCTCCACTCACATTCACCAAGGCCTGAAGCTAAACCCACCATCGCAATCAAATGCTTGAGCTGATTTGTATTTTCTGTTTTGCCGAGGTTGTGATAGGTGGACATTATTTTTGGGGGTGCTGAATTCATTCACGTTTTGATTGCTATGTTTGGGGATTGCAAGCGCAGAAAGAAAAAATAAAAAAATAAAAAACCGATAAGCGCAAAAGAGAGAAAAATCTGAAAAAATTGCTTTGAGAATTCTATCCCCATCCTCTTTATTGATTTTGGTCGGGTTAGGCCGTGTTCACGCCCGGTTTTCAAGCTCAGTCTGGGGGTGTGTTCCCCCATTCATTTCTAAGTGGCTGTATTGGTTTAGATTTTTATTAGCTCGCTTTGGTTGCGTGTAGCCTTCATGTTTATCATTGACTACCAAGCCTTTGCCTAAGCCCCATTTTCTCCTACAAGTCCTACTGATTCACGCTTGAGTATAACCCGCATCGTGGAGAGAGTGTGAACGTGCAAGCATATGGTCCCCGACATTGGTGGATTCCTTTGGAGGTGATCCTGAGTCCCGAACTTTGGCAATGCTAACCTTAGTGACCTGCCTACTTTCTTCCTACACATGATCACAAGATTCTCCAGAATTCTAATTTTGAGTAATTACAATATGTAATTACGTCTGTCGAATAGTTTAAACTACGTCGTATAATTAAAAAGTTTTTCTATTATATCTTATATGCCCATGATGTATTTGATTTCTCGTCTTACTTCTTTTTGAAATTTCTGAGCCAACTAGCTATTTTCTAGTCCACGGAGTAATGATTTGCTCGTGACATGCAAATGGTTAAGTCTGGGGGTGTGATGAGTCCACATTTTACACTGATTTTTGGACTCATCTGGGCCAGTTTTATCGTCTGAGCACTACACTTGAGAACCATTATTGCTTATATTTGCTTACATGCCTATTTCACGATTAAGTGCACTATAGGCCCGTTTCTGTGTGCTTCTTGTGTTTCTTTGTTTTTTTTGTTCTTTAACCCTGTCTTGGGTATGTGGTGTGCATGTTTGGTGGCCTTTCTGCTTCTTCTGCTGGTGCATGGTTCGTGTGCGTGTTCCGGAGCCGCTCGGGAGACCCCGACGAAGAAGGAATACTGCGCACGACCAATGGACTTATTGCGCACGACCACTGGTCGTGCGCCACTGATCGTGCACATTACATTCTCATTTTCCTAATCCTGTCCGGGTAATCGCACGATCAGTGGATTTAGTGCGCATGACCACTGGTGTGCGCCACTGATTGTGTGCATATATGCTGATGTTTTCATCCAGGTTGCAGGTCTAATTGTAAATGGCGCACGATCATCGACCGACAGTGCGCACGACCACTGGTCGTGCGCCACTGATCGTGCGCACTGCTTCTGCTTCCTCCGTATTTAAGGCCCTGCTCTGCGATTTAGGTCAACGCCTGTCATTTGCTGTGATCGTGGAGTGCACGGGAATTGCCATTTCACTTCTCCAGCTGCTCCATTACCTCCACCTTCGTCTGGAGTCCATAGCCAACTTCTCCGAAGCTTTTCAAACTCTCCTGGCGAAGCCCTTGGCCATTGATGACTACAACTCCAAGCTTTCCACCGGAGTTGGTGAAGAAGATAACTTAGAGAACGGACTTAAAGGCCTTCGAGGTGACAGCTCGTTGGTACCGGAAGCCTCCTTGGATTGAGCCCGGAAGCGGATTGACAACTCGCTACTCCGGCCACGACCCGCGGTGGATCTTCACTCTCTTTTGGTTTACTCCTCTTCCCCTTTCCCTGTAGTATGGAATAGTTTAAGCATTGTAATGAACACTTCCATCCATGAAGATCAAGTTTATTTTATATCTAATGGAATGTTAGTATTTTTCATATGCTTGTGAGTAGTGTCTGTGAATGTGCCTCGCTCACCCCACTTCCACTCCATTCCCGTGTCTCACCCGATTGCACTCCACACAAGAACACTTCCATCCATTAGCTTTCCGTCCACTCGACCAACCGAAGTTCGGCATCGCGGCCGAAACACCCACTCCACCTTGCGAAGCGGTGCCTTCGACCCGCATAGCTTTTACTAGTTTAGTAGATCAAACACCCACAATATCTCAAGTCCTCTTTTTACTCTTTTTTCTATTTATAACTCTCATTTCAATATTTTTTGTACTGTTGTCGCTTTACGCTAATTGCATTCTTCAAGAGACCGACACTCGGGGATTTATTCCCAAAACTTTATTACTTGTGCGACCGGTGTGCTTGCCGATTTACACGCATCATCTGTTAGGGCTGATTAGATGTGTCCATGCACATATATATATAGCCTCAAGACAAAATCCAGACTCTTCATCGTCTCCCTCCTGGTAGTTATAACTGCTTCCTGTTCGAGAGGAAGAGAAAAACCGCCAACCCTGTACCCTTCAGACGCCGATTTTGGGAGCGTTAGTGGACGGAATTTGATTCCGAAAGTGGATTTGGAGTGCTCTCGCCTAGACCTTCATTCCTACGGTAAGAGATTCAATTTTCGTGGTGTTTCTAGAGGACTCAGAATTTTTTTGGTTTGAACCTTTTCCGCCATTAAAACCTTAGATCCTATTTAGGTGCTGTTGCGGCTGGAGACGAGAGAGAGAGGAAGGGCTGTGCAAGTTAATTTCTGGTTTTGAGGCAAGTGGTGCTCCTACCCTTGCCAAGCATTCTTCCCCTTTTCATGGTCATATTTACTATAATTTTCCCTCTTTCTCGAGATTAATACTTTACACTGTTTTTCCGTCAAAAGCATGTTAATCTTAAACCATTATGCCCCTTTATGTTTCGGTTTGCATTCTCTCAAGTTCTGAAACTCAAAACATCGGCTGGAGTACTGTAATCTTGTGTGTTTTATCAAATTGTTCCCTGTTAATCATTCAAATTGTTTCCTGTTAATCTCGGTTTGGGTAGAAATTAGCCTTTTAACCATACAATTTAATTACAGTGAGATTTCATACGTATATTACCAGTAATAGGTTTGGATTAGGCTAAGAAGTTTGGTCGGGAATGAAGTTGGAGGTACATGAATGCTGTACTCTTCATGCAGCCAGTTCGACGACCTCTGGCTGCTTGAGATCGACAAGGATCGTCGACCTGAGTTCGACGATGATCGTCGAACTGAGATCGATGATCCCTGGCTCTTGAGATCGACGAAGATCGTCGACCTGAGTTCGACGATAATCGTCAAACTGAGATCGACGATCTTTGTTGCCTGAGTTTGACGATTTTTTTACGGCCTGCATGTATCGCAAAAATCATCGAGCGGAATGCAACATTTTCCCTTGGCCTGCGTTTATTGGAATATCGTCGAATGTCGTTAGACGATTTTTCTCGTGGCCTATGTTCGGCGAAAGGTAAATCGTCGAACGGCGTTCGACAATATTATTCCCGTGGCCTGTATTCTAAGTTTTTCTGTGGTCTGCGTTTAACGGCAAATCGTCGAACGGAGTTCGACGATTCCCCGTGGCCTGTGATCGACGAAAGGCAAATCGTCGAATGGAGTTCGACGATTGCCCGTGTCCTGTGATTCGACGAAAAGCATCGAGCTGCGTTCGACGATTTTCCTGCGTTCGACGATTTTGTTCCAGCGCTCGATGAAAATCGTCGAGTTGCGTTCGACGATTCCTGTAGGCAGAAATTTATTTCTTTTCAACAACCTTTCTTCCCGAGTGATTACCTCCTAGGGGAAATGTTTTGTCGGCCTTTCGTTCTTCCTTTGTTTTGAGGGCCGAATCGTTGGTTATGGCAGGTAGTGGTATTTTAGCGCTCTAAAGGAGTGGGATGTTTTGTGTGCGAGGCGTGGCAGCCACTTTTTAGTCCCAGGTACAGGCTGGGCTTTTGCTGTCGCCGCCACCCTTTTTATCCCAGGTACGGGCTGAGTTTGTTGTGGTTTTGTGCTGACAGTGAAATTTTATTTTTGTTGGAACTGTTTGTTTGGGGGACTGTTTTTGGTCACCAACGCACGTCCATGATGATTTACTACTGCCATTACTCACAAATTAGTAATATTAGGTGTTTCTTCCTGGTAGAATGCAGCTTAATGTGGCAAGTTTTCCATGTCTTTTGCCTTATAGCCTTTGCAGGAATTGAGCAAGGCTTAGTGTTGTTGCTTGGTGATTGGTGTATTTTTGGCTTACCTTGGACAGTGCTTGTTTTTACTGTCTTGTTTTCTTGCACTCCTGTTCCTTGTGATTTAATACTCTAATTCTGATTTTTTCCACTTTTACTTGCTGAGGTGTTCTTTTCTTTTCTTAATGCCTCGGGTTCTGACTAGTAGCCGAGTAGACGGCTAGATTTGCTGTGGTGTTGCTGGTGATCCCTTGAGTTGTAGGGATCTTTCTCTTGGTTATTATGAGGTAGTTTTTCTGCTTTTCTTACAGACATACATGCTTGCTAGTGGGTTCGTGTTAGTTTGTTGGCGCCCACTGGTAGTTTTACCTTATGATGCTAGATATGTTTCTTTTACTGCTATCTTTTCTAGAGATAGTCTACTTGCTCTTGGGAATATTTATGCTAGGTTGCTAGTTACTTTTAAACCTAAAAGCACTATAATATGTAAATCTCATGATCAGCATGTTTTATAAAAAATCATACACTACTTTCCAAGCAACGTAAAAAGATCGTTTTCCTACTTATAATATACTATAAATCTAGAGTTTTGCATAGTATAAGTTGACCTCGTGGGTCACTTATGCACCCTCATAGGATGTCAAATATAAATAAAGTATTTTTCTTTTCATATAAATATAGTTTTATACTGTGCACTAGATGATCCACCGAGCCGAGGGATACGGCCCTTAAAATAAAATCTGATTTTCTAATCATTAAACTTAAGAAATTTTCATAGTCTCGTTAGATGGTGTTCGCCTGAGCGTCGACAGTTATCCCCTGCTCGACGTGGCATCACGACGCGTGTTTTTCTCATACTCTGATACTTCTTGAATTCGGAGAAAAATGCGGGTTGTGATAGTTGGTATCAGAGGGAGGTTGCTTGACAATTTGTCGGGCAACTTTTCCTTGTAGGTATTAGGTGTTTAGCATCATATCATACACACACCGATATGTCATCAGCACATCTTGGCTGAAGCACGAACACTACACTCATAACATAACATGAAGTATACAGGACATATTATGTAGTATGGGATGCATAATATGTGTTTGTATATGGATCCACCATATGAGGCAACATGTGAGGGTTATGTAGTATGGGATGCATAACCTCACCACATGAATGCGGATAGCACGTTTTCTCTTTTCATTGCATGGAAATGTTATGTAGTATGAGATGCATAACATTTTCATGTGTATGCCGCCCATGACATGCATTAAGGTCTTTTTTCTAGAATGTATAGCACATCATGCATAGCATAACATTTCATAAGCACAACGTGCCAAGCTAAAGTTTTGCATGATGACATATGTACACGCATGGTTTTGAGTCAAAAAGAATACAAATACATGCATTCATGGTTTAGGCACATGAGTTAGTATGATGGTGGTGAACCATCTTAGATTAAGCATAACATCATCACGGTAAAAACAAATCCCAGAGCAAGTTTAGCAGTTGAAGTTCATATTTAAGTGTGTTTGTCTGTACCGGGTAGTTTTGTTCTAGCTATTAGGCTTGGTTTTGTCTCAATCTTGTGCGATTATAGGATGGCGAGACGTCCTGCGATGAGATCGACTCCCCAATCAGAGGGTGAGTCATCGGGAGCGTAGAGTGAGGCATTGATAGAAAGCCTGCGATAGAGTAATAAGGCCTTATCGGGGCAGGTAGTGGATATGCATGCTCAGATTCAGTCTCTTGTAGCAGTGGTGGCGGGACAGAATCCGAGAGTTCAGGACCCTGCTGAGGGTGTAGTTGTTCCTACCCCTCCTGCTCCTCCTGTGCCTTCGGTTGTGGTGTCCCCGGAGATGGCGTTCATATCCCAGTTTCAGCGGCTTAGGCCCCCTACTTATGATGGGCAAGCAGATTTCATAATTTTGGATGACTAGCTGATTTCCATTGAAGAGATGTTCTCTTACTCTGGGATTGCGGACGATAAGAGAGTGATGCTCGCTTCCTACCAGCTCAAGGGCTTAGCCAAGAGTTGGTGGCTGAGGGAGAAAGAGAGCTTGGTGGCAGGTTGCACTTGGGAGTCATTTAAAGTGATGCTGTTAAGTAAGTTTCTACCTTCAGTCGAGCGGGACCGGCTAATGAATCACTTCCTTCATTTGAAGTAGAGGAAACTCACGGTTAGTGAGTATGAGATTGAGTTTAGCAAGTTGAGTCGGTTTGCTCCTAGTCTGGTGAGTGTTGAAGCAGTTCGAGTTAAACGGTTTCTGGGTGGACTAAGAAGCGACATTCAGCAGTTAGCGAATGCCTACGGAGCAGTCAGTTATGCCAGCGTGGTTGAAGCTGCCTTGAAGGTCGAGGCCATTGAGAATGCCAAGAATAGAGGCCAGCAGATGAGGAAGGATAAGTGGAATTCCGGTGGAGGGAAGAGCCCCCAGGAGCCTGATGCTGTCTCGCGAAAGAAGAACAAAGAGGTTTGCAGCTTCTGTGGTCGGCCAGGCCACCCCTTTGAGAGGTGTTTCAAAAGGTTGGGAGCGCAGAAGAAGGAACAGGTGCCTGTGATTCAGGGTGCTCCCAGAGGAGACTCGGTGTGTGCCTTGTGCGGAAGGAAGTGACATGATGTTGCCCGTTGCTGGTTAAAAGATAGAGTCTATTTTTAATGTAGGCAGAAGGGTCATCTCAAGACAAGGTGCCCACAGATCCAGCCTATTTTGCAGTCAGTTGCCCTCCAGGCTTTGCCACCGCCTCAGCAAATGGATAAAGGAAAGGGGAAGCTGAATGTGCTTTCGGCAGATGAAGCGCAGACTTCGACCCAGGTTATCTCAGATTAGACTTCTCCCTAGCCATTTTGTCATGTTCCCTTTTTGGTTTTAGTTTTTGTTTTAGCGTTTGTTGCCTTAGATGCGTGCACAATTTGTTGGACGATTTAGGGTAAACAACCGCTGGGCGCGTGTTCTCTTCGACTCCGGTGCTACCCACTCGTTTGTGGCTAGAGCCTTCATGGAGCGGTTCTGTTTGGGCCTAGATCGTGTTGGTGGTGTCTTTTGCGTTAAGTTTCCCCCCGGTGACTCTATGGTTTCAGACCTGGGTGTCTATGATTGTCAGATTTTGTTGGGGGATTTTCTAGCAAAGGTAGATCTAAATGTGATTGACCTGGAGGACTTCGATGTTATCTTGGGCATGGATTGGTTGTCCAGGTACGATGCAGTTATCCAGTGCAAGGGTAAGCGCTTGGACTTCGTCAAAGACAACGGTTAGCCCGTGAGCGTTTATGGGTATTCTCTCCAGGAGTCTCCAGTCATTTTTGTGGAACGTGCTCGGAAGTTGCTTAATTCTGGCTGTTTTGCCTGTGTGGTCTCTCTGGTAGGGACAGTTGTTAGTGTGCCGCGTTTGGAGGAGATTCCTGTGGTGTGTGACTTCTATGATGTGTTTCCTGACGATCTTCCCGTTCCTCCATCTGATCGAGATGTCTAGTTTGTTATAGATTTGGAGCCAGGCATGCATCCTATTGTGAAGGCGCCATGCCGGATGGGCCCGCGAGAGCTGGAAGAGTTGCGAATCCAGTTGGATGAGATGTTGCCAAAAAGTTTCATCAGGCCGAGTTCGTCTCCTTGGGGTGCGCCTGTTCTGTTTGTAAAGAAGAAAGACGGGTTGATGAGGCTATGCATCGACTATAGAGAGCTGAACAAGGTTACTATTATGAACAGCTACCCTCTGCCTCAGATTGATGATTTATTTGACCAACTGCGTGGTAGTGCCGTGTTTTCCAAGATTGACCTTCGTTCGGGCTATCACCAGTTGAGGATTCGGGAGTCAGATGTTCCGCGGACGGCGTTCTGCTCTCATCATGGGCATTTTGAGTTTTTGGTTATGTCATTTGGTTTGACTAATGCACCCTCAGCTTTTATGGATTTGATGAACATAGTTTTCAAGGATTTTCTATATAAGTATGTGATTGTCTTTATAGACAATGTTTTGGTGTACTTTAAAGATGCAGAGGAGCATGATCGACTGGTCTTGGCAACTCTGAGAGACCATAAGCTTTACGCCTAGCTGAGCAAGTGTGAATTTTGGTTGCCTCAAGTTTCTTTTCTGGGCCCCGTGGTTAATAAGGAGGGAATATCGGTGGACCCAGAAAAGATCGTTGTTGTTATGGAATCGGGGAGACCTGTTACTCCCAGAGAGATCAGAAGCTTTTTGGGCTTGGCTGGCTATTATAGAAGATTTGTAGAGGGATTCTCTACCTTGTCTGCACCGTTGACCAAGTTGATGCAGAAGAATGTAGCCTTCATATGGGATGGCAAGTGTGAGGAGGCGTTTGAGGAACTAAAAAGAAGGTTATGTTCACCTCCAATTTTGTCTTTGCCTACTGAAGGTAATGAGTATGATATATATGTGGATGCGTCGCATGTCGGACTGGGCTGCATATTGATGCAGGGCGGGAAGGTGATTGCGTACGGGTCAAGACAGCTAAAGACTCACGAGAGGAACTACCCTACGCATGACCTGGAGTTTGCAGCTGTGATCTATGCGCTGAAATTGTGGAGGCCTTTGTTGTACGGCGCGCAGTGCAAGATTTTTACTGATCACAAGAGTTTAAAATATGTCTTCACCCAGAAGGAATTGAATCTGCGCCAACGGCGATGGTTGGAGTATGTGGCCGACTATGATGTTGAAATCAAGTACCATCCGGGCAAAGCTAATGTGGTGGTCGACGCCCTGAGTCGGAAGTCAGGGAAGATTTTCAATCTCTCTGCAGAGCGTCTAGTGGAAGAGTTCCTTTTGATAGACATTTCTGTGGGAAGCTGCGATTCGCAGTGTAGTTTTGCAGTGGCAGAACCTTCGTGGATTGCGCTTACGAGACTGCATCAGAAGGATGATCCCTATCTTCTGCATTTGAATCATCGAGCTGAGAAAGGTGAATTACCAGATTTCTCTATAGATGATGCAGGTACCTTGAAGTACCGCGGCAGTTTTTGCATCCCCGCTGCTGGAGATATCCGGGATATGGTGTGCAGGGAAGCCCACGGATCTAGTGTTGCCTACCATCCAGGGTCTACCAAGATGTATCATGATTTAAAGCAGATTGTATGGTGGTATGGGATGAAGGGAGACATATCCAGATTTGTTTCTGAGTGCCACAATTACAAGCGTGTGAAAGCCAACCATGGGAAGCCTGGTGGCAAGCTGACTCCCTTGGAGATTCCGACTTGGAAGTGGGAGAGTATCTCGATGGATTTCATTACAGGCTTACCGAGATCTCCTAAGGGGCATGATTCAGTTTGGGTGATCGTAGACAGATTGACGAAATGTGCTCACTTCATACCATTTAAGATCGACTACCCGATGAGGAAGATAGCCGAGCTGTATTTGGATGAGGTTATCAGATTGCATGGTGTACCCGTAAGTATCATATCGGATCGAGACTCCAGGTTCACGTCTCATTTTTGGAAGAGCCATCAAGAGGGGTTGGGTACAGATTTGAGGTATTCCACAACTTATCATCCGCAGACCAATGGTCAGACGGAGCGAGTAAATTAGATTGTGGAAGATATGATTCGATGCTATATTCTGGACCACGGAGGAGCGTGGGATGAGCGCTTGCGGCTTATGGAATTTATGTACAACAACAGTTATCAAGAAAGCTTGCAAATGGCTCCTTTTGAAGCTTTGTATGGGAGGCGCTGTAGGACTCCCTTGTTTTGGGCTGAGGTTGGCGAGAGACCTTTGTTGGGTCCAGAAGCGCTCGAGGAGATGGAAACTACTGTGAAGCTTATTCAGGAAAAGCTTCGGATAGCCCAGGAGAGATATGAGAAGAACGCCAACCGGCATAGATCGGACTTGGAATTTGTTGTGGGGGACTCGGTGTTCTTAAAGGTTTCCCCATTGATCGGAGTCAAGCGGTTTGCAAGAACAGGAAGTTGGACCCGAGGTACGTGGGCCCGTTTTTGATTGTTGAGCGGATTGGGTTATCAGCTTATAGGCTAGTTTTGCCCGTGAATTTTCCTGGCGTGCATGATGTCTTTCACGTCAGACAGCTGCGGAAATGTGTGCAGAATGGCTGGCAGGTTTTGGATTTTGTGCCTCAGTTGGAGCCGAATCTTTCTTATGTGGAGGTGCCTGTCCGCATTTTGGATGCTCAGGGTCGTGTGTTGCGGAGGAAAACTATTCCTATGGTTAAGGTTTTGTGGAGGAACCAGGATGTGGAAAGCAAGACTTGGGAGCTAGAGTCAGCGATAAGGAAGGCTTACCCTCATCTGTTTCCCTGATCTTGTGCCTAGTATGTTTTGTGCTCTCTTTTATAGACCCTTCTTGGCTATTTCTCTCTCCTTCTTGATAGGAGTGTTGTTTGTAAAGTTTCGAGGCGAAACTTTCTTTTAGGGGGAGTGGCTGTAACGTCCCGGGTTTTTCTGTATTTTGTTTGATTTTTGATTTGGCGTTACGATGATGCTTTTCCGGCCTTTCACCATTGTAAAGCGTGGTCTTAGCTCTTTAGGTTCCTTGTGTAGCCTGGTTGTAGCCTGTTAGCAAAATTCCCCAGCTAGCTAGAGTCTGTTTTGGTGACTCGGTTGGGACCTCTTAGGGAATGCTTGTGTTTTGTCTTCGGGAGGTGTTAGCCCGAGTGTGTGATCGTCGGATGTTGTTTTCGACCTCGCTATTATTTTCGTAGCTTGGGTGTTTAGCTACGGTGCGAGTTTTGGTCGAAGTCCGAGATCGTTTGTTTTCGCGTCGTCTCGACGTTTGTTATGTTAGCTGTAATATTTGATGTGTTGTGCATGGCCTGGTGTGGTCGGGCTTGGTAGGCTGGTGCCTTGTTTCTTTTTTTAGTTAAGAAGTTTAGCTGAGTTTTTTGTGTATGTTTGGGTGACACGGCCTGGGATACGGGCGTGTCCCAGGGCGTGTCGTGCTTGGGTGGAGCTTTTGGGTTACGTGGTCGACGAAAATCTGTCGACATTTTCTTTCGAGTAAGTACACGACCGTATCACGGGCGTGTCGTATCTGACACGGGCGTGACACGGGGCGTGTCTCTCTCTGTTTGACGATCGGCGCTAGACAATCGTCGAGCGGTGTTTGAGTGAGTACACGACCGTGTCACGGGCATGTTGTATCTGTCACGGGCGTGACACGGGGCGTGTCTCTCTCCGGTCGACGATCGGCGCTTGACGATCGTTGAGCGGTGTTTGAGTGAGTACACGGCCGTGTCACGGGCGTGTCGTATCTGACACGGGCGTGACACGGGGCGTGTCTCTCTCTGTTCGATGATTGGCGCTCGACGATCGTCGAGAGATAGTTGAGTGAATAAACGGCAATGACACGGGCGTGTCGGACCTGATACGGGCATGTCACGGGCGTGTACGGGGCGTGATCCATATTTTGTTTCTCCTGAGTGCTTCCTTTTATGCCGTAAGTTGTTTTTCTTCCTCATTTCTTCGTTCCCGATTCTGGAGAAGCTTCCAGCGAAAGGTTTTGTGAAGAGGTGGTGTTGGGTTTTGGCCGGCGATTTGCGGGAGGGTTAGAGCTCGATATTTCTCGTGCGATAGCGGATTTGGCTTGCTCTCGTCTAGATCTTCCCTTCCATGTAAGTCATTCTTGATCTAGGGCTGATTCTAGGAGTTAAATTTTTTTTTCTTTTCTTCTTCTCTAAATCTTTGCTCTTGACCCGTGGGTGGCCGATCTTGCCGCCAAAGCCAGTTTTCGTGTTGCAATCACTGCACCTTGGTGGTAAGGCAAGTGGCTCCTTGCCCTTGCCAATTTGACCCCTTTTTTACCTAGTTACTTTGCTATATATCGTTCTTAAAATTCAGCCATGTTCGATTTAGGTTGTCTTGGAATTTTGGCTAGTCTTTTTTATTATTATTCGCGGCTTGGTATCCAGTGGATAGCTAGAGGTAGTGTATGACTGCGTTTAGTTGTAGTTTAAGTATAGTTGCGATAGCCCCGAGTAGATAGGGTAGAAGGGAGAGTTGGAATTAAATCTCCAACTCTCTGTTTCCACGCGTTGAGAGAGTTTAGGCTGCGGTTTTAACTAAAATTTACATTTATCCTAAGTAGAAAGCGTGGACAATGTTGGGTGAGCCGAGTTCACTCAACGCCGTCATCCAGCGTAGGTTTTGCGGCTAAGTATTTTGGAATCAAGTGAGTGGAGCTTACTCAACGCCGCGTCGAGTGGGCTCGACGTTTCTGCCTTGAGTTCGTGTGTTTCCTTAGGATTGTTACTGTCACTTTTCCCTACGGGGGTGTTGGGTGTTCGACTAGTTTTTGCATGCCGACTCTTGGGTTGTGGCAGGTGGTGGAGTTTTGGTGACTCTGGAGGGGTGGTTTTATGTGGAGAGTTGTGGCCACCACCTTTTGCCTTGGCCTGGGTTGGTGTGTGGGACCCTAGAGCTGCCACTGTTTGACCCCTTAGCCCTTTTTTTGGATCTAGTTTTGGTTATGTACTCAGATCAATGTTTTGACCCCTGCCAGTAACCAACAAGTTAGGACTGTTAGTTCCTTTCTTATTTTATGGCTATTTCTTTTGGCATATACGTACATGTCTTGTTGCTGTTGCAGGCTCTTTTGTACGGCATGTTGCTTTTATTACTAACACTTGGTGTGCTTTTGCTATTCTTCAGATAGTGTTCTTTTCTTACTGTCATGTCCTTTCTTTTACTGATAGCATTTTGTTGCCGAGTTGGTAAACCCTTCTTATTTGCTCATAAATCTAATGCTCTATTTACGTTTTTGATTATTTTCTTGCTGAGGTGTTCTTTTCTTGAATGCCTCAGGTCCAGGTTGTAGCCAGTTGAGCGGCTAGTTCCTTTGGAGGGGCTTGCTTGTGGCCTCTTGGGTAGCTGAGATAGCTGATCCTCGATTTTTGTGAGGTAGTTCTTTTCCTTTCTGTATAGACATACATACTCACAAGTGGGTTCATGTCAGGTTGTTGACGCCTACTGGTGGCTTACTTGCGATGCTGGGTATGAACTAAAACTGCTATTTTGCCTTTTTGTGGTTGTTTACTTGCTTCTGGGGATGTTTTATGCTAGGTTGCTTGTTAGATATTTTTAAACCCTAAAAGCGTTTCTATATGTATCTCATGCATGTCATATTTATAAAAGTAAGACACTACTTTTCCTTTAGCGTAAGGACTACATTTTTATATACTATACTAACCTTAGAGTCGTGCATACCATGAGTCGTCCCTCGGGGACACTTATGCTCACTTCGGATGTCAACTCAACTTAACCAAAGTATTTTTCGCTGCATATAAATATACTTTTAATTGTGGACTAGCTAGTTGACTATGCCGAGGGATACGACCATTAAGTATAACTGGTTTTCTTTCATATTAAACTATGATTTTCCTTAAAATCTAAGGTCTGGAATTTTACCTGAACGTGTGCAGTTATCCCCTACACGGCGTGGCATCACGACACGTATTTTCTCTTGCTCTGATATGATGTAATCGTCGAGAAAATGCGGGTTGTAACATAGTCACCATAACTAAGGTGGCTTATGTTGAAGGTTTGCAACACAACCTTATAAGCATAAGCAAACTCTCTAATCTTGGCCAAGTGACCAAGAGGTCATTTTGACAGGTACTAGGTGTTGAATTATTTATTGCTTGAACATTCTATGTTTAAATACAGACTCTCCTATCTGTCTAATGGCAAATTAGAAAGCCTCTTATTGTGTCCTGTGACGCAAGAGGATAGCCCATGTAAATTACAAGACTATTGGCAAGCCCTTCAGTCATGATCTAGTTAGTAATCGTCCCAATGTGAAGTGCTCCAAGTAGGGCATTTGCTCTACTTGTCAAAAGGGAAAGCAGAAAAAACCTTCCTTCAATGGTATTGGGATCAAAGATTCTGTGAGGTGTATACCTCCTGCATATACACTTCTTTGGTCCTATGCCAGTTCATATTCTTTGTAGGAAGGTCTATACCCTTGTGGTGGTTGATGACCTTTCCAGATTTTCTTCGGTATTCTTCCTCAAGATAGAATGAAACCATTGATATCTTCATTAAGTTTGTCATGCAAATTCAGAATGAGTTCAACAGCTCTGTGGTCAAAATCATAAGTGACCATGGAACTGAATTCCATTCTGATAGCATGACAAGGTTCCGTGAAGCGCATGTGATTAATCAAATATCCTCTTCACCTAGAACACCCCAGCAAAGTGGGATTGTTGAGCGGAAAAATAAAACTCTCATAGAGGCTAGTAAGACCCTGTTGAGTGACACATCTCTCCCAGAATATTTCTGTGCTGAGGCAGTCAACACTGAACGTCATTTCCACAACAAAGCCTCTATCACCAAATGACACAAGAAGACTCTCTATGAGATGTTGAAAGGCAGAAAACCAAATCTGGGCTATCTCAGAATCTTTGGTAGTAAGTGCAATTAATGAGTACGATTTATATACGGTTTTCCGGACTCATCTGGGCTTATTTTCATGCTTGTGAACTACCTTTTCGTTGGAAAAGTCATATTTTTTTTAGGTCTTCACTTAACCAATAGTGCATTATTTTGGCCCAAAGTGGTGTGTGATTACGCACTCTTGTGTGGAGGGTAAGTTTGTTTTGTCGGTGGTCGAGATGTAGGGAATTCCAATTCTAGTTCCTGTGTAAAACGCACGGTCGTGTGAAATTCTTCGCGCACTTTTTTTAGTGTAATCGTGCGTTATACACAACAATCATAGGACGTGTATTGTTACCCATGAGTTTTGTTCCCGCATGGTTTCAGCCAAACCGTGCGAGAATGAATCACACGGTCTGCATATTGTTCTCGAAATTCGTGCTCTCTATGGTTAATCATGTGATTTATTTACGCACGGGCAGAAGTGCCAATGCGCGAGTAAAACGCACAGATTCACCTGCTTACCAGGATTTCCAGCTCTTTGGGGTTAATCGTGCATGTTCCTTCACGCACGGGCATATGCGCCCGTACGTGAGTAAAATGCACGGTTCCTCTTTTGTTATCTTATTTTCCAGCACTCTGTGATTACCCGTGCATTTTTTATTTCACGCATGCGCATACGTGCCCGTGCGCGAGTAAAATGCACGGGTCAACGTATATTCCTCGCAGGCAATGTTCTGCGCGTTAATAACGTATGGTTAACACACGGTTGTGCGCCAAACCGTGCATGACTATTTTTCTGACCTGCATCTATTTAAGCACAAATTTTCTTCCAAATGTGGAGTTCCGCTTTCCTACCATTCCTTCCACCGTTTTAGTGCAAAACTCTGCCTTTCTACCTTTGCCCTTTATCCTCCACTAAGGAGAGAAGCTTCGACAATGCTCGCGAAGCTTACCTCTCCCCGGTGATTGCACTCTTGGCTTGTTCCTTCACTTCCTTCCTCTATTGAAAGTTTTGACGCCATATCCATCAAGCAAATGGAAGCTTGCAACCTTCTTCCGGATCATGACACGAAGAAGATGGGTCCATTGGAGGGTAGTGACAACCTTCTCTATTCCGGACGTAGTTAAGAACCGAGCTTCGATGCGGATTGACAACCCGTCGACTCCTTCCACCACTCCTCGACGAGCCTTCAGATTCGGTCGATTTCTTGACTTGTTCTTACTTTATTACTGTATATGCGTGGATAAACCTTTATATGTAGTTGATGTGGCACTTTAGTTGTAAGCGTTATTAGTTTCATGTCTATGTGAATCTTTATCGTTTTACCACTTTAGTTTCTTGTGCATCACCCATATTTCCACCCGCCACCATAGTTGGTATTGCAGCTCTAGCGATCGCTATGTGTGCGCATTGCGAAGATGTGTTTCCGACCATAATTTCGTTGTTCTACTCATTCGCTATGCCTACATTTTCCTCCATTCTGCCGAGCGAAGCAGCGCATAGTGGCCTGCATAGGAGTAGATTTAATTAGCTTTTATTTTCTTTCTTCTAAAATCAAAACCCTTAGTGACCTCGACCTAAGGACTTCAATCTCAAGTCATCCTTGAATGACAACTCCACCTTGCGGTGTTCCTTGAGAGATTCGATACTTGGGAAAGTCTCCTCATTTTATATTACTTATATGAGCGATACAATTGTCGTAAGCTCATCAAGTTTTTGGCGTCGTTGCCAGGGAACATTGCCGTGTGAGTTTTCTGAAAGGAAGACTTTTGATTTTTATTTTTTTATTATTTTAGTTGCTTACCGTTTCCTTTGTTTATTTCTTTTTTGTCTCATTTCTGATTTTTGATTTAGAATGCGTGTTCGTGTTGTTTTTATTCGAAGTTGTGTTGCACCCATTGGGTAAATATTTTTGTTCGCGATGTACTCTGTTGCTGAGTCCCATCTATATGACACTTTGCGTTGATACATCGATGCCTTGGCTGTTTTAAATGTCGAGCCTCGTGTTAGGTGTTTGTTATGTCAAGGTATAAGCCACATGTTGAATGATTGCCCCTATCTTTGCAAGCCTTCTCTCTCTGAGGGCGTCTGTGCAGCAACACCCCATTTTTGGAGGACTACTGTGACAGGCCTACAAAGGTGTTGTCGGGCCCATACACTGACATCACACATCTTGCTCGTTTTTTGCCCATTGAGATTACCGATGAATCTCTCGCTGCTTACAGATCTTTCATGGGTCACTCGCTCCCTTTCTACGAGCTTCCCTTAAGTGATGATGATCACTATGGAGTTAGCCAGCAAAAAGAGGATCAGGAACACATGGGTACTCATGTATGGGACATAGAGATTGTTCCCATCGACGGGGACGTGTCGGCGGATGATTTAGCGATGGGGCCTGCTCATTCAATGTTAAGTTTTGAGAGCATTTTTCCCCCTCCGTAGTTTTTGTATGATCATGTTACTCATTTTTTGTGTGAGTCGGCTGATGGTGTCATATTTGTTGGAGATTCGGTGTCTGTAGTTGCATTGAACTTAGATGAGGATTCTACTATCTCCGAAGGAGAATGTGGATCTTCGGAACACTATGCCGCACCCCGGTGGGATGAGGATTATCCCCTTTTTGATGAGGAGGTTTGCAACTCCTTATTGGACGATGTGGTCCCTCTTACCACCGCGGACCTCGAGTTCTCGGATTCCCCCTGATATGAATCATATGATACTGATAGTGATCTGTGCTCGGATCCTGCTGAGAGTGATACCGGGATCACTCTCCTGTATTCTTTACATTTTAGTTTTTCCTCTAATTTATTACTTGACCCCCCCCCTTTCTTTATCTGAGCCTGTGTGGGTTGAGTATCTGCGGGTATGTTGGGATGACGATGAGCCTTATGCTCAAGCCATCGGCGAGTGCTTCTGCCCATGTGAGAAGGTTCCTACCTCCTTCGCAGCGGAAGCCCCTATCGTCGACATGGTCAGCTACAGACCTGCGGTGGACAATGCCTTGCTAGGCAAGGATCTAGCTTTTGATGAGATTATTGAGGACCAGTGCTCCTCCTCTTCTTGTTTCTGATTTCCTCGACCCGAGTTGTGCAATTATTATTATTTAGGTATAGGTATAACTGCATTATCTTCGTAGCGGTACTCTCTACTGCAACGGATATTCGAACAGTTACCTGTGCATCTTTTGTTTCATAGGAACATTATCTAGAACTTTTCGTTAGCTGAATAAGTTGTGCTCTGTGGAAAAAACCCAAGTACTTATCTAGGAGTAGGTATAGTTAGTTTTTTTACTGTTTTTTAAAAATTTGTTTTACGTGTTGTATAGCTTGTTTTAGCTTTAATGCATGATTGCGAGAATTTTGCGTGTTTGCGCCTATTTTGGGGAGATTGCCTAGTCTCGCGGGAGGTTCATTATTTTATTTGCGGTTATTTTTGCAGGATGAGGCTTCCTAGAGAAAATTAGTTGAATCTGGCTATTTGTTCAATACACACGGTTTGGGAAAAACGTGTGCGGCATAAACACACGACCGTGCATTTTTTTTTATAAAAACGCTCGGTGGAGTGCTTTGTACGTGCGCTGGCCCTAGCTCCCATGTCATTGCTGCAACCACCCACTTCTCCTCCATTTTCTCCAGCGAGATCTCTCTCTTCTCTTTTGAATCCTCCCTAATTTCTCCACTTTCTCCACTCCCCACTCTCTCTCTTCTTTTCCATGGGATTTATGCGGGTGGTTAGCAAGTTGTGCGGCTCCGGTGGTGCTTCCTCCTCCTCTAGGCGTAATTCGGCTCCTGTGGAGTCGGATGAAGCTCCGGTTGTGCCGGTTGATACTGAAGAAGCAGAGTGTATGCTTCGATTTGGGTTGCCTGATATGGTCACACGTTTTGATAGGTTGGTCCAGAAACCATTTTTGGATTTTCGCTACGTTCCGGATGAGGAGCTCGTGTTCGTCGGTCTAAAGCTGGATGTGGACCGTTTGCTCGACGTGGGTTCGTGGTGTCACCTCTTCTCCATTGTGCAGACCAGGTTTCGCGAACTCACGATCGAGTTCCTCTCCACCATCTGCATTATAGAATGACGTGACGCGACCACCGGCAAGTCCACGACGGTAACATTCCGGATGAACTATCGTACTTATGCCATCAGTGTGGGTATGCTTGCCGTTTATGCGGGGATATACATGGTTGGCGAACTCACAGAGTCGGATGTTCTATTCCGACCCTATGAGTTCCCAACTAGTATATCTCCACACACATTCTGGCAGTAGATCACCGGGCTATCAAAGCCATTCAAGGCGCGTTCAGCCAAGTCATCCCATGTCATCTCCCCTGTGCTCTGCTATGTTCAAACCTTGATCGGGCACATCATCAACGCCCGCTCGATGAGTTATAATATAGCGGGGTGGTCAGACCTACTCTACCTCTATAGTATGCACCACAGTGTTCCTCTCCACCTCTGTCGGGTTCTTGCTGATTACTTCGGTTCACCAGGCCACGCACGTCCCTCTCAAGGATATCGGTGGTTTGCTCTTTATTACGTGAATTACCAAGGGAGTGGAAGTTTTTGATGCTTTGCCTGCCATGACTCCCGTCTACCATGGTGATTTCATCTCTGCAACCATGATTATCGCCTTCAGGATGGTACATCGCGTTTCTGCTTGAGGTACTTCCGCAGCAGGCTAGGGCTTCTTCTCCTGATGTTGGATCATCATCGGAGTCCAGCAAGCCTGACAATGCCGCTCAGGTCCATCCCGTGCCCTTGGCCCCAGCGCCTTCTTTTGCCTCTGCCCCACATCATAGGAGTTTCGTGGAGGATTATCCCGACTTCTATGCGTGATAGATGCAGATGGAGGAGCTGATGCGCCAGCAACTAGGCATGACGGCCCGCCTTGTTGACTTTCTATAGGTGCACCCTGTTTCCCCCGCTCGTGCTTCTACTTCACGTGCTCATACCCCCCTCCTCCTCCATCTTCTTCTCATCAGCCTGAGTGAACACTGATTCTCTCCCTGGATGTGGCTTTATGTGTTTCTTTAAGTTTGCATTTTTGTTTATTTGACTGATTATGTACATAACATTATTAAGCTGGGCTTCGTCCCCAGGGTGGTTAGTAGTTATATTTTTTGGTACCCTAACTATGTGTGCTACTATGTTTCGTTTATTTAGATATGTGATGATTTTGTTTAGCTGAATAACTTGCAAGCATAGCTTAGATTAAGTTTGATATTGCCACTTTATATACAATTTTTGCTGGAGCTCTTTTGTAGGTTTGCCCTTGACTAGCGCGGCGGAGTGAGTGAAATTTTTTCAGGTTTAGCTTCAAGCTCTCTCGCGTCTTCTGGTATGCACATTTGTTGAGTATGAGGTAACCTCTCGCCTGAATTTTATTTCATTGTTTTTATTGCAAATCTTGTGATAAGCTGTATGGATTAAGTCTGGTGGGGGTGAGACTCGAGTTATTATCCGCTCACGTGCACATTCCACTCACATACTAGATGCTTTTGTTGTTATATCATTTGCATTTGCATTGCACTCCACAGCACACACTTGTACGTGAACGTGTACTTAAGCACTTGCACGCGCCGAGCTCTTTTATCACTTGTGCGCTGAATAAAGAATGTTGTGTTGACTTAGGATTGCATGATGGAGTAAAATGTTGACTCCAAGAGTGTTCCTAGGCATGCACTCATGCTCACTTAGAGATTGTGTAGATTAAAACTCTTAATATGCTTATAGTTTCTATTTTTCTATTAGCGTAGATTTTGTTTATGGTACTCTAGTTGTGAATCCGTATATGATCAAACGGTGGTGTAGGATTGTGTGTGGTAGTTCAATAGCCTCGTATTGCTCGAGTCGCGATGATTGGTTGACTTTCTCGGTGGATAAGAATTTGCAACTAGCTACTCTCGAAGCATGGGTACATGGTTAGTCTTGTGCGTGCGTGATGTAGGCTGTCCCTTTTTCTAGTTTGAGCCTTGTACCATTCACGACGTCTATCTGTTCTATCCCTGTTGAGCATGTCCCTTCCTTTGACATCCCTACACCTCGCTACGAAAGCCATATAGACTTTCCTACTCACACATCTGAAAGTGGTCGCTCGGTTAGTTTGTTTTGTTGTATTTTATATCTGTTGTATGTGGCAGTTATGTGGGTGTTTGTGCAGCTTGTAGTGTGGCCATGTTTTTGTAGTTTGTTTTGGCTATTTGGATAAAAAGAAAAGAAAAGAAAAAAATATAATAGTATATGAAATGAAAATTCCCAATGTGGAATAAAAGAGAAAGAAAAGAAAAAAAATACTGTCATTGAGTTGTGAAATTTTGTTGTAGTGTGTTCGTTATGGGTGTGCACGCACGTCAGAAGTCCAAGTCTGGTGTTGCGCCGCACCTGTGTGTTCGTTGAGTATAGTTGTGAGTGTTTTCGGGCGGTCTCATTTTGGGTGTGCGTGTCCTTCTTGTTTATCTTTGTGCACCCCTCCTATGACTAAGCTTATATTATACTCCAAGTCCTACAGATTCGTGCTTGAGTCAAAGTAGTGTCATAGAGAGAGTGTGAACGGGCGAACATATGGTTACCGACATTGGTGGATTCCTTTGGAGATTCTCCCGAGACCTGATCTTTGGCAATGCTCACCTCATTATCCACCTGCTTTCATTCTACTTGCAACCGAATGATTCACTGTGATTCACTTCAGGAGTATTTGTAATATCTTCTTTACGTTTATTGGAATTAGAAATTATTATGCATGTATAGATGAGTTTTCTACTTTTGCTTTTTGAACATGAGGGTATGACTTCGCATGGTACTCTATTTATGCAATTGCTTATTTAACTAGCTTTCTTAAACTCCGCTTAGTGATGATTTGCTCGGGACGAGCCAATGTTTAAGTCTGGTGGTGTTATGAGCCCGATTTATATAGGATTTTTCGAACTCATCAGGGCTTATTATCATGCTTGTGCACTAACTTTTTAGTTGGAAAAGTCATATTTTTGTTTAGATATTCACTTAGCCAATAGTGCATTGTTTTGGCCCAATGTGGTGTGTGATTGCGCACTCTTGTGTGGAAGGTAAATTCTATGAGCTCCTCGCACTTGTTTGTTCTGACTTACATGATTGTTTGGATGGATTTATTGCTGTGCAGGCGGTCGATATGTCCAGAATTCCAATTCCAGTTCCAATGTAAAACACACGGTCATGCGAAATTCTTTCGCGCACGGTTTTAGAATAATCGTGCATTATACACAACAATCCTGGTGACGTCTGTGGATACTTGTGTGTTTTGTTCCCTCACGGTTTCCACCAAATGGTGCGAGAAGGAATCACACGATCTGCATATTATTCTCGAAATTCATGTGCTCTGTGGTTAATCGTGTGATTGTTCACGCACGGGCAAAAGTGCACGTGCGCGAGTAAAATGCACGGTTCCACCTGCTTAACGGGATTTCCAGCTCTCTGGGGTTAATCGTGTGTGTTCCTTCATGAACGGGCATACGCACCCGTGCATGGGTAAAACGCACGATTCCTTTTTGTTATCTGGTTTTCCAGCACTCTGTGGTTACCCCTGCATTTTCCTTCACGCACGGGCATACGCGCAAATGCGTGAGTAAAATGCATGGTTCAACGCATCTTCCTCGCAGGAAATTTTCTGCGCGTTAATAATGCACGGTTAATGCACGGTCGTGCGCCAAACCATGCGTTACCATTTTTCTGACCTGCTTCTATTTGAGCACAGATTTACTTCCAAACGGGTAGTTCTACTTTCCTGCCATTCCTGCCACCATTTTAGGTCAAAACTCTTCCTTTCCACCTCTTCCCTTCATCTACCACTAAGGAGAGAAGCTCCAGCCATGCTCGCGAAGCTTACCTCTCGCATGTGCTTGCTCCCGGCCTGCTCCATAACTTCCTAGCTCTATTGCAAGTTTTGATGTCATATCCATCAAGCAAAGGGAAGCTTGCAACCTTCTTCCGGATCGTGACACGAAGAAGACGGGTCCATTGGAGGGTAGTCACATCCTTCTCTACCCCGGACGTAGTTGAGGACCGAGCTTGGATGAAGAATGATAACCTGGCGATTCCTTCCGCGACTCCTCGATGAGCCTTGGGATTGGGTCGATTCCTTGACTTATTCTTGCTTTATTGTTGTATATGCGCAGATAAAACTTTATATGTAGTTGATGTGACACTTTAGTTGTAAGCATTATTAGTCTCATGTTTATGTGAATCTTTATCATTTTATCGCTTTAGTTGCTTGTGCAGCTCCCATATTTCCACCTAACACCATAGTTGGTATTTTTGCTCTAGCGATCGCTAGGGGCACGTGTTGCAATGAGGTTTTTGCATCCCTCAATCAGCTATTTTACTCAATCCCTACGCCTGCATTTTCCTCCATTCCGCCGAGTGAAGCAGCGCATAAGCGGCCTGCATAAGAGTAGATTTAATTAGCTTTTATTTTCTTTCATCTAAAACCAAACCCCTTAGTGTCCTCAACCTAGGGACTTCAATCTCAAGTCCTCCTTGAGTGACAACTCCACCTTGCAAGTGTTCTTTGAGAGATTCGATACTTGGGAAAGCCTCTCCATTTTATATTACTTAGGCGAGCTATACACTTATCGTAAGGGCATCAGCTATGTGCTTCATAATGGAAAGTCCTAGGAGACTAAGTTTGTTGTCAAATACTTTGATGGAATTTTTGTTGGGTACAATAATCAAACCAAAGCCTACAAGATATACTACTTGAAAAGTCAAGTTGTAGAAGAGTTAGTGTAAGTAGTCTTGATGAGTCTAGAATGATTAACAGGGTGTTGTCATGCCCCTCGTCCAGCATTGCAGGTTCAGAAAAGATGATGGATAATTTGACCATCAAGGAAGTAGAATCAACTATCCAAAATGAAGAGGATATTCCTGAAGTTCCACTAAACACTCTTGGAACTAATGAGGATCAGCAAGGAACTATTCCGGAAGCTGATGCAAAAAGAAGTATACTTCCTAAAGCTGATGCAGAAACAAGATTACCTCCAGCAATGAGGTATTTAAAAGGCCATCCATCTCACCAAATCATTGGTGAACCAAGACATGGAGTAGTGATAAGAAGCAAAAAATCATAATACAGCTATAAATGCAAGCTTTCTGTCATAAGTGGAGCCAAAGAAGTTTGAAGAGGCTAATCTAGATCAATTCTGGATAATGGCTATGCAAAAGGAATTGAACCAGTTCAAAAGATGCAAAGTTTGGAAACTAGTTCCCAGACCTCAGGGGCATAATGTCATTGTACTAAAGTGGATTTACAGAAACATATTTGAAGAAAATGACATTATAATTAAGAACAAAGCAAGATTAGTAGTTAAGAGGTATATGCAGGAAGAAGGCATTGACTTTGATTAAACCTTTGCCCCTGTAGCATGATTGGAGGCCATAAGGTTATTCCTTACATATGTTGCACATAAGAGATTCAAGGTCTACCAGATGGTTGTGAAGTCAGCCTTCCTGAATGGTGACTTAAAAGAGGAAGTCTATGTTGAACAGCCTCCAGGTTTTGTAGTTCCTAACTCAACTGATTCTGTTTATATATTTAAGAAAGCTCTATATGGCTAAAGCATGCCACTAGAGCATGGTAAGAGACATTGCCTAGCTTCTGCATTAACAACAAATTCTCAAGAGGGAAGATAGAAAATACCCTTTTTCTTTGGGAATCTAAGGGTATGATCATCCTAGTACTGATCTATATAGATGAAATCGTCTTTGGATCTACTGATGACAACCTTTGCAGGAAGTTTGTCAAACTTATGCAGGGAAATTTTGAGATGAGCATTATGGACGAACTTAAGTTTTTCTTGGGTCTCCAAGTAAGACAAACGGATGATGGCTTGTCCATATACCAGTCTAAGTTCTCTAGGGAGTTAATAAAGAAGTTTGGTATGAAACATTCCTCAACATGAGAATTTCCATTGGATCAAGTACGTCCATATCTAAAGATGAAGTAGGGAAACCTGTTGTTGAGACTTTGTATAGGGGCATAATTGGCTCACTTCTTTATCTTAGTACAAGTAGGCCAGACGTCATATATGTTACATGTGTTTATGCTAGGTATCAGGCCTACCCCAAAGATTCTCATTACTCTGCTGCAAAGAGAATTCCTATGTATATTAAGGGCACACTAGATCTTGGCCTGTGGTACCCTAGGAATGGGGAATTTTAACTAACTGGCTATTCAAATGCAGACTTTACAGTCTGCAAGGAAGACAGGAAGAGCACTTCTGACACCTGTCAATTCCTAGGTGGAAGATTAGTTTCATGGAGCAGCAACAAGCAAACCAGTGTTGTAATTTGAAACTACAGAGTCAGACTATATCTCAGTAGGGAGCTGCTATGCTCAGTTGCTGTGGATCCAGCATCAGCTCCAGGACTACAATCTTCAGATACGTAGAAGTCCCTTATTTTGTGATTCTACTAGTGCTATTTCAATTGCTTGGAATCCTATCTCCATAGCTTGACTAATCACATTGAAATCAGATATCATTTCATCAGGGAACATGTGGAATGTGGAGATATCAACCTTGAGTTTGTCTCAACCGACATGCAAGTGGCTGACATCTTCACTAAGCAACTAGATGAAGCAAAATTTAAGACACTCAAATTTGAGTTTGGTATGTTAAACCTGCTATAGATTTAGTTGCTCATTTTTGTTGCAAATTATTTTGCAATTTGTAGATGGAATTATTCTTCAGAAATATGAAGACTTTTCAAGATGATGCATCAGTTGAGGGGGAGCTTGTCCAACACAGTTCCAACAATTCAGAACTCTGCAAGCTATTTGCTGAAGTCAAAAAGGGGAGAAAAAGATGAGCATGCAAGGAGGTGTGGTAACCATGATCAAGAATGTTCAAACATGGTTGCAACAATTCAGGGGCAGCAGGTATGGTAATGTTCACAATGCTGGCAAGGTTGTATAGTAAAGTGTGGTAAATATAAATCAATCTCCAGTTATTGGTTTTTAAAAATTCTTATTGTTGCATAGTATTATGTATATCATTGACTCATTATTGAATCATTTGATTAAGAGTTTTGACTTCCTCAAATAGGGGGAGAGTGTTAGATCCATTGCCCTCAATGTCCTAGATTTGAGTGAAGTCAATTTTATCAATAATATACTTAAAGTTGAAATTGATGTGTGCCTAAGTTCATGCATGCATGGATGTCCTAGTAACAATGATGGGACATATAGCCTACATGTCTAAGTTAGGTAAAAATTTACCTATGTTATGGAAAGATAGAAAAATGTCTAAGTTCACAGACATTGAGTGAAGGTCACTCAATCGGCTCCAGATGTCTTATAGTGCTGAGTGGAGCCTATACAGTCAATGTCGTGGAGTGAAAAGCTGAGAAAGTGACTAAGTCCACAGGGCGTTGGGTGAAGCCAACTCACTCAATCCCATACAGCAAAAGGCCGTGAGTTAGGTTAATGCAGTAATATCCTAAGAGGACATGACAGAGAAATGGTTAAGTGCATAAGCGTTGAGTGAGGCAAGCTCACTCAATGCCACATGAAAGTGCGTTGATTGAATCTCATCCAATCAATGTTGTCTATTTAGATACAGAAGTTTGGCAAAGTCCAAATGCGTTGAGTGTATGTCAGTGAGTCAAAGTAAGATAATAAAAGAAACTTTGTTAAAGCAGTTTGACTTTGAGTGGAGCTTACTCACTCAACGCCACGGGGCAGAAAAATTCGGCTAAAGCAAAAAAGCATTGAGTGAGGTGTGCTCACTCAATGCTCTCAACGCTTAAGATGTTGAAGAAGCAGAAATGGTTAAGGCAAAAATCATTGAGTAATGCATGCTCACTCAATGCTCTCAAAGCATAAATTGCAGGTTGTATGACTATGGAACAAGGCGTTGAGTGAGGTGTGCTCACTCAATGCTCTCAATGCCATGCATGCAGAAAAGGCTGCAGAAATGGTTAAGGCAAAAAGCATTGAGTGAGGCTTGCTCACTCAAAGACCTTGATAAACAGAATTGTCTAAGTACATTGGCATTGATTGAAGCTCATTCACTCAATGCCTATTCTACTGATGTTCGATTTTGGTAAGTGCACAGGTGCCGACGTCAGTAAAATCTGCAAAATCGACAAAGTCAACTTATTTCAAATAATGTACAGAGAAGCTGCAGAACATGAGAAACTCAGTCGTGAAGCTACTGTACATCTTCTTCCATTGATGCATGGTGCAGCTGAATGCTGCAAATGGGCCCCACTAACTTCTAAGCGTCGTTCATTGGCAAACCTTAAAAAGGAATAGAGAGGGCAAGACAACGTCAACTTTTCAAGGCATATCATTTTCAAAAATGGTTGCAGCTGGATTTCATCTTCCTCGCCATTGCTGGCCCCGTGGTAGCTGAATTCATGGGATTTAAGTTGGCTGAAATTTCTTCCACAAGGACATCAATGGCCATTCAAGGTTAAACCCCTCCTCTCCCAACTGATCCATTTTAAAGCTTCCCTTGACACTCAGCAATCGGTTCCAACACTCCCTTGAAGATTTCGAGCTCTCTGGATAGGAGGAGGCAGGGTACTCAAATTCACCCCCACCGGCAATGGCAACCCGACGCTCAGCCCGACTCCAGCTACACTTTAATGTCCTATCTTCATCCTCTATCTCTATGGATAAATCTCCATCTATTGGCCCCAAGGTTTGGGTCCAATTGGCCCCAGGTCATTACATCCGAGAGTTTGGTTTTTCAAACTTTTCTACCATCCACCATTCACTATTCCGGCCATCTCCGGACGATCTACCACACTGAATCGTCGGCCACCACTTTAATGAAGGTGGTGGTGGTGGCAGTGGCCTGCCGGGAAGGGGGGTGGGTGGCCGAGAAATCACTGGCAAAGTTGGCCCATGATGGAGTAATCTGAGTCGTTGGTTCAATGGGGAAGACGATGGGATTTCATTGGTTTTGTGCCAAGATTCATGCCGCCATATTTATATAAAAGGATTAATATTATTTCATTTTGTTTAAGTTCTATCACACTTATTACAGTAGATAGTTTTATTTTTTTAAAAATACATAGTTCCCACTATTGGGAATATGGTCAACATAATAGTTGTAGCCCTTGGGTTCTCGTTTGTTTTAAAATTGATTTCAACCCATTTGGGTCTGCAGTCTGACCACAGCCCTCAAAATGGTGCAGTCAATACATAGGGTTATTCAGAGACTAAATTGAGTGCCTCCATCAATCTATCCAACCAAATGACTTGAATTTTGTATTGGGGTTCACAATTACCTATCCTTCTGACATATCCAAAAATGGGAATTTTTGGAAAAACTTTTTTTATAGTTTTTGTAAATATTTAGTAATCCATGTATGAGTTAATTAGATGGTCTAATTACCTCACAAATCCCAAAATTTTGGTTGATGATATTTGGATCATGATATGTGTCTGGTAAAAATCTCAGCCCATTTGGGTTTGATTTGAGTAGCTATTAGTGTGACCAAAGTTTGGTCTCTAAGGGGCAAATTAGGGCAAATGCGTGTTTGATGGGGTGAGTGGCCAATCCTCATCCAAAAGGGATGAAACCTTGGCCACTGACTTAATGTCATAAAAAAACACCCCCATAAGAGATTTTGGGTGGTTTAGGGTTGGAATGCCCTAAAACCCTTGTGTGAACCCTAGGGTTGAGTTTTAAGCTCAAAGAAGGATATGTGACCATATGTCCTTGGAATGTATTGAAACTTGGTATTTGTGTTCCTATGGTGGAAATAAGCCCTAGTAAATGATTTTAGAATTTTTAGGAACTTACATTCCTTTGCAAATGGCTTAGGACCAATTAGGGTACTTTTGCCCATAATTTTATTGTAGAGTTATATTATCTTGTAGTTTCATGAAACTTAGGCAGTGATCTTATATAATGGTTAGTAGTCTCTGAATATTTTGGTATGTATTTTTGAATAATGTTTATAGTACTTCATTCACAAACTAGTAATTGCCCTATTAGTAAGAAAAATTATTATGGGTTATTTACTCACCGAAAAATTACGAAATTTTGTTTGATGACATTTTAAGGCTTCATCATGTCTGTGAATTTTTATTAAAATATTGGAAGCCTTTTTATATTATTTTCATCATACCTTGCCCTATTAATGAGATTATTTTATTAATAATTAGTTTGGAGGATAAACCTTTTTCGAATAATTGTGAATTTCAGAATTTACTATTATTTTGATGATATACACTTATCATAATTTTGTTGAGGCCCCCCCTTGTATGGAAAGTATACTTGAAGTTCAAAAGCAGAGCTGGCCTTATTTTTGCAGAAATTTAAATAAATGCCAAATAAATTAGGAAAATAATATATTCTTGATTTATCCTTAAAATATAATGTTAGACCACCAGTAATTATCTTAGGTCCTTTGGATGAATATCGGGAGGGGTCACCTTTCATGCACATCATGTAGATCATTAGGTCTGTACATGCTAAAGCGGTAGAAATAAGATACCATGTATGCCTTGGTAGGGGAAGTTGAGGAAGTTGTTCAATTTGGTCTGCTTGGATAAGAACGAGGTCATAAGTAGGAGCCAAGTTGTGATAGTCTAGTTGACTAAATGCAAGGTTGTTCTCGGATCAATGATGGATCATCGTTCCCTTGAAGGAAGTCTAAATACACTTTGGTTTAGTTCAATTATAAGATGAGGAGAGTTGGGACATGGGTCAGTAGCAACAATAATAAGTAGCATGTGAAAGGGTGCTTTGGGCTTCAGCCCATAGTAGTTTCTAGTGCCCTTGAGAGTCCTTCACAGGGAATGCTCCGTGCAGTCCAAGGTTAACCCTAAACCGTAAGACTAAAATGAATAAAGGGCAACTAGTAAATACTAGTACTTCACATTCACTCACCCCGATTGCTTGGGAGACTTTCTTGGCTTGATTACCCGAGCGGTATGCACGGTTGTTGTGGAAATGGGCAAGTTAGCGTGGCGAGCCGAAGGCTTGGAATGTAGTTATAACAGACAAGTTAGTCTGGGGAACCGATGGCTCTGGAATTCATGGCTGCATGTGCATAAGGTGGTGGGTCTTCGATATTTTACGGTCGTTCACACCAACGTCGATACAATGACTCAGCGGGTGTGGTTTACACTTAGCCATGGAAAAGACTGGTGGATTTGCAAACAGAGTACACAAAGGCTTTGCATTGTCTTCTTGTATTAAGGCATACAAAGGTCTAGTTTAGGTAGGGTGAATGTCGGCCTAGTGGTGGGGTGGCCCAAACCACTACCTCTGTTTGCCATGAATCATTACCATCAAACCCACATAACATAACATATCATATCATCATCACATTTCAACCCTTACCCGTAACATATAAATTGGTATGGGACATTTTACTTGTTAGGACTTGTAAGACGACCACTTATTTTATAAGATTGTATGGGATTTCTTATAAGGTAAGGTTACTTTCACTGTGGTTAGCTGTTACATTTCCTTTAAGGTGCACTTTACTTTCTACTCTTTTCTGCTGTATTACTTTAGTATTGCTTGCTTGAATTTTTTTTATTGGACTACGAATTTTTCAATATAACTGCTAGATTAGGTACACCATCACCTGCTTTCCCACTCTCCACCATCATAGCTTTCTTATCATACCTCCCGTACGGTGCCTACGAGCCAATGTGGGAGGGGTGGGGAAAACCAGGATTAGTCTTTTTGACTAACGGTCAGTGAACCAAACATTTCAGGGGCTCAAATGGGAGACACGGAGCAGTAGCAGGAGATGAAGCACCAGCAGAGTGCGGTGCGCATAGAGGTCGGTCAGTCTATCACTGGAGCACTAATTTTAGGATACATGAGTGATTAGTATATTTTGCTTCTGGCGAGTGTTGTGGTGAGGACATGATGTACCGGGAAAGTTCCCGTTTATCTCTATTGATTTGCTACTTCTATTTTCGTTCTATAACTCTGTGGACTATGTTGTGATTCTCCTTCATATATTACAAGTGATTTTTGAACTTAGACTTATTAGTTCTAACAATATACTTCTACTTTTAGTAATCGTTACTGCCGGCAGGATAGGTGTTTTGTTGTGGCGAGCTTCCCGAGTGTTGGTGTCTCTGAAAAATAACGATTCTGGGCATAACACCCCAGACGCGAAGCGAAAAAAGGGGTCTTACATAGTAATCACCTGATTACCTAACACATGCACAAATGCCATTAAACACAGGCTGGGATATCAGCCCTAGTACATAAATCCTACACTGGTTCGTATTTTCAGCCTTTATAACTTAAGATTTACCATACTAATCTCACAGATCCACACACAGCCTTTATAATATACACCTTATAACACAGATCTTGAATAGATCCACAGAATTTGATAGGTTAAAATAAATTTCACTCAAGAGATTTTATTCTCTGAATCAAATGCTTCCTGAGCCGAGTGAATCTCAGCTCTATCATCTTCTCAGCAAAAGAAAGACAATCTTCTATGATTTGCTGCCTGTGCTGGAAGTTACTTAGAACCTTGATTCTGATTTTATTGATGATGGAGGAAAGAATGTGAATGATTGTCTTCAATCAGCTAACCTGTAAGGCATAATTCAATTGCTCTGCCCTTCCTTCTATCATGAGAAAAAGCAAGATCAGATTTATTCTTCACCTTTCTAGAGATTGATCTTCTGGTTTGGCTCTACTTGGATCGAGAAGCAACATCAGCTAGGGCTTTCCTATACTGATTCTTCTTCCTCAGAGTAACCTTCCTATCTTGCTGTAGTAGATGTTGATTGCAGCAGCTAACTCAGAGAATCTTCATATTTGTCTGATTGAAGTTCTTGTCTTTGTAACAATGGCAGGGGGGTAGAAGAGAAACTACTGCTCCTCTTTTGCGAAATGAATTGATCTGTTAGAATGACTTTATTGATCTAGATCTCAGCTTCTATTAATAATCTTGTCATTAGTGAGTTGATTGCCATGTATCATTATTTTAATGGCAGATTATATACATAGTGTTATAGATTGTGATTAGCAGCAGACTGACGACGACATTATTGATGATTTGCAGCACTTTCACAATGAATTTAAAATTTGTTGACTTGTTGACTTTATTAACGTCACCCCTTTGTGGACTTAGCCAATTTCTCAGAATCCACTCAGGTGTTGAGTGGCATTGAGTGAATAGCCTTCACTCAATGATTCTATACTTAGTAATTTTGCATCTTCCTTGGCATTGAGTGACGTTGAGTAAATGGCCTTCACTCAATGCTTTTAGACTTCGCTTAGTTTATTGCTATTTCTATATCATAGGCGTTGAGAGCGTTGACTGTAGCTTCATCACTCAATGCTTTTTGCCTTAGATTATTTTCTGTTTCTTTAGCAACATTGGTGTTGAGAGCATTGAGTTTAGCTTTATCACTCAACTCTTTTGGCCTTAGATTATTTTCTGCTTCTACAACAACCTTGAAGTTGAGAGCGTTGAGTGTAGCTTCGTCACTCAACTCTTTTGTACTTTTCCATAACTGCTCCACTGCATGGCGTTGAGAGCATTGAGTGTATCTTCATCACTCAACACTTTTGTATTTAGCTATTTTTTGTTTCACTCTTTCCCCTTGAGTTTGCCTGCTAGAGCTTGACACAAAGCATTCTGTCATCTGGCATTGAGTGAACTGGCTTCACTCAACGCCTGTTGACTTAGACAAATTTTCCAGTCTATCTTCTATGACATTGACATAATCAGTATGGACATTGAGTTAACTCGCTTCACTCAACGCTTCTAGACTTAGCTTATTTTTATTTTATAAAAGCTTTGTGGCTTTGACTTAGGTAGTAATAATCAATGAATTATGCCACATGGCGTTGAGAGATTAGACATCACTCAATGTCTGTTTACTTAGCTACTTTTCTGGTTTCCACATCTTACGCTTTGGCAGACCCAGCTTTATTCAGCACTTTTTATGGTATGGCTGTTGATGCACGAAAACACAAAGGGGGGTCGAGCACCACCAGCTAACGGTTCGAACACCGGGGAATAGAGAGACTGCGAGTAGTGATCTACTAAGCGGATGAGGGCAGGAAGAACAGCAGGGCCGTGAGCCACGGACAACAACAGACTTCGCCCGTCGCGGCCTGAATGCCTCTCTTGCGACGGGCTTTCCCTTGATTGAAGAAAGATTTGGTTACAAGTGAAAGGAAAAGGTTGACAAGAGCAGAGCGAGGGGGAGTCCGCAAGGCACAAGATTCGAGTCCGCAGCCTTTAACAAGTAGGCTCCTGGGTCCGAGTCAGCGTGCCCTGGGTGCACCACCTCCCCCCTATTAATAGGATAGGGGGCCTGCCAAAACGGGTCTAGGCTAAAATAACCGGCTGCCCGGGGTATAGGAGAACCGGGAAGCGGTGACGGGAAGCAAAAAGAAAAGAACACGCCCAGTCCGCGCAGAAGGGGCGGACTGGGCTCGCGGGCTGGAGCCTCCTCTGCTGCTGCTAGGAGCGATCCTGCTAGAGGACGGCGGCCTGGGCAGACGAGACACTGAGTCCGCCGCCGTAGAGAATCCAAAGATCCCAAGGCATGGCGGACGGAGCGGGCAGATCCTTGAGTCCGCAGCTGGGGATCATCCCTGGTGGCCGATTGGTTACCTAGCCGGATTGGGCGGACTGCCTAATTGAGTCCGCGCGTGTTGAAAAGGGGGTCTTGGCATCTTGCAGGATATTGCGGACTGAGGGGTTAACATAATCCCCACACATTTTTAAGTTTCCAGAAAACTTCGAAAATGTTTTCTTAACCGCCGAGTCCGCAAGCCTCGTAAATGTCGCCAGCGCTATAAATATCGCTGGAGGGCCTGGAACAGTTGAAAATCCCGATCGACATGGGGCGCTATTCACCACTTGCGGTCTCCACTTTCCAGTCCGGCATGGCAAGGCTCGGAGCTTTCTTCTCTAGTTTTAAAGCAAAAGGCGACTCAGCACTGACAATGCCTATGAAGACCAAGAAGATAATAAAGAGGTTCGATAAGAAAGGATCCTGTCCGCCCTACTGGAGAAAGTTCCCACAGCCAGAAGCCTGCGGAAAAAGCAGTCCGCCGTGCTGATGTATCTGTGCGCGAGGACGCCGCATTACTTGATGCTGAACCTCTGAGAAGTGAAAAGTTGATGACTCTGTCGGACTCGGCCCCTTCCCAGAAAACTGCGACCTCGGCGGACACCACTGGAAAACATAATGAGTCCGAAATATCTTCCCCTAATGCCCAGGTGCCCATCGTTAACCTTGGATGAAGAAGATAGGCGGACTTCAGAAGAAGAGGCTGGCAAGAATGCGCCTTCCCAGGCATTGATAGCTGTAGATCCTGTGACTGTCCGTGAGAGTCAGCCTGACTTAGGAGGGGCCGCTTGGACTCTGCCGAGAAGAGAGCTAAAAGAAAGAAGAGGAAGAGGGACGGGTCGACCGTTGCTGAGCGAGTTGAGAAGAAACTGCGCGCGATGAAAGAGAAGAATATCTCTAAGCGGACTGGAGAAGCGGACTTGCAGCACAGACCGCGCGACAAAGAAGTTCCTGACAGCGATCTGGTTACACTGGAGGCCCAAATCCAGGGAGATAATTCCCTCTCCAAGGTTAGTCTAACCACTGATGATATATTAGATTCGATAGACGTCAATAAAGTAGATCTAATCAACGAATCCCTGCTGATTGTACTGCAGCAATCTGAGGCGGAAACCACTGGGAATAAAGGTAGCGAACTCCCTTCTTTGTCCGCTGCGGAGGAAAAAGAGAGGGAGAGTCTGAAGCAGAAGATAGAGGAACAGAAGAAGCAAATTGCAACTCAAGTGGCTGTGGTGGAGGCGGCCTCGAAGCAGGTCGCGGCGGACAAAAGCGCAGAGTACCCGCGGACTGCTGCAGAGCTACTGCAGTCAGGTAAACTTCAACTGGCGCCTAAGTATTTTAAGCGTCAGTGGCTTTACAGGTCGCCGCTGCGGAAGTCGAGACCAGTCAAGATTATCACTGAAACTGAGAACATCGTGGTTTCGAAAAGTTCTGCTGCTGAGAAAAGTGCTAAGGTCCATCGCGAATGGAAGAAGCGGTTAAGGCTTTTTGACCCGGAGCAGGCAAGGCGGCCTGTCTTTCTCGATAGTCGGCAAATCGCTGCGGCTATATCCAAATGTGATCTTTCATCCTTTCTTTGAGTCCGCCGCGGACTGTTTTTTAATGATGAATTTGACTTTCTTTCTTGTAGGTAGAAAGTCACCGCCGGGCTCCGTTGAGAGTGGCGAGATCGTGGTTACACCGAATATTGGTGTTGACGCGGTCTCGCATGAGGAACCCGCAGGGGATGTGCTGCCCAGCCTGAACATCATCAAACAGTTAGAAAAATTTCAAGCTGAAGTTCAGAATCTTAAAGCAGAGTTAAAGAAGGTGGAAGAGCGCGAGAAGACATCCGCGGAGCTGGAGAAAGCCCTAAAGGACCAGATCGCCAGCATCTCCAGGGCGCTGGAGAGGTCTGATAGGGAGAAGAAGAGGCTTGCGGACGATGTCCGCTTCTACAAGGGGAAACATTTGGCGTCAGCGAGGGAAGAGAAAGGGAAGCGGGCTGCTGAGGTTGTCGAGCATAGGTCGCGATTGCAAGATCGCGCTGCTCTGGAGGCCGCAGTACCGGCGAGCGGTCCACAGGTTGCGGACGAGGATCCAAGGCCGGAAGCGGAGCCAATGGTGCCCCTTAGCCGGGTAGACCGCAAACCTGCCCACATGCATCGGACCATAAACGTCATCCACCATCATATCTGCCTTTTGTACTGCGAGATTCTTCAAATGCGCGATCAAGATGCTCACTCGTGCAGAGATAGACCTGAAAGGCAAGCGCGGACCGAAGCTAGGGACCGCTGAGTCCGCGCTGCCTGGAATATTTGTTTGATTTGTATAATTGTGCTTTTAAACAATGTAGATTGAATTATGTTGCGAACTGTGCGGACTTAATCATATATCCGCAATTTATGTTATTTTTGTTGTGATCTGTGGGGAACTGTGTGGACTATTACTGCGCCCGCTTCACGTAATTTAACTTGTGGGAAAATTTGCGAGCTAAGCGAACTGAAACTGTGTCCGCCTCTTATTTTTGACGTGCAGGAAGGAAACATCGCGAACTGGGTGGATGAAAGCTGTGTCCGCCATAATTTTTGCTTTTAATGTTTCTTGGCATGTGAATCTATATTTGCGTCCGCGTCATTGTTAGCTTTTGCTGCGTGACTGGTTTGAGTTTTGCGGACTATCAGATAGGAATTGCGAGCTCTGCGGCCTGGTCAAAAAGCTGTCAGAACTTGTAACTATAAAAAGACCCTGCTGCTTTCTTCTATGCAGGAAACAGTTGAAGTAAAGGAACCCTGCGGCCTGCAAAATGGTGTCCGCGCATACTGATGCTGCTGTCGCCTTCCACTCTGCCGACCATCGGAAGTGCACATTGACAGAGGCCGACCTGGAGGCCTTTGTCGAGAAGAAGATGGCGAATTCGAATATCCTCGTCCGCCTTCCAGCCCACCAAGAAAGGTTAAACTTTTCAACCGCAACCCAGATCTCCATTCCTGTGGACCACTTTGATAGCGTATTCAAGTTCCCGCTCTTATGGGAGCTTGCCGAAATCTTTGAGCACTACGGAATGGTGTCGGGCCAGCTCGCGCCCAACACACTCGCCGCGATCTGTAGTTTCCTCTCCTACCTGCGATCTGAAAAGATTGCTTTCTCGATGAACATCTTCCGCAAGATGTTCTCTATCTGCTCCATAACCGCTTCTAGAGGCCGCCCCTACAAGGGGGTGATATATTTCAACTGCAGAGGGATGAAGGTTGTGGGCCTTCCCAAATAAGATCCACAACTGGACCTCTAGGTTCATGATCTTTGAGGGCGACCTAGGGTTCGCGCACTCCTATCCGCAGGTGCGCGTGGACTCCACCTTCAAGGGCGTGCAGCTGGATGACTTGGAATCCGCCATTGTCGAGTTCTTGGCCAATGCCAGGCTTGATATCGAGTATTACATTCCGCTGCTGGCAAGCTTAGCGGACGTTCTGCCTGAAGAGAGTAAGCAGCTTTCGAACTCAAACTTTGTATCCGCCGCGACCTTGGTGTTTACCCACATCTGTTTTTGCAGCGACCTTGGCGGTACCCGCCAACTTGCCGCAGACGCCTAGCGGCTTTATTCCTACACAAAAGGAGAAGAAAGAAGCAGTCGCAAGGAAGAGGAAGGAGGAAGGGGATCCTGCGGCGGATTACTCTTCTTCTAAAAGCTTCACCATGAGCGGCTTTGGCATCAGCCAGAAGTATCTTAGGGGGAACCTTATGGTCCACTGGCATAGCAAGAACAAACACGTCCGCCTGTCCACTGCGCTCCCTTCGTGGAAGAGTCCGCGGATAACTCGCCACGCCCATATTGCGATCTCCGCGCTCTATGGAAACCGCAATTTGAGCGACCTTAAGAAGGTGGCCGCCGCCGACCTCCCTCTGCTAGCCTCTCAGGCCGCTGCGAACAGCGTGGTGACGAACCACTATATAGCCACCCTGGCCAGAGACCTGCTAAGGCAGAATGAACAGCTTCAAAAAGATAACAACGCGCTAAAGGAGAGGAATGCGCGTTAGGAAAAAGGGTTGCTCAGCAAAAAGAAGTGCTCGGGGTGAGTTGAATTCGCAGCGGCTTTAATTTGCGGTCCGCCGCGATCTGTCTGATGTTTGCTTTTTGTTTTGCGCAGGTCGCCTATGACTTAGAAAACAACAGCTTCCAGGCCGCCATGCTCCCTTTTGTGAAGGAAACCGTCGAGGTCGCCATTGAGCGACTTATCCGCGGCGGCTTTACAAAGGAGGGAGTGGATAGCGTCCCTTTCTTGGAGCTCTTCCCTGAGTTGGCACCGCATGTCGCGGCGATGGAGCGGGCTAAAAAGGGCAAGGACATCGTCGAGGAAGAGGAAAGCGAGGAAGTGGAAGAAGAAGAAGAAGAAGAATAAGAGGAAGAGCAAGGCGAAAGACAAGGCGCCTTGGAGATGGCGGACGGCACTTGCTCAAGCCGGCGAGTTGGAGATCATTCCTGCCGAGTCAAGCACCTCTGCATCCTCCTCTACAGCCAGGAGCTCGCATAGCGAGTCCGCCTCAAGCACAGGATCAGATAGTAGCGGAAGCGGCTCGGGGGGCTACTCTCCGGAAGTCGACATTGTTGGCGAAAGCCCTGCACCTCCAGAAAAGAAACAAAAGACTACAGATTAATGTATTTTTACCTTTTTTGATTTTGTAAATGTGGCGGACTCAAGACTGTAATCCGTCGAATTAGATGTATAAATTTTTGATGAAATAGAAATGATATTTTTGCATGTGTGCTTCCTGCAATGTTCTTTTTCCACGCTCACCGCACCGACACTTAGCAGTCCGCACGACATGCTGATAAATCACACTGAGCTTTTTAACTTGCTGATTATAGACAATTTTTGTCCGTCGTTGGAATGAGAAGAAATTTCCCGGCGGACTCCGTTGTGTTCCAATTGTAGTCCGCGCGACACTAAGATCTATAACGAGTCTTGCTGATTAGAGAATTCAACTTATCAATCCATTCAATGTCCGCTTTTAAAAAATGAAAACGAAAATAGCCGGCAAATAACAATATCAGGTGGACTTCATTGAGTTCTAGTAGCAGTCCTTCATTCTCTTTATTAACTTATCAAATGATAATATATGAAAATCATTCGGCGGACTTAGCTGATATAATTTCACAGTTCATATATATGCCAATAGAAATAATCTATAGCCTGCGGTCTCAAGGAAATCGTCGGACTGAGCGGATACAGAAAACCAGTCCGCCCAAGATAGAAATGACCTATAGCTTGCGACCAAGTGGGCAGGTGCACATGGCATTGCTTTCCTCACCAGGTCACAAGCTATAAAATCAACCCAAGCTGACGGACTGCGCGGATAGAGAAAACCAGTACGCACTAAACAGGAAATGATCTATAGCTCGCGACCAGGTGGGCAGGTGCACATGGCATTGCTTTCCTCACTAGGCCACAGGCTATATGATCAACTCAAAGAAGCTGGCGGACTGCGCGGATAGAGAAAACCAGTTCGCACCAGGAAGATTCCCTGCAAAAAGCAAGAAACTCGGCGGAACGGTTCCCTGCCCTCTTGCCTGGAGTACAGTCTAAGCTGTGGGTCTCCTACAGGCACTGCTTGAGGGTACCATGGAGTGTTCGAGAGTTACAAGCTAAGATTGATCGGTGGGCAGGTGCGCATGGCATTGCTTTCCTCGCCAGATCATCAAAGTTGTAACGATATCCCAAATGCGGCATGGTAGAGCTCTACAGCCACCCTGCCCTCCATAACACAGAGGTGGGGTAAGGTACTAGCCGGGATCCGAAGTTCAGAATCCTACCGCACTAGAGCCTGCAAGCTCCCACTACACGGTGCGAAATCTCCTTGCAACACGTGGTCTTCATGGTGTTACGCTAATGACAACAGCTCTAGGGAAGGTCTTGCTGAACTCGGCGATGTCTCCTGGTATCAGGGAACCGTTATAGGTCTTTGGGAGAGAGAGAAAACACTAGAAAAAAGTGTCAGTATGGATCCTTTGATTAATAAAATGTATTTGCAAAGCAAACATAAGAAAGAAAAGAGAGTTCAAGTGCAGAACCATTTTTGAAATCTTTCTTAGCATTTCATCTTTTATGTTTACATAGACAAAACACTTGAAGAAGCGTTAGCAAGCAGTTTCTATTCATAATAACTCTTGAAGAGGATACACAAAGTAGAAAAAAGGAGGTTCAAGAATAGAACCGTTTGAGATCATCCCCGCTCCATGTGTGTGGTATATCCTCTCCTTCGTATGTCTGCAAGCAGTAAGCGCCGCTCTTTAACGCTTCTTTGATAACAAAAGGGCCGGCCCAATTTGGATTAAGCTTTCCAACTGAACCAGCTCTTGCAGCAGCATCAATCTTCTTTAGAACTAGATCTCTCACTTGGAAGTGTTTGATCCTTACGTTCTGATCAAAGTAGCGGGCCATCCTTCTTTTGACCTCCTCCTGCCTTATGGCTGCTTGATCTCTGATTGCCTCGATGTGTTCCAAGCTGAACCTCATCTCTTCATTATTCAACTCAAGCCAGTCCTCAACGCCTTCTCTTGCAAGCAGAACTCTGGGTGACGGGACCTCAAACTCAACTGGAATGAGTGCCTCTGAGTCATGAGAAAGTTTGAATGGAGTCTCCCCAGTTGCGGATGATGGTGTTGTCCTAAGGGACCAGAGGACTAATGGAAGCTGATCAGCCCAACTACCCTTGAGATTCTGTACTTTCTTTTTGAGCAAATTGAGGATCTGCTTGTTGGCTGCTTCTACTTGTCCATTGCTTCTAGGATGATGAACTGATGCAAACTGCAGCTCTGTTCTGATCTGCCTGCAAAAATCTATCATCTCTGAGTTGTTGAATTGTGGCACATTATCGGTGATTATTGCCATAGGTATCCCATGCCGACAGACAATCTCCCCCCAAATGAAGTTTTTGACGACCTGAGTAGTTGTCTTAGCCAATGCCTTGGCTTCGATCCACTTGCTGAAGTAGTCGATCATTACGATGATGAAACGCCGTTGCCCGCTTGCCATGGGAAAAGGACCAATGAGATCCATCCCCAAACCGCAAAGGGCGTAGGAGTTGCAATCGATCTGAGGGACTGAGCTGCTTGGAGTTGAAGTGGAGCAAACTTATGGCATTGAACATGTTGGAGTTACCATTGTGATCTAGAAGTGGTCAAACATATAATCTCACTGCCAACGCGATATGAGCCTGCAGGGTCGCACATAAGAGATGTGGAGAAGTTGGATGATTGATTGTGTTGGTAAAGGTTACTAATCACCGACCTGAATGGGGTTATGGGCAAAGTGTTGCCTTAAGGACTGGTAAGAATAGTCGACCGAGGGTCGACGAGAATCGTCGAGAATTAGTACTCTGATTCTCGCCGATCGACGAGAATTGTCGAGAATGGGTACTCTGATTCTCGCCGATCGACGTGAATCGTCGAGTGTTGTACTCTGATTCTCGCCGATCCGGGTGATTCTCGTCGATTGTGATTCTCGCCGATTGTGATTCTCGCTGACTGATTCTCGCCGATCCTAACTGATTCTCGCCGATTGATTCTCACCGAATATGCTTGGTGATTCTCACCGATTCTGGAACCCTAAATTCTAGGTGGTCTGCGGATAGCGATATTCCTAAGTCTATTTATGCCTTTGGTATAAATACACACTTAGGGTTTTCGGGATCCTCTCTCTGACCGAAGATCTGTGCGTGCTAATCGAATCGTAGCCGACGGAAGTGTTCTGACGTTCGTTCGCTCCGCCGATCCCGAATTCCGCCGACGGAAGGGTTCCGCCTCCGTGCTCGCTCCGTTGACCTCCTCCTCTCCGGTGATCGTCGCTGGCGTTGCTCTTCCTGGCGCGGACCTAGCAGTCCGTGGAGAAGTAAGGTGCGGTCTTTCTCCTTCCCGATTTTCCGTCCGACGGAAAGATCGGTGTTCTCCCGCTCGTATGGATTTCTGCAGAGACGTGGACATCATTCTACGTAGAACTCGCCACCAGCAAGAACACGAAGCTTGGAGCATCTCCGTTGAGTTGTGACTCAACGCCGCCGAGGTAATTTTTGACTAGTTGTTTGTTAACTTCTTGATTCAACTACCATGGCCCGATCCCATCTCTTTTGGGTTTTCTTGATGTTTTTATTCTTCCGCTGCGTGCACAAGTGTTGTGCCATCCTCATAGAGAAACCCAACAGTGGTGTCAGAGGGAGGTTCCGGCCATGATTGTTGTATTGGAAGTTTTGTTATTCCAGTGCATGTAAACCTAGGGATTTAGAAGTGTTCTAAATGTCTAGATTTAGTCTTGGTACCCCGCCAAGAACGTCTGGAATTTCGTGGAAATTTCTAATTGTTAGAAATTATAGTCTCCTTAGCAGTAACCATCCCTCGAGTTTGTTTTGGATTTTGAATCCAACATTGAGAGATGAGCTTGTCTACTGCTTTAAGTTGAGTTGTCTTTGCTTTTTCCAATGCATGTAAATCTGAGGATTTGGAAGTTTCCGGATGTTCAGATTTAGCCCTTCCTTCTATCAAATGTTGATGGTGTCAGGTTGTGCACATAAGGGATGCATGTGGTTTTAGAAAAATTGCTTTTCTTTGGATGTGCACATTGATCAAATGTTGATCATGGTTAACTGTTAACCCATAATCAAAATCCCTTCATCAAATATTAAGCGTTCGGATGCCTTCCGATGGATGACACTCTTCCTGCCTCGATCGATGAAGTGTGGGCTTGCCAAAGCAAGGTGCATTAATCTATCTTGGTAAGGGTGCGAGCGGATAATTGTGATATCCCACTGTCGACATCGAGTCCAGCTTAACTAGGTGACCTCAAAGGTTGAGTGCCTAGAGGCATAGGGTTGGCATGCACCATATGATGGATGCGAGTAAGGAGTTATTCACCAACCATACAAGAATTGCATGAGGATGCAATTGGCAAGTGTTGCCTACCTAAATAACCGCATCGTGAGAGGAAAGCCAAAGCTGACTCATTATGTTGGTGAAATACGGATCTTGTCCACTAAGAGAGTAGCTCGCATGAACTCTCCGAATTGTTAGTGAGTGCTATAATTTCGAATAAAATAGTTGGAGTGTTTTAATTGAAGTCCAAATTAAAATAATTGTATTTGAAATTTTGGTACTGATTTTATTCTGCATAAATTCTTGTAGAATTCCATGGCAAGTGTTTCACACTCCACTTTGTCTCTGAGAGCCATCCTTGAGAAGGATAAGCTCAGTGAGACTAATTACATGAACTGGTATAGGAACCTGAGAATTGTTCTCAGGCAACAGCGAAAGCTCAATGTCTTGGAAGAAGAAGCCCCCGAGGTGCCGACCGGGAACTCTTCCCGTGCTGAGAAGGATACTTATAAGAAGTATACTGATGATGCTTTAGATGTCGAATGCCTTATGCTTGCCACTATAAACTCTGAGCTTCAGAAGCAACATGAGAACATGGGGTGTAAGGAGATTGACGAGCATCTCAAGAAAATGTTTCAAGGGCAGGCTCGTCAAGAGAGGTTCGACGTCACAAAAGCGTTGTTTCAGTGCAAGATGGGAGTTCGAGACTCAGTAGGGACTCACGTACTCAAGATGATTGGGTATATAGAGAACCTTGAAAGGCTGGGTTTTCCTCTTGGTCAAGAGTTGGCCACAGATCTGATCCTGCAATCGTTGCCGGACAGTTATGAGCAGTTCGTCTTGAACTACAACATGAATGAAATAGACAAGACACTGCCCGAACTCCTAGGTATGTTGAGAACTGCCGAAATCAATATGAAGAAGGCCAAGCCTGCCAGCCCCATACTGATGGTGCATAAGGGAAAGGGCAAGGCCAAGGGCTCTAAGAAGACGAAGGTGGGACCTAAGTCATATCTTGAGCCCAAGTCTTCTGCACTGATGAAAAGGAAAAGCACGGTGAAGGAAGGGAAATGCCACCACTGTGGCAAGGCTGGTCATTGGAGGAGGAACTGTCCTTCGTACATTGAAGGTCTGCAGAAATTGAAGGGAGGTATGACTTCTGCTTCAAATGTTTACGTTATAGAGATAAACCTTTCTGCTCCTTCATCTTGGGTATTGGATACCGGATGTGGTTCTCACATTTGTACAAATGTGCAGGAATTGGGAAGGAGAAGATTGCTGAGTAAAGGGGAGGTGGACCTCCACGTCGGCAATGGAGCAAGAGTTCCTGCTGTAGCCGTAGGGGTTTACCGTCTTTCTTTGCCCAGTGGGCTTGTAATAGGACTAGATAATTGTTATTCTGTTCCGGCCATAACTAGAAACATTATATCTATTTCATGTTTGGACATGATTGGATTTTCTTTTATAATTAAGAACAACTGTTGTTCTATATTTAAGAATGATGTTTGTTATGCTGTAGTCCAATTGTTTAATGGTCTTTATGTTTTGAACTTGAACCATCTGATCTGTAATGTAGAAAATAATAAAAGACTAAGAACAAATGACTCGAACCCTACGTTTCTCTGGCATTGTCGTTTGGGCCATATCAACGAGAAGCGCATATCCAAGTTCCATAGAGATGGACTTTTGGACTCATTTGATTATGAATCATTTGAGCGATGTGAATCTTGTTTGTTAGGCAAGATGACTAAAGCTCCTTTCACTGGTTATACTGAGAGGGCTAAGGATCTCTTGGGTGTTGTACATAGTGATATATGCGGACTCATGAGTTCCATGGCTAGAGGTGGGTATTTCTACTTTGTTTCATTTACTGATGATTTCAGTAGATACGGATATGTGTATCTTATGAAGTGCAAATCCGAGACCTTTGAAAAGTTCAAAGAGTTCAAGAATAAAGTAGAAAACCAGTTGGGTAAAAGGGTTAAAGCACTCCGATCTGATCGAGGTGGCGAATACCTGAGTCATGAGTTCCGTGATCATCTGAAAGAGTGTGGTATTGTATCACAGCTCACTCTACCTAGAACACCACAACATAATGGTGTGTCTGAGAGGAGAAATCGTACACTATTAGACACGGTACGTTCGATGATGAGTCATGCAGACTTGCATGTTTCCTTTTGGGGTTTTTCTTTAGAGACTGCTGCAATGACATTGAATCGCGCTCCAACGAAAATGCTCCTGAAGACACCATATGAGATATGGACTGGGAAGCGTCCTAGTATGTCGTTCATTAAAATTTGGGGCTGTGAGGCATACGTGAGACGTCAAATGCCTGACAAGCTGGAACCCAAATCGGATAAATATTATCTGGTGGGATATCCTAAGGAAACGAAAGGGTATTACTTTTACCTACCGTCTGAGGGCAAAGTGTTTGTCGCAAGGACTGGTGTCTTCTTGGAGAAAGAGTTCTTATCAAGAAAGACTGAAAAGGTAGAGCTTGAAGAAGTTCAAGAACCACATGTAGTGAATGAACCGGAATTGGATTCTGAGACAGGACTACCAGATGTTGTAGCTAGAGAACCTGCTCAAGGAACACAAGTCCTACGTAGATCTGGTAGACCGAGGTTTGAGCCTGAGAGATATGGATTTCTCGTGTCTCAAATAGGTAATGTGTTGCTTATGGATCATGATGATGAACCAGCAACCTACCAAGAGGCTATGAATGGACCGGACTCCGACAAATGGCTTGAGTCTATGAAATCCGAAATGGACTCCATGTATGCAAACCAAGTTTGGAACTTGGTGGAACCACCTGAAGGGGTACGACCCATAGGGTGCAAGTGGGTCTTCAAGAAGAAGACCGACATGGATGGGAATGTACAGACATTCAAAGGGCGACTGGTGGCTAAGGGTTTCAAGCAAATTCATGGTATTGACTATGATGAGACCTTTTCCCCTGTTGCCATGGTAAAGTCCATAAGGATATTGCTTGCTGTTGCTGCGTATTATGACTACGAGATCTGGTAGATGGATGTCGAAACGGCTTTCCTTAATGGAAACCTACTTGAGGAAGTGTATATGACACAACCCGAGGGTTTTGTATCCCCAGATGAAGCCACTAAAATATGCAAGCTGAATAAGTCCATCTATGGACTGAGACATGCCTCTCGAAGTTGGAATCTTCGTTTTGATGAGAAAATCAAAGAGTTTGGTTTCATCAAGAATGAAGATGAGCCTTGTGTTTACAAGCAAATCAGTGGGAGCATTGTTGTCTTCCTGATATTGTATGTAAATGACATACTGTTGATTGGGAATGACATTCCTACCCTGAAAGTTGTTAAGAACAACCTAGGGAACTGCTTTTCAATGAAGGATATGGGTGAAGCGACTTACATACTCGGTATTAAGATCTATGGAGATAGATCGAAGAAGTTGCTGGGTTTGACCCAGAGTACGTACATCGAAAAGGTGTTGAAGCGGTTCAACATGCTTGAGTCCAAGAAAGGATTTTTGCCCATGTCTCATGGTGTGAATCTCTCTAAGGACCAGTGTCCAAAGTCTTGTGAAGATAAGGACCGCATGAAGTTGAATCCATATGCTTCGGCAATTGGATCAATCATGTACGCGATGTTATGTACTCGACCCGACGTCTCCTTTGCTTTGAGCATGACTAGCAGGTATCAGTCAGACCCCGGTGAGTGTCACTGGATTGCAGTCAAGAATGTCCTGAAGTACTTGAGAAGGACTAAGGATGTATTCTTAGTGTATGGTGGAGAGGAAGAGCTCGTTGTAAGTGGTTACACGGATGCTAGCTTCCAAACTGATAGAGACGACTCCAAGTCTCAGTCAGGTTTTGTGTTTTGCCTGAATGGAGGAGCTGTGAGCTGGAAGAGTTCCAAGCAAGAGACAGTTGCTGATTCTACAACAGAGGCCGAGTATATCGCCGCAGCTAATGCGGCGAAGGAGGCTGTATGGATTAGGAAATTCATCGGCGAGCTTGATGTAGTTCCTAGCATTGTTGGTCCCGTAGTTCTCTACTGTGATAACAATGGTGCAATTGCACAATCTAAGGAACCTAGATCCCATCAGCGCTCCAAGCACATACTTCGGCGGTTTCATCTTATTCGTGAGATTGTCGAACGAGGAGATGTGAACATTTGCAGAGTGCCGACTGAGGAGAATATTGCGGATCCACTGACAAAGCCTCTCGCGCAGAGAAAGCATGATGGTCATACTAGATCGATGGGTATGCGATACCTAAATGATCAACTCTAAGTGAGAATCTTGTGGATTGCATGTAAACATGTATCTTATTGGCTATTTGTTCATATGATGAACAGTGTACCTAGTTTTTCTCTTACAATTAATGGCAAGTTCTTTTATTATGGTCTTTTTCTATATGATAGTTAAACGTTAACATAATAGATACCCTTAGAATGTTCGCTTCCATGGGAAATCAAGTACGTGACTTGAATGTGAGAGCCTATGATTTATTTGAAGCTTCATTCTTAAAAGGTCCCTGGTCAAGTATCATCATAGAAGCTAAGGGTGATGATGGTACTTGGAGACTAGCACGTGCGTTGACTGATGACCGGTTCTCACAGGTCATGATATTGTGATATCAAGTCATCACGTGGGTACTTGTTAGTGAACAAGTTATACTGGACAGACCCAACCTGAGACTACTCTGTGGATTGTCATCCAATCGTGTCACGAGTAGGTCTCAATTGACAATGGTGTTGTGGTCCTTTGACCTGAAGTCACAGCATTCATCAAGTGAGGAAGAGCGTGCTTTGATGCCATCTAATGTCTTCCTTGAGAAAGGTTGATGATAAGGGTGATTGTTGGGCATGTTACGAATCATTTGGGTGTTTGTGTGTGAGCAGATATGGGATTTGTCCTCCTGTATGACAGGAGTTGCATCCATGGGCCCCTTGATGGAACTGGACTGAGAAATGCATGGTCATGCTTGGTTGAGTCAATATGTGATATTGGACTCACCATTCTCTGGAAGTCCGTCCTGGATCAAGAAACTTGGATTGAGCTATTACGAGGGTGACACGGTCCATGCCTCTAGTTCTTTCCGGATGTAAGGGACAAAGGGACAAAGACAATGCTGATACATTGGTCATAAAGGCTTATGAGTTATAAACTCTTATTGCTTGGGGAGCAATGATGCATTGCTAGATGCCGCTCATTGTTTGTGAGGTTTTTGGTTTGATACTTTCAAGATCAAGTGGGAGTCTGTTGGAGTTACCATTGTGATCTAGAAGTGGTCAAACATATAATCTCACTGCCAATGTGATATGAGCCTGCAGGGTCGCACATAAGAGATGTGGAGAAGTTGGATGATTGACTGTGTTGGTAAAGGTTACCAATCACCGACCTGAATGGGGTTATGGGCAAAGTGTTGCCTTAAGGACTGGTAAGAATAGTCGACCGAGGGTCGACAAGAATCGTCGAGAATTAGTACTCTGATTCTCGCCGATCGACGAGAATCGTCGAGAATGGGTACTCTGATTCTCACCGATCGACATGAATCGTCGACCCACGATCGGCGTGAATCGTCGAGTGTTGTACTCTGATTCTTGCCGATCCGGGTGATTCTCGACGATTGTGATTCTCGCCGATTATGATTCTCGCCGACTGATTCTCGCCGATCCTAACTGATTCTCGCCGATTGATTCTCACCGAATCTGCTTGGTGATTCTCACCGATTCTGGAACCCTAAATTCTGGGTGGTCTGCGGATAGCGATATTCCTAAGTCTATTTATGCCTTTGGTATAAATACACACTTAGGGTTTTCGGGATCCTCTCTCTGACCGAAGATCTGTGCGTGCTAATCGAATCGAAGCCGACGGAAGTGTTCCGAAGTTCGTTCGCTCCGCCGATCCCGAATTCCGCCGACGGAAGGGTTCCGCCGCCGTGCTCGCTCCGTTGACCTCCTCCTCTCTGGCGATCTTCGATGGCGTTGCTCTTCCTGGCGCGGACCTAGCAGTCCGTGGAGAAGCAAGGTGCGGTCTTTCTCCTTCCCGATTTTCCGTCCGACCGAAAGATCGGTGTTTTCCCGCTCGTGTGGATTTCTGCAGAGACGTGGAAATCATTCTACGTAGAACTCTCCACCAGCAAGAACACGAAGCTTGGAGCATCTCCGTTGAGTTGTGACTCAACGCCGTCGAGGTAATTTTTGCCTAGTTGTTTGTTAACTTCTTGATTCAACTACCATGGCCCGATCCCATCTCTTTTGGGTTTTCTTGATGTTTTTATACTTCCGCTGCGTGCACAAGTGTTGTGCCATCCTCATAGAGAAACCCAACAGAACACACTTTCTTGCATAGACCTCAAAGTCTCTCTTCATAGTGGGCCAGAAATAACCCTGCAGCAGGATCCGTCTATCCAGGGTTCTTGCTCCCGAGTGGCTTCCACACTCTCCTGAATGAACTTCTTGCAAAACAAGGGGAGCTTCTTCTTCTGAAACACACCGGGCCATGGTAGAGAGGAAGGTTCTTCTGTAGAGGACTCTTGCCACTAAGAAGTAGTGAGCTGCCTTTATTCTGAACTTTTTCTTATCTTTGTCTGAATGATGATAATCTCCCGTTGACAGATAGAGGATGAATGGGTCCATCCAAGAGGTACGTTGGTCCACTTGCATCAAATCTCCTTCCACCACTGTCGGGCGGAAGAGCTCGGAAGTTGTTCCTCCTGAAGGAATCCCATACTTGGAAAGAAAATCTGCCGCCTCATTTTCTGTTCTGGGGATGTGCTCGATGGTAAAGCTCTTGAACCTGCCGACTTCTATCTTCACAAGAGCTAGATATATCTTCAAGATCGTCTCTCTTGTTTCGAAGTTACCGAGGACTTATGATGCCATTACCAGAGAATCGGTTTTGATATGAACATGATCGATTCCTAGTTCCCTTGCAAGCCTCAAGCCTGCTAGCAAAGATTCCTACTCGGCCTGATTATTGGTTACTGGAAAGTAAAATTTGATGGCCTGCTCCAATTTGACGCCGTTTGGGTTAATGAGAACCACTCCTGCTCCAGAAGAACTTCTGCCTGAGGCACCATCAACGTAGATGGTCCAAGCCAAAGGTGACCTTGCTGCTCGATCAGAACTGGACTCTGGCATGTTGATTAAGAAGTCTGCCAGGACTTGAGCTTTAATGGCTGTCTTGGGCACATAAGAGATTTAAAATTCACTCAACTCTATTGCCCACTTGGCTAGTCTGCCGGAATGTTCTGGTTTTTCCAACACACCTTTCAAAGGCTGATCGGTGACGACTTGAATTGAATGTGCTTGGAAGTACGGACGGAGCCTGCGAGCTGACATGACTAGCGCCAAGGCTAACTTATCCAAAATTGGATACCGTGTCTCAGCACTCTTCAGGATATGACTAACATAGTAAATTGGGAATTGCTTCCTGCTCTCTTCTCGAAGAAGAACGGAGCTGACAGCCTCAGGGCCAACCCCTAGGTATAAGAAAAGAATCTCTCCTGGCCGGGGACTCTGAAGCAAGGGTGCTGAGGTCAGTTGCATTTTCAACTGCTCAAAAGCTTGGGAGCATTCTTCCGTCCACTCAAACTTGGATGCTCCTCGGAGGGTTTTAAATAAGGGAACACTCCTATCTCCAACCCGAGAGAGAAATCTTGCAAGACCTGCCAGCCTTCCCCCTAACTGCTGAACTTCCTTAGGTGAACGAGGGGTAGGCATATCAAGAATGACTTTCACTTCATCAGGATTGGGGGCAAGTCCTTCCGGAGTAAGGATGTGACCAAGAAACTTCCCCTTACTCGCCCCAAACATGCATTTCAAAGGGTTAAGCTTCATTTTGTACTTACGCAGAGTAGCGAACGTCTCTGCTAGATCTAGCAAGTGCAGCGAAAATGACTTACTCTTAATCAAGAGATCGTCTACATACACTTCTAGGTTCCTCCCCTTCTAATGGTTAAACACACGGTCCATCATCCGTTGGTCGGTTGCACCGGCATTTTTAAGCCCAAAGGACATCACAAGGTAGCAATAACAACCATCATTAGTAATGAACGACGTGTGAGGAACGTCAGGCTTATGCATTCTTATCTGGTGATAACCAGAAAACGCATCTAAAAAACTCATATAAGAGTACCCTACCGCGGAATCAACTAAAGAATCTATCCGAGGCAAGGGGTAGCAATCTTTAGGGCATGCTTTATTAAGTTTGGTAAAATCTACACACATTCGCCATTTTCCCCCTGGCTTTTTAACCATTACAACGTTTGATATCCAGGTGGGATATTGAATTTCTTTAAAAAATTAGCCTTGAGGAGCTTCGCAACCTCCTCCCTTATTGGCTCTGCAAGCTTTGTAGCTATATCCCTCTTCTTTTGTTGTATAGGCTTGCAGTCGGGATCAACATTCAAGTGGTGGCATTCAACATCAGGATCCACTCCTGGCATGTCTTTCGCTGACCAGGCGAAGACATCCAGGTTATTCAGCAAGCAGGAAATCAACTCCGCCTTTTGATCTTCAGGCAACTCCGAGTTGATGGAGAGCTTCCTCTCCTCCCCCTCAGCAATGGGGACTCCTTGCGTCACCTGGGCAGGTTCCAGGTGAGCACCTTCATCAGCAGCAACTTCTGAACTGGAGAGGCTTCTGCAGCTGCTGTTGGAGCAAGGGAAGGGCTGGCTTCAACAATGTTGACAGTGCGGACGTAGCACTCCCTTGCTCTCCTTGGGTCACTCCTGACCCGACACATCCTTCCATCTGCAAAGAACTTGATGGCAAGGTGGTAAGTGGAAACCACCGCTTGGTACTTGATTAATAGGGGCCTGCCGAAGATGGCATGGTAGCTGCTGGGGGCATCAACCACTATGAATTGCACTTGCTTAGTTGCCCCTCCAAGCTTCACGGGCAGGATGACGCTTCCTTCCACTTCTTTTTCTCTCCTGAGAAACCATAGAGCGGCCCCTCAGTGGAAAGCAGAGGCTTTCTAGTCCTCAGGGCCTCGAAAGTAGACTTGAACAGGAGGTTGACCGAGCTGCCTGTGTCAACAAGAATTCTATCAACTGTGAAGTCCCCAACCACAGCCTTGATCACTACTGCATCATCAAACGGTTTGGCTGTTTGGGGTATATCTGCTGGACCAAATGTGACAACCTCACTTGTGGAGCAATGGAATAAGAGGCCACCTCTGCCCGGGTGACCCTTGAAATTGAAGATTTCCGAGTAGACTCGGTCCCTGCTCCACCATGGATAAAGAAGCGGCATCCCAAAACCCCTTCATCATCTGCATCGAAGCACTCCACCGGGACGTTGATCGGCCCCAGACGGCCTTCGTCCTCGACCTCCACACATTCCTGGTATGCTTCGGCGACTTCTTTGCCCTTTGAGGTGGATGGCTTCGAAGAAGAAGGGGAATCCTTCTTGGCTAAGTAAATCTTGCCCTCGGCAAGCATCTTCTCTATCAGCACGCGAAGGGCCTTGCAGTCCTCGGTCAAGTGGCCCTTTTCTTTATGGAACTGACAATATTGTGCATTATTCCTTGGCTTCCACACTTTCTGAGGCTCTTGCCTCTTTTCTTCTGATCTCCTTTGCATGATCTGGATGACTTCATCAAGATCCAGATCTGCAATGTCCTCCATGGGGCTTGCATCAGATTGGCTCGGAGCAAGCAAGGCTGCTTGTTGGAGGATGGGAAGAGCTTGCAATGGAACGGCGGGAGTGGCGGCCAACGACAGTCTCTGCTCATGAAACTGTTGATGGCCAAGGAAAGGTTTCTTGTTGCGGAAGTTCCTGCCCCTTTGAGACGGAGGCTGGAAGTCTGGGCGAGGGGGCTTGCTACGAGAGGAAGAAGCGGAGGCATCCCTTCCTTCAGCCTTAGCTGTCAGGGATGAGACATAGGTTGGATTGGCGTTTTCTCCTTCAATGAAACAGTTGACCATGGCGATCAACTCTTGATAAGTCTCAGGTGCCTTGGTTGTTGCTTTAAACATTAGGGGGCCTTCCCGGAGGCCATGGATCAAGGTGACCTTGTAATAGTCGGGGTTCACACTCCTTACCCCTTGGATCTCTCTCTGAAAGCGATCAACGAATCGTGCCACTGATTCATTATCCCTTTGTTTGATTTCAAATAGGGCTGCTGGCCCATTCTTCCTCTTCCTTGAGGTGGCAAACCACAACAACAACTGGTTGCGAAGCTCTGCGAAAGAAGAGATCGTGCTCGAAGGCAGCTCATAGAACCACTCTCTCACCTGTCCTTCGAGAGTGGTAACCAGGAGTTTACACTTGATTGCATCTGAGAGGCATCTCAAAGCAACTGCCCCCTCAAATGCTTGGAGGTGAGAGACTGGATCAGTCCCTCCTGAATAGAATGGGATGCGAGGCTCCCTGAAGTTGTTCGGAGCCGATTCCCATCGGATTCGATCAACGAAGGGAGACGGGGTCTCGAACTCTGCGGGGTAGAAGGGGCGGACTGAAGCCGGGGAGTCCGCGGGCTCGGCGGACTGGCGGTCAGCAAAATGAAGCTGGCGGGCAGGAGTGCCCCTGGCGGCTTCTCTGAAGAAATTCTTGAAAGCAAACTGCTCCTCCTGAGGGCGCAGAGGGGCGGTGGACTGAGTAGGGTTCTGAGGAGTGGCTGGCTACTGCCGAAGCGGAGTTCGGCGAGCTGGAGTCTGGAGGACTGGCGAATCTGCTAGTTCCACTGCGGCCTGAGGAGCAAGCCGCTGGGCTAGTGCGAGTAGTGCTTGACTGATTGCGTCGAGACGCTGGTCAGTCTGCTGGAGGGACTACTCGGCCTCAAGGAGAGCTTGCTCAATTGCGTCCCAAAGAGAGTCCTCTGAAGAACTGGAGTGGTCTGAAGAGCGGGCTCTACGGTCTGACATTTCTGTCCGCTGAATTCAAAACACTACTCGGATCTGAAGGTCGCGTGTTAACTGTTGATGCACGAAAACACAAAGGGGGGTAGAGCACCACCAGCTAACGGTTCGAACACCGGGGAATAGAGAGACTGCGAGTAGTGATCTACTAAGCGGATGAGGACAGGAAGAACAGCAGGGTCGTGAGCCACGACAACAACAGACTTCGCCCGTCGCGGCCTGAATGCCTCTCTTGCGACGGGCTTTCCCTTGATTGAAGAAAGATTTGGTTACAAGTGAAAGGAAAAGGTTGATAAGAGCAGAGCGAGGGGGAGTCCGCAAGGCACAAGATTCGAGTCCGCAGCCTTTAACAAGTAGGCTCCTGGGTCCGAGTCAGCGTGCCCTGGGTGCACCACCTCCCCCCTATTTATAGGATAGGGGGCCTGCCCAAACGGGCTGGGCTAAAATAACCGGCTGCCCGGGGTACAGGAGAACCGGGCAGCGGTGATGGGAAGCAAAAAGAAAAGAACACGCCAGTCCGCGCAGAAAGGGCGAACTGGGCTCGCGGGCTGGAGCCTCCTCTGCTGCTGCTAGGCGCGATCCTGCTAGAGGACGGCGGCCTGGGTGGACGGGACACTGAGTTCGCCGCCGTAGAGAATCCAAAGATCCCAAGGCATGGCGGACGGAGCGGGCAGATCCTTGAGTCGCAGCTAGGGATCATCCCTAGTGGCCGATTGGTTAACTAGTCGGACTGGGCGGACTGCCTAATTGAGTCCGCGCGTGTTGAAAAGGGGGGTCTTGGCATCTTGCAGGATATTGCGGAGTGAGGGGTTAACAATGGCGTTGATTAAACTGCATTCACTCAACGTCTATGGACTTAGTTGCATTTATTCATCCAGGTTCCTTCCTTATGCCATCTAGCTTTGAATGAGCTAGTTCAACTCAACGCCTGTCGACTTAGGCAATTTATTGCTATCGAGCTAACTTCTTTGTGTCCACCTGTCCTATTATTGTAACAAGTACTAACCTGCATGCATTAACTTGCAAGCATATCAAGTACAACTTTCTGTATATCATTGACTTGTTTGACTTCTTATAAATCAGGATCATTGGGATCAATGTACCCAACAATCTTCCTATATTTGAAGAAGTCAAAACCTCACTACAATTTCTTAATAAATGACACACACCATATTTGCAATAATAAAACATTATAACAAGAAAGTTACAGGAAGGTTACCTACTCCACCTATTTTGAAGCATCCATGATGCCCCTGTCTTACTGCCACAGTCGAGTTTGCTTGATCAATACTTTTGGCCTTGATACCACTTGATCCATAACTTGATCAACCCCTTCTCTAAAACTTTTTGACTTATGTAGTTAGGGAGATCTTGCTTCCTTTGATCTTCTTCTCTCCCTAGCTGTGTGTAGGAGATCAACTGATACAGATGCTACCTTCATCTCTTTACAAGGTTGAACCTGCTTCTACACCGTTCCTCGGAGGAGTTCTTTGTTTGAGGGAGAAATGACTCTTAAACTATAAATTTTCTTTTATATTTTTCTTTTTTATGTAATCTTGGTGTAAGGGAAATCTACATGGGAGATCTTTGGATTACTGGGAGCGGTCTGCAAGAAATTATCCTGGGAGGACATCTCGATCTAAGAGAACTAGTGTGGCTCTAAGATCCTTCCGGGAAGGAAGGTGAATAGTCGGCTCATCAATCCTCTTGGAAAGAAGGGTGAGAGCCAACCAGTCCTTGGAGGGTCAGTATAGAAACCAGAACAAGTTTGTGCTGGGTATTATATCCATAATAACCCTGAATTGAAGAACTGTCCCTTGAACTAAGATGAGTTGAGATTGTATTTGATTGTGTTTTTTTAGTTATGTGCTTGCAAGACATTTTTGTCAAGTAAAACCCAATGTTAGGTTACTGTGTGTAAGACCCCCCTCCCCCTTACCAAGGAGGGCTACCGGATCTTATGCCCAGAACCGCCGTCTTACGGTGGCACTAACTCACGGGTTAGTCGACACCGCAACACGCCGATTCTGCCGGCTAGTACGATCATAAACCTGTAGGCCAATATGAGAAGAAAGAAGTAAAACTGTATATGTAAAAATACCAGTCCACAAGCCACAGTACAGTCATGAAAAAGAGATGAATAGTACAACATAATAGTCCACAATATAGTACCAATGAAAGAGAAAAAAGGGCTTATGCCCAGTACATCAAATCTCTCTCTCACAAAATCATGAATGCGGAAGCTACACTAGAACATCAAGACTCGTCCCACCTGAGGACGCACAGTAGTGGTAGTAGCCTGCTGAAGCGGTATCTGCTCCTCATGTCCTGCCTCCTCGACGTGCTGGTGCTCCATCTCCACGGGCTCCTAAAAATAGTTGGTCACCGACCATTAGTCAAAAAGACTAAGTCGTTTCCTCCGCACCTCGCCCCGCAGCTCCTAGGCACCGAGCGGGAGGACGAAGCGGAGGACAACAAGGGGTAGCAAAATGGAAGCAGGTGACAATATCTAACTAGAGCTGTAATAAGTAATGTAATCCTACTCTAGCAGTTCTAAGTATGGTACAAGTAATAAGTAAGAGCGGTGCAGTAAAGGAAAGTAAAGAACAGTAACATGAACAAGTAAATAAGCTAAGCTACCACTATGCTATCATCACAAACGTACCCTAACTTATATAAATGCCCATACAAATATATAAGTTAGGATTTCCAGGAAATTTAACTTATCATATAAAAGAGCCCATACTAATTTATATGATAAGGATCTATGAAGCGTATGACCTAATATGAATGAATGATATGATGCAATTTTATGCGCAGGCAAGTGCAACTCACACACAACGACTCTGTGATCACAGACCTTTAGTTCCCACTTTTTGAGAGCTAGCATCACTCTCGGGTACCACCGCTGTGGCTACGGCAGCAGCGGAGCGGGCGTCTCCGCTTCTAAACCGGTATGCACACTACCAAGCCTTAGACCCCTCTCATACGCCTCTGTACACGTCCAAGGTGCACTCTAGAGTCTCGCGTACGTACTTTGCTGACAAACCCGTCAGTCTTGTTGGGTCGGATGTGTGTTATCGGGGGTCGTCCTCCAGACCGCAGTGTAAAACAACCCACTGGCCCCTCTAACTCCCACAACCGCCTGGTGCATCGTACTGCCATCGGTGTGACGAACGGCCAGTACCGCATGCCCCGCCACGATATTTATGCACATGCAAGTAATTCACACTGAGCCTTCCGCTCGCAGGACCAAAAACTCGTCCTGAATCCCTCAAACCCAAACCCGGGTGAGAACGCACATTAGTGCCATTATACCAACTCCCTCAAACCCCAAACGGGTGAGCATATATCATGAATCTCTCCAACCCCACACGGGAGAGAAGGTACGACAATGTCCTAACCTATTATACTACTCTTGTCTACAGTTTATTATACTTAAAGATTTAGGGTTAATCCCAGGACTGCCCCCGGTATTCCCTGTGAAGGGCTCTCAAGGGGCACTAGGAACTGTGTTGGGATTACGCCCAGCGTTCCCTTTCGCAAGAATATTTATTTTAGTTGATGGCTACCCATGTATCTCCCCAGCTCTCCTTATTGCTTTAGTATAACCCTAGTGACTTAAGGTATTACCGGGAAACCGACGGTCTTCCGCCGATCCCCGCTCCAGTTGCTAGCTAAGACTTGCACTTTTAATCCCTCACTAAGACAACTCTACCCACCAGGGTTACTCATGTTGAACTCTCTCTTATTTCTGCCGATAATCAATCCCCTGGTAATCCCCTAAGGCAAGACCTAATTGTGTTATATGCAGACCATGACCTATGGTTACCCTAGAAATGTGATCTTCCAAACCTTAAGGCATCCTGCCCCTAAATATTTATCCTAAGGTGTTATGGACTAAGGGAACTACCCTAAGAATTCTCGTAATTTTCCTTGGCCAAATAGTCCTTTAATTAATTCTTTTAATTTACATGCTAGGTCACTTTACACATGAAGTAGTTTGATTAAGTGTCCACTGACCTAGGGAATTTTTCCTGAGAGGTATAGTGACAAAGTATTGCTGCCTATAGAATTTCATAATTTCCTTAAATTATTTATTATCATTTTCAATTTAATATCAATTCCACAAAATTCCATTTTTCCAAATGATGTATAGGCATTATTTACACAACAATTCCAGAAAAATTACAGAGCTTTTAGGATACTAATTTATGACTATTGGCAGAGAATCATCAACATTTAACGTAAGATGGCCTATAGGATTCCATTATAAGATATTTACCAAAATGCCATTATACTAATTTTAACACAAATAATGCATCCATTAAATTCTGAGAAATTTGTGAAAGACTAATAATAAAATTTTATGACAGTAGAAAAATTTCCAAATTTTTCAGAGGTATAAATCCATCATTTCAAGAGTTTACAAAATAAGGGTAAAATGGGGAATTTAGGGTATCTATTCCAAAAATTCTTCAAAACAGAAGGATCATATTTTTCCTAAGTCAAATGTGATGTTATCTATGCCTTGGAAAAGTTGTTTGGATTTGTACTTGAATAAATCCTATTTTCCAATTTTATCTCCAAAATAGCTATATTTAAAATAAATTCCAATAAATGGAATTTTGATTCCAAAAATTCCATCATTAGTTTGAGGGATGAAATTTACCCTAATGAACCACTATAAATAATTTCATGACTCTTGCATGTCACCATTGGGCTAAATACACCAATTTGTATTTTTGCTATTTGCACACCAAGGCTAAACATAGGCTAGCACATGCAAGTGGATTTCCCCAACATGCAGTGAACCCAAGGTGCTGAAAATTTTATCATGCACCTAGGATGATCCCACTGACTCACCACCAAAATATGGGGCCATGTGGAGGAGTAGAACTCCATATATGTCATTTATTTATATTTTGATATTTTACCAAAACCTATAGGAAAATATTCTCTAAAAATTCCTAAATTTTGGCAGGAGCTAGGTATGTCCTAATCATGCATGTGCCCAAAATTTGGGGCCATGGTGACTAATATTGAGACCAGGGCATCCAATATAATTTTTGCCCTAGTCTAGGACCAGTCCTAGGAGAAATGTCCTACAGGACTGTACACTACACCAAAATGTATGTTTAGGGTGGAATTTTAAAGGTAAGACCCTAGGCTACATTTTTCATTAAGGGGCTAAGTTCTGGAAATGCCTCTAAGAGGCCTAAAATTAACATGCAAAGAGACTGAAAAGGTGTGACAGAATGATACACTATTCATCAATTATTAAATTAAAACATTTAACTGTTTGCACGAATCTTGAAGCCTATCCGACGGGTTCTGGTCATCGTCTACCTCCAGCCAACGGCTGAGATCGAGCCGACCTGGAGCGACTTTGCCGGCGATTTCCGGCCAGCTGAGCCACCACCACCGCCGGCGGATATCGCCACCACCTTCGTTAAGGTGGGGGCTAGCGTTTCCCGGCGGTGGGGCCGCCGGAGTTGGCTCCTCTGGCGAACCCGAGCAAGAAAAGAAAAGCTCGAATTTCTCCATTTCCTCTCATGGCATCGGGCTCGATTGAGCTCGATATCTCCCTAGGTAGATCTAGAAAGTTAGTACGGGAAGAGGTGAGGTGAAACGCACCTGAATCGGGGCTTGGCTGCGGGTCAGGCGGCGGTTTGCCGTGGTGGTGGTGGGCCGGCGAGCTCCACCCCGAAAGCTCAAATCTCCACCGTTCTCCATGATTAAACAGTCGAACTCCACTCCTTTCAGCCTTCTGGAACTAATGGTGAGGTTTGTTTGGACTGAGGTGGCCTATAAGTGGAGATAACTCCAATGTTAGCTCGGTTTTGAGCTTTGGAGATTTCACCCAGCTGTCATGTGGCTCACAGCCCTGGTTTCCTGCTGGAAATGAAGAGGGGAGGTCAGCCACCTGGTTTTGGGCAGCCCAAGTCAGCTGATGGGGTGGCCATGTGGCCACCATTCCCTTCATTCCCTTTTCTCTCTCCTCTTCTCCTAAAAATTCCAATTTTACCCCCTTGCATGTATTCTCTCTCCTGATTTAGAGGGGTAGGACTGGTCTTGTTCACTTGGGCTGACTATGGGCCAATTTTGGTGGGCTTGGTCCAAGGGGAAATGACTTGGCCTTCATTTCATTCCTTAGGTCAAATTGTTGACCAAATTGACTTTTGGGGTTGACTGGTCAACCATGGTGGGTGGACTGACCTCACGTGGTGGAAATAGGTCTAGTGGCACCACCCAACTTGGTTTGGGTCAAGGGGGTGCCCCACTTAGGTTAATTAGGCCTATGGGTGTGGGTTTGACCAAATTAAGCCCAAGGTTGACTTTGGTCAATTGGGGTCAAAATGTTGACCCAGTGACATACCCTAGGGTCCACTTAGATTGTCTTTAGGGTTAGGGCAATGTGGTGGGGTCATGGTGTGGCTAGGGTCCCCACTTAGGCTAGTTTGACCTAGTTTGACTATGGTCTTATAGTGGGCCCCACATGGCTACCACCCACTACCTAGGGTCAAACCTAGTTGATCTCCTTAAGTCTCACACCATGCCTAACCCAATCTAAGTTGAGGGGTCTAGAAGTAACATGGGATGTTACAAATTCCAATAAACAAGAAAATAATTTCGTCCCCGAAATTTAAGTTCGGGTCTACGGGGTTCTAATTGCAAGAATCATCAAGAATTTTAAAGACATAACTTAAATGTACCTGATGCGAATAGCTCCGGGTGTTGTTCCAGCATCAGATCTCTCGGTTCCCAAGTGTGCTCCTCTCGTCCATGGTTGGACCACAGCACCTTCACAAGAGGGACCTTCTTCTTCCGCAACACTCGGATGGCTGTATCGTCAATCCGGATCGGCTCCAATCTCACTGATCTGTCAGGCTCTACCGGTCCGGCTGTAGTAGTGATGTGCTGCTCCGGCCGAAGGAGAGCTCTTCGCAAGGAAGAGACATGGAAGACGTCATGTAATGCACCCAACTCTGGTGGCAGCTGCAGTCGGTAAGCCAAGGGGCCGATCCGCTCCAGGATCAGGTATGGCCCCATGTATCGTGGACTGAGCTTCTTGTGCCTCCGCACCCGAGAAACACCGTGTACTGGACGTATCTTCAAGAACACCCTGTCTCCAACCTGGAACTCCACCTGCCGGTGCCGAGCATCATAATACTTTGCCTGCCTGCTCTGGGCCTCCAGTAGCCGATCCCTGATCAATCGAATCTGAGCCTCAGTGTCCTCTATATAATCAGTTCCCAGAGCCCTGGTATCCACATCCTGTACCCATGATAGTGGTGTCCGGCATCTCCTCCCATAAAGTGCCTCGTAAGGAGCCATCCTGATGCTAGCCTGGTGGCTGTTATTATACGAAAACTCGATCAATGGCAGCAGCCTCTCCCAAGGCCTCCCCGTATCCAATATGCATAATCTGAGCAGGTCCTCCATGGTCCGGATGGTCCGCTCGGTCTGTCCGTCGGTCTGTGGGTGGAAGGTGGTACTAAAGGTAAGTCGAGATCCCAAATAAACATGCGCGGCCCTCCACTCGCTCGAAGTGAACCGACCATCACGGTCCGAAACAATAGTCCTGGGGATACCATGATATCTGATGTACTGCTCCACAAATAGTCTCACCAGGACTGCAACTGGGGCATCCTTCCGAACTGGAATGAACCGCGCTACCTTGGTCAATCTGTCCACTATAACCCATATAGAATCATGCCCAGAGTGGGAGCGAGGCAATCCGTGTACAAAGTCCATAGCGATGTCCTCGAACTTCCACTCTGGAACTGGCAGTGGCTGTAGTAAACCTCCCGGGCTCTTGCATTCTGCCTTCACACGCTGGCAGGTCTCACAATGGGTCACAAAATCCGTGATCTCCCTCTTCATCCCGGGCCAATACATAGACCTCCGCAAATCTGCCCACATCTTGGTGATGCCGGGGTGCACTGAATATCTCGAGCAATGTGCCTCTCGGAGTATGTCATCCCGAATACTGCCCCCTGCTGGTATGTAGATGCGCCCCCGGAACCGAAGAAGATCATCCTGTAACGTGTAATCCTCAACCTTGCCCCTCTCTAGGGCACTGAAAATCAGCTGTAACGCAGCATCCAGCCTCTGATGTGCTCGGATGCGCTCCTGTATATCATCGCAGCTGATCACTGAGCTCAAATACTCTCTATATACCACTGGCTCGGTCTCGGACACCATGGTAATGTGCATGTCCTCCATCATCTGAAGCAGCTCTATGGACATCAATCGGGGCTCCGGTCCAGAAGTGCCGACCCTCCTGCTCAAAGCATCCGCAACCGTGTTTGCTTTCCCCGGGTGATAGTGGATCTTGTAGTCATAATCACAGAGGAACTCAAGCCACCTCCTCTGTCTCAGGTTTAGGTCCTTCTGCGTATCAATATACTTGAGATTCTTGTGATCTGAAAAGATGTCACAATGAATCCCGTATAGATAATGTCTTCATATCTTTAGGGCGAAAACCACAGCCCCGAGCTCTAGATCATGTACTGGATAGTTATGCTCATGCTTCTTCAACTGTCTCGAAGCATAAGCAATAACGTGTCCATGCTGCATCAGGACTGCACCCATCCCCTGATAAGAGGCGTCCGTGTAGATCTGGAATCCTTCGCTCCCGGATGGAAGCGCAAGGATGGGGGATGAGATGAGTCGGTCCTTCAGCTCCTGAAAAGCCGTCTCACACCGCTCTGACCAAACAAAATCTGCATCCTTCTTCGTCAAGGACGTGAGGGGGAGTGCTATCCTCGAGAACCCCTCCACGAACTTGCGGTAATAGCCTGCTAGTCCCAAGAAACTGCGGATGTCAGAAGCGGTCTTCGGCCGTGGCCAATCCCTCAATGTCTCTATCTTGGCCGGGTCCACAGCTAACCCAGCCCCACTGATCGTGTGCCCCAGGAATGCCACCTCCTGTAACCAGAATTGGCACTTTGAAAATTTTGCGTACATCTGGGTCTCCCTCAGCCTCTGCAAGACCTGTGCCAAGTGCTCCGTATGCTCCTCCTGAGTCCGAGAATAAATAAGGATGTCGTCGATGAATACAATCACGAAGCGGTCTAAGAAAGGCTCGAAAACACGGTTCATTAGGCTCATGAATGCAGCAGGAGCATTCGTGAGCCCAAAAGGCATCACCGTGAATTCGTATAATCCATAGCGCGAGCTGAAAGCCGTCTTCGGTATGTCCTCTTCCCTGATACGGAGCTGATAGTAGCCGGATCGCAAATCTAACTTGGAGAACCAGAATGCTCCCTATAGCTGGTCAAATAACTCATCTATCCGAGGCAGAGGATAGGTGTTGCGGACCGTCAACCGGTTCAGCTCCCGGTAATCTAAACATAATCGCAGTGATCCGTCCTTCTTTTCACAAATAGAACTGGCGCTCCCCATGGCGATGAACTAGGCCGCACAAATCCTGACTCGACTAGCTCCTGTAGTTGAGTCCTGAACTCTGCTAACTCCCTAGGAGCCATCCTGTAGGGTGCCCAGGACACCGGCTTCGCTCCCGGTACTAGCTGAATCCTGAAATCCAAGTCTCTAGCAGGCGGTAGCCCGGGCAATTTCTCCGGGAATACGTCGGAGAAATCCCGGACCACCGGAATATCTGAGATAGTCGCTCCTGTTCCCACCATCTCGAAGCAGACAAGATACACTTCTTCACCCTGCTCATGGGCCTTCACAGCCTATACAGATGATAATAGTAGGTGGCAGATAGGCTGGATACCTTCAACGATAACATGAGAGTCGCCATGCCTTAGCGTGATCCTCCTGGACGGGCAATCTATCTGGGCATGGTTCCGATGTAACCAGGCCATGCCCAAGATCAAATCAAAGTCCTGCAGCTTCAGAATGGTCGCCGGCGCCTCAAATGCCTTGCCGCCAATCTCGGCCTCCATATCGCAATGTGCAGTGGTCCGCAGCTCCGACCCATCGGGTAGACGTACCCTCATCTCTAGTCCAGGGAACCTCTCCACGCCTTCGAGTCCGTCGATGAAGGCCTCGGATACGAACGAGTGTTAAGCGCCCGTATCGAAAAGAGTATGAGCGGGCTTGCCGCTGATCATAACTATGCCTGTGATAACCTCCTCTGGATTCCTCGGCTCTGTGAGGTCCAAGGCGTATATCTGCTCCTGCTCGCGCCTCCTACCGTGATATCCCCGACCTCGGCCTCGTCCTCGGCCTCGTCCTCGGCCCTGCTGTACTGGGGCCACTGGAGGTGGAGGAGGAGGAGGGGGATGGAACCGGTGCGGGCACTCCGACCTGATGTGCCCAGGCTGGCGGCATCCATAACAAACCACTTGTCGGTGGCCTCGGTCATCCTGTCTCCTCGGATCATGTATCTGTAGAGGTGGGGGAGCCAATGCTGGAGGAGGCCCCTGCTCCTGCCTGAAGTTGGGACGACGACGTCCCCCACCCCTCCTGTATCCAATGGTCCTGCCTCTCTGAGAGCCCCTACTGCTCTCACCTGATGTCGATCCGTCAAATGGTCTCTTCCCTCCGGCTCGCACCATCAGCTGGTCAGCCTCCAGCTTCTTCGCCATCTCGATGATCTGCCTGGATGTGCCATGAGAAAGGAATAACAGAGCCTGCCTCAGATCATCCCTGAGGCCCCGGTAGAACCTCTTCGCATACCTCCTATCGTCGGTGTCCTGAATCCCCGCGAACCTGGCCAAGTGGGAGAACTCTCTCTGGTACTCTATCACTGATCTGGTCCCCTGCTTGAGGTTCAAAAACCTCTCCTCCAAAGCATCTCTGTCCGTAGCAGAGACGAAATGCTCCAGAAACACATCGCAAAACTCTTCCCAAGATATCTCTGACAGCTCAAAGTCCGCATAAGTAGACTCCCAGACTGACTTCCACCATCTCTTCGCGTGGGCCTCTAGCACAGAGGTGGCTAGAGGTACTGCCTGGCCGACTGGGCAACTGATGCCCGCTAAGATCTCGTGTATGGCCTCCAGCCATTCTTCTGTCTTCACCGCATCCTCTGTCCCGCGGTACGTCGGTGGGGACAGGCTCTTGAATGCGCTCAGCCAGCTCGACCCCGGATTTGGCTGTGGAGCCGGGACTTGCTGGGCTCTAAAGGCATCCAAAATTGCCGTCAGGGTCTGCCCCATCTCCGTATGTAGGAATGGAGTGGCAGCTGGAGGGGGAGGAGCCACATTTTGCGGCGCTACGACCTGTGGAGGTTGCATAAAGGTAACGTTAAAGCAGAATTGGCCTAACAAATTGTACTTTGTGGACCATTTATGTGAATTTACACATGGGCACACCACTGCTTCCGCTGCATAGTTTGTCCGCAAACTAATGCTTGGGCGGTGGTGGTCCCATGTTGTGGACTTCTTTCTCATATGATCGTTGTTCAAGTGATACCAGTTTGTAAGACCCCCCTCCCCCTTACCAAGGAGGGCTACCGGATCTTATGCCCAGAACCGCCGTCTTACGGTGGCACTAACTCACGGGTTAGTCGACACCGCAACACGCCGATTCTACCGGCTAGTACGATCATAAACCTGTAGGCCAATATGAGAAGAAAGAAGTAAAACTGTATATGTAAAAATACCAGTCCACATGCCACAATACAATCATGAAAAAGAGATGAATAGTACAACATAATAGTCCACAATATAGTACCAATGAAAGAGTAAAAAGGGCTTATGCCCAGTACATCAAATCTCTCTCTCACAAAATCATGAATGCGGAAGCTACACTAGAACATCAAGACTCGTACCACCTGAGGACGCACAGTAGTGGTAGTAGCCTGCTGAAGCGGTATCTGCTCCTCATGTCCTGCCTCCTCGACGTGTTGGTGCTCCATCTCCACGGGCTCCTAAAAATAGTTGGTCACCGACCATTAGTCAAAAAGACTAAGTCGTTTCCTCCGCACCTCGCCCCGCAGCTCCTAGGCACCGAGCGGGAGGACGAAGCGGAGGACAACAAGGGGTAGCAAAATGGAAGCAGGTGACAATATCTAACTAGAGCTGTAATAAGTAATGTAATCCTACTCTAGCAGTTCTAAGTATGGTACAAGTAATAAGTAAGAGCGGTGCAGTAAAGGAAAGTAAAGAACAATAACATGAACAAGTAAATAAGCTAAGCTACCACTATGCTATCATCACAAACGTACCCTAACTTATATAAATGCCCATACAAATATATAAGTTAGGATTTCCAGGAAATTTAACTTATCATATAAAAGAGCCCATACTAATTTATATGATAAGGATCTATGAAGCGTATGACCTAATATGAATGAATGATATGATGCAATTTTATGCGCAGGCAAGTGCAACTCACACACAACGACTCTGTGATCACAGACCTTTAGTTCCCACTTTTTGAGAGCTAGCATCACTCTCGGGTACCACCGCTGTGGCTACGGCAGCAGCGGAGCGGGCGTCTCCGCTTCTAGACCGGTATGCACACTACCAAGCCTTAGACCCCTCTCATACGCCTCTGTACACGTCCAAGGTGCACTCTAGAGTCTCGCGTACGTACTTTGCTGACAAACCCGTCAGTCTTGTTGGGTCGGATGTGTGTTATCGGGGGTCGTCCTCCAGACCGCAGTGTAAAACAACCCACTGGCCCCTCTAACTCCCACAACCGCCTGGTGCATTGTACTGCCATCGGTGTGACGAACGGCCAGTACCGCATGCCCCGCCACGATATTTATGCACATGCAAGTAATTCACACCGAGCCTTCCGCTCGCAGGACCAAAAACCCGTCCTGAATCCCTCAAACCCAAACCCGGGTGAGAACGCACATTAGTGTCATTATACCAACTCCCTCAAACCCCAAACGGGTGAGCATATATCATGAATCTCTCCAACCCCACACGGGCGAGAAGGTACGACAATGTCCTAACCTATTATACTACTCTTGTCTACAGTTTATTATACTTAAAGATTTAGGGTTAATCCCAGGACTGCCCCCGGTATTCCCTGTGAAGGGCTCTCAAGGGGCACTAGGAACTGTGTTGGGATTACGCTCAGCGTTCCCTTTCGCAAGGATATTTATTTTAGTTGATGGCTACCCATGTATCTCCCCAGCTCTCCTTATTGCTTTAGTATAACCCTAGTGACTTAAGGTATTACCGGGAAACCGACGGTCTTCCGCCGATCCACGCTCCACTTGCTAGCTAAGACTTGCACTTTTAATCCCTCACTAAGACAACTCTACCCACCAGGGTTACTCATGTTGAACTCTCTCTTATTTCTGCCGATAATCAATCCCCTGGTTATCCCCTAAGGCAAGACCTAATTGTGTTATATGCAGACCATGACCTATGGTTACCCTAGAAATGTGATCTTCCAAACCTTAAGGCATCCTGCCCCTAAATATTTATCCTAAGGTGTTATGGACTAAGGGAACTACCCTAAGAATTCTCGTAATTTTCCTTGGCCAAATAGTCCTTTAATTAATTCTTTTAATTTACATGCTAGGTCACTTTACACATGAAGTAGTTTGATTAAGTGTCCACTGACCTAGGGAATTTTTCCTGAGATGTATAGTGACAAAATATTGCTGCCTATAGAATTTCATAATTTCCTTAAATTATTTATTATCATTTTCAATTTAATATCAATTCCACAAAATTCCATTTTTCCAAATGATGTATAGGCATTATTTACACAAAAATTCCAGAAAAATTACAGAGCTTTTAGGATACTAATTTATGACTATTGGCAGAGAATCATCAACATTTAATGTAAGATGGCCTATAGGATTCCATTATAAGATATTTACCAAAATGCCATTATACTAATTTTAACACAAATAATGCATCCATTAAATTCTGAGAAATATGTGAAAGACTAATAATAACATTTTATGACAGTAGAAAAATTTCCAAATTTTTCAGATGTATAAATCCATCATTTCAAGAGTTTACAAAATAAGGGTAAAATGGGGAATTTAGGGTATCTATTCCAAAAATTCTTCAAAACAGAGGGATCATATTTTTCCTAAGTCAAATGTGATGTTATCTATGCCTTGGCAAAGTTGTTTGGATTTGTACTTGAATAAATCCTATTTTCCAATTTTATCTCCAAAATAGCTATATTTAAAATAAATTCCAATAAATGGAATTTTGATTCCAAAAATTCCATCATTAGTTTGAGGGATGAAATTTACCCTAATGAACCACTGTAAATAATTTCATGACTCTTGCATGTCACCATTGGGCTAAATACACCAATTTGTATTTTTGCTATTTGCACACCAAGGCTAAACATAGGCTAGCACATGCAAGTGGATTTCCCAAACATGCAGTGAACCCAAGGTGCTGAAAATTGTATCATGCACCTAGGATGACTCCACTGACCCACCACCAAAATATGGGGCCATGGGGAGGAGTAGAACTCCATATATGTCATTTATTTATATTTTGATATTTTACCAAAAACTATAGGAAAATATTCTCTAAAAATTCCTAAATTTTGTCAGGAGCTAGGTATGTCCTAGTCATGCATGTGCCCAAAATTTGGGGCCATGGTGACTAATATTGAGACCAGGGCATCCAATATAATTTTTGCCCTAGTCTAGGACCAGTCCTAGGAGAAATGTCCTACAGGACTGTACACTACACCAAAATGTATGTTTAGGATGGCATTTTAAAGGTAAGACCCTAGGCTACATTTTTCATTAAGGGGCTAAGTTCTGGAAATGCTTCTAAGAGGCCTAAAATTAACATGCAAAGAGACTGAAAAGGTGTGACAGAATGATACACTATTCATCAATTATTAAATTAAAACATTTAACTGTTTGCACGAATCTTGAAGCCTATCCGACGGGTTCTGGTCATCGTCTACCTCCAGCCAACGGCTGAGATCAAACCGACCTGGAGCGACTTTGCCGGCGATTTCCGGCCAGCTGAGCCACCACCACCGCCGGCGGATATCGCCACCACCTTCGTTAAGGTGGGGGCTAGCGTTTCCCAGCGGTGGGGCCGCCTGTAACAACCCCATCCATTCATATGATATATTCTAGAAGGTCCGGCCGGGGCCCCACAGGATATATCACAAAACAGTCGGTGAAGGTACAGGATGATACCAGAGTAGCACATTGCACCTATCACAAGCATTCTAGCGGAAGCCTAAACTACTTGAACTCCTCATGAATGTCCAAACATAAAACTCCACATTTTATATACATATAGGAATGTCTTACAATATGAACAAAGCGTTGGCCTTATGGCCTTACAGGGCTTTCAATCAGTGGCCTAAAACAGATTGGCGCGCAGGCCGGCCACACTAAAAGAAAACACGCAAAAGAACACAATAACCTTCGAGGGCTAACAGCAGCAGGAGCAACACCAGCAGGAACATCAACCTCGACGCGTCCCGCTCGGCTCTCCAGTACCTGTGCAAGGGACAATCCACCCACCGGTGGCAAACAAAAGCAACGGTCAGCGTTCAGCTGACCAAATTATAACGACCCTACCCCTTTTCTCGGGGCAGCGGTATTTTCCCTGCAGGCATATCATAGCACAAGTATGGCAAGCTATATCATCAAAAAGTGCTTTCACGCACACAAGCCATCACAACCGTCCGCCACCCGGCTCAACGGTCCGTGCACTCAGGGCACATTCTTGGTGTTCTGGCAACCTCTTGCCCACCACCGTATCAGGGTTATCACCCAACGGTAACTCTCTTGAGCATTTACTCCATGGCGTACAGCCGGAGTTAGTCCTCGGACACCGGGAGGGCCCGTAGCCCCCCTTTTGTATCATGGCGCGCATGCCGAAGACTCTTGCTATGCGCTCCAACAGACCGCACTTTTTGGTCTCACGTCAGACGGACATAGCGCAGGTCGGATCCTCCACCCCCCCGTTGCTCAAATCGCCTTGCCCTTTCCGCGTGAAGAGTACTCATGGCTATATCAAAGGCGCGGGTCGGTCTCACCAATCCTGTTCCTGGCGTTCAAGCCTGGGTAATTCACTATACCCATTTCCTCACAGCAACAGCGGGTCTTTCCTGGGCGCACCAGTACTTCCTGTAATTCCCGTCACAGGTGGACACCGCAAATTACAAATGTCAGGGGTCTTTCCTGGGCACACCAGTACTTCATGTGACTCCCTCCACAGGTGGACACCCTATGACATCAAGCATCACAAAAAGGGCCTTTCCTGGTCCCACCAGTACTTCCTGTGCCTCATTCACAGGTTGGACCCAAAACCACCACAAGGCTATTTTCCTGGGCTACCACCCCAGTACTTCCTGCTACTCCTTTTCGCAGGTCTAACCCGTAGACTCCTTAACACTACACGTTTATCACGGAGTCTTCTCCGGTTCGTATGCAACATCACCAATCCAGACCAACCTGTCCAGATGGGCTTCACACAGCATGCCTATTCCGTACTCCATTTCCGGATCTATATGCAACACAAAGGGGATTTCAAGCATCCACCCAAAGATTCCCAAAATCAGCCACCTCTTGGTGGGGGAACTCATAAGATATGCCAAAAAGGAAGCCTTCACATGGCTAGAAAGAAAAGTCGTTACCCTTGACGATCGCTTCGGTGCCATGGCCTTCAAACTAGCTTGCAAGACTCGCAAGAGCGTTTCCTCCGCAACGCTGGCTTCGGATCTCTCGTCGGTAAACCGCAGCACCACCAACAGCAGCCCCCTTCCCTTCTTCCTCCTCCTTTCTCTCTCTCTTTCTCTCTCTTGAAGAAAGATGAAGGCCAAATAAAATGAGAAGTAATTCTCTGACTTCGGCCCTTAAGGAAAAAGAAGAAGAGCTTTCAGCCCTTGGATCCAGACTGAAGGAATGGACGGCCACGATTCTGCCAAAAACACAACTTTTGACCCGACACGGCCTCGAACACGGCCGTGTGCCTGGCCGTGTGCCTCAAGCGGTGGTCAACCGACTTATCCAAACCAGTGACACGCCCACGGGACACGCCCGTGTCAGGGGCCGTGTCACCAACACGCCTTCAGAAACGCCCGTGTCTGTGGCCGTGTACCTGGGGAAAAAAATCCCAAATCATCCCGAGACTTCACACGGCCTGTGACACGCCCGTGTCCCAGGCCGTGTGCCCAGACACGGCACAAAGACACGCCCTGTCGAATTCTTTCGGCGGGCTGAGTTCGTCGCCTGATTTGACACGCCCGTGTCACAGGCCGTGTTCAACACTCGACACGCACTTCTCGACACTCGACGATCGTCGAGTAAAAATCGTCGAGCATGCGACACGGCCTTGGACACGCCCGTGTCCTGGGCCGTGTGCCTCCTCTCGACGAATCGTCGAGACCATAAATCGTCGAGACAAAGCCCAATCGTCGACACAACTCGACACGCCCTGCGACACGCCCGTGTCGCAGGCCGTGTCACCTGACACGCCCTGGGACACGCCCGTGTCCCAGGCCGTGTCACCCAAATTTCCTGTTTCAGAACTTTGGGCTGTTACAATCCTCCCCTCCTACAAGAAATTTCGTCCTCGAAATTTAGAGACAGGAAAGTAACAGAAAACTAGCAAGAAAATGTAACAACATATATCGATATATATATCAATGTTTATGTTACAAGCTTCTCGCTCCAAATTACAGAAACAACTCAGGGAACTCTTCTCGCATGGTTTGCTCGCGCTCCCATGTCAGCTCTTCACGGCCGCAATTGTCCCATCGGACTTTTACCATACCGACCGTCTTGTTCCGCAACTGTTTCTCGGCTCGATCTTCGATCCGAATGGGTCTAATTCTCGTCGTTAGCCCATACTCCACCGGCACCCGATCATCCGCGATCACTTGAGCTGGATCTTTCACGGCCTTCCGAAGTACCGAGATGTGAAAGACATCATGTAACCCACCCAAGTCTGCCGACAGAGCTAGTCGATAAGCCGCTTCGCCAATTCGCTCAACCACTTCGAACGGACCCAAATATCTTGGACTCAACTTTTTCAATCGTCGAATCCTGGAGACACCTTTGAATGGCTTGATCTTCAAGTAGACCCAATTGCCAACCGCAAATTCGACATTCCGGTGCTTGGCGTTGTAGTACTTCGCTTGTCGATCTTGAGCAATCAGCAATCTCTCTCGAATAGTCTGAATGGTTGAGTTTGCTTCATCCACCTCATTTGGTTTAACAACCCGGGCTTCACCCGCTTCTACCCAAGCCAAGGGAGTACGACACTTCCTTCCATATAGGGCTTCATATGGTGCCATCCCAATGCTTGCCTGGTAGCTGTTATTGTATGCAAACTCGACCATATAGAGATGATCTTCCCATCTCTTTCCGAAGTCAAGGGCGCACATTCGGAGCATGTCCTCCATTGTTCTGTTGGTACGTTCAGTCTGGCCATCTGTTTGGGGATGAAAGGCCGTACTGAAAGTCAACTTCGTGCCCAACAGTCGGTGAACTAGCCTCCAATCATTTGACGTGAATCGCCCATCTCGATCACTTACGATGCTTCGAGGAACACCGTGAAGCCGCACAATCTGATCAACATATAATTTTGCCAAACTTTCAACCGAATCATCCCGCCTGTTCGGGAGAAAATGTGCTACTTTTGTTAGCCGGTCAACTATCACCCAAATGGAATCGTTTCCTCGCTGCGATCTTGGCAATCCATGCACAAAATCCATGGAAATATCATCAAATTTCCACACTGGGATCGGTAGTGACTTCAAATAACCACCCGGCTTTTGGCATTCCGCCTTCACCATCGCACATGTTTGACATTTGGCCACATATAGGGCAACATCTTTCTTAAGCCCTGGCCACCAGAAAAGCTTCTTCATATCGTTGAACATCTTTGTGCTCCCGGGGTGAATGGAATACTTCGTATAATGCGCTTCATACATCAATTCTTCCCTCAATTTCCCCACATTTGGGACGCACAACCGGCCCTCTTTTCGTAAAAGACCGTCATTCCAGGTGAATTTGCCTTCTGGTCCTTCATTCACATAGCGCAAGAGATCTTCATCCAACTCCGTTGCCCGTCGAACTCGGTCCGCAAGGTCACATTGCACCTCGGTCCAGTTCAAACATGCACTGGTAGTGGAATTCTTGTCAACACAATAGATCTCCAATGCTTCCAATTCCTGGATAAGACGTTCATCATGCCTTTGTAACCAATTCACTCTAGCCGGAACTCGCCGACTCAAGGCATCCGCGACAACATTCCCCTTCCCGGGTGTATAATGAATCTCGAAAGTGTAGTCCCCAAGGAACTCCAACCACCTTCGTTGTCGCATGTTCAACTCTTTCTGTTCCAAAAGATACTTGAGGCTCTTATGATCGGTATAGATCTCCACCTTCACTCCATAAAGGTAGTGTCGCCACAGCTTAAGTGCAAAAATCACCGCCGCTAGTTCCAAATCATGGACGGGATAGTTTCGCTCGTGCACCTTCAGCTGGCGTGAGCCATAAGCAATCACCTTTCCGCTCTGCAGAAGAACGCAGCCTAAGCCGCTTCCTGAGGCATCACTATAAATCACAAACCCATCGGTTCCACATGGCGAAGACAACACCGGCGCCGTGGTCAACCGAACCATCAGCTCTTCAAAAGCTCGGGCGCACTCTGGCGTCCAAACAAACTTCTGATCTTTTCGCGTCAGTGTGGTTAGCGGCAAAGCGATCCGCGAGAAGTTCTCCACAAATCTTCTATAGTAGCCTGCAAGTCCAAGGAAACTTCTGACCTCGGCCACGGAAGACAATATTGGCCATTCTTGTATGGCTTTTATCTTCGCTGGATCTACTGCAATGCCCGCTCCACTCACCACATGGCCCAAAAATGCCACTGACGATAGCCAAAACTCACACTTTGAGAATTTGGCATAGAGCTGATTTTGCCTCAACGTGTTCAACACCAACCGCAAATGAATCTCATGCTCAGCTTTAGACTTCGAGTACACCAGGATGTCATCAATAAACACTATCACAAATAGATCCAGGTACTCACGGAAAATACGGTGCATCAATCCATAAACACCGAGGGCGCATTACACAATCCAAAGGGCATGACTGTGAACTCATAGTGCCCATAGCTCGTGCCAAATGCGGTTTTGGGAATGTCACCTTCCCGAATCCTTAACTGGTAATAACCAGACTTCAGGTCCAACTTCGAATAGACGGTCGAGCCAACTAGCTGATCAAATAATTCATCAATCCGAGGTATAGGATATTTATTCTTCTCGGTCAGCTTATTCAGTTCACGGTAGTCGATACACAACCGCAACCCACCATCTTTCTTCTTTACAAAAAGCACAGGCGCGCTCCAAGGTGACATACTTGGGCGGATATAACCTTGCTCTAGCATTTCTTGTAGTTGAACCTTCAACTCAGCCATCTCTTTAGGCGCAACGCGATATGGCGAGCGGGCCACGGGTTTCGCACCTGGCACCAACTCAATTGTGAAGTCAATCTCCCGCTGGGGTGGTAGCCCAGGGAGATCCGCGGGAAACACATCAGTAAATTCTGCCACAATCGGAACCTCGCACAAAGTGGCCTTAGGCGCAACAGCCTGAATTAGTGCAAAGTAACACTCCGCACCCTTCCGAACAGCTTTGACTACCTGGAGTGCAGACATCAACGTCCCGCCTACTCCTCGCATACCCGCGAACTTGGTCTCCTGTTCGGTATTCTGGCCCAACGTGATTTCTTTGGACTGGCAATCAATCATAGCATGCTGCTCCGCAAGCCAATCCATCCCAAAAATCACATCGAATTCCGATATTGGCAAAACAAATGCAGTTAAACAAAAATCCCGACTTCCTAACTGAACCGCCACATCGCAAGCTTGATCCGCAAGCATCCAACAACCATTCGGCAACACCACTCTGACGCTATCTGTCTTTGCACGACTGGGTATCCCAAGCCGCGTAATAAAGTCACGAGACAGAAAAGAATGCGATGCACCTGTATCAAACAGTGCTCGCGCCAGCGTGTCCCGAACCATTACAAAACCTATGACAAACATGTCACACACACAAACCACAAACATAGGGGTACTAAGCTAAGCATACAAACAATAGCATATGCAAAACTAAACTCATACCTGTGACCACGTCACTCTGCTTGATGGCCTCCTGCAGGCCAAGATTGTAGACTCGGGGTTGCGCTTGCGAGGCAGAGGAATCCACCACCGCCTTTCCTTTCTCCGCATAAGATGCTCCCGCCTTCTTTTCACTCTTCGGCGGCATCCGACAATCTCGCGCAATATGCCCCATCCTACCACAATTGAAGCAGGTACGAGTTTCTGGCTTGGAGGTTGCCCCTGATGTTGCTCCCGTTGCAAATGATGAAGGAGCTTGTCCACTAGGCTTCGACTTCTTGCCCCATCTCTTCCTATAAAACGATTTTCCAGATCGGGGCGCCTTCCACTCTGGTTGCGACACAGCCAAAGCTCTCTTCCCTTGCACCCTCTTCATGTCTTTTTCCAACGCGGTCGTAGTGTCCACCAACGCTTGGAAACCTTGGTTCACAGAACTGGACACAAGGAATCTCAGCTCGTCCCTCAGTCCTTCATAGAACCGATTAGTCTTCCTCTGCTCATCAGCAAAAATCGAACCCGCATACCGCCCCAAGCAAGTAAATTCATGCAGGTACGCGTCAACACTGCCATCACCTTGAGTCAACCGTTGGAATTCATTTTCCATGGCTATCCGTTGAGCCACAGGAAGGTGCTTCGCAAGGAAGAGCCGGGAGAATTCTTCCATCGACACTTGGGTTAACGGACGACCCGCCAAATGATGCAACTCCATCTCATCCCACCATAAGCGAGCTTCTCCTTCAAGCAAGAAGGTGGCTAAGGTAACCTTCTGATGCTCCGCCGTTCCTATCGCCGTCATCACTCGCTTGACGCGCGATAACCAATCCTCAGCCTGCGTCGGGGTTCCCGCTCCCGAAAACGTAGGCGGATGGAAACTCATAAACCGTGTTAGCTGCTTCTCAGCCGCTCGAGGAACCACTTCCACGACAGGATCAGGCCTTGCCACCACCTGTTCTATCCCCACAGCCGCTTGTTCCTGCCTCAGTGGCTGACCTTGGATCATGGTATACAAGGCCTCCGCAACTAAACGGACATGATCTGCAGACGGTGGAGGTATAGGCACCGCAGCTGGTGCCGTACTTTCATCAGAACGCTGGGGTTCAGACGGCCCAGCTCCACTCCGTGTCACCTAAAGGTGGACAAGACACACACATTAGCGGTCGTACCCAAGCAAACAACACAAAATAGGAACACGCAGGTTCCTCAAACATACAAAAATGCATTCCTATCATGGACATTCAGGAGTTCAATCGTAGACTTTGGTGTGCACAAACACGTGCTCGCCACCCCACAAAAGAAGTCGGCCACGACTTCGAGAGGGAAAGACCAAGACAACCGATACCAAAAATGTAACAACCCCATCCGTTCATATGATATATTCTAGAAGGTCCGGTCGGGGCCCCACAGGATATATCACAAAACAGTCGGTGAAGGTACAGGATGATACCAGAGTAGCGCATTGCACCTATCACAAGCATTCTAGCGGAAGCCTAAACTACTTGAACTCCTCATGAATGTCCAAACATAAAACTCCACATTTTATATACATATAGGAATGTCTTACAATATGAACAAAGCGTTGGCCTTATGGCCTTACAGGGCTTTCAATCAGTGGCCTAAAACATATTGGCGCGCAGGCCGGCCACACTAAAAGAAAACACGCAAAAGAACGCAATAACCTTCGAGGGCTAACAGTAGCAGCAGCAACACCAGCAGGAACATCAACCTCGACGCGTCCCGCTCGGCTCTCCAGTACCTGTGCAAGGGACAATCCACCCACCGGTGGCAAACAAAAGCAACGGTCAGCGTTCAGCTGACCAAATTATAACGACCCTACCCCTTTTCTCGGGGCAGCGGTATTTTCCCTGCAGGCATATCATAGCACAAGTATGGCAAGCTATATCATCAAAAAGTGCTTTCACGCACACAAGCCATCACAACCGTCCGCCACCCGGCTCAACGGTCCGTGCACTCAGGGCACATTCTTGGTGTTCTGGCAACCTCTTGCCCACCACCGTATCAGGGTTATCACCCAACGGTAACTCTCTTGAGCATTTACTCCATGGTGTGCAGCCGGAGTTAGTCCTCGGACACCGGGAGGGCCCGTAGCCCCCCTTTTGTGTCATGGCACGCAGGCCGAAGACTCTTGCTATGCGCTCCAACATACCGCACTTTTTGGTCTCACGTCAGACGGACATAGTGCAGGTCGGATCCTCCACCCCCCCGTTGCTCAAATCGCCTTGCCCTTTCCGCGTGCAGCGTACTCATGGCTATATCAAAGGCGCGGGTCGGTCTCACCAATCCTGTTCCTGGCGTTCAAGCCTGGGTAATTCACTATACCCATTTCCTCACAGCAACAGCGGGTCTTTCCTGGGCGCACCAGTACTTCCTGTAATTCCCGTCACAGGTGGACACCGCAAATTACAAATGTCAGGGGTCTTTCCTGGGCACACCAGTACTTCATGTGACTCCCTCCACAGGTGGACACCCTATGACATCAAGCATCACAAAAAGGGCCTTTCCTGGTCCCACCAGTACTTCCTGTGCCTCATTCACAGGTTGGACCCAAAACCACCACAAGGCTATTTTCCTGGGCTACCACCCCAGTACTTCCTGCTACTCCTTTTCGCAGGTCTAACCCGTAGACTCCTTAACACTACACGTTTATCACGGAGTCTTCTCCGGTTCGTATGCAACATCACCAATCCAGACCAACCTGTCCAGATGGGCTGCACACAGCATGCCTATTCCGTACTCCATTTCCGGATCTATATGCAACACAAAGGGGATTTCAAGCATCCACCCAAAGATTCCCAAAATCAGCCACCTCTTGGTGGGGGAACTCATAAGATATGCCAAAAAGGAAGCCTTCACATGGCTAGAAAGAAAAGTCGTTACCCTTGACGATCGCTTAGGTGCCATGGCCTTCAAGCTAGCTTGCAAGACTCGCAAGAGCGTTTCCTCCGCAACGCTGGCTTCGGATCTCTCGTCGGTAAACCGCAGCACCACCAAAAGCAGCCCCCTTCCCTTCTTCCTCCTCCTTTCTCTCTCTCTTTCTCTCTCTTGAAGAAAGATGAAGGCCAAAGAAAATGAGAAGTAATTCTCTGACTTCGGCCCTTAAGGAAAAAGAAGAAGAGCTTTCAGCCCTTGGATCCAGACTGAAGGAATGGACGACCACGATTCTGCCAAAAACACAACTTTTGACCCGACACGGCCTCGAACACGGCCGTGTGCCTGGCCGTGTGCCTCAAGCGGTGGTCAACCGACTTATCCAAACCAGTGACACGCGCACGGGACACGCCCGTGTCAGGGGCCGTGTCACCAACACGCCGTCAGACACGCCCGTGTCTGTGGCCGTGTACCTGGGGAAAAAAATCCCAAATCATCCCGAGACTTCACACGGCCTGTGACACGCCCGTGTCCCAGGCCGTGTGCCCAGACACGGCACAAAGACACGCCCTGTCGAATTCTTTCGGCGGGCTGAGTTCGTCGCCTGATTTGACACGCCCTGTGACACGCCCGTGTCACAGGCCGTGTTCAACACGCGACACGCACTTCTCGACACTCGACGATCGTCGAGTAAAAATCGTCGAGCATGCGACACGGCCTTGGACACGCCCGTGTCCTGGGCCGTGTGCCTCCTCTCGACGAATCGTCGAGACCAGAAATCGTCGAGACAAAGCCCAATCGTCGACACAACTCGACACACCCTGCGACACGCCCGTGTCGCAGGCCGTGTCACCTGACATGCCCTGGGACACGCCCGTGTCCCAGGCCGTGTCACCCAAATTTCCTGTTTCAGAACTTTGGGTTGTTACACCGCCGGAGTTGGCTCCTCCGGCGAACCCGAGCAAGAAAAGAAAAGCTCGAATTTCTCCATTTCCTCTCATGGCATCGGGCTCGATTGAGCCCGATATCTCCCTAGGTAGATCTAGAAAGTTAGTACGGGAAGAGGTGAGGTGAAACACACCTGAATCGGGGCTTGGCTGCGGGTCAGGCGGCGGTTTGCCGTGGTGGTGGTGCGCCGGCGAGCTCCACCCCGAAAGCTCAAATCTCCACCGTTCTCCATGATTAAACAGTCGAACTCCACTCCTTTCAGCCTTCTGGAACTAATGGTGAGGTTTGTTTGGACTGAGGTGGCCTATAAGTGGAGATAACTCCAATGTTAGCTCGGTTTTGAGCTTTGGAGATTTCACCCAGCTGCCATGTGGCTCACAGCCCTGGTTTCCTGCTGGAAATGAAGAGGGGAGGTCAGCCACCTGGTTTTGGGCAGCCCAAGTCAGCTGATGGGGTGGCCATGTGGCCACCATTCCCTTCATTCCCTTTTCTCACTCATCTTCTCCTAAAAATTCCAATTTTACCCCCTTGCATGTATTCTCTCTCCTGATTTAGAGGGGTAGGACTGGTCTTGTTCACTTGGGCTGACTATGGGCCAATTTTGGTGGGCTTGGTCCAAGGGGAAATGACTTGGCCTTCATTTCATTCATTAGGTCAAATTGTTGACCAAATTGACTTTTGGGGTTGACTGGTCAACCATGGTGGGTGGACTGACGTCACTTCGTGGAAATAGGTCTAGTGGCACCACCCAACTTGGTTTGGGTCAAGGGGGTGCCCCACTTAGGTTAATTAGGCCTATGGGTGTGGGTTTGACCAAATTAAGCCCAAGGTTGACTTTGGTCAATTGAGGTCAAAATGTTGACCCAGTGACATACCCTAGGGTCCACTTAGATTGTCTTTAGGGTTAGGGCAATGTGGTGGGGTCATGGTGTGGCTAGGGTCCCCACTTAGGCTAGTTTGACCTAGTTTGACTATGGTCTTATAGTGGGCCCCACATGGCTACCACCCACTACCTAGGGTCAAACCTAGTTGATCTCCTTAAGTCTCACCCCATGCCTAACCCAATCTAAGTTGAGGGGTCTAGAAGTAACATGGGATGTTACACTGTGGGTCATGGAACACATGACAATATAATGTAATCCCTCATTATATAGGCAAATGTGTTGACCCACATGTAATCTCTCCATGGGAGTGTTCTTCTGTTTCAAGTGCATTAGAAGATTCAAGAAAGGATTTGTTGCTGTATTCAGGAAAGAAATAATTTTCTCTAGGGAAAATTCATCGAGTATTGTAGAGTAGACTCGTCGAATTTGTTGATGTTATCTGTTGATACTAGTGAAATTCGTTGGGTATACCTACTGATACTCTTAGCATTATTAAGAATTTACTCTACAAATTTTCCTTTCAGCATCCTTGAGTATCAGCGAAGTAAAATGCGTGGTGAATCACTTTGACTACTCATCGAATTCATCAGGTTTGCTAGTAGATATTTGTAGAATTTGTCGAGTTCTCTAGGGATTCGCTGAGCTCTCAGTTAGATTTGTCTGGATTAGTCTAAGTTATTTTCTTCGAGATTCGAAGTAATTCGATGAGTATACCCATATATACTCAACTATTTTTCGATAAATAAGACTTACAGTTTTTATTTCTGTTTTTAAAATTCTGTCTCGGCTCATCCCGACTACCAGGTACAGTAACTCACGATTTCTCTGTACGTAAGGGATTTCAATCCGTTAGTGAAGAGAAGTTTTATAACACCCCTGATTTTTCTATGTTTATTTTAAATTTCTTTAGTGACGTATTATTGACAGGCTTTACGTTGACACGTAGTTAACGGGAGCCGTTGCTGAAGCATGGATTTTTGCACATCGGAATCTAAGGTTTTGACATGGAAAATTTGTATGGCTTTTGTTTAGCGTGTTTGTGTAGTTTTATTGCGAACCGGGTTTATTTGGAGACTCTGTGGTGTTATTAGGGTTTTTGATGTTATGGATTCAGGGAATTTTGACCCGAGTTTGGGTAGCCGGATACTGATTTTGACTTCACCGGTGGATTCGTAGCATCGATATTTAGTCTTGGGGCGAATTTCGTGGATATCCGAGGTTATTCGTATTTTATTTCCATTTGGACGTTTTAGCTTATTATAATATTAATATATTATATAAACATATACTAATATGTAAAGAATGAAGCCCTATTCATCATCCTCCTTAACCGAGTCGACGAACCGAAACATGGAAGTAGTGTGCGACGGACATCGCGAGGTCTTCGTCCTCTGCCTATGGGGGTTCTAGTGTACGAAATCTTCGATGGAGGGTAGATTTGGAAAGCTATCCCCGAGATCTTTGCGTGCACGGTGAATTTTCCAGTTTCATGGATTTTTGGGTGTTAGGGTATTCAATTTTAACTCATGTTTACCCCAGAAAGTTTCAGGAACTATTGCCGAGGAGTTCTTATGGTCGATACATGTTACGGAGCTCTTGTGAGGCTGAACTCCCGAAGGTTGAGGCAAGTGGTGATTTCTTTCCTTTGTTATTTCCTTGTTCGGTTTATTTTCCCTCTTCTTCTTTCCTCCTTAGAAGGTAGTAGTGTGGGGTTAGGCTAGGTCGAAATCTGCCGAGTAGAGTAGCAAGTAGACCAAGACAATTTCATCGGGTAAGTATATAGTTAAATTTAAGTGATTTTCATCAAGTATCGACGTGAGACAAAGGCAAATTCACCGAGTATGGAAATTGGTCCGAGTATAATTCGTCGAATATCAACATTATATCAAGTTTAATTCGTCGAGTATTCTAAACAAATTCGTCGAATTTATCTTTAGCGTCCTAGGCGTCGAGTGATCCTGTAGACCAAGATTTTCTCGTCGAGTATCGTTGGTTTTTGATCGAATTCGTCGAGTCAAACTTAAATTCATCGAGTATCACTGAATGTAGTAAATTTTTTAAAAAGTGTAATTCGTCGTGTTTAACCGTCGAACCGTGTCTTTTTAGTCGAGTGAATCCTGTATTCGTCGAGTATTATCGACGAATTCCCATGTACTTAGAAACTTTTTGACTAGTGATAAATTCAATTCGTTGAGTATCACCAGGTTTAGCTTAATTTTGTCGTGAATGATTCGTCAAGTGACTCCTATATTTGTCGAGTGACTGCTGTATTCATCGAGTATATTCGACGAATTTGCGCGGACTTAGGATTTTTCTCGCAGAATGAAGTCCAAGTCGTCGAGTATTGCCTTAGAAGAATTTTTGGGGTTTTCCCTCCCTTTCTATCATTGGAGAAATCATATGCGTTGTTTGGGGATATATCAGTGTTTATGTATGTTTAGTTGTGGCCTTTGGTTGGAAGTGGAAAAAATACCACAAACCATTTGCCAATTTGTGAATCATTACACTTCGTGGGTTTTCGTATTTTCTTATGGACTGGTAGGTTGTGTTGCATAATGTGGCCACCACCACAGTGGATTTTAAAAATGTTTGGACTGTTGGGTTGGGTTGGAGAATGTGGCCACCACCACAATACCTTTTTGAGATGTTTGTTCTAATGGTTTGGGTTGGATAATGTGTCACCGACTCAGTACAGTTTTTGCTAGTGTTAATAATTCACGTGTTTAGAGCTGATCTGTCTCCGCCTTCTTGTATATGTATAGGTATCTGTTATTATGCTTATTCTTGCATATTTTAGCGAAGCATGGGTTCATTTCGCAGTTGGTGAACTCGTACTTAATTATGTAAATTACTAGTCTCTTGTCATATATGACTTGTTTGCTGTGTTTTGACAACTATTTCTTTCTTGGGTTGGCAAACCCTTAACTCTTCTTGATTATTTTACTGGTTATCTTTTATTGCCACTTGTACTTTCTTTCTGAGGCATTCTTTTCTTTTGAATGCCTCAGGCTCTGAGCAGTAGTCGTTCGAGAAGTTAGAGGTGGTAGTTGCTGGTGTTTTGTCATTGTTTTATTTGTTCTTCTATCACCGTTTTGAGGTAGTTTTTTCTGTCCTTATTTTAGTTCATACATGCATGATGTTAGGTGGGTTCGTGTCATGTTGTTGATGCCATTGGAGATTATTTTAGGATGTCAGTTTACTTGCTAGCTGTTGTGCCTTTGACTAGATGGTTTATTGGATTAACTTGCAGAAGGATTTATGATAGGATTCCATGTTAGTTATTTTCAAAGTTCAAGAGTATCATTGTGCATATCTCATCCTCATGACATCTTTTAAATGCAAGCTCATTATATTTTTACAAACATAAAAGCTTTTTCTATACTTGTATTAAATTTTGAAGTATGCATATCATAAGTTGTTCTATTGGATTCTTGCTCATGTTGGGTGATAAATGAAATTAATAAAGTATCTTCTGCAACATATATTTATATGTTTACCCATGCAGTAGTTGATCTACTGAGTCGAGGGAAATGACCATCAAAACATAGCCAAAAAATATATATTTTCTTCATAGCAAACTTGAGAATTTCATTCAAAGTGTTGGGTTTAGGATCTTGCCTGAGCATCTTAAGTTGTCCACTGCACAATGTGGCATCACGAAGTTTATTATCTCTTACTCTTATACATTTTTTAATGTTTAGAAAATGCGGGTTGTCACAATTACTATCAGAGGGATAGTTTTAATGGTCTTGTTTGATTCATACACACAACGATATGTCATTAGTACGTCTTCGCCAAAGCACAAAAAGTACAATCATAAGAATGATAAGAAGTATATGGGGGCATATTATGTAGTATGAGATTCATAATATGTGTTTGTATGTGGATCCTCATAGGAAGCAACATGTAAATGTTATGTAGTATGAGATGCATAACAATCATCACATGAATGCCAATTAGATTTTAGTTTTTTATCATATGCGATATTATGCAGTATGAGATGAATAATATTTCATATGTATGCTGCTCATTGAATAAATTAAGGCCTTTATTAGAAAGCATAACACAATATGCATGACATAACATAGCATTAACACAAGTGACAATCTAAGATCTACATGATTATATATATACACACATGGGTTTAAACTTAAGAATAAGAATTCATGAATTCATAGTTATGCAAATGAGTTAATAGGATGATGGTATATCATCCTAAGTTAAAGCATAACATCATTAATGAAAATCCCTGAGCAAGTTAGTAGCATGAGCAAGTATTTATACATGTTTGGTTTGAACTAAATTGAGTAGTTCTAGCGGTTAAGCTAGGTTTTGATTTGACATTCGTTATATTATTAGGATGTTGCCTAAGTGTGTAGTGATGAGGTATACTCCCCCAGTATGAGGCGAGTCGCCATGTGCGCAAAGTGAGGCTGTGATGGAAGGGCTGCAAAAGAGCAATGAGGCTCTGTCAATGCAGATGGTTGAGATGCAGTCGCAAATTCAGGCGTTGTTGACTGTCATCTCAGGGCAACAACCTATAGTGCTGGACCGTGTAGTGGGCCAAGCCATTCATGTTCCTCCTACTCCTTTAGTGCCTTTAGTTCTGCGGCCACCAGAGAAGAATTTCATTTCACACTTTCAGTGATTAGGACCTCCTACCTCTAATGGTAGAGCAGACTTTATGGCATTAGATGATTGGATCATTGCTATCGAATAAATGTTTTCTTATTCAGGAATTTCTTTTGACCAAAGAGTTATGGTCGCTACATACCAACTGAAGGGTCTTGCCAAGAACTGGTGGTTATGGGAGAAAGAGAACCTTATGGATGGATGTTCGTGGGAGTCATTCAAGATATTGTTGTTGAGGAAATTTCTACCGTCGGTCGATCAAGAAAATTTGATGAACAACATTCTAACCTAAAATAGAGACAACTCACAGTTAGTGAGTACGAGATAGAATTTAACAAGTTGAGCAGGTTGCCCCGGATTTTGTAGCCTCTAATGAATGCAGAGTAAAGCGCTTTCTAAGTGGTCTTAGGAGCGACATCCAGCAATTAGCGAGGGCGTATGGATCTGAGAAGTATGCTGAGATAGAATAAGCTACTCTAAAGGTTGAAGTTATCGATAATTCCAAGAATCGAGGTAAGAAAATCAGGAAGGACAAAATAAAGTCTGATGATGGTAAAAGCACTTGGGAATATGTCCCTACTTCGAAGATACAAAGCAAGGAGGTGTGTATTTCATGTGGCCGGCCAGGCCATTTGAAAAGTGTCTCAAAAGGTTGGGATTTTGATGAGTCCGATATTTATAGGTTTTTTCGGACTCATCTGAGCTTGTTTTCTAACTCGTACACTGCATTTCAATCAGTATTCGGTTATATTTGCATTGGTCGGTCTATGACCATTTTGTGCATTGTTTCTGCCCAAGGGTGTGCAATTGTGCATTATGTTGTTTGGTGTAAGCACATGGTGCTGCCCAGGGGCTCTTTCCAATTGCTTATGTTGCATTTCTGCATTACTGTAGGGTCCACTTTTGATTTATTTGTTTGTATGCAGGTGGTGCGTTTTCCCCCAAGTCTGGAATTTAGGTTTGAGGAAAATGCACGGTCGTGCGTTTTCTTAGCACACTATTCTTCTTGATCGTGCATTTTGATTGTGCAAGAGAAACGTCGAGTGGAGCTCGATAATCATCACGCACGGTTAACACAGAGTTTCTTCGGAACCGTACGCAAAGGAAACACATGGTTTTCATCTAGCTTTCTTGTTTGTACCAACCTGTGGTTAATCGTGCACTTTGTTCACGCAAGGGTGGAAGCGCCCGTGTGCGTGTAAAACACACGGTTCCCCTATATTTTCCTGATTTCCTGCGCCCTGTGTTTACCCGTGCGATTTCCTTCACGTACGGGCGGAAGCGCCTGTACGCGAGTAAAATGCACGGGTCAACCATCTTCATCTGCAAGCTTGGACTGGAAGTTCATAACGCACGGTTAGCACACAGTCGTGCTCCAAACCGTGCGTGACTATTTTTCTGACCTGCTTCTATTTAAGTGCAGATTTTCCTCCATTTGAGGAGATCGAACTTCAGCCATTCCAGCTGCCTTTTTAGGGAAACATTCCGCCATTTCATTTCGTTCTCCACCATGTAGAGGGTTCCCGACAAGCTTTCAACGCCAAATTTAAGTCGGAGCTTCCTCTCAGCCTCCTCCTTCATCCTCGAGCTTCAAGAAGAGTTTGATCTAGCTTTCTCCATCAAGCTTGGAGAAGTTTGTTGCATCCTCCATCGGATCGTGACACGAAGAAGACAGGTCATTTGGGAGTCAGTGACAGCGTCCTCTATCTCAGACGCAGTTGAGGACCGAGCTAGGATGCAAATTGACAACCCGACGAATCCTTCCATGAATCCTCAGCAAGACTTCGGATTCAGTTGATTTCTCACACTCTCTTCTTGTTTTGTTGTCGATAGGTAGTTGATATTTTTGTATATGATGAAGTATGTTTAATTTTATATGCGTTTTTATACAATCATGTCTATGTGATTTTGTATTTACGTTATTTGCTTGAGGTGTGCCATTTTAATCCTCCACCATATCCGGTTCTACTACTCTAGCGATTGCTAGAGGTGTGCGTAGCGATGAGGTGCTCTCGACCCTCATTCCATCATTCTTACCACTTCATCTACATGTCTACTCGTCCATCCACCTAGCGATTCGGTGCATAGCGGCCCGTGTAGCCTTCCATCCCTCCTGGCGAAGCATCGCATAGCAGCGTTGCATAGGAGTAGTTTATTAGTGTTTTACATTCTTTTTTACAACAATCAAAACCCCCTTCGTTACCTCCGACCTAAGGACTTCAATCTCAAGTCCTCCTCAAAATTATCTCCACCTTACTGTTTTCCTTGAGAGATCGATACTTTGGGACATTCGCCCATTTTATATTACTTGTGCGACCGGTACACTTGACGTTCAACGCATTAAGTTTTTGGTGCCGTTGTTGGGGAACACAGTCCTGTGAGATTTTGAAGAGGGAGATGGGAGATAAAAGCCCTTTTTCCAATTCTACATTGCATGTTTCTTATTTTCTTTACTTTTTAAAATTTGTTGCATATTTTTCTTTGTATCCCTTTTCTGATTTTTGGTTTAGAAAGCAGATCCGTGTTATTTTACACTAGTTGTGTAGCACCCTTTTCGTATATATTTTTGTTCGTGATGTATTCCATAGTCGAGTGCCATCTCTATGACACTTTGCGCTGATACATCGACACCACGACTGTTATGAATGTCGAGCACTGTATTCGGTGTTTGCTATGTCAAGGTGTAGGCCACATGGTGAAGGATTGCCCTCGCTTGTGTGAGCCTTCTCCCTCTGAGGGTATGTGCGCATAAACCTCCCATTCGCGGAAGACTGTTGTGGATAGGCCTACTAGGGTGTTGCATGTCCCATACACTGACATCGCTCATCTTGCTCGTTCATTACTCATTGAGATTACAGAAGAATCTCTCGCTACAAAAAGATCCTACATGGGTCCCTCGCCCACTTTTTACGAGCTTCCCTTGAGTGATGATGATCACTCTGGTATTAGCCAACAGAAAGAGGATTAGGAACTCATGGGCGCTCCTGTATGGGACGTAGAGATTATTCCTGTCGACAGGGTGGCGTCTGCGAATGATTTTGCATTGGGGACTGCTCGTTCTATGCCTGATTTCGAGAGCAGTTTCGCCCCTCCACAAATTTTGCCTGAACGTGCTACTCCCTTTTCTTGTGAGTCAGCTGATGATGTCGTATTTTTGGATGATTCGGTGCCTGAAGTTGGGCCGAAGTGGGATTATGATTCTACTATCTCCGACATAGAATGTGGAACTTTAGAAAACTTTTACGCACCCCAGTGGGATGAGGAATGTTCCCTTTCCGATGCGGAGATTTTCACCTCCTTATTTGACGAGGTTGTCCCCCTTACCACTGTGGACCTCGTGTTCCTGAATTCCACACGATACGACTCATATGACATCGACGATGATCTAAGGTTGGATCCTGCTGGGAGTGAGACTGGGAACACTCCCCCTATTTGTGATTATTTTAGTTTTTCATCTCCTTTATTTCTTGATCCCCTTTCTATATCTGAGCCTATGTGGGTTGAGTCTTCGCATGTGCTTCTGGAGGATTTGGAGCTTCAGCTCGAGTCATGGATGATAGCATCCTCTTTTGCGAGGAGGTTGATTCCTCCTCCGTTGAGGAAGATTCATTGCTTTCTCCTCCTACCGTCTCCTTGTAAACGATACCTTGCGGGGCAAGGATTTATTTCATGGTGAGATGAGTGAGGACCAGCTCTCCTCTTCTTACTTCATATTTCCTCTGCCTGTGTTGGGCAGGAATTATTATTTAGGTAGAGGGGTAACTGCTTTGTCGCCGTATCGGTACCCGATACCGAAATGGATAATGGAACAGTTACCTGTGCATTTTTCTTTTCAAAGGCCAATTATCTAGAACCTTTTCCCGAGCCGAATAAGTCATGCTGGGATGATAATAACCCCAATACTTATCTAGGAGTAGGATTAGTTAGTTAATTTTTATTGTTTTAGAAATAATTTTACGTGTTGTTTATTTTGTTTTTGCCTTAATGCATGCTTGCTAGATTTTTGTGTGCTTGCGCTGAATTCGGGAAGATCGCCTATTCGCTCTGGAGGTTCTTTGTTCCATTTGCTTTTGTTTTTCTCGTTGTTATTGTAGGATGACACCTCCCGGAGAAAATGAGTCAAATCGGGCTGTTTTTGCAAAACGCACGGGTTGGGGAAAATGTGCGTAGAAAAAACGCACAACCGTGGGTGTTTTTTAATGATAAAAATGTCGGCCGAGCGATTTCAACACACGCTGGCCCTAATTCCCGTGCCTCTGCTGCAATCGCCCGCTTATCCTCCATCGACTCCGGTAAGATATCCTTCTCATCCTCCAAATCCTCCCTCATTCCTCATCTCTTTCCCTATCTCTCTCTCTCTCTCCTCATTGCCATGGGTTATAAGAAGGTGATTAGCAAGTTGCATAGCTTACGTGGTGCCTCCTCCTCCTCTATGCGGACTGCAGTCCCGGCGGGGCCAAAAGATAGTCCTGATGCTCCGGTGAATACTGAAGATGTAGAGCGAATGCTTCATTTTGGGCGACCTGAGATGATCACGAGGTTTGATCGTTTGGTCCAAAAACCATTTTTGGATTTTCTTTTCGTTTTGGACGAGGAGCTCACGGTCGTTGTTCTAAAGCTGTAGGTGGACCATTTACTCGATGTGGGTTCGTGGCGTCATCTCTTCTCCATTGTGGAGATCGGATTTAGCGAACTCAGACTCAAATTCCTCTCCACCTTCCGCATTCTTGAATGACGTGATGCAGCCACCGATGAGTCAACTACGGTGACATTTCGGTTGAACTTACATCCTTACACTTTCAGTGTGGGTATTCTTGCTGTTTATGTGGGGGTATACACGGTTGAGGAACTCACGTAGTCGGACGTTCTTGCCCGACCCTGTGAGTTCCCAACCGGTGCTTCTCCCCACACATTCTCGCCGGAGATCACCGGGCTGTCACAGTAGTACGAGCCGCGGTCAGCCAAGTCGTCCCATATCATCTCGCCCGTGCTCCGCTATGTTCAGCACTTGATAGGGCACAACATCAATGCCCGCTCGATGAGTCAAAATGTAGCAGGGTGGTCAGATCTTCTCTACCTATACATCATGCATCATGGCGTCCCTCTCCACCTCGGTCTGGTTCTTCCGGATTACTTCCTTCACCAGGCCACGTACGTGCCTCTGAAGGCCATCGGTGGTTCGCAATTTATTACGCGAATCGCCAAGGGATTAGGAGTTTTTGACACTTTGCCACCATGACTACCGTTTCCTGTGGCGATTTCATTTAGGCCACCATGATGACTGCATTCAGATGGCTACGTCGCGTTTCGTCTTGCGGTACGTGGCGCTATGTTATTCATACTGTGGAGCATGAGCAGCCAGCTTGGTCTTCTTCTGTGGATGCGGGATCCTCTTCAGAGTTCCGCCGGCCCGACGATGTCACACCGGTCCATCCCATGCCCATGGCCCCAGTGCCTTCTTTTTCCCATACCTCGCATCGTAGGAGTTTTGCGAAATATTATCCCGACTTCTACACGCGGCATATGCAGATAGAGGAGCTATTGCGCGAGCAGCACAGCATAACGATGCACATTGTCGACTTTCTTCAAGTGTCCCCTGCTGCCCCTGCTCGAGCTTCTACTTCTCGTGCCCGTACTCTGCCTCCACCTCCATCTTTTCCTGATCAGCCTGAGTGAATGCTGCTTTTCTCCTCGGATGAGGTTGTTTGTTGTTTTTCTTCATTATTTGTGTTTTTGTTGATCTGACTGATTATGTACTTTACTTTATTCATCTAGGGCTTCGTCCCCAGAGTGGTTAGTAGATATATTGTTTGCAGTGCCTTTCGTTATTGTATTACTGTGTTTAGTTTCATTTCGTATACGTGATGGTTGTGTTTAGTTTAATAACTCACAAGCATTGCTTAGATTAAATTTGTTTTGGCATTGTGTATACAATTGTTTTTGCTAGAGCTATTTTGTAGGGTGCTTTTCCCTTGTGCAGCGGGGAAGTATATTTGTTGCAGGTTTGGCTTCATGCTTTATTGCGAGCTTCTGGTATGCTCATTTGCTGAGCATGGCGTAACCTCTCCCCAACTTTTATTTCTCTATTTTTATTACAAATCTTGGATATATTGTTTAGTTTAAGTCTGGTGGGGAGTGTTATGCGGGTTCCCTATGCACATGCACTATTAGCCCTTTCATACTGAAACTATATTTTCATTTTCTGTTTCTAAATTATCATATCTGCGTTGTGCACCTCCACCCACATGAGCACAATCTTAAGAAAAAGCAAAAGATAAAACAAACATGAAAGGGAGGGGGAGAAATCTCCTTACATTGAACAAAAAGCACCCAAGCAGCCCTCAAACAGCAATATGGTCCAAAAAAAATGAACCCTTGGTTCTTACAGAAATGGCCTATTTATAGAGAAAATTTCATAAGAACACGCCCTCCGACACGGGCGTGTCGGGTGGGCGTGTCACTACTGTTCACGAGGTGATCGTCGAATTGACGGGAAAGTTGACTTTGCGACTGTACACGAGGATGTCACGCCCCCGGTCACGGGCGTGACTCTGGGCATGTTGGGGAGGTCGAACTGCGTGCGGGTTGCGTCAAAAGTCACCGGCGGCATCTTGTCGGCCAAGTGGAGGAGTCACGCCCCAGGTCACGGGCGTGACGCTGGGCGTGTCTGCTTGGTCGACAATTGTCGAGCGAATTTCGTCGAGCTTGAGTGTCACGGTCATGGTCACGGGGCGTGTCAAATGACACGGGCGTGACCCCGGGCTTGTCAAACTTTTCTCATCAAATTTTTCTAATTCTACGGGAAATGAAGTGTCACGGCCTGGTCATGGGCGTGACCCAAAGTTGACGGGCGTGTCAGGTCATTTTTTGACTTTTTCCCGAAAAATTTCAGAAAACAAAATTAAGCTAAGTTAGGTAAATATTTACAAAAAAGGAGCAATTTATTAAAAAAAACTAACTAAAAAAGGCAAATCTAAACTAAAATATCATAATAAAAACATAAAAAATACGTATAATTACAACTTATCAAATACCCCCACACTTAAGTTTTTGCTATTCCAGAACAAAAGTTTGAGGTGAACTTATAAGGAATAAAAGAAACTCTAAGTTTAGCTACCGCTTAATTAATTATAAGAGAGATCTAAATAAATATAAGGGGTGTAAGAGTTAAGTACTAAAATTATGTACATGATTTAAATAGCGCAAAAGTTTTGGCCAAAAGACTTCTTGATGTAATCAAATAGAAAACAATAATTGTAATGGTTAGATTAACAGAAATAGTTTAAAATTATAAGAACTTTATCTTATAGGAGTTTTACTAGAAATAATGCAATTTACAAATTATGCTCTCAAAAATATTTTTGAATTAATTCTAGAATCGTGAAATTGGCTAAGGGGGTTGATGTTGGTTTATGAAGAGGGTTTTGGATGTTAAGATGCGGTGATGTTTTCTCGAACCTACATTTTTTTTTCTTTTTGGATTATTAGGAAAATGAAATCTTATTTTCCTAATTTCATTTTTTTTCAACTTCATAATAATAAAATTAACCCAATGTATATGTGTGGGAGTAATGAATTTTATCCTCTTAATCCCTAACCTATAATCTTTTTAAATTATTGGGTGCCTATGTTTACGAAACGAAATCTTATTCTCATTGACATAAGATCTTTTTTTGGATAAAAAAAATTTTATCAAGCCAAGTAAGGCATGATAAGGGGAGAAAAGAAAACTAGATTTTTAATAAAAAAAATTTTGAGAGCAACCTTAATAAATTGTACGTTCTAATTTTTCAGAAAGCTAAAAGTAAACATAATTGAATTCTATAGTCATTAGTTTCTAACATAATACACGTACTCCTATCAATGAAAAAATTAGAAGTAGTGGCTAAAACGAGTTCGCTATTTTTAACAAAGCATAATGAATTCTTTAAAACTTAACCCCGGCTATTTAAATATTTCAATCATTAATTAACAAACGAATAGTGAACAAAGAATTAAATAAATTCACATATATATAAACTCAAAACAAAATTTTTGGATAGCAAGAAAATTAAGAAAGGTATATTTGATTTAGGTGCCTCAAAATATTTTTTGGATTTTTATAGCTTTTATCATCATTTTTTTGTTTTTTAATTTATTATCTTTTTTTGAATTTCTGTTTTCTTACTCAAAAGTTTTTGAATTTTTTTACATATTATCTTTTTTTTTGTTTTGTTTTTATTATATACATGCGAAAAATGATAAGAACTATATATTTTTTTTCTAACTTTTTTGGATTTTTTTGGTTTTTATCAGCAAATATTTACAAAAATAAGGAAAGAGAGAAATGATAATTACAAAGAAGAGAAAGAAAGGAAGAGGAAAAAGAGAGAAAAGAATAAAATATTTACAAAAGATATTTACAAAATAAAACTAAAAATTTTGTGAAATTTTTGTTTTATATTTTTTTTTGAATTTTTGTAATAAAAAGAAAAGAAAAGAAATTTTTTTTTGGATTTTTCATTTTAAATATTTTTTTGTTTTGTTTTGTTGTTATATATATTTTTTGGGCGGTTTTGAAATGCAGAAAATAGAAGTGCAGAAAATAAAGCACGAAAATACCCACATACTTAAGTCCAACATTGTCCCCAATGTTGCAATGTAAGTATGCGGAACAAAAGAGAAAAGGCAATATTTACAAAGAAAATAAAGAGAGGGGGGGGGGTAGAAGCTTCCCTGAAGCGGGTTTGGGGAGGCCCATCAGAAACCCTGCGGATCGATCCGTTTTGGATCGATCACCTCCTTTCCGCTACGGAGGGTTATAACATTGGCGTTCTCCCGAGGGTTGGGCTCCGTGTTTCCCGGCAGTGCCCCGAGCGCGCGCTCGGAGATCATCCTCGCCAGTTGTCCAACCTGTTGTTCAAGGGTTTTTAGCGATCCGGTGATATTCCAGATATTTGATTCGTTGTACGTTTTATATTTAGAAAAATTCTCCTCCATCGGGGATGGTTTTGGAAGAGGGGGAGGCTGTAGAAATTCGGGCGCAAAAGAAATAGGGGGGCGCTGCGCATTATTCGGGTTGCTCCAAGAAAAATTAGGGTGATTCCTCCAACCCGTATTATAGTTATTACTATAAGGGTTGTTGTTGGGGTTGAAGGAAGGACGAACCGAATTTCCTACGAAGTCCACGAACTCTTCAGCCACACAGACGTTAGGGGGAATAAAATAAGGCGGAGTGGAGGAGGCAGCAGACATCTCTGCCACCTGCTTTGTTAACCTTTCAACTTGAAGGGTTAAAAGAGCAGTGGCAACCACTTCAAAAAGACCGTCCGCTGGCTTGGGGCGTCCCCGCGGGACGTTCCATTGATAGGCGTTCATAGACATCTCTTCGAATAAAGCCTAGGCGGCCTCGGGGCTTTTGTTGTTAAGGGTACCCCCGGCAGCCGCGTCAATCATTTGACGCATCTGAAAATTAAGGCCGTTATAAAAGATTTGTGCCTGCAACCACGTTGGCAGCACGTGGTGCAGGCACCAGCTGAGGAACTCCTTAAACCCTTCCGAAGTATCGTAAAGAGACTCAGGATCATTTTGCACAAACGAAGAAATGTCTGCCCGCAACTTTGCAGCTTTTGCAGGCAGAAAGTACTTCGTCAGGAATAACTCTATCATCTCAGCCCACGTGGTGATAAATCCTCGCGGGAGGGAATTCAACCACGCCTTGGCTTTGGACTTAAGGGAAAAAGGAAATAGGCGCAAGTGAATGGCATCATCAATGACGCCATTAATCTTAAAGGTGTCGCATATTTCCAAAAAGTTGGACAAGTGGACATTCGGGTGCTCATCCGGCAGTCCATCGAACTGCACGTCGTTTTGGACCATTTGAATGACACTTGATTTTATTTCGAAATTTTTTTTCGCCCCACCGTAGGGCAAAAAATACTACACCCAGTATCATCCAGGTTAGGTCGGGCGTAATAAGACATAGTACGCTTGGCCGCCGGGGCAGGGTTAGGGGCGGCCATAACTGCGACAGGGGGTTCTCCGATAGATTCTTCGGGGTCTAAAGAAGGAATTCGTCATTGAGATCGAATATGCGCAAGAGAGCATTCGATCTCAGGGTCGAATTCAAAATCTTCAGACTCCGAGGGTTGTCCACGGGTCATACACCCAAAATAAAAATAAAACAATAGAAACTCTACTTTTTTGATTTTATTTAAAATAAAATTGTTAGTCTTTTTATAAAAAATACGTAAAAGTAATATACTCTGGAATTCGGAATAACAACTCAAAAGACTTCCCCGGTAACGGCGCCAAAAACGTGATGGCCCGAACAGACTCTTTTGCGGGTGGTTGGTTCGATGAGTCGTACGTCGCGGGCTTGCTAAAGGAGGCAAGTGCACCTATCGCAAGTAGTACTCGATATACAGTAGAATACCGAGGTCGTATTATTCTCGGGGTCGGGTTGATTATTCCTACTCCTCCAGGAGGACTATTATTTTACTGAATGTAAGGAGCAGATTTTAGTTAACTAAAGACGGGAAAAAAGGAAGAAGAGCGAAAACGATTTAGAAAATTCGATGAAGGGTTAACATTCGACACCGAATCAGATTAAGACTAAAATAACTTTTAATAATTATTGAACTTAGTTTTCAAATTAATAAAAGGTAACTTGGCCGTGGAGGTTTCATAAATATGAGCGCACTTATCTCTAGGAATATTGCTCACATGAATGCTAAGACTATTCGACCGAACGTTAGTCTGACGAAGGATTCCTCTTAACGCCCGCTTTACGCTAAGAACCCCACTATTGGGTGGGGAACCCAATCCGGAAGAATTACGCTTGTCCTCTCTCGAGGGTATGCACGCAACTCTCTTTACCTAGGGGTGATCTGTCCATACACACGGCCTCTCGGCTAGCTAGCATATGGATAACGAAAATAGGGCCCACGCATCGATATGTGGTCCTCGCGTCGTTAACCCGGGGTAAACCTTAAGTCCTAAAATTAAAGTGAAAATAAAGAACTTTAATTATTTCAAATCATTTTAAATATTCCAATGCTTTTCGATGCCGAGACTAATAATGATTAGCGACACATCGGTATGGGGACGACTTTATAATTTGATGAGGCGTGAGTTCGTAACTAAACGCTAAAGGATTATAATAAGAAGACATGAAAATAACAAACAATTATACGACTTAAAAAGTTAGCTAAAACGAGAACTCACACACACTTCAAATTATAAATAAAAAAAACTAAGTTACAAGAAAGGAAAATTACAAGTCCTACTCGAACGAGTAGGCGGGAAATAAGGGCGCGCCATTTAACTCTTAACGAGTAGGCAGAAAAGAAAAAAAAAATTTCAAGTCCTACTCAAACGAGTAGGCGGGAAATAAAAGCACGCCATTTAACTCTTAACGAGTGGGCGGAAATAAATACGCACACACACACACACTCTACATGAATTAAAAGAAAGCAATAAAACTATCTCCTACACACCACGCACTCTACATAATTTGAAGAAAGCAATAAAAATAAAGCGTGAAAATTTATCTCCTACACACACGCACTCTACATAATTGAAGAAAGCATTAAATAAAGAATGAAAAATTATCTCATAAACTCACACACACAACATGGAATTCAAAAGAACAAAATGAAAACCTAACTCATACACTCACACACACAAACTAAAAATAAAATGAAGGTTACCTGAAAATTAAAACAACTACTTTTTTATACTTAGATTTTATCAAAAACACATAAAAAGAACAAATTAAAAAGAAAGAGAACAAAAGTTTTTCAAAACAAATCAAAAACTAAAGCCTTTCAAAAATTAAAATAACATCGTACTTTTTCATTCTTAGGTTTTCATAAAAGTGATTAAAAAGTGAGAAGAAATTGAAAAGAACAAAAAAAAGTTTTACAATCCTAAAACAAAACTAAGAAAAAAAATTCAAAATCACTTTAAAACTTCTTTTACAAATTCTTAAGAATGAAATTTAAACACATTAAGAACATGGAGAAAAAGAGATAAACATATCATACCATATTTGGAAATAATATCTATAACAAACTCTAACCTTGAGACAAGTAAAAAAAATAGAAAATGAACAGTTACACTCACACACACACACACACTTTTCATAAAAGAGAAAAACAAGGGAATATAAAAAAAATAAAATATCATTGAAATTGGGCCACTCAAATGCATTTCATACCATCTTGAGGAGAGAAAAACTACCAAATTTATTTTTAAGGGAAAAAGTTGGATTACAAAGCAAAAGCAAAAGCTAAAACAAACATGAAAGGGAGGGGGGAGAAATCTCTTTACATTGAACAAAAAGCACCCAAGCAGCCCTCAAATAGCAATATGGTCCAAAAAAATGAACCCTTAGTTCTTATAGAAATGGCCTATTTACAGAGAAAATTTTATAAGAACACGCCCTCCGACACGGGCATGTCGGGTGGGCGTGTCACTACTGTTCACGAGGTGATCGTCGAATTGACCGGAAAGTTGACTTCGCGGCTGTAAGCGAGGATGTCACACCCACGGTCACGGGCGTGACTCTAGGCGTGTCGGGGAGGTCGAACTGGGCACGGGTTGCGTCAAAAGTCGCCTGCGACATCTTGTCGGCCAAGTGGAGGAGTCACGCCCCAGGTCACGGGCGTGACTCTGTGCGTGTCGGCTTGGTCGACGATTGTCGAGCGAATTTCGTCGAGCTTGAGTGTCACGACCATGGTCACGGGGCGTGTCGAATGAAACGGGCGTGACCCCGGGCGTGTCAAACTTTTCTCATCAAATTCTTCTGATTCCACGGGAAATGAAGTGTCACGGCCGGGTCACGGGCGTGACCCAAAGTACACGGGCGTGTCTGGTCATTTTTTTGACTTTTTCCTGAAAAATTTCATAAAACAAAATTAAGCTAAGTTAGGTAAATATTTACAAAAAGGAGCAATTTATTAAAAAAAATAACTAAAAAAGGCAAATCTAAACTAAAATATCATAATAAAAACATAGGAAAATGCGTATAATTACAACTTATCAAAGACTATATGGAAGAACCCGACTACTCAAGGGCCATGTCTCTATGTGCTCTCCCTAAATCCACCATTTCCATTCGTAGACCACAAATGAATGTTGAAAGCAAGCTCGTAGCTGACATTCTTGGGAAGGTTCTTCTCTGCACAACACACTCCATTAGATATATCTCCAGAGAATTCTTCGTCATGATGACTGCAGTAATCTGTCGCAAGAAATTCCAATGGGGGCAAATGATTTTTGACAAGATTAAGGGAAGCACAAAGACACCAAATTATGCCCAGATCATCACATTACATCAAAATCGAGTCGACCCAGAAATTTTTGACATGTCGAAAGGTGTGTCTGTTCATCAATTGAAGAAACCCACATTGGCCACGATATACAGATGGGACATAAGAATTCAGAAGCTAAGGGATTCTCCAGAAGCCCCAAGGATTATATTTGATGTTGAGGACAAGATCTCATCTCCTCCTAAGACTGATACAGCTGGCAAATCTGGTGCAGTTATTGAGGGAGATCCTACTCCTTTAGTTCAAGAAGAGCACAACATGCAGAAGTTCTAGAAATAGAAGTTCTCACAGATGTTCCTGCAGCCCAAGTTCATGAGAAAGTTGTTGATGATCATGTGGAAATGGAAAAAGAATATCAAGCTCAGTATGATGATGAGCAAAGCACCCCTGCACAAGATGATGTCTCAAGTATGGATGCTCACTCCTCCCCTGACCAATAACTCTACTAGCTACTACAAAGGACATCAGTATGATGACAGAGGAACTCAACTCGGCTGAGCCCCTGTTCATCTCTCCTGAAAAAACCACTGCAAAGTCTCCTGCAGAACACCCTGAAGAAATCCCTAAAGAGACCCCTGAAGAAATTCCTCCAGCTGAGATACCAGAAGACTCACAACCCCATGAAAATATTGAGGGGGAGACTGATGTTATATAAATTTATGAAGAAGAAATTATTCCAGAGCCTATAGAGCCTAGAATTAGAAATTTAGACTTCTCTATCCCTTCCATCCTTGAACATGAGGGGGATGAGTTTTTACCCTTCCACAAAAGCAAGAGTATAGTTGTAATTGAAGAAATATCACCATGTTCAGTCACTGCTCTTCCTCCTCCGCCTACTCCAACTACTATTATTCCTGATGATACCATATTTGGTAAAATTTAATCAATGCTGACACAACAACGAGAGTACTTTGACAAGTCTCTCAAGGAAGTTACTGACAAAGTCACTGCTCTTAAAAAGGAGATGAGCAGAGGCTTTGCTGAAGTACAACACAATGCTGATGAGTTTAAGAGACTACTGCAAATTGGTGGAAAGGCCATAGACCATACTATCACTAGTATTGGACAAGTCATGGATCAATCAATTACATTGGCCAATAATCCGATTCAACTGGAGAAGAAAACTCAAGAATAAAATTTCAAAACATGTGAAGAAGTTGGCACAATCAAAGAAGACACTATAACAACCCTTACTATAGAAGTCAGAAAGGTGGAGGACAAAGTTAAAGAAGTTCATGACAAGAAAATTCTCGAGATGAAAACCCAGTGCGATGCACAATTAAAAGAGATAGGTAAAGACATACGGAAACTAACTCATGGAGTAAATCTTCACACTTATGACGCTGCTATATGGATGCATAATCAAATACTTCCATAATTTCCAGTCAATCCACATGAAGCTCCACCTCCTCAACTTAACATAACTGCCCAGATGCCTACCTTATCTCCCAAACCAGAACATTAAGAAGCTCCACCTTCAGATTACTCTCATCTTTGGTCTTCTGATGCACTGAACGACAAGTGTACCAGTCGCACAAGTAATATACAATGGGCGAATATTCCCAAGAATCGATCTCTCAAGGAACACGATAAGGTGGAGTTAATTTTGAGGAGGACTTGAGATTGAAGTCCTTAGGTCGGAGTTTATGAAGGGGGTTTTGAATGTTACGAAAAAAGAAAATAAAATGCTAATAAACTACTCCTATGCAACGCCGCTATGTGATGCTTCGCCAGGCAGGATGGAAGACTACACGGGCAGCTATGCACCGAATCGCTCGGCGGATGGACAAGTAGGCTTGCGGATAAGGTGGTTAGAACGACGGAATGAGGGTTGCGAGCACCTCTTCGTTACGCACACCTCTAGCAATATCTAGAGTGGCAAAACTGGATGTGGTGGCGGAAGGAAAAAGGCACACCTCAAGCAAATAATGAAAATATTAAATCACATAGACATGATTGTATACAAACGTATATTAAATTAAGCACACTTCATCAGATATAAAGGGATCAAACTACACTATCAATAACAAAGCAGGAAGAGAGTGTGCAAAATCGACAAGATCCGATATCTTACTGAGGATTCACGGAAGGAATCGCTGGGTTTTAAATCCGCATCCTAGCTCGGTCCTCAACTACATCCGGGGTAAAGGAGGCTGTCACTAACTCCCAATGGACCCGTCTTCTTCGTGTAACGATCTGGTGGAGGATGGCACAAACTTCTTCTAGCTTGATGAGAAAGCTAGATCAAACTCTTCTTGTAGCTCAAGGATAAAGGAGGAGGTCGAGAGGAAGCTCCGACTTTAATTTGACATTGAAGGCTTATCGGGAACCCTCTCCATGGTGGAGAATGAAGGGATATTGTGGAACTTTGCCCAAAAAAGGCTGCTGGAATGGCTGAAGTCCGGTCTTCAAAAATGGAGGAAATTCTGCACTTAAATACAAGCAGGTCAGAAAAATAGTCACGCACGGTCTGGCGCACGACCGTGCGCTAACTGTACATTATAAACTTCCATGCCAAACTTGCGGATGAAGATGTGTTGACCCGTGCGTTTTACTCGCGCACGGGTGCTTCCGCCCGTGCGTGAAGGAAATCGAACGGGTAAACATACAGATCAGGAAAACAAGATAAGCAGGTGGAACCGTGCATTTTACACGCGCACGGGCGCTTCCTCCCGTTCTTTAAAAAATTGCACGATTAACCTCAGATTGGTACGAACAAGAAAGCTGTAGGAAAACCATGTGTTTCCTTCACACACGGTTCTAAAGAAACCGTGTGTTAACCGTGCGTGAAAATAGTCGAGCTCACCTTGATGAAATTCGTCGAGCTCCACTCGACGTTTCTCTTGCACAATCAAAATGCACGATCAAGAAGAATCGTATGCTAAGAAAACGGACGACCGTGTGTTTTCCTCATACCCGAATTCCAGACTTGGGTGAAAACGCACCACCTACACAACAAATGCAAATCTGGAGCAAAAGCTCCCAGTACCAAATATACAACAAAGAATAGCCGGAAAGAGCCATGGGGATCACCATGTTCTTAACCCCGACAACAGAATCTACAATTACACACCCTCGGGTCAAAATAGTGTACTTAGCTTGATAAACTGTATAAATGAAATATCAATGATAACATACTAAAAGTGAAGTGCAAGTGCTTGAAAACAATCCCAGATGAGTCCGAAAAAATCTATATAAATCGGACTCATCAGACCACCTGACTTAAACATTTGCTCGTCCCAAGCAAATCATCACTAAGCGGAGTTTAAGAAAGCTAGTTGTGTAAAACTCCGTATTCACAAAAAGTGGGCCCCAAGCAAGGCACAAGACTTAGTGCACGTTTTTAAGTTTTTGGGAGTTTTGAACTCTTAGAGGCCAATTTTGGGCGGCCCTGCGTAATGTACTAGTAGGGAGATGAAATATTTATCTCCCCCCGACCCCTTTTGAAAATTCATCCAGGCCCAGGCCCGCAGACCGCCCCAGCCCGCAAGTAGGCCGTAGTAGGCCGCATCTCGCCAGGCCTCAACTCGCGAGACCGCCACCTCGCCCAGGCCTCCGTCTTGACAGGCCTCAGCTCGTCCAGGCCACCATCTCGCAAGGCCTCTGCTTGCCAGATCGCTGGCTCTCCCAGGCCGCCGTCTCACCAGGCCTTAGCTCGCTAGGCTGTCGTCTCGCCAGGACTCAGCTCCCCAGACCGTCGTCACGCCAGGGCTCAGCTCGCCAACCGCCGCCTCGCCTAGGCCGCCATCTCGCCAGGCCTCAGCTCACCAGGACGTCGTCTCGCCAGGGCTCAACTCGCCAGACCTCCATCTCGCCGAGACCACCGACCCAGCCCAGTAAGCCGTAGCTCGCAGGTCGCCACTCCGAGGCCGCCTGTCCTCCCAGGCCGCCCCCCGCTTCTCGGCTAACTGCCAGTTTGCCCGGCTTGAGGGACTACCCCTGGTAGACTACAATTAGCCTCTTAGAACATCGGGATTTGGCTGTTGCCATGCCAATCCGGGGGAATTTTGGTATTTTTCAGAGCAGTGGAGGTTGGTTATTTGCAGGCCATTCCCAAAAAACTATAAATAGGCCCTTAGGGGTGCCTTAGAGGGCATCACTTCTTCACTCTCTTTTCATCCTCCAAGGCACCCTAGCTTAGCATTGGCTAGGGAGGTGGAGATCTCCAAGGTCTTCCGGGTGTGAGGTGGGGCCTCTGAGCTAGAGCCGAGAGTATGTTTCCAGTTTCTTGAGCCTTTGGTCCATAACATCCTCCTGAGTGTAGTAAGTGTGAGGTCACCCCTTTCAAGGGACCCCGAACTCCACGAGATACCAAGTTTTTGGTTTCAATATTTTGGTGCGGTGAGCGTGGAGAGTGACCAGCACAGAAGATCTCGGGTGTGTGTCATGGCTGGAGGTCAGGGAGGTAGTGATGACCTCGGCGAGCTCCCCAGCCCAGGACCCTTTGTGGGGAGGCAAGAGTTCATGACCTCCATCCAGGGCATCATGGAGATGCTGCGAAGCATTGCTCCTCAGGGTGGTAGCTCCACCCTGACCCCCCAGGAGCTAGCTCCCACCTCTTCACGAGTTGACTCCCAGGAGTTTATGTGAGATGACCCCAGCAGGGGGAGAAGGAAGTGCACCAGGAAGAAGGCCTGGGAAGGATAGGATGGGAGATGGGGGCGAGAGAGACCTCACCGATCGGGAGTTATTCCCCAGCCGGGCGAGTGCTATCCCTCCCGAAGAGCAGGTCGTGGGAGTAGAGGTTGCGAGACCACCCCTCAGGGGGTCACCCTTCAGCGAGCTGATCATCTAAGCTCCCATTCCAAAGTGGTTCAGAGAGCCTGACATGGCTTACTATACCAGGAAGGATGACCCCGTCCAACATTTGTAGTGGTTCGAGGATGTCGTCTCCATCAGGCCGATGACTGATGCCTTCAAGTGTCGCCTCTTTACAATCACGTTGAAGGAGAAAGCAAGGGAGTGGTTTCATGAACTCCCTCTGAGGTCGATCTATGGCTTCGAGGACTTGAGCCGGAGCTTTCAGCTTTGCTTCTCCACCTCCAAGAAGAGGAAGAAGAGTCCTGAGTCCATCTTCCTGATAAGGCAGGGTGCCGAGGAGTCGCTGGCCCGTTACGTTGACAGGTTCCTCGAGGATATCCTGGATGTCTAGGAGATGCCAGGGTATGCCCTCAAGATGGCATTCACGGTGGGGTTGCACGAGGGGTTCTTCAAGATGAGCCTGACTCGAAAGTCCCCCTTTCCTTTGAGGAGCTGATGGAAGGGCGGCTGAGGAGATATCCATGGAGGAGGCCAACCCGGCAGTTATCAAGAAGTTGGCAAAGCTAATAGAGACGGAGTCAAAGGAGCAAGGTGGCTCAAGGCATCAGGAAGAAAGAAGGAGAGAGAGCAGAGAGCTCAGGGGTTCCATGGACAGGAGGGTCCGGAACCAGGCTGGAGGCAATAGGCAGGACCTGCCCGGGGTCCCGGAAGAGCTTTCATCCGGGGTGGGGAAAACTTTCACGGCGGCTAAGGGAGGTTCAACTTCCAGAGGCAAGCCCCAAGGTAGCTACTACCCCCACCACAGCAAGCCTTGACAATAGGTGAAGGAGGAAGATGCAAAGGGAGAGACCGCTGAGCCTGCCGAAAGAGGGGAGAAAGAGCATCGGCGTACAGTGACTTCCACCAGGTGGAGGGGAACGCTATGGCTACCTGTCTCGAGTTCCTGGAAGAGAGGGGGGTGAGAGGCCCTGCCCGGTAGCAGCCGCCGGTGCAGGTTGAGGAAGTTCCACCCAGAATAGGTGGATGACATATGTGAGGACCAGGTCGATGCCGGACCACGAGGCGGTATAGCGGTGATCCATGGTGGAATGGGGATCGAGGCCACTCGGAAGGCGAGCCTCCATGTCATGTACCGACGGAGCGTCGCTTCAACATCCAAGACCCCACCCTAGGAGGAGAAGATCACCTTCTCTGTTGGATCCCTAGTTGATTTGGGCTAGGTTCACTGACTTAGGATGTGACCCATCATGTATAGCCGAGGTCATGTTGTGTCCTAGAGTCTAGGACAAGTCCTTACGTTCAACTTCAGATGGACCAGCTATCAACAAGACCATTAGAGACATCAGACTTAAAGGTTTTCAAGACTAAGTAAAGTGAGTTCGACGTTCGTCGAACTAGGCTCGACGAAAGGAGTTCTGCGCTCGACGATCGTGAGACATTTCTTAGTGCTGAGCTCGACGATCTTAGTTCTCTGTTCGACGAATGTTGAGGTTCTTCATCAAGCCAAAGTCAGGACAACTTCAGAATTTTTCTAAGTCCAGCTTCAAGCTTTGGTCGACGAATTAGATTCTAAGCTCGACGAACTTGGACCTCAAGTTCTCAACCTCTCAGGTCGACGAAGTCAGCTTCTCAGGTCGACGATGACAGTACTCTACTCGACGAACTCTGAACTCAGAGTATTTGTATCGACACTTAGGGTTTGTGTCGACAACAAACAATTTATGTCGACACCAGAGGATTTGTGTCGACACCAGGATTTCAGTCAACACCAATCTATGTCGACACCAGAAGATTTGAATCGACACCAAAATAAATCAGTCGACACCAGCTTATGTCGACACTGAATTTCAGCAGATGCAGAATATTTGGCTAGGTCACAATCTTTCTTTGCTCGACGAATTTGGATCTCAGTTCGACGAATGCTGTCTGACAGTGACAATTATCTGCTCGACGAATGATGAATCTCAGCTCGACTAATGAAGGTTGTCTGTTCGACTAATGAAGATTGTCTGGTCGACGAACTATCTCAAGCTCAGCTCGACGAACTCTAGCTCAGCTCGACGAACTCCAGCTCAGCTCGACGAACTCTAGCTCAGCTCGACGAACTCAAACTCAGCTCGACGAATTGCATTCTTCGATCGACGAATCCAGACTAGGTCTTCTTCAGGTTTCCCGTCCCTTTTCTTGGCGATGATTCCAGAGTTATTAATGCCAGATCTTCTCGGAATGTTACCGTTAGACCACGCATTGACTATGGACGATTACATGCTGTTTTTCCATGGGACAGTTGGGGAAATCATTGATTGTCGCTTCCTTAGAAGGCCGACTGCAATTACTGCTCATTCATTCAAATTTTTGAATGTTCTTCAGTCAGAGATACATGTAGAAAGAAAGATAATCAATCAGGTGTACCAAAAAAGGCAATATAGACAATCAGACAGACACTCAGATTGCACAGAAGAACAACCATACTCAAAATCAAAAGTTCTACTGCAATCAGCCTGACCAGAGAACATCTTCAAGAAGGAGGAGAAGAACAATCAAATTCTACCAAGAGTCTTCTTCTTTCCTTCAACTCTACAGGACAACTTCAAAGGACAACAAATCTTCATCTGTTAAAGAAGTTCCTGAAGCATTTTTGGTACAGGCATTCTAGGTCTTTGAAGGCCTTTCACCCTGAAGCAGTGCTCCTGCATTCCTGATTAATTCAAGATCTCAGGGAGAGCAAGACCTGCTACAATCAATCCACAAGTCTTCTCAGCTGTTTTGAGAAAGAGAAGACAACATCTCTTTATTTCCAATTCATGTACAGGGTTTTAATTCCCTTCAAAATTATTCTGGTTGCAAGTCTCCCTCCAAAAGACTTGATGTTTTAGTTTTTGAGCACCTGAACAAAAGCTCATTGGTGTCATGCACCTGATCAAAAACCTGAGTGGATTCCTACTAGGGTGGTAGAAGAGTGGATTTACCCAGGTTGGGGAACCAGTATAAAATTTCTTGTGTCGTCTGGTTGCCATTTTCTTTGTGTTTTGGCTGTGCTCCATGATTGCTTAATTTTTTTGCTTGATTTATTTTATTTGCTGACTTGTTCACCTAGGCCTACAACAAGAGTTGTAAAACGTTTTGAAGAAAGCACAATACTCTATTCACCCCCCCTCTAGAGTATTTCAGATCTAACCTGCACTTTCAATTGGTATCAAAGCGAGGTTGGTTAAAAATACCACACCTTAGTGGTTGCACAGGCTAACACCTGAACCACAAAGATCCCTCTAGTTAGATCTGTTTGTTTGATTCTGTTATTAGACTTATCTCTTCACAGACATGGCCCAAAACAAAGACTATGCAAGCATCAGACCTACAGTGTGCAACCTCAACAAGTTTGCCACCTGGAAGGCAAGAATCAAGTTATATATGAATTCTATTGATGAGAAAATTTTTTCAGTTATCTGGATAGGTGTACCTCCAGCATGTACAGCTTCTACCAGCACTTCAACCAACATGACTGCAGTTCCCCCTCCAGAAAACAATGATGCCTATAAGAAAGCCAAGATGGCAGATGCTAAGGCAATGAATATCTTAGCCCAGACTATGTCAGATGACATATTCCAGAAGGTGGCTGAGTGCAACTCAGCCAAGGCCATTTGGGATTCCCTCAACCAAATGGTAGCTGGCTCTGCAGATGAAAGAAAGGACAGAAGATCCAATCTCATATCCCTATATGAGAACTTTAAAAAGGATGAGAATGAATCAGTGCAGAAATGTACAACAGGCTGAGCACAATCATCAATGAGCTCAAAACCCTGGATAAGGACATCACCTTGACAGAGGTGAATGACAAGATATTAATGTGCTTCCCTAGCTCTTGGGATTCCAGAATCTGGCCTATCAAAGAAGCCAGAAGACTCAATGAGATATCAACTGAGTCTCTGTTAGGCAAATTGAAATCCTATGAGCAGCTGATCAAATCAAGAGAAGCAGCAGAACAGAAGGCAACAACTCCAGTTAGAAAGGAGCACAACATAGCATTCAAAACATCTGAAGAAAGTGAGACATCAACTTTCAATGAAGAGCTCATGAGCCTCTTTGCCAAAAGGTTCTACAAGATGGCAAGGAAGGATTTCAGAAGGAAATCATCCAGACAAGATGATAAGCCCAAGTATGACAAGACACCAACCAAGGAGGTTGTGTGTTTTGGGTGCAGAAAGCCTGGACATTACATCTTTGAATGTCCAGAAAACCAGAAGAAGGACAAGAACAAAGAAAGAGACTCCAGGAGAAGACACAGCAGCAAACCCTCCTCCAGCAAATATAAAAAGAAAGACAAGGGTTTTATTGCTGAGACTTGGAGTGACACTGAAGAAGAAACATCTTCCTCCAGTTCAAGTGAAGAAGAGGAAGAAGCAAGATCCAAGGAGGTGTGCCTAATGGCAATTGATGCCTCCAGGAGCAATTCTGGATCAGAAGAAAAATCTGAAGATGAAGCAGCCTCAGACTCAGAGGTCAGATCAGGTTATCTCTAGCTTTGACTTTAGTTCTGATTTATTTAAAGCTGAATTCAAATCTATGTGCTTAAACTTAATCAATTCAGAAAAGGAAATAAAAACACTTAGAGAAAATTAGGGAGTCTTGAATTTGTAAATTCAGAGAACATAAAGCTAACAGACCAACTAACCTTAGCTAATGAACAAATAATTAAATTAAAATTTGAATTATGTGAGGCCAAACAACTTGAGCAATCTCTCAATGGGAGAAGCCTCATGCTAATGGACATTACAAGCACAGTGAATGCCAGATTAAATGACAAGCTGGGCTTGGGTTCTTCATCAAGTTTACCCCCCATAATTAAGAAGAATATTCTTTCAACCCCCATCAAGTTTATCTCTGCAAAGGGAAAAGAAAAGTTAATAGACAGACCAATGTCAGAAAGCAATCCAAGACCCATAGACAAGAGATACAAAAATCTGAAAACAGCAAATAAAAACAAAGTTCAACAGCATTCGTCGAACTCAGATCGACGAAATTTGGCCAATTCGTCGAACCCAGATCGACGAACGTTGAACGCAAACTTCAGATATAACAATTCGTCTAACTGCGATCGACGAACTGTGTATGGTTCGTCGAGCAGAGGTCGACGAACTTGGGGCGCAGAAAAAGACTATTGTTATTCTCTGAGCAGAGATCGACGATCTCATCCCTATTCGTCGAACTCTGGTCGATGAACTTATAACAATTCGTCGAACCCAGAAAGACCAAACCTAAATCATTTCTCTTATAGAAATTTTAAGCCAACTAATAAGACATTTAATCCAGTAGCTGATTGGATAATTCCACCTAGGAGATATCACCCCTTAGGGTATAAATCACAACCTGCATTATCAGTTATATCAAGTTTCTCTTTTCAGCTCAATAAAGGACCCAAGGTAACCTGGGTCAAGAACAATTGAATTTTGTTTTTCCTTACAGGTACAGGTGAAGAGCTGTCCAAGGGTAAGTCAGACATGATACTTGGATAGTGGTTGCTCCAAACACATGACAGGTAGCAAGGGCAATCTATCCAATTACAAGCCCAAGCTAGGACCAAAGGTGATTTTTGGAGATTCCAACAGTGGTCAGTCAGAAGGATATGGGACAGTGAAGATTGGATCAGTGACTTTCAAGAAAGTAACTTATGTAAGAGGACTTAAACATAACCTTATATCCATAAGTCAATTATGTGATGAAGGTTATCATGTACATTTTAACTCTACTTCCTGTTCTATTATTGATAATAAAAACAAAACTGTTTTAATTGGACTTAGACAAGGTAACATATATCTAGTAGATTTTATATCTGCCACAACTGATATCTGCTTACTGAATGTTACTAGTAATCAAAATGAGTTATGACATAAAAGATTAGGACATGTAAACCTTAAGAATATATCTAGGACATCTAAGGACAACCTTGTTAGAGGCTTACCTTCTGGCCCCTACAAGAAGGAAAGTCTATGCAGGGCTTGTCAATTAGGCAAGCAAACCAAAACTAGCTTTAAATCCATTAATAAAAGTGATTCACCTTGGATATTGTATTTGCTTCATGTGGATCTATTTGGACCCATTGCAGTACAAAGCCTAGGAGGGAAGTCTTATACTTTAGTGATTGTTGATGAATTCTCTAGATTCAGTTGGGTAGCCTTTCTGAGAGCTAAGTCAGATACATTCAAGGTTCTTACAAATTTTCTCAGGACCATACAGATTGAGTTCTCTACTCATGTTGTATTGATCAGAAGTGATCATGGCACAGAGTTTGAGTCTCTTCTTATGCATGAGTTCTGTGAGAAGGAAGGTATCAGGCAGTGCTTCTCAGCTCCTAGAACTCCCCAACAAAATGGGGTTGCTGAAAGGAAAAATAGGACACTCATTGAATCTGCAGGTATATTATTGGCAGATGCTTACATGCCTCTATCCTTTTGGGCAGAAGTTATAAATAATGCCAATTATGTCCTGAATAGAAGTCTTATACATAAACTGAAAAACAAGACCCCCTATGAATTACTTAAAGGGAAGAAACCTAAAATCACATACTTTAAAGTTTTTTGGTTGTATATGCTACATTCACACTAATAACAAGAGATACATTAGAAAGTTTGAAGCCAAGGATGAAGAAGGGATTTTTCTAGGATATTCCCAAGTAAGCAAGGCCTATAGGGTTTTTAATAAATCCACCCTTAAAATTGAAGAATCTATTCATGTATCTTTTGATAAAGCTAACATGTCATATAAGGAGAAAGAGAGTTCTACCAATAGCTTCTTGTAGGTTCCACAACTATGTCAGTCAATGGATGGACTAAACCTTACCCAAGAGGTATCAAACCATCTTACTCCACATGTTGCTGAAGAAAGTGAAGAAGAAATTCAAGAGGAAGTGGCTGAACTTCCCTCAACAGCTAGTACCATTCCTCGAGAGGAATTAATTACAGAAGCTGTTGCTCAACAAACTCCACCAACTGATCTTGTCACACTTAGAGATCACCCCAGATCTCAAGTGATTGGAGACATTTCAGTAGGTGTACAGACATGGCATCAACTCAACCAAGACTTGATGCATTCCTTTTTTCTCTCTCAAATTGAATCTCCTACCATCCATGAAGCTGAGCAAGATCCCCATTGGATCATTGCAATGCAAGAGGAACTAAATCAGTTTGAGAGATGTCGAGTTTGGGATTTGGTTCCAAGACCCCATAACTACCCAGTTATTGGAACCAAATGGGTCTACAGGAACAAGTTGGATGCTCAAGACAACATAGTGAGGAACAAGGCTAGGCTTGTTGCTCAAGGCTACATGCAAGAGGAAGGAATTGACTATGACCAAACCTTTGCCCCTGTTGCAAGGTTAGAGGCCATAAGAATATTCCTTGCCTATGCAGCTCACAAGAGATTCAAGGTCTACCAAATGGATGTCAAGAGTGCATTTCTGAATGGAGTACTTCAAGAAGAGGTTTATGTAGAACAACCTCCAGGTTTTATCTCTCCAACTCAACCCTCTTTTATTTTTAAATTACATAAAGCTCTCTATGGTTTAAAGTAAGCTCCAAGAGCTTGGTATGAGACCTTAGCAAGCTTTCTTTTAGAGCATAAACTTACAAGAGGAACCATAGATAAAATACTTTTCACTAGACATCATAAAGACCAAATATTGTTAGTACAAATATATGTGGATGACATCATTTTTGGGTCTGCTGATCCCAAATTATGTAAGAGGTTTGCTGACCTCATGAATTCTATATTTGAGATGAGTAGTATGTGTGAGCTTTCCTACTTCCTTGGTCTCCAAGTGAAGCAGCTCCCAGATGGTATCTTCCTCTACCAAGCTAAGTATGCTAAAAAGCTTATCAAAAAGTTTGGGATGGGTGATGCTTCAGGGATGAAAACCCCTATGGCTACAAATGCTGTTGTGGATTCTGATGCTACAGGGAAACCTGTAGATCAAAAAAGTTATAGGGCAATTGTTGGATCCCTATTATACCTAACAGCTAGCAGGTCTGATATAATGTTTGCCACATGCCTTTATGCTAGGTTCCAAGTGAACCCTAAAGAATCTCACCTTATTTTCTTAAAAAGAATTTTGAGATATATAAAGAGTTGCCCTAATCTAGGACTCTGGTATCCTGTAGAGTCAGAGTTTGAGTTAACTGGATACTCAGATGCTGACTATGCTGGATGTAGAGTGGACAGGAAAAGTACCTCTAGAACTTGTCAGTTCCTGGGTATGAGACTTGTCTCCTGGTTTTGTAAAAAGCAGAAATCTGTGTCTACATCAACTGCAGAAGCAGAATACATGGCTGCTGGCAGCTGCTGTTCACAAATGTTATGGATACAAAATCAATTCCTAGACTATGGTGTCAACTTAAATAATTCAACATTATTTTGTGATAATACTAGTGCTATTGCTATAGTACAGAATCCAGTTCACCATTCTAGGACTAAGCATATTGAAATAAGACATCATTTCATTAGAGATAATGTAGACAAAAAGAAAATTAACTTAATCCATATTCCTACTGATCTACAGAGAGCAGATATTTTCACCAAGCCCTTGGATGAGAAAACTCATCTGTTCTTTATAAGTCAACTGGGAATGATTAATGGAGAAGAGTTAACCTAGTTTCTGTCTGCATTCGACGAATTTTCCAGAGTTCGTCGAACGGAGTTCGACGAATTAGTGAAAGTTTGAGAGATTCTCGCCGACCGGAGATCGACGAATTCTTTGTGTGTGGAAACAACTTTTGTCGACCGGAGATCGACGAACTTTGCTTTAGAAGAGGCTTCGTCGAACGGAGTTCGACGAACTGTTTTCAATTATTCTGGATGAGATCGATGAATTATTTATCTATAATTTATTTCGTCGAGCTCAGTTCGAAGAATTTTTATTTTTCGTGGAACGGAAATTGTCAATTCATATTCTAAAAAACTTATATCTAGATTTTCTTCGACCTCCGTCCCGCACTTTCAGTTCCTTTGCTCTTGATCGCCGTTTTTCTCTGTGTTTTTCTTGCAGGTCATCAATGGCGATGTTGATGCACGAAAACACAGGGGGGGTCGAGCACCACCAGCTAACGGTTCGAGCACCGGGGAATAGAGAGACTGCGAGTAGTAATCTACTAAGCAGGTGAGAGTAGGAAGAACAGCAGGGCCGTGATCCACGGCAACAACAGACTTCGCCCGTCGCAGCCTGAATGCCTCTCTTGCGACGGGCTTTTCCTCGATTGAAGAAAGATTTGGTTACAAGTGAAGGGAAAAGGTTGTCAAGAGCAGAGCAAGGAGGAGTCCGCAAGGCGCAAGATTCGAGTCCGCAGCCTTTAACAAGTAGGCTCCTGGGTCCGAGTCAGCGTCCCCTGGGTGAACCACCTAACCCCTATTTATAGGATGGGGGGCCTGCCCAAACGGGCAGGGCTAAAATAACGGTCTGCCCGGGGTACAGGAGAACCGGGCAGCGGTGACGGGAAGCAAAAAGAAAGAACACGCCAGTCCGCGCAGAAGGGGCGGACTGGGCTTGCGGGCTGAAGCTTCCGTCTGCTGCTGCTAGGCGCGACCCTGCTGGAGGACGGCGACCTGGGCAGACGGGACACTGCGTCCGCCGATGTAGAGAACCCAAAGATCCCAAGGCATGGCGGACTGAGCGAACAGATCCTTGAATCCGCCGCTGGGAACCATCCTTGGTGGCTGAATACCGCTGCTTTGCCGGACTGGGCGGACTGCCTAATGGAGTCCGCGCCTATCGAAAGGGGGTCTTGGCAACTTGTAGGATGTTGCGGACTGAGGGGTTAACATAATCCCCGCACATTTTTAAGTTTCCCGAAAACTTCGAAAATATTTTCTTAACCGCTGAGTCCGCAAGCCTCGTAAATGCCGCCAGCGCTATAAATATCGCTGGAGGGCCTGGAACTATTGGAAATTCCGATCGAAATGGGGCGGTATTCACCACTTGCGGTCTCCACTTTGCAGTCCGGCATGGCAAGGCTTGGAGCTTTCTTCTCTACTCTCACTGCGAAAGGCGAGATGGCGCTAACAACACCAATGAAGACTAAGAAGATAATAAAGAGGTCGTCGAGAAAGGATCCTGCCCGCTACACTGGAGAGAGTTCCCATAGCCAGGGGCCTGCTGAGAAAATAGTCCGCCACGCGGATGTATCTGTGCGCGAGGATGTTGCAGTTCTCGACACTGAACCACTGAGAAGCGAAAAGATGGTGACTCTATCGGACACTACTCCGTCCCACAAGACTGCGAACTCAGCGGACACCGTTGGTGAACATAATGAGTCCGAAATATCTTCCCCCAATGCCCAGGTGCCCATTGTTAACATGGATGAAGAAGATAGGCGGACTTCAGGAGAAGAGGCTGGCAAGAATGCGCCTTCACAGGCATTGATTGCGCTGGACCCTGTGACTATCCACGAGAGTCAGCCCGACTTAGGAGAGGCCGCCGCGGATTCTGCAGAGAAGAGAGCTAAAAGAAAGAAGAGGAAGAGGGACGGGTCGACCGTGGCCGAACGGGTTGAGAAGAAACTGCGCGCGATGAAGGAGAAGAATATCTCCAAGCGGACTGGAGATGCGGACATACAACACAGACCGCGCGACAAACAAGTTCCCGACAGCGATCTTGTTACACCGGAGGCCCAAATCCAGGGAGACAATTCCTTCTCCACGGTCAGTTTAACTACGGACGAGATGCTTGACTCTATACACGTCAATGAAGTGGACCTAATCAACGAATCTCTGCTGATTGTAATGCATCAATCTGAGGCGGAAGCCACTGGGAAAAAAGATAGCGAACTCCCTTCTTTGTCCACTGCAGAGGAAGAAGAGAGGGATAGACTGAAGCAAAAGATAGAGGAGCAGAAGAAACAAATCGCTGCTCATGTAGCTGTGATGGAGGCGGCCTCGAAGCAGGTCGCGGGGGACAAGAGCACTGAGGATCTGCGGACTACTGCGGAGCTACTGCGGTCAGGTAAACTTCAACCGGCGCCTAAGTATTTTAAGCGTCAATGGCTTTACAGGTCGCCGCCGCAGAAGTCGAGACCAATCAAGATCATTACTGAAACTGAGGACATCGTGGTTTCAAAAACCTCTGCTGCTGAGAAAAGAGCTAAGGTCCATAATGAATGGAAGAAGCGGTTAAGCGTTTTTGACCCAGAGCGGGCAAGGCGGCCTGTCTTTTTCAATAGTCGGCAAATCGCTGCGGCTATATCCAAATGTGATCATTCATCCTTTCTTTGAGTCCACCACGGACTGTTTTTGAATGATGAAGTTGACCTTCTTTCTTGCAGGTAGAAAGTCGTCGCCGGGCTCCGTTGAAAGTCGCGAGATCGTGGTTACACCGAATACTGGTGTTGATGCGGTCTCGCATGAGGAATCCGCAGGGGATAAGCTGCCTAGCCTGAACATCATCAAAGAGTTAGAAAAGAAATTTCAAGCTGAAGTTCAGAATGTCAAAGCAGAGTTAAAGAAGGCGGAAGAGCGCGAGAAGGCGTCCGCGGAGCGGGAGAAAGCCCTAAAAGACCAGATCGCCGGCATCTCCAGGGCGCTGGAGAGGTCCGATAGGGAGAAGAAGAGGCTCGCGGACGATGTCCACTTCTACAAGGGGAAACACTTGGCGTCAGCGAGGGAAGAGAAAGGGAAGCGGGCTGCTGAGGTCGCTGAGCAGAGGTCGCGATTGCAAGATCGCGCTACTCCGGAGGTCGCAGCACCAGCGGGCGGTCAACAGGTTGCGGACGAGGAGCCGAGGCCAGCAGTGGAGCCAATGGTGCCCCTTAGCCGGGTAGACCTCGAGGCTTCCCACATGCACCGGACTATAAACGTCATCCATCATCATATCTGCCGCCTTTATAGCGAGATTCTTCAAATGAGCGACCAAGCCACTCACTTGTGCAGAGACAGACCTGAAAGGCAAGCGCAGACCGAAACTAGGGACCGCTGAGTCCGCGCTGTCATGAAAATTTGTTTGATTTGTATGTGTGATTTTAAATAATGCTGTTGTAGATTTAACTGTGTTGCGAACTGTGCAGACTTAATCCTATATCCGCAAATTATGTTGCTTTTTTTTGCAGATCTGTGGCGAACTGTGCGGACTAATGCTGTATCCGCTTCTCATTATTTAACTGCAGGTGGGAAATGTTGCGAACTAAGAGGACAGAAACTCTGTCCGTATCTCATGTTTGACTTGTCTGCAGGAAGGGAACAGCGCGATCTGGGCGGATAAAAATTGTGTCCGCCATAATTTCCGCTTTGAATTTTTCTTGCCTTATGAGTCTATGTTTGTGTCCGCTTTATCGTTAACCTTTGCTGCGTGAATGATTTGATTTTTGCCGACTATGCGGATTGAAATTGCGAGCTCTGCGGCCTGATCAAAAAGCTGTCAGACCTTATAACTATAAATAGGCCCTGCCACTTTCTTCTATGCAGGAAACAATTGAAGTAAGAGAACCCTGCGGTCTACAAAATGGTGTCCGCCAGAACTGATGATGCTGTCGCTTTCCACTCTGCCGACCACCGGAAGTGCACCTTGACAGAGGCTGACTTGGAGGCCTTTGTTGAGAGAAAAATGGCGAATTCAAATATCCTTGTCCGTCTTCCAGCCCACAAAGAAAGGCTGAACTTTCAACTGCGACTCAGATCGCAATTCCTGTGGACCATTTTGATAGCGGATTCAAGTTTCCGTTGCTATGGGAACTTGCCGAAATCTTCGAGCACTATGGAATGGTGCCGAGCCAGCTCGCGCCCAACACACTCGCTGCGATCTGTAGCTTCATCTCCTACTTGCGATCTGAAAAGATTGCTTTCTCGATGAATATCTTCCGCAACATGTTCTCTGTCCGCTCGATAACCGCTTCTGGAGGCCGCCCCTACAAGGGGGTGATATATTTTTACTATAGGGGAATGAAGGTTGTGGGCCTTCCCAACAAGATCCACAACTGGACCTCGAGGTTCTTGATCTTTGAAGGCGACCTAGGGTTTGGGCACACCTATCCGCAGGTGCGCGCGGACTCCGTCTTCAAGAGCGTGCCGCTAGATGTAGTGGAGTCCGCCATTGTCGATTTCCTGGCCAATGCCAGGCTTGATATTGAGCATTACATTCCGTTACTGACGAGCTTGGCGGATGTTTTTGTTGGGTTTCTCTGTAAGGGTTGGCACAATATTTGTGCGCGCAGCGGAAAAGTAAACATCAAGAAAAACCTAAAGAGATGTGGATCGGGCCATGAACGTTGAATCAAGAAGTTAGCAACAACTAGGCAAAAATTACCTCAGTGGCGTTGAGTCACAACTCAACGGAGATGCTCCAAACTTTATCTGCTTGCTGGTGGCGAGTTCTACGTGGAATAGTGTCCACGTTTCTGCAGAAGTCCACACGAGCGGGAGAACGCCGACCTATCCGTCGCACGGATTATCGGGAAGGAGAAGACCGCACCTCGGCTATTCCACGGACTACTAGGTCCGCTCCAGGAAGAGCAGCACCAGCAACAGTCGCCGGAGAAGAGGAAGTCAGCGGAGCAACCACGGCGGCGGCGGAACTCTTCCGTCAGCGGCGGGGATCGGGATCGGCGGAACGATCGAGCGGAACACTTCCGTCGGGTCGATTCGCACAGCAGCTAAAAGGATATTTTCCGATAAAACATAAGTGTTCTATTTATACTAGAGGTATAAATAAACCCAGGAAAATCGCTATCCGCAGACCACCCGAAATTAGGGTTCAGAATCGGCGAGTATCATTCGGTGAGAATCGGCGACAATCGGCGAGAATCACTGAGCAGGTTCGGCGAGAATCATTCGACGAGTATCACACTGGATCGGCGAGAATCAGAGTACAATACTCGATGATTCTCGCCGATCGTCGAGCCACGCTCGACGACACATAATGATACTCGACGATCGTCGAGCCGCGTTCGACGACAATTGTCGAAGTAATCGATCGTCGAGAATCAACAATTGATTCTCGACGATTCTCGTCGATCGGCGAGAATCAGCAAGGTGATTCTCGTTGATCGGCGGGAATCAGAAGACGATTCTCGACTAATGTCATCGACCCTCGGACGACAAACCTAAACAGCCCTCCAAGGCAACATTTGCCCAACCCGATGATCCTATAAGGCAACACTTTGCCCATAACCCTATTCAGGTCGGTGATTGGTAACCTTTACCAACACAGTCAGTCATCCAACTTCTCCACAACTCTTATGTGCGACCCTACAGGCTCATATCGCGTTGGCAGTGAGATTACATGTTTGATCACTTCCAGATCATCACGGTGACTCCAACAGACTCCCACTTGATCTCGAAAGTATCAAAACAAAAACCTCAAAAACAATGAGCGGCATCTAGCAATGCATCATTGCTCCCCAAGCAATAAGAGTTAATAACTCATAAGCCTTTATGACCAATGTATCAGCGTTGTCTTTGTCCCTTTGTCCCTTACATCCGGAAAGAACTAGAGGTATGGACCGTGTCACCCTCGTAATAGCTCAATCCAAGTTTCTTGATCCAGGACGGACTTCCAGAGAATGGTGAGTCCAATATCACATATTGACTTAACCAAGCATGGCCATGCATTTCTCAGTCCAGTTCCATCAAGGGGCCCCATGGATGCAACTCCTGTCATATAGGAGGACAAATTCCATATCTGCTCACACACAAACACCCAAATGATTCGTAACATGCCCAACAACCACCCTTATCATCAACCTTTCTCAAGGAAGACTTTAGATGGCATCAAAGCACGATCTTCCTCACTTGATGAATGCTGTGACTTCAGGTCAAAGGACCACAACACCATTGTCAATTGAGACCTACTCGTGACATGATTGGATGACAATCCACAGAGTAGTCTCAGGTTGGGTCTGTCCAGTACAACTTGTTCACTAACAAGTACCCACGTGATGACTTGATATCACAATATCATGACCTGTGAGAACCAGTCATCAGTCAACGCACGTGCTAGCCTTCATGTATCATCATCACCCTTAGCTTCTATGATGATACTTGACCAGGGACCTTTAAGAATGAAGCTTCAAATAAATCATAGGCTCTCACATTCAAGTCACGTACTTGATGTCCCATGGAAGCGAACATTCTAAGGGTATCTATTATGTTAACATTTAACTATCATATATAGAAAAACTCATAATAAAAGAATTTGCCATTAATTATAAAAGAAAAACTAGGTACACAGTTCATCATATGAACAAACAGCCAACAAAATACATATTTACATGCAATCCACAAGATCCTCGCTAGAGTTGATCGTCTAGGTATCGCATACCCATCGATCTAGTATGACCATCATGCTTTCTCTGCGCGAGAGGCTTTGTCAGTGGATCCGCAATATTTTCCTCAGTCGGCACTCTGCAAATGTTTACATCTCCTCGTTCGACAATCTCACGAATAAGATGAAACCGCCGGAGTATGTGCTTGGAGCGCTGATGAGATCTAGGTTCCTTAGATTGTGCAATTGCACGATTGTTATCACAGTAGAGAACTACGGGACCAACAATGCTAGGAACTACATCAAGCTCGCCGATGAATTTCCTAATCCATATATCCTCCTTCGCTGCATTAGCTGCTGCGATATACTCGGCCTCTGTTGTAGAATCAGCAACTGTCTCTTGCTTGGAACTCTTCCAGCTTACAGCTCCTCCATTCAGGCAAAACACAAAACCTGACTGAGACTTGGAGTCGTCTCTATCAGTTTGGAAGCTAGCATCCGTGTAACCACTTACAACGAGCTCTTCCTCTCCACAATACACCAAGAACACGTCCTTAGTCCTTCTCAAGTACTTCAGGACATTCTTGACTACAATCCAGTAACACTCACCGGGGTCTGACTGATACCTGCTAATCATGCTCAAAGCAAAGGAGACATCGGGTCGAGTACATAACATCGCGTACATGATTGATCCAATTGCCGAAGCATATGGAATCAACTTCATGCGGTCCTTGTCTTCACAAGACTTTGGACACTGGTCCTTAGAGAGATTCACACCATGAGACATGGGCAAAAATCCTTTCTTGGACTCAAGCATGTTGAACCGCTTCAACACCTTTTCGATGTACGTACTCTGGGTCAAACCCAGCAACTTCTTTGATCTATCTCTATAGATCTTAATACCAAGTATGTAAGTCACTTCACCCAAGTCCTTCATTGAAAAGCAGTTCCCTAGGTTGTTCTTAACAACTTTCAGGGTAGGAATATCATTCCCGATCAACAGTATGTCATCTACATACAATATCAGGAAAACAACAATGCTCCCACTGATTCGCTTGTAAACACAAGGCTCATCTTCATTCTTGATGAAACCAAACTCTTTGATTTTCTCATCAAAATGAAGATTCCAACTTCGAGAGGCCTGTTTCAGTCCATAAATGGACTTATTCAGCTTGCATATTTTAGTGGCTTCATCTGGGGATACAAAACCCTCGGGTTGTGTCATATACACTTCCTCAAGGAGGTTTCCATTAAGGAAAGCCGTTTTGACATCCATCTGCCAGATCTCGTAGTCATAATACGCAGCAATAGCAAGCAATATCCTAATGGACTTTACCATGGCAACAGGGGAAAAGGTCTCATCATAGTCAATACCATGAATTTGCTTGAAACCTTTAGCCACCAGTCGCCCTTTGAATGTCTGTACATTCCCATCCATGTCGGTCTTCTTCTTGAAGACCCACTTGCACCCTATGGGTCATACCCCTTCAGGTGGTTCCACCAAGTTCCAAACTTGGTTTGCATACATGGAGTCCATTTCGGATTTCATAGCCTCAAGCCATTTGTCGGAGTCCGGTCCATTCATAGCCTCTTGGTAGGTTGCTGGTTCATCATCATGATCCATAAGCAACACATTACCTATTTGAGACACGAGAAATCCATATCTCTCAGGCTCAAACCTCGTTCTACCAGATCTACGTAGGACTTGTGTTCCCTGAGCAGGTTCTCTAGCTACAAGATCTTGTAGTCCTGACTCAGAATCCAATTCCGGTTCATTCACTACATGTGATTCTTGAACTTCTTCAAGCTCTACCTTTTCAGTCTTTCTTGATAAGAACTCTTTCTCCAAGAAGACACCAGTCCTTGCGACAAACACTTTGCCCTCAGACGGTAGGTAAAAGTAATACCCTTTCATTTCCTTAGGGTATCCCACCAGATAACATTTATCCGATTTGGGTTCCAGCTTGTCAGGCATTTGACGTCTCACGTATGCCTCACAGCCCCAAATTTTAATGAACGACATACTAGGACGCTTCCCAGTCCATATCTCATATGGTGTCTTCAGAACCGTTTTAGTTGGAGCGCGATTCAATGTCATTGCAGCAGTCTCTAAAGCAAAACCCCAAAAGGAAACAGGCAAGTCTGCATGACTCATCATCGAACGTACCATGTCTAACAGAGTACGATTTCTCCTCTCAGACAAACCATTATGTTGTGGTGTTCTAGGTGGAGTGAGCTGTGATACAATACCACACTCTTTCAGATGATCACGGAACTCATGACTCAGGTATTCGCCACCTCGATCAGATCGGAGTGCTTTAACCCTTTTACCCAACTGGTTTTCTACTTCATTCTTGAACTCTTTGAACTTTTCAAAGGTCTCGGATTTGCACTTCATAAGATACACATATCCGTATCTACTGAAATCATCAGTAAATGTAACAAAGTAGAAATACCATCCTCTAGCCATGGAACTCATGGGTCTGCATACATCACTATGTACAACACCCAAGAGATCCTCAGCCCTATCAGTATAACCAGTGAAAGGAGCTTTAGTCATCTTGCCTAACAAACAAGATTCGCATCGCTCAAATGATTCATAATCAAATGAGTCCAAAAGTCCATCTCTATGGAGCTTGGATATGCGCTTCTCGTTGATATGGCCCAAACGACAATGCCAGAGAAAAGTAGGGTTCGAGTCATTTGTTCTTAGTCTTTTATTATTTTCTACATTATAGATCAGATGGTCCAAGTTCAAAACGTAAAGACCATTAAACAATTGGGCTACAGCATAACAAACATCATTCTTAAATATAGAACAACAATTGTTCTTAATTATAAAAGAAAATCCAATCATGTCCAAACATGAAATAGATATAATGTTTTTAGTTATCGCCGGAACAAAATAACAGTTATCTAGTTCTATTACAAGCCCACTGAGCAAAGAAAGACGGTAAACTCCTACGGCTACAGCAGCAACTCTTGCTCCATTGCCGATGCGGAGGTCCACCTCCCCTTTACTCAGCAATCTTCTCCTTCCCAGTTCCTGCACATTTGTACAAATATGAGAACCACATCCGGTATCCAATACCCAAGATGAAGGAGCAGAAAGGTTTATCTCTATAACGTAAACATTAGAAGCGGAAGTCATACCTCCCCTCAATTTCTGCAGACCCTCAATATACGAAGGACAGTTCCTCCGCCAATGACCAGCCTTGCCACAGTGGTGGCATTTCCCATCCTTCACCGTGCTCTTCTTCTTCATCAGTGCTGAAGACTTGGGCTCAAGATGTGACTTAGGTCCTACCTTTGTCTTCTTGGAGCCCTTGGCTTTGCCCTTGCCCTTATGCACCATCAGTATGGGGCTGGCAGGCTTGGCCTTCTTCATGTTGATTTCGGCAGTTCTCAACATGCCTAGGAGTTCGGGCAGTGTCTTGTCTATCTCATTCATGTTGTAGTTCAAGACAAACTGCTCATAACTGTCCGGCAACGATTGCAGGATCAGATCCGTGGCCAACTCTTGACCAAGAGGAAAACCCAGTCTTTCAAGGTTCTCTATATACCCAATCATCTTGAGTACGTGAGTCCCTACTGAGTCTCGAACTCCCATCTTGCACTGAAACAACGCTTTCGTGATGTCGAACCTCTCTTGACGAGCCTGCCCTTGAAACATTTTCTTGAGATGCTCGTCAATCTCCTTGCACCCCATGTTCTCATGTTGCTTCTGAAGCTCAGAGTTCATGGTGGCAAGCATAAGGCACTCGACATCCAAAGCATCGTCAGTATACTTCTTATAGGTATCTTTCTCAGCACGGGAAGAATTCCCGGTTGGCACCTCGGGGGCTTCTTCTTCCAAGACATAGAGCTTTCGCTCTTGCCTGAGAACAATTCTCAGGTTCCTATACCAGTCCATATAATTTGTCCCACTGAGCTTATCCTTCTCAAGGATGGCTCTCAGAGACAACGTGGAGTGCGCAACGCTTGCCATGGAATTCTACAAGAATTTATGCAGAATAAAACCAGTACCTAAATTTCAATTACAATTTATTCTAATTAAGACTTCAATTAAAATACTCCCACTATTTTATTCGAAAAGATAGCCCTGTTGAAATTTGTGAAGTGGAAGTGGGTGACGGGACAGGCCGCGCGGCCTGTGGCGGATAGCCTTGGCGGATTGGGCGGACTGGGCGGACTGAGGTTTGCGGCCTGGTGAGAAGTCTGGTGGAAGCCGGCTGTGTTCTGAGCGGGTTGTTGTTTGGAGTCCGCGGTTTGGTGCGGCCTGGTATCTGCGGATAGAGAGGCTTGCGGACTGTTGCTTTGCTCAGTGGTCGCGGGTGCAAGCTTGCGCTGTTGGCGGGTTGGTTCGAGTTCGCGGGAAGCCTTACGGACTGGTGTGTCCGCGGTTTGGGCTGTTGCGGACTGGGCCTAGAGCTTGGCTGAGGCCTTGTCGAGCTCAGGTGTTACAGCAGGTCTTGCTGTGGAGACCGGTTGGCGGACTGGTGTTTGGAGTCCGGCAGGAAGCTACTGCGTTGGTCAAGTGTGAGGTGCTCGCGGACTGGTTGCGGTCTGTGCGAGGGTGTTTGGCGGACGAGACTTTTTGTCCGCCATGCTCGCACTGGACCTTGATGGTTTTGGACTTGGTCACACTTGGTGTCAAGTTCATGGTGTCCGCCGTATCCGCGAAGTCCGCTGTGACCGGGCGGACTGTTGCTGTCTGCCTTTGGTCGTGGACTTGTGGCGGATTGAGGTGTGAGTCTTGCGGACTGCCTCGGGTTGGTGCGGACTGCCATTGAAGAGGGTGCTGTCCTGCAGTGGTTGGAGCTTTGCGGGCTGGTGCCTTGTCCGCTTAGCTTAGGCTGACTGGAGAGGGTTCGTCATTGGTTGCCTAGCTCCTGGCGGTTTCCCTTGGTGTCCGGCTAAGTCCATGCGGACTCGGCGGACGGTGGTTGTATTCGCGCGGACTGAGGGTGGTGTCGCTATCTCTTGGGCGGTGACCACACTCCTCACCTTGCCTATAAATAGGACCCCCCTGGCACATCTACAGTAACCTAAGTAACTTGAGTGAACAGTAAGTTGGGGTGTGCGAAGTGCTGCGGTCTGTGTTTGCCAGTCCGCGCGGATTGTTTCAGGCTGACGGTTTGCTGTGTGCAGGTCGCGCGGATAACTTCAAGGAGCCAGGAGTTTGGCTGTGACTTCGGTCAGTGCTTGGAAGTGTGCGGTCTCTGCGGACTCAGCAGGAGGTCGCTCTGCGGCTTGTCAGTTCTGTTTCAACTTTGCCAGCTTCAATAACCTGTCCGCTGGATTCAGGAGGGTAGGGGAGTTCCTCAGTTCGGGTTCAGCAGGAGGCGAATAACGGTGTGTCCGCACGGCCTCGCGGTCTCGGCGGACTCCGTGGTATTCGGTGGATTGCAGCATAGCTTGGGCGAGCTCAGCGGTCTCGGCGACCTCGCGGTCTCGGCGGACTGGAGTGCTGTCCGCCCGTCTTGTTTTTTGGTTTCTTTTTGTTTTCAGCTGTAATACTAGCGAAATCATGTCTCGCTATGTATGCCTCGGATTGTAAAGAAGTGAATGCATAATAAGACCTTCTTGTGCTTCCATTGTTTTGTTGGGTGCAACCTCTAGTCCTTGGGCTTTCCGCAGGTTCAGCGTGCGAACTGGGTAGTTCCGAAGATATTAATTTGGCGTTTGGGCTATCTTGCTGACCACGTTGAGAAATTTTAACATGGTATCAGAGCCAGGTTTCTGAGGTTGCTGAGGTTCAGTTGCGTGAGCGGAAGTCAGCCAGTGTTGTTACTCAGTGATTGAGTGGTGATCAACCTGTATTGTTGCTCGGAGCTGCTGAAAGGTTGCCAATAGGTGTTGCAATGGAAGGGAGCTTAGCAAGAGGTCTGGGCATTGAACTCTTAACGCCGACTAACTTCAAGAAGTGGAAGTCGTGCATGAAGAGTTATCTTCTGGGCGAGGAGCTGTTGGATGTCGTTGGTGGAGACGACAGGCAGGAAGTCACTACTGCTTTCGGTACTGCTGAGCAGGTGAGGCTCTGGAGAAGAAAAATGCTAAGGCGGAGTTCGTTCTGAAGAGAGCTGTGTCTCCGGAACTGTTTGATCACATCATTGGATGTGAGTCGGCTGCTGATATTTGGACAACCATTGATGAGTTGTTCAATAGGAAGAATGTGGCGCGGCTTCAGTTCCTGGAGAATGAGTTGGCCAGGGCAACTCAGGGAGACCTTTCCATCTCCAAGTACTTCTTAAAGATGAAGAGCTTGTGTGCTGAGCTGTCGGCACTGGATCCTGATGAGCCTATCTCTGAGGCAAAGATGAAAAGGCACATTGTCCGCGGCTTGCGGAAGGAGTATGTGGCCTTTGTTACATCTGTTCAAGGGTGGGCTACTCAGCCGTCGTTGCTGGAGCTGGAGAATCTGCTTGCCTCGCAGGAGAGCTTAGCAAGGCAGATGGCTGGAGTGAATCTGAATCAGGATGGCAGCGAGGCTCTCTTCTCAGGCAAGAAGAAGGGATGGGAAGGGAAGAAGAAGAAGAAGAAGGTGCAGGCCGCTGTTGAGAAGGAGACTTCATCTTCATATCCGCCGAAGAGGAGCAATGCTCCTAAGGACTGGAAGAAAAACTTGAAGTGCTACCGGTGTCATCAGCGAGGGCACTTCAAGCGGGACTGCAAGGTCAAACTGCAGCCTGGGCATGCTGCGGGAAAGGAGGAAGCTTGCTCGCGAAGTGAAGAAGCAGAATGGGGAGGAGCTTTCATGACGGGCACTTGTGTCCGGGCCTTATCTGCTGAGGACTTCAACAGCGAGTGGATCGTCGACTTCGGGTGTGGTCATCACCTCACCGGAGACAAATCGAAGTTCACCTCCATGCATGCTTACTCAGGTAATGAAGCTATTATCACTGCTGATAATACTGTTTATGCAGTAGAGAAGGAGGGAGTCGTGTCTTTGGGTAGTGATCAGGGGCCACTCACGTTAAGGAGTGTGTATCACGTGCCGGGCATGAAGAAGAACCTCTTCTCGGTGACCAATGCGGTGGACGCTGGGTATCACGTTCTATTTGGGCCAACAGACGTGAGGTTCCTTCGCAACGTATCAGCGGTAAAGGCTGATGTTGCTCATGTTGGGAGAAGGGTGAAGAACTTGTTTGTTCTTTCCACCAGTGCTTATGTTGATAGAATGAGGGCCAATGATAGTGCGACTATCTGGCATGAGAGGCTGGGGCATGTTGGCATGGACAAGCTAAAGGCAATGGCGAGTAGAAGTTTGGTGAGGGGGTTGCCGAAGTTGTCCTCCTTTGGTGATGGGCATGTTTGTGCGGGCTGTCAATACGGTAAGGCACATCGCCTTCCGTTTGATAAATCACAAACAAGGAGCAAGAAACCATTGGAGTGTATTCATGGCGACCTGATGGGACCGACTGTTACTGCCAGCCTTGGTGGAAGCAGATACATGCTTGTCTTGGTTGATGATTACTCAAGGTATTCTTGGGTGTACTTCTTAAAGGAGAAGTCGGAAGCCTTCCGTTTGTTCGTGGAGTTCAAGGAGTTGGTAGAAGGCCGGCTTGGCTTGCGGGTTAAGAAGCTTGGAACTGATAACGGGGGGGGGGGGGGGGGAGTTTGTCTCCTCCGAGTTTTCTAACTTCTGCAGGAAGCACGGGATCCAACGGGAGCTTACATGTGCTCACACTCCACAACAAAATGGGGTAGCGGAGCGGAAGATCCGTCATCTGACGGAGACCTGCAAATGCTGGCTTCATGCGAAAGATATCCCAAGGTCCTTTTGGGCGGAGGGAATGTCTTGTGCTGCTTATGTTATCAACCGGATGCCACTCAGCCCTATCAACATGAAGACTCCCGTTGAGCTGTTGCTGAAGGAGAAGCCGAGTGTTGGACACCTTAGGGTGTTCGGTTCAACTTGCTACGTGCATGTCCCGGATGCTTCACGGACAAAGCTGGATGCGAAGGCAAGGAAACTTGTCTTTGTTGGTTATGATGAGCGAAAGAAGGGATGGAAGTGCATGGACCCTGTGACGAAGAAGTTCGTGGTGTCAAGAGACGTTGTCTTTGACGAGCTGACGTCATATGGAGGTGGCTCGATGGAGCTAACCGGAAGTAGCAAGGTTGATGAAGCACCGGTGGAGGCTGTTGAAGGCTTGGAAAAGGAGCTTGTTGTTTCACCAGCAGCTCCTGTTGCTTCGAACTCCGAGGCTGAGCCTTTTGGCTCAGGAAGCAGGGGGAGCACTGCTCAATGCTTGCCCCAGGTAGGAGTGGAGCCCGAAGAAGCAACGGAAGCCGTGAGCAAGGAGCCGTGTCTTCGGAGATCGAAGAGGGTGGTTAAGCCACCGGCTCGGTACTGTGATGGGAATGCAGTGAGCTTAGTCTCCTGCTTCTTTGCAGGTCCTCTGGATGAGCGAGAGCCTGCAAACTTCAACGAGGCCACTGGAGTAAAGGAGTGGGATGATGCCATGAAAGAAGAGATTGATGCTCTGAAGAAAAATGAAACCTGGGATCTTGTGCCCAAGGTTGATGGCATTACTCCGGTTACTTGGAAGTGGGTGTATAAGTGGAAGAAGAAGGCTGATGGGAGCATTGATCGGTTCAAGGCTCGCCTGGTCGCTAGAGGATTCTCACAACAGTATGGAGAAGACTATGAGGAGACATTCAGTCCAGTTGCGAAGATGACTTCTGTAAGAGTGGTGATCGCCTTGGCTGCTAGCAAGGGATGGAGGTTGTGGCAACTCGATGTGAAGAATGCCTTTATTTACGGAGAGATTGACAAGGACATCTTCATGGATCAGCCGCTTGGTTTTGTCTCTGAGAAGCATCCGGACTATGTCTGCAAACTCAGGAAGGCTCTCTATGGGTTGAAGCAAGCTCCTTGAGCGTGGTATGGGAAGATTGCAGAGTACTTGCAATTCTGTGGATACCTGGCTTCCAACTCGGATTCAAGCTTGTTCGTCAAGAAGAAGGGAGAGCTAAGAGTCTTGGTCCTGCTGTATGTGGATGATATGATCATCACAGGGAACTCGGAGGGGGAAGTAGCAAGGCTCAGGGCCGAGCTTGCTATACGCTTCGAGATGAAAGACTTGGGAGAGTTGCATCACTTTCTCGGTCTGGAAGTGGAGAGGAAGGATTGCGGGGTTCTCATTAGCCAGAAAGGATATGCTGATCGCATTGTGAAGCGGTTTGGCATGGGCGAAGGGAAGAAGTGCTCTACTCCACTGGAATCTGGGCTGAAGCTTCGACGGGATGAGGGAAGGGTTCTTCATGATCCCTTGGTGTTCAGGGCTCTTGTTGGGAGCTTGATTTACCTGACGATTACAAGGCCGGATATCGCTTATGCTGTTGGCCGAGTAAGTCGGTATATGGCTGAACCAAGGCAATCTCATCTAGTGGCGGCGAAGGGAATTCTGAAGTATGTCAAGGCTTCTTCTGATATGGGACTCCTCTATAGAAGGGACGCGGAGGTTGCATTGCTCGGGTACACGGATGCTGACTATGGCGGTGATTCGGATGATCGAAGGTCTACTTCAGGTTATGTGTTCACTTGTGGTTTAGCTAGCATCTCGTTGTGTAGCAAGAAGCAGGACTCGGTGTCGGTTTCAACCACGGAGGCGGAGTATAAGGCTTCGGCCTTGGCTGCTCGGGAAGCCGTTTGGTTGAGGAGGCTTATAGAGGATGTTCATGAAGAAGTGCAAGGGCCTACTTTACTCCGGGGTGACAATGAGAGTGCTCTCAAACTGGTTAACAATCCAGTGTGTCAAGCCAGGACCAAGCATATAGAGATTGATCACCATTTCATCAGGGAGAAGGTGTTGGAAGGATCTCTGCTGGTCGGGCATGTTCGGAGTGAAGATAATCTTGCTGACATCTTCACGAAGCCGCTGTCGAAGGGGCCTTTTGAACGCTTGCGCAGCTTGCTGGGCTTGGTCACCACTTCTCACTTCAAGGGGGAGTGTTGAAATTTGTGAAGTGGAAGTGGGTGACGGGACAGGTCGCGCGGCCTGTGGCGGACAGCCTTGGCGGACTGGGCGGACTGGGCGGACTGAGGTTTGCGGCCTGGTGAGAAGTCTGGTGGAAGCCGGCTGTGTTCTGAGCGGGTTGTTGCTTGGAGTCCGCGGTTTGGTGCGGCCTGGTATCTGCGGATAGAGAGGCTTGCGGACTGGTTCTTTGCTCAGTGGTCGCGGGTGCAAGCTTGCGCTGTTGGCGGGTTGGTTCGAGTTCGCGGGAAGCCTTGCGGACTGGTGTGTCCGCGGTTTGGGCTGTTGCGGACTGGGCCTAGAGCTTGGCTGAGGCCTTGTCGAGCTCAAGTGTTACAGCAGGTCTTGCTTTGGAGACCGGTTGGCGGACTGGTGTTTGGAGTCCGACAGGAAGCTACTGCGTTGGTCAAGTGCGAGGTGCTCGCGGACTGGTTGCGGTCTGTGCGAGGGTGTTTGGCGGACGGGACTTTGTGTCCGCCATGCTCGCACTGGCCCTTGATGGTTTTGGACTTGGTCACACTTGGTGTCAAGTTCATGGTGTCCGCCGTATCCGCGAAGTCCGCTGTGACCGGGCGGACTGTTGCTGTATGCCTTTGGTCGTGGACTTGTGGCGGATTGAGGTGTGAGTCTTGCGGACTGCCTCGGGTTGGTGCGGACTGCCATTGAAGAGGGTGCTGTCCTGCAGTGGTTGGAGCTTTGCGGGCTGGTGCCTTGTCCGCTTAGCTTAGGCGGACTGGAGAGGGTTCGTCATTGGTTGCCTAGCTCCTGGCGGTTTCCCTTGGTGTCCGGCTAAGTCCATGCGGACTCGGCGGACGGTGGTTGTATTCGCGCGGACTGAGGGTGGTGTCGCTATCTCTTGGGTGGTGACCACACTCCTCACCTTGCCTATAAATAGGACCCCCCTGGCACATCTACAGTAACCTAAGTAACTTGAGTGAACAGTAAGTTGGGGTGTGCGAAGTGCTGCGGTCTGTGTTTGACAGTCCGTGCGGATTGTTTAAGGCTGACGGTTTGCTGTGTGCAGGTCGCGCGGATAACTTCAAGGAGCCAGGAGTTTGGCTGTGACTTCGGTCAGTGCTTGGAAGTGTGCGGTCTCTGCGGACTCAGCAGGAGGTCGCTCTGCGGCTTGTCAGTTCTGTTTCAACTTTGCCAGCTTCAATAACCTGTCCGCCGGATTCAGGCGGGTAGGGGAGTTCCTCAGTTCGGGTTCAGCAGGAGGCGAATAACGGTGTGTCCGCGCAGCCTCGCGGTCTTGGCGGACTCCGTGGTATTCGGCGGATTGCAGCATAGCTTGGGCGAGCTCAGCGGTCTCAGCGGTCTCGGCGACCTCGCGGTCTCGGCGGACTGGAGTGCTGTCCGCCCGGCTTGTTTTTTGGTTTCTTTCTGTTTTCAGCTGTAATACTAGCGAAATCATGTCTCGCTATGTATGCCTCGGATAGTAAAGAAGTGAATGCATAATAAGACCTTCTTGTGCTTCCATTGTTTTGTTGGGTGTAACCTCTAGTCCTTGGGCTTTCCGCAGGTTCAGCGTGCGAACTGGGTAGTTCCGAAGATATTAATTTGGCGTTTGGGCTATCTTGCTGACCACGTTGAGAAATTTTAACAATTCGGAGAGTTCATGCGAGCTACTCTCTTAGTGGACAAGATCCGTATTTCACCAACACTATGAGTCCGCTTTGGCGTTCCTCTCACGATGCGGTTATTTAGGTAGGCAACGCTTGCCAATTGCATCCTCATGCAATTCTTGTATGTTTGGTGAATAACTCCTTATTCGCATCCATCATATGGTGCATGCCAACCCTATGCCTCTAGGCACTCAACCTTTGAGGTCACCTAGTTAAGCTGGACCCGATGTCGACAGTGGGATATCACAATTATCGGCTCGCACCCTTACCAAGATAGATTAATGCACCTTGCTTTGGCAAGCCCACACTTCATCGATCGAGGCAGGAAGAGTGTCATCCATCGGAAGGCATCCGAACACTTAATATTTGATGAAGGGATTTCAAATATAGGTTAACAATTAACCATGATCAACATTTGATCGACGTGCACATCCAAAGAAAAACAATTCTTCTAAAACCACATGCATCCCTTATGTGCACATCCTGACACCATCAACATTTGATAGAAGGAAGGGCTAAATCTGAATATCCGGAAATTTCCAAATCCTCAGATTTACATGCATTGGACAAAGGCAAAGACAGCTCAACTTAAAGCAGTAGACAAGCTCATCTCTCTTTGTTGGATTCAAAATCCAAAACAAAATCGAGGGATGGTTACTGCTAAGGAGATCACAATTTCTAACACTTAGAAATCCACCGAAATTCCTATCGTTCTTGGCGAGGAGACCAAGACTAAATCTAGACATTTAGAACACTTCTAAATCCCTAGGTTTACACGCACTGGAATAACAAACTTCCAAAACAACGATCATGGCCGAAACCTCCCACTGATACCACTGTTGGGTTTCTCTGTAAGGGTTGGCACAACATTTGTGCGCGCAGCGGAAAAGTAAACATCAAGAAAAACCCAAAGAGATGTGGATCGGGCCATGAACGTTGAATCAAGAAGTTAGCAAAAACTAGGAAAAAAATTACCTCGGTGGCGTTGAGTCACAACTCAACGGAGATGCTCCAAACTTTATCTGCATGCTGGTGGCGAGTTCTACGTGGAATAGTGTCCACGTTTCTGCAGAAGTCCACACGAGCGGGAGAACGCCGACCTATCCGTCGCACGGATTATCGGGAAGGAGAAGACTGCACCTCGGCTATTCCACGGACTGCTAGGTCCGCGCCAGGAAGAGCAGCACCAGCGACAGTCGCCGGAGAAGAGGAAGTCAGTGGAGCAACCACGGCGGCGGCGGAACTCTTCCGTCGGCGGCGGGGATCGGGATCGGCGTAACGATCGAGCGGAACACTTCCGTCGGGTCGATTCGCACAGCAGCCAAAAGGATATTTTCCGATAAAACCTAAGTGTTCTATTTATACTAGAGGTATAAATAAACCCAGGAAAATCGCTATCTGCAGACCACCCAAAATTAGGGTTCAAAATCGGCGAGTATCATTCGGTGAGAATCGACGACAATCGGCGAGAATCACTGAGCAGGTTCGTCGAGAATCATTCGACGAGTATCACACTGGATCGGCGAGAATCAGAGTACAATACTCGACGATTCTCGCCGATCGTCAAGCCACGCTCGATGACACATAATGATACTCGATGATCGTCGAGCCGCGGTCGACGACAATTGTCGAAGTAATCGATCGTCGAGAATCAACAATTGATTCTCGACGATTCTCGTCGATCGGCGAGAATCAGCAAGGTGATTCTCGTCGATCGGCGGGAATCAGAAGACGATTCTCGACTAATGTCATCGACCCTCGGACGACAAACCTAACCAGCCCTCCAAGGCAATATTTGCCCAACCCGATGATCCTATAAGGCAACACTTTGCCCATAACCCTATTCAGGTCGGTGATTGGTAACCTTTACCAACACAGTCAGTCATCCAACTTCTCCACAACTCTTATGTGCGACCCTACAGGCTCATATCGCGTTGGCAGTGAGATTACATGTTTGATCACTTCCAAATCATCACGGTGACTCCAACAGTTTTGCCTGAAGAGAGTAAGCCTTTTTGCGAACTAGCATTTTGCATCCGCAGCGACCTTGGTGTTAACTCATCTGTGTTTGCAGCGATCTTGGCGGTACCCGCCAACCTGCCGCAGACGCCTAGTGGCTTTGTGCCTACACAGAGAGAGAAGAAGCAAGAAACCGCAAGGAAGAGAAAGGAAGAAGGGGATCCCGCGGCGGATTACTCTTCTTCCGAAAGCTTTACAATGAGCGGCTTCGGAAACCGCCAGAAGGACCTTAGGGGAAACCCCATGATCCACTGACACGGCAAGCACAAGCACGTCCTCTTGTACACCACGCTCCCTGCGTGGAAGAGTCTACGATTAACCCGCCATGCCCATGTTGCAATTTCCGCTCTTTATGGAAAGCGCACTCTGAGCGACCTGAAAAAGGTGCCCACTGCCGACCTCCCCCTGCTAGCCTCCCAGGCGGGTGCGAATTATGTGGTGACAACCCACTATGTAGCCACCATGGCCAGAGACATGCTAAAGCAGAATGAACAGCTTCAAAAAGATAATAAGGCGCTAAAGGAGAGGAGTGCGCGACTAGGGAAGAAGGTTGTTCAGCAAAGAGAAGAGCTCGGGCTGAGTTGAATTCGCAGCGGCTTTAATTTGCTGTCTGTCACGATCTGTTTGATGTTTGATTTTGTTTTGCGCATGTCACCTATGACTTAGAGAAGAATAGCTTCCAGGCCGCCATGCTCCCTTTCGTGAAGGAAACCATTGAGGTTGCCATTGAGCGACTTATCTGTGGCGGCTTTACAAAAGAGGGAGTGGATGGCGTCCCTTTCTTGGAGCTCTTCCCAGAGTTGGCACCGCAGGTCGCGGCGATGGAGCGGGCTAAAAAGGGCAAGGACATCATCGAGGAAGAGGAAGGCGAGGGAGTAGAAGAAGAAGAAGAAGAAGAAGAAGAAAGAGAAGGACAACAAGGCGAAGGGCAAGGCGCCATGGAGATGGCGGACGGTACTGGCTCAAGCCAGAGAGTGGGAGATCAGTCCGCCGAGTCAAGCACCTCTGCATCCTCCTCTGCGGCCAGGAGCTCGCATAGCGAGTCCGCCTTAAGCACAAGATCAGATAGTAGCAGAAGCGGCTCAGGGGGCTACTCTCCGGAAGTCGACATTGTTGGCGAAAGCCCTGCACCTCCAGAAAAGAAACAAAAGACTGCAGATGATTAATGTATTTTCATCTTTTTTGATTTTGTAAATGCGGCGGACTCAAGACTGCAGTCCGCCGAAAAGATAGTAAGATGTACAAATTTTTGATGAAATAGAAAGGATATTCTTGCATCTGTGTTCTTCCTACAATGTTCTCTCTTTTTCTGTGTTTAATGCAATTAAGTTCGATCTGACACTTAGCAGTCCGCATGACACGTTGATAGATCATACTGATCTTTTTAACTTGCTGATTAGAGTCGATCATTGTCCGCCGTTGGAATGAGAAGAAATTGCCAGGCGGACTCCGTTGAGTTCCAATTGTAGTCCGCGAGATACAAAGATCATCTATAATGAGTCTTGCTGATTAGAGAATTCTACTTATCAATCCATTCATTGTCCGCCTTAAAAAATGAAAACGAAAATAGTCGGCTGATAATAATATCAGGTGGACTTCATTGAGTTCTAGTAGCAGTCTGCAATTCTCTTTATTAACATATCAAACGATTATATGAAAACCATTAAGCGGACTTAGCTGATATAATTTCGCAGTTCGCGCATGTGCCAATAGAAATAATCTACAGCTTGCGGTCTCAAGGAAACCGTCGGACTGAGCAGATACCGAAAACCAGTCCGCCCAAGATAGAAATGACCTATAGCTTGCGACCTGGTTGGCAGGTGCGCATGGCATTGCTTTCCTCACCAGGTACAAGCTATAGTCAACCCACGGAAAAACTGGCGGACTGAGCGGATACAGAAAACCAGTCCGCTCTAAGAAGAAATGACCTATAGCTTGCGACCAGGTGGGAAGGTGCGCATGGCATTGCTTTCCTCACCGGGCCACAAGCTATACGATCAACCCAAATCTGGCGGACTGCGCGGATAGAAGAAAGCAGTCCGCGCAAAGATATAATTCTCTGCCAGATATATTTCTTTTCTTGCTTTGTTTTTCTGTCTGTTTCTGTTTTGAGTCTCTGTTAGTGACCTCACCCAAATAGGGGGAGATTGTTGGATCCCTAGTTGATTTGGGCTAGGTTCACTGACTTATGATGTGACCTATCATGTATAGCCGGGGTCAAGTTGTGTCCTAGAGTCTAGGCCAAGTCCTTAGGTTCAACTTCAGATGGACCAGCTATCAACAAGACCATCAGAGACTTCAGACTTAGAGGTTTTCAAGACTAAGTAAAGTGAGTTCGACGTTCGTCAAACTCAGCTCGACGAAAGGAGTTCTGCGCTCGACGATCGTGAGACATTTCTTAGTGCTGAGCTCGACGATCTTAGTTCTCTGTTCGACGAATGTTGAGGTTCTTCATCAAGCCAAAGTCAGGACAACTTCAGAATTTTTCTAAGTCCAGCTTCAAGCTTTGGTCGACGAATTAGATTCTAAGCTCGACGAACTTGGACCTCAAGTTCTCAACCTCCCAGGTTGACGAAGTCAGCTTCTCAGGTCGACGATGGAAGTACTCTACTCGACGAATTCTGAACTCAGAGTATTTGTATCGACACTTTGGGTTTGTGTCGACACCAGACAATTTATGTCGACACAAGAGGATTTGTGTCGACACCAGGATTTCAGTCAACACCAATTTATGTCGACACCAGAAGATTTGTGTCGACACCAAAATCAATTAGTCGACACTATCTTATGTCGAAACTGAATTTCAGCAGATGCAGATTATTTGGCTAAGTCCACAATCTTTCTTTGCTCGACGAATTTGGATCTCAGTTCGACGAATGCTGTCTGACGGTGACAATTATCTGCTCGATGAATGATGAATCTCAGCTCGACTAATGAAAGTTGTCTGTTCGACTAATGAAGATTGTTTGGTCGATGAACTCTCTCAAGCTCAGCTCGACGAACTCTAGCTCAGCTCGACGAACTCCAGCTCAGCTCGACGAACTCTAGCTCAGCTCGACGAACTCAAACTCAACTCGATGAATTGCGTTCTTCGTTCGACGAATCCAGACTACGTCTTCTTCAGGTTTCCGTCCCGTTTCTTGGCGATGATTCCGGAGTTATTAATGTCAGATCTTCTCGGAATGTTACCCTTTAGAAAGCACATTGACTATGGACGATTACATGTCGTTTTTCCATGGGACAGTTGGGGAAATCATTGATTGTCGCTTCCTTCTAAGGCCGACTGCAATTACTGCTCATTCATTCAAATTTTTGAATGTTCTTCAGTCAGAGATACATGTAGAAAGAAAGAGAATCAATCAGGTGTACCAAAAAAAGGCAATACAGAAAATCAGACAGACACTCAGATTGCACAGAAGAACAACCATACTCAAAATCAAAAGTTCTACTGCAATCATCCTGACCAGAGAACATCTTCAAGAAGGAGAAGAAGAACAATCAAATTCTACCAAGAGTCTTCTTCTTTCCTTCAACTCTACAGGACAACTTCAAAGGACAACAAATCTTCATCTATTAAAGAAGTTCCTGAAGCATTTCTAGTCCAGGCATTCTAGGTCTTTGAAGACCTATCACCTGAAGCAGTGCTCCTGCATTCCTGATTAATTCAAGATCTCAGGGGGAGCAAGACCTGCTACAATCAATCCACAAGTCTTCTCAGCTGTTTTGAGAAAGTGAAGACACCATCTCTTTATTTCCAATTCTTGTACAGGGTTTTAATTCCCTTCAAAATTATTCCGGTTGCAAGTCTCCTTCCAAAAGACTTGAGGTTTTGGTTTTTGAGCACCTGAACAAAAGCTCATTGGTGTCAGACACCTGATCAAAAACCTGAGTGGATTCCTACCAGGGTGGTAGAGGAGTGGATGTACCCAGGTTGGGGAACCACTATAAAATTTCTTGTGTCGTCTGGTTGCCATTTTCTTTGTGTTTTGACTATGCTCTGTGATTGCTTAATTTGTTGTGCTTGATTTATTTTATTTACTGACTTGTTCACCTAGGCCTACAACAAGAGTTGTAAAAAGTTTTGAAGAAAGCACAATACTCTATTCACCCCCCCCCCCTCTAGAGTATTTCAGACCTAACCTGCACTTTAATTCTCATCGAAGGATATGCCGGATCATGAGGATCTATTTTGTGATGCGCTGGTCATCCAGACGGCCATCGAGGGCTACACCATCTCCCGGATCTTGGTTGACAATGGGAGCTCCATCAATGTCGTTTTCAAGAAGGAGTTTGACAAGATGAAGGTGGAGCCAAAGAGGGTGTTGGAATCAGACGGACCCCTGTTTGGATTTTAAGGAGAGAGGAAGGAGGTTGAAGGTGGAGTAGGTATTCAAGTGAAGTTGGGAGGGACTTCAAGGAACTGCTGGTTCGTCATAGTTGATGCTTCGAGCAGCTATAATGTCGTCTTTGGAAGGCCCCTCAACACGCCTTGCATTGTGTGCCGTCTTCATTCCACTAGTGCCTCAAATTTAGCTTAGGAGGTATCCAGGTCAGAGTCAAGGGAGACTCTAGGATGCCAAGGCAATGTTATGTCACGAGCGTCAACACCATCTCTTAGTTGGCCAAGGCAGAGGAGATGGAGAAGATCATGGAGAGCCTGAGCAAGATGGAGGTCTTCGAGGGGAAGGGTGACAGCCCTCATGCCCAGACCCCTGAAGAAGCCTCGCTGTGGCGGAGTCCTGTATTTTTCTTATGTTATAGTGAGTCCAGCCCCCGACCAGCTGAGTCCGGGGGATCATATAACCCATCTTTTTTCCTGTTTGAAGATGTTGGAATTAAAAATCTTAGCTGACATACCCAGCTCCCGACCTCCAAGAGGATCTCCTCAAACCAGGCTCACTCCAGCTGGCAGGGTCGAGAGTGCCTCGGAGGGAGGCTCAACTCTTTTTGCTCCGAGACGGTGCCGCTGTCAATTTCTCACTAGTTGGTATGGCAGGCGTACCTCTCGTGGAAGCCCAAGTACCTTTGCTCCGATGACAGTCCTGCTGTCAGGCTCTCACTAGCTGACAGGGTAGTCGTACCTCTCTTGGAAGCCCACGTACCTATGCTCCGATGACGGTCTCGCTATCAGGCTCTTACTAACTGGCAAGGCAGGCGTACCTCTCGTGGAAGCCCACGTAGCTTTGCTTCGATGATGGTCCAGCTGTCAGGCTCACACTAGCTTGCAAGGCAGGCGTACATCACGTGAAAGCCCATGTATCTTTGTTCCGATGACGGTCCCGCTGTCAGGCTCTCACTAGCTGACAGGGTAGGCGTATCTCTCGTGAAATCCCAAGTATCTTTGCTCCGATGACGGTCCCGCTGTCAGGCTCTCACTAGCTGACAGGGCAGGCGTACCTCTCGTGGAAGCCCAAGTACCTTTAATCCGATGACGATCCCGCTGTCAGGCTCTCAGTAGATGGCAGGGCAGGCGAACCTCTCGTGGAAGCCCAAGTACCTTAGCTCCGATGACGGTCCCACTATCAGGCTCTCATTAGCTGACAGGGCAGGCGTACCTCTCATGGAATCCCAAGTACCTTTGCTCCGATGATGGTCCCGTTCTCAGGCTCTCACTAGCTGACAGGGCGGGCGTACCTCTCGTAGAAGCCCAAGTACCTTTGCTTCGATGACGGTCCCGCTGTCAGGCTCTCACTAGCTGGTAGGGTAGGCGTACCTCTCATGGAAGCCCAAGTATCTTTGCTTCGATGACGGTCCCATTGTCAGGCTCTCACTACATGGCAGGGCAGGCGTACCTCTCATGGAAGCACAAGTACCTTTGCTCCGATGACGGTCTTACTATCAGGCTCTCACTAGCTGGCAGGATAGGCGTACCTCTCGTGGAAGCCCAATTACCTTTGCTCCGATGATGGTCCCACTGACAGGCTCTCACTAGCTGACAGGGCAGGCGTACCTCTCGTGGAAGCCCAAGTACCTGTGCTCCGATGACGGTCCCGCTGTCAGGCTCTCACTAGCTGGCAGGGCAGCCGTACCTCTCGTGGAAGCCCAAGTACCTTTGCTCCGATGATGGTCCCACTGCCAGGCTCTCACTATCTGACAGGGCAGGCATACCTCTCGTGGAAGCCCAAGTACCTTTACTCCAATTACAATGTCATTGTCAGGCTCTCACTAGCTAGCAGGGCAGGCGTACCTCTCATGGAAGCCAAAGTTCCTTTGCTTTGATGATGGTCCTGTTGTGAGACTCTCACTAGTTGACAGGGCAGGCGTACCTCTCGTGGTTGCCCAGTTCTTTTAAGTCGGAGGGGGTCACTCCACTCAGGCTCCCAACAGCTGGCATGGCAGGTTGACCCCTCCAGGAGGTTAAGCATTTTTTACCCAGAGGGGGTCTCTCCACCCAGGCTCCCATCAGCTGGCATGGCAGGCTGCCCCCTCCGGGAGCTTAAGTGTTTTTTACCCGGAGGGGGTCTCGACAGCCAGGCTCCCATCAGCTGGCATGACAGGTTGACCCCTCCGGGAGGTTAAGTGTTTTTTACCCCAAAGGGGTCTCGCCACCGAGGCTCCCATTAGCTGGCATGACAGGTTGACTCCCCGGAGAGGTTAAGTATCTTTTCGACCGCGCAAAAAAATTACACTCAGCGAATACGTTGGGTTGGATGTTTCTTTCCGAGCTTATGCCAACCTCGAAAAGAGCGGGGATTGTGTACAACCCCGTATTTGCGAATAGTGGGCCCCAAATAAGGCACAAGACTTAGTGCACATTTTTAAGCTTTTTGGGAGTTTTGCACTCCTGGAGGCCATTTTTGGGTGGCCCTGCGTAATATACTAGTAGGGGGAGGAAATATCTATCTCCCCCGCGGCGTCTTTTGAAAATTCACCTAGGCCCAGGCCCGCAGCACGACCCAGCCCGCAAGTAGGCCGCAGCAGGCCTCAGCTCGCCAGACCGCCGCCTCGCCCAGGCCACCGTCCTGCCAGTCCTCAGCTCTCCGAGGGCACCGTCTCGCCAAGCATCAGCTCACTAGACCGCCGCCTCGCCCATGCCTGTGTCTCGCCAAAACTCTGCTCGCTAGGCTGCCATCTCGCCAGGACTCAGCTCGTCAGGCCGCCATCTCGTCAGGGCTTAGCTTGTCAACCGCCGCGTGGCCCAGGCTGCCGTCTCGCCAGCCCTCATCTCGCTAGGGCTCAGCTCGCCATACCACCATCTCGCACAGACCACCGCCCCAACCCAGCAGGCCGCAGCACGCCAGGACGTAGCTCGACAAGCAGGCCACCCAGCTCACAGGTCGCCACTCCCAGGCTGCCCCCCCTCCCCCGCTTCCCGGCTAACCGCCATTTTGCCCAGCTTGAGGGACTATCCATGGTGTACTGCAATTGGCCGCTTAGATCAGTGGGATTTGCCTGTTGGCAGGCCAATCCGGGGGCATTTCGGTAATTTTCAGAGCAATGGAGGTTGGTTATTTGCAGGCCATTAAAATAAAACTATAAATAGGCCCTTAGGGGTGCCTTGGAGGGCATCACTTATTCACTCTCTCTTCATCCTCCAAGGCACGCTAGCTCAGCATTGGCTAGGGAGGAGGAGATCTCCATGGTCTTCCGGGTTTTAGGTGGGGCCTCCGCGCTAGAGCCGAGGGTCTGTTTCCAATTTCTTGAGCCTTTAGTCCATGACATCCCCCTGAGTATAGTACGTGTGAGGCCACCCCTTTCAAGGGACCCCGAACTCCACGAGAGACCAAGTTTTGGGTTTCAACATTTTGGTGCAGTGAGCGTGGAGAGTGACTAGCACAGAAGATCTCGGGAGATTGTCATGGCTGGAGGTCAAGGAGGTAGTGATGACCTCGGCGAGCTCACCAGCCAAGAACCCTTTTTGGAGAGGCAAGAGTTCATGTCTTCCATCTAGGGCATCATGGAGATACTATGAAGCATTGCTCCTCAAGGTGGCAGCTCCACCCGACCCCCCAGGAGCTAGCTCCCCCCCTCTCGACGAGTTGACTCCCAGGGGTTTAGGCGAGATGACCCCAGCAGGGGGAGAAGGAAGTGCACCAGGAAGAAGGCCCGGGAAGGAGAGGATGGGAGATGGGGGCGAGCGAGACCTCACCGACGGGTAGTTGTTCCCCGGCCCGACGAGTGCTAGCCCTCAAGGCGAGCATGTCGTGCGAGTAGAGGTTGCGATACCACACCTTAGGCGGTCACCCTTCAGCGAGCTGATCATCTCAGCTCCCGTTTCGGAGGGGTTCATGGAGCTTGACATGGCTTACAATATCGGGAAGGATGACCTCGTCCAGCATCTGCAGTGGTTCGAGGATGTCGTCTCCATCAGGCCGATGATGGATGCCTTCAAGTGTCGCCTCTTTGTGATCACGTTGAAGGAGAAGACAAGTGATTGGTTTCATCAACACCCTCTGAGGTCGATCTATGGGTTCGAGGACTTGAGCCGGAGCTTTCAGCTTCGCTTCTCCACCTCCAAGAAGAAGAAGAAGAGTCCTGAGTCCATCTTCATGATAAGGCAAGGGGTCGAGGAGTCGCGGGCCCGTTGATGCAAGCTTGCACGTTGACACCGAATAAATCTACGGACTAGTATGTATACCTCTCCACGATCCAACCTTATACCCGTACAATCATTCTACGCAGCACCACGTTAATTAATTTCATTTATTATATGCTAGCGTACGGGTAGCCAAACCGATTAGGATCGAACAATGGCTAGAAAGCCAATGTTCTTTCCGGCTAAAAGGACACACCTAGTCCGCATGAGCGGCGTTGTACCAAATGAGATCTACCAAAAATAACGATTCAGAAAAAGGTAGATCTCCCCCAACAAAAGAAAACGAAGGTTCGCCAAGCCTTTTCGAAAATAAAATCAATTAAGATAAACACAAACCAATCGAAAGAAAACCACGATTATTCAACGCTTCAAGATGCAACGCCAAGAATTTCCACCACAAGAATATCTAGGAAAAGAAACACACGAGAGTAGAAATTTTTCGTTACCCAACCGGAATGGAATATTCCGATTTCTTTGCTTGGATCACCCTTCAACGTCTCCTCCGGAGTCACGTCGGAAGGAGAGGAAACTTATCCGCCTTCGTCGCTTCACGGATTGGCCGAGAACCCACGAAGCTTTGTTGCAAATCACCTTGTCCAAACCACCAAAAGATAGGGAGTGGTCGGGTTCTCCTTTGAGGGGAATGGAGAGGAGGAGATGGTGGCCGAAATTTGAGAGGGAGAGGGGAGTGGCCGGCGGCCCAGAGAGAAGGGAAAGGGGGAGGGTTCTCAAAGAGAAAGGAGAAAGGAGGTGGAAAATTCAAAACTTGAATTCTTAAGATTTCTTTTTTTCATTCTCTGATCAATATGACAAATAGCATGACCTATATATAGTCTTACACCACTCCATCTCCCTTCATTCAAAATTCAAAATTCAAAATTCAAAATTCAAAATTCAAAATATGATGGTTATATACACCCATCATAGCACATGAAATGAAATAATTAAAACAACACATGATGGTTATAAGCACCCATCATTACACATGAAATGAAAATTAAAACATGAAATAAATACTTAACATAAAATTGCTAAAATAATTAAATTATTAAAAATATATAATCATAATTATTTAATTTATAATTATATATTTTTATATAATGGCGTCGGACGTCGATCCTATCCTCGAGCTTGCTGCAGCGATCGTCCCAATCGATGAACTCTCTCACACGATGATCAATGGCGGCCATGTCAGCAACATCTCTATCAATCCTCCCCCGCTCAAAACTACTCATCACCGATGAGTTGGTCTGAAAGTATCGGTGCAGGAGAGCATCATCTAAAAGAACCATGTAGCAGTAAGAAAAACCACTTGGCGAGGAGAGCACTTCATCTTCGAGTATCCTGTCATGCAAAAATGTGGTCCTGGAGAATCTTGGAAAAGCATTAGGCAATAAAGGAAAACAAGTTTCTACATCAACAACCAACGTACCTCCAGTGAAGACAGATGAAGAGAGCGATCCAGGCACAAGCTCACTACCCAAACCATAAGAAAACAAAGTGGACCCAAACGGACAAGCAGATAATTAAGTGGTAGAGAAACATATAGCGTTAAATTAGAAACATTAAAAATAGGGGTAATACCCCAATCAGTGAAAAACTTCAAATGATATGCGTATTCTCCTAATTTCTTTAATATCCGAAAAAGGTCCAGCTCGCCAACTCGCCAACTTTCTGTAGTGCCCGAAGGCAACCGTTCAGGGATGAGACGCACCAAAACTAAATCGCTAACAATATAGTGAGACGCCTTTTTATGTAAGCTAGCATGAAGTTGATAAAATGTAAATTGTATGGTTAGCGCTTCACTAATGTGCTTATATAATTTGTGAGCATGAGAGGCATAAACTACTGCGAGTTGACTTGTCTTATAAGACAGCGGTAATGAAATCAAGTCAAAACGCACTTGTGCTTTAAATCCGTGCACAATCTCATTCGGCGAGCAACAAGCATATAAATAATAAAAAGATGCGACTTGATTGAATAAGTTCTTAAAAGTGCGTCTAAATATCTTGCTACCATGAGGTGTGAACCCATGTGCTACGTGTCTCAACCCGAATACGGAGGCTATAAGGGTTAAGTCAGGGGGCACGAGAGCTTTAACATCAAAGATGACACTCAACGGCTTCAAATTTGCAGTCCTAAATTTATAATTAATATTTTCACGCTTGACATGGAGATATGCCAAGGGAAACTGCTCATCATTAATACTAACAGAGTTGGACGCTCCTAGATGTGACAAGAGGTACGAGCGATATAACTCATGGGGCCTAACCTTGGTCACTAACGTGTAGGAAAAAGGGTCATCAAGTGGAGGTGGGTAAATGAGTGTGATCGGGTGTGGTATATAAGTATATGAAGGACACACCACACCCAGAGGCACAATAGACAAAGGATCAGACACAAAGGAGGATAGACCTGTAGCCGGACATGCAGAGAAATGAATAGTCAAATGTGACGCATACTCAGATCTACGCGGTGCGGTGAACAGACCAAAAACTAGTAGGTTCAACGTACTAATATCTAAATGCTGAGAAAATGCCAAGGTAGGAACTAAAAGATTGGGCATGTCACAACAACTCAGTGTAGGACTACCGATGCCACGTCCTAACTTGTCAAATAATGTGGGCTCATAGATAGGAGGAAGGGTGGGTAAAATCAAACCCGGGATAAAATCCAAATCAGAATAACTTTCACTGATCGGTGATAACGTCAATGAACTCTCATCCGGGGGTAAAACCAAAGAATCGTTCAAAAATATCACTTCCTCGCTTGCAAGTTCTTCCGACACACTAGACAATTTGTTTAATTCAGAATCAGTAAATGTCTCTGAAATGTGCAAAATTGAACCCGACGAAAAATTTAATTCAGATGGAATTTCAGACAATGGTGATATCATCAAATAATTATCGTTCGGGTTCGCAGCTCTAAAATCATCCAAACATAACCCTCTCACATAAGGTGAGTCTTCACAATCATTTGGAACATCCACTAAGTCATGGTCGTCAATGACAATGGAAAAATCCTCACTCAAAGGCTCTTCAGGAAAGTCAGATCAAGTCTCAGTGGGTATATTCATAGGCTCTAATACAATGGGGATCATATCCGGGAGTGAGCAGTCAATTCTAGGGTGCACAAACACAATGCTAGTAGGGCTCGTAATAGGCAAAGAGATACTCTCATAGCTTGGACTATCATCATCATCCCAAACATCGACTTCTAGATCACTAGGGATTCCCTCACTTTCAGAATCGTCGGACTCGTCGGGCACTATCATACGTGAAGGGATACTCTCACCTAGCTGGTCAACTTCATCATCCAGAGATTCTATATCCACATCGGAATCCTTAGAGGTACTAATCACTATCTCTATGGGCTTAGATGTCGAGGATAACAGAGGCATAACCCTAGTGGTAACATCTATCGAGTCCACAACAAATGACCTATTAGGAGAGGTTTCCCTAACGGTGGGTGTTGGTCCTAATGCGTCCTGTTCGGTCTGACACGAGTGAGCTTTATTCCTAAGGTGGTGCTTCTCAATTTTTAATGTTGTGGTAAAAGTGGAGTCTAGATCGGTCTGCCAATAGCGTAGTAATTTACCCCGGATGTAGGGGTTTAACCCCCTACGAAATCTTCAGAGGGTGACCTCTGACAACTCCTTCACACCAGTTCTAGCTATCGTATCCTTAAAAAGACGCATATAATCCGAGACTGACTTGTTCCCTTGTTTAAGGTTAGTCAAATCTTCAGTTATTTGTCGCCCGGTCTGGACGTTTGGTTTATGGTCATTCTTAAAGGCTGGTATGGATCTAGTGTCATAACTATACTCACTCTTAGGCTTAGTATTAGCAGGGCGAAGGTAGGTGGGATAAAATTGATACGAGAGTAGGCTACGCATGTACGACCAAGCGTAATGATAGCTACCAACACGACGCTCTTCGTTTAACCAAAACAATTGGGCTTGACCTACTAGTAGCTCTCGGGCAAAGTTAATCGTTTTGTGGTCATCCCATAAGTGGCAATTAAAATAATGCTCAAATCTCTTAAGTCAATCTTTAAAAATTTAGGGACATCCTAAACCGTCATAAGTAGGATAAATGTGGTGTGTCCTAGGGGTGTGTTTAGCCATATCCTTAGCATATGAATAGTCTAATCGGGCAGCATATACGTCATATGCCATATTAGTGAGAAACGTAGTGAAAACTCAACCGGAACTGGTGCACATGCAATGAGAAATGAACCTGACCCTATTTAATTTTCAAAGATGGAATTGTTCCCACTTAATAACTATGGCGATAAAAGCTTTTTTTAGATTTGCTTGTAGGAACTAATATGAAAATTATTAAATAATTTTTTTTTATTTTTTTGCTGAAAAAATAAAAATATAGGCCACTATTGGAAGACCAAAATTAAATATTGTAATGATTTAATAAAAACAATGGCTTAATAAAAATAAAAGATTTTTTGATTTCTTACTAATAGAATGATGGGGAAATTCCAGAATTTTTTTTCAATTTTGAGAAAAAAAAACTGAAAATTTTAGGCCGTTATTTGCAGACCAAAATTTAAAAATATATTTTTATGTTGTGCAATGAAATGTGCAAGTGCGTGTCGGCATGCTAAAGAATTTTTTTTCTAGGATGGTACTAATTAAGAAATTAACACAACCTCACTTTGATACAAAATTGATGCAGGCTTGCACGTTGACACCAAATAGATCTACGGACTACCACGTATACCTCTCTACGATCCAACCCTATACTCGCACAATCGTTATACGCAGCACCACTTTAATTAATTCTATCAATTATATGCTAGCGTACGGGTAGCTAAACCGATTAGGATCGAACAAGGGCTACAAAGCCAATGTTCTTTCCGGCTAAAAGGACCCACCCGGTTCGAACGAGCGGTGTTGTACCAAAAGAGATCTACCAAAAAAAATGATTCAGAAAAAGGTAGATCTCTCCCAACAAAAGAAAACAAAGGTTCGCCAAGCCTTTTCGAAAATAAAATCAATTAAGATAAACACAAACCAATCGAAGGAAAACCACGATTATTCAACGCTTCAAGATGCAACGCCAAGAATTTCCACCACAAGAATATCTAGGAAAAGAAACACATGAGAGTAGAAATTTTTCGTTACCGAACCGGAATGGAATATTCTGATTTCTTTGCTTGGATCGCCCTTCAATGGCTCCGCCAGAGTCACGTCGGAAGGAGAGGAAACTTATCTGCCTTCGCTGCTTCATGCCTTGGCCGAGAATCCACGAAGCTTTGTTGCAAATCACCTTGGCCTAACCACCAAGAGATAGGGAGTGGTCGGGTTCTCCTTTGAGGGGAATGGAGAGGAGGAGGAGAGGGTGGCTGAAATTTGAGAGGGAGTGGGGAGTTGCCGGAGGCCAAGAGAGAAGGGAAAGGGGGAGGGTTCTCAAAGAGTAAGGAGAAAGGAGGGGGAAAATTCAAAACTTGAATTCTTTGGATTTCTTTTTTTTTCATTCTCTGATCAACATAACAAATATCATAGCCTATATATAGGCTTACACCACTCCATCTCCCTTCATTCAAGATTCAAAATTCAAAATTCAAAATTTAAAATATGATGGTTATATACACCCATCATAGGACATGAAATGAAATAATTAAAATAACGCATGATGGTTATAAGCACCCATCATTACACATGAAATAAATACATAAAATAAAATTGCTAAAATAATAAAATTATTAAAAATATATGATTACAATTATTTAATTTATAATTATATATTTTTATATAATGGCGGCGGTCGTCGATCCCATCCTCGAGCTTGCGGCAGCGATCGTCCCAATCGACAAACTCTCTCAGACGGGGATCAATGGCGGCCATGTCAGCAACATCTTCATCACCTGTTACATTGATAGGTTCCAAGAGGAGATAATGGATGTCCAGGAGATACCAGGGTATGCCCTCCAGATGGCGTTCACGGTGGGGTTGTGCGAGGGGTTCTTCAAGATGAGCCTGACTCGAATGTCCCCCTTTCCTTTGAGGAGCTGATGGAAAGGGTGGCTGAGGAGATAGCCATGGAGGCGGCCAACCCGGCATTTTTCAAGAAGTTGGCAAGGCTAATAGAGACAGATTCAAAGGAGCACAGTGGCTCAAGGTATCAGGAAGAAAGAAGGAGAGAGGAGCAGAGAGCTCAGGTGTTCCAGGGATAGGAGGGTCCGGAATCAGGCTGGAGGTAACAGGGGGGACCTGCCCAGGGTCCCAGAAGAGCTATCATCCAGGGTGGGGAAACTTTCATGGGGTCCAAGGGAGGTTCAACTTCCAGAGGCAAGCCCCAAGACAGCTCCTAGCCCCACCACATCAAGCCTTGACAATAGGTGAAGGAGGAAGAGGCAACGAGAGAGATCGCCGATGTAACGCCCCCGATTTTTTTGCGATTATTTAATTCTCGTTTGGCGTTACGTTGATGCGTTTCTGGCATGTGTCAATTGTTAGAGCGTGGTATTAGCTCTTTTGGTTCCTTGTGTGGTTATTGGTAGCCTTTTTGGCAAGATCCTTAGCAAGCCGGGTCTGTTTTTATGACCGGTGAGGCCTCTCAGGGGATGCTTGTGTTTTGGCTTCGGGTAGTGATAACCCGAGTTTTGATCGTCGAAAGTTGATTTCGACTTCGTCGTTGCGTTCGTAGCGTGGGTGTTTAGCTACGGTGCGAATTTTGTCGGATTCTGAGGTGGTTCTGGTTCGGGTCGTTTTGGTGTGTTAATAGTTTTGGATATAAATAATAAATTATTAAAGCTTGAAACGATTTCCATGGGTTTTTAGGTGTCTGTTGATGAGTCCACAATTTACACTGATTTTTGGACTCATCTGAGCCAGTTTTATCGTCTGAGCACTACACTTGAGAGCCATTATTGCTTATATTTGCTTACATGCCTATTTCACGATTAAGTGCACTATAGACCCGTTTCTGTGTGCTTCTTATGTTTCTTTGTTTTTGTTGTTCTTTAACCCTGTCTTGGGTATATGGTGTGCACGTTTGGTGGCCTTTCTGCTTCTTCTGCTGGTGCAGGGTTCGTGTGCGTGTTCCGAAACCGCTCGGGAGACCCCGACGATGCAGGAATACTGCGCACGACCACTGGACTTATTGCGCACGACCACTGGTCATGCGCCACCGATCGTGCACATTACATTCTCATTTTCCTAATCCTGTCCGAGTAATCGCACGATCAGTGGATTTAGTGCGCACGACCACTAGTCGCGCGCCATTGATCGTGCGCATATATGCTGATGTTTTCATCTAGGTTGCGGGTCTAATTGGAAATGGTGCACGATCATCGACCGACAGTGCGCACGACCACTGGTCGTGCGCCACTGATCGTGCGCACTGCTTCTGCTGCCTCCGTATTTAAGGCCCTGCTCCGCGATTTAGGTCAACACCTGTCATTTGCTGCGATCGGGGAGTGCGCGGGAATCGCCATTTCACTTCTCCAGCTGCTCCATCACCTCCACCTTCGTCCGGAGTCCATAGACAACTTCTCCGAAGCTTTTCAAACTCTTCGGCGAAGCCCTCGGCCATTGACAACTACAACTCCAAGCTTTCCACCGGAGTTGGTGAAGAAGATAACCTAGAGAACGGACTTAAAGGCCTTCGAGGTGACAGCTCGTTGGTACCGGAAGCCTCCTCGGACTGAGCCCAGAAGCGGATTGACAACTCGCTACTCCGGCCACGACCCGCGGTGGATCTTCACTCACTTTTGGTTTACTCCTCTTCCCCTTTCTCTGTAGTATGGAATGGTTTAAGAATTGTAATGAACACTTCCATCCATGAACATCAAATTTATTTTATATCTAATGGAATGTTAGTATTTTTCTTATGCTTGTGAGTAGTGTCTGTGAATGCGCCTCGGTCACCCCACATCCACTCCATTCTCATGTCTCACCCGATTGCACTACACACAAGAACACTTCCAACCATTATCTTTCCGTCCACTCGACCAACCGAAGTTCGGCATCGCAGCCGAAACACAAACTCCACCTTGCGAAGCGGTGCCTTCGACCCGCATAGCTTTTACTAGTTTAGTAGATCAAACACCCACAATATGCCAAGTCCTCTTTTTACTCTTTTTTCTATTTATAACTCTCGTTTCAATATTTTCTGTACTGTTGCTGCTTCACGCTAATTGCATTCCTCAAGTGACCGACACTCAGGGATTTATTCCCAAAACTTTATTACTTGTGCGACCGGTGCGCTTGCCGATTTACACACATCAAGGTTTTGGCGCCGTTGCCGGGGAATGCAACTGTAGAGCGACTCAGGATGACTGAGAATATTGTTATAAGAGTTAGTGTTTTTTTACTGCTGTTTCTTTCTAGTGTGTATTGTTTGCCACAGTGAATGCAAGGCCGAGCTATAAGAGATTTTGTCGCCTACGATCCATAGATCGAACGTACTCTCCTAGCATGAAGACGCTCCGCAGCCATCACTTTTTCCCCAATGGGAGACCAGCTGAATATTAATGCAGGCAACCGAGTTGGAGGAATACCTCATGTCGACAGAAATGGCGACGAAAATGAAGTGAACCCTCCCCAGGTCCGCACCATGAGGGATTATACTACACCTACTGTCGGGAGCATATACCCTGGTTTCGGACCTGCTATCACCAATCCACAGTTTGAGATTAAACCAACTATTCTGAATATCATTCGGAACAACGCTCAGTTCTCTGGAATGGCCACTGAAGATGTAACACCCCCTACCCGTCGCATAGCATATAGCAGTAGGTCCGGCCGGGGCCCGACGTCATATACTACAGATAGACTGGGTGGTTACTCAATGGAAACCATCCAACTAATCATAACATCCTACAAAGAGCATTCTAGCGGAAGCAGTTTATGAGTTGAAATAAATAACCCAGCACTAAAGCATGAATGTCCACTAGAATAGCCAACCAGGAATGAAGTATATACACCAGTACTGGCCTTAAGGCCTTACAAAATAGTTTACTTAATGTTACATGATTTTCAAACCACGGCACGCAGACCGGTCATACATGAATAAAGCAGTAAACACTCCAAATAGGCCTTCATGTGCCGGCTTTGCAATTTGGGCTTTAGACCGCTATTGACCACTTGGTCCAGCAGCACCTGCAAGCAACATAACCACCGCATAGTGGAAAACAAAAAGGCAACGGTCAGCAATGCTGACCAAATTATAACGATCCTGCCCCCAACTCGGGGCGGCGAGGCTCCTTCCCTGCAATTTTATTAGCACAAGCGAGCAATATAATAATATTCATTTCATCACACGCGTAGGCTTAAACGGCCACACACCCCGTGCACTCAGGGCACATTATCGGTGAACCGGTCGATGTCACGTCAGTTAAATCCATAGACATTCCGGACCCACCACCACCACTTTGACGGCCAAACATATGAGCAATTTGTCTTCCCGGCATGGGTCACGACAATTTAAGCCATAGACCACCGAAGACTCTCATCTATGCCAACGGCAAGTGCCACGTAACCTTAGGTCTCTTTAACCAGAACGGCATAGAAATGGGTACGGTTCCATCTAACCCGTGCTTACGTCGCAACGACAATTTAAGCCATATGCGCAGGTCAAACTTCTCCCGAGTCCCATTTTCGTCACACAATTTCACATAACTCAGTTATGTTCAAGTTGGCTCTCAGGCCTCCATGTTGGCAAGATCACGCATCCGCCCAGTTTTCCGGGTGCACCTTAGGGTTAATCCCCAAGGCTCCCTGTTGCAATCTACCGTGTAAAAAACCCGAAAAACAACCAATAGCACGGAGTCTTCCCCGACATTTATGCAATGCAACATCACCGATCCAGACCAACATGTCCGGGTAGGCTTCACACATCATGCCTATGTTCGTTCTCGCTTACGGACTCTAAACAACGGGGACTTCACATATCAACCCGAAGGAACGCCTCCAACTCACCGCGAACTCGCGAGAGCGGGCTTCCTATGCAAAGAAGGAGAGCTACTCATGCTCAAGAAGAGAATTGTTACCCTTGTGTTATTCTTTGGCGCCATGGAAAAGTAAGCGGATGAAAAGCACCGCACTCTCTTCGCCTCCGTGGATCCGGAGTCGGCTCGCGATTTGGAGCTTCGAAGCTCCTCCAATGGCCGGATCTAGCTTCTTCTCCCTTCCTTGGCTCTCCTCTCTCTCTAAGCTTTAAAAAGATAAGAACTCATGAAAAGTAAGGGTTTCTAAGGCCCAATCCCGGGTATATCCCATCAGGAACAACCCCCAGCCGTTGGATCATCAATTAAAGAAACGAACGGCTTTGATTCGGGACTGAAATGTCCAATCTGGATCGCACACGGCCTAGCACACGCCCGTGTCCAGGGCCGTGTGCCTCATTCTCCGTCAAAATCGACGCGCATGGAACAACACACGAGCATCGAACACGCCCGTGTTCGACCTGACACGCCCGTGTTCCACCTGACACGGTCGTGTGACCGGCCGTGTACCCCCATCGATTTTCCCCGAAAACAACCCGAGCACTGCACGGGTTCTAGGACACGCCCGTGTCCTTGCCCGTATCATATCAACACGCATGGGCTCCAGGACGTGTACACGGTCTCGACACTCGATACTTCGTCGAGCGAAGATCGTTGACCTGACGACACGACATTGGACATGCCCGTGTCCTAGGCCGTGTGCCTTGTCTCGACACATCGTCGAGCAAAATGTCGAATTCCCAGGATGAGTGTCGACACGGGTCGACACGCCCTGCGGCATGCCCGTGTCGCAGGCCGTGTGCCAAGTCTCGACACTTCATCGAGCGCAGAGTGTCGACTTTGCGGGCTAAGTGTCGACACGGGTCGACACGCCCTGCGACACGCCCGTGTCGCAGGCCGTGTGCCCTGTCTCGACACAATGTCGAGAGCAAAGTGTTGACTTCCCGGCTGAGTGTCGACACAAGCTTAACACGGCCTGGGACACGCCCGTGTCCCAGGCCGTGTGCCTGTAGCCAGAACCCAAAAGTGGCCCAAAACGTCCCTCGTCGCTCTTTTGAGTTTCGGGGCGTTACAACTCTCCCCATCTTAAAAGAATTTCGTCCACGAAATTATATGAAGGAAAGACATGTACAAAACCAAAATTTGTACCTGAGCGGAACAACTCCGGATAATCGTCGAGCATAAACTGCTCTCGCTCCCAAGAGAGCTCCTCACGATCGCAATTGACCCACCGGACTTTGACCATCCTGATCTCGTTATTGCGTAGCCGCTTGACCTCCGAGTCCTCAATCCGTACGGGCTTTACTTTTGTCGTCAACCCACTATCAACCGGTGCTTGATCGACCGCGATCACTCGCGTAGGCTCTATCACCGCCTTCTGTAGCACTGAAATATGGGATACATCATGTAGACCACTAAGCTCCATTGAAAGCTTCAATTGATAGGCCACTTCACCAACCCGCTCCAGAACCTCAAACGGCCCAAGGTACCTCGGGCTTTGCTTTTTCAATCACCGCACACGCTAGACACCCTTGGACGGCTTGATCTCTTAAGTACACATAGTCGCCCACGGCGAACTCCACGTTCCTGTGCTTGGCATTATAGTACTTCACTTACCGGTCCTGAGTGATAAGCAACCTCTCCCGAATGCTTCGCACCCACAAAGTAACATCCTCCATTTCGAATCGCTTACACAACTTGACTCACCCGTTTCCAGCCAGGACAACGGCGTGCGACATCTTCTACCATATAAGGATGGTCTTCCCATTGCTTTCCAAAGTCCAAGACACACATGCGGAGCATGCTTTCCATAGTTCTACTGACCATCTCGGTCTGCCCATCCGTTTGCGGATGAAAGGTTGTGCTGAATTTTAACTTTGTGCCCAACATTTGCTGCATAAGCCTCCTACCATTGGATATGAACCGCCGTTCTCGGTCACTCACGATGCTGCGGGGCACATCGTGAAGCTGTACTATATTATCCACATATAGTTTTGCCAACGCCTCCACCGGATCATCCTTCCTCTGCGGAATGAAATGCGGCACCTTCGTTAACTGATCTACGACCACCTGAATGGCGTCATTTTTCCCCTTTTTCAACCTTGGCAAACCGTGCACAAAGTCCATAGAGATGTCGTCGAATTTCCACTCCGGAATAGGCAAGGACTTAAGAAACCTCCCGGCTTTTGGCACTCCGCCTTCACCAAGGCGCAAGTTTGGCACTTTGCTACGCATAGCGCCACATCTTTCTTCAAACCAGGCCATCAAAACAGTTACTTCACATCGCGGTACATCTTTGTGCTTCCCGGGTGAATTGAGTACTTGGTATGGTGTGCATCGTACAACAATTCCACCCCACAAATTGCCCACACTTGGGACGCACAGACGACCATCTTTCCAAAGCAATCCGTCATCCACAGCGAATTGGGAATTTGACCCATCCAGAGCTTCTACCATGAACTGCTTCATATGGACATCCATATCCAAAGCCTGCCGAATCCGATCAGCCAGGTCATATTGGACTTTAGTCCAATTCAGTACTGCTTCAGCACTTGATTGCCTATCCACACAAACAATCTCCAACGCCTCCAACTCCCGCACCAACCGCTCATCATGCATCGATAGTCAATTGTCTTGAGCTGGGGCTCGGCGACTCAACACGTCCGCAACCGTATTGCCTTTACCAGGCACGTAGTGGATCTTGAATGTATAGTCTCCCAAGAACTCCATCAATCTATGCTGCCGCATTTTCAGATCCTTCTGATCAATCAGATACTTCACGCTCTTGTGACCGGCGTAGAGATCCATTTTCACACCGTACAAAATTATGCCTCCACAGCTTCAAGGCAAAACTCATGGCCACTAACAACAAGTCATGGACCGGATAGTTCCTCTCGTGCACTTTTGGTTGTCTCGCGCCATAAGCTATTACACTTTCGTGTTGCAGTAGCATGCAACCCAAACCGCTGCCCGTAGCATCGCTATTAAATCTCATAGCCTTCGGTCCCACTCGGCGAAGTCAGCACAAGCGCCGTGGCCAACCGACATTTCAACTCCTCAAAAGCTCGCGCGCACTCCTGCGTCCAAAGAATTTCTACTCCTTCCTCATCAAAGTAGTGAGGGGTAACGCTATCCGCGAGAAGTTCTCTACGAAGCGCCTGTAATAGCCGACAAGCCCCAGAAAGCTCTGGACTCCCGCCACCGTAGAAAGCTCAGGCCACTCCAGCATCGCAACAATCTTCGCCGGATCCACTGCAATACCTTCCTCACTATAAGACCGAGGACACCACTGAGGGTGACCAAAACTCGCACTTCGAAAATTTGGCATACAACTGATTCCTCCTTAGCGTCTCCAAAACCAGAAGAAGATGCTTGAAGTGATCTTCCTTACTCTGCGAGTACACCAAATATCGTCGATGAAGACGATCACAAAATGGTACAAGTACTCCCGAAAGGTCCTGTTAATCAAATCCATGAACACTGGCGACGCATTAGTCAGCCCAAACAGCATGACCGTAAACTCGTAACGCCCGTATCATGTACTGAACGTTATCTTAGGGATATCACTCTCCCTTATCTAATCTAGAGTACGCCGTTGACCCGACCAACTAATCACAAATATCATCGATCCTTGGGATTCAGTACTGTTCTTTCCCGTTAGCTTGTTGAGCTCCCGATAATCAATACATAGCCTCAAGCTTCCGTCCTTCTTCTAAATAAAGAGGGTCAGTGCGCTTCTGCTGCGAAGGACTTGGACGCACATACCCTTACTCCAACAACTTTTAGAAGTTGCACCTTCAGCTCCGCCATTTCCTTAGGCGCTAGCCGATATGAAGAGCGTGACACAGGCTTTGCACCTGGTACTAGCTCAATCATGAAATCTATCTCCCGTTGAGGCGGGGCTCCAGGAAGATCTCTAGGGAACACATCAGGGTACTCCGATACCACTGAAATATTAACCAACGCGGGCTTTGGCTTTGCAACCTCCACTAGTGTACAGAACAGCTCTACTCCAGCACGAACCGCCTTCACCACCTGAAGAGCAGACACCAACGTCTTGCTCGACCTCTTCGAGCTCGTAAGGGTGGTCTCACGACTTTCTCCCAGCTTGACTTCCTTGCTACCGCAATCTATATAGGCTTGCTGCTCCGAGAGTCAGTCGATGCGAACTATAACGTCCACCAACTGAAGTAACGACGCTTGCTGATCGTACTCCTGATTCCCAATCCAAAACTAAGCGCAAGAAATTCTACCCGCGCACAATGAGCACCATTGGAATATAACGCATCCAATTTATCTCTTACCATCGAAGGAGGTACTCCGACGCACAATATAATTACTAATGAAGGAATACGAAGCTTCCTAAACGAACGGTGCTCTCGCAGATAAAGTAAAGTCATAACAAGGCTTAGTACCAGTAGTTCTAAGCTAACATGCACAAGGGCGACAAGTGTTTAAGGCAAAACTATCTTTAAACCATACATGTCGTCACGACGGCGTGCTTCCTCCAGGGTCTTAGGCACTCACGGGCATAATGCCCCGGCTCCCCACAGTTGTAACATGCTCCCGGGGTTTGGCTTGTAGTTGCCCCCGAAGCACTGAAAGGAGGGACTAGACCCAAAGTCCTAGCCTTCTTGTACCACTTTCGATGTACAGACTTTGAGGTGTTCGACACTTTGAATGTCGTTTCCTTTGCACTAACGTCCTTGACTGCTCCTGACATAGCTTTCTTACCCTTCCGAGCACCATGCCAATAGTTTCGGACAAAGTGCCCTTTCTTTCCACAAGTATGACAAGTGTAAGTAGCTTTGCTAGTCGATTTCATATCCCCTTTCTCCAGCATTCTGTCGGATGCAGCTCTTATGGGGTTTGAATAGTTCGATACCATGGTCGATGGCATCGGGAGGGTCTTCCTCAAATCTGCCTCCAAAGATCTAGCTGATTCCACCAAGGCTCGAAATCCCAATAACTTTGGTCCTAGCAGTAGAACTCGTAACTCGGCACGCAGGCCATTATAAAATCTATCGACTGTAGCTTGCTCGTTATCCAACTTGAAGCATGGGTAGCGACTTATCATAAGAAATGCTTGCAAATATTCCTCAACTGTGTGCACTCCCTGCACTAAATGCATATTCAGCTGCTGCGCCGATGGTCTACCAAAGGTCATCTGTTGCATCACGCCCACCGACGTTGAAGCCACAATAGGGGCGCAGGGTTGTACATTTCCTCCAAGCTGTGCACCCGTCATAACGAACACCGCTTCTACGATCCTTCTAACGGTTTCATACGAAGGACGAGTCTGAAACACTTCACCGGGTGTACTATGCTCCTCAGAAACCGGACATTCTGGCGGTCCAGCATCGCTTCCGGTCACCTATAGTGGTACAAAACACCGTTAAGCGGCCAAATAAAATTGCAAACAGCAATTATAGGAACACGCAGATTCCTCAAACACATGTATTTTCATTCCTAAGTGGACATTCATGGGTTCTTTTACTGTTATAACGATGACGCACACAATGTGCTCGCCACCCCTTAAAAAGAATTCGCCCACGAATTCAAGTTAAGCCCGACCAAAACCAGTAGTCTGATACCAAATTGTAGGACCCCCTACCCGTCGCATAGCATATAGCAGTAGGTCCGGCCGGGGCCCGACGCCATATACTACAGACAGACTGGGTGGTTACTCAATGGAAACCATCCAACTAATCATAACGTCCTACACAGAGCATTCTAGCGGAAGCAGTTTATGAGTTGAAATAAAGAACCCAGCACTAAAGCATGAATGTCCACTAGAATAGCCAACCAGGAATGAAGTACATACACCAGTACTGGCCTTAAGGCCTTACAAAATGGTTTACTTAATGTTACATGATTTTCAAACCACGGCACGCAGGCCGGTCATACATGAATAAAGCAGTAAACACTCCAAATAGGCCTTCATGGGCCGGCTTCGCAATTTGGGCTTTAGCCCGCTATTGACCGCTTGGTCCATCAGCACCTGCAAGCAACATAACCACCACACGGTGGCAAACAAAAAGGCAACGGTCAGCAATGCTGACCAAATTATAACGATCCCGCCCCCAACTCGGGGCGGCGAGGCTCCTTCCCTGCAATTTTATTAGCACAAGCGAGCAATATAATAATATTCATTTCATCACATGCGTAGGCTCAAACGGCCACACACCCCGTGCACTCATGGCACATTATCGGTGAACCGGTCGATGTCACGTCAGTTAAAGCCATAGACATTCCGGACCCACCACCGCCACTTTGACGGCCAAAACATATGAGCAATTTGTCTTCCCGGCATGGGTCACGACAATTTAAGCCATAGACCGCCGAAGACTCTCATCTATGCCAACGGCAAGTGCCACGTAACCTTAGGTCTCTTTAACCAGAACGACATAGAAATGGGCACGGTTCCATCTAACCCGTGCTCACGTCGCAACGACAATTTAAGCCATATGCGCAGGTCAAACTTCTCCCGAGTCCCATTTTTGTCACACAATTTCACCGAACTCGGTTATGTTCAAGTTGGCTCTCAAGCCTCCATGTTGGCAAGATCACGCATCCGCCCAGTTTTTCGGGTGCACCTTAGGGTTAATCCCCAAGGCTCCCTGTTGTAATCTACTGTGTAGAAAAACCGAAAAACAACCAATAGCATGGAGTCCTCCCCGACATTTATGCAATGCAACATCACCGATTCAGACCAACATGTCCGGGTAGGCTTCACACATCATGCCTATGTCCGTTCTCGCTTACGGACTCTAAACAACGGGGACTTCACATATCAACCCGAAGGAACGCCTCCAACTCACCGCAAACTCGCGAGAGCGGGCTTCCTATGCAAAGAAGGAGAGCTACTCATGCTCAAGAAGAGAATCGTTACCCTTGTGTTATTCTTTGGCGCCATGGAAAAGTAAGCGGATGAAAAGCACCGCACTCTCTTCGCCTCCGTGGATCCGGAGTCGGCTCGCGATTTGGAGCTTCGAAGCTCCTCCAATGGCCGGATCTAACTTCTTCTCCCTTCCTTGGCTCTCCTCTCTCTCTAAGCTTTAGAAAGATAATAACTCATGAAAAGTGAGGGTTTCTAAGGCCCAATCCCGGGTATATCCCATCAGGAACAACCCCCAGCCGTTGGATCATCAATTAAAGAAACGAACGGCTTTGATTCGGGACTGAAATGTCCAATCTGGATCGCACACGGCCTGGCACACGCCCGTGTGCAGGGCCGTGTGTCTCATTCTCCGTCAAAATCGATGCGCCTAGAACAACACACGGGCATCGAACACGCCCGTGTTCAACCTGACACGCCCGTGTTCCACCTGACACGCCCATGTGGCCGGCCCTGTACCCCCATCGATTTTCCCCGAAAACAACCCGAGCACTGCACGGGTCCGGATGTGCTCGAAGAAATGGAAGTCGCAGTGAAGCTTATTCGAGAAAAGCTTCGTGTTGCTCAGGAGAGATATGAGAAGAACGCCAACCGGCGTAGGTCTGACTTGGAATTTTCTGTAGGGAACCTTGTGTTTCTTAAGGTTTCCCCGATGGTTGGTGTTAAGAGGTTCGGTAAGAACCGGAAATTAGATCCGAGGTATGTGGGCCCATTTAAGATTGTTGAACGGATTGGTGTGTCAGCATATAGGTTGGATTTGCCAGCAAATTTCCTAGGTATTCATAATGTGTTTCATGTAAGCCAATTGCGGAAGTGTGTGCGGAGCAGTGGGCAAGTCTTGGATGTTGTGCCCCAGTTGGATCCTAATCTTTCATATGTTGAGGTGCTAGTCCGCATCTTGGATACTCAAGATCGGGTGCTGCGGACGAAGTCTATCCCGATGGTGAAACTTCTATGGAAGAATCAGGATTTGGAAAGCGCAATTTGGTAGCTAGAGTCGGCTATGAGGGAGACTCACCCTCATCTGTTCCCTTGATTTGTTTGGTACGTTTCCTTTCAAGTACTCTTGTTTGTTACTTTCCTTCTATAGTAGAAGTAGCGTATATAAAGTTTCGGGACGAATCTTACATTTAGGGGGAGTGACTGTAATGCCCCCGATTATTCTGCGATTATTTAATTCTCGTTTGGCGTTATGTTGACGCATTTCTGGCATGTGCCGTTTGTTAGAGCGTGGTCTTAGCTCTTTTGGTTCCTTATGTGGTCATTGGTAGCCTTTTTGGCAAGATCACCTAGCAAGCCGCATCTGTTTTTGTGACCGGTGAGGCCTCTCGGAGGATGCTTGTGTTTTGGCTTCGGGTAGTGATAACCCGAGTTTTGATCGTCGAAAGTTGATTTTGACTTCGCAGTTGCGTTCGTAGCGTGGGTGTTTAGCTACTGTGCGAATTTCGTCGGATTCTGAGGTGGTTCGGTTTCGGGTCGCTTTGGTGTGTTAATAGTTTTCGATATAAATAATAAATTATTAAAGCTTGAAACGATTTCCATGGGTTTTTAGGTGTATGTTAGGGCTGATTAGACGTGTCCATGCCCAGATATATATATAGCCTCAAGACAAAATCCAGACTTTTCATCGTCTCCCTCCTGGTAGTTATAACTGCTGCCTGTTCGAGAGGAAGAGAAAAACCGCCAACCCTGTACCCTTCAGACGCCGATTTTGGGAGCGTTAGTGGACGGAATTCGATTCCAAAAGCGGATTTGGAGTGCTCTCGCCTAGACCTTCATTCCTACGGTAAGAGATTCAATTTTCGTGGTGTTTCTAGAGGACTCAGAATTTTATTGGTTTGAACCTTTTCCGCCATTAAAACCTTAGATCATGTTTAGGTGCTGTTGCGGCTGGAACCGAGAGAGAGAGGAAGGGCTGTGCAAGTTAATTTTTGGATTTGAGGCAAGTGATGCTCCTACCCTTGCCAAGCTTTCTTCCCCTTTTCGTGGTCATATTTACTATAATTTTCCCTCTTTCCCGAGATTAATACTTTACTCTGTTTTTCCGTCAAAAGCATGTTAATCTTAAACCATTATGCCCCTTTATATTTCAGTTTGCATTCTCTCAAGTTCTGAAACTCAAAACTTCGGCTGTAGTGCTGTAATCATGTGTGTTTTATCAAATTGTTCGATGTTAATCATTCAAATTGTTCCCTGTTAATCTCGGTTTGGGTAGAAATTAGCCTTTCAACCCTAGAATTTAATAACAGTGAGATTTCATACTTATATTACCAGTAATAGGTTTGGATTAGGCTAAGAAGTTTGGTCGGGAACGAAGTTGGAGGTACAGGAATGCTGTACTCTTCATGCAGCCAGTTCGACGACCACTGGCTGCTTGAGATCGATGAGGATTGTCGACCTGAGTTCGACGATGATCATCGAACTGTGATTGATGATCCCTGGCTCTTGAGATCGACGAAGATCGTCGACCTGAGTTCGATGATAATCGTCGAACTGAGATCGACGATCTCTGTTGCCTGAGTTTGACGATTTTTCTGCGGCTTGCGTTTATCGCAAAAATCGTCGAGCGAAATGCAACATTTTCCCTTGGCCTGCGTTTATCGGAATATCGTCGAACGGCGTTCGGCGATTTTTCCGGTGGCCTTTGTTCGACGAAAGGGAAATCGTTGAACGACGTTCGACGATATTATTCTCGTGGCCTGTATTCCAAGTTTTTCTGTGGTCTGCGTTTAACGGCAAATCGTCGAACGGAGTTCGACGATTCCCCGTGTCCTATGATCGACGAAAGGTAAATCGTCGAATGGAGTTCAACGATTGCCCGTGTCCTGTGATTCGACGAAAATCGTCGAGCTGCGTTCTACGATTTTCCTGCGTTCGACGATTTTGTTCCAGCGCTCGACGAAAATCGTCGAGCTGCGTTCGACGATTCCTATAGGCAGAAATTTATTTCTTTTCAACTACCTTTCTTCCCGAGTGATTACCGCCTAGGGGAAATGTCATGTCGGCCTTTCATTCTTCCTTTGTTTTGAGGGCCAAATCGTGGGTTATGGCAGGTAGTGGTATTTTGACGCTCTAAAGGAGTGGGATGTTTTGTGTGCGAGTCGTGGCCGCTACTTTTTAGTACCAGGTACGGGCTGGGCATTTGCTGTGGCCGCCACCCTTTTTATCCCAGGTACGGGCTGGGTTTGTGGTGGTTTTGTGCTGACAGTGAAATTTTATTTTGGTTGGAACTGTTTGTTTGGGGGACTGTTTTTGGTCACCAACACAGGTCCATGATGATTTACTACTACCATTACTCACAAATTAGGAATGTTAGGTGTTTCTTCCTGGTAGAATGCAGCTTAATGGGGCAAGTTTTCCTTGTCTTTTGTCTTATAGCCTTTGCAGGAATTGAGCAAGGCTTAGTGTTGTTGCTTTGTGCTTGGTGTATTTGTGGCTTACCTTAGACAGTGCTTGTTTTACTGTCTTATTTCCTTGCACTCCTGTTCCATTGTGATTTATTGCTCTAATTCTGAATTTTTCCACTTTTACTTGCTGAGGTGTTCTTTTCTTTTCTGAATGCCTTAGGTTCTGACTATTAGCCGAGTAGACGGCTAGATTTGCTGTGGTGTTGTTGGTGATCCCTTGAGTTGTAGGGATCTTTCTCTTGGTTGTTGTGAGGTAGTTTTTCTGCTTTTCTTACATACATACATGCTTGCCAGTGGGTTCGTGTCAGTTTGTTGGCGCCCACTGTTAGTTTTACCTTATGATGCTAGATATGTTACTTTTACTGCTACCTTTTTTAGAGAGAGTTTACCTGCTCTTGGGAAGATTTATGCTCGGTTGCTAGTTACTTTTAAACCTAAAAACACTATAATATGTAAATCTCATGATCAGCATGCTTTATAAAAACTCATACACTACTTTCCAAGAAACGTAAAAAGATCATTTTCCTACTTATAATATACTATAAATCTAGAGTCTTGCATAGTATAAGTTGACCTCGGGGGTCACTTATGCACCCTCATAGGATGTCAAATATAAATAAAGTATTTTCCGCTGCGTATAAATATAGTTTTAAATTGTGGACTAGATGATCCACCGAGCTGAGGGATACCACCCTTAAAATTATATCTGATTTTCTAATCATTAAACTTGAGAAATTTTCATAGTCTAGTTAGATGGTGTTCGCCTGAGCGTCGACAGTTATCCCCTGCTCGACGTGACATCACAACACGTGTTTTTCTCATACTCTGATACTTCTTGAATTCGGAGAAAAATGCGGGTTGTGACAGCCGAGCCCGCCGAAAGAGGGGAGAAAGAGCATCGTTGTACTGTGACTTCCACCAAGTGGAGGGGTATGCCACAGCTCCCTGTCCTAAAATCCTGGAAGTGAGGGGTACGAGAGGCCCTTCCCAGCAGCAGCCACAGGTGCAGGTTGAGGAAATTCCACCCAAAATAAGGGGGGATGACATATATGAGGACCGGGTCGATGTCGGATCCCGAGGCAGTATAGCGGTGATGCATGTGGAGAGGGGATTGAGGCCACTCAAAAGGCGAGTCTCCATGTCATGTACTGACAGAGCATCGCTTCAACATCCGAGACCCCACCCCAGGAGGAGATCACCTTATCGTCGAAGGACATGCCAGATCATGATTATCCGTTCTGCGATGCGCTAGTCATCCAGACGGCCATCGAGGACTACACCGTCTCCCAGATCATGGTTGACAACGCGAGCTCCATCAATGTCGTTTTCAAGAAGGCATTTGACGAGATGAAGGTGGAGCCAAGGAGGGTGTTGGCCTCAGACGGACCGCTGTTCGGATTTTCAGGAGAGAGGAAGGAGGTTGAAGGTGGAGTAGGACTTCAGGTGAAGTTGGGAGGGACTTCAAGGAACTGCCGATTCGTCATAGTTGACGCTCCGAGCAGCTATAATGCCATCTTCGGAAGGCCCCTAATAAGCGCCTTCCGTTGGGTGTCGTCTTCGTTCCACCAGTGCCTCAAATTCAGCTCAGGAGGGATCTAGGTCAGAGTCAAGGGAGACTCTAGGATGGCAAGGCAATGTTATATCACGACCGTCAACACCATCTCTTGGTTGAACAAGGCAGAGGAGATCTCCGAGGGGAAGGATGACGGCCATCATGCCCAGACCCCCTGTATTTTTCTTATGTTATAGTGAGTCCAGCCCCCGACCAGCTGAGTCGGCGGGGTCATATAACCCATCTTTTTCTCGTTTGAGGATGTTGGAATTAAAAAGCTTAGTTGACATGCCCATCTCCTGAGCTCCAAGAGGATCTCCTCAAAGCAGGCTCACTCCAGCTGATAGGGTCGAGAGTGCCTCAGAGGGAGGCTCAACTCTTTTTGTTCCGAGACGGTCCCGCTGTCAGGCTCTCACTAGCTCGCAGGGCAGGCGTACCACTCGTGGAAGCACATGTACCTTTGCTTCGATGACGGTCCCACTGTCAGACTCTCACTAGCTGGTAGGGCAGCCATACCTCTCGTGGAAGCCCAAGTACCTTTGCTCCGATGACGGTGCCGCTGTCAGGCTCTCACTAGCTGACTGGGCAGGCGTACCTCTCTTGGAAGTCCAAGTACCTTTGCTCCGATGACGGTCCCGCTGTCAGGTTCTCACTAGCTAGCAGGGTAGGCGTACCTCTCGTGGAAGCCCAAGTACCTTTGCTCCGATGACGGTCCCGCTGTCAGGCTCTCACTAGCTGACAGGGCAGGCGTACCTCTCGTGGAAGCCCAAGTACCATTGCTCCGATGATGGTCTCGCTGTCAGGCTCTCACTAGCTGGCAGGGCAGGCGTACCTCTCGTGGAATCCCAAGTACCTTTGCTCCGATGACGGTCCCGCTGCCAGGCTCTCACTAGCTGATAGGGCAGACGTACCTCTCGTGGAAGCCCAAGTACCTTTGCTCTGATGACAGTCCCATTGTCAGGCGCTCACTAGCTGGCAGGGTAGGCGTACCTCTCGTGGAAGCCCAAGTACCTTTGCTCCGATGACGGTCCCGCTGTCAGGCTATCACTAGCTGACAGGGTAGGCTTATATCTCGTGGAAGCCCAAGTAACTTTTCTCGGATGACAGACCCGCTGTCAGGCTCTCACTAGCTTACAGGGCAGGCGTACCTCTCGTTGAAGCACAAGTACCTTTGCTCCGATGACGGTCCTGTTGTCAGGCTCTCACTAGCTGGAAGAGCAGGCATACCTCTCGTGGAAGCCCAACTATCTTTGCTCTGATGACATCCCGCTATCAGGCTCTCACTAGCTGGCAGGGCAGGCATAACTCTCGTGGAAGCCCAAGTACCTTTGCTCCGATGATAGTCCTGCTGTCAGGCTCTCACTAGCTGACAGGGCAGGCATACCTCTCATGGAAGCCCAAGTACCTTTGCTCCGATGAAGGTCCTACTATCAGGCTCTCTTTAGCTGGCAGGGCAGGCATACCTCTCGTGGAAGCCAAAATACCTTTGCTCCGATGGCGGTCCCGCTATAAGGCTCTCACTAGCTGACAGGGCAGGCGTACCTCTCGTGGAAGCCCAAGTACCTTTGCTCCGATGATGGTCCCGCTGTCAGGCTCTCACTAGCTGGTAGGGCAGATATACCTCTCATGGAAGCCCAAGTATCTTTGCTCCGATGACGGTCCCGCTGTCAGGCTCTCACTAGCTGACAGGGCAGGCGTACCTCTCGTGGATGCCCAATTCTTTTTACCTAGAGGGGGGCTCGCCACCAGGCTCCCATCAGCTGGAATGGCAGGTTGAACCCTCCGGGAGGTTAAGTGTTTTTTACCCGGAGGGGGTCTCGCCACTCAGGCTCCCATCCGCTGGCATGGCAAGTTGCCCCTCTGGGAGGTTAAGTGTTTTTTACCCGGAGGGGGTCTCTCCACCCAGGCTCCCATCAGCTGGCATGGCAGGTTGACCCCTCCGGGAGGTTAAGTGTTTTTTACCCTGAGGTGGTCTCGCCACCCAGGCTCCCATCAGCTGGCATGGCAGGTTGACCCCTCTGGGAGGTTAAGTGTTTTTTACCCGGAAGGGGTCTCACCACCCACGCTCCCATCAGCTGGCATGACAGGTTGACTCCCCGGAGAGGATAAGTATCTTTTTGACCAAGCAAGAAAATTACACTCAGCGAATACGTTGGGTTGGATGTTTCTTTCCAAGCTTGTGTCAACCTCGAAAAGAGCGGGGATTGTGTACAACCACGTATTCGTAAAGAGTGGGCGCCAAGCAAGGCACAAGACTTAGTGCATGTTTTTAATTTTTTTGGGAGTTTTGCACTCCTAAAGGCCAATTTTGGGCGGCCCTGCGTAATATACTAGTAGGAGGAGGAAATATTTATCTCCCCCCGATCCCTTTTGAAAAGTCACCCAGGCACAGGCCCGTAGACCGCCCAGCCCGTAAGTAGGCTGCAGCAGGCCGCGACTCGCCAGGCCTCAGCTCGCCAGACCGCCGCCTCGCCCAGGCCGCCATCTCGCCAGGCTGCTCGCTGAGGCCGCCGTCTCACAAGGCTCTGCTCGCCAGACCGCCAGCTCGCCTAGGACACCGTCTCGCCGGGGCTCAGCTCGCCAGGCCATCGTCTCGCCAGGGCTCAGCTCGCTAGACCATTATCTCTCCAGGGCTCAGCTCGTCAACCGCCGCCTCGCCCAGGACGCAGTCTCGATAGGCCTCAGCTCGCCAGGATGCTGTCTCGCCAAGGCTCAGCTCGCAAGGATGCCGTCTCGCCAAGGCTCAGCATGCCAGACCGCCGTCTCGCCCAGACTGCCGCCCCAGCCTAGCAGGTCGCAGCTCGCCAGGCCGCAGCTTGTCAAGCAGGCTGCCCAGCTCGTAGGCCAACACTCGCATGTCGCCTGTCTTCCCAGACCGCCTCTCGCTTTCCGGCTAACCGCCAGTTCGCCCAACTTGAGGGACTACTCCTGGTGGACTGCAATTAGCCGCTTAGAACAGCGGGATTTGGCTGTTGTCAGGCCAATCCGGGGGCATTTTGGTAATTTTCAGAGTAGTGGAGGTTGAATATTTGCAGGCCATTACCAGAAAACTATAAATATGCCCTTAGTGGTGCCTTGGAGGGCATCACTTCTTCACTCTCTCTTCATCCTCCAAGGAAGCCAAGCTCAGCATTGGCTAGGGAGGGGGAGATCTCCAAGGTCTTCTGGGTGTGAGGTGGGGCCTTTGTGCTAGAGCCGAGGGTCAATTTTTAGTTTCTTGAGCCTTTGGTCTATGACATCCCCCTGAGTGTAGTAAGTGTGAGGTCACCCCTTTCAAGGGACCCCGAACTCCACGAGAGACCAAGTTTTTAGTTTCAACAAGTTGACCAAGCAATTATATAAATAGAGTATCATGCGAAGTCATACCCTCATGTACAAAAAGCAATAGTAGAAAACTCTTCTATACATGCATAATAATTTCTAATTCCTGTAAACGTAAATAAGATATTACAAGTACTCCTAAACTAAATCACGGTGAATCATTCAGTTATGCATAGAACGAAATCAGGAGGACAATGAGGTGGGCATTGCCAAAGATCAGGTCTCGGGAGAATGTCCAAAGGAATCGACCAATGTCGGTAACCATATGCTCGCCCGTTCAAACTCTCTCCACGGCACTAGTTTGACTCAAGCACAAATCAGTAGGACTTGTAGTATAATATAAGCTTAGGTGAAGGCGGGGTATACAAAGATAAACAAAACGGGCACGCACACCCAAAATGAGACCGCCTGAAAATATTCACAGCTATACTCAACGAACAAACATGTATGGCGCACCACAAGACTTGGACTTTTGACGGTGTGTGCACGCCGATAACTGATGAAGCCCGCGAACACAGTCTTATGTGGGTGGTTGGTTCGATGAGTCGATCGCCGCGGGCTTGCTTAGGCAGGCAAGTGCACCTATCGCAAGTAATAAAGAATATTCGGGGGAATATCCAGATCGTAAATTTCCCGGGAACGGGTTGATTATCCCTACTGCTCCGAAAGCACTATTATTTTACCAAAATAGTAAGTTGTTGATTTTAACTAAAATATGACCAAAATAGATTAACATTAAAGACGATGAAGAGATAACACTTGGTATCGAATTACGTTAGGATTAAAAATAGATTTAAATAACTAGATATCTACAGTTTCAATTTAATTAAAGCGGAAACTTGGCCGTGGAGGTTCCAAAAGTATGAGCTCACATATCTCTAGGAATATCGCTCACCTGGACATTAAGACTATTCGACCGGGCTCTCGTCCGATGAAGGATTCCTCTTAATGTCCGCAGTACGCTAAGAACCCCGCTATTGGGTGGTGAACCCAATCCGGTAGAGTTAGTGTGCCTCCTCTCTCGAGGGTTAGTGCGGAACTCTCTTAACCAAGGGGTGATCAGTCCATACGCACGGCGTCTCGGCTAGCTAGCATATGGATAACGGAAATAGAGCCCACACATCGATATGTGGTTCTACGCGTCGTTAACCCGGGTTAAACCTTAAGTTTTTAATTAAATAGAAAAATAAGACATTTAGTTATTTAAAACATTTTTTATATCACAATGCTCTTCGATAATGAGTGCTAAAAGCGATTAGCAACTCATCGGAATGGGGATAGCTTATGAGTTTGGTTAGGCGATCGTTCTAAACTATTCACTGAAGGATTATAAAGAAAATAAGAAGAAAAAGCTAGATAACTTGTTATTAGAAAAATTACTACAAATAAACACACCCACACTCATCCAAACACATAATAAAGAGACAGAAATAAAACTAAGTTACCAGTAAGAGAAAATTGCATAAATAAAATTGCAAGTGCCACTCAAACGAGTGGACGGGAAATATAAAATGAAAATTTGCAAGTCCTACTCAAATGAGTAGGACTGAAATGAAAGCAAGTTCTACTCAAATGAGTATGCGGAAATAAATACGATTACAAGTCCATCTCAAATATTTACAGGGAAATAAAGTCCAGCAATTTAACTCCTAGCGAGTAGGCGGAAGATAAAAACCTGCCATTTAACTCAAATAAGTTGGCGGTAAATAAAAATTGGAAATGACATGTCCTACTCAAACGAGTAGGAGGGAAATGAAGTCCGGCCATTTAAGTCCTAGCGAGTAGGCGGAAGTAAAAACAACAAGTCCTACTTAAATAAAATCCATCCATTTAACTCAAATGAGTAGGCGGAAAATAAAAACACACAAGTCATACTTGAATAAAATACAGTCATTTAACTCAAATGAGTAGGCGGAAAATAAAAACACACACTTGCTGAAATTAAACACACACACACACACACACACGACAGAAAATGAAATACTCACACAGCAAAAAGTAAATACTCACACTTGCAAATCCTACGCAAATGAGTAGGTGAAAAATTAAAGACGCACAATTTAACTCTTAATGAGTAGGCAGAAATAAATGCGCACACGCACACACTCTACATAACTGAAGAAAGTAATAAACTTATCTCATACACGCACGCACGCAGGCGAAAAAATTAAGAAAAACAAAGTTGTCGAAAAATTAAAACAACTATATTTCTACCGCTAGAATGCCGTAGAAATGCATAAAAAGGAAAAATAAAAATTGTTCGAGCAAAAATATTTTTTTATGTAATTGCTAAAATCAAAGTTCTAAACAATTTATAATAACGCATTATACATTCTTATAACTATGTAAAATGGGTTAAAAAGTGGAAGAAAGCTAAAAATAGGCGGCAGTTTTATATTCAAAACAAAGAAAAAGCTAAGTTAAGAGGTATGAAAACCACTTTTTTATCGTATTTCAAGTTCATAAAAACGTATTTGGAAGCTTAAAGATCCCTAAGTGTAATCAATTTTAAAGAATATGAAAAGGAAAATGGCTATAATAACGGTTAGAAAGTTTGATAAAAATGAAAATAAAGCAAGCAGTTTTTCATTTTAAAGTATAAATTTTGTAGTTTTAAGTTCATACACGCACACACGCATTATGAAAATGAAACCTAAAGTACGTAAGATTGATGAAAAGGAGTCCTTCAAAGACATTCTAAAGCATTGTAAGGATAAGAAAAATAACGATTTTATTAATAAATTATGTTGATTACAAAAGCTTAAACAAACAAACTTCAAAATGAGGGGGGGGAGAATCCTTACATAGCACTACAATAGCTCCAAACAGCAGCCCTTACTCATCAAAAATTTGGAACCCCGAACTCATACAGCAGCTGGCCTTTTATAGGCAAAATTTTCCAAGTACACACCCTCTGACACAGGCGTGTCAGGGGGCGTGTCAGCACTATTTATTAGCAGATTTCAGTGGTTTATGATGATTTTACATTGCGGCTGAAAACGCGGCGGTCACACCCCCGGTCAAGGGCATGACAATGGGCATGTCGGGGAAGTTGAACTGTGCGCCATCTGTGTCGAAATTCTTCAGCGGCAGATTGTCGGGCCAGGTGGAGGAGTCACGCCCTAGGGCACGGTCATGACTGGGGGCGTGTCGGCTTGGTCGAAGATCGTCGAGCGAATTGTGTCGAGACTGAAATTGTCGAGCGGAAAATGTCGAGAGTAAGTGACACGGGCGTGTCGATTCAGCTGACACAGGCATGTCATGTTGGTCGACGAACGTCGAGAGAATTTCATCGAGCGGGATGGACACGGGCTCGGGACACAGGGTGTGTCACCCTACACGAGCGTGTGGCCGGGCGTGTCCATCAATTTCATCCAAAAATTGCTGATTTCCACGGTTTTGACGTGTCACGCCCTTATTACGGGCATGACCAACAGTACACGGGCGTGACACATGATTTTTCTGGCAAAATTTCAAAAATTTCTGAAAATACAATAAACTAAGTTAGCAAAATATATACAATAAAAGAAGCATTTTATTAAAGAAATTGAAAATAAAACAACAAAAGAAAACGAAAACTACTTAAATAATTAACATGAAATTAGGTATATTTACAACTCATCAAATACCCCCATACTTAGGCTTTTGCTATTCCAGAGCAAAAGTTTTAGGTGAACTTATAAGGAATAGAAAAAATTCTAAGTTTAGCTACCGCTTAATTAATTATAAGAGAGATCTAAATAAATATACAGGGTGTAAGAGTTAAGTCCTAAAATCATGTAGATGATTTAAATAGCGCAAAAGTTTTGGCCAAAATAATTCTTGATGTAATCAAATAGAAAACAATAATTGTAATGGTTAGATTAACAAAAATAGTTTGGAAAAATATGAACTTTAGCTTATAGGAGTTTTATTGGAAATAATACAATTTACAAATTATGCTCTCAAAAGATTTTTTAATTAATTCTATAATCGTGAAATTGTCTAAGGGCGGGTGATGTTGGTTTATGAAGAGGGTTTGTATTTTGAGGTGAGGTAGTTTTTTCTCGAACCTCCATATTATTCTTTTTGGATTATTAGGAAAATGAAATCTTATTTCCCTAATATTATTTTTTTTCTTCATAATAATATAATTAACCCAATGCATATGTGTGCGAGTAATGAATTTTATTCTCTTACTGCGTAACATATAATCTTTTTAAATTATTGGGTGCCTATGTTTACGGAACGAAATCTTATTCCCATTGACATAGGATTTTTAAGGGTAAAAAATTTTATCATGCCAAGTAAGTCATGATAAGTGAGGGGAGAAAAGAAAACTAGATTTTTAATTAAAAATATATTTGAGAGCAACCTTAATAATTTGTACGTTCCAATTTTTCAGAAAGCTAAAAGTAAACATAATTGAATTCTATAGTCGTTATTTTCTAACATAATACAAATGCTTCTAATAATGAAAAATTAGAAGTAGTGGCTAAAACGAGTTCGCTATTTGTAACAAAGCATAATGAATTCTTTAAAACTTAATCCCGGTTATTTAAATGTTTCAATCAATAATTAACAAACGAATAACAAACAAAGAATTAATAAAATTCACATATAAATAAACTCAAAACAAAATTTTTGGATAGCAAGAAAATTAAGGATGACATATTTGATTTATTTGTTTCAAAACATTTTTTTTGGTTTTTTAGAGTTCTTATCATTTTTTTTGAATTTTTTTTGTTTTACTCTCTTTTTTTGATTTTCTGACTTAGTATCTTTTTTAGATTTTTAAGTTTTGCAAAAACGTAAAAAGAGACGTTATTTACAAGAATGAGAGACAAAAAGGAAGGGGGTGAGAAAGAAGATTATTTATAAAAATATTTACAAAGATTTTTTCAAAATGAAACTAAATATTTTTGGAATTTTTGTTTTATAAGTTTTTTTGGAATTTTTGTTTTATAATGTTTTTGGAATTTTTGTAATAAAAAGAAAGGAAAAGAAAAACTTTTTTGGAATTTTCTTTTTTAAATTTTGTTTTTGTGAATTTTCATTTTAAAAATATTTTTGTTTTGTTTTGTTGTTATATATATATATATATATTTCATATATGTTTTTAAGTTTTTGAAGTGCAGAAAATAGAAATACTTTGCAGAAAATAGCAATACAGTGCAGAAAATAGAAGTGCGAAAAATAAAGCAAGAAAACACTCCCATACTTAAGTCCAACATTGTCCCCAATGTTGTAACGTAAGTATGCAGAACAAATAGGAAAGGCATTATGTACAAAGAAAATAAAGAAAGGGGGGTAGAAGCTTCCCTGAAAGGAGGTTGGGAAGGCGCAGTTTAGGAACCATGCATTATTAAGAAAATAGCAAAGAAAAAGTAAAGAAATAGCGAAAAAGATAAACATGGGGTGCCTCCCAGGAGCGCTTTGTTTATAGTCGTGTAGCTTGACTATTTTGGCAGTTTATATATCGAGGAGGGTTATAGATTCGAAATTATCACCCACAGGATCGCCTGCTATGTATAATTTTATGCGATGACCGTTCACTTTAAACGAGCCTTTATTGGGGTGGGAGACGAGGACGGTCCCATATGGCCAAACCTCTTCAACTTTGAAGGGGCCGGACCAACGTGATCTAAGTTTACCAGGAAAAAGCCTCAGTGGTGAGTTATAAAGAAGGGCAAGATCGCCCGAAGAAAAAGTTTTTTGGGGCTTGAGTTTTCGGTCGTGATAAAACATAGAACGCTCCTTATAGAACTTATTGCTCTTGTAAGCGTTTGCACGCCATTCATCGAGCTCGTTTAGTTGCAGTTTTCTATTTTGGGCGGCTAAGTTATCGTCGAGATTTAAGAGTTTTAAAGCCCAAAGTGCACGATGTTCTAATTCTACGGGGAGATGACATTCTTTGCAGTAGACTAATCGATACGGCGTACAACCAATTGCGGTTTTGTATGCGGTACGATAAGCGCACAACGCATCGTCGAGTTTGATGGACCAATCATTCCTATTAAGTGAAACGGTTATCTCTAATATACTCTTAATCTCTCGATTGACTACCTCTACTTGACCACTAGTGTGCGGGTGGTAGGGGGTGGCAAGTGTGTGTGTGATGCCGTATCTAGCTAACGTCTTAGCCGTCTGGGTGTTTCAAAAATGCATCCCCCTATTGCTTACAATAGCGCGCGGTGTGCCGAAGCGAGAAAATAGTTTTTTAAGAAAAGTAACGACGACTCGCACATCGTTGGTGGGGTGAGCTTGCGCTTCCGCCCACCTTGATACGTAGTCGATCGCCACTAAAATATAATTATTTTTGAAAGACGGAGGTAGGGGCAAACGAAATCTATGCCCCATAAATCAAAGACTTCGCATTCTAAAAACATATTTTGGGGCATCTCGTCACGACGAGAGATGTTACACGACCGCTGACAGCTATCGCATGCGTGCACAAAATTGTGAGCGTCTTTGAATAGAGTGGGCTAAAATAAGCACGCCTCTAGCGCCTTCTGCGTGGTCCGGTTAGCTTGATAATGCCCACCAGCCGGACCCTCGTGGCAGTGCCTAAGGATTTACGTGCAATCCACACCCGCGACACATCTTCGGACAGCTTGGTCAGCGCAGAAACGAAAAAGAAAAGTGTCCTACCAAAAGAAATATTTCAAGTCGAAAAAGAATTTCTTCTTTTGCTGGCCTGAAAAGTCTTTTGGGAGCAACCTCACAACTAAATAGTTCGCAAAATCTGTGAACCAAGGCGGGGAAGATGAACTAGTAGTTATGGCTAGGAGGCGTTCCTTGTGGAATCTGTCATTTATGTCAGATTCGACGATTGCTTCCGCACCGGGATTTTCTAAGCGGGAGAGGTGATCGGCAGCTAACTTTTTCGCGCCCCTCTTATACCGGATCTCTAAATCGAACTCCTGCAAGAGGAGGATCCATCGAAGAAGGCGGGGTTTGGCGCCATTTTCGCTAACAAATATTTAAGGCAGAATGGTCAGTAAATACGATAACTTTAGATAGCGTGATATACGAGCGAAACTTATCGAAAGCAAACACGACGGCTAAAAGTTCCTTTTTCGTTGTCGCGTAATTTCCTTGTGCGAAAGTGAGCGTCTTGCTAGCGTAGTAAATAGGATGAAAATATTTGTTTATACGCTGGCCAAGAACGGCTCCTACGGCAATATCACTAGCGTCGCACATAATCTAGAACGGAAGGGTCCAATCGGGCGCCACTAAAATAGGTCAATTGATAATTTTTGTTTTATAAAATTAAATGCAGAATCGTATTCGCTATCAAAGACAAAATTTGATTCCTTTTCCAAGAGGCGAGTAAGCGGCTTTGTTATTTTTGAAAAATCTTGAATAAAACGCCTATAAAAGCCCGCGTGCCCTAATAAACTCCTAATAGATTTAATGTTGGAAGGCGGGGGAAGTTTTTCGATAATTTCAACTTTGGCATTATCGACCTCAATCCCCTTAGACGAAATCATATGGCCGAGAACAAAACCTTCTCGAACCATAAAGTTGCACTTTTCCCAATTTAAAACAAGATGCGTGTCCTCGCATCGCTGAATGTCGCGATCTAAATTACAAAGACTGGATGGGAAAGAGCTTCCGAAAATAGAGAAGTCATCCATAAAGACTTCCATAATGTCTCCTACCAGCTCGCCAAAGATTGCCAGCATACATCTTTGGAATGTAGTGGGCGCCTTGTAAAGGTCAAATGGCATTCTTCGATATGCGAAGGTACCAAATGGGCAGGTAAAAGTTGTTTTCTCTTGGCCATCGGTGGAAATGGGGATTTTGAAAAACCCCGATAATCCATTAAGAAAACAAAAATACGGATGACCGGATAAACGCTCTAAAATTTGGTCTAAGAATGGTAGTAGGAAATGATCCTTACGGGTGGCGTCATTTAGTTTTCTATAATCGATGCACACCCGCAAACCCGTAACAGTACGAGTTGGGACGAGTTCATTGTGATCATTCTCCACTACGGTAAGACCGCCCTTTTTGGGCACCACGTGAATGGGACTAACCCACGTATTATCTGATATTGGATAAATAATCCCAGCATCTAATAATTTAAAAATTTCGGCCTTAACGACGTTATTCATGTTTGGGCTAAGTCGTCGCTGCAGCTGAATAGTTTTGTGGCAATTATCGAGAAGGAAAATCTTATGGGTGCAGAAATACGGGTTAATCCCTTTGAGATCAGAAATTTGCCCCGCAATTTGTGGCGATGTTTAAACAAAACTCCCAATAAATCGGAAGTCTCTGATTCGCTCAAATGCGAAGAAATGATAACGGGAAGGTTATCATCTTTTCCCAAAAAGGCGTATTTAAGTGAATCGGGTAGGGGTTTGTGTTCAAGGCAGGGCGGTTCTTCTAACGAGGTTTTAATTCCTATGTCTTTCTTACCAATTGGTTTGAAAGGCTAGTCTATAGAGGTATCCTCATCACATTTAAAATTTTCAAGCGCATAAATATCGTCGTTTAAAAAAGTAGACTCAAAAATAGGGGAAGAACAATCTCCGAGATATGTGTCTAAATTATAACAAAAGTCATCGCTCGATGACGAGTCTCCTATGGAGGGATTAATAGAGAAAGTAACTTCATCATCTCCTACCTGAAGGAGGAGACGACCGTTACTGACATCAATTAATGCGCAGGAGGTGGCGAGAAAAGGGCGACCGAGTATAATTGGTACATCGGTGTCCTCCTCGATGTCCAAGATGACGAAGTCTACCGGAAAGATAAGCTTATTAACTCGAACAAGTACGTCCTCCACTACCCCGACGGGAAACTTAAACGAGCGATCTGCTAGTTGGATTCCCGTTTTAGTAGGGGCCGGAGTGCCCAAACCTAATTTTTGAAAGAGCGAGAATGGTATCAAATTAATGCTCGCGCCTAAATCTGCTAGAGCGTATTTTACTAATATATTGCCAAAAAGGCATGGGTTGGAGAACCGATCCGGGTCATTTCTTTTAAGGGGCAATTTATTAGTAAGAGCCACTGAGCAGTCAACATTCATGATGGTATGTAATGCATTTGAGTGGCCCAATTTCAATGATATTTGTTTTTTGTATTCCCTTGGTCTTCTCTTTTATGAAAAGTGTGTGTGTGTGTGTGTATGAGTGTAACTTGTTCATTTTCTATTTTTTTTACTTGTCTCAATGTTAGAGATTGTTATAGATATTATTTCCAAATATGATATGATATGTTTATCTCTTTTTTCTCCATGTTCTTAATGTTTTTAAATTTCATTATTAAGAATTTGTAAAAGAAGTTTTAAAGTGATTTTGAATTTTTTTACTTAGTTTTGTTTTAGGATTATTAAACTTTTTTTTTGATCTTTTCAATCTCTTTTCACTTTTTAATCACTTTTATGAAAACCTATGAATGAAAAAGTTGTTATTTTAATTTTTGAAAGCCTTTAGTTTTTGATTTGTTTTGAAAAACTTTTGTTCTCTTTCTTTTTAATTTGTTCTTTTTATGTGTTTTTGATAAAATCTAAGTATAAAAAAGTAGTTGTTTTAATTTTTAGGTAACTTTCATTTTGTTTTTAGTTTGTGTGTGTGAGTGTATGAGTTACGTTTTCATTTTGTTCTTTTGAATTTCATGTTGTGTGTGTGAGTTTATGAGATAATTTTTCATGCTTTATTTATTGATTTCTTCAATTATGTAGAGTGCGTGTGTGTAGGAGATAAATTTTCACGCTTTATTTTTATTGCTTTCTTCAAATTATGTAGAGTGCATTGTGTGTAGGAGATAGTTTTATTGCTTTCTTTTAATTCGTGTAGAGTGTGTGTGTGTGCGCATATATTTCCGTCCACTCGTTAAGAGTTAAATGACGTGCTTTTATTTCCCGCCTACTCGTTTGAGTAGGACTTGTAATTTTCTTTTTTTTCTTTTCCGCCTACTCGTTAAGAGTTAAATGGCGCACCTTTATTTCCCGCCTAATCGTTTGAGTAGGACTTGTAAGTTTTCTTTCTTGTAACTTAGTTTTTTTTATTTATAATTTGAAGTGTGTGTGAGTTCTCGTTTTAGCTAACTTTTTAAGCTTTCTAAATGTTTGTTATTTTCATGTCTTCTTCTTATAATCCTTTAGCATTTAGTTACGAACTCGCGGCTCATTAAATTATGAAGCCATCTCCATACCGATGGGTGGCTAATCGTTATTAGCCTCAGCAACGAAGAGCATTGGGACATTTAAAATGATTTGAAATAATTAAAGTTCTTTATTATCACTTTAATTTTAGGACTTAAGGTTTACCCCGGGTTAACGACACGTATGACCACATATCGATGTGTGGGCCCTATTTCAGTTATCCATATGCTAGCTAGCCGAGAGGCCGTGCATATGGACAAATCACCCCTGGGTAAAGAGAGTTGTGTGCATACCCTCGAGAGAGGACAAGCGTAATTCTTCCAGATTGGGTTCCCCACCCAATAGTGGGGTTCTTAGCGTAAAACGGGCGTTAAGAGGAATCCTTCATCGGACTAGCGTTCGGTCGAATAGTCTTAGCGTTCAGGTGAGCAATATTCCTAGAGATAAGTGCGCTCATATTTATGGAACCTCCACGGCCAAGTTGCCTTTTATTAATTTGAAAACTAAGTTCAATAATTATTAAAAGTTATTTTAGTCTTAATCTGATTCGGTGCTGAGCGTTAACCCTTCATCGAATTTTTTAAATCAGTTTTGCACTTCTTCCTTTTTTTCTGTCTTTAGTTAATTAAAATCTCCACCTTACTTTCAGTAAAATAATAGCCCTCCTGGAGGAGTAGGAATAATCAACCCGAACCCAAGAATAATATGGCCTCGGTATTCCCCTGAATATCGAGTACTACTTGCGATAGGTGCACTTGCCTCCATTAGCAAGCTCGCGACGTACGACTCATCGAACCAACCACCCACATAAGAGTCTGTTCGCATGCCATCAGTCTTCCTTGTCGATAACTAGCAATTTCAGAAGCTCTATTATGGAAGGCGACTTCATTTTAATCATCACATCCCTGACGGATGTCTTCAATACCTTCCCATTTAGCTTAAGCTTGGCATTTCAGTAAAATTCTTCAATGTCTGGAATGTGTACCATACATGGTTGCTCTTAAACGAATGAAAGACCGACGGTTTTAAGAAGTATAATGACGTTGCAGAAATCGTCTGAAATTTCGGCGATTCCAGTGCGAACAAACTCACTTCCGAATCCTATCTTCACTGTAGGAGTCACGAATGGTAGAGATTGAAATATTTTTGACCTACGGGTGAGAAGCAGTGGAGTTTTTCGGCGGAGTCGAAATGGAGGAACTGAAGCGGCGGAAAGAAATCAGCGTTCTTCGAAAGTTCTTTTTTGAATACTAGGGTGTTGAATTTTCTATGGACTTTCCTATATATATATATTAACTCAAGAATTTTGAAAATATATGTACAGGTGTACCTGAAAGGCGTTTCGACATATTCAAAAATTTCGGGAACGACGGTTCGACGTTTTTTGAAAGGTAGACTTCATTTCGTGAAAGAGATATGGAATTTTTCGAAAAGAGAAGAATTTTTTGAGAACTCCTATAGTTTTTCGAAAAGGCCAGTGGTTTTTCGAAAAAGACAAGGTCTTTATGATGAAACATTGATGTAGGGATGTCGGATCGGAGACCTCCACGGATCTAACGCTCTATCTCCTCTCAACACGTCGTAGATCTACCGCACCTATCACCCACAATAGTTCCTCGTCACAAAACGCAGCACAAACAAAAAAGGAGGAATGGTTGACTCGAAAACAACGATAGGAAATTTGAGTCGGAATATTCCCCAAGAAAACACAAAAGTTGCCACTCCTTTTTGAGAACAAGACCAAGGCTATAAGCCAAGATCCGCTCAGGCAAATAGGATCCACCCGATCCGGAAATAAAAAGCCTTGCAACGGCGATTTCGATTCAAAACTTGCAGCGATTAAATTAACGATCCGGAGAAAATGATTTGCGAAAACCACCACAACTAAAGAGAAGAAATCACACATGGGAGGGGGAAGAGATTACCCAACCGGAAAGCTTTCACACAAGATAACTGTGGGAGAATCACTCTCTCCACGGATCCACCAGCGTCACACCGAATGGTTTGCAACCTTCTTCCAAGGAGTCGCACCAAAGGAAGCCGCGCCGGAGTCGCACCGAACAGATGGAGGGAGCAAGGGGGCGGCGGCTTCACAACACAAGCTAGGGGGGCGGTGGCTAGGAGAAGGCTCCTCTTGGCCGAAATTTCTCAAAGGAGATTAGGTTTTCAATTCTTTCTAATGATCTCATAACAAAGCCTCCTTATATAGGAGTTACAAACAAGCCTTAGCCTTTCATGATGGAGATGTAATATCATCCATCCGAATGGCTAAAGGCACACCAACAAGAAAAATGTTCTAAATTAAAAATAATAAAACATGTAATGAATATAAAATTATCACTTAAACATAGGATAATTTTATATTCCAAATATAAAATAGAGTGCAAGAAGGAAATAAATAAGGCTAATGTGTTGCGGTGGCGGTAGCACGCCGCGGGCAGAGGTTGTAGCGTAGCCTTCCGTTAGCGTCATCGTGCCGCCTCACATCCTTGAGTTGTATTGCCTTATCAACCGGATCATCATCAGCATCATCAGCATCGTCTTCAAATGGTGGAGGGGGCACGCCATCAATCCTCCCCCGCTCAAATGCACGCATCTCCGTTGCGTGGTCCAAGCGATAGCGGTGAAGGAGAGCGGCATCCAAACTCTGCAGCTCCATCTCGAGTACCCAAGAGTCATCCGAAGGGGGCCGATCACACCAACGAATGAGAAAGCGGTGGGTGTTGCCATCAGCAGTGGTAACAGGCTCAGCATCAAGTATCATCTCTGGAGTGGAAAACGTCCGTGGAAACCTGGGGAACATATTAGCAGTAGGCAGGAAAGAAGGCAACTTACCATCCGATGATATACCTGTGTGGACCGAAAGCGAGAGATCATCCATACTACCACTCCCCAACCCATGAGAATTTTCAGAGGGAGAGAAGACGACAAAGAAATCAACTCTTATGGTGGTGACACAAACATCGTTAAATCCGAAACATAAAAAATGGGGGAGATACCCCAATCAGTAGGCAAGTCCAAAACGAAAGCGTTGTCACCTAACTTCTTAATAATCCGAAAAGGGCCGACGCGCTTTGGTGCTAACTTTTTAACGTTGCCAGTTGGCAAGCATTCGGGAACCAAACGGACTAAAACTAGATCGCCAATTTTGAAGTCTGATACTCTCCTATGTAAATTAGCGTGCGCTTGATAAGAGTCGTATTGCGTAGTCAAGGTGGCCCGTATACTTGCGTGTAAATCATGGATGTGTTGGGCGAAGGATTGTGCAAACTGACTTGCCTTGTACTTTGGCGGCAACGGCACCAAGTCAAGCGGCACAGGAGCCTTATACCCGTGGACAATCTCATTCAGAGACAGACCTGTAAACCTATTCTTGGAATTATTGTAGGCTAACTGGGCATGGGGAAGGAGAAGATCCCAAGTGCTCTTGTGATCACTCACAAGGCATCGTAATAAATTTCATAAGCTCTGATTAACCCCTTTCGTCTGCCCATCAGTTTGGGGATGATAGGCAGAGGAAAACAATAATTTCATTCCCATTAATATCCAAAGAATCTTCCAAAAATAACTAGTGAATTTTACGTCCCTATCCGATACTATGGTCTTTGGCACTCCACGGTGACTAACGACTTCTTTAAAATAATGTTTACCGACGTGAGACGCATCATTCGTCCTACTGCATGGGATGAAATAAGCCATCTTTGAAAACCTATCCACAAATACAAAAATTGAGTCGTGACGGCGTAGGGTAATGGGGAGGCCTAATACAAAATCCATACTAACGTCAACCCAAGGCATGGAGGGAATAGGCAAGGGTGTATATAATCCTACGTTGGTTTTACTACCCTTAGACACCTGGCAAGTGTTGCAGCTACTCACTACCTGTCCCAACATAACCTTAAGTTTTGGCCAATAGAATTTGTCCTCGACTAACGTAATGGTCTTATCTCTACCGAAGTGGCCACTCAACCCTCCGCTATGCAACTCCCATATGATATGTAGTCGTAACGATGACTGTGGAATATATAGTTTCCCGTTCCTAAACAGGTAACCGTCCTTGATGACGTAGGCAGATATCGTCGTAGGGGAGCTATCCTGGGCAGAAAGATAGAAGTCCTGTAAGTCAGGACACGTGGTATACTCATCCTTAATCCGCTCAAATCCTACAACATGTACTTCCATCGAGGTGAGTAAAAGATTAGGACGACTAAGGGCATCCGCGACTCGGTTATCAGCTCCCTTAAGGTGCTTGAGATTAAACGTGTAACCTTGTAAGAAAGCTACCCACTTAGCGTGTCGTGAACTGATCTTATGCTGGCCGTTGATGAAACGTAAAGCCTCATGATCGGAGTGGATCACAAACTCCTTGGAGAGGAGATAGTGCCTCCAATGGTGTAGACATCGGACTACAGCATAAAATTCCCTATCGTAATTAGAATAGTTCAGCTTAGGGCCGGACAACTTCTCGCTAAAATAACTAACGGGATGGCCCTCCTGGCTCAAGACACCTCCAATCCCTACCCCAGATGCATCACATGTGAGCTCAAAGACTATAGCAAAGTCAGGTAGACGTAAGACAGGTGCCTCAGTCATAAGCTCCTTTATTCGTTCAAAAGCATGGGTGGCGAACTTCGTCCATGTAAACTCTCCCTTCTTCATACAGTCTGTGATAGGCGCCATAATACTACTGAAGTCTCGTATAAAACGACGATAAAATGTGGCTAACCCATGAAAACTACGCACCTCACGTAGGGTGGTTGGCACGGGCCAGTCCTTAATGACCTGAACCTTGCCCGGATCGACTCGAATACCCTCAGAGCCGACTATATAGCCTAAGAACTCTACCTCCGAGACATAAAAAGTGCATTTCTTAAGATTGATAAATAACGTCTCCTTTCGCAGGGTGGAAAGGATCACTCTCATGTGGGAGATGTGCTCGGTAGTAGAGGTGCTATAAATCAGAATATCATCAAAGTAGACGACAACGAACTTTCCCATGAATGGCTGAAAGACATGTGTCATCATCCGGGAGAAGGTACTAGGGGCATTGGACAACCCAAAGGGCATCACAAGCCATTCGTACAGACCATCCTTCGACTTAAACGCCGTCTTCCACTCATCGCCCTCTCGTATCCTAATCTGGTGATAGCCACTCCGAATATCTAATTTGGAGAATACGGTGGCTCCAGACAAGACATCCAACAAATCATCTAGGCGGGGAATGGGGAACCTATACTTGATGGTGATTTTGTTGATAGCCCGGCTATCAACGCACATCCTCCATGTACCATCCTTCTTGGGGGCAAGTAGGGTTGGTATAGCACATGGACTCATACTAGTCATAATAAAACCTTTCGCTAGCAAGCCCTCTATCTGAGACTGCAACTCCAGGTGAGCTGCGGGGTGGAGTCGGTAATGGGGTTGATTTGGCAAGGAAGACCCCGTGATGAGATCTATCGCATGCTGGATATTCCTAAGCGGGGGTAACGTGGGAGGCAACTCAGCCGGGTACACGTCCCTATACTCATCCAACAGTACCCGTAACTCACTAGGTAACTCATCCAAAATGCTAGAATCGGGCTTCGCACTTAAGAGGACTAGCGCATACATGATTCCATCAAAGAACGGATCCCTCTCAAACTCTTTCCTACCAACTAGATTCAACGTTTTCCATTCTACCGGAATAGTGGTGTCCTTAGACAAGACTATGGGCTCCTTTGGGATGGTCGGCCTCAAAGTGATGGTTTTGCCATTGAATTTGAATTCATAAGTGTTGGCTCTACCAAAATGTGTAACATCACGGTCGTATAGCCAAGGGCGGCCTAACAACATATGACAAGCGTCCATCGGAAGGACATCACACCACACCTCATCAATGTAGGATTTGAATGAGAGTGGGACCAGGCATCATTTGGTAACAGGTATAGAGAGCTTGTTGATCCAAGCAACCTGATATGGGGTCGGGTGCAGTTTCGTGACCAAGGACATACGTGCAACGACGTTCTCAGATACGACATTCACGCAGCTACCACTATCAATAATCAGCTTGCAAAGCTTCTCGCCACTCTTAAAAATCATAGAAAATATGCCCGTCCTCTTCCAATCATCTAATGGACGCGGAGTGGTCAAGATACAATGCATCACCATAACGGGGTGATTGTCCTCTAAGTCACTAGGGACTCCTTCGGGGTCACTCTCCTCTGCGCCCTCGTATACGTAATCGTCAGGGTCGGTGGTTGGCTCTAATAAGGCTAGTGTTTTTGTCTTTGTTGGGCATTCGTAGGCATAGTGGCCTTGAATGCCGCAAGAGTAACAAGTGGTGTTAGCCTTGCTAACCTTCCCGATAGGGACACGCTCACTCGTAGGGTTCTTGGAGTTCCTAGCGGTGATCACTATTGACTTTGACTCGGTAGATTTGAACTTTCCCTTATCAGGGTATGTGGAAGAAGATGCCCCAGGGGTGGACTTATTCTTCGTACTAGAATAACGGGAGTGAGCCTTAGATGCTAGGTGCTTTTCAATGTCCAAGGCGGCATTGAAAGTCGTATTCAAGTCCGTATGATCGCAACGCAAGAGTTTCCGCTGAATGTCGGGGTGAAGTCCCTTTCGAAATCTAGATAAAGTGACTTCGGGGAGTTGTCGAAGGTCACATCGTACCATATGGTCCTTAAGTTCTCGCATATATTCAGCAACAGACATTGAGCCTTGCCGAAGGGTAGCAAGCTCATCGAACATCTGCTTCTGATGGTACGCGGGAACGTACTGATCGGTCAGCAGGTTCTTCATCACAGCCCATCCAATGAGTGGGACCCAGTGCCCAGCTCCTAACCTATGTATTCATTCAGCCAATAAGTTTTGGCACGTCCCGTTAATTTCATCCTGGATACTTGAACCTTTTGGGGTCCGTGAGGTTGTGTCATTCGAAATAGCACTACATGTCTATAACCCAATGGAGGAAGATCTGGGGATCTCCCATGCCATCATAGGCGGGGGCATTTATCTTGATGACCCTCGTGATATCAAATCCTCGCTCGGGGCGGGGTTCTCGAGGGGGCACACAGGGAGAGTTTCCCTCAGAATCCGAGTCAAAGTTCGGTTGGTGCCGGTTGTGCTGCCCAACATTAACGGGAGGTGGGGATGGCCTTTCCTGATTTTGTAGGATCTGGGCTAAGACATTCCTAAGCTCAGCCATTTCGGCATGAAGACCAGCGATAGCCTCGGTGTTGGGATCACCATGCTCGTTCGCAGCCATCCTAGACGTAGACGGGGTTGTGTACTCCGTTCCTAGCCTAGTGCGCACTCAGGTTTAGGAGGCCCCGGGCAAGATGAATTTTCATAGGGTTGAAGCTATGTTGAAAATAAGATATTTTTATATATTCCCAATGTGAATAATACTTAGATCGTTAAAATTTTTTTTTTTTGAAATTTTACTGAAAAATAAAAATTTCAGCCCGCTATTTGCAGACCATAGAAAATATTTTTTTGATTTTCTAACGATCCGATCTCCAACAAGGAACGCAGAGAGGATGTTTGCAACGTGAAAGTTGAAACGACCTCCTCTGATACCAAATTGATGTAGGGATGTCGGATCGGAGACCTCCACGGATCTAACGCTCTATCTCCGCTCTACACGTCGTAGATCTACCGCACCTACACAGCACCTATCGCCCACAATAGTTCCTCGTCACAAAACGCAGCACAAACAACAAAGGAGGAATGGTCGACTCGAAAATAACGATCGGAAATTTGAGTCGGAATATTCCCCAAGAAAACACAAAGGTTGTCACTCCTTTTTGAGAACAAGACCAAGGCTATAGGCCAAGATCCGCTCAGGCAAATAGGATCCACCCGATCCGGAAATAAAAAGGCTTGCAATGGCAATTTCGATTCAAAACTTGCAGCTATTAAATTAACAATCCGGAGAAAACGATTTGCGAAAACCACCACAACTAAAGAGAAGAAATCACACAAGGGAGGGGGAAGAGATTACCCAACCGGAAAGCTTTCACACAAGATAACTATGGGAGAATCACTCTCTCCACGGATCCATCGGCGTCACACTGAATGGTTTGCAACCTTCTTCCAAGGAGTCGCACCGAAGGAAGCCGCGCCGGAGTCGCACCGAACGGATGGAGGGAGCAAGAGGGCGACGGCTTCACACCACAAGCTAGGGGGGGCGGCGGCTAGGAGAAGGCTCCTCTTGGCCGAAATTTCTCAAAGGAGATTAGGTTTTCAATTCTTTCTAATGATCTCATAACAAAGCCTCCTTATATAGGAGTTACAAACAAGCCTTAGCCCTTCATGATGGAGATGTAATCTCATCCATCCGAATGGCTAAAGGCACACCAACAAGAAAAATGTTCTAAATTAAAAATAATAAAACATGTAATGAATATAAAATTATCGCTTAAACATAGGATAATTTTATATTCCAAATATAAAATAGAGTGCAAGAAGGAAATAAATAAGGCTAATGTGTTGCGGTGGCGGTAGCACGCCGCGGGCGGAGGTTGTAGTGTAGCCTTCCGTTAGCATCATCGTGCCGCCTCACATCCTTGAGTTGTATTGCCTTATCAACCGGATCATCATCAGCATCGTCAGCATCGTCTTCAAATGGTGGAGGAGGGGGCACGCCATCAAACCTTGAAGGCTTCTCAAAAAAATCCATAGAGCTTTTCGAAAAATCCTAGTTCTTTTCGAGAAATCTAAGCGCCTTTTCGAGAAATAGAGGTTCTTTTCGAAAAATGCAAGTCCTTTTCCGAGAAGTGTATTTCTGAACTTGAACTTTCCTAACAATTTTCGAATTGAGAATTCCTTTGGCATTCTCTAAGTGGCTGATGTTGAATCTTCACTTGACTTTGGTTGTACTTTTCATGAGTCCATGTTAAGCATCCCAAGTTCTGTTTCGAAGAATGAGAACTTGCTCTCGCCCAACGGCTTCGTTAAATTGTCTGCAATTTGCCTATCTGTGGGAACATACTGAAGGTTGTTGTCCCCATTCTCTACATTCTCTCGAATGAAGATGTATCTCAATTCGATAAGCTTCGTCTGGCTGTGTGAGACTGGATTGTTGACAATTACTATATCACTGAAGGAGTCACAGAACATGAGAATATCCATGAACTTCAAGTTATAGTCTTCCAACTGATTCTTCATCTAGAGAAGTTCTGCGCAATAACTGGCTGCAGAAATATATTCTAACTCGGTGGTTGACTTTGCAACACAATTCTACTTCTTGCTACTCCAAGAAATGAGTCTTCTTTCGAGGAATTTGCAAGTTCCGGAAGTGCTCTTTCTGTCGTCTTTGCTACCTGCAAAATATGCATTTGAAAATCCAATTAGTTCTTTATCATTATTTCTTGGGTATCATAAGCCAAGATTTGGTTTACCCTTAAGGTATCTTAAAATCGGCTTTGAAGCAGAGCAGTGAGATTCCTTGGATTTCACCTGATATCTAGCACACACACATGTTGAAAACATTATGTCAGGCCTCCTAGCAATAAGGTAGAGCAAGGATCCAATTAAGCTCCTATACTTGGTTTCATATAATGGTTTCCCTTTCTCGTCCTTGTCTAGAGTCATAACTGAACTTATTGTAGTTCTCATAGAGGTTGCATTCTCCATTCCGAATTTCTTAATCAACTCCTTGGTGAACTTTGTCTGCGAGATGAAAATTTCATCTTCAGATTGTTTCACCTGAAGTCCTAAGAAATACTTCAGCTCATCCCAATAATTTTTAAAAATACTTGCAAAGGTTGTCGTCAATAGAGCCAAAAAATAATGTCATTGACATAGATTTGCACTAGAAGAATCTTGCATTTTACTTCCCTAAGAAATAATGTCTTATCTATCTTTCCCCTTGTGAACTTGTTCTCAGGAAGAAAGTTAGATATCGTTTCATACCAAGCTCGTGGATCTTATTTTAAACCGTACAATGCTTTAAGTAATAAGTAAACATGATTAGGATCATTTGGATCAACAAAATAGAGGGGGTTATTTCACGTATACTTCCTCCTTTATATCACCATTGAGGAAGGCCGACTTCACATCCATTTGATAGACAGTAAAGCCCATATAGGCAGCATATGTGAGGAATAGCTTGATTGCTTCAGGTCTTGCCACTGGAGCATAGGTCTGATCAAAATCGATCCCTTCTTCCTGTCTTTATCCTTTAGCTACGAGTCTGGCTTTATTAATGAAGATGGTTCCATCTTCATCCATCTTGTTCCTGTAGACCCACTTTGTTCCAATCACATTCTTGCGTTTAGGTCTTGGTACAAGTTTCCAGACTTGACAACTTTTGAACTGATTTAGTTGTTCTTCCATTGCAACTATCCATGATACATCTTTGTTTTTTCTTTGAATTTCTTTGGTTCAACCTGTGAGAGAAAACTCAAATGCAAATTTTTGTACTAGTACCTCTTCGAGTTCTTATAGTAGTATGAGGATCTCCTATGATTTGATAAACTGGGTGATCTCTCAAGTGTCTGAGCTCTAGAGTACTTGCATCGGGAGCTTCCACTATTTTTGGAGTTACTTCTTCCTCTTGGATAACTTCTTCATCTTGGTGATCATCTTCTCCAATTGAGACTGGAGGAGTGATCTTGATTAACTTTGGAGCACTTTCTTCAAGTGTCTCATCCAAGTTTAATTCTTTCAGCTTTGAACCTGTATCTTCAACAAAAACACATGAAGAGCTGCTATGTAGCAAATTCGTCTCATCAAATACAACATTAATCGACTCTTCTACCACCATAGTTTTCTTATTAAATATTTTGTAAGCCTTAGTATGGCTACTATAACCTAAGAAAATACCTTCAAAGCATTTTTCTCCAAACTTGGTACGATGATATTTCCCATTATTAAGTACATAGCATTTGCAGGCAAAGATACTTAAGTAGGAAACAATAGGTCTCCTGCCTTTCAGTAGCTCATAGGGAGTCTTATGATGATTCTTGTTGATCAATGCTCTATTTTGCACGTGTCAAGCTATATTGACGGCCTCAGCCCAGAAGTGCCCATGTAGAGAGGAGTCATTCAGCATTGTAGTACATGATTCAATGAGTGTTCTGTTCCTTCTCTCTGTAACTCCATTATTTTGTGGAGTGCACGAGGAGGAAAACTCATGAAAGATACCTAGACTTCCACAGAATTCTGTCATGACACCAGATTCGAATTCTGTTCCGTGATCACTTCTGATTCTGACCACTGAGCAGTTTAATTCGTTCTCGATTTGCCTGATAAAGTTACTGAACACATCAATGGTATCTGACTTTCATTTCAGAAAGAACAACCAAGTAAAACGTGAGTGATCATCAACAATTACCAGCGTATGTGACTTACCTCTGAAGCTACGAACATGCATTGTACCTAATAAGTCCATGTATAATAAATACAAACTGCTTGTGGAATCTTTATCGGCAATGCCTTTAAAGGTGGCCCTTGTCTGCTTGCACATCTAGAATGTATGACATGGACTCTCTTTAATTCACTTAATATTAGGTGTGTCATGTACTAAGTCTTAAGAAAATAGCATATTAATGGTTTTCAAATTTATATGTGCAAGTCTCCTGTGCCATTGATCACAAAGAGGTGCACTATGTTTAACAACAAAACATACTGGGGTACAAGTGTCTAAACATAGAAAATTAAGACAAAATATATTTCTACTTCTTGTTCCTCTTAATATCGTCTCCATAGTGGAGGACGACATAATCAGGCACTGATCCTTAGAAAAGGTAACGATAAATCCTTTATCACATAATTGACTTATGCTGATCAGATTATGTTCTAATCCTTTCACATACGCCACATCAGTGAATGAGACTATAATGTTACAAATTATATCGTAGCCTTTTGTAATTCCTCGGTCAAATCCACCAAAGATAACCTTTGGACCGTCTTTGACTGGAGTATAATTATTAAGTAGGCTTCTTTTCCCAGTCATATGCCGAGAGCATCCACTATCTAAATACCAGATATGCGTTTTGTTGGCCTTTGGACATACCTGCAAAAATAGCATCAGTTTACCTTAGGAACCCAAACGTGTTTGGGTCCTTGGTTATTTGTCAGCATACTCCCCGTAGGAGTGTAAACACTATGACTGGTTTTCCTTCTATGATTAACTAGAGGAGTTTTATAGTTTCTGGGATTAAACCAGCAATCCACAGCAAAGTGACCAACTTTGCCGCAACACCAAAAGTCAAACATGTTGTATCTTTTCCATGTCTCATGCTTGACCTTTTGAACGTGTGGTTTTGCAGGGGCGGCAGATCTGGAGGTCGAGGCCTCATAATGATAACACTCATAAGGCTTTTGCACCTCCTTTTCCTTAGGTACAACTGTCTTGGCCTTAGGTTCCTTCTTAAAATTATGGCCATGAACGTATGGACCATAGTATTGATTTTATATTTCCTCATAAGGTGCCTTGAACACTCTTTCACCATAGTTCCAGGGACGGGTTTGTTGGATCCCTAGTTGATTTGGGCTAGGTCCACTAACTTAGGATGTGACCCAACATGTATGCCAGGGTCAAATTTGTGTTCTAGAGTCTAGGACAAGTCCTTAATTAGAGTCAACATCAGATGGACCAGCTATCAATAAGACCATCAGAGACCCAAGAATTAGAAGATTTCAAGACTAAGTAAAATGAGTTCGACGTTCGTCGAACTCAGTTTGACGAAAGGTGTTCTCAGCTCGACGATCTTGAGATATTTCTCTGTGCTGAGGTCGACGATCTGCACTCTCTGTTCGACAAAACTTGGGAAACTTCAACAAACTAAAGCCAGGGTAACTCCAAATTTTTCTAAGTCCAACTTCAGGCTTTGGTCGACGAACAAGATTCTGAGTTTGACGAACTTGGACCTCAAATTCTCAACTTCTCAGGTCGGCGAAGTCAACTTCTCAGGTCGACGAACTCAGTACTCTACTCGACAAATTCTGTAATCAGAGGATCTGTGTCGACACTTAGGGTATGTGTCGACACCAACTTGTGTCGACACCAGAAGTTTCATGCCGACACAGAATATCAGTCAACATAGAATATTTTGACTAAGTCTAGAACTGTTCCTTGGTCGACGATTTCTGCTCTACGATTTGAATCCTTCTCAGTCAGAGATTTCTCGGATTCTAAGTCCACAATCATTCTTCGGTCGACGAATTTGGATCTCAGTTCGACGAATGATGATTGTCAGCTCGACGAATGAAGATTGTTAGTTTGACGAATATTGTAGCAGAATTGACAAGTTTCCCTTGAAGACTAATTGCTATTATCTGGTCGACAAACTCATCAGCTCAGCTCGACGAACTGTGAACTCAGCTCGACGATTTGTTTTCTTCGTTCAACGATTCCAGGCTTGGTCTTCTCCAGTTTTCCGTCCCTTTTCTTAACGATGATTCCTGAGTAATTAATGCTCAATCTTCTCGGAATGTTACCGTTAGAACAAGCATTGATCATGGATTATTACATGCCGTTTTTCCACGGGACAGTTAGGGAATTCATTCATTGTCACTCGTTTCCCAGGCCGACTGCATTTACTGCTCAAGGTTTCAAATTTCGAATGTTATTCAGTCAGTAAAAAGTAGAAAAGAAAAGATTAAGCAGGCACCACACACAGACAGAGATCACATTCAAGAAGTTTTATAGAAATCACAGTTTCATACATTGCTATCAGCCTAGGCCAGAGAACATCTTCAAGAAGAAGAAGAAGAATATATAATCCCTATCAAGAGTCTTCTTCTCTCAACCCTACAGAACAACTTCAGAAGGACAACAAAAACTCTATCTGTCAAAGAAGTTCCTGAAGCAATCTCTGGTCAAGGCAATCAAGTCTGTGAAGACCTGTCACCCTGAAGCAGTGCTCCAGATTTCTTGATCCATTCAAGATCTCAGGGGGAGTAATCTGCTGAAATCAATCCACAAGTCTTCTCAGTTGTTATTGAGAAAGAGAAGACACCATCAGCCTTTTTCCATTCTCTGTACAGGGTTTTAAGTCCCTTCAAAATTATTCGTGTTTGCAATTCTCCTACCAAAAGACTTGAGGTTTTGGTTTTTGAGCACCTGAACAAAAGCTCATTAGTGTCAGACACCTGATCAAAAACCTAAGTGAATTCCTACCAGGGTGGTAGAAGAGTGGATGTACCCAGGTTGGGGAACCACTATAATTTCTTGTGTCGTCTGGTTACCCTCTTTCTTTTGTTTTGGCTGTGTTCTGTGATTTGCTAGATTGCTTTACTTGTTACTTTATTTGCTAACCTATTCACCTAGGATTACAGCAAAAGTTGTAAAAAGTTTGTAGAGAGCACAATACTCTATTCACCCCCTTCCTCTAGAGTATTTCAGATCTAACCTTCACTTTCAATTGGTATCAAAGGGAGGTTGGTTAAACTCCACACCTACTCCACACCTTAGGAGGTTGGTTAAAACTACCACACCTCAGGAGGTTGGTTATTTATTGGTAGCACAGGCTAACACCTGAACCATAAAGATCCCTCTTGTTAGATCTGATTGTTTTATTTCTATTATTAGATTTATTTTCTTCACAGCATGGCTCAAAAAAAAGATTATGCAAGCATCAGATCTCCAGTATGCAATCTTAACAGATTTGCCATCTAGAAGGCAAGAATCAAGTTGTATATGAACTCTATTGATGAAGATATCTACAATTCTATTTTGACAGACCCCCCCCCCCAAGTCTTCACATTTTCTGCAACATCTTCAAGCACAACAGCAGTGCCACCACCTGAGTGGACTGAAGCCCAGAGGAAAGTCAAAATTGCAGATGCAAAAGCAATGAACATCTTGGCTCAGACCATGTCATATAATATATTTCAGAAGGTGGCTGAGTGCATCTCATCCAATGCCATTTGGGACTCCCTCAACCAAATGGTAGCTAGTTCAGCTGATTAAAGGAAAGACAGGAGATCAAATCTCATATCCCTATATAAGAATTTCAAGAAGGATGAGGCTGAATCAGTTGCTGAAATGTGCAATAGGTTGAGCTCAATCATCAATGAGCTTAAAACCTTGGATAAAGACATCACCCTGACAGAGGTGAATGATAAAATCTTGATGTGCTTCCCTTGCTCTTGGGACTCAAGAATCTGGCCTATCAAAGAAGCCAGAAGGCTAAATGAGATATCAACTGAATCTCTGCTAGGCAAACTAAAATCCTATGAGCAGTTGATTAAATCAAGAGAAGCAGCTGAACAGAAATCAACAACTCCAGTGAGAAAAGATCACAGTATAGCTTTCAAAGCATCAGAGGAAAGTGAGACCTCAACATCCAATGACGAACTAATGAGTCTCTTTGCAAAAAGATTTTATAAGATGGCTAGGAAGGACTTCAGAAGAAAATCATCCTGGCAGGATGATAAACCCAAATATGACAAGACACCAACCAAGGAGGTTGTGTGCTTTGGATGTAGAAAGCCTGGACATTACATCTCTGAATGTCCAGAAAGCCAGAAGAAGGAGAAAAGCAGAGAAAAAGACTCAAGGAGAAAACACAGCAGCATACCCTCCTCCAGCAAGTACAAAAAGAAAGACAAAGGCTTTGTTGCTGAAACATGGAGTGATACTGAAGAAGAATCATCCTCTTCCAGCTCAAGTGAAGAAGAGGAAGAAGCAAGATCCAGGGAGGTTTGCCTTATGGCAATTGATGCCTCCAGGAGAAGTTCAGGATCAGAAGGTGAATCTAAAGATGAGGCAGCCTCAGACTCAGAGGCAGATCAGGTGAAGAGCTGTCCAAGGGTGAGTCAGACCTGGTACTTGGACAGTGGTTGCTCCAAGCGTATGATAGGAAGCAAGGGCAATCTATCTAATTACAAGCCCAAGCTAGGACCAATGGTGATCTTCGTGATTCAAATAGTGGCCAGTCTGAAGGATATGAAGCAGTAAAGATTGGAACAGTTACTTTCAAGAGACTAACTTATGTAAGAGGACTCAAACATAACCTAATATCCATAAGCCAATTATGTGATGAAGGTTATCAGGTACACTTTAACTCTACCTCCTGTTCTATCATTAATAATGAAAATAAAACTGTTTTAATTGGAACTAGACAAGGTAACATATATCTAGTAGATTTTATTTCAGCCGAAACTGATGTTTGCTTACTCAATATCACTAGTAACCAAAATGAGTTGTGGCATAAAAGATTAAGTCATGTAAACCTTTAAATTATAGCTAGGTTATCTAAAGACAACCTTGTTAGAGGCATACCTTCTGGCCCCTACAAGAAGGAAAACCTTTGCAGGGCTTGTCAATTAGGCAAGCAAACTAAAACTAGTTTCAAATCTATTAATAAGAGTGATTCACCTAGGATTTTGTATTTGATTCATGTGGACCTATTTGGACCCATTGCAGTACAAAGCCTAGGAGGGAAGTCTTACACTTTAGTGATTGTTGATGACTTCTCTAGATTCAGTTGGGTGGCCTTTCTGAGAACTAAGTTAGATACATTCAATGTACTTATAGATTTTCTTAGGACCGTACAGATTGAGTTCTATACTCATATTGCATTGATCAGAAGTGATCATGGCACAGAGTTTGAGTATCTTCTTATGCATGTGTTCTGTGAGAAGGAAGGTATCAGGCAGTGCTTCTCAGCCCCTAGAACTCCCCAACAAAATGGGGTAGCTGAAAGGAAAAATAGGACACTCATTGAAGCTACAGGTACATTATTGGCAGATGCTTACATGCCTCTATCCTTTTGGGCAGAAGCTGTAAACACTGCTAACAATGTCCTGAATAGAAGCCTTATACATAAGCTGAAAAACAAGACCCCCTATGAATTGCTTAAAGGAAAGAAACCTAAAATCACATATTTTAAAGTTTTTGGTTGTATATGTTATATTCACACAAACAACAAAAGATACATTAGAACATTTGAGGCTAAGGCTGAAGAAGGGATTTTTCTAGGATACTCCCAAGTAAGCAAGGCATATACGGTTTTTAATGAATCCTCTCTTAAAATTGAAGAGTCAGTCCATGTATCTTTTGATGAAGCTAACATGTCATATAAGGAGAAAGAGATTTCTACCAAAAGCTTTTTGTAGGTTCCATAATTGTGTGAGTCTATGGATGGACTAAATCTTACCCAAGAGGTGTCAACCCATCCTTCTCCACAGGTTGCTGAAGACAGTGAGGAAGAAAATCAAGTGGAAGTGGCTGAACTTCCCTCAACAGCTAATAACATTCCTCAAGAAGAATTAATTATAGAAGCTGTTGCTGAACAAACTCCACCAACTGATCTTGTCACACTTAGAGATCACCCAAGATCTCAAGTGATTGGAGACATTTCAGCAGGTGTACAGACAAGGCATCAACTCAACAAAGATTTGATGCATGCCTGTTTTCTCTCTCAAATAGAACCTCTCACCATCCATGAAGCTGAGCAAGATCCCCACTAGATCATTGTAATGCAAGAGCAACTAAATTAATTTGAGAGATGTAAAGTTTGGGATTTGGTTCTAAGACCTCATAACTACCCAGTTATTGGAACTAAATGGGTCTACAGAAATAAGCTGGATGCTCAAGGAAATATTGTGAGAAACAAGACTAGGCTTGTTGCTCAGGGCTACAGGCAAGAGGAAGGAATTGACTATGAACAAACATTTGCCCCTGTTGCAAGGCTAGAGGCCATAAGAATATTCCTTGCCTATGCAGCTCACAGGAGATTCAAAGTTTTCCAAATGGATGTCAAGAGTGAATTTTTGAATGGAGTGCTTCAAGAAGAGGTTTATGTGGAACAACCTCCAGGTTTTATCTCTCTAACTCAACCCTCTTTTGTGTTTAAATTGCATAAAGGTCTCTATGGTTTAAAGCAAGCTCCAAGAGCTTGGTATGAGACCTTAACAAGCTTTCTTTTACAGCATAAATTTACAAGAGGTACCATAGATAAAAATCTTTTCACAAGACGTCATAATGACCAAATCTTGTTAGTACAAATCTATGTGGATGACATCATCTTTGGGTCTACTGATCCCAAATTATGCAAGAGGTTTGCTGACCTCATGCATTCCAAATTTGAGATGAGTAGCATGGGTAAGCTTTCCTACTTCCTTGGTCTACAAGTGAAGCAGCTCCCTGATGGTATCTTCCTCTCCCAAGCTAAGTATGCTAAAGAGCTTATTAAGAAGTTTGAGATGGGTGATGCTTCAGGAATGAAAACACCTATAGCTACCAATGTTGTTGTGGATTCTGATGCAGCAGGGAAACCTGTAGATCAGAAGCTTTATAGGGCAATTGTTGGATCCCTATTATACCTAACAGCTAGCATGCCTGATATCATGTTTTCCAAATGCCTTTGTGCTAGGTTCCAATTGAACCCCAAAGAATCTCACCTTATTTTCTAAAAAAGGATTTTGAGATATATAAAGAGTTGTCCTAATCTAGGGCTCTTGTATCCTGTAGAGTCAGAGTTTGAGTTAACTGAATACTCAGATACTGACTATGCTGGATGTAGAGTGGACAGGAAGAGTACCTCTGGAACTTGACAGTTCCTGGTTATGAGACTTGTCTCCTGGTTTTGTAAAAAGCAAACATTTGTGTCTACATCAACTGCAGAAGCAGAATATATGGCTGCTGGCAGCTGCTGTTCACAAATGTTATGGATACAAAACCAACTCCCAGACTATGCTATCAACTTAAATAATTCAACATTATTTTGTGATAACAATAGTGCTATTGATATAGCACAGAATCCAGTTCACCATAGTAGGACTAAACATATTGATATAAGACATCATTTCATTAGATATAATGTAGACAAAAAGAAAATTAATCTAATCCATATTCCTACTGATTTACAGAGAGCAGACATTTTCACCAAACCCTTGAATGAGAAAAATCATTTGTTCTTTATACATCAACTGGGAATGATCAATGAAGAAGAGCTTAATTAGTTTCTGTCTGCATTCGACGAATTTTCCAGAGCTCGCCGAATGGAGTTCGACGAATTAGGGAAAGTTTGAGAGATGCTCGTCGAACGGAGATCGTCGAATTCTCTGTGTGGAAATAATTTTCGTCCACCGGAGATCGACGAACTTTGCTTCAGAAGATATTTCGTCGAACGGAGTTCGACGAACTGTTTTCATTTCTTCTGGATGAGATCGACGACTTATTTATCTAGAATTTATTTCGTCGACCTCAGTTCGAAGAACTGTTTTCTTTTTCGTGGAACGGAGATTGTCGATTCATATTCTAGAAAACCTTATATCTAGGTTTTCTTCGACCTCCATCCCGCTCTTTCTGTTCCCTTGCACTTGATCGCCATTTTCTCTGTCTTTCTTGCAGGTGATCTCAATGGCGATTCTAGCAGGAGCTCTGGCCGCAATTAAGTTTGATGATGTCTTTGATGTTGACTTCGACTCATTCCAGCACTCAGATCCAATCTTCCTCTATATTCTGAAACTTTTGGAAGAACAGAATCTGAAGAACTTAATGACCACCCGGATAAAGTTGGCAGGAACAGAAATCAGGGAATGGATCTTTACTTCATCCATTTCTGAAGACAATACGATGACAGGATCTATCACCGGTAATGCTGTCTCCATAACCCCCACAGTGTTAACTGAAATTTTTGGTTTGACGAATGACGATGAGGACTTAAAAAATGATTCTGAAGAGTTTACTGTGATGTTAAATCTAATGGGTTATGCTGGTGACAACCCTAACAAACTGTTGAAGAAACATCTGTCTGCGCCATATAAATTCTTGGCATACTTGGTTGGTAAAGTGCTACTCGGCAAACATACAGCACACGACTACATCACCAGACAACAGTTTCTGGTCATGTGTGCCATATTCAACAAGAAGCAAATAGACTGGGCACAACTAATGTTTGACTTGATTAAGAAGAAGAATACCAAGAAGGAAGTATGTTTTGGAAGGATCCTAGGGATTCAGCAGCCTTTTCCTCAATGAAAAGGCTGCTGAATCCCTGGTCTCCCAGACCATATTCATTAATGCCAGTAAAAGGCTCACCTGTGCCTTATTTGGTAGGTGGGAGAGGACAATCACCAAGCCCACTAAGGCTTCTACCTCTTCCACCCCAGCTTCTGAAGGCACCAGGGCTGTTAAAGCCACTCCCACACCTGCTGAGGAGATTCATCCCACTCCACCATCTCTTCCAGCACCCCTTCCAGCAAAACATCTCCCTTCCTCTCCCATTCCTTCTTCAACACCCCAATCACATCAGTCTACACATGTTCCTACTCCACCTCCATCTCCACCACTTGACCTCACTGACATTCTATCTTCCCCTCCTCAAGCAAATCTACATCCAACACCTCCTGCTTCCCCTCATGACACATATATTCCTACACCACCATAGTCTCAACTTCCCCTACATTTATCCTCCATCCCATCTTACATCCTACCCTCAGACACTGTAATACCAGATGCCACCCTTCCATCCTCATCACCATCCACTCCTCACATACATGCTGTTCCACCCTCCATTCCATCACTAGTTGCTCCCTCTTCCACACCAAATGCAACATCCTCTCCCACTTTCTCATTTGATCCCTCTACCATATCCTCTATCCTCACCATCATTACCCCCCCCCCTTCTGAAATCTCTTATAGCAGAGGCCATTACACCTCTTGCTACCACCATTCAATCTTTATCATCCCAAATCTCTGCTTTTACAGCTGCCCCCTCCTCAGTCAAGGGTCTGGCCTCAGTCCCCACTAAAACCAGGCAGGGGGAGATGACTGATGCTGAAGTAGCAGCAACAGCTTCAGATACTTCAGCACCAGCACCAGTAGAGACTTCAGCTCCAGCAGATACTGCAGATACTCCAGTCCCCACAGAAGTATATCCAGATTGTATAGATAGAGATTCAATTGATTTACTTGATTTTATCAATACTGATATGGACATTGATGAAACTGCTGGTGATTTTATCCTCAATCCCATAGTTAATTTACAAGTATTGCTGAAAAGTTTTGACACTGTACATATGCAGTATCTTCTAGGTGAACTTACTAAGCCACAGTTGGTTATTGTACCTTATACTCCTCCTATCAGTCCAGTAGTTGCTAAGCAACTCTATAACAGTTTTGACATTCCAGTTTTTGCTCCAACCTCTGCAGCTATTCCATTCTCTCCAGAAGCTGTCTCAGCACCAATTTTTGTTATGGATGATTCCCCTATGCTTGATCTGGATGAGTTAATCTTGGCTAATATTGAAGAAGAAAATAAGGTAGCAGCTGAAAGCTCTGTCCCAATTACTTCTGATGCTTGTACAGTCTCTTCTTCACCTACTGCTGAAACTCCAGTTTTTGAAACTTCTGTTTCTGCTATAGAAAAGGCTGTCATTGATGCTAAAGCCTTGAAATCAATGGATGCTTTATATGATAACCTTCAGGGTTCTGGCAGTGAAGATGATGAATATGATTCAGATGAAGAAGCTGCCAAGAAAAAGAAGCAAATGTTGTCAAAGAAAAGGAAGGCTCCTCCTCCTCCTGCTCAAAGAAAAGGAGCAAATGTTACTCCTTATAAGGGAATGCCTGCTTGGATGTGGCTGTCCAAGAACCAGCAAAAGGAGAAAAAAAGAAGTAGGAGATACTCTCCTCCACCAGTCCATAGATACAGAAAAGATCCACCTCCTCCACCTCGCCCAGCAGCTGGTGCCACTGGCTCTAGCTCTTAGAGATCTGCCCCTATGCAAACTTATCAGAGACATCAAGGGAGATTCTCTGGAAGCAGTCAGCAAAGACATCATTTTTCAAGAAATCAACAACAACAACATCAATAGCTTCAGCAGCAACAACAACATATCTCTGAAGATCAAAAGGCTAAGAATCCTGAAAGGCCATATTCTCCTCCTATTCCTTTTGAGGATCTTGAAACAGCCAACACTGCTAAAATGTCCAGGTTTCAGGAACTTATTGGTCTGTCCCTGATTAATAAAGCTAAATCTGAAGGTAAAGACATATCAGGTTATACAATTATGTCAAAATACAGGAAGGAAGAACTAAAAAGATTTGATAAAGCCAACAAACTGTTTAATGTTGATGATTACATGAAGCTCCATCCTGACGTAGTTGTCCCCAGAGCTACATCACTGAAGATTATTATGGCAGCTGACATGACAATGACACAGGCACAGACTTTAGATCCAAATAGAGAAATTATCTTTAAAAAGCCAGGAGAGAAGACAAAAGAAGACAAGTCCACGTAGAAGAAGCATAAGAAGTAATCTTTACTTTGTTTCAATTTCTTTCTGCATTTGCTTTCAAACTATGTTATTTGTTTAAACAAAGCCTATGTATATATGCTGCATGTGTTAGTAATTTTTTGCCAGATATATTTATTCTCTTGCTTTGTTTATCTGTTTGTTTATGTTTTAAGTCTATTAGTGACCTCACCCAAATAGGGGGAGATTGTTGGATCCCAAGTTGATTTGGGCTAGGTTCACAAACATAGGATGTGACCCAACATGTATAGCCAGGGTCCAATTTGTGTTCTAGAGTTTAGGCCAAGTCCTTAGAGTCAATATCAGATGGACCAGCTATCAACAAGACCATCAGAGACCCAAGAATTAGAAGATTTCAAGACTAAGTAAAATGAGTTCGACGTTCGTCAAACTCAGTTTGACGAAAGGTGTTCTCAGCTCGACGATCTTGAGATATTTCTCTGTGTTGAGGTCGACGATCTACACTCTCTGTTCGACGAAACTTAGGATACTTCAACAAACTAAAGTCAGGGTAACTCCAGATTTTTCTAAGTCCAACTTCAGGCTTTGGTCGACGAACAAGATTCTGAGTTCGACGAACTTGGACCTCAAATTCTCAACTTCTCAGGTCGACGAACTCAGTACTCTACTCGACGAATTCTGTAATCCGAGGATCTGTGTCGACGCATAGGGTATGTGTCGACACCAGAAGTTTCATATCGACACAGAATATCAGTCAACACAGAATATTTTGACTAAGTCCAGAACTATTCCTTGATCGACGATTTCTTCTCTACGAATTGAATCCTTCTCAGTCAAAGACTTCTCGGATTCTAAGTCCACAATCATTCTTCGGTCGATGAATTTGGATCTCAGTTCGACGAATGATGATTGTCAGCTCGACGAATGAAGATTGTCAGTTCGACGAATATTGCAGCAGAATTGACAAGTTTCCCTTGAAGACTAATTGCTATTGTCTGGTCCACGAACTCATCAGCTCAGCTCGACGAACTGTGAACTCAGCTCGACGATTTGTGTTCTTCGTTCAACGATTAAAGACTTGGTCTTCTCCAGTTTTTTGTCCTTTTTCTTAACGATGATTCCTGAGTAATTAATGCTCAATCTTCTTGGAATGTTACCGTTAGAACGAGCATTGATCATGGATTATTACATGCCGTTTTTCCACGGGACAGTTAGGGAATTCATTCATTGTCGCTCGCTTCCCAGGCCGACTGCATTTACTGCTCAAGGTTTCATATTTCGAATGTTCTTCAGTCAGTAAAAAGTAGAAAAGAAAAGATCAAGTAGCACCACACACAGACAGAGATCACATTCAAGAAGTTTTACAGAAATCATAGTTTCATACATTGCTAGCAGCCTAGGCCAGAGAACATCTTCAAGAAGAAGAAAAAGAACATACAATCCCTATCAAGAGTCTTCTTCTCTCAACCCTACAGGACAACTTCAGAAGGATAACAAAAACTCTATCTGTCAAAGAAGTTCCTGAAGCAATCTCTGGTCAAGGCAATCAAGTCTGTGAAGACCTGTCACCCTGAAGCAATGCTCCAGATTTCCTGATCCATTCAAGATTTCAGGGGGAGCAATCTGCTGAAATCAATCCACAAGTCTTCTCAGTTGTTATTGATAAAGAGAAGACACCATCACCCTTTTTTCATTCTCTATACAGGGTTTTAAGTCCCTTCAAAATTATTCCGGGTTGCAAGTCTCCTACCAAAAGACTTGAGGTTTTGGTTTTTGAGCACCTGAACAAAAGCTCATTGGTGCCAGGCACCTGATCAAAAACCTGAGTGGATTCCTACCAGGGTGGTAGAAGAGTGGATGTACCCAGATTAGGGAACCACTATAATTTCTTGTGTCGTCTGGTTGCCCTCTTTCTTTTGTTTTGGCTGTGTTCTGTGATTTGCTAGGTTGCTTTACTTGTTACTTTATTTCCTAACATGTTCACCTAGGATTACAACAAAAGTTGTAAAAAGTTTGTAGAGAGCATAATACTCTATTCACCCCCCCCCCCACCCCCTCTACAGTATTTCAGATCTAACCTTCACTTTCAGGGTTTATCCTTGGTACCGTGACTTAGGCTCTACGTATGTAGGCCTGGTAAAATTACCGTAAGATGAATTAAAATCAAAATCGTTTATTGGGAAGATGACCTGCTTAAACGAAGTTTGATATAGAGGGGCCTTCCCCTTCTAATTGACTAAAGCTTTCTTAGCAGCCTTATTTCCTCTTTGAGCTTTATTCCTCCTAGAGGATTTTCTAGGAGAAGCCTCATGTCCTAAGACAGCTCCTTTATCCTGAGCAGAGAATTCAGCAACAAATGGAAGGACAGTCTTGGGCTTGGAGAAACTTTCAACAAGTTTCTTTTCAGCGGCATGCTGTTCTTCCAACTTCTTGATGATTTTCTCTTTCAGGTTGAGGTGCTCGAGAGTTTGTTGTATTCTTCGATCGCGACATCGAATTCCTTTCTGAGCGAGTCCATCCTTGTGACTTCCTCCCTCAGAGTGATCTCCTTAGCCTTAAGGGATTTTATTTCCTTGGATTTAGTTTTAACAACTTTTATATATCGGTCATAGACCTTGATTAGCTCTTTATATTGACCCATGAGTTCTTATTCAACATCAGAGGACAGTCCTCATGGTCATCGTCAGGAACATCAGACTCTGAAAGAATAGTGTTGTGTCTATTTTTCCCAATGTCCCAGATTTATAAGAAGTCAAACTGTTTAATGACAAACACACACAGTTTTATTTGATGTGTGGTTAGGTTGTTGCATGTAGGTTGTCCTTGATTGAACGGTTGAACAAAAAGAGTAAGCTGGAAGTATGATAATTTAACTAAGGTAAAAGCATTGAAATCACTGAGACAACTGAGACAGTTGAGAAGAAAGTCTCAGCATAACCGCTGAGACAGCTGAGAAGCTCAATGCAAAGCATTGAGAGAAGTGTTGGTCTCAACAAAATTGCTAAGACAGGAGATAGTCTAAACTATGAAGAAGGAAGCATTGAGATAGTTGAGAAGAAACCGCTGAGACAGGAGATAGTCTCAACTGTGAAGAAAAAACCACTGAGACAGCTGAGAAGAAACCACTGAGATAGTAGATAGTCTCAACTGTGAATGAGAAACCGCTGAGACAGTTGAGTAGGAACCCTGAGACAAAGCCATCTGAAATTCTCTAAGTCCAGAAGCGTTGAGTGAAGCAGGTTCACTCAACGCTTCTAATGAAGAGCCAAGTCAGCGTGCATTGAGTGACTTAACATCACTCAACGCTTAATGAGTTCTGGAATTTTATAAGTCAAGAAAGTGATGAATACTACTGACGTTACCAGAAGTCAACAAGTCAAAGTATTTTGTGTCATTGCCAGAAAATTACAGCTGCAACAGATGACCACTACTGACGTCACCTAAAGTCAAAAAAGTCAAAGTAGTTCATACTGTTGCGGGAAACATGCAATAGCACCGGAAGTTACTATTTTGTCTTCTTCTTAGGGAGGTGGCGCTCACCATCCTTGGCTAGGCCCACACTCAAATTGTGTCATTGATTCAAATCAATAGATATAAAAAGCAGAGAGAAAAGTGGATTAGGGTTATGAAGAAAATACGAAAAATAGAGGCGGCTGGACTTCATCTTCTACGACTAGCTTGAAAGCCAAGTCCAGCAGTACAAGCCAGCAAGGAAGAGAAAGATAGCTGAAGCTTTTCCATTTCAGCAAGTTTGTTCTTTGTAGAACAAAGTAGATGATTCATCTAATCAGCAAGGAAAGATAGTTGTCTGGTGGGCAGCCAGCCTTCAACAGCAGATAGTTGTTCTTCAGTACACTAGAGAAGCAGTTAGCTGTAGGAGACGACTAATTCCTTCTACAGCAAGAGGGCTGGACTGATAACTGTTCAGTCCAGCAAGGTAGACTAAGAGTTTATCTCTAAGTAAGTGATATAAATTTATTTCAACTTCTTGATTAAATTCATGTAGGATTCAGGTTGTCTGAATCTGAGCTGTAGGGCCTTTTGTGCCTGAGTTGTAGGTGACTAATTAGACACTGAGATAGGTTCCCTGTGTAACGACTCCATCCGTTCACAGGTATATACTAGAAGGTCCGACCAGGGCCCCACAACATATATCATAAAACCGGCGGCGATGTCACGGAGTGATACCAGAGTTGTGCATCCTAACTCATTGCATTCTAGCGAAAGCCTATTACACGAAGCTGAACTCACACACATGAATATACACCATATAAAAGCTCCACAATTATATAAAACAGGAATGTCCAAATACAACGTCAGTTAGTCTTATGGCCTTACAAGGCTTTACACAATAGTGGCCTCAAACATTGGCGCGCAAGCCGACCACGTATAAACAAACAAAGCATTTTCAGTTTAGCCTTTAAGGGCTAGAGGCGGTAGCAGCAACAGCAGCAGCAGGGACTTCAGCCTTTATGTGTCTCGCATGGATCTCCAGCACCTGCACAGGAACAGCCCACCCAACGGTGGCAAACAAGGCAACGGTCAGCATTCAGCTGACCAATTTTATAACGACCTCACCCCTTTCCCGGGGCAGTGGTATTCCTTCCTTGTAGGCATAGAATTTCACATACAGATATATATCTTCATACATTGTGCTCTCATGCACATACATTCCATCACAACCGTCAGCCACGTGACTCGACGGTCCGTGCACTCAGGGCACATTCTTAGTGTACCGGCGAACCTGGGTCCCACCACCGTATCAGGGTCGCAACCCAATGGTAAAATTAAGCATTTTGCTCCATGGCGTGCAACCGGAGACTTTAGTCTTAATGCACCGGGATTGGCCTGTAGTCCCCCATTGTGTCATGGCACGCAGGCCTAAGACTCTTGCTATGCGCTCCAACAGACCGCACTTTCAGGTCTCACATCGGACGGACATAGCGCAGGTCGGATCATCCACCCCCCGTTGCTCAAGTCGCCTTGCCATCACCGAGTACGGCGTACTTGCGGCTACATAATAGGCGTGGGTCGGTTTCACCTTGTATGTTTCCTTTAGGTGAACTCATCAGTTCACACATAACCAGCCCATTCTCACGGAACTGGCTTCACATTCATCGGTTACCTAGGAGCCACGCCTCACGTTAGTGACAGAACTCAATTCTCATTCCTAGGCTTAACCGTACATCATAACATCCACTTTGGGTATTTTCCTGCATTGCCAAGCCAGTACTTCCTACTACTCCCCTTCATAGGCACAACCCACCAAGAATTCCAACCATCAAGGGTATTTCATGGCTTACCATGCCAGTACTTCTTGCTACTCACCTTTACAGGTACTACCAAACAGCACAAGCATTACAAAGGGTATTTTCCTGGACTACCACTCTAGTACTTCCTACTACTGCCCTTCGCAGGTCTAACCTGTCGACTCCTTCACTACTCGTTATCACGGAGTCTTCTCCGGTGCGTAAATGAAACATCACCAATCCATACCAATCTATCCAGATGGGCTTCACACGACATGCCTATTCCATACTCCATTTCTTGATCTCTATGCCAAATGATTGGGGATTACATGAATCAACACAACAGACTCCCATAACATGCCACCCTCTGGTGGGGGAATCATATGCACATGCCAAAAAGGAAGCCTTCACATGTCTAGGAGGAAAAGTCGTTACCCTTGAAGACCTCTACGGCACCATGAGCTCCTAGCTGGCTGGAAAGAACCACAACGACTTTTCATCCACAACGCTGGCATCGGATCTCTAGCCGGAACTCCGCAGCACCACCGGTGGCCGGCTCTCCTTCCTCCTCCTCCTTCTTCCTCCCTCTATCTCTAAGTTTTAGAAAGATGAAGGTCATAGATAAAATGAGCTTTTCCAACTCATTTCCCAGCCTTAAGGACACAGGGAGGAAGCTCAGTCATTGGATCCTAGCTGAGAAAAGGAACGGTCACAATTTTGCCACAAACTCATATTTTTTGCCTGACACGGCTTGTGACACGCCCGTGTCCCAGGCCGTGTACCTCAAGCGGTGCTCAACCGAATTATCCAGTCCAGTACACACCCATGTGACACGCCCATGTCATGGGCCGTGTCACCTGACACGCCTTCCGACATGCCCGTGTCTGGGGCCGTATACATCAGGCTACACAAAATCGAGATCAACCCGATCAGGACACGGTCAGTGACACGCCCATGACATAGGCCCTGTATCCTAAGACACAGCCGTGTCTTGCCCGTGTTCACTAGGCCTCAATGCCTTTGGCACATCCCGCAAAGGATACGACCTGTGACATGCTTGTGTCCCAGACTGTGTGCCCATACACTGTACCAGACACGCCCAGGCTCAATTTCATCGAGCTGAAATTCGTCGACCCACAGAGGACACGGCCTCTGACACGCCCGTGTTAGAGGGCGTGTGCCCTCATTCTCTGTCAAACGGATTTTCGTCAAACGCTCGCCGACTGCTCACCCGAGCAGGACATACACTGAGACACGCACATGTCCTAGGCCGTGTCACCAAATTTTCCCAACTCTGGAATTTAGGGTGTTACAACCCTCCTCTCCTGACAAAAAATTCGTCCCCGAAGTTTGCAGAAAGTACAGAACTCAATTAGAAGGATTTTATTCCACAAACGTTCATTACAATGCGATATACACCGCATAACATTTACATAAAGAGCTCGGGAAACTCAGCTCGCATGGTCTGCTCTCGCTCCCATGTTATCTCCTCAAGACAAAAGTTGTCCCACCTGACTTTGACCATCCCGATTGTCTTGTTCCGCAACTGTTTTTGCGACACGATCTTCGATCCGAATGGGCTTAACCTTCGTCGTTAGCCCATACTCCACCGACACACAATCAGTCTTGATCACTTGAGCTGGATCTTTGACGGCTTTCCGAAGCACCGAGATGTGAAACACATTATGTAATCCTCCCAACTCTGCCGAAAGAGCTAGCCGATATGCAGCTTCCATAACTCGCTCGACCACTTCTAACGGACCAAGATATCTCGGACTCAACTTTTTCAGTCACCGAATCAGGGATACGCCTTTGAAGGGTTTGATCTTCAGATAGAACCATTCGCCTACCGCAAAATCCATGTTTCGGTGCTTGGCGTTGTAATATTTCTCTAGACGATCCTGGGATATCAGTAGCCGCTCTCGGATAGTGTGTATTGTCGAGTTCGCTTCCTCTACTTTGTTATGCTTATACACTTTGGATTCACCTGCTTCTTCCCATGGAAATGGTGTACGACACTTCCGACCATACAAAGCTTTAATCGGTGCCATACTGATGCTCGCTTGGTAGCTATTATTGTAGGCAAACACCACCAAGTAGAGATGATCTTTCCATCTGTTCCCAAAGTCCAGGGCGCACATTCGGAGCATATCCTCCATGGTTCTGTTGGTTCTCTCAGTCTGGCCATCCGTTTGGCGATGAAAGGCCGTACTGAACATCAACTTCGTGCCCAATATCTGATGGACCAACCTCCAGTCATTTGATGTGAACAGCCCATCACGATCACTTACTATGCTCTTAGGAACACCGTGTAGCCGTACAGTCTGTGCCAAACTTTCCACAGAATCATCTCGTTTATTTGGAAGGAAGTGCGCCACTTTTGTCAGCCGGTCTACAATCACCCAGATTGAATCATTCCCGCACTGATATCTCGGCAACCCGTGCATGAAATCGAAAGAAATATCATCGAACTTCCATTCCGGAATCGACAATGACTTCAAGAAACCAGCCGGCTTCTGGCATTCCGCCTTCACCAAAGCACAAGTCTGGCATTTGGATACGTAATGAGCGACATCTTTCTTCAGTCCTGGCCACCAGAACAGTTTTTTCATATCCCTGAACATCTTTGTGCTCCCGGGGTGAATTGAGTACTTCGTATAGTGAGCTTTGTACATCAACTCTTCCCTCAATTTGCCCAAATTCGGGACGCACAAATGGCCATCTTTCCGCAAAAGGCCGTCATTCAAGGAGAATTTGCCCTCTGGCCCGTCCTTGGCATAGCATTGGAGACTCTCATCCAGCTCCGTTGCTCGTCGAACTCTGTCTGCAAGGTCACACTGCACCTCCGTCCAGTTCAAACATGCATCAGCTGTAGCATTCTTGTCAACACAAGAAATCTCTAACGCTTCCAACTCCTGGATTAGACGTTCATCATGCCTATGCAACCAGCTTGCCCTTGCTGGAGCTCTCCGACTCAAGGCATCCGCGACCTCATTTCCCCTTTTTGGGAGTATAATTAATCGCAAAGGTGTAGTCCCCAAGGAACTCCAAGCACCTTCGTTGTGGCATATTCAGGTCCTTCTGCTCCAATAAATACTTTAGGCTCTTGTGGTCTGTATAGATTTCCACTTTTACGCCATACAGATAATGCCTCCACAGCTTCAATTCAAAGATAACCGCCGCCAACTCTAGGTCGTGGACGGGATAATTTCTCTCGTGCACCATCAACTGGTGAGAGCCATAATCAATCACTTTCTCATTTTGCAGAAGAACGCATCCTAAGCCGCTCCCTGAAGCATCGCTGTAAATTTCAAATCCATCAGTACCACATGGCGATGTCAACACAGGCATCATGGTCAACCGACACTTCAGCTCTTCAAAAGCTCGTGCACACTCCAACATCCAAACGAACTTCTGACCCTTTCTTGTCAGTGTAGTTAGAGGCAAAGCGATCCGTGAGAAGTTTTCCACAAACCGTCTATAGTAGCCTTCTAGTCCAAGGAAGCTCCTGACTTCGGCCACCGAAGACAACACTGGCCACTCCTGTATGACCCTTATCTTTGTCGGAACAACTGTTATGCCCTCTCCGCTTACCACATGGCCCAGAAAAGCCACCGATGATAGCAAAAACTCGAACTTCGAGAACTTGGCATAGAGCTTATTCTTCCTCAAAGTATGCAACACCAACCGCAAGTGGTTTTCGTGATCAGCATCAGATTTCAAGTACACCAGGATATCATCAATGAACACAATCACGAATAGATCCAAGTACTCTCGGAATATTTGGTGCATCAAGTCTATAAACACCGAGGGCGCATTGCACAGCCCAAACGACATGATCGCGAACTCATAATGCCCGTAACGTATTCTGAATACGGTTTTGGGAATATCTTCTTCTCGTATCCTCAACTGGAAATAACCAGACTTCAAATCCAAGTTGGAGTAGACGGTTGATCCCACCAGCTGATCGAACAACTGATCAATCTGGGGAATCAGATATCTATTCTTCTCGGTCAGCTTGTTCAGTTCGCGGTAATCAATAAATAACCGCAATCCGCCATCTTTCTTCTTCACAAACAGAACAGGCGCACTCCAAGGTGACATGGTTGGGTGTATATAACCCTACTCTAACAACTCTTGCAGTTGGACTTTCAACTCTGCCATTTCCTTTGGCGCGACGCGATTTGGCGAGCGGGCCCAGGTTTCGCACCTGGCACAAACTCGATCGCGAAGTCAATCTCTCGCTGGGGTGGTAGCCCAGGGACAGCCTTGGGAAACACATCTGCAAAATCCGATACCATCGGAACATCTCATACACCGGCCTTTGGATCAACAGCGTGAATCAGCACGAAGTAGCACTCTGCGCCCTTCCGAATAGCCTTGACTACTTGGAGTGCAGACATCAACATCCCGCTCACTACTCGCATACCCGTGAACTTCGTCTCCTGCTCGGTATTCTAGCACAGTGTGATTTCTTTGGCATTACAATCAATCAAGGCATGCTGCTCCGCGAGCCAATCCATACCAAAGATCACGTCGAATTCCGATATCGGCAATATATATGCAGTCAAACAGAAATCCCGACTTCCTATTTGAACCGCCACATCGCAAGCCCGATCCGCGAGCATCAAACTACCATTCGGCAACACCGCCCAGATGCTATCTATCTTCACATGACTAGGTATCCCAAGCCGCACTGTGAAAGCTTTAGACATAAACGAATGCGAAGCACCCGTATCAAATAGTGATCGCGCCAGCGTGTTCCGAATCATCACAAATCCTATAACAATCATGTCACACACACAAGCCGCATACAAATAGAAAATCAACAAAGCATGCGATAAGCAAAGTAATACAATAATGTAACTCATAACTGTGATGACGTCACTCTGCTTAATGGCCTCCGACAGGACCAGATTGTAGAATTGGGGCTGTGCCTGCGAGGCAGAGGACTCCACCACTGCTTTTCCTTTCTCAGCATAGGACGCTCCCGCCTTCTTCTCACCCTTTGGCGGTACCATCCGACAATCACGGGCTATATGCCCCACTTTTCCACATGTAAAGCACGTATGAGTTTTCGGCCTTGAAGAGGCTCCCAACATTGCACCCGATGCAACAGTAGAAGGATCTTGTCCAGTCGCCTTGGACCTCTTGCCCCAATTCTTCTTATAATATGATTTCCCAGGTCGGGGTTCCTTGAACTCCGACTTTTTCACAGCCAAAGCCCTCTTCCTTGCACCCTTTACATATCCTTTTCTAGCGTGCACGCTGTAATGCCCCGGAAATCATTTTTGAGCTGATCGCGTCCAAAAGAAAATTTGGTGCCTGTATAGGGGTACACAGCCTAGGACACGGGCGTGTACAAGGCCGTGTCTTTCCTTGTGTGTTGGTCGGTTGTATCCAGAGAAGGACAAGACAGGAAACACGGGTTGTGCACAGTTTTGACACGGGCGTGTCAGGGGTGACACGGGCGTGTTCATACCCGTGTCCCCACCCGTGTTCAGAAGGGTCGTGTCAGTTGGCATGGCGGTTATATGTGACATGCCCCCGGTCATGGGCGTGTCGAGGACACGACACGGGCGTGTCAGATTGAGACAAGGTCATGTCTTAGCCCATGTGAGTTTCTATGTTCGACGATTGTACCTGGATCGAGGCACACGGCGTGGGACATGGCCGTATGCAAGGCCGTGTTCGGCCCAGGTTTGAGGATTTTTGAGCGGATCTAAGCCGTTTGATTTCTTTAATTAAGATCTGACGGCCCAGATGAGTCCCTGCTCTGTTAAGGTCGGAAATAGAGGATCAATTCCTCATTTCTCTCTTAAGCAATCTCTTTCAAGGAGTTAGAGAGAGGATGAAGAAGGAGGAGGATTCCGGCCACCGGCGGAGCATCAGAGCACCGTTTAGAGAACCAAGAGCGGATTCATGGAGGAATTTCCGTTGCGAAGACTTCTATCCGGATAGTTCTCCATGGCGCAAAAGCGTACTACAAGGGTAACGATTCTCTACTTGTGCATGTGAAGCTCTCTTCCTTTTGCATAGGGAGACCCACTCCCGCGAGTGTGCGGCGAGTGTGCACTGTTCCCTAGGGTTGACGTGAATAGTTCCCCTTGTGTTGCATATAGAGTCCGGAATCAAAGTACGGACATAGGCATTTTGTGTGAAGCCTACCCGGACATGTTGCTCTGGATCGGTGATGTTGCATTTGTTATGGTTTGCCGGAGAAGACTCCGTGCTTTGGGTTTTCGGGTTTCTACGTGGTAGATTGCAGCAGGGATCCTTGGGGATTAACTCCAAGGCACACCCGGAAAACTGAGCGGAGTCGTTGTTCTACTAACTTAACAGTCAGGGAACCGGCCTTGAACATAACTGGTTTATGTGAATGTTTGGAATGACAGGATTCGAGAGAAGCTTGGCTCATGCGTATGTCTTAATGTGAACTACGCGGTGTTAACAACGGGCAAGTGGAATCGGACCTGGGCTATGTGGTTCGTTGCGAGAGACCCGAAAAGGGGACTGGCCGTTGGCATAGTCAGGAGGCTTAGACGGTGGTCAGAAAGGATATATGCTCACTACGTTGCCATCATAAGGGTGGTGCTGAAGACGCTGAAGTGTCAGGATTCGCTGATAATGTGCCCTGAGTGTACGAGGTGTTTGGCTGTGGGAGCCCACACCTGTGGTGTAGTATGCTTGTTCTATATTGTTTTTTGGGCTAATGAATTGCAGGGAAGGAGCACCACCGTCCCTAGTTAGGGGCGGGGTCGTTATAATTTGGTCGGATTTGGCTGACTGTTGCTTTGTTTGCCACCGTGTGGTGGAACGTTTCTTGCAGGTGCTGCGGAGTCCAGTACAAAATACCAGTCTGGAGCCAATGTTGCTGTGCTGTCCCTAGAAGGCCAAAGCAAATAGTTGTTCTTTATTTTGTCATGTGTGGCCGGCCTATGAGCCGATGTATGGAAAACATTTTATTGCTTAGTGAACTCTTGTAAAGACTTAAGGCCAAGTTTCTTTCAGTGTATTTGTATTTCATTCTAGTTGTAGTGGTTGTGGGCATTCATGATTATTGGATTACTATTATGGGTTCTTTCAACTGTTTAAAAGCTTCTGCTAGAATGCTCTGTGTTAGGACGAGTAGTCTTAATTGGATAGTTTGGTTATTCATACGTAACCCTTCCGACTGTCCGTGGTATATGGCGTCGGGTTCCAGCTGGAACTTCTGTTATATGCCATACGACAGATGGGGGTGTTATAATTTGGTATCAGACTTCTGGTTATGGTCAGGATTAAATGAATTCGTGGGTGAATTTTTTAAGGGGTGGTGAGCACATGTGTGCGTCATCGTTATAACATCAAAAAGAACCCATGAATATCCACTTAGGAATGAAAAATACACTTGTTTTGTGGAACCTGAGTGTTCCAATGATTGCTTTTAGCAATCTGTTTGTCATCTAATCATTGGTCTTTGCTATTATAGGCAGCTAGGAGCGGTGTTGGTCAGTTTGAGTGTCCGCAATCGGCGGAAAGTAGTGCACCGAGGGACGTGCCTACAACACCTCCTTCAGCGAAAACCATCAGGTTGGTGGCTGAAGCAGTCTTTGAGATGATAAATGCCCAACCTGTAGGGCAATTGCACCACGCACCACCTGTTGTTGAGCAAGAACCGGTTAGGTCGGCAGAGCCGAGAGTGGTGGAGCGCGCGACAGTGGATCAGGTAGAGCCGAGGAGAGCTATAGAGAGACAGCTCAAGCATTTAATGGGCTTTAATCCTCTGAGATTCGATGGGGTTGGAACGGCAGCTCAAGCTGAGGATTGGCTCTCAACGATAAAGACGGTCTTGACGACCACGTTAACTGAGGAGTGGCCACCATAGCAACCTTCCTTTTGGATGGTGAGGCGAGGCTGTGGTGGGATGAGTTGGAGTTTCATCTCTTAGTGGGAAGGCAGCTTGCTGATGTGCCTATGGAGGAATCTCAAGATTGTTCTTGGACAGATATTTACCCTCTGCTCAGAATCTTGAGATGGAGAATCAGTATCTTGGGTTGACTCAGGGAGCCAGAATCGTGGACGAGTATCTCCACGAGTTTACACGGTTTGGTCAATTCGGCCCGGTCAATGGAAAAGGTTGTGAAGAAAGTGCAAGAGAAGAAGGACCCAGGGGAAAAGAAGGCAGAGTTCAAAGTGCCAAATGCAAAGTCAGGATTCCGCAGATGGAACAAGAAGCAGAGGACTTCGAACTCAGCCTCTTCATCTGGTACGTCGGGGGAAACTACAAGTCGAGTTCCAGGAGCTTGTTACAACTGTGGGAAGACGGGGCACTTTGCTCGTGAGTGTTGGAGCGGACGTGCAAAGTCCGAGAGGTAGCATGGAGCGACCTATGAAGAGAAAGGGAAGGCGGTGGAGTCAACCGACTCCCATCATGCTCCAGCCCAGCCTAGAGTTTATAATCTTGGTCTGCAAGTGTCCATAAAGCAAGCTGACGTGGTGACAGGTATGAGTTAAATTTTAGCAGTTTAACTTTATGTAGTTGTTACCTCTTTTTATATGTTAGCTTGTTATTCTTGGTGCTAGGCTTCGTGTTGATTTTCGATTGTCCGGCGAGATCCCTGTTTGATACGGGGGCTTCACATTCCTTCTTGTCCGAAAGATTTGTGTCACACATCGGGGTCCGTTCCTCGATGGCAAAAGATAGGTTGGATGTGTTGTTGCCCAATGGGTTATCAATGCACGCGGATAAGATCTGTGTGGTAAAGATGCGGATTGGGGACCAGAGCTTGTTTTGCGAGCGTTGGTTCTATCTTTAGTGGAGTTCGATGTAATCTTTGGTATGGACTGGATCTCGGAGCAGCAAGATTACATCGATTGCAACCGAAAGGAGGTTAAGTTGGGGCTGCATACTGAACGGGAGACTATGTTTGTGGGCATGAAGGTGTTGGGTAATGTTTTGATGTCGGCCCTTCAAGTGATCAAGGAAGTTCGGTCTGGTGCAGAGCTGTTTGTCACCTTAGTACAGGCTTCAACGCGTAGGCCAAGTCTGGACAGTATCCCAGTTGTGTCCGAGTATCCTGATGTCTTCCCAGATGATCTCCCAGGAGCCCCTCCTTAGCGGGAGATTGATTTTACTATTGAGCTGGTACCGGGTGCCAAACCGGTGTCACGCTCTCTGTATCGGATAGCGCCACGAGAGATGGTTTTTAACCCCTCAGTCTGCAGCATACTGCAAGATGCCAAGCCCCCCTTTCGATAGGTGCGGACTCCATTAGGCAGTCCGCCCAGTCCGACAAAGCAGCGGTGTTCAGCCACCAAGGATGGTTCCCAGTGGAGGATTCAAGGATCTGTTCGTGCAGTCCGCCATACCTTGGGATCTCCGGATTCTCTACTACGGCGGACTCAGTATTGCGTCCGCCCAGGCCGCCGTCCTCTAGCATGGTCGCTCCTAGCAGCAGCAGATGGAAGCTTCAGCCCGCAAGCCCAGTCCGCCCCTTCTGCGCGGACTGGCATGTTCTTTCTTTTTGCTTCCCGTCACCGCTGCCCGGTTCTCCTGTACCCCGGGCAGTCGGTTATTTTAGCCCTGCCCGTTTGGGCAGTCCCCCCATCCTATAAATAGGGGGGAGGTGGTGCACCCAGGTCACGCTGACTCGGAACTAGGAGCCTGCTTGTTAAAGGCTGCGGACTTGAATCTTGTGCCTTGCGGACTCATCCTTGCTCTGCTCTTGTCAACCTTTTTCCTTCACTTGTAACCAAATCTTTCTTCAATCAAGGAAAAGCCCTTCGCAAGAGAGGCATTCAGGCCGCGACGGGCGAAGTCTGTTGTTGCCGTGGCTCACGGCCCTGCTGTTCTTCCTACTCTCATCCGCTTAGTAGATTACTACTCGTGGACTCTCTATTCCCCGGTGCTCGAACCGTTAGTTGGTGGTGCTCGACCCCCCCCCCCCCCTTTGTGTTTTCGTGCATCAATAGTTAACACGCGGCCTTCAGATTCGAGTAGTGTTTTGAATTCAGCGGACAGAAATGTCAGACCGCAGAGCCCGCTCCTCAGACCGCTCCAGTTATTCAGAGGACTCTCTTTGGTATGCAATTGAGCAAGCTCTCCTTGAGGCCGAGCAGTCCCGTCGACAGACTGACCAGCATCTCGACGCGAACAGCATAGCCCTGCTCGCGCTAGCCCAGCAACTTGCTCCTCAGGCCGCAGTAGAACTAGCAGACTCGCCAGTCTGCCAGACTCCAGCTCGCCGAACTCCGCTTCGGTAGTCGCCAGCCACTCCTCGGATCCTGCTCAGTCCACCACCCCTCTGCGCCCTCAGGAGGAGCAGTTTGCTTTTAGTAATTTCTTGAGAGAAGCTACCAGGGGCACTCCTGCCCGCCAGCTTCATTTTGCTGACCGCCAGTCCACCGAGCCCGTGGACTCCCAGGCTTCAGTGCGCCCCTTCTACCCTGCTGAGTTCGAGACCCTGTCTCCCTTCGTTTTTCGAATCCGATGGGAAGCGGCTCCGAACAACTTCAGGGAGCCTCGCATCCCATTCTATTCTGGGGGACTAATCCAGTCTCCCACCTCCAAGCGTTTGAAGGGGCAGTTGCTTTGAGATGCGTCTCAGACACCATCAAGTGTAAACTCCCGGTTACCACTCTCGAAGGACAGGCGAGAGAGTGGTTCTATGAGCTGCCTTCGGGCACAATCTCTTCTTTCGCAGAGCTTCGCAGCTAGTTGTTGCTGAGGTTTGCTACCTCAAGAAAGAGGAAGAATGAGCCAGCTGCCCTCTTTGAAATCAAGCAAAGGGACAATGAATCTGTGGTGCGATTCGTTGATCGCTTTCAAAGAGAGATCCAACGGGTAAGGAATGTGAACCCCGATTATTACAAGGTTGCCTTGATCCATGGCCTCCGGGAAGGCCCCCTGAAGTTTAAAGCAACAACCAAGGCACCTGAGACTTATCAAAAGTTGATCGCCATGGTCAACCGTTTCATTGAAGGAGAAAATGCCAATCCAACCTATGTCTCATTCCTGACAGCTAAGGCTGAAGGAAGGGATGCCTCCGCTTCTTACTCTCATAGCAAGCCCCCTCGCCCAGACTTCCAGCCTCCGTCTCAAAGAGGCAGGAAATTCCGCCACAAGAAACCTTTCCTTGGCCATCAACAGTTTCACGAGCAGAGACTGTCGTTGGCTGCCACTCCCGCCGTTCCATTGCAAGCTCTTCCCATCCTCCAGCAAGCAGCCTTTCCTGCTCCGAGCCAATCTGATGCAAGCCCCATGGAGGACATTGCAGATCTGGACCTTGACGAAGTCATCCAGATCTTGCAAAGGAGATCAGAAGAAAAGAGGCAAGAGCCTCAAAAAGTGTGGAGGCCAAGGAACAATGCACAGTATTGCCAGTTTCACAAAGAAAAGGGCCACTTGACCGAGGATTGAAAGGCCCTTCGCATGCTGATAGAGAAGCTGCTTGCCGAGGGCAAGATTGACTTGGCCAAGAAGGATTCTCCTTCTTCTTCGAAGCCATCCACCTCGAAGGGCAAAGAAGTCGCCGAAGCATACCAGGAATGTGTGGATGTAGAGGACGAAGGCCGTCTGGGGCTGATCAACGTCCCGGTGGAGTGCTTCGACGCAAATGATGAAGGGGTTCTGGGGCTCCTCTTCTTCATCCATGGTGGAGCAGGGACCGAGTCTACTCGAAAATCTTCAATTTCAAGGGTCACCCGAGTAGAGGTGGCCTCTTCTTCTTCCGTTGCTCCTCCAAGTGAGGTTGTCACCTTTGGTCCAGCAGATCTACCCGAAACAGCCAATTTGTTTGATGATGCAGTTGTAATTCAGGCTGTGATAGGGGACTTTACAGTTGATAGAATTCTTGTTGACACCGGAAACTCGGTCATCCTCCTGTTCAAGTCTACTTTTGAGGCCCTGAGGACTGGAAAGCCTCTGCTTTCCACCGAAGGGCCACTCTATGGTTTCTCAGGAGAGAGAAAATAAGTGGAAGGTAGCGTCATCCTGCCCCTGAAGCTTGGAGGGGCAACTAAGCAAGTGCAATTCATAGTGGTTGACGCCCCCAGCAGCTACCATGCCATCTTCGGCAGGCCCCTGTTAAACAAGTATCAAGCGGTTGTTTCCACTAACCACCTTGCCATCAAGTTCTTCGCAGATGTAAGGATGTGTCGGGTCAGGAGTGACCCAAGTAGAGCAAGGGAGTGCTACGTCCGCACTGTCAACATGGTTGAAGCCAGCCCTTCCCTTGCTCCAGCAGCAGCTGCAGAAGCCTCTCCCAGTTTAGAAGCTGCTGCTGGTGAAGGTGCTCACCTGGAACCTGCCCAGGTGACGCAAGGAGTCCCCATTTCTGAGGGGGAGGAGAGGAAGCTCTCCATCAACTCGGAGTTGCCTGAAGATCAAAAGGCCGAGCTGATTTCCTTCTTGCTGAATAACTTGCATATCTTTGCCTAGATAGCAGAAGACATGCCAGGAGTGGATCCGGATGTTGCATGCCATCACCTGAATGTTGATCCCAGCTTCAAACCTATGCAACAAAAGAAGAGTGGTATGGCAACAAAGCTTGCAGAGCCAATAAGGGAGGAGGTCGCAAAGCTCCTCAAGGCCAATTTTATTAAAGAAATTCAATATCCCACCTGGATATCAAACGTTGTAATGGTTAAAAAGCCGGGGGGAAAATGGCGAATGTGTGTAGATTTTACTAAACTTAATAAAGCATGCCCCAAAGATTGTTACCCCTTGCCTCAGATAGATTCTTTAGTTGATTCCGCGGTAGGGTACTCTTATATGAGTTTTTTAGATGCGTTTTCTGGTTATCACCAGATAAGAATGCATAAACCTGACGTTCCTCACACGTCGTTCATTACTAATGATGGTTGCTATTGCTACATTGTGATGCCCTTTGGGCTTAAAAATGCCGGTGCAACCTATCAACGAATGATGGACCGTGTGTTTAACCATCAGAAGGGGAGAAACCTAAAAGTGTATGTAGATGACCTCTTGATTAAGAGCAAGTCATTTTGACTGCACTTGCGAGACCTAGCAGAGACGTTCGCTACTCTGCGTAGGTACAAGATGAAGCTCAACCCATTGAAGTGCACCTTCGGGGCGAGTAAGGGGAAGTTCCTTGGTCATCTCCTTACTCCAGAAGGGCTTGCTCCGAATCCAGATAAGGTGAAAGCCATTCTTGATATGCCTACCCCTCGGTCGCCTAAAGAAGTTCAGCAGTTAGGGGGGAGGCTGGCAGGTCTTACGAGATTTCTCTCTCAGGTTGGAGATAGGAGTGCTCCTTTCTTTAAAACTCTCTGAGGAGCATCCAAGATTGAGTGGACGGAAGAATGCTACCAAGCTTTTGAGCAGTTGAAGATGCAACTGACCTCAGCACCCCTGCTTCAGAGTCCCCGACCAGGAGAGATTCTTTTCTTATACCTAGGGGTTGGCCCTAAGGCCGTCAGCTCCGTTCTTCTTCGTGAAGAGAGCAGGAAACAATTCCCAGTTTACTATGTCAGCCATATCCTGAAGAGTGTCGAGACACGGTACCCAATTCTTGAGAAGTTAGCCTTGGCACTAGTCATGTCAGCTCGCAGACTCCGTCCGTATTTCCAAGCACACTCAATTCAAGTCGTTACTATGTCAGCCATAGGTATCCCATGCTGAGTGAATTTGAAATCTCTTATGTGCCCAAGACAGCCATCAAAGCTCAAGTCCTAGCAGACTTCCTAATTGACATGCCAGAGTCCAGTTCTGATCGAGCAGAAAGGTCACCTTTGGCTTGGACCATCTATATTGATGGTGCCTCAGGCGGAAGTTCTTCTAGAGCAGGAGTGGTTCTCATTAATCCAAACGGTGTCAAACTGGAGCAGGCCATCAAGTTTTACTTCCCAGTAACCAATAACCAGGCCGAGTATGAAGCTTTGCTAGCAGGCTTGAGACTTGCAAGGGTACTAGGAATCGATCATGTTGATATCAAAACCGATTCTCTAGTAATGGCGTCACAAGTTCTTGGTAACTTTGAAACAAGAGAGCCGATCTTGAAGAAATATCTTGCTTTGTGAAAATAGAGGTCGGCAGATTCAAGAGCTTTACCATTGAGCACATCCCCAGAACAGAAAATGAGGAGGCAGATTTTCTTTCCAAGTATGGGATGCCTTCAGGAGGAACAACTTCCGAGCTCTTCCGCCCGGCAGTGGTGGAAGGAGATTTGATGCAAGTGGATCAACGTACCTCCTGGATGGACTCATTCATTCTCTATCTGTCAACGGGAGATTATCACCATTCAGTCAAAGATAAGAAAAGGTTCAAAATAAAAGCAGCTCACTACTTCTTAGTGGCAGGAATCCTCTATAGAAGAACATTCCTCTCTACCATGGCCCGGTGTGTTTCAGAAGAAGAAGCTCCCCTTGTTTTGCAAGATATTCATTCAGGAGGGCGTGGAAGCCACTCGGGAGCAAGAACCCTGGAAAGACGGATCCTACGGCAGGGATATTTCTGGCACACTATGAAGAGAGACTCTGAGGTCTATGCAAGAAAGTGTGTTCAATGCCAGATGTTTGCTCCACTTCAACTCCAAGCAGCTCAGTCACTCAGATCAATCGCAACTCCATGGCCCTTTGCGGTTTGGGGGATGGATCTCATTGGTCCTTTTCCCATGGCAAGCGGGCAACGGCGTTTCATCATTGTAATGATCGACTACTTCAGCAAGTGGATTGAAGCGAAGGCATTGGCTAAGACAACTACTCAAGTCGTCAAAAACTTTATTTGGGGAGAGATTGTCTGTCGGCATGGGATACCTATGGACTATAATCACTAATAATTGGCCACAATTCAACAACTTAGAGATGATAGATTTTTGCAAGCAGATCAGAACAGAGCTGCGGTTTGCATCAGTTCATCATCCCAGAAGCAATGGCCAAGTTGAAGCAGCCAACAAGCAGATCCTCAATTTGCTCAAAAAGAAAGTGCAGAATCTCAAGGGCAGATGGGCTGATCAGCTTCCATCAGTCCTCTGGTCCCTTAGGACAACGCCATCATCCGCAACTGGGGAGACTCCATTCAATCTTTCTCATGGCTCAGAGGCACTCATTCCAGTTGAGTTTGAAGTCCCGTCACCTAGAGTTCTGCTTGCAAGAGAAGGCGTTGAGGACTGGCTTGAGTTGAATAATGAAGAGATGAGGTTCAGCCAGGAACACATCGAGGCAATCAGAGATCAAGCAGCCATAAGACAGGAGGAGGTCAAAAGAAGGATGGCCCGCTACTTTGATCAGAACGTAAGGATCAAACACTTCCAAGTGGGAGATCTAGTTCTAAAGAAGATTGATGCTGCTGCAAGAGCTGGTTCAGTTGGAAAGCTTAATCCAAATTGGGCCGAACCTTTTGTTATCAAAGAAGCGTTAAAGAGCGGCGCTTACCGCTTACAGGCATACGAAGGAGAGGATATGCCACATACATGGAGCGGGGATGATCTCAAACGGTTCTATTCTTGAACCTCCTCTTTTCTACTTTGTGTATCCTCTTCAAGAGTCAATATTAATAGAAACTGCTTGCTAATGCTTCTTCAAGTATTTTGTCTATGTAATCATAACAGATGACACGCTAAGAAAGATTTCAAAAACGATTCTTCCCTTGAACTCTCCTTTATTTCTTATGCTTGCTTTGCAAATACATTTTATTGATCAAGGGATTCATACTGACACTTTTTCCCTAGTGTCCTCTCTCCTTCTCTCCCAAAGATCGATAACGGTTCCCTGATACCAGGAGACATCGCCGAGTTCAGCTAGACCTCCCCTAGAGCTGTTTTCATTAGCGTAACACCACGAATACCACGTGTTGCGAGGAGTTTTCACACCGTGTAGTGGGAGCTTGCAGGCTCTAGTGCGGTAGGATTCTGGACTTCGGATCCCGGCTAGTACCAGACCCCACCTTTGCATTATGGAGGGCAGGGTGGGTGTAAAGCTCTACCATGCCACCATTTGGGATATTGTTACAACTTTGATGATCTGCTGAGGAAAGCAATGCCTATCGCACCTGCCCACTGATCATCTTAGCTTGTTACCCTCGAACACTCCATGGTACACTCAAGCAGTTCCTGCAGGAGACCCACAGCTTAGACTGTTCTCCAGGCAAGAGGGCAGGGAACCGTTCCGTTGCTCTTCACAGGGATCATCTTTGCGCGGACTGATTTCTTATATCCGCGCAGTCCGCCAGCTTTGGGTTGATCGTATAGCTTGTGGCCCGGCGAGGAAAGCAATGCCATGCGCACCTGCCCACCTGGTCGCAAGCTATAGGTCATTTCTTCTTAGAGCGGACTGGTTTTCTGTATCCGCTCAGTCCGCCAGTTTTTCCTTGGGTTGACTATAGCTTGTGCCTGGTGGGGAAAGCAATGCCATGCGCACCTGCCCACCAGGTCGCAAGCTATAGGTCATTTCTATCTTGGATGGACTGGTTTTCTGTATCCGCTCAGTCCGACGGTTTCCTTGAGACCGCAAGCTGTGGATTATTTCTATTGGCATATGCGCGAACTGCGAAATTATATCAGCTAAGTCCGCCGAATGGTTTTCATATAATCGTTTGATAAGTTAATAAAGAGAATTGCGGACTTCTACTAGAACTCAATGAATTCCACCTGATATTGTTATCAGTCGACTATTTTCGTTTTCATTTTTTAAGGCGGACAATGAATGGATTGATAAGTAGAATTCTCTAATCAGCAAGACTCATTATAGATGATCTTTGTATCTCGCGGACTATAACTGGAACTCAATGGAGACCGCCTGGCAATTTCTCCTCATTCCAACGGCGGACAATGATCGACTCTAATCAGCAAGTTAAAAAGCTCAGTATGATCTATCAGCGTGTCATGCGGACTGCTAATTGTCAGATCGAACTTAATTACATTAAACACAGAAAAAGAGAGAACATTGCAGGAAGAACACAGATGCAAGAATATCCTTTCTATTTCATAAAAAATTTGTACATCTTACTATCTATTCGGCGGACTGCAGTCTTGAGTCCGCCGCATTTACAAAATCAAAAAAGATGAAAATACATTAATCATCTGCAGTCTTTTGTTTCTTTTCTGGAGGTGCAGGGCTTTCGCCAACAATGTGGACTTCCGGAGAGTAGCCCCTCGAGCCGCTTCCGCTACTATCTGATCCTGTGCTTGAGGCGGACTCGCTATGCGAGCTCCTGGCCGCAGAGGAGGATGCATAGGTGCTTGACTCGGCGGACTGATCTCCCACTCACTGGCTTGAGCCAGTACCGTCCGCCGTCTCCACGGCGCCTTTCTCTTCGCCTTGTTCTCCTTCTCCTTCTTCTTCTTCTTCTTCTTCTTCTACTCCCTCAAGTTCCTCTTCGTCGATGATGTCCTTGCCCTTTTTAGCCCGCTCCATCGCCGCGACCTGCGGTGCAACCTCTGGGAAGAGCTCCAAGAAAGGGATGCCATCCACTCCCTCTTTTGTAAAGCCGCCGCGGATAAGTCGCTCAATGGCGATCTCGACGGTTTCCTTCACGAAAGGGAGCATGACGGCCTGAAAGCTGTTGTTCTCTAAGTCATAGGCGACCTGCGCAAAACAAAAGCAAACATCAGACAGATCGCGGCGGATAGCAAATTAAAGCCACTGCGAATTCAACTCACCCCGAGCTCTTCTCTTTGCTGAACAACCTTCTTCCCAAGTCGCGCATTCATCTCCTTTAGCGCCTTATTATCTTTTTGACGCTGTTCATTCTGCTTTAGCAGGTCTCTGTCCATGGTGGCTATATAGTGGGTTATCACCACACTATTCGCACCCGCCTGGGAGGCTAGCAGGGGGAGATCGGCAGCAGGCACCTTTTTCAGGTCGCTCAGATTGCGCTTTCCATAAAGAGCGGAAATTGCAACATGGGCATGGCGGGTTAATCGCGTAGACTCTTCCACGAGGGGAGCGCGGTGGACAAGCGGACGTGCTTGTGCTTGCCGTGCCAGTGGATCATGGGGTTTCCCCTAAGGTCCTTCTGGCGGTTTCCGAAGCTTCTCATCGTAAAGCTTTCGGAAGAAGAGTAATCCGCCGCGGGATCCCCTTATTCCTTTCTCTTCCTTGTGATTTCTTGCTTCTTCTCTCTCTGTGTAAGCACAAAGCCTCTAGGCATCTACGGCAGGTTGGCGGGTACTGCCAAGATCGCTGCAAACACAGATGAGTTAACACCAAGGTCGCTGCGGATGCAAAATGCTAGTTCGCAAAAAGGCTTACTCTCTTCAGGAAAAATATCCGCCAAGCTCGCCAGTAGCGGAATGTAATGCTCAATGTCCAGCCTGGCATTGGCCAAGAACTCGACAATGGCAGACTCCACCGCGTCTAACGGCACGCTCTTGAAGACGGAGTCCGCGCGCACCTGCGGATAGGTATGTGCGAACCCTAGGTCGCCTTCAAAGATCAAGAACCTCGATGTCCAGTTGTAGATCTTGTTGGGAAGGCCCACAAACTTCATTCCCCTACAGTAAAAATATATCACCCCCTTGTAGGGGCGACCTCCAGAAGCGGTTATCGAGCGGACAGAGAACATCTTGCGGAAGATATTCATCGAGAGAGCAATCTTTTCAGATCGCAAGTAGGAGATGAAGCTACAGATCGCAGCGAGTGTGTTGGGCGCGAGCTGGCCCAGCACCATTCCATAGTGCTCGAAGATTTCGCCAAGTTCCCATAGCAACAGAAACTTGAATCCGCTATCAAAATGGTCCACATGAATTGCGATCTGAGTCGCAGTTGAAAAGTTCAGCCTTTCTTGGTGGGCTGGAAGGCGGACAAGGATATTTGAATTCACCATTTGTCTCTCAACAAAGGACTCCAAGTCAGCCTCTGTTAAGGTGCACTTCCGGTGGTCGGCAGAGTGGAAAGCGACAACAGCATCGGTTCTGTCGGACACCATTTTGCAGGTCGCATGGTTCTTTTACTTCAAATGTTTCCTGCATAGAAGAAAGCGACATGGCCTATTTATAGTTATAAGGTCTGACAGCTTTTTGACTAGGCCGTAGAGCTCACAATTTCAATCCGCATAGTCCGCAAAAATCAAATCATTCACGCAGCAAAGGTTAACGATAACGCGGACACAAACATAGAATCATAAGCCAAGAAAAATTCAAAGCGGAAATTATGGCGGACACAATTTTTATCCGCCCAGATCGCGCTGTTCCCTTCCTGCAGACAAGTCAAACATGAGATACGGACAAAGTTTCAGTCCGCTTAGTTCGCAACATTTCCCACCTGCAGTTAAATAATGAGAAGCGGATGCAGTATTAGTCCGCACAATTCGCCACAGATCAGCAAAAATAAGCAACATATTTTGCGGATATAGGATTAAGTCCGCACAGTTCGCAACACAGTTCAATCTACAACAGCATTGTTTAAAAGTACACTTATACAAATCAAACAAATTTTCATAACAGCGCGGACTCAGCGGTCCCTAGTTTCGGTCCGTGCTTGCCTTTCAGGTTTGTCTCTACACAAGTGAGTGGCTTGGTCGCTCATTTGAAGAATCTCGCTGTACAGGCGGCAGATATGATGATGGATGACGTTTATAGACCGGTGCATGTGGGCAGCCTCGCGGTCTACCCGGCTAAGGGGCACCATTGGCTCCACTGCCGGCCTCGGCTCCTCGTCCGCAACCTGTTGACCGCCCGCCGGTGCTGCGACCTTCGGAGCAACGCGATCTTGCAATTGCGACCTCTACTCAGTGACCTTAGCAGCCCGCTTCCCTTTCTCTTCCCTCGCTGATGACAAGTGTTTCCCCTTGTAGAAGCGGACATCGTCCGCGAGCCTCTTCTTCTCCCTATCGGACCTCTCCAGCGCCCTGGAGATGCTGGCGATCTGGTCTTTTAGGGCTTTCTCCCACTCCGCGGACGCCTTCTCGCGCTCTTCCGTCTTCTTTAACTCTGCTTTGACATTCTGAACTTCAGCTTGAAATTTCTTTTCTAACTCTTTGATGATGTTCAGGCTGGGCAGCTCATCCCCTGCAGATTCCTCATGCGAGACCGCGTTAACACCAGTATTCGGTGTAACCACGATCTCGCCACTTTCAATGGAGCCCAGCGGCGACTTTCTACCTGCAAGGAAGAAGGTCAACTTCATCATTCAAAAACAGTCCGCGGCGGACTCAAAGAAAGGATGAATGATCACATTTGGATATAGCCGCAGCGGTTTGCCGACTATCGAAAAAGACAGGCTGCCTTGCCCTGCTCTGGGCCAAAAACACTTAACCGCTTCTTCCATTCACGATGGACCTTAGCTTTTTCTCAGCAGCAGAGTTTTTTGAAACCACGATGTCCTCAGTTTCAGTGATGATCTTGATTGGTCTCGACTTCCGCGGTGGCGACCTGTAAAGCCACTGACGCTTGAAATACTTAGGCGCCGGTTGAAGTTTACCTGACCGCAGTAGCTCCGCAGTAGTCCGCAGATCCTCAGCGCTCTTGTCCGCCGCGACCTGCTTCGAGGCCGCCTCCACCACAGCTATATGAGCATCGATTTGTTTCTTCTGCTCCTCTATCTTCTGCTTCAGTCTCTCCCTCTCTTCTTCCTCCACAGCGGATAAATAAGGGAGTTCGCTATCTTTTATTCCAGTGGCTTCCGCCTCAGATTGCTGCAGTACAATCAACAGGGATTCGTTGATTAGATCTACTTCATTGACATCTATAGAGTCAAGCATCTCGTCCGTAGTTAAACTGACCGTGGAGATGGAATTGTCTCCCTGAATTTGGGCCTCCAGTGTAACCAGATCACTGTCGGGAACTTCTTTGTCGCGCGGTCTGTGTTGTAAGTCCGTATCTCCAGTCCACTTTGAGATATTCTTCTCCTTCATCGCGCACAGTTTCTTCTCAACCCGTTTGGTCCACGGTCGACCCGTCCCTCTTCCTCTTCTTTCTTTTAGCTCTCTTCTCTGCAGAATCCGCAGCGGCCTCTCCTAAGTCGGGCTGACTCTCGCGGACAAGTCACAGGGTCCACAGCAATCAATGCCTGTGAAGGCGCATTCTTGCCAGCCTCTTCTCCTGAAGTCCGCCTATCTTCTTCATACAGGTTAACGATGTGCACCTGGGCATTGGGGGAAGATATTTCCGACTCATTATGTTCACCAACGGTGTCCGCTGAGTTCGCACTCTTCTGGGAAGGAGCTGTGTCCGACAGAGTCACCATCTTTTCGCTTCTCAGTGGTTCAGCATCGAGAACTGCGGCATCCTCGCGCACAGATACATCAGCGCGGCGGATTGCTTTCTCAGCAGGCTTCTGGCTGTGGGAACCTTCTCCAGTAGAGCGGGACAGGATCCTTTCTTGTCGACCTCTTTATTATCTTCTCAGTCTTCATAGGCGTTGTTAGTGCCATCTCGCCTTTTGCAGTAAGACTAGAGAAGAAAGCTCCAAGCCTTGCCATGCCGGACTACAAAGTGAAGACCGCAGGTGGTGAATACCGCCCCGTTTCTATCAGAATTTCCAATAGTTCCAGGCCCTCCAGCGATATTTATAGCGCTGGCGGCATTTACGAGGCTTGCGGACTCAGCGGTTAAGGAAACATTTTCGAAGTTTTCGGGAAACTTAAAAATGTGCGGGGATTATGTTAACCCCTCAGTCCGCAGCATCCTGCAAGATGCCAAGCCCCCCTTTCGATAGGCGCGGACTCCATTAGGCATTCCGCCCAGTCCGGCAAAGCAGCGGTGTTCAGCCACCAAGGATGGTTCCCAGCGGCGGATTCACGGATCTGTTCGCGCAGTCCGCCATACCTTGGGATCTCCGGATTCTCTACTACGGCGGACTCAGTATCGCGTCCTCCCAGGCCGCCGTCCTCCAGCAGGGTCGCGCCTAGCAGCAGCAAATGGAAGCTTCAGCCCGCAAGCCCAGTCTGCCCCTTCTGCGCGGACTGGCGTGTTCTTTCTTTTTGCTTCCCGTCACCGCTGCCCGGTTATCCTGTATCCCGGGCAGTCAGTTATTTTAGCCCTGCTCGTTTGGGCAGGCCCCCCATCCTATAAATAGAGGGGAGGTGGTGCACCCAGGGCACGCTGACTCGGGCCCAGGAGCTTACTTATTAAAGGCTGCGGACTCGAATCATGTGCCTTGCGGACTCCTCTTTGCTCTGCTCTTGTCAACCTTTTTCCTTCACTTGTAACCAAATCTTTCTTCAATCAAGGAAAAGCCCGTCGCAAGAGAAGCATTCAGTCCGCGACGAGCGAAGTCTGTTGTTGCCGTGGCTCACGGCCCTGCTGTTCTTCCTACTCTCATCCGCTTAGTAGATTACTACTCGCAGTCTCTCTAATCCCCGGTGCTCGAACCATTAGCTGGTGGTTCTCGACCCCCCCCCCTTTGTGTTTTCGTACATCAACAATGGTGGAGTTGAAGGTGCAACTACAGGAGTTGTTGGAGCAAGGGTATGTGCATCCAAGTTCATCCCCTTGGAACGTACCGGTTCTTTTCGTTAAGAAGAAGGATGGGAGCTTGCGACTCTGTATTGACTATTAGGAGTTGAACAAGCTTACGGAGAAGAATAAGTATCTGATCCCCAGGATTGAAGATCTATTTGATCAGTTGGTTGGGTCAACAGTATATTCGAAGTTAGATTTGAAGTTCAGCTATTACCAATTGAGGATAAGGGAAAGCGACATCCCAAAGACAGCGTTCAGCACGCGGTTTGGGCATTATGAGTTCACGATCATGCCATTTGGGCTGACCAATGCGCCATCCGTGTTTATGGATCTGATGAACAGGACGTTCAGAGAATACGTGGATCATTTCGTGATAGTATTTATCGATGATATCTTGGTATACTCGTAGTGTGAGGAGGACCATTACAAGCATCTACACATGGTGTTGGATACATTGAGTAGAAATTAGTTGTATGCTAAGTTCTCCAAGTGTGAGTTCTGGTTATCCTCAGTAGCGTTCCTTGGTCATGTCGTTAGTGGAGAAGGAATAGCGGTGGATCCGACGAAGATAGTGGCGATATGGGAGTGGCCTATTTTGACTATAGTGGCGGAAGTCCGGAGCTTTCTAGGGCTTGCCGGTTACTATAGGCGCTTCGTAGAGAACTTCTCACGAATAGTGTCACCACTCACGACGTTGACAAGGAAAGACTAGAAGTTTGTTTGGTCAATGGAGTGTGAGCAGGCTTTTGAAGAGTTGAAGAGGTGGTTGACCACGACGCCTATTTAATGTTCGCCGAGGGGAACCGAAGGATTTGAAATTTATAGTGATGCTTCGGGCAGTGGTTTAGGCTGTGTTCTGCTACAGCATGGGAGCGTGATAGCCTATGGTTCACGATAATTGAAGGTTCATGAGAGGAATTATCCAGTTCACGACTTAGAGTTAGCGGCCGTAATATTCGCTCTGAAGCTGTGGAGGAACTACTTGTACGGTGTGAAAGTTGATATCTACACCGATCATAAGAGCCTGAAGTACTTGTTAGATCAGAAGGATCTGAACATGAGGTAGCGGAGGTGGATGGAGTTTTTGGGGGACTACACCTTTGATATACATTATGTACCTGGGAAAGGAAATGTAGTGGCGGGTGTATTGAGCCGCAGGGCTCCTGCGCAGGCCAGTTGGTTGTCGGTACATGATGAGAGATTAGTCCGTGATTTAGAGGCATTAGAGATCTCCTGTGTTGATAAACGGTCTAGTGTCGAGGCGATATTGTGTTGGGCAGAGGTGCAGTATGACCTGGCAGATAGAGTTTGACGGGCTTTGGTTTAGGATAGCATCATGAAGCGGATCTTAGATGAATCTTTGGATGAGTCAAATTCCTAGTTTAATGTAGAGAATGGACTGCTAATGAAGGACGGTCGTCTATGTATCCTTAGTGCTGATAATCTTCGGGAGGAGTTGATGTACGAGGCTCATCATACCATGTACTCAATCCACCCGGGAAGCACGAAGATGTATAGAGACATGAAGAAGTTATTCTGGTGGCCAGGATTAAATAAGTATGTAGAACTTTATGTGGATAAGTGCCAAACTTATGCCTTGGTGAAGGCAGAGTGTCAGAAGCCAGGAGGTTTCCTAAAGTACTTGCCGATCCCGGAATGGAAATTCGACGACATTTCTATGGATTTTGTGCATGGTTTGCCAAAGTCACAGAGGGGTAACGACGCCATCTGGGTGGTCATGGATAGGTTGATAAAAGTGTCACATTTCATCCCGAATAGGAAGGAAAATCTGGTGGAAAAGTTAGCCAAACTCTATGTGGATAATATTCGTGCGGTTGCATGGTGTTCCCCGCAGTATTGTTAGTGACCGAGATGGACGCTTCACGTCGAAGGACTGGAGGCCGGTGCTTAGTTTGTTGGGAACTAAGCTGAGTTTTAGTACAGCCTTCCATCCACAGACGGACGGTCAGACTGAAAGGGTCAACAGGACGATGGAGGACATGCTTCACATGTGCGTCCTAGATTTCGGAAAGCATTGGGAGGATCACATGTACATGGTGGAGTTTGCATATAATAACAGCTTTCAAGTGAGTATTGGAATGGCACCTTTCGAGGCCTTGTATGGGAGGAAGTGTCGTACGCCGTTGTCTTTGTTGGAGACAGGGGAGTCGAAGTTGTATAAACGTCAAGTGATGGAAGACGCCACTTCAATGGTACGTACAATTCAGGAAAGGGTGAAGATCGCTCAGGACAGGCAAGCAAATTACTATAATGCCAAGAATAGGATTGTGGAGTTCGGTGTTGGCGATTGGGTGTATTTAAAAATCAAGCCATTCAAGGGTGTTTCACGGGTTCGACTCTTGATGAAGCTGAGTCTGAGATACATTGAACCATTTGAAATCCTGGAGCGTGTTTGCGAAGCAGCGTATAGATTGAAGTTGTCGGTGGAATTGAGTGGGCTACACGATGTGTTCCACGTATCAGTGTTGCGTACGGCGGTGCAAGAACCTTTGCGGATAGTTGCGGTCGATCAAGTGTCGGTTGATTACGAGTTGACGACAAAGGTCAAGCCTATATGTATAGAAGACGTTGAAGTCAAATGACTCCGCAATAAGGAAATCCGAATGTTTAAGGTCCGTTGGGATAACTATGGACGTGAGGAAGCTTTCATGGGAATGACAGCAAACTATGTTGGAGGAATACCCTGAGTTATTCCACTGAGGTAACATTTAATTTTGTGTACCTTTACTTAATTTCGGGACGAAATTCCTTTGGGGGGATTTGTAACACCACGAAAATCATTTTTGAGCTGATTGCCTCCAAAAGAATTTTTGGTGCCTGTATAGGGGTACACGGCCTAGGACATGGGCGTGTCCAAGGCCGTGTCTTTCCTTGTGTGTTGGCCGGCTGTATCCAGAGAAGGACACGGCAGGAAACACAAGTTGCGCACAGTTTTGACACGGGCGTGTCAGGGGTGACATGGGCGTGTTCATAACCGTGTCCCCACCCGTGGTCAGGAGGGTCGTGTCGGTTGGCACGGCGGTTATATGTGACACGCCCCCGATCACGGGCGTGTCGAGGACCCGACACGGGCGTGTCAGATTGAGACACGGGCATGTCTTAGCCCGTGTGAGTTTCTGTGTTCGACGATCGTGCCTGGATCGAGGTGAACGTCCTGTGACACGGTCGTGTGCAAGGCCGTGTTCGACCCAGGTTTGCGGATTTTTGAGCGGATCTGAGCCGTTCGATTTCTTTAATTAAGATCTGAAGGACCAGATGAGTCCCTGCTCTGTTAAGGTCGGAAATAGAGGATCAATTCCTCATTTCTCTCTTAAGCACTCTCTTTCAAGGAGTTAGAGAGCGGAGGAAGAAGGATGAGGATTCTGGCAGCTGGTAGAGCATCAGAGCACCGTTTAGAGAACCGAGAGTGGATCCGTGGAGGAAATTCCATTGCGAAGACTTCTATCCGGATAGTTTTCCATGATGCAAAAGCGTACTACAAGGGTAAAAATTCTCTACTTGAGCATGTGAAGTTCTCTTCCTTCTGCATAGGGAGACCCGCTCCCACGAGTGTGTGGCGAGTGTGTGGTGTTCCCTGGGGTTAACGTGAATAGTCCCCCTTGTGTTGCATATAGAGTCCGGAATCGAAGTACGGACATAAGAATTGTGTGTGAAGCCTACCCGGACATGTTGGTCTGGATCGGTGATATTGCATTTGTTATGGCTTTGCCAGAGAAGACTCCGTGCTTTTTGTTTTCGGGTTTCTACACGGTAGATTGCAGTAGGGATCCTTGGGGATTAACTCCAAGGCAACTCGGAAAACTGAGCGGAATCGTTGTTCTGCTAACTTGGCGGTCAGGGAACTGGCCTTGAACATAACTAGGGTATGTGAATGTTTGGAATGGCAGGATCCGAGAGAAGCTTGGCTCATCCATACGTCTTAATGTGAACTACGCAGTGTGAGCAACAGGCAAGTTGAATCGGACCTGTGCTATGTGGTTCAGTGTGAGAGACCCAAAAAGGGGACTGGCCGTTGGCATAGTCGGGAGCCTTAGACGGTGTCAGAAAGGCTATATGCTCACGAGGTTTCCATCCTGGGGTGGTGGTGAAGACACTGAAGTGTCAGGATTCACCGATAATGTGCCCTGAGTGCACGAGGTGTTTGGCCGTGCGAGCCTACACCTGTGGCGTACTATGCTTATTCTATATTGTTTAGCTAGGCTAATGAATTGCAGGGAAGGAGCATGTCGTCCCGAGTCAGGGGCGGGGTCGTTATAATTTGGTCGGCTTTGGCTGACCGTTGCTTTGTTTTCCATCGTGCGGTGGAACACTGCTTGCAGGTGCTGTGGAGTCGAGTACCAAATAGCGGGATGGAGCCCATGTTGCTGTGCTGGCCCTAGAAGGCCAAAGCGAATAGTTGTTCTTTATTTTGTCATGTGTGGCCGGTCCGTGAGCCGATGTATGGAAAACATTTTATTGCTAAGTGAACTCTTGTAAGGTCATAAGGCCAAGTGACTTCTAGTGTATTTGTATTTCATTCCAGTTGTAGTGGTTGTGGACATTCATGATTATTGAGTTACTATTATGGGTTCTTTCAACTATTTAAAAGCTTCAGCTAGAATGCTCTATGTTACGCCGAGTAGTCTTAATTGGATACTTTGGTTATTCATACGTAACCCTTCCGACTGTCCATGATATATGGCGTCGAATTCCAGCTGGACCATCTGTTATATGCCATACGACGGATGGCGGTGTTACACACGCAGTGTCGACTAACGCCTGGAAGCCTTGGTTCACAGAACTTGAGAGCAGGAATCATAACTCGTCCGGCAGTCCTCCATAGAACCTATTCGTCTTCCTCTGCTCATCAGTAAAGATCGAACTCGCATATTGTCCCAACCTCGTGAACTCATGCAGGTAAGTGTCAACACTGCCTTCACCTTGCGTCAGCCTTTGGAATTTGTTCTCCATGGCAATACGCTGTGCCGCCGGGAGGTGCATTGCCAGGAAGAGTCTCGAGAATTCCTCAATCATCACGTGTGTTAATGGCCTCCCCGCAAAGTGGTGTACTTCCATCTCATCCCAACATAAACGCGCCTCTCCTTCCAGTAAGAAGGTGGCTAAAGTGACCTTCGGATTTTCCTTCGTTCTAATCGCCGTCATTATTCGCTTGATCTGCGACAACCAATCCTCAGCCTTTGTAGGATATCCTACTCCGGCAAAAGTAGGCGGGTTAAAGTTCATGAACTGCATCAACTACCTTCTAGCTGCTCCAGGATCAACAACCTCAACAGGTTCTGGCCACACCGCCACCTGTTCTATCCTCAATGTCGACTGTGCTTGCCCTTGCGCCTGACCAAAAGGCTGTGCTTGAATCATGGCAAACAATGCCTCAGCAACCAATCACACAGTTTCTGCAGAAGGCGGAGGTGTAGGAACCTCAGCTGGTGCCGTTCTTTCATCAGAATGCTGGGGCTCTGATTGCCCATCACCACTTTGGGTCACCTATAGGTGAACAAGACACACACATTAGCGACCGCACACAAGCAATAATAATAAGATAGGAATGCGCAGGTTCCTCATACACATGTATTTGCATTCCTAAAGTGGACATTCATGAATTCATTAATGTTAACATGGTTCGCACAGCCACGTGCTTGCCACCCCACAAAAGAATTCGACCACGAATTCGAAAGGGAAAGACCGAGACAGCTGATACCAAATATGTAACGACTCCATCCCTTCACAGGTATATACTAGAAGGTCCGGCCGGGGCCCCACAGAATATACCATAAAATAGGCGGCGAAATCACGGAGTGATACTAGAGTTGCGCATCATAACTAATTACATTCTAGCGGAAGCTTATAACATGAAGATGAACTCACACACATGAATGTTTACCATATAAAAGCTCCACATTTTTATAAAACAGGAATGTCCAAATACAACATCAGTTGGCCTTATGACTTTACAAGGCTTTACACAACAGTGGCCTCAAACATTGGCGCGCAGGCCGACCACGTATAAACAAACAAAGCATTTTCAGTTTAGCCTTTAAGGGCTAGCGGCGGCAGCTGCAACAGCAGCAGTAGGGACTTTAGCATTTATGTGTCCCGCTTGGCTCTCCAGTACCTGCACACGGGCAGCCCACCCAATAGTGGCAAACAAGGCAACGGTCAGCATTCAACTGACAAATTTTATAACGACCCAACCCCTTTCCCGGGGCAGTGGTATTTGATGGACTAAAAATCGTCTCACGGACTACAATCCGAATAGGCAAGTGTACCTATCGTTTTATAGTATATTGATAAAAATATATGAAGGTCGTATAAAAACTCGGGGCAGGCAAGTACTATTACTCACAACGATTCTATTATCCTACCGAACGATTGATGTGTTTGAAAATTAAAATGAACAAAGTTTAATTAAAAAAGAAATAAAAATATTGCGAAAAAGTGCTCGATCGACGATTCACTTTGAAATAAAATAACGAAATAAATTAGTTTAGCATTTGCAATACTATTAAGACCGTGACGGATCCAATATTAGGAAGTAATCTCGCTAGAGCATTAAATCCCCTAACTTATAGACGTTTTGACCGAAATCTCTTTACAAGTCAAAAAGGCCTAAAGTCGCATTACCGAAGTGACCCGCACTATTGGATTTGACTCCAATCCGGAGGATTTACGTCATCCTATCTCTAGGGTTGCGTTCAACTCCTTCCTTCTTTGAGTGATCTTTCAAATCAATGAGTCTCTCGACTTCTATGAAATGAGATCAATTGCCTACTACCGTATACCGGAATACGGAGTCGACACGATAAAAATCAAAGAAGGATCAAAATAGGAAAAATACAAATGCAAACATAAAATTAAAGATGCGTTATTTTGTCACAAAACTCATCGCGATCGGGCACAAAATATAATTAGCTAAGCATAATAAAGGAAGAAAACAAAATAGAAGAAAGAGAAGTCATTTGCATTGCTTAAGAAAAGGAAATACACAAAAATTAAAATAGGACAATGCTATTCTACTACAAAAAGGAAATTACAATAAAAACTACAACAAGGAAAAACTCTCATGAACTAACTATCTCACTTGCTCTCTAAAATCCTCCTCTTCAAAGCATGAGACATTGGTTTCTTTTATAGGAGAGGAGGAAGATTCTAGAAAGTGGTGGAAATGAAATGGGAGAAGGATGTGGCCGGCCATGCATGTATGAGGAGGTGCATGAATGTCATTAATGGGGGAGAGAGGGAAGAGGCTACATGCATGCATTTTCATTTAGGAAAATAAAACGAACAAAATAAATAAAAGAGGGGGGATGGATGGGTTTAAATGAGAATGATAGAAAGGGAAAGAGGGGTGAATGAGAAATAAATAAGAGAGAAGGAGTGAGTGGGGAGATGCATGAGGAATAAAGAGAAGAGAAAATAATAAAGAGGAGAGAGAGGGGAGAGGCTACATGCATGAATGGGGAGAGAAGGAGTTGTCCATGCATGTTGGGCTTCATTATGTGGGCTGAAATATTATTTGTGGGCTAAAATATTATTTGTGGGCTGCATCATAGGCTCGGGTAGCACCAAATGGAAGGGCTCGGGTTGTCTTGCATGGTGGGCTGCACTTGGACCGCAACAAAGGCCTTGAACCTACAAATAAAACAAAACAAATAAACAAAATGTTAGATATATTTTATAACATAACATAATAAAAAACTAACCATAATAATATAATAATAGTTATATTTCATAACAAAACACAACTAGACATAGAACATAAAATTAAATATAAAAAAACATAAAACACATAATTAAACTAGGAATTAATATATTATAAAAAAGACATTAAGACATGAAATAAAAACATAACAAGCATAAAATATAAATAAACTTAGGCATTTTGCATACTAAACTACCCCCAAAAATGATGACTAAAAGTAGTCATCAAATACCCCCATGCTTAGGCTTTTGCTATTCCAGAGCAAAAGTATGAGAAATATTTATAAGACATTTAAAAAGTTTTCAATTAAACTAAAAATTTATTTACACCAAAGTCAAGTCAAAAATAAAATTTAGGGATTTATGAATTAAGTCCTAAATTATGGAATTAAAGTGAAAAGAGAGAAATATTTAGCCAAAAATTCTCTAATAAATTAACTAGCACTCAAAATTGAGTAAATTGCAAACAAGGTTTGATTAAAATTATAAAAACCATAACTTAAAAGAAACTTAAGAAATAATGCAACCTACTACTTATGCTCTCCCAATATTTTAATTTAAAATCTAAGAAAATAATATTAGCTAAGGGGTTTGGGGAGGAAAATCAACATGAAGAGGTCTTTGATTGGAGGTGATCATCATTATTTTTTTTTCACACCCCACCAAATTTTTTTAAAAAATATATGTAATACCAGAAAATGATAGACTAACATCCTATCACTTCCCACGACATATATGAACTTTTAAATATATATGTAATACCAGAAAATGATAGACTAACATCCTATCACTTCCCACGACATATATGAACTTTTAATTCCTCTCTTCATTTGGGTTGCATATGTTTACCAGAGAATAAGGAACTAACATCTCCTTATTCCCATGACATATGATCTAACAATAAAAAGAAAAAGGAAGGAGTTAAACAAAATTTTAGAAAATAAAAAAAAATACTAGAGAGCAACTACTAGTAGATTGAGATTTCCTAAGAATCTAAAAGCATGAGGTAATAATAATTGGAATCCAAAATTGTTAAGCAAAATTACTACAAAATTGAAACTATTTAAAATAAAAGAGAAAACGTGCTAAATAAATTACTCTAAGAAAATTAAAACCATAAGATAATTCTCAAAACGAAATCACTAAATATTAGATTTAACTAAACATGATGAAACAAAAGATTAGCAAATCAAAAATAGTAAAAATGCTTATAAGCAAACTCAAACAAAATTTCTGAAAATAACAAAAAGACTAAGGGAGAGGTTTATTATATTTTTTGGATTTTGATTTTTTGATTTTTGTGGGTTTTTTTCTAGTTTTTTTTTTTTATTTTGATAAAGCTAAATTACTTAAAAACAAGCATTTTTTTGAAAAACATAAAAAGAAAAGATATTTTTTTAAAAGGAGAAATTAAAAAGAAAAGAAAAGGAAAAAGAGCGAAGCCCTCCCCCACGCTTGGATTTTGCATTGTCCTCAATGAAAAACAAAAAAAAGGAAGAAGAAGAGGGAGGGGGGCAATAAAGTAAAGACTTAAAAAGAAAACGACTTCCCCTGATTCGTAAGTCCGAATGCTGATTTCGTTCCCCCATGCTTAAGCTAGACACCGGCTCAGGCCTAAGGAAGAGAAAAAAAATGATGGAGCCAAACGAACCGCCGAAGGTCTTATTCCTGCAAAACACAATAAGCAAATAAAAAAAGGAATAACAAAAAGTGATAAGCAAGGGGTGCCTCCCAAGAGCGCTCTTTGTTTAACGTCGTCTGAGCTCGACGTTATTGGTTAGCTAAATGGAAAATAAAAACTAAAGTGAAGAGGTAACTCCCTAAGTATGCGCTTAGGAGAGTACATCAAAAAAAAGAAAAATTGAAGAATTGCGCCGACATGGGGTGGAATCTTCAATGGAATGACGCCCGAAAATGAACGGACGGAGTTATAGAAGAACTCCGTTGTATGTAAAATGGGAAAGAAGGGGTCGTCAAAAGAAGAAGAAATAGAAAGAGGAAAAAAAGAAGTAGAAAAAGAAATTTCATCAACGGAAATTTCACATGGAGAAGGAGAGACTTGTGAAATTTCGGGAGAAGAAGGGGTAGAGAGGACTAAAGAAGAATTATCTAAAATAAAAGAAGAAGAAGAAAAAGACTCGCTAAAACTAGAAAAAGTTGGAACAATTAAAGTTTGAAGTGAAAAAGAATCACACACGTCTTCAGAAAAAGAAAGAGAATGATGAAACGTCTTGTCATACTCAAAAGGTAAGAAGCATGCCGAAGTATCCATAGGGGCGTCATCCAAAGGAGGAAGGAAACAATCCGGAATATCCGAATAATTATCCCCCTCGAGAGGAAAAAGACAAGCCGGGATATCCGGTGACTCATTACACGATGAAATTGGAGGAGACGGAGAAGAAGACGAAGAAAATGAAGCGGCCTCACGAGAAAAATAATCGAGAATGGTCTTCAAATGCGAATTAATATTATCAAGAGAAGTTTGCAATTCAAAATACGCATTATCGATTGAAGTAAAATTTAGAGGCACGGCGCTTTGCGGGGCAAAATCATAAGAAAAATAAGACGGGTTCCCCATCTCCCAAGTAGGATAAAAATTGGAGTAAGAGTCAAATTGGCCACTTTGACCTGCTCCAGAAAAATTGAAATCAAAAGAGGGAGGGGTTCCCGAAAGACATTCAGAATAAAAGTGGTTGGGCGACACGCAAAAATTACAAAAAGCGCCAAAAGAAGATGATTCCATAAAAAAAACCGTTAGCAAAAAAAAGAGAAAATTTAATATTTTGATTTTTTTTTGTTTTGTTTTAAAAAATGCTTTTTAAAAAAAAATTAGTAGAAGTAATAAACTCGATGCTTTCGTAATATTGCCAAAATAGTCCCCGGCAACGGCGCCAAAAACTTGATGGACTAAAAATCGTCTCACGGACTACAATCCGAATAGGCAAGTGTACCTATCGTTTTATAGTATATTGATAAAAATATATCAAGGTCGTATAAAAACTCGGGGCAGGCAAGTACTATTACTCACAACGATTCTATTATCCTACCGAACGATTGATGGGTTTGAAAATTAAAATGAACAAAGTTTAATTAAAAAAGAAATAAAAATATTGCGAAAAAGTGCTCGATCGACGATTCACTTTGAAATAAAATAACGAAATAAATTAGTTAAGCATTTGCAATACTATTAAGACGGTGACGGATCCAATATTAGGAAGTAATCTCGCTAGAGCATTAAATCCCCTAACTTATAGACGTTTTGACCGAAATCTCTTTACAAGTCAAAAAGGCCTAAAGTCGCATTACCGAAGTGACCCGCACTATTGGATTTGACTCCAATCCGGAGGATTTACGTCATCCTATCTCTAGGGTTGCGTTCAACTCCTTCCTTCTTTGAGTGATCTTTCAAATCAATGAGTCTCTCGACTTCTATGAAATGAGATCAATTGCCTACTACCGTATACCGGAATACGGAGTCGACACGATAAAAATCAAAGAAGGATCAAAATAGGAAAAATACAAATGCAAACATAAAATTAAAGATGCGTTATTTTGTCACAAAACTCATCGCGATCGGGCACAAAATATAATTAGCTAAGCATAATAAAGGAAGAAAACAAAATAGAAGAAAGAGAAGTCATTTGCATTGCTTAAGAAAAGGAAATACACAAAAATTAAAATAGGACAATGCTATTCTACTACAAAAAGGAAATTACAATAAAAACTACAACAAGGAAAAACTCTCATGAACTAACTATCTCACTTGCTCTCTAAAATCCTCCTCTTCAAAGCATGAGACATTGGTTTCTTTTATAGGAGAGGAGGAAGATTCTAGAAAGTGGTGGAAATGAAATGGGAGAAGGATGTGGCCGGCCATGCATGTATGAGGAGGTGCATGAATGTCATTAATGGGGGAGAGAGGGAAGAGGCTACATGCATGCATTTTCATTTAGGAAAATAAAACGAACAAAATAAATAAAAGAGGGGGGATGGATGGGTTTAAATGAGAATGATAGAAAGGGAAAGAGGGGTGAATGAGAAATAAATAAGAGAGAAGGAGTGAGTGGGGAGATGCATGAGGAATAAAGAGAAGAGAAAATAATAAAGAGGAGAGAGAGGGGAGAGGCTACATGCATGAATGGGGAGAGAAGGAGCTGTCCATGCATGTTGGGCTTCATTATGTGGGCTGAAATATTATTTGTGGGCTAAAATATTATTTGTGGGCTGCATCATAGGCTCGGGTAGCACCAAATGGAAGGGCTCGGGTTGTCTTGCATGGTGGGCTGCACTTGGACCGCAACAAAGGCCTTGAACCTACAAATAAAACAAAACAAATAAACAAAATGTTAGATATATTTTATAACATAACATAATAAAAAACTAACCATAATAATATAATAATAGTTATATTTCATAACAAAACACAACTAGACATAGAACATAAAATTAAATATAAAAAAACATAAAACACATAATTAAACTAGGAATTAATATATTATAAAAAAGACATTAAGACATGAAATAAAAACATAACAAGCATAAAATATAAATAAACTTAGGCATTTTGCATACTAAACTACCCCCAAAAATGATGACTAAAAGTAGTCATCAGTATTCCTTCCCTACAGGCATAGCATTTCACATGCAGATATATATCTTCATACATTGTGCTCTCACACACATACATTCCATCACAACCATCAGCCACGCTGTTCGACAGTCCGTGCACTCAGGGCACATTATTGGTGTACCGGCGAACCAGGGTCCCACCACTGTATCACGGTCGCAACCCAACGGTAAAATTGAGCATTTTGCTCCATGGCGTGCAGCCGGAGACTTTAGTCTTAATGCACCGGGATTGGCACGTAGTCCCCCATTGTGTCATGGCGCGCAGGCCTAAGACTCTTGCTATGCGCTCCAATAGACCGTACTTTCAGTTCTCACGTCGGACGGACATAGCGTAGGTAGGATCATCCACCCCCCGTTGCTCAAGTCTTCTTGCCATCACCGAGAACGGCGTACTCGCGGCTACATAAAAGGAGCGGGTCGGTCTCACCTTGCCTGTTTCCTTTAGGTGAACTCATCAGTTCACACATAACCAGCCCATTCTCATGGAACTGGCTTCACATTCATCGGTTACCTAGGAGCCACGCCTCGCGTTAGTGACAGAACTCAATTCCCATCCCTAGGCTTAACCGTACATCATAGAATCCACTTGAGGGTAGTTTCCTGGACTGCCAAGCCAGTACTTCCTGCTACTTCCCTTCATAGGCAAAACCCACCAAGCATTCCAACCATCAAGGCTATTTCCTGGCTTACCACGCCAGTACTTCCTGCTACTCCCCTTCACAGGTACTACCCAACAGCACAAGCATTACAAAGGGTATTTTCCTGGACTGCCACTCTAGTGCTTCCTGCTACTGCCCTTCGCAGGTCTAACCCGTCGACTCCTTAAACTACTCGTTATCACGGAGTCTTCTCCGGTGTGTATATACAACATCACCATACAGACCAACCTATCCAGATGGGCTTCACACAGCATGCCAATTCCGTACTCCATTTCCGGATCTATATGTCAAAAGATTGGGGATTCCATGAATCAACCTAAGAGACTCCCATAACAAGCCACCCTCTAGTGGGGGAATCATATGCACTTGCCAAAAAGGAAGTCTTCACATGGCTAGGAAGAAAAGTCATTACCCTTGAAGACCTCTTCGGCGCCATGAGCTCCTAGCTGGCTTGAAAGAACCGCAATGGCTTTTCCTCCACAACGCTGGCCTCAGATCTCTAGCCGTAACTCCACAGAACCACTGGTGGTCGGCTCTCCTTCCTCCTCCTCCTCCTTCTTCCTCTCTGTCTCTCTCTATGTTTTAGAAAGATGAAGGCCAAAGCTCAAATGACTTTTCCAACTCATTTCCCTGCCTTAAGGACACAGGGAAGAAGCTCAGCCATTGGATCCTAGCTGAGAAAAGGAACAGTCACGATTTTGCCATAAATTCATATTTTTTTCCTGAGACGGCCTGTGACACCCCCTTGTCCTAGGCCGTGTACCTCAAGCGGTGCTCAACCGACTTATCCAGTCCAGTACACGCCCATGTGACATGCACGTGTCATGGGTCGTGTCACCTGACACGCCTTCTGAGGGCCATGTACATCAGGCTGCACAAAATCTAGATCAACCCGATCAGGACACGACCACTAACACGCCCATGTCACAGGTCGTATATCCTAAGACACAGCAGTTTTCTACCCGTGTTCACCAGGCCTCAATGCCTTGGGCACATCCCGCAAAGTACACGGCCTGTGACACGCCCGTGTCCCAGGCCGTGTGCCCATACACGGCACTAGACACACCCCAGCTCAATTTCATCAAGATGAAATTCGTCGACCCGCAGAGTACACGGCCTCTGACACGCCCGTGTTAGAGGGCGTGTGCCCTCATTTTTCATCGAATGCTCGCCGACTGCTCACCCGAGCAGGACACGCCCTGGGACACGCCCGTGTCCCAGCCGTGTCACCCAATTTTTCCAACTCTGGAATTTAGGGTGTTACACCCTGCTGGGGTACTGATGTCACAACCCTCATTTTTACAGCATTTAATAACTTATTAGAGTAAGCGAAAATGCACGTCATGATGCCACGCCGGCAGAGGATAACTGCTGACGCTCAGGCAAACACCTACTTAATTATGAAGAAAGATTCTTTAAGTTATTTTAAGGTAAAATCAGTTTAAGTGCAGTAGTTAGTCGTATCCCTCGACTTCGTGGATCATCTAGTCACCAGAGAAGTAATTAAACGCTCCAGAAAGTACTTATTTTATAATATTCGACACCCTACAAGAGTTTAGAGGCTCCCAAAAGACACCTCATGGCACACAATTTCTAAATTTAGTAGAAATAAAATTAGATTTATATGATCGTTAAATATAGTGATTTTACATTTTAAAATATGTAATGCATGAGGTTATAATAGTAATTTTTAAACTTGAAATTAACTATCATGCAATCCTAACATAAAACATCCCAGAGAGCAAGTAATCCACATCCACATAAAGAAAACTAAGCAGCTAGCATGTATCTAAATATAACAATTCTGTGGGCATCAATAAACTGACACGAACCCACATACAGTATAGTATGTCTGAACAAGAAAAATAAAATAAACAACAATCTACCTCGCTAAGACGAGGCAACAACCACGGCCAACAAATTCGCTCAAGCGCTCCAAAAACCAGCACCGAACTCAGCTACAACTCTGAACCTAAGACATTCCAAAGACAAAACACCTCAGTAAGAAAGTACAAGTGGTGGCAAAAAATTAGTTATAATAAACAAAGGTCAAAGAGTTACCAACACAAGACCAAAAGCACTGAAGTAAAGTCCAAAAAAAGGGATCAACAGGAAAAGAACACTTACGTGATTCGTCACGTAGAACAAGAATACAACAGATGCATGAGGCTATAAGGTGACAACATGAATAAATCATAAGGAAGAAATACAAAACCTTTATTAGCCACTTGTGGTCAACTCTACCCAAAAATACGGGCGAGGTGGTCACTCAACTGGACACACCCTCACGAATATAATATTCGTCTAGCTACGAGGGAGTCTTATGCTCTCCACCATACACCGCAGACCCCAAAAAACCTGATAGACTTCCACAGGATACTAATAAAGTAAACAAACATTTGTGGAGGTGGTTTCGTCCACTAACTCCCGCAATCAAGAAAACCCACAAAAAAACCACCACATATATCTCGAGACTTGGCACGTCAGATTCTACTTGACATTCTAGATTCAAGACGCGGTTGATCAACCCTTATAAACGATTTACAATCCTAGACCACTTATAACACGATCAACAACGATGGATAATGCGATTAGAGCAGCCAATAAAACAATTCAAGAATGATTAAACATGCCCTGACAAATTTTAGGCTACCATGACAAGATCTTACCACATCAAGAGATTATTAAGGAAGATTAATTATTGTTATACCTTGGGGGGGGGGGGGGGGCGAAAGTGTAGAAATCTAACAAACATGAAGAACTTAACAGTTACCATTAATCGAAGAAGAGGAAACGAGGGTAAACCACCACTTGTCTTGGTTTAACCGGAAAAGTTCTCTGAATAAGTCCACGTCGTAGATCGGGGCAAAAGAAGATGGGAGAAGTCGAAATCTGAACAAAAATGGCCTAAATAGAGGCTAAGGCCGAAAAACCCTAACGAGAAATCTCATGAAATGGGGAAATTTTTACCACGATGGCGTAGCTCTCGACGAGAGCTTTCCAGATCTATACTCGGTTGCAGGTTACGAGCACTGGAGCACCGTCGGCGGCCACCGGAAGACTCACGAACGGGAGGGAATCGCCTCACAAATGGTTTTGGTTCGGTCTAAGTCTTGAGGAAGAAGATGAAGTTTTCCTTCTTTTCAAATTATCCTAGGTATAAGAATACATATATATATATATATATATATATATATATATATATATATATATAAGTATTTATAAAAAGTTTTGTCTAAATTAGAATAAAAACTGGTTATTTACGAGCAGTTGTATAGCAAATGAAAATAGAGGTCTAGGATGGCTTTCAATCAAAAAGTGCCATGAAAGTTGTAGATCTCGTCAGGACGAACAAACTTCATGTTAATCATTTTTCAATACGACATTGTTTTGACTCTCAAAACGGCGTCCGAGCATGAACAGGAACGAAACTCTCGAGACGAACAAACAGTACTCGAGAAGGACAACAGAACACTCGAGAAGAACGAACAATACCCGAGAAGAACAGCAGAACACTCGAGAAGAACGAACAATACTCAAGAAAAACATTAATGGAATTACTCGAGTGAACAAATATTACTCGAGAAGTCACCCAAAAACTCACCCGAGATGAACAGAGGAAGCACTCGAGAAGCACCCATTCACTCGAGAACAAAAACCCAAACACTCGAGTACATGCCATACAGCCACCCAAGAACAAGCTAATTACTCGAGAAGAAAGTAAAATTAAATTGCATGAACATTACATTTTTGCAAATTTATCCAAAAAATTAAACTATATAAATGAATAGTAAAAGACATTTTTGAATAGAACTGCAATATTAAAATAATCATATTTATATATTTTTGAATAAGGAAACACGAGTTCAAAACGGAGGCCCAAACGCGTGCCGAATTAAACGATACTCGAACCGTAGATGAACACTAACACTACAAACACAACGACGAATTCAAAACCAAAATCCGACGAGTCATTCCAGAGATATAAATTTTCAAAGTTTACGGCGAACATAAATTACACAAAACTTCAGAAAATCGCCGAGGCGTAAACATCGCTCGGATCGCGACGAAACTTGACGAGCAAGTCCAAAATTACTTAACTTCATTTCCATATGCAAAATTTTCCAATTACAACAGGAATTTGGCCGACTCGACTGCACTGACGCAAAAAGGCCTTAACGACGATGCGCCGGCAACTCGACGTTAAAAGTAACACCATGACGACATAAATGTGACGATACCAAATCAAATAAAATCATCGAAAAATCGGGGGCATTACATTTGAAGTAGGATCCAAGTGTGGATCTAAGAGTAGGGTTGTCCTCCCAGCCTGAGTAGTAGGGCCTATTGCCTGAGGTATGTGACTGTTGAGTCAATGAGCTATAGTTGACAAGTGTGTCATTGAGTTGTAGGCTTTGGAGGAGGCTGAGCTGTAGGTGCCTGGAAGGGCACTGAGGTAGGTACCTGGAAGGATACTGAGCTGTAGGAGTGCTGCAGCACTCTGAGAGTAGGGCCTTGTCGCTGAAGTTTTAGTGCTGAAAAGCCTGAGCAGTAGGACTTAGAGATAAGGCTGAGCTAGGTGATCTATGGACCACTAAGCTGTAGGAGCACTGCAGGGCTCTGAGGTAGGAACCTTTGTGTTTCCGAGGTAGGGATCTGAAGAGAACCTAACTTTTATGTGGAGGGTCTTAGGTGTAAGTTCTGAGGAGCATTTTGGAGGAGTTTGTGCCTTGTCTAACATAAGTTAGAAAGGTGGGAGGGAAAGTGGATGCACACAGTTGGGGAACCACTATAAATATCTATGTACATTGCTATGTTGCTTATTCTTCTCTTATATTGCAGGTACTAAGGACAAGATCTAGATCAATTAGTAAAAAAACCGCAAAAAGACTTACGAAATTTCAAAGACCTATTCACCACCCCCCCTTTAGGTGACTAGTTAACATTAAGTTAATAACTTTCAAATATTATGAGAATTTACCTCCCCATGAAAATGAGGGACAACATCTTCATCATCATAGTGAGCCATGAGCCCGAAGTCGGCTTCTTCATCCTCACTTGACTCAGACGAGTCAGAGTCACTCAGAGTCTTCTTCTTCTTTGCTATGAAGCTCTTCTCCTTCTTTTCGCTCTTGGAGGACTTGTTCTCTTCTCTTCTTCCACCATCCTCCTTCTTGTCAGGACAGTCAGCGATCACATGACCTGTCTTGTTACAACAGTAACACACGATGTTTGTAGAATAATGTTTGTTCGGTTTAGATTTATACATGTTGGATATGTGATTTTTCTTTTGATAATCACCACCGTGTCGTGATCTTCTGAATGAGGAATCATTTCCTCTCATCTGTTTCTTCTTACTAAGAAACTTCTTGAATTGCCAGGAGAGTAGAGAGAACTGTCCATCAGATAATTCTGAGAATAAGGATGTTGGCTCGAAATTTTCTTCTTCACTTTCTTTGTGAGAGGGTGCAGGAGATGCAACTTTAACCTTTCTTGAGTTATCTGCCTTCAATACAACAAACTTCTCTTTTGATGAGGATCTGTGATTGATATTTTTCGCATCAAGTCCGAAAACTTAATGTGGTTAAAACTCCAAAAATAGGTGAGGATTCACACGGTGCCCCGGGCGGTTTATTTAAGTAGAATAGCGGGTTGTGATTTTTATTTAAGAAAACGGGGGGCGCGTATTTATTTATTTGGATATAAAAAGATGTGATTGAGTTTTAACGAAAGAAGGCAAGTGCACCTATCGTGAGTAGTACATGATATTCCGGGTGGAATATCAAAGTCGTATTGTTCTCGGGGTCGGTTCGATTATTTCTACTCTTCCCTCGAGGGGACTATTATTTTACCGATAATTACTTTGTCGGGATATTTATATATAATAAAAATGCAGAAAATGGCAGAAAGAAAATGAAAGCATAAAAGGAAAGCATAAAGGTGGAGCCGATGAAGAGCTTAGCGCAATTGCATCAAATCGCATCGAACTAAAATAAACTTTTAATAAAAAGAGATCCTAAGTTTCAAATTAATTAAGGCGGAGACTTGGTCGTGGAGGTTCCACTAGAATGAGCTCACTTATCTCTAGGACTATTGCTCACCTGAAAACTGAGACTATTCGACCGAACATTAGTCCGACGAAGGATTCCTCTTAACGCCCACATTAAGCTAAGAACCCGCTATTTGGTGGGGAACCCAATCCGGTAGAGTTGGCGCGCCTCCTCTCTCGAGGGTTAGTGCGGAACTCTCTTTACCAAGGGGTGATCTGTCCATACGCACGACCTCTCGGCTAGCGTATGGAAAACGGAAATTGGGCCCACACATCAATATGTGGTCCTACGCGTCGTTAACCCCGGGCAAACCATAAGTACTTTAATTAATTAGAAAAATGAGAGCTTTAATTATTTTAAGTTATTTTATTTGTCCCAAAGCTCTTCGATAATGAGTGCTAAGAACAGTTAGCCACTCATCGGAATGGAGACGGCTTGCGAGAAAAAGCAGAAAAGAAAGCGATAAAGAAAGCAGTAAAGAAAGCAAGAAAATGAAAGCAGGAAAGAAAGCAGTAAATGAAAGCGATAAAAGAAAGCTGTAAAGGAATGCAGAAAATTGCAAGTCCTACTCAAACGAGTAGGACTGAAGAAAGCTGTAAATTGCGAGTCCCAGCGCAAATGCGTGGGCGGGAGAAAGAAAGCGGGTACTACTCAAATGAGTAGGACTAAATAAATGCAACACACGCACACACTCGACAGAAAGTAAAACTCACGCACAAAGTCTCTCGACATAAAGTAAACACACACACTCTACTGAATGAAATAAAAATAATGCGTCATTTAACTCTTAACGAGTAGGCGGAAATAAATGCACACACGTACAGAAATGAAAAAAAAAACTAAGTTACCTAAAAATTAAAACAACTGCATTTCTACCGCTAGAATGCGGTAGAAATGCATAAAAAGTGAAAAGAAAAATTAAACGAGCGAAAAAGTTTGCAAATAAACGCAAAAGTGAAAGTGCTCGAAAAATTAAAACGAATACATTTCTATCGCTAGAATGCGGTAGAAATGCATAAAAAGAAGTCAGAAAAATTAAACGGACAAAAGTTTTAAATGAAAATCAAAGTGCATGAAAAATTAAAACAACTAAATTTTCATTCTTATGATTTTATAAAAATGCTAGAAAAGTGATAATAAAGTTAAAATGAGTAAAAGGTTTTACGGATAAAAATGAACAAAACTAGCGAAAAAGATTAAAAAAACACTTTTAAAACATTTTTATAAACTCATTAGGATAGACATGATATGAACGGAAAAACTAAACTATGAAAATTATGAAGATTATGAAAGCAATAAAACTAAGTTAAACTCATACACACACACACCCTTAGAAAAGAACGAAAAAAAAGTTAAAAACAAAAGCAAATAAGATTGCATAAGGTGTGTTACTTAGATTCATTCCCAAACCATATAAAGAGGAAAAAAACATTTTATTAAGTAAAAACACTGGTTACAAAGGAACGAAAATAAAAACTAAGGAGAGGGGAAGAAAATCCCTTACATAGCATTGAAATTCATCTAGGTAGCACAACACCTATACAAAATGGATCCAAAAGGGAACAAGATTACATACAGCAGCTGCTTATTTATAGACATAAAAATTTAAGAACACGCCCTCTGACACGGGCGTTTAGGGGGCGTGTCAGCACTGTACAAAATACGGCTAGCAATTTGACGGGAAAGTGGACTTCGTGCTGGACACGTGTCGGTCACGCAGCGGTCACGCCCCAGTTCACGGGCGTGATGCTGGGCGTGTCTAGGAGGTGGATCTGGGCGCGATGCATCAAAAGTCATCGCACGGGTCTTGTCGGCCAGGTGGAGAAGTCACGCCCCAGGTCACGGCGTGACTCACGGCGTGTCGGTTGGTGTCGACACTCGACAAACATCGAGCAGAAAGTGTCGAGTTGAAAAATCGTCGAGCTGCTGGAGAATCGTCGAGCGCGAGTTTGTCGAGCGGAAATCGTCGAGCCGAATTTCGTCAAGCGGGAAGAGGAGTCACGCCCTAGGTCACGGGCGTGACTCTGGGCGTGTCGCGGAGGTGTCGACGATCGTCGAATGGAAAGTCGAGCTGAAATCATCGATCGGAATTTGTCGAGCTGAAATCGTCGGTCGGAAATTATCGACCGGAAATTTCTCTTTAAAATTCGTTGATTCCATGGGTTTGACAAATCACCGCCTGGTCACAGGCGTGACCAATAAGTTACGGGCGTGACTTGGCGATTTTTTGCAGATTTTTATTTTTTCCTGAAAAATAAAATAAAACAAGTTAGTAAAATATTTACAAAAATAGTAGCATTTTATTGAATAAAAATAAGTAAAAATGACAAAAATAAATGAAAATGACTTAAGCAATGTATATAAAAATAGGTATATTTACAATTCATCAAATACCCTCATACTTAAGCTTTTGTTATTCCAGATCAAAAGTTAGAGATAAACTTATAAGAAATAAAAGAAATCATAAGTTTAGCTACCGCTTAATTAGTTATAAGAGAGATCTAAATAAACATACAAGTGTAAGAGTTAAGTCCTAAAATTATGTAGATGATTTAAATAGCGCAAAAGTTTTGGCCAAAAGACTTCTTCATGTAATCAAATAGAAGGCAATAATTGTAATGATTAGATTAACGAAAATAGCTTGAAATTATATGAACTCTAACTTACAGGAGTGTTACTGGAAATAATACAATTTACTAATTATGCTCTCAAATAAATTTTTGAATTAATTCTAGAATCGTGAAATTGGCTAAGGGGATTGATGTTGGTTTATGAAGAGGGTTTTGATTTTTGAGGTCAGGTAATGTTTTCTCAAACCTCCATTTTTTGGATTCTTAGGAAAATGAAATCTTATTTTCCTAATATGATTTTTGTTTTTCAACTTCATAAGAATAAAATTAACCCAATGTATATGTGTAGGAGTAATAAATTTTATCCTTTTACTCCATAACATATAATCCTTTTAAATTATTGGGGGTCTATGTTTACGGAACGAAATCTTATTCTCATTGACATAGGATCTTTTAATGATAAAAATTTTATCATGCCAAGTAGGTCATGATAAGTCAGGGGAGAAAAGAAAACTAGATTTTTAAACCAAAAAAATGTTTGAGAGCAACCTTAAAAAATTATACGTTCCAATTTTTCAGAAAGCTAAAAGTAAGTATAATTGAATTCTATAGTCGTTATTTCCTAACATAATGCACGTGCTCCTATTAATGAAAAATTAGAAGTAGTGCTTAAAACAAGTTCGCTATCTTTAACAAAGCATAATGAATTCTTTATAACTTAACCCCGACTATTTAAATTTTTCAATCAATAATTAACAAACGAATAAAAAACAGAGAATTAATAAAATTCACATATAAATAAACTCAAAACAAAATTTTTGGATAGCAAGAAAATTAAGAATTGAGATATTCGATTTATGCGTTACATAATTAACAAAATATTTTTGGTATTTTAGGGTTTTTATCATTTTTTGTATTTTTTTGTGATTATGATTTTTGTTGTTGTTGAATTTTTATAGTTATTATCTTTTTTAGGAATTTTTGGTTTTTCTAATTTTTTGATTTTTTATTGTATTTTTGATAAGTAATTTACAAGAATGGGGAGAGACAGAAGTGTTATTTACAAAAGAGATAGTGGGGGAAAGAGATCAAAATTTTTTTTGTTTTTATTTTTAAATAATATACAAAGTAAAAACTCGAACGCGGCACGCGAACAGACTCTTATTTTGGTGGTTGATTCGATGAGTCGAACGTCGCGGGGAGGCAAACTGCGAGTTTTTATAAATAAGAAAAAGGGGGGGGGGAGATTTTTACAAAAACTATTTACAATGAAAAAGACAATTTTTTTGAATTTTTTGTTGTTTTATAAGTTTTTTTTGTGATTTTTTTTATTTTATGATTTTTTTGATTATAAATAAAACAAGGAATTTTTTTTTTAGATTTTAAGTTTTGCAAATTTGTTTGTATTTTTGATGACTACAGAATAAAAAATGCAGAATAAGAAAACACCCCCATATTTAAACCCAACATTATACTCAATGTTGCAGTCGAAGTATGCAGAACGATTAATAGACAAAATATAATAGGTGCAAAAATAAAAAGAGATGGTAGGAACTTCCATAAGACGAGTTCGGGGAGGCCCGGGTTGAAACCCTGCATTATTGTGAGAAGACATAGGAAAAATATAACAGAGATAAAAAATAAAAGGAAAAATATAAACTCGGCGAAAAGTGTGCGGGCGGTAGTGGGGCATGTGCATGGGGGAGTCGAAGGTAGCTAAGGCCTTAGCTACGTGAGTATGATGGAAATGCGCACCCCTAGCGAGCACAAGAATGGAAGCGCGCCGAAGCGAAACAAAACAAAATTAAACAAGTTAAAATAAAATAAATTAGACAAAATATATACACTTTTATGTTTGTGTTTTTCTGTACGTTTTTTATTTAGTTGTTGTTTAGGTAGGTTTTTTAGTTTTTATGGTTTTGAGCGTTTTTTAGTGTTTAAGGTTTTTTTTGTTAAGTTTTGAGTTTTAAGGTTTTTAATAGTTTTTTTATTTTATTTTTAAGTTTTTGATTTTTAGGTTATTTTCTTTTTAGTGTTTTACTTTTTTTTCATAAAAATAATGAAAATTTTTTTAAAGTTTTTTTTCATTTTTTTTAGATTTTTTTTTGTTTTTTTTTCAAATGTTTAGTTTTTTAAAGATTTTTGATTTTTTAGTTTTATGGGTTTTTGAATTTTTTTTTTTGGTTTATAGGCTTTTCAAAAAAAATTTTTAGTTTTATAATTTTGTAAGTTTTTTTTGTTTTTATTATTATTATTATTATTATGTTTAATTATTATTAGTAATAAAATTTTTGTGGGCCCTTTTTGTAATTTTTAGTATATATATATAAATAGGTAAAATTAATAGATTTTCAGGGTTCAAAATAACAACTCGAAAATCCCCGGCAACGACGCCAAAAATTTGATTGGTTATTTTTCGCATCAAGTCCGAAAACGTAATACGGTTAAAACTGCAAAAATAGGTGAGGATTCACGCTACGCCACGGGCGGTTTATTTAAGGAGAAAAGCGAATTATGATTTTTATTTAAGAAAACGGGGCCCGCGTATTTATTTATTTGGATATAAAAAGATGGGATCGAGTTTTAACGAAAGGAGGCAAGTGCACCTATCATGAGTAGTACATGATATTTCGGGTGAAATATCAAGGTCGTATTGTTCTCGGGGTCGGTTCGATTATTTCTACTTTTCCCTGGAGGGGACTATTATTTTTTGATAATTACTTTGTCAGGATATTTATATATAATAAAAAGGCAAAAAATGGCAGAAAGAAAATGAAAGCATAAAAGAAAAGCATAAAGGTGGAGCCGTTGAAGAGCTTAGCGTAACTGCATCGAATCGCATCGAACTAAAATAAACTTTTAATAAAAAGAGATACTAAGTTTCAAAATAATTAAGGCAGAGACTTGGTCGTGGAGGTTTCACTAGAATGAGCTCACTTATCTCTAGAACTATCGCTCTCCTGAACACTAAGACTAGTCGACCGAACGTTAGTCCGACAAAGGATTCCTCTTAATGCCCACATTACGCTAATAACCCCGCTATTGGGTGGGGAACCCAATCCGGTAGAGTTGGCGCGCCTCCTCTCTCGAGGGTGAGTGCAGAACTCTCTTTACCAAGCAGTGATCTGTCCATATGCACGACCTCTCGGCTAGCGTATGGAAAACGAAAATCGGGCCCACACATCGATATGTGGTCCTACGGGTCATTAACACTGGGCAAACCATAAGTACTTTAATTAATTAGAAAAATGAGACCTTTAATTATTTTAAGCTATTTTATTTGTCCCAATGCTCTTCGATACTGAGGGCTAAGAACAGTTAGCCACTCATCGGAATGGGGACGGCTTGCAAGGAAAAGCAGAAAAGAAAGGGATAAAGAAAGCAGTAAAGAAAGCAAGAAAATGAAAGAAGGAAAGAAAGCAGTAAATGAAAGCGATAAAAGAAAACTGTAAAGGAAAGCAGAAAATTACAATTTCTACTCAAACGAGTAAGACTGAAGAAAGCTGTAAATTGCGAGTCCCAGCGCAAATGTGTGGGCGGGAGAAAGAAAGCGGGTTCTACTCAAATGAGTAGGACTAAATAAATGCAACACACGCACACACTCGAGAGAAAGTAAAACTCACGCACACACTCTCTCGACATAAAGTAAACACACTCACTCTACAGGAAAGTAAAACACACGCACACGCACTCTACTGAATGAAATAAAAACAATGTGTCATTTAACTTTTAACGAGTAGGCGGAAATAAATGCACACACGTACAAAAATGAAAAAAAAACTAAGTTACCTTAAAATTAAAACAACTGCATTTCTACCGCTAGAATGCGGTAGAAATGCATAAAAAGTGAAAAGAAAAATTAAACGAGCGAAAAAGTTTGCAAATAAACGCAAAAATGAAAGTTCTCAAAAAATTAAAAGTAATACATTTCTATCGCTAGAATGCGGTAGAAATTCATAAAAAGAAGTCAGAAAAATTAAACGGACAAAAGTTTTAAATGAAAATCGAAGTGCATGAAAAATTAAAACAACTAAATTTTCATTCTTATGATTTTATAAAAATGCTAGAAAAGTGATAATAAAGTTAAAAGGAGTAAAAAGTTTTACGGATAAAAATGAACAAAACTAGCGAAAAAGATAAAAAACACTTTTAAAATGTTTTTATAAACTCATAAGGATAGACATGATATGAACGGAAAAGCTAAACTATGAAAATTATTAAGATTATGAAAGCAATAAAACTAAGTTAAACTCATACACACACACACACCCCCTTAGAAAAGAACGAAAAACAAAGATAAAAACAAAAGCAAATAAGATTGCATAAGGTGTGTTACTTAGATTCATTCCCAAACCATATAAAGTGGAAAAACATTTTATTAAGTAAAAACACTGGTTACAGAGGAACGAAAATAAAAACTAAGGAGAGGGGGAGAAAATCCCTTACATAGCATTGGAATTCATCTACGCAGCACAACACCTATACAAAATGGATCCAAAAGGGAACATGATTACATACACCAGCTGCTATTTATAGACAAAATAATTTGAAGAACACGCCCTCTGACATGGGCGTGTCGGGGGACGTGTCAGCATTGTACAAAATGCGGTTGGCGATTTGACGGGAAAGTGGACATTGGGCTGAACACGTGTCGGTCACGCAGCGGTCACGCCCCAGGTCACGGGCGTGACGCTGAGCGTGTCGAGGAGGTGTATCTGGGCGCGGTGCGTCAAAATTCGTCGCGCGGGTCTTGTCGGCCAGGTGAAGAAGTCACGCCCCAGGTCACGGCGTGACTCTAGGCGTGTCGGTTGGTGTCGACACTTGACAAACATCGAGAGGAAAGTGTCAAGTTGAAAAATAGTCGAGCTGCTGTAGAATCGTCGACCGCAAGTTTGTCGAGCGGAAATCGTCGAGCCTAATTTCGTCAAGCGGGAAGAGGAGTCACGCCCTAGGTCACGGGCGTGAATCTGGACATGTCGCGGAGGTGTCGACGATCGTCGAACGGAAAGTCGAGCTGAAAGCATCGATCAGAATTTGTCGAGCTGAAATCGTCGATCGGAAATCGTACACCGAAAATTTCTCTTTAAAATTCGCTGATTCCATCGGTTTGATGAATCACGGCCTGGTTATGGGCGTGACCAATAAGTCACGGGCATGACTTAACAATTTTTTATAGATTTTTATTTTTTCATGAAAAATAAAATAAAACAAGTTAGTAAAATATTTACAAAAATAGGAGCATTTTATTCAATAAAAAAATGACAAAAATAAATGAAAACGACTTAAGTAATATACATAAAAATAGGTATATTTACAATTCATCAATCTGCTGGCCTCTTCTTCAGCTTTTCTTGTTTTAATTTGAAGCTCATAGGACATAAGCTTCCCGAAGAGATTTTGGGGGTCAGTTTCGGCCAGTCTCCCGAAATCCCTGATGGCACAAATCTTGTTGTCCCATTCCTTGGTTAAGGATCTTAGGAACTTGTCATTTAGTTCTTCGTTTGTGAAAACCCGACCGTAGATCTTCATGTCGTTGACGATCTTGAAGGAGTTTTCAAAAGTATCAGTTATTGTGTCCTTGGGGCCTTGCATAAAGGCCCCATACTTCTGGTTTAGAAGAGATCTTCTGTCATCCCTTACTTCTTCGGTACCTTCCATTAGAATAATCAAAGACTGCCACATTTCCTTAGCAGATTGACAGTGAAGAAGGTTCTGTAACATTTAGTCATCGACTGTACTTGCGATAATATTTTTTGCCTTCTTGTCCAGGGAGACATGTGCAATCTCATCTTTGTCGATATCCATCAGTTTCTTTGGTACCTTTCTAGTAGGATCAATAGTGGAGGTCATCATGGGAATATAGGGGCCTTCTTCCACTATCATGAAGATGCGGGGATCAATAACTTCGATGAAGAATCTTATCCTTTCTTTCCATATGGGAAAGTTGGTCTTGGTGTACACCGGAAGCATTCCAAAATGCTTGTAGATGTCCATGCTTGATTATCTCAAAGGCAACTAGAAGTAGATCTATTCTAGGTGTGAACCCTTTGAGAACAACCTCCCTCTAATAACAATTGAATGTACCTAGTTGTCTACCTAAATCACCTAGTGGGGGGTGAATAGGTGAGATTTGTGTCATTTGCAGAATAAAAAATTTAGTGGGATTTACACAGAATAAACAAGCACAATCCAGATGACACAAGGAATTATAGTGGTTCCAAAATCTTGGGTACGTCCACTCTCCACCTCACCAATCTAGCACCACGGCTAGCCTTGACTACTTCATTATATCTCGGATTAAAAACATCCTAGACCTCGGAGAAACGCTCCTGCAACTCGTAGTAAAAACAGTCTGACAAACACTATCCCCCAAAATGGGATCTACACTCGAAAGATAAGTCTTCCTACAAGCTCGGATACGAAGATCCTACAAAAGTTGAAATGAGGTTTTACAACAACAATGAAAACTTCACTTCAGATCTGAAATCTACAGATTTCTTCCTTCTTGAAAACTGAATACTCTGTGAAGAAGTTGAGGAAGAAGTCTTGAGAGAACACAATCTGAAAATCTTTGGATTCGACACGATCAAGAGAATGAATATAAAATATTTAATCTTTTGATCTATCAAATCTTTCTTCTGTCGAATCGCAGGATCGAGGACGAAGCTTCAAAGAAAAAATGAAGATGGCATGTGCTGTTTTTTCCCGATCTGGAACTTGCGGCGATTCAGAATTTTCTCAAAAAAATTAGGTTTTTGCGAAATTTATCGACAAGACATAATATAGAACTTCTTCTAATAGTCTGAAAATCATTTAAGGAATGAAGATCAATCATATTAAATATGAATCAAAGTTTAAAATCCCGTTAGTCGAACATAAGTCTCGTTAGTCGAATAGAAGTTGCGTTCGACGAATAAAAGTTGCGATCGACGAATGAAAGCTGAGATCGACGAATGGAAGTTCCGTTTGACGAATTATGAAATCCGTTCGACGAATAACGAACTCCGTTCGACAAATAAAATTTGAGTATGAAGAATTATGAACTTAGAAATATTCAGCAATTGTATTCTTCAAAAGGATTTAAATTCTTCGAAAAGAACTTGTCTTTTCGAAAAATGGCATGACCTTTTTCGAAGAAAGCTTTACGCTAAATATCTTTCAGCTGAAAACAGATTTTTCAAAAGAAGTTTTTGCATTTCTGTAACACCCCAAATCCCAATTTGGGTTCTGGTTGGGTGACACGGCCTGTGACACGGGCATGCCTAAGGGCGTGTCGTGCTCGGGTTGAGCAGCCTCACAAGTGCTCGATGAAATGCACTCGATGATGCATGCTTGCACGTTGACACCAAATAAATCTACGGACGATCACGTTTGCCTCTCCTTGATCCAATCCTATACTCGCACAATCATTCTATGCAGCACCACGTTAATTAAATTTAACAATTATATGCTAACATACGGGTAGACAAACCGCTTAGAATCGAACAAAGGCTATAGACCAATATTCTTTCCAGCTAAAAAGACCGACCCGGTCCGTACGAGCGGTGTTGTACCAAAAGAGATCAACCAAATAAATATGATTTGGAAAAGGTAGATCTCTCCCAACAAAAGAAAACGTAGGTTCGCCAAACCCTTTTCAAAAAATAATTCAATCAAGAAAAACACAAAAGAAATCGAAGAAACCAAGATTAATTAACGATTCAAAATTCAACGCCAAGAATCTACCACCACAGGAATTAATATAGGAAGAGAAACACACAATAGGTAGAAAGAATTCGTTACCCTATCAGAATGGATGATTCTGATTTCTCTACTTGGATCGTTCTTCAACGGCTCCGCCGGAGTCACGCCGGTTGGGGAGAAACTCGTCCGCCTTTGTCGCTTCATGCCAGAGTTGATCCACAAGGGGAGATCTTCTTGCCTTGGACGAATTTCTTCAAGGGGAGGAGTTCTTTGATTTGTTGCTCGTAGTGGAGAGGAGAAAGGATTAGGGTAGAGAAAGGAGGAAGGAGGATAGGGAGAGGAGTTGTGGCCGAAATCCACAAAGAGGGGCAGAGGGGAAGTTGGCGTCCAAGGAGGAGACGAGGAGGAGAATTCTCAATTTAGAATTAGGTTTCTTTTCATTCATTCAGTACTAAAATCCTTCATAACATGGCTATTTATAGCCTACACCACACAATCACCACCATTGAAAATTAAACACCTCATGATTGTTATATGCAACCATCATGTTACATGAAATCAAAATACATGAAATAAAATGGCTTAGAAATAAAATTGCTGAAATGAAAATAGATAAAATATTAATTGATAAAATATATATTTATAATTATTTAATTTATAATTATATATTTTATTAAATGGCGGCGGTGGTCGTATTGCAAAACATGTAGCGGCTATGGTGGCGGGCATCGTAGTAGAAATCTCATCCTCGAGCTTGCGGCAACGATCGTCCCAATCCACGAACTCTCTCAGACCGGGATCAATGGTGGTCGCATCAACAACGTCATCATGAACAATTGGCTGGACTTCGCCGCCAACAATCAACTGGTCATGAGCATTACGAGCACATGGCCGGACCACTTCACCATCAATCCTCCCCCACTCAAAATCACTCATCACCGATGAGTGGCCTGGGAGAGAGTGGTGGAATAAAGAAGCCTCCAAATGCAGTACGACGAGCTCCCAAGTAATAGCCGAGAGTAACCTGTGAAGCATTACCAAAACAACCAATGTTTCCAAAAAACTAGACGTAAATGTGACAGAAAGAAAAATGACGTTTGTCTTACCAACGAGTGCAAGTACCATAGAATCCCAGTGGAAGATAGATACTGCAATAACTTCACTCCCCAACCCATGAGAACATTGAGTGGGAGGAAGAAACGATAGAGAAAGCCACTCAAGAGGAGGAGAAACATACGACATAAAATCCGGGACGTTGAAAATGGGTGAAATACCCCAATCATTCATAAAATCCAAAAAAATCGTAATGTCTCGATTTTCAATATAAATCAGGTACGGGTTAGTTTTCCTTAATGTTATGTTCAAGATGGTGTCGGTCAGCAACCGGTCGGGAGGTGAACGCACCAAAATTGAACCGTCAAGTTGTAAGTTTGGTACACTCGGGAGTAAGTTAACATGCAAATGACACGACTCATATTGGAAAGCTATGGCCACAAGAGTGGGTGCATAGAAATCGTGGCATGGTTGAAAATAAGTCGGTGCTAATTGGTTTAATTGATTTAATTTATATTTAACGTTTAGCGGACACAAACGAAGAGGCACACCCGTCACGATACCAGGATTTTTGGGAGATACAGAACTACACAATGTCGTGACAAGGCCGAACTTGAATTCTAACAACTCACTAATACATATCTTACGAGATATATCCAATGGAGGGGCTACTAATGGAGGCAGTACCAAATGTCTCGGGCTAGTTATAACAAATCCGTGTCCAACAGAGTCATCTAGTCGAGTTACATGATCCGGAAAGAGGAGCGGAAAAGTCAGATCTGGAGGGCGATCAAATCATATTGACTGCAACACAATGGAGTTATCATCAAAGAAAATTCTTCCTGATTAATACTACTCAAAACTTCCAAGAATATTTTTCCCTCGCTAGGTAATTCTTCCAACTCTCTAGTTTTGTCATCTAACTCAGGATGATCGGGAAACTCCTCAACTAATATGGGTGACGGACACGAGATATGATCGAGGATGGGTCGGTTAATCATATAGGGTGGCACTTCAGAGGAGAGCTCCACTTCCATGTCACTGGGGTAACCGAATTCCACAACATCGTTAAGCTCGTCAAAGATGCTAACATCGCCTTCAACGTTGGGCTCAGTCAAAAGCACTCGCTCAGAATAAACAGAAGAGTCAATGACTGGAAAATAACACTCGGGGGAGGACCCTAAATAGATAGAGGTCGAATGCTGAACTGGGCACTCAATAGTATAGGGATCTGACGTACCCCCAACATCGTGGGAAATTATCGTGGGATAGCCCACACTGCACGGAATAGTAACAACCATGGAATCTCATCCAATGGATCTAACATCCTCCCTTTTCCTAGCGGTGGATGGAAGTACACATTGTGTAGACACACCAGTCTGGGGAAAGGTTCTAACTTGAGGGCTAAGTTCACTCCTATCATCAGATACGGGTCTAGTGCCATGACATAATGTAGCCACTTCATCGAACATCCACGCGGGAGCGTACAGATTGGTGAGGATGCTCTTCATGACCGGCCAACCTATAGAAAAACCAATATGTCTTTCTTCGTTGAACCAGAAAGTCTGGGCTCGACCCACTAAGTGCTTGCTCGCCATTGGGACCTTGTGGAGGTCCCATAGAGCAAGACACTCGAAATAACGTTCTATCTCAGCAACCCAATTAATGAAGATCTGAGGACCTCCCAACCCATCGTAGGTGGGAGCAACCCTTCTAGACGACCAAGATACGTCAACCTCTCGCTCACGGCGATGGTCCTGATGATGGTAGGGTTGCCAAGGGGATGGTGGTGTCGCTGGGTTAGCCGTTAGTTTCCTAAACAAGTCCTTAATTTCATCCATTATAGGTGAACGAACTGGTTTCCTAACATTCGACATGAATCAAAAAGGTTTGAATCAGGAAACGTTAATGTCATGGGCCATTTTGTGGTGACAGAACAAATAATTTTCTACTCGAATCTGGTGCACATGTAATGGAATAGTGACTGATTCTATAAGGTTGTAATAGATGAAATTGTTCCCGCTAAACCACTAAGGCAAGAAATATATTTTTTGTATTTTCTTACTGAAAAAAAATAGAAGATTATTAAATAATTGTTTTGAAATTTTTTTTGTAGTAAAATAAAAATATAGGTCGCTATTGGCAGACCAAAATTAAAATTTTGTAATGATTTAATAAAAATAATGACTTAATAAAAATAAAATATTTTTTTGATTTCTAACTAATAAAATGATTGGAAAATTCCAGAATTTTATCTTTTTAATTTTGAGAAAAAACTGAAAATTTAGGCCGCTATTTGCAGACCAAAAAATTAAAAATTGATTTTTATGTTGCGCAATGAAACATGCAAGTGCGTGTCGTCGTTCTAAGTAATTTTTTTTTATAGGATGGTACTAATTAAGAAATTAGCACAACCTCGCTCTGATACCAAATTGATGCAGACTTGCACGTTGACACCAAATAAATCTACGGACGATCACGTTGCCTCTCCTTGATCCAATCCTGTACTCGCACAATTGTTCTACGCAGCACCACGTTAATTAATTTTATCAATTATATGCTAACGTATGGGTAGCCAAACCGCTTAGGATCGAACAAATGATATAGACCAATATTCTTTCCGGCTAAAAGGACCCACCTGGTCCGAACGTGTGGGTACCATCCAGAATTTTATATTTTTAATTTTGAGAAAAAACTGAAAATTTAGGCCGCTATTTGCAGACCAAAAAATTAAAAATTGATTTTTATGTTGCGCAATGAAACATGCAAGTGCGTGTCGTCGTTCTAAGTAATTTTTTATAGGATGGTACTAATTAAGAAATTAGCACAACCTCGCTCTCATACCAAATTGATGCAGACTTGCACGTTGACACCAAATAAATCTATGTACGATCACGTTGCCTCTCCTTGATCCAATCCTGTACTCGCAAAATTGTTCTACGCAGCACCACGTTAATTAATTTTATCAATTATATGCTAACGTATGGGTAGCCAAACCGCTTAGGATCGAACAAATGATATAGACCAATATTCTTTCCGGCTAAAAGGACCCACCCGGTCCGAACGAGCGGTGTTGTACCAAAAGAGATCTACCAAATTAATTCGATTTGGAAAAGGTAGATCTCTCCCAACAAAAGAAAATGAAGGTTCGCCAAACCTTTTTCAAAAAATAATTCAATCAAGACAAACACAAAACCAATCGAAGAAACCACGATTAATTAACGATTCAAAATTCAACGCCAAGAATCTACCACCACAGGAATTAATCTAGGAAGACAAACACACAATAGGTAGAAAGGATTCGTTACCCTATCGGAATGGATGATTCCGATTTCTCTACTTGGATCGTTCTTCAACGACTCCGCCGGAGTCACGCCGGTTGGAGAGAAACTCGTCTGCCTTCGTCGCTTCTTGCCGGAGTTGATCCACAAGGGGAGATATTCTTGCCATGGCCGAATTCCTTCAAGGGGAGGAGTTCTTTGATTTGTTGCTCGTTGTGGAGAGGATAATGGATTAGGGTAGAGAAAGGAGGAAGGAGGATAAGGAGAGGAGTTGTGGCCGAAATCCACAAAGAGGGGGAGAGGGGAAGTTGGCGGCCAAGGAGGAGAATTCTCAATTTAGAATTAGGTTTCTTTTCATTCATTCATTAATAAAATCCTTCATAACATGACTATTTATAGCCAACACCACACAATCACCACCATTGAAAATTAAATACCTCATGATGGTTATATGCACCCATCATGTTACATGAAATCAAAATACATGAAAAAAATGGCTTAGAAATAAAATTGTTGAAATGAAAATAGATAAAATATTAATTGATAAAATATATAATTATAATTATTTAATTTATAATTATATATTTTATTAAATGGCGGCGGCGGTCGTATTGCAAAACATGTAGCGGTGATGGCGGAGGGCATCATAGTAGAAATCTTATCCTCGAGCTTGCGGCAACGATGGTCCCAATCCACGAACTCTCTCAGACGGGGATCAATGGTGGCCGCATCAACAACATCATCATGAACAAGTGGCGGGACTTCGCCGCCAACAATCAACCAGTCACGAGCATTACGAGCACATGGTCGGACCTCTTCGCCATCACTCGAGAGGTCCTTGAGAGGTAACACGCCCGACGACATGGGCGTGTCAGGGGGCGTGTCCTCCTCTGGTCGACGAACTGCGCTCGACGATCGTCGAGCGGCAAGTTAAGTTGCGAATACGGCCTGTGACACGGGCGTGTCACAGGGTAATGTCATTTTCTAGATCAGCCAGGGTTGCGTGTGATGGTGGACACGGGTGTGTCTTGGGGTACACGGCCTGGGACACGGGCGTGTCCCAAGGCCGTGTCCCGCTCGGGTTGAGTTTTTGGTGTGTTGCCTGTGGGACACGCCATGCCACACGGGCGTGTACTGTGTGACACAGGCGTGTCAGCCATGTGACACGGGTGTGTCACATGACAGTGTCCTATTCTGGGAAAGGCGGTTCGTGCATCGCTTAAGGGACACGACCTGTGACACGGGCGTGTCACAGGGAGTGTCAACCCAAAATGGAGATTTCTGGGCAAATCGAGGCCGTTCATTTCCTTCTTCCTGAATCCAAGGGTTCAGGCCCTTCCCTGCTACTTATAATGATGAGAATGAGGGGATAAGCTCATTCATTTAAGCCATTTCTCCTTCTTCTCAAAGAGCTAGGGAGAGAGAGAGAGGAAGGAAAAAGAGTAGGGAGACGGCTGCCGGAGAAGCTTCAGAGTGCTGATTCGTGAGCCCAGTTCGGATTCGTGGAGGCAAAGCCGTGGCAGTGACTTCCATCTGGCTAAATCATGGTTCCAAAGCGCTCGTCAAGGGTAACGATCTCCTTCTTGGACAATCAAAGTCCTTTCTTTATGCATCTGCATGGAATCCTCCACCAAGAGGTGTAAAATGTAAGTGATTCCCCGTTGAGTTTGCATCTAGAGCCGAAAATGTGTAGTACGGCATAGGCATGCTGTGTGAAGCCCATCCTGCCAGTTAGTTTGGATTGGTGATGGTTATATTGTGAACCAGAGAAGACTCCGTGTAGTATGTGATACCTATGAATTGTTGTGCCTGTAGCTCTTTTGTTGTAAGCACTGCGTGAATTGTATGCTGATCTTGGATGCTTTCCGTAAGCTCCTTGTAGTGTGAGTGTGGTGAGAGCTATTTGCTCTGAGAGAACGGAAAGCTGCGGCTAATCAGGAGGGAAGGCTGACCCAGGTCAGGCGGTGCCCTACTAACGGATTGAGCACGGGAAAAGGCTGACCTGCCCCTGGTTGTTTTGGGAGATCGATAGGTGGCACGACTTGGGGGACGCAAGACAGGCCCGGCTTGCTGCACAACATTGGTGGGTCGATCTAAATTGGAAATGCTCAAGTTTGCCATGAGGTTCTCACCTCTGAGTGGTTTGGGCGGAATGTCGCCAGCACGCGTGATTGGTGGACTAGGACCGCCCAACCAACAATTTAATAACCTCTAATCGGTGGTGTTGCCACGGAGTCCGGTACACCGTAATGTGCCCTGAGTGAACGGAGAGTCTGGCGAAGGCCGGCGTTTGTGATACTGTTGTGATACTTGATATGATAGTTAGATTTTTGGCAATGCATACAGGGAAGGAACCACTGGCCCGGTTAAGCGGTATGGTCAATATAATTTGTCAGCTAATGCTGACCGTTGCTTTGTTTACCGCTCTTGGGGTGGATGTCTAATTGCAGGTGTTGATGGGTTGAAACGACTTGAGCGAAATGAAGTCATTGCTGCTTAAAGGCCCTTGAAGGTCGTGCAAAGAATTCTTGGATTTCATGTGTGGCCGGCCTGTGTGCCGATGTATGAAGCTATATATTTGTAACAAGCAACTTGTAAGGCCTTAAGGCCATGAGCGTGTGTGTGTTGTATACATTCCTGATGATATATATAATGTATGGTTTATATATTAAGTGGACCTTCATGGGGTTGAGTTCTTATAACTTAAAATGCTGCGCTAGAATGCTCTGAGTTAGTATTCGAGTAGAACGTGATTTGATAATCACACGTAATTCCGCTATTTGTCGGTAAAATATGGCGTGGGGATCCGGTCGGGCCAAACATTATATTCCATATGATGAATGGAGGCATTACAAAGTGTTATCAGAGTCAGGTTTGAGATTTGTGAGAGGGAGAACATAATTGATCTCAAGAATGTCCATGTTGATGCACGAAAACACAAGGGAGGTCGAGCACAACCAGCTAACTGTTCGAACACAGGGGGAATAGGGAGACTGCGAGTAGCGATCTACTAAGCGTATGAGAGCTGGAAGAAGAGCAGGGCCGTAAACCACGGCAAAAACAGACTTCGCCCGTCGCGGCCTGAATGCCTCTCTTGCGACGGGCTTTCCCTTGATTAAAGAAGGATATAGTTACAAGTGAAAGGAAAAGTCTGAGGGAAGCAGAGCAAGGGGGAGTCCGCAAGGCACAGGATTCGAGTCCGCAGCCTGTAACAAGTAGGCTCCTGGGTCCGAGTCAGCGTGCCTTGAGTGCACCACCTCCCCCCTATTTATAGGATAGGGGGCCTGCCCAAACGGGCAGGGCTAAAATAACCGGCTGCCCGGGGTACAGGAGAACCGGACAGTGGTGACGGGAAGCAAAAAGAAAGAACACGCCAGTCCGCACAGAAGTGGCGGACTGGGCTCGCGAGCTGGAGCTTCCACTGCTGCTGGGCGCGCCCACTAGAGGGCGGCGGCCTGGGCGGACGAGATACTGCGTCCGCCGCTGGAGAACCTGTTACCCAAAGCGCCGGCGGACTGAGCGGACAGGTCCTTGCGTCCGCTGCTGGAGTATCACCCTTGGCGCCCGACTGGTGACAGTGCCGGACTGGGCGGACGGACAAATCCTGTCCGCGCCTGCTGAATGGGGGGCTTTGGAATCTTGCAGTATGTTGCGGACTGAGGGGTTAACATAATCCCCGCACATTTTTAAGTTTCCAGGAAACTTCGAAAATGTTCTCTTAACCGCCGAGTCCGCAAACCTCGAAAACGCCGATAACGCTATAAATATCGCTGGAGGGTCTGGATCTGCTGAGAATCTCGATCGACACGGGGCGCTATTCACCACTTGCTGTCTCCACCTTCCAGTCTGGCATGGCTAGGCTTGGAGCTTTCTTATCTGAAGGTCGCGTGTTAACTATTGATGCACGAAAACACAAGGGAGGTCGAGCACAACAAGCTAACTGTTCGAACACAGGGGGAATAGGGAGACTGCGAGTAGCGATCTACTAAGCGGATGAGAGCTGGAAGAAGAGCAGGGCCGTGAACCACGACAACAATAGACTTCGCCCGTCGCGGCCTGAATGCCTCTCTTGCGACGGGCTTTCCCTTGATTAAAGAAGGATATAGTTACAAGTGAAAGGAAAAGACTGAGGGAAGCAGAGCAAGGGGGAGTCCGCAAGGCACAGGATTCGAGTCCGCAGCCTGTAACAAGTAGGCTCCTGGGTCCGAGTCAGCGTGCCTTGAGTGCACCACGTCCCCCCTATTTATAGGATAGGGGGCCTGCCCAAACGGGCAGGGCTAAAATAACCGGCTGCCCGGGGTACAGGAGAACCGGGCAGCGGTGACGGGAAGCAAAAAGAAAGAACACGCCAGTCCGCACAGAAGTGGCGGACTGGGCTCGCGAGCTGGAGCTTCCACTATTGCTGGGCGCGCCCACTGGAGGGCGGCGGCCTGGGCGGACGAGATACTGAGTCCGCCACTGGAGAACATGTTACCCAAAGCGCCGGCGGACTGAGCGGACAGGTCCTTGCGTCCGCTGCTGGAGTATCACCCTTGGCGCCCGACTGGTGACAGTGCCGGACTGGGCGGACGGACAAATCCTGTCCGCGCCTGCTGAATGGGGGGCTTTGGAATCTTGCAGTATGTTGCAGACTGAGGGGTTAACATAATACCCGCACATTTTTAAGTTTCCAGGAATCTTCGAAAATGTTCTCTTAACCGCCGAGTCCGCAAACCTCGAAAACGCCGCCAACGCTATAAATATCGCTGGAGGGTCTGGATCTGCTGAGAATCTCGATCGACACGGGGCGCTATTCACCACTTGCGGTCTCCACCTTCCAGTCCGGCATGGCTAGGCTTGGAGCTTTCTTATCTAGCGTTACTGCAAAAGGCGACCTGGAGCATACAACGCCTATGAAGACCAAAAAAATTGTAAAGAGGTCGACAAGAAAAGATCCTGTCCGCTCCACAGGAGAGAGCTCCCAGAGCCAGAAGCCTGCGGAGGAAGCAGTCCGTCATGTCGATGTGTCTGCTCGCAAGGATGCCGTAGTCGACGCCGAACCATTGAGGAGTGAGAAGATGGCAACCTTGTCGGACTCCGCCCCTTCTCAGAAAACCGCATCCTTGGCGGACACTGCTGGCGAACACATGGAGACTGACATATCTTCCCCCAATGCCTCGGTGCAAATCGTTGACTTGGACGAAGAAGATCGGCGGACTGAGGTAGAGGACGACGCGCCCTCAAAGGCATTGTCTGCTGTGAATCCTGAACCTGTCCGCGCTGACCAGCCCGATTTAGGGGGGTCCGCCGCGGATGCTGCTGAGAAGACCGCCAAGAGGAAGAAGAGGAAGAGAGACGGAGCGACCGTCGCCGAGCGGGTTGAGAAGAAGCTTCGCGCAATGAAGGAGAAGAACGTCTCTAAGCGGACTGGGGAAGCGGATTTACAACACAGGCCGCGCGACAAAGAAGTTCCAGACGGCGATCTGGTTACTCCGGAGGCCCAAATTCAGGGAGAGAATTCCCTCTCAACGGTCAGTCTTTCCACGGATGAGATATTTGATTCCATAGACGTCGATCAACTTGACTTAATCCAAGATTCCTTGTTGGTTGTACTGCAGCAGAATGAGGCGGAGACTACTGGAGATAAGGGTGACGAACTCCCTTCCTTGTCCGCTGCGGAGGAAGAGGAGAGGGAGAAGCTGAAGGAGAAGATAGAGGAGCAAAAGAAACAAATCGTTGCTCATGTTGCTGCGGTCGGGGCAGCCTCGCAGCAGGCCGCGGCGGACAAAGCCGCTGAGGATCTGCGGATTGCTGCGGAGCTGATGCGGTCAGGTAAACTTCAGCCGACGCCCAAATACTTTCAGCGCAAGTGGCTTTACAGGTCGCCGCCGCGGACGTCAAGACCGATCAAAATTATCACCAAGACAGAAGATATCGTGGTCTCAACAAGTGCGGCTGCCGAGAGAAGAGCAAGGGTTCACCGCGAATGGAAAAAGCGGTTAAGCGCCTTTGACCCGGAGCGGGCAAGGCGGCCAATCATCTTCGATAGTCGGAAACTCGCTGCCGCTATATCTAAAAGTGATCTTTTATCCTTTCTTTTAGTCCGCCGCGAACTGCCTTTGAATGCGAAGTTGACTTTATTTGTTGCAGGTAGAAAGTCGCTGCCGGGTTCCATCGAGAGTGGCGTGATCGTGGTCACACCCAACACTGGTGCCGACGCGGTCTCACACGTGGAGTCCGCGGAAGATGAGCCGCCCATCCTGAGCACGATAAAAGAGTTAGAGAAGAAATTTGAAGCTGAAATGCAATGTGTCAAAGCAGAGTTAGAGAAAGCGGCGGAGCGCGAGAGGGCGTCCGCGGCGCGCGAGAAAGCGTCCGCGGAACGCGAGAAGGCCCTCAAAGACCAGGTCGCCAGCATCTCGCGGGCGCTGGAGAGGTCTGAAAGGGAAAAGAAAAGGCTCGCGGATGACGTCCGATACTACAGAGGCAAGCACTTGGCGTCGGCTCGTGAAGGAAAGGAGAAGCGGACTGCTGAAGTCACTGAGCAGAGGCCGCGGGCGTCAGATCGCGTTCCTCCTGAGATCGCGGCACCGGCAGGTGGTGTCCCACATGCTGCGGATGAGGAGCCGAGGCCGGCAGCGGAGCCAATGGTGCCTCTCAGCCGGGTAGACCGGGAAGCCGCCCACATGCACCGGACCATCAATGTCATCCACCACCACCACTGTCGTGTGTATAGTGAAATTCTTCAGATAAGCGATCAGACAGCTCATCTATGCCGGGATAGGACGGAGAAGCCTATGCGATCTGAAAATTGGGACCGCTAAGTCCGCGGTGCTTCTGATTTTTTATGTTCTTGTATAATCGTCTGTATAATTGCGGTGCGAACAATGCTGTGTGATGTGTGTGATTGAACTTTTATTGCGATCTTATGCGGACTCAAATTATAAATCCGCAATTTTATGTTGCTATCCTTGGCTTGATATGTGGCGAACTGTGCGGACTAGCGCTGTGCCCGCTTCTTGCTAACCTGCAGGTGGGAAAATACGTGACCTGGGCGGATAGGAAACTGCACCGGCCACAACTTGGTTCTGAATTTCCCTTGGAATGTTAATTTGCCTTTGTATCTGCGTTATTTGTTTGGCTGCTTTTTAATTCTTTGCGGTCTGTGCGGATTGAATATGCGACCTTCGCGGACTGACCAAAAAGTTGTCAGAATCTTTATCTATAAATACTGCCTTCTGCTTTCTCTATGTATTAAATTACTGAAGTAAACGGAATCCTGCGGCCTGCAACATGGTGTCCGCGCGCACTGATGATGCAGTCGCCTTCCATTCTGCCGATCACCGAAAATGTACTTTGACAGAGGCTGACCTGGCTGCCTTCGTTGAAAAGAAGATGGCGGACTCAAACATACTTGTCCGCCTACCCGCCCATCAGGAAAGATTGAACTTCTCGACGGCGACCCAGATCGCCATTCCCGTTGATCACTTCGATAGCGGATTCAGGTTCCCGCTCCTATGGGAGCTTGCTGCAATCTTTGAGCACTATGGGATGGTCCCTGGCCAGCTCGCGCCGAATACCCTTGCCGCGATCTACAGCTACATCTCTTATTTGCGATCTGAAAAGATTGCTTTCTCAATGAACATCTTCCGCAAAATATTCTCCGTCCGCTCCATAACTGCCTCCGGAGGCCGCCCCTACAAGGGAGTAATCTACTTCTACTGCAGGGGGATGAAGGTAGTGGGTCTTCCAAACAAGATCCACAACTGGACCTCGAGGTTCTTGATTTTCGAGGGCGACCTTGGGTTCGCGCACACGTATCCGCAGGTGCGCGCGGACTCTGTCTTTAAAAATGTGCAGCTGGACGACCTGGAGTCCGCAATCGTCGAATTCTTAGCGAACGCCAGGCTTTATATCGAATACTACCTTCCGCTGCTGGCAAACCTGGCGGATGTTATGCCTGAGGACAGTAAGTAGTTTAGCAGACTCAGCTTTTGTATCCGCCACGACCATGTCATTAACTCTAATTCTCTTTTTGCAGCGACCTTGGCGGTGCCCGCCAACTTGCCGCAGATGCCCAGCGGCTTCACTCCTACACAAAGGGAGAAGAAGGAAGCAGTTGCAAAAAAGAGGAAAGAGGAAGGGGATCCTGCAGCGGACTACTCTTCCTCCGAAAGTTTCTCAATGAGCGGGTTCGGTATCAGCCAGAAGGACCTCAGGGGGAACCCCATGGTCCATTGGCATAGCAAAAACAAACACGTCCGCCTATCCACCGCGCTTCCTTCGTGGAAGAGTCCGCGGATATCACGCCACGCGCATATCGCGATCTCCGCGCTGTATGGAAAGCGCAATCTGAGCGACCTCAAGAAAGTGTCCGCCGCCGACCTCCCTCTGCTGGCCTCCCAAGCTTCTGCGAACAGCGCGGTAACAAACCACTATGTCGCTACTTTGGCCAGGGACCTGCTGAGGCAAATGAACAACTTCAGAAGGATAACAAGGTGCTAAGGGAAAGGAACGCGCGGCTGGGAGAAAGGAATGCTCGGCAAAGAGAGGAGCTGGGGGTGAGTTGAATTTGCCGCGGTCTTAAATTTCTATCCGCCGCGATCTGTCTGATGTTTGTAATTTTGTTTTTCGCAGGTCGCCTACGACTTGGAGAACAATAAATTCCAGACCGCCACGCTGCCTTTTGTGATGGAGACTGTTGAGGTCGCTGTTGAGCGACTTGCCCGCGATGGCCTCATGAAGGAGGGAGTGGCTGGCGTCCCTTTTCTGGAGATCTTCCCTGAGCTGGGCCCTCAGGTCGCAGCGATGGAGAGAGCTAGAAAAGGAAAGGATGTCATTGAGGAAGGTGAAGATGAGGAAGAAGAAGACGACGAAGAAGAAGAAGAAGAAGAGAAAGAAGACGGAGGCTCGCAGGGTGAAGAGCAAGGCGCCAGGGAAAATGCGGACGATGCTGCATCGAGCCGACGAGGAGAGGAGCTGTCCGCCGAGTCCGCCACCTCTGCATCTTCCTCTGCTACTGGGAGCTCGCATAGCGGGTCCGCCACTAGTACAGGATCAGGTAGCAGCGGGAGCGGCTCAGGGGGCTACTCTCCAGAAGTCGACATCATCGGTGACAGCCCTGCACCTCCCGAGAAGAAACAGAGGACTGATTGATCAATGTATATATATATATATATATATTGTTTTTTGTAAAAGTGGCAGACGCAAGATTGCAGTCCGCCGAACATATAGAACGATGTAAACAATTTTTTGATGAAATAGAAAAGGATATTTTTTGGCATGTGTGCTTCCTGCGATGCTCTTTTTTCCACGCTCACCGCACCGATACTTAGCAGTCCGCACGGTGTGTTGATTAATCATAACATAAAGAAGAATTTTGTTAGGCGGACCCTGTTGAGTTTTAGTTACGGTCCGCTCATCACATTATTTAACGAATCTTGCTGATTTAAGAATTAGACAGATACTCATTCAGTATCCGCCTCAGAGAACAGCCAGTTGATAATAATGCCAGGGGTATTTGAGTTATAGTTTGTAGTTCGCAAGCCAGGCCGCACATAATATAAAAGCACATTGATTTAACTTATCAAATAATGCGAGAATCATTCTGCGGACTGAGCGGATACAGTAAACCAACCCGCTCATAATAGAAGTGATCAAACTTATATAACATGAAAATCATTCTGCAAACTGAGCGTATATAGAAGACCAATCCGCTTATAACAGGAATAATCTATAAACTTGAATATGGACTACTTGAGCGGATACAGAAAACCAATCCGCTCATAATAGAAATGATCTATTGCTTGTGACCAAGTGGGCAGGTGAGCCTGAGCGGCATACTTTCCTCACCGGGCTTCAAGCTATAAGATCAACCCAAGTAAGCGGACGGATCGGATAGAGAAAACCAGTCCGCCAAAGATAACCAGCTTGCAATCCCAAGGAAACTTCCAAACTGTGCGGATAACGAATCCAGTCCGCCAAAGATAGAAATGATCTATAGCTTGCGACCAGGTGGGCAGGTGAGCCGGAGCGGCATACTTTCCTCACCGGGCTACAAGCTATAAGATCAACCAAAGCAGGCGGACTCTGCGGATAGAGAAAATCAGTCCGCCAAAGATATAGAAATGACCTATAACTCGCGACCAGGAGGGCATGTGAGCCTGGGCGGCATACTTTCCTCACCGGGCTACAAGCTATAAGATCAACCCAAACCGGCGGACTGAGCGGACGCAGAAGACCAGTCCGCAGATAATTCCCTGCGAAGAGCAAGATGCTCACTTGGCGGAACGGTTCCCTGCCCTCTTGCCTAGAGTACAGTCTAAGCTGTGGGTCTCCTGCAGGCACTGCTTGAGGGTACCATGGAGTGTTCGAGAGTTACAAGCTAAGATGACCCGCGGGCAGGTGAGCCGAAACGGCATACTTTCCTCATGTGATCATCGAAGTTGTAACAATATCCCTAAAGCGGCGTGGTAGAGCTTTACACCCACCTTGCCCTCCATAATGCAAAGGTGGGGTCAGGTACCTGCCGGGATCTGAAGCCCAGAATCCAACCGCGATAGAGCCTGCAAGCTCCCACTACACGGTGCGAAATCTCCCCGCAACACGTGGTCTTCGTGGTGTTACGCTAATGACAACGGCTCTAGGGGAGGTCTAGCTGAACTCGGCGATGTCTCCTGGTATCAGGGAACCGTTATAGGTCTTTGGGAGAGAGAGAAAACACTAGAAAAAATGTCAGTATGGATTCTTTGATTAAGAAAATGCATTTGCAAAGGAAGCATAAGAAAGAAAAAAGGAGTTCGGGTGTAGAACCGTTTTTGAAATCTCTCTTAGCGCCTTATCTGTTATGATTACAACAAAACACTCGAAGAAGTGTTAGCAAGCAGTTTCTATTCATAACAATTTTTGAAGAGGATACACAAAGTAGAAGAAGGAGGTTTAAGAATAGAACCGCTTGAGATCATCCCCGCTCCAGGTGTGCGGTATATCCTCTCCTTCGTATGTCTGCAAGCGATAAGCGCCGCTTTTTAATGCTTCTTTGACGACAAAAGGGCCGGCCCAATTTGGATTAAGCTTTCCAACTGAACCAGTTCGTGCAGCAGTATCAACATTCTTTAGAACTAGATCTCCCACTTGGAAGTGTTTGATCCTTATATTCTGATCGAAGTAACGGGACATCCTCCTTTTGACCTCTTCCTGCCTTATGGCTGCTTGATCTCTGACCTCCTCGATGTGTTCCAAGCTGAACCTCATCTCCTCATTATTCAACTCAGCCCAATCATCAACACCTTCTCTTGCACGCAGCACTCTGGGTGACGGGACTTCAAACTCAATCGGGATGAGTGCCTCTGAGCCATGAGAGAGTTTGAATGGAGTCTCCCCGGTTGCGGATGATGGCGTTGTCCTAAGGGACCAGAGGACTGATGGGAGCTGATCAGCCCAACTGCCCTTGAGATTCTGCACTTTCTTTTTGAGCAAGTTGAGGATCTGCTTGTTGGCAGCTTCCACCTGGCCATTGCTTCTGGGATGATGAACTGATGCAAAACGCAGCTCTGTTCCGATCTGCCTGCAAAAATTTATCATCTCTGAGTTGTTGAATTGTGGCCCATTGTCAGTGATTATTGCCATTGGTATCCCGTGCCGGCAGACAATTTCTCCCCAAATGAAGTTCTTGACGATCTGAGTCGCTGTCTTAGCCAATGCCTTGGCTTCGATCCACTTGCTGAAGTAGTCGATCATTACGATGATAAAACGCCGTTGCCCGCTTGCCAAGGGAAAAGGACCAATGAGATCCATTCCCCAAACCGCAAAGGTCCAAGGAGTTACAATCGACCTGAGGGACTGAGCTGCTTGGTGCTGAAGTGGAGCAAACTTCTGGCATTGAACACACCTTCTGGCGCAGATATCTGAGTCTTTCTTCATTGTGGGCCAGAAATACCCTTGTCGCAGGACTCGTTTTTCAAGAGTTCTTTCTCCAGAGTGGCTTCCACACTCTCCTGAATGAACTTCTTGCAAAACAGTGTGAGCTTCTTCTTCTGAAACACACCGGGCCATGGTTGAGAGGAAGGTCTTTCTATAAAGGATTCCCGCCACTAGAAAGTAGTGAGCTGCTTTTATTCTGAACTTTTTCTTGTCTCTAACTGCATGATGATAATTTCCTGTTGACAGATATAGGATGAATGGGTCCATCCAAGAGGCGCGTTGATCAACTTGCATCAAATCTCCTTCCACCACTGCCGGGCGGAAGAGCTCGGAAGTTGTGCCTCCTGAAGGCATCCCATGCTTAGAGAGAAAATCGGCCTCCTCATTCTCTGTTCTGGGGATATGTTCGATAGTGAAGCTTTTAAACCTGCCGACCTCTATTTTCACAAGAGCTAGGTATTTTTTCAAGACTGGCTCCCTTGCTTCGAAGTTGTCGAGGACTTGCGATGCCATTACCAGAGAATCGGTTTTGATGTGAACATGATCGATTCCTAATTCCCTTGCGAGCCTCAAGCCTGCTAGCAGAGATTCATATTCGGCCTGGTTGTTGGTTACTGGAAAGTAAAACTTGATGGCCTGCTCCAACTTGACTCCGTTTGGATTGATGAGAACCACTCCTGCTCCAGAAGAACTTCTGCCTGAGGCACCATCAACATAGATGGTCCAAGCCAAAGATGACCTTTCTGTCTCATCAGAACTGGACTCTGGCATGTCAATCAGAAAATCTGCTAGTACTTGAGCTTTGATGGCTGTCTTGGGCACATAAGAGATTTCAAATTCACTTAGCTCTATTACCCACTTAGCTAGTCTGCCGGAATGCTCGGGCTTTTCCAACACTCCCTTCAAAGGTTGATCGGTGATGACTTGAATTGAATGTGCTTGGAAGTACGGGCGAAGCCTGCGAGCTGACATGACCAGTGCCAAGGCTACCTTCTCCAGGATCGGATACCGCGTCTCTGCGCTCTTCAGAATATGGCTGACATAGTAGATTGGGAATTGCTTTCTGCCTTCTTCCCGAAGAAGAACGGAGCTGACGGCCTCAGGGCCAACCCCTAGGTACAAGAAAAGAACCTCTCCTGGGCAGGGGCTCTGAAGCAGAGGCGATGAGGTAAGCTGCATCTTTAACTGTTCAAAAGCCTGGGGGCACTCTTCTGTCCACTCAAACTTGGATGCACGGCGGAGGGTCTTAAAGAAGGGGGCACTCCTATCTCCAACCCGAGAAAGAAATCTTGCAAGACCTGCTAGCCTTCCCCCTAACTGCTGAACTTCCTTCGGTGAACGAGGGGTACGCATTTCAAGAATAGCTTTCACCTTGTCAGGATTGGGGGCAAGTCCCTCCGGAGTAAGGAGATGACCAAGAAACTTCCCCTTACTCGCTCCAAAAGTACACTTCAAAGGATTGAGCTTCATCTTGTATCTACGCAGAGTAGCGAACGTCTCTGCTAGATCTAGCAAGTGCAGCGAAAACGATTTACTCTTAATCAAGAGATCGTCTACATACACTTCTAGGTTTCTCCCTTTTTGATGGTTAAACACACGGTCCATCATCCGTTGATAGGTTGCGCCAGCATTCTTAAGCCCAAAGGGCATGACAAGATAGCAATAACATCCATCGTTAGTAATGAACTTCGTGTGAGGAACGTCGGGCTTATGCATTCTTATCTGATGATAACCAGAAAACGCATCTAAAAAACTCATGTAAGAGTACCCTACCACGGAATCAACTAAAGAATCTATCCGAGGCAAGGGGTAGCAATCTTTAGGACATGCTTTATTAAGTTTTGTAAAGTATACACACATTCGCCACTTTCCCCCTGGTTTTTTAACCATTACAACATTTGAAATCCAGGTGGGATATTGCACTTCTTTAATAAAATTTGCCTTGAGGAGCTTCGCAACCTCCTCCCTTATTGGTTCTGCAAGCTTTGTTGCCACGTCCCTCTTCTTCTGCTGGATAGGCTTGCAGCCGGGATCAACATTCAGGTGGTGGCAAGCAACATCAGGATCCACCCCCGGCATGTCTTCTGCTGACCAGGCAAAGACATCCAGGTTCTTTAGCAGGCAGGAAATCAACTCAGCCTTTTGATCTTCAGGTAGCTCCGAGTTGATGGAGAGTTTCCTCTCCTCCCCTTCAGCAATGGGGACTCCTTGCGTCACATGGGCAGGTTCCAGGTGAGCAACTTCATCAGCAGCAACTTTCGAACTGGGAGAGGCTTCTGCAGCTTCTGTTGGAGCAAGGGAAGGGCTGGCTTCAACCATGTTGACAGTGCGCACGTAGCACTCCCTTGCTCTTCTTGGGTCACTCCGGACCCGACACATCCCCCCATCGGCGAAGAACTTGATGGCGAGGTGGTAATTGGAAATCACTGCTTGGTACTTGTTCAGCAGGGGCCTGCCGAAGATGGCATGGTAGCTGCTGGGGGCGTCGACCACTATGAACTGTATCTGCTTTGTTGCCCCTCCAAGCTTCACTGGCAAGGTGACGCTGCCCTCCACCTCTTTCCTCTCTCCTAAGAAACCATAGAGTGGCCCCTCAGTGGAAAGCAGAGGCTTGCCGGTCCTCAGGGCCTCAAAAGTAGACTTAAAGAGGAGGTTGACCGAGCTTCCTGTGTCGACCAGAATCCTATCCACTGTGAAGTCTCCAAGCACAGCCTTGATTACAACTGCATCATCAAATGGATTGGCTGTTTGAGGCAGATCTTCTGGGCCAAAGGTGACCACTTCTCTTGGGGGAGCAACGGTAGAAGAGGCCACCTCCGCCTGGGTGACCCTTGAAATTGATGACTTCCGGGTGGACTCGGTCCCTGCTCCACCGTGGATGAAGAAGAGGCGCCCCAGAATTCCTTCATCATCAGCATCGAAGCACTCCACTGGGACGTTGATCGGCCCCAGACGGCCTTCATCCTCCACATCCACACACTCCTGGTAAGCCTCAGCTACCTCTTTGCCTTTTGAGGTGGATGGTTTTGAAGAGGAAGGAGAATCCTTCTTGGCCAGGTCAATCTTGCCCTCGGCAAGCAACTTCTCTATCAGCGCATGAAGGACCTTGCATTCTTCAGTCAGATGACCCTTTTCCTTGTGGAACTGGCAGTATTGTGAATTATTCCTCGGCTTCCACAGCTTCTGAGGCTCTTGCCTCTTCTCTTCTGATCTCCTTTGCAGGATCTGGATGACTTCGTCAAGGTCCAGATCTGCAGGGTCCTCCATGGGACTCTCATCAAATTGACACGGGGCAGGCAAGGCTGCCTGCTGATGGACGGGAAGAGCTTGTAAAGGAACGGCGGGAGCGGCGGCCAACGACAGTCTCTGCTCGTGAAACTGTTGATGGCCTTGGAATGGTTTTTTGTTACGGAAGTTCCTGCCTCTTTGAGACGGAGGCTGGAAGTCTGGACGAGGTGGCCTGCCACGAGAGGAAGAAGCGGAGGCATCCCTTCCTTCAGCCTTGGCTGTCAGGGATGAAACATAGGTCGGATTAGCATTTTCCCCTTCTATGAAATGGTTGACCATGGCGATCAACTCCTGATAAGTCTCGGGTGCCTTGGTCGTTGCTTTAAACTTCAGAGGGCCCTCCCGGAGGCCGTGGATCAAGGCAACTTTGTAATAGTCGGGGTTCACATTCCTCAACCCCTGAATTTCTCTTTGAAAGCGATCAACGAATCTTGCTACTAATTCATTATCCCTTTGCTTGATCTCGAATAGGGCAGCTGGCCCATTCTTCCTCTTCCTTGAGGTAGCAAACCTCAGCAGTAACTGGCTACGAAGCTCGGCAAAAGAAGAGATAGTGCCCGAAGGCAGCTCATAGAACCATTCTCTCGCTTGCCCTTCGAGAGTGGTAACCAGCAACTTACACTTAATCGCATCTGAGAGGCATCTCAAAGCAACTGCCCCCTCAAATGCCTGGAGGTGGGAAACGGGATCTGTCGCTCCTGTATAGAATGGGATGCGAGGCTCCCTGAAGTTGCTCGGAGCTGATTCCCATCGAATTCAGTCAACAAAGGGAGACGGGGTGTCAAACTCTGCAGGATAGAAAGGGCGGACTGGAGCCGAGGAGTCCGCGGGCTCGGCGGACTGGCGATCAGCAAAGTGAAGTTGGCGGGCAGGAGTGCCCCTAGCAGCTTCTCTGAAGAACTCTCTGAAAGCAAACTCTTCCTCTTGAGGGCGCAGAGGGGCTGCGGTCTGAGCAGGGTTCCGAGGAGTTTCTGGCGACTGCCGAAGCGGAGTCCGGCGAGCTGGGGTCTGGCGGACGGGCGAGTTCGCTGGGTCCGCTGCGGCCTGAGGAGCAAGCCGCTGGGCCAGCGCGAGCAGAGCTTGGCTGATTGTGTCAAGATGCTGGTCGGTCTGCCGGCGAGACTGCTCGGCCTCAAGGCGAGCTTGTTCAATCGCGTCCCAAAGGGAGTCTTCTGAAGAGCTGGAGCGGTCTGAAGAGCGGGCTCTGCGGTCTGACATCTTGCGTCCGCTGATTTCAAAACACTACTCGGATCTGAAGGCCGCGTGTTAACTGTTGATGCACGAAAACACAAGGGAGGTCGAGCACAACCAGCTAACTGTTCGAACACAAGGGGAATAGGGAGACTGCGAGTAGCGATCTACTAAGCGGATGAGAGCTGGAAGAAGAGCAGGGCCGTGAACCACGGCAACAATAGACTTCGCCCGTCGCGGCCTGAATGCCTCTCTTGCGACGGGCTTTCCCTTGATTGAAGAAGGATATAGTTACAAGTGAAAGGAAAAGACTGAGGGAAGCAGAGCAAGGGGGAGTCCGCAAGGCACAGGATTCGAGTCCGCAGCCTGTAACAAGTAGGCTCCTGGGTCCGAGTCAGCGTGCCTTGAGTGCACCATCTCCCCCCTATTTATAGGATAGGGGGCTTGCCCAAACGGGCAGGGCTAAAATAACCGGCTGCCCGGGGTACAGGAGAACCGGGCAGCGGTGACGGGAAGCAAAAAGAAAGAACACGCCAGTCCGCACAGAAGTGGCGGACTGGGCTCGCGAGCTGGAGCTTCCACTGCTGCTGGGTGCGCCCACTGGAGGGCGGCGGCCTGGGCAGACGAGATACTGCGTCCGCCGCTGGAGAACCTGTTACCCAAAGCGCCGGCGGACTGAGCGGACAGGTCCTTGCGTCCGCTGCTGGAGTATCACCCTTGGCGCCCGACTGGTGACAGTGCCGGACTGGGCGGACGGACAAATCCTGTCCGCGCCTGCTGAATGGGGGGCTTTGGAATCTTGGAGTATGTTGCGGACTGAGGGGTTAACAATCCACTAGGAATGTAATACATGAACGTGAGGAGCGTGAACGTGTAGTCAATGTATGTTTGTTGTTACTAACTGGACGTAACTGTTGTTTGTACATTGATAGGTGATGAGAAGTGGTGCTAGACAGTTTGATTCCCAGCGTTCCGATGAGTGTGCGGCACCAGTTGAAGCGCCTACACCTCCCTCGGTGGAGACCATACGGGTAGTGAGATAGACGGTGCTTGTAGTGTTACATCCACAGCCTACTGGGCAGGCAAGGCCTGCAGGGGTGTCAGTACGGCCTGGTGCAAGGCAAGAGCGTGCTGACGATGTAGTGGAGGAGCAAGCAGCTGATGAGCACCTGAAGCGGTATAAGGAATTTCATCCACCTACGTTTGGCGGGACGGGTTACCCAATGCAGGCGGAAGATTGGCTTGCAAGAGTATAGCGAATCCTGATAACAATCCGGACTGCGGAGGGGCAGAAAGTTACTTTAGCCACGTTTCTATTGGAAGCAGATGCAAGGATTAAGGGGGATGAAGTGGAATTGCAGTACTTCACAGGTCGAGGATTAGAGGACATATCGATCGAAGAATTCTCACGATTGTTTCTATCTAAATATTTGCCAATGACGCGGCGGATTGCTATGGAGAATGAGTTTCAACATCTTGTGCAGGGTGAGAGTGATATTGATACTTACTTGCATGAGTTTACCTGGCTGGGGTGCTTTGCGGGGTCTACCTTCGCTGAGGAAGTGATACATATTTTTCGCATCAAGTCCGAAAACTTAATGCGGTTAAAACTCCAAAAATAGGTGAGGATTCACGCGGCGCCCCGGGCAGTTAATTTTAGTAGAAAAGGGGATTGTGTTTTTTATTTAAGAAAACGAGGCGAGCGTATTTATTTATTTTGGATATAAAACGGTTTAGATCGAGTTTTAACAAAAGGAGGCAAGTGCACCTATCGTGAGTAGTACATGATATTCTCGGTGGAATATCTAGGTCGTATTGTTCTCGGGGTCAGTTCGATTATTGCTACTCTTCCCTGGAGAGGACTATTATTTTACCGATAATTAACTTGTCGGGTTATATTTTATATATAATAAAAAGACAGAAAATGGCAGAAAGAAAATGAAAGCATGAAGGTGGTGCCGATGAAGAGCTTAGCTCGAGGGCACCGAATAGAATTATAAATAAAATATACTTTAAATAAAAAGAGATCCTAAATTTCTAATTAATTAAGTCATGGACTTGACCGTGGAGGTTCCACTAGAATGAGCTCACCTAGCTATAGGACTATCGCTCACCTGAACGCTAAGACTATTCGACCGAACGTTTGTCCGATGAAGGATTCCTCTTAACGCCCGCATTACGCTAAGAACCCCGCTATTGGGAGGGGAACCCAATCCGGTAGAGTTGGCCCGCCTCCTCTCTCGAGGGTTAGTGCGGAACCTTAATTACTTTAATTAATTAGAAAAATGAGACCTTTCATTATTTTAAGCTATTTTATCTGTCCCAATGCTCTTCGATACCGAGGGCTAAGAACGGTTAGCCACTCATCGGAATGGGGATGGCTTGCGAGGAAAGCAGTAAAGAAAGCAGTAAAAGGAAAGCAGTAAAGGAAAGCAGAAAATTGCAAGTCCTACTCAAACAAGTAGGACTGAAATGAAAGCAGTAAAGTACGAGTCCTGGCGCAAATGCGTGGGCGGAAGAAATGAAAGCGAGTCCTACTTAAACGAGTAGAACAAAATAAATGCAACGCACGCACACTCTCGACAGAAAGTAAAAATCACGCACACACTCGACATAATTGAAAACACAACTCACTCTACTGATTGAAAACGCACACACACTGAAGAAAATTAAAATACACTCATTCGACATGAAAGTAAAATACGCACACACACACTATACTGAATGAAATAAAAACAATGCGCCATTTAACTCTTAACGAGTAGGCGGAAATATATGTACAAGTACAAAAAATTAAGAAAAGCTAAGTTATCCAAAAATTAAAACAACTGCATTTCTACCGCTAGAATGCGGTAGAAATGCATAAAAAACAGAAATAAAAATAAAATGTGCAAAAAGGTTGCAAATAAACGCAAAAACAAAAATGATCGAAAAATTAAAACGAATACATTTTTACCGCTAAAATACGACAGAAATGCATAAAAAGAGAACGAAAAAATAAAAGGAGCAAAAGGTTTTGACAATAAAAGTGAAAATGCAATTTTTGAAAAAGTAAAATAACAACTTATCCATTTTATAATGCTATAAAAATGCCTAAAAAGTGGAAGAAAAGGTAAAAAGACGAAAACGTTTTACAAAACTAAAACGTCCAAGTAAAATGAAAAGAAAACTAACCCACTTTAAAACCATTTTTATAACTTTATAAGGATAAGAACAAAAACAAAATAACTACTATGAAGATGAAAACAACTACTTAACAAAAAAAAAATAACATTTTACTCCTATACACACACACACGGGTATAAAAAAAGAACGAAAAAACTAAGTTAAAACAAAAGGAAAATAAGATTGCATATGAATAGACAAATAGATGAAGTCCGAATCCATAGAAAGAGAGAAAAACTATAAATTTTATTAAGTAAACTAGGAGATTACAAAACTAAGAAAATAAAGGTGAGGGGGAAAAATTCCCTTACATAGCATTTGGATTTTATTTCAGCAGCATATCCCTATACAAAATGGATCCAAAAGGGGAACATGATTACAAATAGCAGCTGCTTATTTATAGATAGAAATTTCAGGAGACACGCCCCATAACACGGGCGTGTAGGGAGGGCGTTTCAGCACTGTACAAAAAGCGGTTGTCGATTTGACGGGAAAGTGGACTTCGGGCTGGACAAGTGTCGGTCTCGCGTTGGTCACGCCCCAGGTCACATGCGTGACTCTGGGCGTATCGGGGAGGTAGATCTAGGCGCGGGTCTTTGAGCTGTCACCGGGTCTTGTCGAGTTGAAAAATCATCGAGCGCGAATGTCGAGGAGTTCGATAATCGTCGAGCGGGAAGATCGTCAAGCAGGAACAATCATCGAGCAGGACAAATCATCGAGCAGAAAAATCATCGAGGGGGAAGATCGAGTCCGACAATCGTCGAGCGGGAAGATTGTCGAGCGCGAGTCTTTGTCAGCCAGGTAGAGGAGTCACGCCCTTGGTCACGGGCGTGACGCTTGGCGTGTCGGGTTGGTCGACGATTGTCGAGCTGAAAAATCGTCGAGCGGGAAAATGGGTTCGACGATCGTCGAGCGGTATGGACACGGGCTTGGGTCACGCCCCGTGTTGGATTGACACGGGCGTGGGGCCGGGCGTGTCGACGATCGTCGAGCTTGAATTCGTCGAGCTGATTTCACGGGATATTGGATTGTCACGCCCTTGACACGGGCATGACCAGTAAGTACACAGACGTGTACTTACTGTTTTGGACAGTTTTTTTTGGATTTTTCCTGCAAATTTCAAAAAACAAAAATAAAACAAGTTAGAACTATTTTTACAAAAAAAACATTTTATTAAAGAAAAGAAAAGAAAAATAACAAAAATAAACTAAAACACCTAATTTAATGTACATAAATATAGGTATATTTGTTAACCCCTCAGTCCGCAACACCCGCAGGATGTCAAGGCTTTGCTTCATTATTCGCGGACACGATTCGGCAGTCCGCCCAACTCGGCAAAGCAGCAGTGATCGGCCACCAAGGATGGTCCCCCATCGGCAGACTCAACGCTCTGTTCGCCCGTTTCACCATACCTTAGAGCACTGGCTTGATCCCTCTTTGGAGGACGGAGTTCCCAGTCCGCCCAGGCCGCCATCCTCTCGCAGGATCGCGCATAGCAGCAGTGGATGGGAGCTCCAGCCCGCGAGCCTAGTCTGCCCCTTTTGCGGGGACTGGCGTGTTCTTTCTTTTTGCTTCTCGTGACCACTGCCCGGTTCTCCTGTAACCCAAACAGACGGTTATTTTAGCCCTGCCCGTTTGGGCAGGCCCCCATCCTATAAATAGGGGGGAGGTGGTGCACCCAAGACACACTGACTCGTGCCCAGGAGCCTACTTGTTAAAGGCTGCAGACTCGAATCTCGTGCTTTGCGGACTCCAGCTTGCTCAGCTCTTGCCTTCATCTTTTCCTTCACTTATAATCAAACCCTTCTTCAGTAAAAGGAAAGCCCGTCGCAAGAGAGCGTTCAGGCCGCGCCGGGCGAAGTCTGTTGTTGCCGTGGCACACGGCCCTGCTGTTCTTCTGTCTCTCATCTACTTAGTAGATTGCTACTCGCAGTCTCTCCTCTCCCTTCTTTTCCCTTGTGCTCTAACCGTTAGCTGGTGGTGCTCGACCCCCTTTGCATTTTCATGCATCAACAGTTAACACGCGACCTTCAGATTTGAGTATCATTTTGAATACAGCATACAGACATGTCAGACCGCAGAGCCCGCTCCTCAGAACGCTCCAGTACTTCGGAGTATTCTCTCTGGGATGCAATCGAGCAAGCTCGCATTGAGGCCGAGCAATCTCGCAAGCAGACTGACTAGTGTCTCGACACGATCAGCCAAGCCCTGCTTGTGTTAGCCCAGCGGCTCGCTCCTCAGGCCGCAGTTGAACCTGCGGACTCGCCAGTCTGCCAGACTCCAGCTCGCCGAACTCCGCTTCGGCAATCTCCAGTCACTCCTCGAAATCCTGTCCAGTCCGCCGCCCCTCTACGCCCTCAGGAGGAGTATTTTGCCTCATTCAGGAATTTCTTCAGAGATGCTGCCCGGGGAACTCCTGCCCGCCAGCTCCATTTCGCTTACCGCCAGCTCCATTTCGCTGACTGCCAGTCCGCCGAGTCCGCGTACTCCCCAGCCTCAGTCCTCCCATTTTACCCTGCTATGTCCGAGACTCCATCTCCATTCATTGATCGAATCTGATGGGTGTCGGCTCCAAACAACTTCAGGGAACCTCGCCTTCCATTCTATTCAGGGGAGACTGATCCAGTCGCCCACTTCCAAGCGTTTGAAGGGGCAGTTGCATTGCGATGCCTCTCAGACGCCATCAAGTTCAAACTCTTAGTAACCACTCTCGAAGGACAGGCGAGAGTGTGGTTCTATGAGCTGCCTTCGGGCACAATCTCTTCCTTCGCTGAGCTCCGCAGCGAATTGTTGCTGAGGTTTGCAACCTCAAGGAAGAGGAAAGATGGACCAGCCGCTCTCTTTGAAATCAAACAAAGGGACAATGAATCAGTTGCATGATTCATTGATCGCTTCCAAAAGGAGATCCAAGGGGTAAGGAATGTGAACCACGACTGCTACAAGGTTGCCTTAATCCATGGCCTCCGGGAAGGCCCCTTGAAATTTAAAGCAACAATAAAGGCACCAGAGACATACCAAGAGCTGATCGCCATGGTGAACCGCATCATTATGGGCGAGAACGCCAATCCCACATATGTTTCATCTCTGACAGTTAAGGCTGAAGGAAGGGATGCATCTGGTTCTTCTCACAGCAAGCCCCCTCGTCCAGATTTCCAGCCTCCTTCTCAAAGAGGTCGGAATTTCCGCCATAAGAAACCTTTTCTCGGCCATCAACAGTTTCAGGATCAGAGACTGCCGTTGGCAGCCACTCCCGTCATTCCACTACAAGCGCTTCCCATCCTCCAGCAAGCAGCCCTGCCTGCTCCGAGCCGATGTGAAATTGACCCCATGGAGGAAATTGCATTTCTGGATCTTGACGAAGTCATCCATATTATGCAAAAGAAATCGGAGGAAAATAAGCAAGGGCCTCAGAGAGAGTGGAGGCCAAGGAACAATGCGCATTTCTGCCAGTTCCACAAGGAGAAGGGCCACTTGACCGAGGATTGCAAGGCCCTTCGTATGCTAATAGAGAAGCTATTTGCCGAGGGCAAGATTGACTTGAGCAAGAAAGATTCCTCTTCTTCAAAGCCATCCACTTCCAAAGGCAAGGAAGTAAATGAAACTTATCAGGAATGTGTGGAGGTCGAGGACGAAGGCCATCTGGGGACAATCAACATTCCGATTGAGTTCTTTGACGCAGATGACGAAGGGGTTATGGGACGCCTCTTCTTTATCCATGGTGGAACAGGAACCGAGTCTACTCAGAAATCCTCAATCTCAAGGGTCACTCGAGCAGAGGTGGCCTCTTCCACTTCCGTCGCTCCACCAAGCGAGATCTGATCCTTTGGCCGAGCTGATCTGCCCCTAACAGCAAATCCGTTCGATGATGCGGTAGTGATTAAGGCTGTTATTGGAGACTTCACAGTTGGCAGGATTCTTGTTGACACTGGAAGCTCAGACAATATGTTATTTAAATCAACTTTTGAGGCCCTGAAGACTGGAAAGCCTCTGCTTTCCACCGAAGGGCCACTCTACGACTTCTCAAGGGAGCGAAAATAAGTTGAAGGAAGTGTCATCCTGCCTGTAAAGCTTGGAGGGGCAACCAAGCAAGTTCAATTCATAGTGGTGGATGCTCCCAGTAGCTATCATGCCATCTTTGGCAGGCCTTTATTGAACAAGTATCAAGCGGTGGTCTCAACTTACCACCTCGCAATCAAGTTCTTCGCTGATGGACGGATGTGCCGGGTTAGTAGTTACCCAAGGAAAGCAAGGGAGTGATATGTTCGCACTGTCAACATGGTTGATGCCAGTCCTTCCATTGCTCTAGCAGCAGCTGCAGAAGCCTCTCCAAACTCAGAAAATGTTGCTGATAGAGGAGTTCACCTGGAACCTGCCCAGGTGACGCAAGGAGTCCCCATTGCTGAAGGGGAGGAGAGGAAGCTCTCCATCAACTCAGAGCTGCCTGAAGATCAAAAGGCCGAGCTGATCTCCTGCTTATTAAAGAACTTGGATGTCTTTGCCTGGTCAGTAGAAGACATGCCAGGGGTGGATCCGAATGTTGCTTGCCACCACCTTAATGTTGATCCCAACTGCAATCCTGTGCAACAGAAGAAGAGAGATATAGCAATGAATCTTGCTGAGCCAATAAGAGAGGAGGTCGCGAAGCTCCTTAATGCAAATTTCATTAGTGAAATCAAATACCCAACTTGGATATCCAATGTTGTAATGGTTAAAAAACCATTAGGGAAGTGGCGCATGTGTGTAGACATTACAAAACTCAATAAAGCATACCCCAAAGATTGTTACCCCTTGGCTCAGATAGATTCTTTAGTTGATTATGTGGTAGGGTACTCTTGCATGAGTTTTTTAGATGCATTTTCTGGTTATCACCAAATAAGAATGCATAAACCAGACGTTCCTTAAACGTCATTTATTACCAATGATGGTTGCTACTGTTAGCTTGTGATGCCCTTTGGGCTTAAAAATGTTGGTGCAACTTACCAATGCATGATGGATCGTGTGTTTAAGCAGTAGAAGGGAAGAAACATAGAAGTGTATGTAGACGACCTCTTGATCAAGAGTAAGTCGTTTGCGCTGCACTTGCAAGATCTAGCAGAGACGTTCGCTACTCTGCGTAGATATAAAATGAAGCTTAACCCGTTGAAGTGCACCTTTGGGGTGAGTAAGGGGAAGTTCCTTGGTCATCTCCTTACTCCAGAGGGACTTGCCCCCAATATAGATAAAGTAAAAGCTATTCTTGATACGCCTACCCCTCGTTCACCTAAGGAAGTTCAGCAGTTATGGGGGAGGTTAGCAGGTCTAGATAGGTTCCTATCTCGGGTTGGAGATAGGAGTGCTCCTTTCTTTAAAACTCTTCAAGGAGCGTCTAAGTTCGAGTGGACAGAAGAATGTTCCCAGGCCTTTGAGCAGTTGAAGAAGCAACTGACTTCAACACCTCTACTTCAGAGTCCCCGGTCAGGGGAGAAGCATTTCTTATACTTAGGAGTTGGCCCTGAGGCTGTCAGCTCTATTCTTCTTCGAGAAGAGAGCAGGAAACAGTTCCCGGTCTATTATGTCAACCATATTCTGAAAAGTGCCGAGACACGGTACCCGATTCTGGAGAAGTTAGCCTTGGCACTAGTCATGTCAGCTCGTAGGCTTCGTTCGTATTTCCAAGCGCACTCGATTCAAGTTATTACCGATCAACCTTTGAAAAGTGTGTTGGAGAAACCGGAGTATTCTGGCCGATTAGCCAAATGGGCAATAGAATTAAGTGAATTTGAAATTTCTTATGTGCCCAAGACAGCCATCAAAGCTCAAGTTCTAGCAGACTTCCTGATTGACATAGCAGAGTCCAGTTCTGATCAAGCAGAAAGATCACCTTTGGCTTGGACCATCTATGTTGATGGTGCCTCAGATAGAAATTCTTCTAGAGCAGGAGTGGTTCTGATTAACCCAAACTGCGTCAAACTGGAGCAGGCCATCAACTTTTATTTTCCAGTAACCATTAATCAGGCCAAGTATGAAGCTTTGCTAGCACGCTTGAGACTTGCAAGAGAACTCGAAATTGACCATGTCATATCAAGACTGATTCTCTGGTAATGGCGTCGCAAGTCCTTGGAAACTTTGAGATAAGAGAGGCGATCTTGAAGAAGTATCTTGCTCTTGTGAAAATAGAGATCAGCAAATTCAAAAGCTTTACCATTGAGTTCATCTCTAGAACAGAAAATGAGGAGGCAGATGTTCTTGCTAAGTATGTGTTGCTCTCAAGAGGAACAACTTCCGAGCTCTTCCACCCGGCAGTGGAGGAAAGAGAATTGATGCAGGTTGATCAACGTCCCTCCTGGATGGACCCATTCATTCTCTATCTGTCAACAAGAGATTTTCACCATTCAATCAAAGATCAGAAAAAGTTCAGAATAAAAGCAGCTCACTATTACTTAGTGGCAGGAATCCTCTATAGAAGAACATTCCTCTCTACCATGGCCAGATGTGTTTCAGAGGAAGAAGCTCCTGTTGTTTTACAAGAAGTTCATTCAGGTGTGTGTCGAAGTCACTCGGGAGCAAGGAATCTAGAAACACGAATCCTGCGGCAGGGTTATTTCTGGCCGACCATGAAGAGAGACTCCGAGTCTTACGCTAGAAAGTGTGTTCAATGCCAGAAGTTTGCTCCTCTTCAACACTAGGCTGCTAAGTCACTTAGATCGATTGCAACTCCTTGGCCCTTCGCAGTTTGGGGAATGGATCTCATTGGTCCTTTTCCCATGGCAAGCGAACAATGGCGTTTCATCATAGTGATGATCGACTACTTCAGTAAGTGGATTGAAGCAAAGGCAATGGCAAAGACAACAACTCAGGTCGTCAAGAATTTCATTTGGGGAGAGAATGTCTGCCGACATGGAATACCTATGGCTATAATCACCGACATCGGGCCACATTTCAACAACGCAGATATGGTTGATTTTTGCAAGCAGATTGGAACAGAAGTGCGATTTGCATCAGTCCATCATCCCAGGAGCAATGGTCAAGTTGAAGCAGTCAACAAGCAGATCCTTAATTTACTTAAGAAGAAAGTGCAGAATCTCAAGGGCAGCTGGGCTGATCAGCTTCCATCAGTCCTCTGGTCGCTTAGAACAACACCTTCATCCGCAACTGGCAAGACTCCATTTGAACTTTCTCATGGCTCAGAAGCCCTCATTCCTGTTGAGTTTGAAGTTCCATCACCCAGGGTTCTGCTTGTAAGGCAAGGTTTGAGGACTGGCTTGAGCTGAACAATGGAGAGATGCGATTCAGCCTGGAACACATTGAGGAGATTAGAGACAAAGCCGCAATAAGGCAGGAAGAGGTCAAAATAAGGATGGCGCGGTACTTTGATCAGAACGTAAGGATCAAACACTTTCAAGTGGCAGAACTAGTTCCTAAGAAAGTTGACGCTGCTGCAAGAGCTAGCTCAGATGGGAAACTTAATCCGAATTGGGTCGGCCCTTTCATTGTCAAAGAAGCATTAAAGAATGATGCTTACCGCTTCCAAACATATGAGGGATAGGATATACCACATACATGCAGCGGGGATGATCTGAAATAGTTCTATTCCTGAAGTTTCTCTTTTCTATTCTATGTATCCTCTTAAAGAATCATTATAAGTAAAAACTGCTTGCTAACGCTTCTTCAAGTCTTTTTTCTATTCAAGCATAACAGTTGGCATGCTAATCAAGAAAGATTCCAAAAAACGGTTACCTCCTTGAACTCTCTCTTCTTTCTTATGCTAGCTTTGCAAATGCCTTTCATTAACCAAAGGATTCGTACTGACACTTTTCCTAGTGTTTTCTCTTTCTCTCCCAAACATCAAGAATGGTTACCTGATACAAGGAGACATCGCCGAGTTCAGCAAAACCTCCCCTAGAGCTGTTGTCATTAGCGTAACACCATGAAGGCCACGTGTTGCGAGGAGATTTCGCACCATGTAGTGGGAGCTTGCAGGCTCTAGCGCGGTAGGATTCTGAACTTCGGATCCCGGCTAGTACCTGATCCCACCTCTACATTATGGAGGGACAGGGTGGGAGTTAAGCTCTACCATGCCCACCTGCTCGCAAGCTATAGATCATTTCTTCTATTTTGTGCGGACTAATTTTCTATATCCGCGCAGTCCGCCGGTTTTCCTTGGGTTGATCGTATAACTAGTGGCCCGTTGAGAAAAGCAATGCCATCCGCACCTGCCCACCTAGTCGGAAGATATAAATCATTTCTTCTATTTTGTGTGGACTGATTTTCTATATCTGCGCAGTCCTCCGGTTTTCCTTGGGTTGTCGTATAGCTAGTGGCCCGGTGATAAAAGCAATGCCATCCGCACCTGCCCACCTGGTCGCAAGCTATAGATCATTTCTTCTATTTTGTGCGGACTGATTTTCTATATCCGCTCAGTCCGCCGGTTTTCCTTGGCTTGATCGTATAGCTAGTGGCCCGGTGAGAAAAGCAATGCCATCCGCACCTGCCCACCTGGTCGCAAGCTATAGATCATTTCTTCTATTTTGTGCGGACTGATTTTCTATATCCGCGCAGTCCGCCGGTTTTCCTTGGGTTGGTCGTATAGCTAGTGGCCCGGTGAGAAAAGCAATGCCATCCGCACTTGCCCACCTGGTCGCAAGCTATAGATCATTTCTTCTATTTTGTGCAGACTGATTTTCTATATCTGCGCAGTCCATCGATTTTTTTTGGGTTGATCGTATATCTAGTGTCCGGCGAGAAAATAAATGTCATCCGCACCTGCCCACCTGGTCGCAAGCTATAGATCATTTCTTCTATTTTTTGCGGACTGATTTTCTATATCCGCGCAGTCCGCCGGTTTTCCTTGGGTTGATCGTATAGCTTGTGGCCCGGTGAGAAAAGCAATGCCATCCGCACCTGCCCACCTGGTCGCAAGCTATAGATCATTTCTATTTTGTGCAGTCTGATTTTCTATATCCGCGCAGTCCGCCGGTTTTCCTTGGGTTGATCGTATAGCTAGTGGCCCGGTGAGAAAAGCATGTCATCCGCACCTGCCCACCAGGTCGCAAGCTATAGATCATTTCTTCTATTTTGTGCGGACAGATTTTCTATATCCGCGCAGTACGCTGGTTTTTCCTGGGTTGATCGTATAGATCATTTCTATTAAAAGGTGCGCGAACTGTGAAGTTATATCCACCCAGTCCACAGAATTGGTTCCCGGTTGGTCTTTTCAGCTTGCAATGAGACAAGTAATTATGAGGCCGCCATGCATATATTATTACTAAGTTTAAAAAGATTAATAAAGAAAATTGCGGACTGCTTTTGGAACTTGACAGAGTCCGCTGGATATTTTCGTCACCAAGTATTCACATTCTTACGACGGACAGTGGCTGGATTGATAAATGAAATTTCCTAATCGGCAAGCGAAAAAACTCACAGTATGGATGATCTGTGTATCACGCAGACTGCTAAATCAAATCGAACTTAATCGCGTTAAATGCAGAAAATAAAGAACATTGCAGGAAGCACACTAGTTCCAGAATATCATTTCTATTTGATCAAAAAATTTTACATCTTTTCATCTATTCGGCGGACTACAAACTAGAGTCTGCTCCATTTACAAAAAAAAGCAAAGAAAAAATACATTAGTCATCTTCAGCGGTCTTCTGTTTCTTTTCGGCAGGAGGTGCAGGGCTTAAGCCTTCGACATCAATCTCCGGAGAATAGCCCTCCGAGCCACTTCCACTGCTGCTATCTGATCCAGTGCTTGTCGCGAACTCGCTATGCGAGCTCTTTTCAGCAGAGGAAGATGCAGAGTTGTCGGACTCGGCGGACTGTTCTCCGCCAAGCTGGCTTGAGCCAGTGTCGTCAAATGTTGCCATGACGCCTTCTTCTTCGCCTTCACTTTCTTCTTCTTCTTCCTCTTCACCTTCTTCTTCCTCTTCCTCCTCGATGATGACATCTTTCCCCTTTGCAGCCCGCTCCATTGCTGCGACCTGCTCTTTCAACTCCGGGAAGAGCTCCAAGAAGGGAATGTCATCCACTCCTTCCTTTGCATAGCTGCCGCGGACAAATCGCTCAATGGCGATCTCGACGGTTTCCTTCACAAAGGGGAGCATGGCGGACTGGAAGTTGTTATTCTCCAAGTCGTAGGTGACCTGCGCAAAACAAAGGAGCAAACATCAGTTCGTGGCAGACTACAAATTAAGGCCGCTGTAAATTAACCTCACCCCAAGCTCTTCCTTTTGCTGAGCAACTTTCTTCCCTAACCGCGCATTTCTCTCCTTAAGCACCTTGTTATCTTCTAGAAGCTGCTCATTCTGTCTAAGAATGTCTCTGGCCAAGGAGGAGACAAAGTGGTTGGTCACCACACTGTTCGCACTAGCCTAGGAGGCTAGCAGGGGGAGATCGGCAGCAGCCACCTTCTTCAGATCGCTCAAGTTGCGCTTTCCATAGAGGGCGGAAATCGCAACATGAGCATGGCGAGTTATTCTCGAGCATTTTCACGAAGGAAGCGCGGTCGACAAGCAGACATGCTTGTTCTTGTTATGTCAGTGGATCATCGGGTTCCCCCTAAGATCCTTCTGGCGGTTTCCGAAGCCTTGCATTGTAAAACTTTTAGAAGAGGAGTAGTCCGCCGCGGGATCCCCATCCTCTTTCCTCTTCCCTGCAACCTTTTGTTTCCTTTCTCTTTGTGTCGGCATAAATCCGCTAGGCGTCTGTGGCAGGTAGGCTGGTACAAGTAAGGTCGCTGCAAAAGCAGAGGAGTTAAATACAAAGGTCGCTGCGGATATAAACTTGAGTTCGCAAAAGATTACTTTTTTCACGCGAAACGTCCGCCAAGCTCGCCAGCAATGGAACGTAGTATTCAATATCGAGCCTGGCATCGGCTAAGAATTTGGCGATGGCGGACTCCATCACGTCCAGTGGGACACTCTTGAATACGGAGTCCGCGCGCTCTTGCGGATACGTATGCGCAAACCCTAGGTTGCCATCGAAGATTAAGAACCTGGAGGTCCAGTTGTGGAACTTGTTAGGAAGGCCCACAACCTTCATCCCTCTGCAGTAAAAGTAGATTACTCCCTTGTAAGGGCGGCCTCCAGATGAGGTTATCGAGCAGACTGAGAACATCTTGCGAAAGATGTTCATAGAGAAAGCGATCTTCTCAGACCGCAAGTAATAGATGAAGCTGCAAATAGCAGCAAGAGTGTTGGGCACGAGCTGGCTCGGCACAAATCCATAATGTTCAAAAATTTCAGCGAGCTCCCATAATAGCGGAAATTTGAAGCCACTGTCAAAGTGATCAATGGGTATGGCGATCTGAATCGCCGTTGAAAAATTTAGTCTTTCTTCATGCGCTGGAAGGCGGACAAGAAGGTTTGAGTTCGCCATCTTATTCTCGACAAAGGCGTCAAGATCGGCCTTTGTTAGAGTGCATTTTCGGTGGTCCGCGGCATGGAAAGCAACTGCAGCATCAGTCCTGGCGGACACCATTTTGGCAGGTCGTAGGGTCTTCAGCTTCAACTGTTTTCCTGCATAGAAGAAGCAACAGGGGAATATTTATAGTAGTGGGCCTGACAGCTTTTTTGGCCAGGCCGCACAGCTCGCTTTTGCAGTCCGCATAGTCCGCCATAATCCAATTATTCACGTAGCAAAAATTAAAAATAACGCGAACACAAACTTAAATTCACATGCTAAGCAGAGTTCAAAGCACAAAAATAAGGCGGACACAGTTTCAGTCCGCCGAGCTCGCGACATTTCCCACCTGCACAGTTAAATTATGAGAAGCGGACGCAGCATTAGTCCGCACAGTTCGCCGTAGATCAGCAAAAATTAGCAACATAATTTGCGGATATCTTATTCAGTCCGCATAAATCGCAGCACAGTAGTTCAATCCACAGCATCGAATATTGTTTAAAACACATAATTATACATCAGCCAAATTGAAATAGTTCGTGGTTTCGCGGACTCAGCGATCTTTGGTCTCAGTCCGCGTTGGCCTTTCGGTCCTATCTCTGCACAAGTGCGCAGCTTGGTCGCTTATTTGGAGGACTTCGATATACAAGCGATAGATATGGTGATGAATAGAGTTGATAGTCTGGTGCATATGAGCAGCCTCCCGGTCTACCCGACTAAGGGGAACCATCGGCTCCATCGCCGGCCTCAACTCCTCATTCGCGGCCTGTTGGCCACCACCTGCTGGTGATGCGACCTCCGGAGCGACGTGATCTGGAAATCGCGACCTTTGCTCAGCGACCTCAGCAGCTCGCTTCCCCTTTTCTTCCCTTGCCGACGCCAAGTGCTTGCCCTAGTAGAAGCGGACATCATCAGCGAGCCTCTTCTTCTCCCTATCAGACCTCTCTAGCGCCCTCGAGATGCTGGCGATCTGGTCCTTTAGGGCTTTCTCACGCTCCGCGGATGCTTTATCGCGCTCTTCCGCCTTCTTTAACTCCGCTTTAATGTTCTGAATTTCAGCTTGAAATTTCCTTTCTAACTCTCTGATGTCGCTCGGGTTGGGCTGCTCATCTCTTGCGGACTCCTCATGCAAGACCGCGTCCACAGCAGTACTCGGCGTAACCACAATCTCCCCACTCTCGATGGAGCCCGATGGAGACTTTCTACCTGCAACAAGGAAGGTCAATTTTATCATTCAAATTTAGTCCGCAGCGGACTCAAAGAATCAGGGTAAAGGATCACTTTTAGAAAAAGCAACAACGAGTTGCCGGCTATCGAAGATAGGCCGCCTTGCCCATTCCGGGTCAAAGGCGCTTAACCGCTTCTTCCATTGGCAATGGACTTTGGTTCTTCTTTCGGCCGCAGAACGTTTTGAAACAATAATATCATCGGTCTCGGTGATGATCTTAATTGGCCTCGACTTCCGCTGCGACGATCTGTAAAGCCACTGATGCTTAAAATATTTGGGCGCCGGTTGAAGATTACCTGTCCGCAACAGCTCAGCGGCAGTCCGCAGATCCTCAACCTTCTTGTTCACCGCGGCCTGCTTCGAGGCCGCCTCGACAGTAGCTACATGGGCAGCAGTCTGCTTCTTCTGCTCCTCTATTTTCTCTTTCAGCCTTTCCCTGTCTTTTTCCTCAGCAGCGGATAAAGAGGGGAGTTCGCTGCCCTTGCCCCCAAGGACTTCCACCTCAGGTTGCTGCAATGCACCCAGTAGGGATTCGTTGATCAGTTCAAATTGATCGACATCAATGGAATCTAGTATCTCATTCGTAGATAAGCTGACCGTGGAGAGGGAATTATCTCCCTGGATTTGAGCCTCCAGAGTAACTAACTCGCTGTCGGGAACTTCTTTCTCGCGCAGTCTGAGCTGCAAGTCCTGCATCTCCAGTCCGCTTGGAGATATTCTTCTCCTTCATCGCTCGTAACTTCTTTTCAACCCACTCAGCCACGGTTGACCCATCCCTCTTCCTCTTCTATTTAGAAGCGCTTTTCTCGGCAGAGTCCGCGGCAGCCTTTCCTAAATCGGGCAGGCTCTCGCGGACCGTCTCAGGGTTCGCAACGACCAATGCCTGCGAAGGCGCGTCCTTGCCAACATCTTCTCCTGCAGCCCGCGTATCTTCATCAAGGTTAACGATGGGCACCTATGCATTGGGGAAAGATATTTCGGCCTCATCGTGTTCGCCAACGGTGTCGGCCGAATTCGCGGTTTTCTGAGAAGGGGCGATGTCCGATAGAGTTAATAACTTCTCACTTCTCAGTGGCTGTTCAGCGTGAGGAACTGCGGCATCCTCCTCGCGCACAGATATATCAGCGCGGCGGACTGCTTTCTCAGCAGGCTTCTGGATGTGGGAGCTTTCTCCAGTAGAGCGGACAAGATCCCCTCTCGACGTTCTCTTTATTATTTTCTTAGTCTTCATAGGCGTTGGTGCCTTTTCGCCTTTTGTAGTGAGACTAGTGAAAAATGCGCCAAGCCTTGCCATGCCAGACTGCAAAGTGGAGACCGCAAGTGGTGAATAGCGCCCCGTGTCGATCAGAATTTCTAATAGTTCCAGGGCCCTCCAGCAATATTTATAGCGCTGACGGCATTAATGAGGCTTGCGGACTCGGCGGTTAAGAAAACATTTTCGAAGTTTTATGGAAACTTAAAAATGTGCGGGGATTATGTTAACCCCTCAGTCCGCAACACCCGCAGGATGTCAAGGCCTTGCTTCATTATCCGTGGACACGATTCGGCAGTCCGCCCAGAGCTCGGCAAAGCAGCAGTGATCAGCCACCAAGGATGGTCCCCCATCTGCTGACTCAACGCTCTGTTCGCCCGGTTCACATAGCCTTGGAGCTCTGGCTTGATCCCTCTTTGGAGGACGCAGTTCCCAGTCCGCCCAGGCCGCCGTCATCCCGCAGGATCGCGCCTAGCAGCAGTGGATGGGAGCTCCACCCCTGCGAGCCCAGTCCGCCCCTTTTGCGCGGACTGGCGTGTTCTTTCTTTTTGCTTCTCGTCACCGATGCCCGGTTCTCCTGTACCCCGGGTAGTCGGTTATTTTAGCCCTGCCCGTTTGGGCAGGCCACCATCCTATAAATATTGGGGAGGTGGTGCACCCAAGACACGCTGACTCGTGCCCAGGAGCCTACTTATTAAAGGCTGCGGACTCGAATCTCGTGCTTTGAGGACTCCAGCTTGCTCAGCTCTTGCCTTCATTTTTCCTTCACTTGTAATCAAACCCTTCTTTCAGTAAAAGTAAAGCCCGTCGCAAGAGAGGCGTTCAGGCCGCGACAGGCGTAGTCTGTTGTTGTCGTGGCTCACGGCCCTGCTGTTCTTCTGTCTCTCGTCTTCTTAGTAGATTTCTACTCGCAGTCTCTCCTCACCCTTCTTTCCCTTGTGCTCGAACCGTTAGCTGGTGGTGCTCGACCCCCTTTGCATTTTCATGCATCAACAATATTTACAATTTATCTGGAAGCACGAAAGACGAATGGATTTTATGAGGGACTGTGTGATGAGTTGAGTTTAGCACTCCCGAGTTCGGTGAACCAAGACTTGCAAGAATTGGCAGATACAGCCCGAGCGCTGGAGAAAGATTTAAAACAGGTGCTGGAGAAGAAGAACTTGGCGGTGGAGAAGGCCAGAATTCAAAGTTCCATAGTCGGAATAGTCAGAGTTTAGGAGACTAGATAAGAAAAGGTTCAGGCCTGCTGAACCAACTCCGTCGACTGTATCTTCATGAGCAACATATGTGCAAGGACGTGTTGAGACATGCACATATTTTATATGCGGGAAGCAGGGAAATATAGTCCGTCATTGTTGGAGCGGCCCTCCAAGAAGTGAGAAGAAGACAGGTGCGTCTTATGAAGAAAAGGGTAAACCAGTGTCCGAGTCATCTACATCCCGGATGCAACCGCGAGTATATAATCTTGAATAGTAGGAGCCTCAAAGCTTAATCAGTGAAGTACAGCCTTGAGTGTTTAAGAGGCTATCAAACGAATTATGAAAAATGATGCGGGTCCCATGGCGTGTCGTGTTCAGGTTGAGCAGCCTCTCGAGTGATCGATGAAATGCACTTGAGAGGTCCTCGATAGGGAATACGCCTGGCGACACGGGCATGTCAGGGGGCGTGTCCTCCTCTGGTCGACGAACGGTGCTCAACGATCGTCGAGCTGCAAGTAAAGTTGCAAATATGGCCTGTGACACTGGCGTGTCACAGGGCCGTGTCCTTCTCTATGTCAGCCAGGCTTTCATGTGCAGGTGGACATAGGTGTGTCTTGGGGTACACAGCCTGGGACACGGGCATGTCTCATGGCCGTGTCCCGCTTGAGTTGAGTTTGTGGTGTGTTGCCTGTGGGACACACCATGCCACACGGGCGTGTACGGTGTGACACGAGCGTGTCAGCCATATGACACGGGCATGTCACATGGTTGTATCCTGTTCTGGGTAAGGTAGTTCGTGCAATGCTTAAGGGACACGGCCTGTGACACGGGCGTGTCACAGGCGTGTCAGCCCAAAAATGGAGCTTTCTGGGCAAATCGAGGCCGTTCATTTCCTTCTTCCTGAATCCAAGGGTTCAGGCCCTTCCCTGCTACTTATAAGGCTGAGAATGAGGGGATAAGCTCATTCATTTTAGCCATTTCTCCTTCTTCGCAAAGATCTAGGGAGAGAGAGAGAGATAGAAAAGAAATGGAGAAGGGAGACAGCTGTCGGAGAAGCTTCAGCATGCTGATTCGTGAGCTGAGTGCGGATTCGTGGAGGCAAAGCCATGGCGGTGACTTCCATCCAGCTAAATCATGGCTCCAAAGCAATCGTCAAGGGTAACAATCTCCTTCTTGGATAATCAAAGTCCTTTCTTTATGCATCTGCATGGAATCCTCCACAAAGAGGTGGAAAACATAAGTGATTCCCCGTTGAGTCTGCATCTAGAGCCGAAAATGTGTAGTACGGCGTAGGCATGCTGTGTGAAGCCCATCCGAACGGTTATTCTGGATTGGTGATGGTTATATAGTGAACTGGAGAAGACTCCGTGTAGTATGTGCTGCCTATGAATTGTGGTGCCTGTAGCTCTTTTGTTGTAAGCTCTGCTTGAATTGTACGCTGATATTGGATGCTTTGCGTAAGCTCCTTGTGGCGTGAGCGCGGTGAGTGCTATTTGCTCTGAGAGAGCGGAAAGTTGAGGCTAATCAGGAAGGAAGTGCGACCAGCGTCAGGCGGTGCGCTACTAACGGATTAAGCACGGGAAAAGGCTGACCTGCACCTTGTTGTTTTGGGAGATCAATGGGTGGTACAGCTTGGGGGATGCGAGACAGACCCGGCTTGCTACACCACAGTGGTGGATCAATCTGAATTGGAAATTCTCATGTTTGCCGTGAGGTGCACACCTCTGAGTGGTTTGGGCGGAATGTTGCCAGCACACGTGATTGGTGGACTAGGACCGGCCAGCCAACAAGTTAATAACATCTAATCGGTGGTGTTGCCACGGAGTCCGGTACACCGTAATGTGCCCTGAGTGCACGGAGAGTCTGGCGGAGGCCGAAATTTGTGATACTGTTGTGATACTTGTTGTGATAGCTAGATTTTTGGCAATGCAAACAGGGAAGGAACCACTGCCCCGGGTAAGGGGTAGGGTCGTTATAATTGGTCAGCTAATGCTGACCATTGCTTTGTATAACGCTCTTGGGGTGGATGTCTAATTGCAGGTGCTTATGGGTTGAAACCAATTGAGCGAAATGAAGCCTTTGCTGCTTAAAGGCCCTTGAAGGCAGTGCGAAGAATTCTTGGTTTTCATGTGTGGCCGGCCTGCATGCCGATGTATGAAGATGTATATTTGTAAAGAGCAACTTATAATGCGTCAAGGCCATGGGCGTGTGTGTGTTGTATACATTTCTGGTGATATATATAAATGTATGGTTTATATATTGAGTGGACCTTCATGGGGTTGAGTTCTTATAACATAAAATACCGCGCTAGAATGCTATGAGTTACGATTCGAGTAGAACGTGATTTGATATTCACACGTAATTCCACCGTTTGTCGGTGAAATATGGCGTGGGGCCCCGGGTGGACCCACCATTATATTCCATATGATGAATGGAGGCGTTACAATTTCAAAAACATCTTATATTTCTCGAATAATAAGTTTGATTATTCGAAAACAGAATTACTTTTTCGAAAGATGAAATTGATTTTTCGAAAATATCTTCATGGCATTTCTCGAAAAAGTGATCTTTAGAAGTTTTAGAGAGTTTTTGAAAGGTCATAATGTTTTTCAAAAACAACAATGCTTTCTCGAAAAACATCCTTACCCATTTCGAAAAACTAACTCTTTTTTGGAAAAATACACTTAGAAAAAAAAATTAAAGAAAATTTACTTTTCTACTTTCTTCAAACACCAGCAACCCTTCCTTTCTTCCAATTCTTTAGTATTTGAAAATGAAGTCTATCCCAACAGAGACGTTACATGTGAGCTAACACCATGGATCACAAAATGAGGGATTATATTGCGTGGTCATATGTTTGGTGACTCACTGTAAACTGACATTGGTCTACACTTAGTAATAGTGACCTGCAAGCACTCAAATAGAAAATAAGATCAAATACAAACTTAATTCATCGTAGTTCAAGGGTGACTTCACACAAAAATAGGTTATTGTGGATACAAAACCCAACACTTCCTCTGATCTTTTCTCATTTGTTGACCTCAGTTCTTGGCATTGTCGATCGCCTCGACCTTAAGAGCAGCCTCCACAACTTCAGCATAGCTTCCGGAAGCATACGCACTAGCCAACTGCTAGATGTCATTCCTAAGACCACCTAGAAATCATTTAACTTAACTATACTCTGAGGACACCTAGTCAGGGGAAAAATAGCACAATTTTCTGAACTCCGCCTCATACTCGCTAATGGTGAGCTACCTTTGCTTAAGGTGTAGAAAATCATTCATCAAACGGTCCCTCTCGACTGATGGAAGAAACTTTTCAGTAGCAATTCCATGAAGGATTCCCATGAGCACCCAACCTTAAGGTTTTCCTTTTCCCTCAACAAGCAAATCTTTGCGAGTTACTTGAGCTGATAAGGAGCGACCATCACTCTTTGGTCCGCTGAAACTCTTGTGTATGTGAACATCTCCACGATGGCTATAATTCAATCTTCCAAAGACATAAAATCTTCTCTACCATCATATGTAGGTGTCCTAATCGCTGGAAGTGCGAAATAAAAGTCATCTCTGGTTGTAACAAAATCAGGGGCATTAGAGGGGCATGGAGAACAGGAACACTCTGACCCGCATCCAAGTCCTGCACTTTAGGTGGATGACTAGCAACAACTGACAACAACGCTTGGACCTACGACTCCATCTCCAACCATTACCTCGATAGAGCCGCATTGCACTGTCGAAATCCTTCTATCACAGCCTCACTCTTGGCACCAGATGATTCACCCTCTGACCGGGGAGTCGACCTCATCACCAAATGCTTAGGCGATGCCTAATCAAACAACGGATATCTAATCAAAACCTAGCTTAATATATAGAACCAAACAACTTAGTTTAGACATATTCATGGATAAATACTTGCTCATGTTGATAACTTGCTCTGGGATTTTCATTTATGATGTCATGCCTAAACTTACGATGATATACAGTCATACTATTGACTTATGTTCATAAATCATGAATGCATGAATTCTTATTCTTTTTGACTCAAAACCATGTGTGTACATATGTCATCATGTAAATCTTTAGCTTGGAACATGTGCCAATGCAATGTTATGTCAGGCATGTTGTGATATGCAATCTAAAAAGGCCTTAATGCATGTTATGAGCTGCGTACACATGAAATATTATGCATCACATACTACATAATATCCTATTAAATGAAAATCAAAATCTAATGTGCATACACGTGATGATTGTTATGCATCCCATACTACATAGCAATCACATGTTGTCTCCTACGAGAATCCATATACAAACACATATTATGCATATCATACTACATAATATGTCCCATATACTTCTTATCAATCTTATGATTATAGTGTTCATGCTTTAGCCAAGACGTAATGATGACATATCGGTGTGTGTATGAAATGAAACTAGACATCTAGCACAAACTTGAGATAGCTGTTCGACCAATTGTCAAACAACTCATCCCTATGATACTAACTGTCACAACCCGTAATTTTCCACATTTAACTATATATCAGAGTAAGAGAAAATGCTTTTCATGATGCCACGTAAGCAGGGGTTAACTGCAGTCGCTCAGTAAAAACTCTAACAAAACTTTTATGAAGGATCTATAAGTTATTAAGAGAAAAATCCAGTTAAAGTTTAAGCAGTTAAATGTATCCCTCAGCTTAGTGGCTCATCTGGACCATGAGAAAAAGATAATTATACGCTACAAAAAATACTTTATTTATAATATTAGATGTCTTACAAGAGCATAATCATACCAGAGGACAACTCATGATATGCAAGACTATAGATTTATAATATCTATGAAAGTAGCTTTTGCGACCGTTAAATATAGAGATTCAGATTTCAAACATGGCCTGTATGAAGTAATAATAATAATTTTTATACTTTAAAATATCTAACATGCAACCTAGCATAACACCTTCTCAAAGAGCAAGTACAACCAACCAAAAGGTAAACTTGCTGCAAGCTAAGTATTCAACATTTCAAAAGAAGACTACCAGTGGGTGTCAACAACCTAACACGAACCCACTGAAAGTATCCATGTCTGAACTAAAATCGAAAACAACAAACAACATCACAACCGTGAGGAAAACCACTGCAACAGTTGCAGTCCACAAGCTACCACCCAACACAGCCGTTCCACTGGCTACAGCCCTGAACCTGAGGCATTCACAAAAACAGAATACCTCAGCAAGAAAATACAAGTGGCCAAATAGAATTTAAACAATAGATGAAAACAAATTGTCAAAGGGTTACCAACCCATGACAAGATAACTATAAAAAAACATCAACACTCAACCACCATAAAAATGGGGATGAAGAACTCACAAGGGTAAAATATCCGAAACTGCACCAGGTGTGATAAAGGTCAAAGCTTTAATAACATATGCGTAAGTTCGTTCATAAATAAAAGAAGTTGGTCAATTTAGCATTTGGAGAGCAAAAAACATTTCAAGTCAGGCACAAGCGGTGGAAGGGACCTTCCCAACACACCAATGGCAACAACTTTACAAAAAACACACCGACAAAGTCTGGCACTTACGGTGGAAGGTACCAACCCAACACACCAATAACAAAGCTTCACAAGGGCCCAAGGAAAGGTGGTATTATACCTTGACACATCCAAAACCGAGGAAAATCCTGCACCTGCGGTGGAAGGGACCTACCCCACACACCAACAGTCACAAAACCAAACAGGGCACTAAAGGCCCAATGCCCATAAAAACGAAAAAAACTCAACCAACACTAGTTTTATTGAATGAAATAAGGAATAAAATCCTCAAAATTACCCAAAACCACCCCCAAGCCTAAACCCAAAGAAATACCTTTAGAAGCCCTAGATTTTTTCTAAGGACCTTACAGGACGAATCAGACACAAATCAGCAAAAAACACTAAGTCCACGAAGAAAGCGTCGAGTCAACACAACTCCGCGTCGAGTGCTTTCAACATACTCAATGCAAAGCCAGATACTCAGCGAATATGCCTACAATAAATGCCGGGTTGAGTGCTCTCAACGCCAAGGCTATGGTACTCGATGAATTCGTCGAGATTACTCGACGAATTTGACTTAGGCTCAAGATCACTCAACACTCTCAGCGCCAAGCCTAGTTCACTCAACGCCACGCCTTATTCTCGATGAACTTGATGCTAAACTAGCCTTACTAGAAGAATTTGTCAAGAATATTCGACAAATTTGACTTAACTCAAATCTCACACAATGCCAACTAATACTTGACGAATTCGTTGAGAATACTCAACGAATTGGACACGGTAAAATCTACACTTACTTGTCGAATGAAACTCAACGATTTTGTACTTAAGCTAGTAAACCTATACTTGACCAAATTGATGTTACTCGACGAATTGTCACTTAGTCTAAGTCCTTTTGTTCGACGAATTCCTGATGGTTTTCTGCCCCTATATTCGACGAAGCTGCATTAGGCTGTACACCATATTCGACAGATTCTTGGCCGAAAACTTATACTACTCTAATGGTTATTCCAAGACTAAGCCCTATATTTTTACAACCTTCTAAGGAGAAGAAAGGAACAAAGTAAAAAAAGCAAGAAACAATTGCAAGGAGAAGATCGCCACTTTCCTCAAGTCTTGGAGGATTGCACCTCCTCCAATGCTCCACGGCAAGGATCGGTCGCAAGAAGACCTAGGCAACGCTTCCTGAAAATTTTGGGTGAAAAGGAGGTCAAAATTATTGATGCACGAAAATGCAAAGGGGGTCGAGCACCACCAGCTAACGGTTCGAGCACAAGGGAAAAGAAGGGAGAGGAGAGACTGCGAGTAGCAATCTACTAAGCAGACGAGAGACAGAAGAACAGCAAGGCCGTGAGCCACGACAACAACAGACTTCGCCCATCGCGGCCTGAATGCCTCTCTTGCGACGGGCTTTCCTTTTACTGAAGAAGGGTTTGATTACAAGTGAAGGAAAAGATGAAGGCAAGAGCTGAGCAAGCTGGAGTCCGCAAAGCAGGAGATTCGAGTCCGCAGCCTTTAACAAGTAGGCTCCTCGGCACGAGTCAGCGTGTCTTGGGTGCACCACCTCCCCCCTATTTATAGGACGGGGGCCTGCCCAAACGGGCAGGGCTAAACTAACCGACTGCCCGGGGTGCAGGAGAACCGGGCAGCGGTGACGGGATGCAAAAAGAAAGAACACGCCAATCCGCACAGAAGGGGTGGACTGGGCTCGCGGGCTTGAGCTTTCATCCACTGCTGCTAGGCGCGATCCTGCGGGAGGACGGCGGCCTAGGCGGACTGGGAACTTCGTCCGCCAAAGAGGGATCAATCCAGAGCCCCAAGGCATGGCGAACCGGGTGAACAGAGCGTTGAGTCCGCCGATGGGGGACCATCCTTGGTGGCCGATCACTACTGCTTTGCCGAGTTGGGCGGACTGCTGAATTGTGTCCGCGGATAATGAAGCAAGGCCTTGTGATCCAGCGGGTGTTGCGGACTGAGGGAGTTAACATAATCCCCGCACATTTTTAAGTTTCCAGAAAACTTCGAAAATGTTTTCTTAACCGCCGAGTCCGCAAGCCTCATTAATGCCGTCAGCGCTATAAATATTGTTGGAGGCCCTGGAACTGTTAGAAATTCCGATCGACACGGGGCGCTATTCACCACTTGCAGTCTCCACTTTGCAGTCCGACATGGCAAGGCTTGGCGCTTTTTTCACTAGCCTCACTGCAAAAGGCGAGAATCCAATAACACCAATGAAGACTAAGAAAATAATAAAGAGAACGTCGAGAGGGGAATCTTGTCCGCTCTACTGGAGAAAGCTCCCACAGCCAGAAGCCTGCTGAGAAAGCAGTCCGCCGCGCTGATATATCTGTGCATGAGGAGGATGCCGCAGTTCTTGACGCTGAACAGCTACTGAGAAGTGAGAAGTTATTAACTCTGTCGGACACCGCCCCTTCCCCGAAAACCGCAAATTCGGCGGACACCGTTGGTGAACACGATGAGGCTGAAATATCTTCCCCCAATGCGCAGGTGCCCATTGTGAACCTTGGTGAAGATACGCGTGCTATGGAAGAAGAGGTTGGCAAGGACGTGCCTTCGCAGGCATTGGTCGCTGCGAACCCTGAGACGGTCCTCGAGAGCCAGCCCGATTTTGGAAAGGCTGCCGCGGACTCTACCGAGAAAAGTGCTTTTGAAAGAAAAGGAAGAGGGACAGCTCGACCGTGGCTGAGCGGGTTGAAAAGAAGTTGCGCGCGATGAAGGAGAAGAATATCTCCAAGTGGACTGGAGACGCGAACTTGCAACACAGGCCGCGCGAGAAAGAAGTTCCCGATAGCGACTTAATTACTCCGGTGGCCCAAATCCAGGGAGATAATTCCCGATCCACGGTTAGTTTATCTACGGATGAGATACTAGATTCCATAGACGTCGATTGACTTGATCTAATCAATGAATCATTGCTGGATATACTGCAACAATCTGAGGTGGAAGTCCTTGGGGTCAAGGGCGGCCAACTCCCCTCTTTACCGATGCTAAGGAAAAAGAGAGGGAAAGACTGAAAGAGAAGATAAAGGAGCAGAAGAAGCAGATCGCTGCCCATGTAGCTACTGTCGAGGCGGCCTCGAAGCAGGCCGCGGCGGATAATAATGCTGAGGATCTGTGGACTGTCGCAGAGCTGTTGCGGACAGGTAATCTTCAACCGACGCCTAAATACTTTAAGCGTCAGTGGCTTTACAGGTCACCGTCGCGGAAGTCGAGACCAATTAAGATCATCACCGAAACTGATGATATTGTCGTTTCAAAAAGTTCTGCTGCTGAACAAAGAGTCAAAGTCCATCGTGAGTGGAATAAACAGTTAAGCATCTTTGACCCGGAGCGGGCAAGGCGGCCTGTCTTTTTCTATAGTCGGCAACTCGCTGCTGTTTTGTCCAAATGTGATCTTTTTTCCTGATTCTTTGAGTCCGCTGTGGACTGTATTTGAATGTGAAATTGACCCTCTTTGCTGCATGTAGAAAGTCTCCACCGGGCTTCGTCGAGAGTGGCGAGATCGTGGTTATGCCGAGTACTGGTGTCGACGCGGTCTCGCATGAGGAATCCGCAAGAGATGAACAACCCAACCTGAGCGACATCAGAGAGTTAGAAAGGAAATTTCAAGCTGAAATTCAAAACATTAAAGTGGAGTTAAAGAAGACGGAAGAGCGCGTGAAAGCATCCGCGGAGCGCGAGAAAGCCCTAAAGGACCAGATCGCCAGCATTTCGAGGGCGCTGGAGAGGTCCGATAGGGAGAAGAAGAGGCTCGCTGACGATGTCCGCTTCTACAAGGGCAAGCACTTGGCGTCGGCGCGGGAAGAAAAGGGGAAGCGAGCAGCTGAGTTCGCTGAGCAAAGGTCGCGATTGCCATATCGCATTGCTCCGGAGGTCGCAGCACCGACAGGTGGTGGCCAACAGGCCGCGGATGAGGAGTTGAGGCCGGCGATGAAGTCGATGGTTCCCCTTAGTCGGGTGGACCAGGAGGCTGCTCATATGCACCAGACTATCAACTCTATTCACCACCACATCTGTCGTTTGTACGGCGAAGTCCTCCAAATAAGCGACCAAGCTACGCACTTATGCAGAGATAGGACCGAAAGGACAACGCAGACTGAGACCAAAGACCGCTGAGTCCGCGAAGCCACGAACTATTTCAATTTGGTTGATGTATAATTATGTGTTTTAAACAATATTCTATGCTGTGGATTGCAATGAACTGTGCTGCGATTTATGCGGACTGAATAAGATATCCGCAAATTATTTTGCTAATTTTTGCTGATCTGCAGAGAACTATGCGGACTAATGTTGTGTCCGCTTCTCATAATTGAACTTTTCAGGTGGGAAATGTTGCGAGCTGGGCGGACTGAAACTGTGTCCTCCTTATTTTTGTGCTTTGAACTCTGCTTAGCATGTGAATTTAAATTTGTGTCCGCGTTATTTTTAATTTTTGCTGTGAATAATTGGATTATAGCGGACTATGCGGACTGCGAAATCGAGCTGTACGGCCGTGGCCCAAAAAGCTGTCAGGCCCCACTACTATAAATATTCCCCTGTTGCTTCTTCTATGCAGGAAAACAGTTGAAGCTGAAGACCCTGCGACCTGCAAAAATGCTGTCCGCTAGGACTGATGCTGCAGTTGCTTTCCATGCCGCCGACCACGGAAAGTGCACTTTAACAGAGGCCGATCTTGAGGCCTTTGTCGAGAATAAGATGGCGAACTCAAATTTGCTCGTCTGCCTTCTAGCTCATGAATAAAGACTAAATTTTTCAACGGCGACTCAGATCACCATACCCGTTGATCACTTTGACATCGGCTTCAAATTTCCGCTATTATGGGAGATCGCCGAAATTTTTGAGCATTACGGGATGCTGCCGGGCCAGCTCGCACCCAACACTCTTGCTGCTATTTGCAGCTTTATCTCTTACTTGCGGTCTGAGAAGATCTCTTTCTCTATGAACATCTTACGTAAGATGTTCTCAGTCCGCTCAATAACCTCATCCAGATTGTAACAGCCCAAAGTTCTGAAGCAGGAAATTTTTGGGTGACACGGCCTGGGACACGGGCGTGTCCCAGGGCGTGTCAGGTGACACGGCCTGCGACACGGGCGTGTCGCAGGGCGTGTCGAGGTTGTGTCGACGATTGGGCTTTGTCTCGATGATTTTTTTCTCTCGACGATTCGTCGAGAGGAGGCACACGGCCCAGGACACGGGCGTGTCCAAGGCCGTGTCGCATGCTCGACGAGTTTTGCTCGACGATCGTCGAGTGTCGAGAAGTGGGTGTCGAGTGTTGAACACGGCCTGTGACACGGGCGTGTCACAGGGCGTGTCAAATCAGGCGACGAACTCAGCCCGCCGAAAGAATTCGACAGGGCGTGTCTTTGTGCCATGTCTGGGCACACGGCCTGGGACACGGGCGTGTCACAGGCCGTGTGAAGTCTCGGGATGGTTTGGGATTTTTTTTCCCCCAGGTACACGGCCACAGACACGGGCGTGTCTGAAGGCGTGTTGGTGACACGGCCCATGACACGGGCGTGTCCCGTGGGCGTGTCACTGGTTTGGATAAGTCGGTTGACCACCGCTTGAGGCACACGGCCAGGCACACGGCCGTGTTCGAGGCCGTGTCTGGTCAAAATTTATGTTTTTGGCAGAATCGTGGCCGTCCATTCCTTCAGTCTGAATCCAAGGGCTGAAGCCTCTTCTCCTTTTTCGTTAAGGGCCGAAATCAGAGAAGTGGTGCTCACTTGAATTTGGCCTTCATCTTTCTTCAAGAGAGAGAAAGAGAGAGAGAAAGGAGGAGGAAGAGGAAAGGGGGCTGCTGCTGGTGGTGCTGCGGTTTACCGACGAGAGATCCGAAGCCAGCGTTGCGGAGGAAACGATCTTGCGAGTCTTGCAAGCTAGCTTGGAGGCCATGGCACCGAAGCGATCGTCAAGGGTAACGACTTTTCTTCCTAGCCATGTGAAGGCTTCCTTTTTGGCATATCTTATGATTTCCCCCACCAAGAGGTGGCTGATTTTCGGAATCTTTGGGTGGATGCTTGAAATCCCCTTTGTATTGCATATAGATCCGGAAATGGAGTACGGAATAGGCATGCTGTGTGAAGCCCATCTGGACAGGTTGGTCTGGATTGGTGATGTTGCATACGAACCGGAGAAGACTCCGTGATAAACGTGTCGTGTTCGGAGTCTACGGGTTATACCTGCGAAAAGGAGTAGCAGGAAGTACTGGGGTGGTAGCCCAGGAAAATAGCCATGTGATATTTTGGGTCCAACCTGTGAATGAGGCACAGGAAGTACTGGTGGGACCAGGAAAGGCCCTTTTTGTGATGCTTGATGTCATAGGGTGTCCACCTGTGGAGCGAGTAACAGGAAGTACTGGTGTGCCCAGGAAAGACCCCTGACATTTGTACTTATGCGGTGTCCACCTGTGGAGAGAATCACAGGAAGTACTGGTGCGCCCAGGAAAGACCCGCTGTTGCTGTGAGGAAATGGGTATAGTGAAATACCCAGGCTTGAATGCCAGGAACAGGATTGGTGAGACCGACCCGCGCCTTTGATATAGCCATGAGTACGCTGCACGCGGAAAGGGAAAGGCGATTTGAGCAACGGGGGGGTGGAGGAGCCGACCTGCGCTATGTCCGTCCGACGTGAGACCAAAAAGTGCGGTCTGTTGGAGCGCATAGCAAGAGTCTTCGGCCTGCGCGCCATGACACAAAGGGGGGCTACGGGCCATCCCGATGTCCGAGGACTAACTCCGGCTGCACGCCATGGAGTAAATGCTCAAGAGAGTTACCGTTGGGTGATAACCCTGATACGGTGGTGGGCAAGAGGTTGCCAGAACACCAAGAATGTGCCCTGAGTGCACGGACCGTTGGGCCGGGCGGCGAACGGTTGTGATGGCTTGTGTGCGTGAAAGCACCTTTTGATGATATAGCTTGCCATACTTGTGCTATGATATGCCTGCAGGGAAAAATACCGCTGCCCCGAGAGAAGGGGTAGGGTCGTTATAATTTGGTCAGCTGAACGCTGACCGTTGCTTTTGTTTGCCACAAGTGGGTGGATTGTCCCTTGCACAGGTACTGGAGAGCCGAGCCGGACGCATAGAGGTTGATGCCCCTGCTGGTGTTGCTGCTGCTATTAGCTGCTATCCCTCGAAGGCTATTGTGTTCTTTTGCATGTTTTCTTTTATTGTGGCCGGCCTGCGCGCCAATCTATTTTAGGCCACTGTTTGAAACCCCTGTAAGGCCATAAGGCCAACACTTTTGACATGTTGTAAGACATTCCTATATGTATATAAAATGTGGAGTTTTATGTTTGAACATTCATGAGGAGTTCAAGTAGTTTAGGCTTCCGCTAGAATGCTTGTGATAGGTGCGATGCGCTACTCTAGTATCATCCTGTACCTTCACCTACTGTTTTGTGGTATATCCTGTGGGGCCCCGGCCGGACCTTCTAGAATATATCATATGAACGGATGAGGTTGTTACATTTTTGGTGTTGAACACGGCCTGTGACACAGGCGTGTCACAGGGCGTGTCAAATCAGGCGACGAACTCAGCCCGCCGAAAGAATTCGACAGGGCGTGTCTTTGTGTCGTGTCTGGGCACACGGCCTGGGAAACGGGCGTGTCACAGGCCGTGTGAAGTCTTGGGATGGTTTGGGATTTTTTTCCCCCAGGTACACGGCCACAGACACGGGCGTGTCTGAAGGCGTGTTGGTGACACGGCCCATGACACGGGCGTGTCCCGTGGGCGTGTCACTGGTTTGGATAAGTCGGTTGACCACCGCTTGAGGCACACGGCCGTGTTCGAGGCCGTGTCTGGTCAAAATTTGTGTTTTTGGCAGAATCGTGGCCGTCCATTCCTTCAGTCTGAATCCAAGGGCTGAAGCCTCTTCTCCTTTTTCCTTAAGGGCCGAAATCAGAGAAGTGGTGCTCACTTGAATTTGGCCTTCATCTTTCTTCAAGAGAGAGAAAGAGAGAGAGAAAGGAGGAGGAAGAGGAAAGGGGGCTGCTGCTGGTGGTGTTGCGGTTTACCGACGAGAGATTCGAAGCCAGCGTTGCGGAGGAAACGATCTTGCGAGTCTTGCAAGCTAGCTTGGAGGCCATGGCACCGAAGCGATCGTCAAGGGTAACGACTTTTCTTCCTAGCCATGTGAAGGCTTCCTTTTTGGCATATCTTATGATTTCCCCCACCAAGAGGTGGCTGATTTTGGGAATCTTTGGGTGGATGCTTGAAATCCCTTTGTATTGCATATAGATCCGGAAATGGAGTACGGAATAGGCATGCTGTGTGAAGCCCATCTGGACAGGTTGGTCTGGATTGGTGATGTTGCATACGAACCGGAGAAGACTCCGTGATAAACGTGTCGTGTTCGGAGTCTACGGGTTATACCTGCGAAAAGGAGTAGCAGGAAGTACTGGGGTGGTAGCCCAGGAAAATAGCCATGTGATATTTTGGGTCCAACCTGTGAATGAGGCACAGGAAGTACTGGTGGGACCAGGAAAGGCCCTTTTTGTGATGCTTGATGTCATAGGGTGTCCACCTGTGGAGCGAGTCACAGGAAGTACTGGTGTGCCCAGGAAAGACCCCTGACATTTGTACTTATGCGGTGTCCACCTGTGGAGAGAATCACAGGAAGTACTGGTGCGCCCAGGAAAGACCCGCTGTTGTTGTGAGGAAATGGGTATAGTGAAATACCCAGGCTTGAATGCCAGGAACAGGATTGGTGAGACCGACCCGCGCCTTTGATATAGCCATGAGTACGCTGCACGCGGAAAGGGCAAGGCGATTTGAGCAACGGGGGGGGGGGGGGGGGGGGGGGGGGGGGGGGGGGGTGGAGGATCCGACCTGCGCTATGTCCGTCCGACGTGAGACCAAAAAGTGCGGTCTGTTGGAGTGCATAGCAAGAGTCTTCGGCCTGCGCGCCATGACACAAAGGGGGGCTCCGGGCCATCCCGGTGTCCGAGGACTAACTCCGGCTGCACGCCATGGAGTAAATGCTCAAGAGAGTTACCGTTGGGTGATAACCCTGATACGGTGGTGGGCAAGAGGTTGCCAGAACACCAAGAATGTGCCCTGAGTGCACGGACCGTTGGGCCGGGCGGCGAACGGTTGTGATGGATTGTGTGCGTGAAAGCACCTTTTGATGATATAGCTTGCCATACTTGTGCTATGATATGCCTGCAGGGAAAATACCGCTGCCCCGAGAGAAGGGGTAGGGTCGTTATAATTTGGGTCAGCTGAACGCTGACCGTTGCTTTTGTTTGCCACCGGTGGTGGATTGTCCCTTGCACAGGTACTGGAGAGCCGAGCGGGACGCATAGAGGTTGATGCCCCTGCTGGTGTTGCTGCTGCTGTTAGCTGCTAGCCCTCGAAGGCTATTGTGTTCTTTTGCATGTTTTCTTTTATTGTGGCCGGCCTGCGTGCCAATCTGTTTTAGGCCACTGTTTGAAACCCCTGTAAGGCCATAAGGCCAACACTTTTGACATGTTGTAAGACATTCCTATATGTATATAAAATGTGGAGTTTTATGTTTGGACATTCATGAGGAGTTCAAGTAGTTTAGGCTTCCGCTAGAATGCTTGTGATAGGTGCGATGCGCTACTCTGGTATCATCCTGTACCTTCACCGACTGTTTTGCGGTATATCCTGTGGGGCCCCGGCCGGACCTTCTAGAATATATCATATGAACGGATGGGGTTGTTACACAGAGGACACGCTTACAAGAGAGTAATATACTTCTACTGCAGAGGAATGAAGGTTGTGGGCCTTCCTAACAAGATCCATATCTGGACCTCCAGGTTTTTAATATTCGAAGGCAACCTATGGTTTGCGCACACTTACCCGCAAGAGCGCGCGGACTCTGCCTTCAAGAGCGTCCCGCTGGACGCGATGGAGTCTGCATGTTAACCCCTCAGTCTGCAACACCTACAAGATGCCAAACCCCCTTTCATTATCCGCGGACTCAATTAGGCTGTCCGCTCTGTCCTGCAAAGCAGCAGCTGTCGGCCACCAAGGATGATCCCCCAGCGGCGGACTCAATGCTCTGTTCGCCAGTCCGCCATACCTTGAGATCTCTAGATTCTCTACGTCGGCAGACGCAGTTCCCCGTTCGCCCAGGCCGTCGTCCCCCAGTAGGATCACGCATAGCAGTAGCAGATAGAAGCTCCAGCCCGCGAGCCCAGTCCGCCCCTTTTGCGCGGACTGACATGTTATTTCTTTTTGCTTCCCGTCACCACTGCCCGGTTCTCCTGTACCCCGGGCAGTCGGTTATTTTAGCCCTGCCCGTTTGGGCAGGCCCCCAACCTATAAATAGGGGGGAGGTGGTGCACCCAAGGCACGCTGACTCGTGCCCAGGAGCCTACTTGTTAAAGGTTGCGGACTTGAATCTCGTGCTTTGCGGACTCCAGCTTGCTCAGCCCATGTCTTCCTTTTTCATTCACTTGTAACCAAACCTTTCATCAATCAAGGAAAATCCCATCGCAAGAGAGGCATTCAGGCCGCGACGGGCGAAGTCTGTTGTTGTAGTGGCTCACGGCCCTGCTGTTCTTCTGACTCTTGTCTGCTTAGTAGATTGCTACTCGCAGTCTCTCCTCTCCCTTCTTTCCCCTTGTGCTCGAACCAATAGCTGGTGGTGCTCGACCCCCTATGCGTTTTCGTGCATCAACAGTTAACACGCGACCTTTAGATTCGAGTATCATTTTGAATACAACGGACAGACATGTCAGACCGCCGAGCACGCTCCTCAGACCGCTCTAGTTCGGAGGATTCTCTCTGTGATGCAATCGAGCAAGCTCGCATTGAGGCCGATCAATCTTACAGGCAGACTGACCAGTGTCTCGACACGATCAGCCAAGCCCTACTTGTGTTAGCACAGCGGCTTGCTCCTTAGGCCGCAGCAGAACACGCAGACTCGTCAGTCCGCCAGACTCCAGCTCCCTGAACTCCGCTTCGGCAGTCGCCCGTTACTCCTCGAAATCCTGTGTATTCCGCCTCCCCTCTGCGCCCTCAAGAGGAGAAGTTTGCCTCATTCAGGAATTTATTCAGAGAAGCTTCTAGGGGCACTCCTGCCCGCCAGCTCCATTTCGCTGACCGCCAGTCCGCCGAGTCCGCGGACTCCCCAGCCACAGTCCGCGCATTTTACCCTGCTAAGTTTAAGACTCCATCTACCTTCGTTGATCGAATCCGATGGGAGTTGGCTCCAAACAACTTCAGGGAACCTCGCCTTCCATTCTATTCAGGGAAGACTTACCCAATCTCCCACCTCCAAGCGTTTGAAGGGGCAGTTGCTTTGAGATGCCTCTCTGACGTTATCAAGTGCAAACTCTTGTTAACCACACTCAAAGGACAGGCGACAGAGTGGTTCTATGAGCTGCCTTCGGGCACAATCTCTTCCTTCGCTGAGCTCTACAGCGAATTGTTACTAAGATTTGCTACCTCAAGAAAGAGGAAGGATGGGCCAGCCGCTCTCTTTGAAATCAAACAAAGGGACAACGAATCAGTTGCACGATTCCTTGATCGCTTTCAAAAGGATATCCAAGGGGTAAGGAATGTGAACCCCTAATACTACAAGGTTGCCTTGTCCATGGCCTCCGGGAAGGCCCCTTGAAATTTAAAGCAACAACAAAGGCACCAGAGACATACCAAGAACTGATCGCCATGGTGAACCGCTTCATTGAAGGAGAAAATGCCAATCTCACTTATGTTTCATCCCTGACAGCTAAGGATGAATGAAGGGATGCATCCGATTCTTCTTCCCACAGCAAGCCCCCTCGCCCAGATTTCCAGCCTCCTTCTCAGAGAGGCCGGAATTTCCGCCATAAGAAACCTTTTCTCGGCCATCAACAGTTTCAGGATCAGAGACTGTTGTTGGCCGCCACTCCCTCCATTCCTCTACAAGCACTTCCCATCCTCCAGCAAGCAGCCTTGCCTGCTCCGAGCCGATGTGATACAAACCCCATGGAGGAAATTACAGATCTGGATCTTGATGAAGTCATCCAGATCTTGCAAAAGAGATCGAAAGAGAAGAAGCAAGGGCCTCAGAGAGAGTGGAGGCCAAGGAATAATACGCACTTCTGCCAGTTCCACAAAGAGAAGGGCCACTTGACCGAGGAATGCAAGGCCCTTCGTATGTTGATTGAGAAGCTGCTTGCCGAGGGCAAGATTGACTTGAGAAAGAAGGATTCTTCTTCAAAGCCGTCCACTTCTAAAGGCAAAGAAGTAGTTGAAACTTATCTGGAATATGTGGAGGTCGAGGACGAAGGTCGTCGGGGGCCGATCAACGTCTCGGTTGAGTGCTTTGATGTAGATGACGAAGGAGTTATGGGACGCCTCTTCTTTATCCATGGTGGAGCAGGAACCGAGTCTACTCGGAAATCCTCAATCTCAAGGGTCACTCGAGCAAAGGTGGCCTCTTCCTCTTCCGTTGCTCCACCAAGCGAGATCATCACCTTTGGCCAAGCTGATCTGCCCCAAACAGCAAACCCGTTCGATGATTCAGTGGTGATCAAGGCTGTTGTTAGGGACTTCACAGTTGACAGGATTCTCGTTGACACTGGAAGCTCAGTCAACTTGTTGTTCAAATCAACGTTTGAGGCCATGAAGACTGGAAAGCCTCTGTTTTCCACCGAAGGGCCACTCTATGGCTTCTCAGGGGAGAGAAAAGAAGTTGAGGGAAGCGTTATCCTACATGTAAATCTTGGAGGGGCAACCAAGCAAGTTCAATTCATAATGGTTGACGCTCCCAGTAGCTATCATGCCATCTTTGGCAGGCCTCTATTGAACAAGTATCCAGCGGTGGTCTCAACTTACCACCTCGCAATCAAGTTCTTCGCCGACGGATGGATGTGTCGGGTCAGGAGTGACCCGAGGAGAGCAAGGGGGTATTATATTCGCACTGTCGAAATGTTTGATGCCAGTCCTTCCCTTGCTCCAACAGTAGCTGCAGAAGCCTCTCCAAATTCAGAAGCTGCTGCTGATAGAGGAGCTCACCTGGAACCTGCCCAGGTGACGCAAGGAGTCCCCATTATTGAGGGTAGGAGAGAAATCTCTCCATAAACTCGGAGTTTCCTGAAGATCAAAAGGCCGAGCTGATCTCCTGCTTGTTGAAGAACCTGGATGTCTTTGCCTGGTCAGTAGAAGACATGCCAGGGGTGGATCCGGATGTTGCTTGCCACCACCTTAATGTCAATCCAAACTGCTAGCCTGTGCAATAGAAGAAGAGAGATATAGCAACAAAGCTTGCTGAGCCAATAAGAGAGGAGGTCGCGATGGTCCTCAAGGCTAATTTCATTAGTGAAATTCAATACCCAACCTGGATATCCAATGTTGTAATGGTTAAAAAACCAGGTGGGAAATGGCGCATGTGTGTAGACTTTACAAAACTCAATAAAGCATGCCCCAAAGATTGTTACCCCTTGCCTAAGATAGATTATTTAGTTGATTCTACGGTAGGGTACTCCTGCATGAGTTTTTTAGATGCATTTTCTGGTTATCACCAAATAAGAATGCATAAACCTGACGTTACTCACACGTCACTTATTACCAATGATGGTTGCTACTGCTACCTTGTGATGCCCTTTGGGCTTAAAAATGCTGGTGCAACTTACCAACGCATGATAGACCGTGTGTTTAAGTAACAGAAGGGAAGAAACCTAGAAGTGTATGCAGACGAACTCTTGATTAAGAGTAAGTCATTTTCACTGCACTTGCAAGATCTAGCAGAGACGTTCGCTACTCTGCGTAGATATAAAATGAAGCTCAACCCATTGAAGTGCACCTTTGGGGAGAGTAAGGGGAAGTTCCTTGGTCATTCCTCACTCCAGAGGGACTTGCCCCCAATCCAGATAAAGTGAAAGCTATTCTAGGTATGCCTACCCCCCGTTCGCCTAAGGAAGTTCAGCAGTTAGGGGGGAGGTTAGCAGGTCTTGCAAGGTTCCTCTCTTGGGTAGGAGATAGGAGTGCTCCTTTCTTTAAAACTCTTTGAGGAGCGTCCAAGTTCGAGTGGACAGAAGAGTGTTCCCAGGCCTTTGAGCAGTTGAAGAAGTAATTAACTTCAACACCTTTGCTTCAAAGTCCTCGGCCAGGAGAGATGCTTTTCTTATACTTAGGAGTTGTCCTTGAGGCTGTCAGCTCTGTTCTTCTTCGAGAAGAAAGCAGGAAACAGTTCCCGATCTACTATGTCAGCCATATTCTGAAGAGTGTTGAGACACGGTACCCGGTTCTGGAGAAGTTAGCCTTGGCACTAGTCATGTCAGCTCTCAGACTCTGTCCGTATTTCCAAGCGCACTCGATTCAAGTTGTTACCGATCAACCTTTGAAAAGTGTGTTGGAGAAACCGGAGCATTCCGACAGATTAGCCAAATGGTCAATAGAATTAAGTGAATTGGAAATTTCTTATGTGCCCAAGACAGCCATCAAAGCTCAGGTTCTAGCAGACTTCCTGATTGACACAACATAGTCCAGTTCTAGTCAAGCAGAAAGGTCATCTTTGGCTTGGACTATCTATGATGATGGTACCTCAGGTAGAAATTCTTCTGGAGCAGGAGTGGTTCTGATTAACCCAAAAGGCGTCAAACTGGAGTAGGCCATCAAGTTTTATTTTCCAGTAACCAGTAACCAGGCCGAGTATGAAGCCTTGCTAGCAAGCTTGAGACTTGAAAGTGAACTCGGAATCGATCATGTTCATATCAAAACTGATTCTCTTGTAATGGCATCGCAAGTCCTTGGAAACTTTGAAATAAGAGAGGCGATCTTGAAGAAGTACCTTTCTCTTGTGAAAATAGAGATCGACAAATTCAAAAGCTTTACCATTGAGCACATCTCTAGAACCGAAAATGAGGAGGTAGATGTTCTTGCTAAGTATGGGTTGCTCTCAGGAGGAACAACTTCCGAGCTCTTCCACCCGACAGTAGAGGAAGGAGAATTGATGCTGGTTGATCAACGTCCCTACTGGATGGACCCATTCATTTTTTATCTGTCAACAGGAGATTTTCACCACTCAATGAAAGATCAAAAAAAGTTCAGAATAAAAGCAGCTCACTATTACTTAGTGGCAGGAATCCTCTACAGAAGAACATTCCTCTCTACCATGGCCAGATGTGTTTCAGAAGAAGAAGCTCCCGTTATTTTGCAAGAAGTTCATTCAGGAGGGTGTGGAAGTCACTCGGGAGCAAGAACTTTAGAAAGACGGATCCTGCGGCAGGGATATTTCTGGCCCACCATGAAGAGAGACTCTGAGGCTTACGCTAGAAAGTGTGTTCGATGCCAGAAGTTTGCTCCACTTCAACACCAGGCAGCTCAGTCACTCAGATCAATTGCAACCCCTTGGCCCTTTGCAGTTTGGGGGATGGATCTCATTGGTCCTTTTCCCATGGCAAGCGGACAACGATGTTTCATCATAGTGATGATCTACTACTTCAGCAAGTGGATTGAAGCAAAGGCATTGGCAAAGACAACAACTCAGGTCATCAAGAATTTCATTTGGGGAGAGATTGTCTGCCGATATGGAATACCTATGGCTATAATCACCGACAATGGGCCACAGTTCAACAATGCAGAGATGATTGATTTTTGCAAGCAGGTCGGAACATAACTGCGTTTTGCATCAGTCCATCATCCTAGGAGCAATGGCCAAGTTGAAGCAGCCAACAAGCAGGTCCTTAATTTGCTCAAGAAGAAAGTGCAGAATCTCAAGGGCAGCTGGGCTGATCAGCTTCCATCAGTCCTCTGGTCCCTTAGAACAACACCTTCATCCGCAACTGGTGAGACTCCGTTCAAACTTTCTCATGGCTCAGAGGCCCTCATTCCAGTTGAGTTTGAAGTCCCATCACCCAGAGTTCTTCTTGCAAGGCAAGGAATTGAGGACTGGCTTGAGCTGAATAATGAAGAAATGAGATTCAGCCTGGAACACATTGAGGAAATTAGAGACAAAGCAGCAATAAGGCAGGAGGAGGTCAAAAGAAGGGTGGCCCGTTATTTTGATCAGAACGTAAGGATCAAACACTTTCAAGTGGGAGATCTAGTTCTTAAGAAAGTTGACGCTGCTGCAAGAGCTGGTTTAGTTGGAAAGCTTAGTCCGAACTGGGTCGGCCCCTTCATTGTCAAAGAAGCGTTAAAGAACGGCGCCTACCGCTTGCAAAGATACGAGGGATAGGATATGCCACATACATGGAGCGGGGATGATCTCAAACGGTTCTATTCCTGAACCTTCTCTTTTCTATTCTATGTATCATCTTCAAGATTAATTATGAGTAAAAACTGCTTGCTAACGCTTCTTCAAGTGTTTTATCTATTCAAGCATAACAGTTGGCATGATAAGCAAGAAAGATTCCAAAAACGGTTCCGTCCTTGAACTCTCTCTTCTTTCTTATGCTAGCTTTGCAAATGCCTTTCATTAATCAAAGGATTCATACTGACACTTTTCCTAGTGTTTTCTCTTTCTCTCCAAAACATCAATAACGGTTGCCTGATACCAGGAGACATCGCCGAGTTCAGTAAAACCTCCCCTAGAGCTGTTGTCATTAGCGTAATACCACGAAGACCACGTGTTGCGGGGAGATTTCGCACCGTGTAGTGGGAGCTTGCAGGCTCTAGCGCGGTAGGATTCTGAACTTTGGATCCCGGCTAGTTCATGACCCCACCTCTGCATTATGGAGGGACAGGGTGGGAGTTAAGCTCTACCATGCCGCATTAGGGATATCGTTACAACTTCGATGATCGCGTGAGGAAAGTTATGCCACTCCGGCTCACTTGCCCATGGGTCATCTTAGTTTGTAACCCTCGAACACTCAATGGTACCATCAAGTAGTGCCTGTAGGAGACCCACAACTTGGTTGATCTTGAGGAAAGTTATGACGCCCCGGCCACAAACTACCAAAAAGATCAACTTAGACTGTACTCCAGGCAAGAGGGAAGAGGACCGTTCCGTTAAGTCTACATCTTACTCTTCACAGGGACATTTAGTGCGGACTGATTTTCTATATTCGCGCAGTCCACCGGTTTTCCTTGGGTTGATCGTATAGCTTGTAGCCCGGTGAGAAAAGCAATGCCTACCGCACCTCCCACCTGGTCGCAAGCTATAGGTCATTTCTTCTATTTAGTGCGGACTGATTTTCTATATTCGCGCAGTCCGCCGGTTTTCCTTGGGTTGATCGTATAACTTGTAGCCCGGTGAGAAAAGCACTGCCTACCGCACCTGACCACCTGATCGCAAGCTATGGGTCATTTCTTCTATTTAGTGCGGACTGATTTTCTATATCCGCGCAGTCCGCCAGTTTTCCTTGGGTTGATCGTATAGCTTGTGGCCCGGTGAGAAAAGCAATGCCTACCGCACCTGCCCACCTGGTCGCATGCTATAGGTCATTTTTTTCTCTTTGAAATATGCTCAGACTGTGAAATTATATCTGTACAGTCCGCCGAATTGTTTCCCAGTTGGTCTTTTTCAGCTCACAGTTTACCGTAAAGATAAGGCCACCATGCTTATATTATCATTATTAAGTTTGAAAGATTGATTAAGAGAATTGCGGACTGCTATTGGAACTCGACAGAGTCCGCCTGATATTTTTGTCAAGTAATCTCATTCTTACGGCGGACAGTGGTCGGGTTGATAAATAAAATTTCCTAATTAGCAAGTCTCAAAAACTCATACTGTATGGATGATCGCATCACGTGGACTGCTACTTGGGGAGATCGAACTTACGTTATATGTAGAAAATAAAGAGCATTGCAGGAACACACTGATACCAGAATATATATCCTTTAAATTTGATCAAGAATTAGTTACATCTTTTCAGCTATTCGGCGGACTACAAACTTGAGTCCGCCCCATGTACAAAAGAACAAAAATACATTAGTCATCTTCAGCGGTCTTCTGTTTCTTTTCGGCAGGAGGTGCAGGGCTTAGGCCTTCGATATCAATCTCCGGAGAATAGCCCTTCGAGCCGCTTCCGCTGCTGCCATCTGATCCAGTGCTTATCGCAGATCGCTATGAGAGCTCTTATCAGCAGAGGAAGATGCAGAGGTGACGGAGTCGGCGGACTGTTCTCCGCCTGCTGACTTGAGCTAATATCGTCGGCGATTGCCTTGACGCCTTGTTCTTCGCCTTCTCCTTATTCTTCTTCTTCTTCTCCTCCTTCTTCTTTTCCTTCCTCTTCATCCTCGATGATAACTTCTTTACCCTTTGCAGCCCGCTCCATTGCTGCGACCTGCTCTTTCAACTCCGGGAAGAGCTCCAAGAAGGGAACGTCATCCACTTTCTCCTTTGCGAAGCCGCCGCGGACAAATCACTCGATGGCGATCTCGACGGTTTCCTTCACAAAGGGGAGCATGGCGGCCTGGAAGTTATTATTCTCCAAATCGTAGGCGACCTGCTCAAAATAAAGGAGCAAACATCAGTTCGCCGCGGAATACAAATTAAGGCCGCTGCAAATTCAACTCACTCCAAGCTCTACCTTTTGCTGAGCAACTTTCTTCCCTAACCGCACATTTCTCTCCTTAAGCACCTTGTTATCTTCTTGAAGCTGCTCGTTCTGTCTAAGCAGGTCTCTGGACAAGGAGGAGACAAAGTGGTTTGTCACCACACTGTTCGCACTAGCCTGGGAGGCTAGCAGGGGGAGATCGGCAGTGGCCACCTTCTTCAGATCGCTCAAGTTGCGCTTTCCATAGAGGGCGGAAATCGCAACATAGGCATGGCGAGTTATTCTCGAGCTTTTCCACGAAGGAAGCGCGGTCGACAAGCGGACATGATTGTTCTTGTTATGCCAGTGGATCATCGGGTTCCCCCTAAGATCCTTCTGGAGGTTTCCGAAGCCTTGCATTGTAAAACTTTCAGAGGAGGAGTAGCCCGCCGCGGGATCCCCTTCTTCTTTCCGCTTCCTTGCAACCTCTTGTTTTTTTCTCTTTGTGTAGGTTGTAAATCCGCTGAGCATTTGTTGCAGGTTAGCGGGCACAGCCAAGGTCGCTGCAAAAACATAAGAGTTAAACATAAAGGTCGCTACGGATATAAAGCTTGAGTTCGCAAAAGCTTACTTTCTTCACGCAAAACGTCCGCCAAGCTCGCCAACAACGGAATGTAGTATTCGATATCGAGCCTGGCATCGGCTAAGAATTTGACGATGGCGGACTCCATCTCGTCCAGCGGGATGCTCTAGAAAACAGAGTTCGCGCGCACTTGCAGATAAGTGTGCGCGAACCCTAGGTCGCCTTTGAAGATTAAGAACCTGGAGGTCCAGTTGTGGATCTTGTTAGAAAGGCCCACAACCTTCATCCCTCTGCAGTAAAAGTAGATTACTCCCTTGTAAGGGCGGCCTCCGGATGAGGTTATGGAGCGGACTGAGAACATCTTGCGGAAGATGTTCATGGAGAAAGCGATCTTCTCAGATCGCAAGTAAGAGATGAAGCTGCAAATAGCAGCAAGAGTGTTGGGCGCGAGCTGGCCCGACACCATTCCATAATGTTCAAAAATTTCAGCGAGCTCCCATAGTAGAGGAAATTTGAAGCCGCTATCAAAGTGATCAACGGGTATGGCGATTTGAGTCGCCGTTGAAAAATTTAGTCTTTCTTCATGTGTTGGAAGGCAGATGAGCAAGTTTGAGTTCGCCATCTTATTCTCGACAAAAGCTTCAAGGTCGCCCTCTGTTAGAGTGCACTTTCGGTGGTCGGCGACATAGAAAGCAACTGCAGCATCAGTCCGGGCGGACACCATTTTGGCAGGCCGCAGGGTCTTCAGCTTCAACTATTTTCCTGCATAGAAGAAGCGGCAGGGCTATATTTATAGTAGTAGGGCCTGACAACTTTTTGGGACAGGCCGCACAGCTCGCTTTTTCAGTCCGCATAGTCCGCAAAAAATTCAATTATTCACAGCAAAAATTTAAAATAACACGGACACAAACTCAATTTCACATACCAAGCAAAGTTCAAAGCACAAATTAAGGCGGACACAGTTTCATTCCGCCCAGTTTGGGATACTTCCCTCCTACAGACAAGTTAAAATATGAGAAGCGGACACAGTTTCAGTCTGCTTAGTTCGCGACATTTCCCACCTGCAGGTAAGTTAAATAAAGAGAAGCGGACACAACATTAGTCCGCACAGTTCGCCGCAGATCAGCAAAAAATTAGCAACATAATTTGCGGATATCTTATTCAGTCCGTATAAATCGCAGCACAGTTCATTATAATCCACATCATAGAGCATTGTTTAAAAACACACATAATTATACATCAAAAACAAGTTGAATAGTTTGTGGTTTCGCGGACTCAGCGGTCTTTGGTCTCAGTCCGCGTTGGCCTTTCTGTCCTATCTCTACACAGGTGCGCCGCCTGGTCGCTAATTTGGAGAACCTCGCTGTACAGGCGGCAGATGTGATGATGAATGATGTTAATAGTCCGGTGAATATGAGCAGCCTCCCGGTCCACCCGACTAAGGGGAACCATCGGCTCCATTGCCGGCATCGACTCCTCATCTGCGGCATGTTGGCCACCACCTGCCGGAGCTGCGACCTCCGGAGCAACGCGATTTGGCAATCGCGACCTTTGCTCGATAGCCTCAGCAGCCTGCTTCCCCTTTTCTTCCCATGCCGACGCCAAGTGCTTGCCCTTGTAGAAGCGGACATCATCAGCGAGCCTCTTCTTCTTCCTATGGGACCTCTCCAGCGCCCTCGAGATGCCGGCGATCTGGTCCTTTAGGGCTTTCTCGCATTCCACGAATGCTTTCTCGCGCTCTTCCGCCTTCTTTAACTCTGCTTTAATATTCTGAATTTCAGCTTGAAATTTCCTTTCTAACTCCCTGATATCGCTCAGGAGGGATTGCTCATCTCTTGCGGATTCCTCATGCGAGATCGCATCGACACCAGTACTCGGCGTAGCCACAATCTCCCCACTCTCGATAGAGCCTGGTGGGGACTTTCTACCTGTAACAAAGAAAGTCAACTTCACATTCAAAAACAGTCGCGGAGGGCTCAAAGAAAGGATAAAAGATCACATTTGGACATAGCAGCAGTGAGTTGCCGACTATTGAAGATGATAGGTCGCCTTGCCCGCTCCGGGTCGAAGGAGCTTAACCGCTTCTTCCATTCGCGGTGAACTTTAGCTCTTTGCTCAGCAGCAAAACTTTTTGAAACGACAATGTCGTCAGTTTCGGTGATGATCTTGATTGGTCTCGACTTCCGCGGAGGTGACCTGTAAAGCCACTGACACTTAACGTATTTAGGCGCCGGTTGAAGATTACCTGTCCGCAACAGCTCTGCGGCAGTCTGCAGATCATCAACATTCTTATCCTCTGCGGCCTGCTTCGAGGACGCCTCGACAGTAGCTACATGGGAAGCGATCTGCTTCTTCTGCTCCTCTATCTTCTCTTTCAGTCTTTCCCTCTCTTTTTCCTCAGCAGCGGAAAAAGAGGGGAGTTCGCCGCCCTTGACCCCAAGGACTTCCACCTCAGATTGTTGTAGTACATGCAGCAAGGATTCATTGATTAGATCAAGTCGATCGACGTCTATGGAATCTAGTATCTCATCCATAGATAAACTGACCGTGGAGAGGGAATTGTCCCCCTAGATTTGGGCCTCCGGTGTAATCAAGTCGCTGTCAGGAACTTCTTTCTCGCGCGGCCTGTGCTGCAAGTCCACATCTCCGGTGTGCTTGGAGATATTCTTCTCCTTCATCGCTCGCAACTTCTTTTCAACCCGCTCAGCCACGGTCGATCCATCCCTCTTCGTCTTCTTTCTAGAAGCTATTTCCCGGAAGAGTCCGCAGCAGCCTATCCTAAATCGGGCTGGCTCTCGCGGACCATCTCAAGGTCCGCAGCGATCAATGCCAGCGAAGGCGTGTCCTTGCCAACCTCATCTCCCGCAGCCCGCGTATCTTCATCAAGGTTAATGATGGGCTCTTGGACATTGGGGGAAGATATTTCAGCCTCATTGTGCTTGCCAACGGTGTCTGCAGATTTCGCAGTTTTCTGGGAAGGGCGGTGTCCGACAGAGTTAATAACTTCTCACTTATCAGTGGTTGTTCAGCCTCAGGAACCACGACATCCTCCTTCTCGCGCACAGGAATATCAGCGCGGCGGACAGCTTTCTCAGCAGGCTTCTGGCTGTGGGAACTTTATCCAGTAGAGCGGACAAGATCCCCTCTTGTCGTTCTCTTTATTATTTTCTTAGTCTTCATTGGTGTTATTGGCTTCTCGCCTTTTGCAGTGAGGCTAGTGAAAAAAGTGCCAAGCCTTACCATGCCGGACTGCAAAGTGGAGACCGCAAGTGGTGAATAGCGCCCCATGTCGATCGGAATTTCTAACAGTTCCAGGCCCTCCGACAATATTTATAGCGCTGACACATTAATGAGGCTTGCGGACTCGGCGGTTAAGAAAACATTTTCGAAGTTTTCTACAAACTTAAAAATGTGCCGGGATTATGTTAACCCCTCAGTCCGCAACACCTACAAGATGCCAAGCCCCCCTTTCATTATCTGCGGACTCAATTAGGCAGTCTGCTCTGTCCGACAAAGCAGCAGTAGTCAGCCACCTAGGATGATCCCCCAGCGGCGGACTCAACGCTCTGTTCGCTAGTCCGCCATACCTTGAGATCTCTGGATTCTCTACGTCGGTGGACGTAGTTCCCCGTCCGCCCAGGCCGCCGTCCTCCAGCAGGATCGCGCCTAGCAGTAGCAGATGGAAGCTCCAGCCCGCGAGCCCAGTCCGCCCCTTCTGCGCAGACTGGCGTGTTCTTTCTTTTGCTTCCCGTCACCGCTGCCCGGTTCTCCTGTACCCCGCGCTGTTGGTTATTTTAGCCCTGCCCATTTGCAGGCCCCACATCCTATAAATAGGGGGAGGTGGTGCACCCAAGGCACGCTGACTCGTGCCCGGGAGCCTACTTGTTAAAGGTTGCGGACTCGAATCTCGTGCTTTGCGGACTCCAGCTTGCTCAGCTCTTGTCTTCTTTTTTCAATCACTTGTAACCAAACCTTTCATCAATCAAGGAAAAGCCAGTCGCAAGAGAGGCATTTAGGCCGTGACGAGCGAAGTCTGTTGTTGTCGTAGCTCACGGCCCTGCTGTTTTTCTGACTCTCGTCTGCTTAGTAGATTGCTACTCGCAGTCTCTCCTCTCCCTTCTTTTCCCTTGTGCTCGAACCGTTAGCTGGTGGTGCTCGACCCCCTTTGCGTTTTCGTGCATCAACACCGCCATCGCCAAATTCTTAGCTGATGCCAGGCTCGATATTGAATACTATGTTCCGCTGCTGGCGAGCCTGGCGGACGTTTTGCGCGAAGAAAGTAAGCTTTTGCGAATTCAAGTTTGTATCCGCAGCGACCTTTGTATTTAACTCTTCTGCTTTTGCAGCGACCTTAGCTGTACCCGCCAACCTGCCACAGACGCCTAGCGGATTTACGCCTACAAAAAGAGAAAGGAAACATGAGGTTGCAAGGAAGAGGAAAGAGGAGGGGGATGCCGTGGCGGACTACTCCTCCTCTGAACGTTTAACAATGCAAGGCTTCAGAAACGGCCAGAAGGATCTTAGGGAGAACCCGATGATCCACTGGCATAATAATAACAAGCATGTCCGCTTGTCGACTGCGCTTGCTTCGTGGAAAAGCTCAAGAATAACTCGCCATGCTCATGTTGCGATATCCGCAATTTATGGAAAGCGCAACTTGAGCGTTCTGAAGAAGGTGGCCGCTACCGATCTCCCCCTGCTAGCCTCCCAGGCTCGTGCGAACAGCGTGGTGACGAACCACTTTATCTGTTCCCTGGCCAGGGACCTGCTCAGGCAAAATGATCAGCTTCAAGAAGAAAAAAGAGTGCTTAAATAAAGAAATATGCGGTTAGGAAAGAAAGTGGCTCAGTAGAAGGAAGAGCTTGGGGTGAGTTGTATTTGCAGCGGCCTTAATTTGTAGTCCGCCGCAAACTGATGTTTGCTCCTTTGTTTTGCGCAGGTCGCCTTCGACTTCGAGAATAACAATTTCCAGGCCTCCATGCTCCCCTTTGTGAAGGAAACCGTTGAGATCGCCATCGAGCAATTTGTTCGCGACGGCTTCGCAAAGGAGGGAGTGGATGGAGTTCCCTTCTTGGAGCTCTTCCCGGAGTTGAAAGAGCAGGTCGCAGCAATGAAGCGGGCTGCAAAGGGGAAAGATGTCATCATCGAGGAGGAAGACGAAGGTGAAGAAGAAGAAGAAGAAGAAGAAAGAGAAGGCGAAGAAGAAGGCGTCAAGGCAACAACTGATGACACTGGCTCAAGCAAGCAAGGCGGAGAACAGTTCGCCGAGTCCGGCAACTCTGCATCTTCCTCTGCTGACAAGAGCTCGCATAGCAAGTCCGCGACAAGCACTGGATAAGATAGCAGCAGTGCAAGCGGCTCGGAGGGCTATTCTCCGGAGATTGATATCGAAGGCCTAAGCCCTGCACCTCCTGCTGAAAAGAAACAGAAGACCGCTCAAGATGACTAATGTATTTTTGCTTTCTTTTTTCTTTTGTAAATGGAGCGGACTCAAGTTTGTAGTCCACCGAATAGATGAAAAGATGTAAAATTTTTTGATCAAATAGAAAGGATATTCTGGATTCAGTGTGCTTCCTGCAATGTTCTTTATTTTCTGCATTTAACGCGATTAAGTTCGATCTGATTTAGCAGTCCGCGTGATATACACATCATCCATACTGTGAGTTTTTTGGCTTGCCGATTAGGAAATTTCATTTATCAATCCGGCCACTATCCTGTCGTGAGAATGAGAATACTTGACGAAAATATCAGGCGGACTCTGTCAATTTTCAATAGCAGTCCGCAATTCTCTTTATCAATCTTTTAAACTTAATGATAATGTAAGCATGGCGGTCTTATATTAACTTGTCTCATTGCAAGCTGGAAAGACCAACCGGGAACCAATTCTGCGGACTGGGTGGATATAATTTCACAGTTCGCGCACCTTTTAATAGAAACGATCTATACGATCAACCCAAGGAAAATCGGCGGACTGCGCGGATATAGAAAATCAGTCCGCACTAATAAGAAGAAATGATCTATAGCTTGCGACCAGGTGGGCAGGTGCGGATGGCATTGCTTTTCTCACCGGGCCACAAGCTATACGATCAACCCAAGGAAAATCGGCGGACTGCGCGGATATAGAAAATCAGTCCGCACTAATAAGAAGAAATGATCTATAGCTTGCGACCAGGTGGGTAGGTGCGGATGGCATTGCTTTTCTCACCGGGCCACAAGCTATACGATCAACCCAAGGAAAACCGGCGGACTGCGCGGATATAGAAAATCAGTCTGCACTAATAATAAGAAATGATCTATAGCTTGCGACCAGGTGGGCAGGTGCGGATGACATTGCTTTTCTCACCGGGCCACAAGCTATACGATCAACCCAAGGAAAACCGGCGGACTGTGCGGATATAGAAAATCAGTCTGCACTAATAGATTCCATGCGAAGAGCAAGATGTAGACTTGACGGAACGGTCCTCTGCCCTCTTGCCTGGAGTACAGTCAAAGTTGATCTTTTTGGCAGTTGCGGCCGGAGCGGCATAACTTTCATCCAAGATCAACCAAGCTGTGGGTCTCCTGCAGGCACTGCTTGAGGGTACCATGGAGTGTTCGAGGGTTACAAACTAAGATGACCCGTGGGCAGGTGAGCCGGAGTGGCATAACTTTCCTCACGAGATCATCGAAGTTGTAACGATATCACTAATGCGGCATGGTAGAGCTTAACTCCCACCCTGTCCCTCCATAATGCAGAGGTGGGGTCAGGTACTAGACGGGATCCGAAGTTCAGAATCCTATCGCGCTAGAGCCTGCAAGCTCCCACTACACGGTGCAAAATCTCCTCGCAACACGTGGTCTTCGTGGTGTTACGCTAATGATAATAGCTCTAGAGGAGGTTTTGCTGAACTCGGCGATGTCTCCTGGTATCAGGTAACCGTTATTGATTTCGGGAGAGAAAGAGAAAACACTAGGAAAAGTGTCAGTACGAATCCTTTGGTTAATGAAAGGCAAATGCAAAGCTAGCATAAGAAAGAAGAGAGAGTTCAAGGAGGGAACCGTTTTTTGGAATCTTTCTCGCTTAGCATGCAACTGTTATGCTTGAATAGAAAAAACACTTGAAAAAGCGTTAGCAACCTGTTTTTACCTACTATGATTCTTGAAGAGGATACATAGAATAGAAAAGAGAAGGTTCAGGAATAGAACCGTTTTAGATCATCCCCCCTCCATGTATGTGGCATATCCTCTCCCTCGTATGTTTGAAAGCGGTAAGCGTCGTTCTTTAATGCTTCTTTGACATGAAGGGGCCGACACAATTCGAATTAAGTTTCCCAACTAAGCTAGCTCTTGCAGCAATATCAACTTTCTTAAGAACTAGATCTCCCACATGAAAGTGTTTGATCCTTACATTTTGATCAAAGTACCAGGCCATCCTTATTTTGACCTCTTCCTGCCTTATGGCCGCTTTGTCTCTAATCTCCTCAATGTGTTCCAGGCTGAATTTCATCTCTTCATTGTTCAGCTAAGCCAGTCCTCAAAACCTTGCCTTGCAAGCAGAACCCTGGGTGATGGAACTTCAAACTCAACTGGAATGAGGGCTTCTGAGCCATGAGAAAGTTTAAACGGAGTCTCGCCAGTTGCGGATGAAGGTATTGTTCTAAGAGACCAGAGGACTGATGGGAGCTGATCAACCCAGCTGCCCTTGAGATTCTGCACTTTCTTCTTAAGTAAATTAAGGATCTGCTTGTTGGCTGCTTCAACTTATCCATTGCTCCTAGGATGATGGACTGATGCAAACCGCAGTTCTGTTCCGACCTGCTTGCAAAAATCAATCATCTCTGTGTTGTTGAACTGTGGCCTGTTGTCGGTGATTATAGCCATAGGTATTCCATGTCGGCAGACAATCTCTCCCCAAATGAAATTCTTGATGACCTGAGTTGTTGTCTTTGCCAATGCCTTTGCTTCAATCCACTTGCTGAAGTAGTCGATCATCACTATGATGAAACGCCGTTGTCCGCTTGCCATGGGAAAAGGACCAATGATATCCATCCCCCAAACTACGAAGGGCCAAGGAGTTGCAATCGATCTAAGTGACTGAGCAGCCTGGTGTTGAAGTGGAGCAAACTTCTGGCATTGAACACACTTTCTAGCGTAAGACTCAAAGTCTCTCTTCATGGTGGGCCAGAAATATCCCTGCCGCAGGATTTGTCATTCTAGAGTCCTTACTCCCGAGTGACTTCCACACTCACCTGAATGAACTTCTTGCAAAACAACGAGAGCTTCTTCTTCTGAAACACATCTGTCCATGGTAGAGAGGAATGTTCTTCTGTAGAGGATTCCTGCCACTAAGTAATAGTGAGCTGCTTTTATTCTGAACTTTTTCTGATCTTTGATTGAATGGTGAAAATCTCCTGTTGATAGATAAAGGATGAATGGGTCCATCCAGGAGGGACGTTGATCAACCTGCATCAATTCTCATTCCTCCACTGCCGGGCGGAAGAGCTCGGAAGTTGTTACTCCTAAGAGCAACCCATACTTAGCAAGAACATCTGCCTCCTCATTTTCTGTTCTAGAGATGCGCTCAATGGTAAAGCTTTTGAATTTGCTGATCTCTATTTTCACAAGAGCAAGATACTTCTTCAAGATCGCCTCTCTTGTCTCAAAGTTTCCAAGGACTTGCGACGCCATTACCAGAGAATCGGTCTTGATATGAACATGATCAATTCCAAGTTCCCTTACAAGCCTCAAGCTTGCTAGCAAAGCTTCATACTCGGCCTGGTTATTGGTTACTAGAAAATAAAACTTGATGGCCTGCTCCAGTTTGATGCCGTTTGGGTTAATCAGAACCACTCCTGCTCCAGAAGAATTTCTGCATGTGGCACCATCAACATAGATTGTCCAAGCCAAAGGTGAGCTTTTTGCTTGATCATAACTGGACTCTGCTATGTCAATCAGGAAGTCTGCTAGAACTTGAGCTTTGATGGCTGTCTTGGGCACAAAAAAAATTTCAAATTCACTTAATTCTATTGCCCATTTGGCTAATCTGCCATAATGCTCTGGTTTCTCCAACACACTTTTCAAAGGTTGATCGGTAACAACTTGAATCGAGTGCGCTTGGAAATACAGACGGAGTCTGCGAGCTGACATGACTAGTGTCAAGGCTAACTTCTGCAGAATCTGCTACCGTATCTCGGCACTTTTCAGAATATGGCTAACATAGTAGACCGGGAACTGTTTCCTGCTTTCTTCTCGGATAAGAACAAAGCTGACAGCCTCAGGGCCAACTCCTAGGTATAAGAAAAGCATCTCTCCTGGTCGAGGACTCTGAAGCAGAGGTGTTGAAGTTAATTGCTTCTTCAACTGCTCAAAGGCCTGGGAACATTCTTCTGTCCACTCGAACTTAGATGCTCCTCGAAGAGTTTTAAAGAAAGGAGCACTCCTATCTCCAACCCGAGAGAGGAACCTCGCAAGACCTGCTAACCTCCCCCCAAACTGCTGAACTTCCTTAGGTGAACGGGGTAGGCATATCAAGAATAGCTTTTACTTTATCTGGATTGGGCGAAAGTCCCTCTGAAGTAAGGAGATGACCAAGGAATTTCCCCTTACTCGCCCCAAAGGTGCACTTCAACGAGTTGAGCTTCATTTTATATCTACGCAGAGTAGCGAACGTCTCTGCTAGATCTTGCAAGTGCAGCGAAAATGACTTACTCTTGATCAAGGGGTTGTCTACATACACATCTAAGTTTCTTCCCTTCTGCTGCTTAACACACGATCCATTATGCGTTGGTAAGTTGCACCAGTATTTTTAAGCCCAAATGGCATCACAAGGTAACAGTAGCAACCATCACTGGTAATAAATGATGTATGAGGAACGTCAGGTTTATGCATTCTTATTTGGTGATAACCAGAAAATGCATCTAAAAAACTCATGCAAGAGTACCCTACCGCAAATCAACTAAAGAATCTATCCGAGGCAAGGGGTAACAATCTTTGGGGCATGCTTTATTGAGTTTTGTAAAGTCTACACACATGCGCCATTTACCTCATGGTTTTTTAACCATTACAACATTGGATATCCAGGTTGGGTATTGGATTTCACTATTGAAATTTCCTTTGAGGAGCTTCGCGACCTCCTCTCTTATTGGCTCAGCAAGCTTCGTTGTTATATCCCTCGTTTCTTTTGTTGCACAGGCTGCAGTTGGGATCAACATTAAGGTGGTGGCAAGCAACATCCGGATCCACCCCTGGCATGTCTTCTGCTGACCAGGCAAAGACATCCAAGTTCTTTAACAAGCAGGAGATTAGCTCGGCCTTTTGATCTTCAGGCAGCTCCGAGTTGATGGAGAGCTTCGTCTCCTCCCCTTCAGCAATGGGACTCCTTGCGTCACCTGGGTAGGTTCCAGGTGAGCTCCTCTATTCAGCAGTAGTTTCTGAGTTTGGAGAGGCTTCCGCAGCTGCTGCTGGAGCAATGGAAGGACTGGCATCAACCATGTTGACAGTGCGAACATAGCACTCCCTTGCTCTTCTTTGGTCACTCATGACCCGACGCATCCGTCCATCAGCAAAGAACTTGATTGCGAGGTGGTAAGTTGAGACCACCGCTTGATACTTATTCAACAAAGACCTGCCGAAGATGGCATGATAGCTACTGGGAGCATACACCACTATGAATTGAACTTGCTTGGTTGCCCCTCCAAGCTTTACAGTCAGGATGACACTTCCTTCAACTTCATTTCTCTCCCCTGAGACGCCGTAGAGTGGCCCTTCGGTGGAAAGCAGAGGCTTTCCAGTCTTGAGGGACTCAAAAGTTGATTTAAACAGCAAGTTGACTGAGCTTCCAGTGTCAACAAGAATCCTGTCAACTGTGAAGTCCCCAATAATAGCCTTGATCACAACTGCATCATCGAATGGGTTTGCTGTTTGGGGCAGATCAGCTGGTCAAAAGGTGATGACCTCGCTTGGTGGAGCAACGGAAGAGGAAGAGGCCACCTCTGCTCGAGTGACCCTTGAGATTGAGGATTTTCGAGTAGACTCGGTTCCTGTTCCACCATGGATAAAGAAGAGGCATCCCAGAACCCCTTCGTCATCTGCGTCAAAGCACTCAACCGGGACGTTGATTGGCCCCAGATGGCCTTCGTCCTCGACCTCCACACATTCTTGATAAGTTTTTGCTACTTCTTTGCCTTTGGAAGTGGATAACTTTGAAGAAGAGGAATCTTTCTTGCTCAAGTCAATCTTGCCCTCGGCAGGCAGCTTCTCTATTAGCATACGAAGGGCCTTGCAATCCTCTGTCAAGTGACCCTTCTCCTTGTGGAACTGGAAGAAATGCGCATTGTTCCTTGGCCTCCACCTCTCTGAGGCCCTTGCTTCTTTTCCTCCGATCTTTTTTTGCAAAATCTGGATGACTTCATCAAGATCCAGACCTGCAATTTCCTCCATGGAGTCATTATAACATCGGCTCGGAGCAGGCAGGGCTGCTTGCTGGAGGTTGGGAAGCGCTTGGAGTGGAATGGCTGGAGTGGCGGCCAACAGCTGTCTCTGATCCTGAAACTGTTGATGGCCGAGGAAAGGTTTCTTATGGCGGAAATTCCGGCCCCTTTTAGAAGGAGGCTGGAAATATGGGCGAGGGGGCTTGCTGTGAGAAGAACCAGATGCATCCCTTCCTTCATCCTTAGCTGTCAGGGATGAAACATATGTGGGATTGGCATTCTCGTCCTCAATGAAGCGGTTCACCATGGCGATCAGCTCTTAGTATGTCTCTAGTGCCTTTGTTGTTGCTTTGAATTTCAGGGGGCCTTCCCGGAGGCCATGGATTAAGGCAACCTTGTAGTAGTCGGGGTTCACATTCCTTACCACTTGGATCTCCTTTTGGAAGCGATCAACGAATCGTGCAACTGATTCGTTGTCCCTTTGTTTGATTTCAAAGAGAGCGGCTGGTCCATCTTTCCTCTTTCTTAAGGTTGCAAACCTCAGCAACAATTCGCTGCGGAGCTCAGCGAAGGAAGAGATTGTGCACAAAGGCAGCTCATAGAACCACTCTCTCGCCTGTCCTTCGAGAGTGGTTACCAAGAGTTTGCACTTGATGGCGTCTTAGAGGCATCTCAATGCAACTACCCCTTCAAACGCTTGGAGGTGGTTGACTAGATCAGTCTCCCCTGAATAGAATGGAAGGCGAGGTTCCCTGAAGTTGTTTGGAGCTGACTCCCATCGGATTCGATCAACGAAGGGAGATGGAGTCTCGAACTTAGCAGGGTAAAATGGGCGGGCTGAGGCTGGGGAGTCCGCGGACTCGGCAGACTGGCGGTCAGCAAAATGGAGCTGGCGGGCAGGAATGCCCATGGCAGCTTCTCTGAAGAAATTCCTGAATGAGGCAAACTGCTCCTCCTGAGGGCGCAGAGGGGCGGAGGACTGGACAGGATTTCGAGGAGTAACTGGCGACTGCCGAAGCGGAGTTCGGCGAGCTGGAGTCTGGACGAGTCCGCGGGTTTTGCTGCGGCCTGAGGAGCAAGCCGCTGTGCTAACACAAGCAGGGCTTGGCTGATCATGTCGAGACGCTGGTCAGTCTTCCTGCGAGATTGCTTTGCCTCAATGCGAGCTTGCTCGATTGCATCCCAGAGAGAATACTCCGAAGAACTGGAGCGGTCTGAGGAGCGGGCTCTGCGGTCTGGCATGTCTGTCCGCTGTATTCAAAATGATACTCGAATCTGAAGGTTGCGTGTTAACTGTTGATGCATGAAAATGCAAAGGGGGTCGACCTCCACCAGCTAACGGTTCGAGCACAAGGGAAAAGAAGGGAGAGGAGAGACTGCGAGTAGCAATCTACTAAGCAGACGAAAGACAGAAGAACAGCAGGGCCATGAGCCAACGACAACAACAGACTTCGCCCGTCGCGGCCTAAATGCCTCTCTTGCGACGGAGCTTTCCTTTTACTGAAGAAGGGTTTGATTACAAGTGAAGGAAAAGATGAAGGTAAGAGCTGAGCAAGCTGGAGTCCACAAAGCACGAGATTCGAGTCCACAACCTTTAACAAGTAGGATCCTGGGCACGAGTCAGTGTGCCTTGGGTGCACCACCTCCCCCCAATTTATAGGATGGGGGGCCTGCACAAATGGGCAGGGCTAAAATAACCGACTGCCCGGGGTACAGGAGAACCGGGCAGCGGTGACGGGAAGCAAAAAGAAAGAACACGCCAGTCCGCGCAGAAGGGGCGGACTGGGCTCGCGGGCTTGAGCTTCCATCCAGTGCTGCTAGGCGCGATCCTGCGGGAGGAATGCGGCCTGGGCGGACTGGGAACTGCGTCCGCCAAAGAGGGATCAAGCCAGAGCTCCAAGGCATGGCGAACCGGGTGAACAGAGCGTTGAGTCCACCGATGGGGGTGTTGGAGTTACCATTGTGATCTAGAAGTGGTCAAACATGTAATCTCACTGCCAACGTGATATGAGCCTGCAGGGTCGCACATAAGAGATGTGGAGAAATTGGATGATTGATTGTGTTGGTAAAGGTTACCAATCACCGACCTGAATAGGTTTGGGCAAATGTTGCCTTGAAGGATTGGTAAGAATCGTCGACTGTGGGTCGACGAGTGTCTTCAACCCAAGCTCGACGAGTATCGTTGACCGCGGCTCGTCGATCGACGAGAGTCATCGAGTATCGTCGACCGCGTCTCGACGATCGACGAGAATCGTCGAGTATCGTCGACCGCGTCTCGACGATCGACGAGAATCGTCGAGCATCGTCGAGCGCGGGTCGACGGTCGACGAGTATGGTCCATCCTGCGTTCGGCGAGAATCGTCGAGTATTGTACTCTGATTCTCGCCGATCCTGGGTGATACTCGCCGACTGATTCTCGCCGAATCTGCTTGATGATTCTCGCCGATCGTCGCTGATTCTCGCCGATTGATTCTCACCGATTCTAGAACCCTAAATTCTGGGTGGTCTGCGGATAGCGATATTCCTAAGTCTATTTATGCTTTTGGTATAAATACACACTTAGGGTTTTCGGGATCTTCACTTAGACCGAAGATCTGTGCGTGCTGATCGAATCGAAGCCGACGGAAGGGTTCCGTCGTTCGTTCGCTCCGCCGATCCCGAATCCCGCCGACGGAAGGGTTCCGCCGCCGTGCTCGCTCCGTCGACCTCCTCTTCTCCGGCGATCGTCGCTGGTGTTGCTCCTCCTGGCGCGGACCTAGCAGTCCGTGGAAAAGCAAGGTGCGGTCACTCTCCTTCCCGATTATCCGTGTGACGGAAAGATCGGTGTTCTCCCGCTCGTGTGGATTTCTGCAGAGACGTGGATATTATTCCATGTAGAACTCGCCACTAGCAAGAAGACGAAGCTTGGAGCATCTCCGTTGAGTTGTGACTCAACGCCACCGAGGTAATTTTTGCCTAGTTGTTTGTTAACTTCTTGATTCAACTACCATGGTCCGATCCCATCTCTTTTGGGTTTTCTTGATGTTTTCATTCTTCCGCTGCGTGCACAAGTGTTGTGCCATCATCACAGAGAAACCCAACAGTGGTATCAGAGCCAGGTTACGGCCATGATTGTTGTATTGGAAGTTTTGTTATTCCAGTGCATGTAAACCTAGGGATTTAGAAGTGTTCTAAATGTCTAGATTTAGTTTTGGTTCCCCGCCAAGAACGTCTGGAATTTCGTGGAAATTTCTAATTGTTAGAAATTGTAGTCTCCTTAGCAGTAACCATCCCTCGAGTTTGTTTTGGATTTTGAATCCAACATAGAGAGATGAGCTTGTCTACTGCTTTAAGTTGAGTTGTCTTTGCCTTTGTCCAATGCATGTAAATCTGAGGATTTGGAAGTTTCCGGATGTTCAGATTTAGCCCTTCCTTCTATCAAATGTTGATGGTGTCAGGTTGTGCACATAAGGGATGCATGTGGTTTTAGAAAAAAAATTGTTTTTCTTTGGATGTGCACATTGATCAAATGTTGATCATGGTTAACTGTTAACCTATAATTAAAATCCCTTCATCAAATATTAAGTGTTCGGATGCCTTCCGATGGATGACACTCTTCCTGCCTCGATCGATGAAGTGTGGGCTTGCCAAAGCAAGGTGCATTAATCTATCTTGGTAAGGGTGCGAGCGGATAATTGTGATATCCCACTATCGACATCGGGTCCAGCTTAACTAGGTGACCTCAAAGGTTGAGTGCCTAGAGGCATAGGGTTGGCATGCACCATATGATGGATGCGAATAAGGAGTTATTCACCAACCATACAAGAATTGCATGAGGATGCAATTGGCAAGCGTTGTCTACCTAAATAACCGCATCGTGAGAGGAAAGCCAAAGCTGACTCATTGTGTTGGTGAAATACGGATCTTGTCCACTAAGAGAGTAGCTCGTATGAACTCTCTGAATTGTTAGTGAGGGCTATCATTTCGAATAAAATAGTGGGAGTGTTTTAATTGAAGTCCAAATTAAAATAAATTGTATTTGAAATTTTGGTACTGATTTTATTCTGCATAAATTCTTGTAGAATTCCATGGCAAGTGTTTCACACTCCACGTTGTCTCTGACAGCCATACTTGAGAAGGATAAGCTCAGTGGGACTAATTATATGGACTGGTATAGGAACCTGCGAATTGTTCTCAGGCAAGAGCGAAAGCTCTATGTCTTGGAAGAAGAAGCCCCCGAGGTGCCGACCGGGAACTCTTCCCGTGCTGAGAAGGATACTTATAAGAAGTATACTGATGATGCTTTAGATGTCGAATGCCTTATGCTTGCCACTATGAACTCTGAGCTTCAGAAGCAACATGAGAACATGGGGTGCAAGGAGATTGACGAGCATCTCAAGAAAATGTTTCAAGTGCAGGCTCGTCAAGAGAGGTTCGACGTCACAAAAGCGTTGTTTCAGTGCAATATGGGAGTTCGAGACTCAGTAGGGACTCACGTACTCAAGATGATTGGGTATATAGAGAACCTTGAAAGGCTGGGTTTTCCTCTTGGTCAAGAGTTGGCCACAGATCTGATCCTGCAATCGTTGCCGGACAGTTATGAGCAGTTCGTCTTGAACTACAACATGAATGAAATAGACAAGACACTGCCCGAACTCCTAGGCATGTTGAGAACTGCCGAAATCAATATGAAGAAGGCCAAGCCTGCCAGCCCCATACTGATGGTGCATAAGGGCAAGGGCAAGGCCAAGGGCTCTAAGAAGACGAAGGTGGGACCTAAGTCATATCTTGAGCCCAAGTCTTCTGCACTGATGAAAAAGAAAAGCACGGTGAAGGAAGGGAAATGCCACCACTGTGGCAAGGCTGGTCATTGGAGGAGGAACTGTCCTTCGTACATTGAAGGTCTGCAGAAATTGAAGGGAGGTATGACTTCCGCTTCAAATGTTTACGTTATAGAGATAAACCTTTCTGCTCCTTCATCTTGGGTATTGGATACCGGATGTGGTTCTCACATTTGTACAAATGTGCAGGAACTGGGAAGGAGAAGATTGTTGAGTAAAGGGGAGGTGGACCTCCGCGTCGGCAATGGAGTAAGAGTTGCTATTGTAGCCGTAGGGGTTTACCGTCTTTCTTTGCCCAGTGGGCTTGTAATAGAACTAGATAATTGTTATTTTGTTCCGGCCATAACTAGAAACATTATATCTATTTCATGTTTGGACATGATTAGATTTTCTTTTAAAATTAAGAACAACTGTTGTTCTATATTTAAGAATGATGTTTGTTATGCTGTAGCCCAATTGTTTAATGGTCTATATGTTTTGAACTTGGACCATCTGATCTATAATGTAGAAAATAATAAAAGACTAAGAACAGATGACTCGAACCCTACATTTCTCTGGCATTGTCGTTTGGGCCATATCAACGAGAAGCGCATATCCAAACTCCATAGAGATGAACTTTTTGACTCATTTGATTATGAATCATTTGAGCGATGCGAATCTTGTTTGTTAGGCAAGATGACTAAAGCTCCTTTCACTGGTTATACTGAGAGGGCTGAGGATCTCTTGGGTGTTGTACATAGTGATTTATGCGGACCCATGAGTTCCATGGCTAGAGGTGGGTATTTCTACTTTGTTATATTTACTGATGATTTCAGTAGATACGGATATGTGTATCTAATGAAGTGCAAATCCGAGACCTTTGAAAAGTTCAAAGAGTTCAAGAATGAAGTAGAAAACCAGTTGGGTAAAAGGATTAAAGCACTCCGATCTGATCGAGGTGGCGAATACCTGAGTCATGAGTTCCGTGATCATCTGAAAGAGTGTGGTATTGTATCACAGCTCACTCCACCTAGAACACCACAACATAATGGTGTGTCTGAGAGGAGAAATCGTACTCTGTTAGACATGGTACGTTCGATGATGAGTCATGCAGACTTGCCTGTTTCCTTTTGGGGTTTTGCTTTAGAGACTGCTGCAATGACATTGAATCGCGCTCCAACGAAAACGCTCCTGAAGACACCATATGAGATATGGACTGGGAAGCGTCCTAGTATGTTGTTCATTAAAATTTGGGGCTGTGAGGCATACGTGAGACGTCAAATGCCTGACAAGCTGGAACCCAAATCGGATAAATGTTATCTGGTGGGATATCCTAAGGAAACGAAAGGAGTATTACTTTTACCTACCGTCTGAGGGCAAAGTGTTTGTCGCAAGGACTGGTGTCTTCTTGGAGAAAGAGTTCTTATCAAGAAAGACTGAAAAGGTAGAGCTTGAAGAAGTTCAAGAACCACATGTAGTGAATGAACCGGAATTGGATTCTGAGACAGGACTACAAGATGTTGTAGCTAGAGAACCTGCTCAAGGAACACAAGTCCTACGTAGATCTGGTAGACCGAGGTTTGAGCCTGAGAGATATGGATTTCTCGTGTCTCAAATAGGTAATGTGTTGCTTATGGATCATGATGATGAACCAGCAACCTACCAAGAGGCTATGAATGGACCGGACTCCGACAAATGGCTTGAGGCTATGAAATCCGAAATGGACTCCATGTATGCAAACCAAGTTTGGAACTTGGTGGAACCACCTGAAGGGGTACGACCCATAGGGTGCAAGTGGGTCTTCAAGAAGAAGACCGACATGGATGGGAATGTACAGACATTCAAAGGGCGACTGGTGGCTAAGGGTTTCAAGCAAATTCATGGTATTGACTATGATGAGACCTTTTCCCCTGTTGCCATGGTAAAGTCCATAAGGATATTGCTTGCTGTTGCTGCGTATTATGACTACGAGATCTGGCAGATGGATGTCAAAACGGCTTTCCTTAATGGAAACCTCCTTGAGGAAGTGTATATGACACAACCCGAGGGTTTTGTATCCCCAGATGAAGCCACTAAAATATGCAAGCTGAATAAGTCCATATATGGACTGAAACAGGCCTCTCGAATTTGGAATCTTCGTTTTGATGAGAAAATCAAAGAGTTTGGTTTCATCAAGAATGAAGATAAGCCTTGTGTTTACAAGCGAATCAGTGGGAGCATTGTTGTCTTCCTGATATTGTATGTAGATGATATACTGTTGATTGAGAATGACATTCCTACCCTGAAAGTTGTTAAGAACAACTTTGGGAACTGCTTTTCAATGAAGGATTTGGGTGAAGCGACTTATATACTCGGTATTAAGATCTATAGAGATAGATCGAAGAAGTTGCTGGGTTTGACCCAGAGTACGTACATCGAAAAGGTGTTGAAGCGGTTCAACATGCTTGAGTCCAAGAAAGGATTTTTGCCCATGTCTCATGGTGTGAATCTCTTTAAGGACCAGTGTCCAAAGTCTTGTGAAGATAAGGACCGCATGAAGTTGATTCCATATGCTTCGGCAATTGGATCAATCATGTACGCGATGTTATGTACTCGACCCGACGTCTCCTTTGCTTTGAGCATGACTAGCAGGTATCAGTCAGACCCCGGTGAGTGTCACTGGATTGCAGTCAAGAATGTCCTGAAGTACTTGAGAAGGACTAAGGATGTGTTCTTGGTGTATGGTGGAGAGGAAGAGCTCGTTGTAAGTGGTTACACGGATGCTAGCTTCCAAACTGATAGAGACGACTCCAAGTCTCAGTCAGGTTTTGTGTTTTGCCTGAATGGAGGAGCTGTGAGCTGGAAGAGTTCCAAGCAAGAGACAGTTGCTGATTCTACAACAGAGGCCGAGTATATCGCCGCAGCTAATGCGGCGAAGGAGGTTGTATGGATTAGGAAATTCATCGGCGAGCTTGATGTAGTTCCTAGCATTGTTGGTCCCGTAGTTCTCTACTGTGATAACAATGGTGCAATTGCACAATCTAAGGAACCTAGATCCCATCAGCGCTCCAAGCACGTACTTTGGCGGTTTCATCTTATTCGTGAGATTGTCGAACGAGGAGATGTAAACATTTGCAGAGTGCCGACTGAGGAGAATATTGCGGATCCACTGACAAAGCCTCTCGCGCAGAGAAAGCATGATGGTCATACTAGATCGATGGGTATACGATACCTAAATGATCAACTCTAGTGAGAATCTTGTGGATTGCATGTAAACATGTATCTTGTTGGCTATTTGTTCATATGATGAACAGTGTACCTAGTTTTTCTCTTACAATTAATGGCAAATTCTTTTATTATGAGTTTTTCTATATGATAGTTAAATGTTAACATAATAGATACCCTTAGAATGTTCGCTTCCATGAGACATCAAGTACGTGACTTGAATGTGAGAGCCTATGATTTATTTGAAGCTTCATTCTTAAAAGGTCCCTGGTCGAGTATCATCATAGAAGCTAAGGGTGATGATGGTACTTGGAGACTACCACGTGCGTTGACTGATGACTGGTTCTCACAGGTCATGATATTGTGATATCAAGTCACCACATGGGTACTTGTTAGTGAACAAGTTGTACTGGACAGACCCAACCTGAGACTACTCTGTGGATTGTCATCCAATCGTGTCACGAGTAGGTCTCAATTGACAATGGTGTTGTGGTCCTTTAACCTGAAGTCACAGCATTCATCAAGTGAGGAAGAGCGTGCTTTGATGCCATCTAAAGTCTTCCTTGAGAAAGGTTGATGATAAGGGTGGTTGTTAGGCACGTTACGAATCATTTGGGTGTTTGTGTGTGAGCAGATATGGGATTTGTCCTCCTGTATGACAGGAGTTGCATCCATGGGCCCCTTGATGGAACTGGACTGAGAAATGCATGGCCATGCTTGGTTGAGTCAATATGTGATATTGGACTCACCATTCTCTGGAAGTCCGTCCTGGATCAAGAAACTTGGATTGAGCTATTACGAGGGTGACACGGTCCATGCCTCTAGTTCTTTCCGGATGTAAGGGACAAAGGGACAAAGACAACGCTGATACATTGGTCATAAAGGCTTATGAGTTATAAACTCTTATTGCTTGGGGAGCAATGATGCATTGCTAGATGCCGCTCATTGTTTGTGAGGTTTTTGGTTTGATACTTTCAAGATCAAGTGGGAGTCTGTTGGAGTTACCATTGTGATCTAGAAGTGGTCAAACATGTAATCTCACTGCCAACGCGATATGAGCCTACAGGGTCGCACATAAGAGATGTGGAGAAGTTGGATGATTGACTGTGTTGGTAAAGGTTACCAATCACCGACCTGAATAGGGTTGGGCAAATGTTGCCTTGAAGGATTGGTAAGAATCGTCGACCGTGGGTCGACGAGTGTCGTCAACCCAAGCTCGACGAGTATCGTCGACCGCGGCTCGACGATCGACGAGAGTCGTCGAGTATCGTCGATCGCGTCTCGACGATCGACGAGAATCGTCGAGTATCGTCGACCGCGGCTCGACGATCGACGAGAATCGTCGAGCATCGTCGAGAGCGGGTCGACGGTCGACGAGTATGGTCCATCCTGCGTTCGGCGAGAATCGTCGAGTATTGTACTCTGATTCTCGCCGATCCTAGGTGATACTCGCCGACTGATTCTCGCCGAATCTGCTTGATGATTCTCGCCGATCGTCGCCGATTCTCGCCGATTGATTCTCACTGATTCTGGAACCCTAAATTCTGGGTGGTCTGCGGATAGCGATATTCCTAAGTCTATTTATGCTTTTGGTATAAATACACACTTAGGGTTTTCGGGATCTTCACTTAGACCGAAGATCTGTGCGTGCTGATCGAATCGAAGCCGATGGAAGGGTTCTGCCGTTCGTTCGCTCCGCCGATCCCGAATCCCGCCGACGGAAGGGTTCCTCCGCCGTGCTCGCTCCGTAGACCTCCTCTTCTCCGGCGATCGTCGCTGGTGTTGCTCCTCCTGGCGCGGACCTAGCAGTCCGTGGAAAAGCAAGGTGCGGTCACTCTCCTTCCCGATTATCCGTGCGACGGAAAGATCGGTGTTCTCCCGCTCGTGTGGATTTCTGCAGAGACGTGGATATTATTCCACGTAGAACTCGCCACTAGCAAGAAGACGAAGCTTGGAGCATCTTCCGTTGAGTTGTGACTCAACGCCACCGAGGTAATTTTTGCCTAGTTGTTTGTTAACTTCTTGATTCAACTACCATGGTCCGATCCCATCTCTTTTGGGTTTTCTTGATGTTTTTATTCTTCCGCTGCGTGCACAAGTGTTGTGCCATCCTCACAGAGAAACACAACAGGGGGACCATCCTTGGTGGCCGATCACTACTGCTTTGCCGAGCTGGGCAGACTGCCGAATTGTGTCCGCGGATAATGAAGCAAGGCCTTGAGATCCAGCGGGTGTTGCGGACTGAGGGGTTAACAAAAATCAGAAGCCCTAACACACAAAAATCAGAGAAATGGGGAATCTTAACACAAAAGCATAGATCTCGGCGAGATCTTTCCAAATCTCTAATATATTGACAAAACCAACCACCGAATTGCTAGAAATCGCCGACCAAAAGCACTCGGGACGCCGAACTCCTCCTCTTTCGCAAAATAGTTGACTGCTTGGTTGGGAAGACGATGAATAGGGTTTTGATGCAACCCTTTAGCCGGTTATATATTATAACACCCCAAATCCTACTTTGGGTTCAGGTTGGGTGACACGGTCTGGGACATGGGCATGTACCAGGGCATGTCCTGATCGGGTTGAGTAGCCTCTCGAGTGCTCGACGAAATACACTCGAGAAGTTCTCGAGAGGGAACACGCCCTGCAACACGAGCTTGTCAGAGGGCGTATCCTCCTCTGGTCGACGAACTACACTCGACGATCGTCAAGCGGCAAGTTAAGTTGAGTATACGGCGTGTGACACAGGTGTGTCACAGGGCCGTGTCCTTCTCTGGATCACCCAGGGATGTGTTCTGGTGGACAAAGGTGGGTCTTGGTGTACTCGACCTGGGACACGGGCGTATCCCATGGCCGTGTCCCGCTCGGGTTGAGTTAGTGGTGCGCTTCCTGAGGGACACGCCATGCCACACAGGCATGTACTGTGTGACACGGGCGTGTCAGCCATGTGACACTGGCATGTCACTTGGCCGTGTCTTATTCTGTATAAGGCGGTTCGTGGACCGCTTAAGGGACACGACCTGTGTCACAGGAGTGTCACAGGGGAGGCCAATGTTTATGATACTATTATGATACTGTTATGATAGCTATATGTTATGGCAATGCATATAGGGAACGAACCACTGCCCCAGGTAAGGGGTAGGGTCGTTATAATGGGTCAGTAAATGCTAACTGTTGATTTGTTTACCGCTCTTGGGGTAGATGTCTAATTGCAGGTGCTGACGGGTTGAATTGAATTAAGCGGAATGAAGCCCTTGATGCTTAAAGGGCCTTGAAGGCCGTGCGAAGAATTCTTGGATTTCATGTGTGGTCGGTCTACGTGTCGATGTATGAAGCTGTATATTTGTAATGAGTAACTTGTAAGGCCTTAAGGCCATGAGCATTGTGTATTTGTATACATTCCTGGTAACATATAAAAAGGTATGGTTTATATATTCAGTGGACATTCACTGTGATGAGTTCATATAACTTAAAATGTTTTCACTAGAATGCTCTGAGTTAGGATGCCAGTAGAATGTGATTTTGATATTCATACACAATTTTGTCGTTTGTTTATGAAATATGGAGTGGGCCCCGGCCGGACCCACCGTTATATTCCATATGACGAATGGAGGCGATACAAAGTGGTATCAGAGCCAGGTTTGAGATTTTTGGGAGGGAGAACATAATTGAAATCAAGAATGTCCACTAGGAATGTTATATTCCATATGTATGTTTGTCCTTGTGGAATGAACATAAGTGGTGTTTTGTACATTGATAGGTGACGAAGAGTGGTGCTGGACAGTCTGAGCCCTAGAGATCTGATGAGAGTGTGACACCAGCTGAGGCGCCTACACGTCCCTCGGCGGAGACCATACGTGTGGCTGAGACGGTGCTTGCAGTATTGCATGCATAGCCTATTGGGCAGGCAAGGCCTGTAGGGGTGCCAGTATGGATGGGTGCAATTCAAGGGCGTGTTGAAGCTGTGGTGGATAAGCAAGCAGCGGACGAGCATTTGAAGCGGTTTATGGAGTTTCATCTACCTTCGTTTGGAGGAATGGGTTCCCCAACGCAGGCTGAAGATTGGCTCGCAAGAGTGAAGAGGATCCTGACAGCAATCAGGACTGCGGAGGTGCAGAAAGTTACTTTAGCCACTTTTTTGTTGGAAGGAGATACGAGGCATTGGTGGGATGAAGTGGAATTGCATTACTTGGCAGGTCGAGGTTTAGACGTGATATCGATCGAAGAATTTTCACGATTATTTCTGGCCAAGTATTTGTCTATGTCGCAACAAATTTCCATGGAGAATGAGTTTCAACGTCTGGTGCAGGTTGAGAGCAATGTTGATACGTACCTGCATGAGTTTACCAAACTCGGGCACTATGCGTGGTGTACCTTCGGTGAGGAAGCGTGAAAGATGAATAGATTTTATGAGGGAGTGCGTGATAAGTTGAGGTTGACACTGCCAAGTTCGGTGAATCAAGGCTTCCAAGCATTAGTATATACAACCCGTACGCTGGAGAAGGATTTAAACGGGTGCAAGATAAAAAAGAACTTGGTGGTGGAGAAGCCGGAATTCAAAATTCCACGGTCAGAACAAGCGGAGTTTAGGAGACAAGACAAGAAGAGGTTCAGGCCAACTGAACCAACACCTTCGACTGTTTCTTCGGGATAAACATATGGGAAAGGACGTGTTGAGACACGTACATGTTTTCATTGTGGGAAGTAGGGACATATAACCCGTAATTGTTGGAGTGGCCCTCCAAGGAGTGAGAAAAGGATGGGTGCGTCTTATGAAGACAAGGGTAAAGCAGTGACCGAGTGATCAATATCCCGGACAAAACATCGAGTGCACAATATATTATTGCATGAGCCGTAAAGCTCAATCGGTGAAGTACAATAGCCTTAAGTGTTTAGTTTGGAAGTACAAGAGGCCATAAAATGACTTATGAAAGATTCGGATGAGCGAAAGTAAATGGAAGAGTGAACTGTGTCACTTTGGTGATGTACATAAATGTTGTATGTAGAAATGAACGATGCGATGTTGGTGTACTCCTTGTTTTATCCAGGCGATCAAATAAAGGAATGGTTCTGTTAGTGTATGTATACCTGGGGTAAAAGATATGAGTATGGTGTGTATGTGTGCATGTATGACATATTACTAACTATTTTGTGCAATGTCGTGGGGAGAGACAAGCCGTGACCTCTGAGCTCTAACCCGGATCATTTTACCAAGGAACGGCGTAGTTATGTTGATGTCTACAGCTGAGCTAAATTTCGGGATGAAATTTCTTGTAAGGAGGGGAGGGTTGTAACACCGCAAATCCCACTTTGGGTTCAGGTTGGGCGACACGGCCTGGGACACGGGCGTGGCCCAGGGTGTGTCCTGTTCAGGTTGAGCAGCCTCTCGAGTGCTCGAAGAAATGCACTCAAGAAGTTCTTCGAGACGAAACATGCCCTGGGACATGGGCGTGTTAGAGGGCGTGTCTTCCTCTAGTCGACGAACTGCGCTCGACGATCTTCGAGCGGCAAGTTAAGTTGAGTACACGGCCTGTGACACGGGCAAGTCACATGGTCGTATCCTTCTCTGGATCACCGAGGCATGTGTGTTGTTGGACACGGGTGTGTCTTGGGGTACACGGCCTGGGATACGGGCGTGTCACATGGCCCTATCCCGTCGGGTTGAGTTAGTGGTGCACTGCCTGAGGGACACGCCATGCCACATGAGCATGTACTGTGTGACACGGGCGTGTCAGTCATATGACACTGGCGTGTCACATGGCCGTGTCTTGTTTTGGATAAGGCGGTTCATGCACCGCTTAAGGGACACGACCTGTGACACAGGCATGTCAGCCCAAAAATGGATATTTCTGGGCAAATCGTGGACATTCATTTCCTTCATCTTGGATCCAAGGGTCCAAGCCCTTCCCTATTGATATAAGACCGAGATTGGTAGGATAATCTTCCATTCATTTCTCTTTCTAAAAATATAGGGAGATAGGAGAGCAAGGAAGGAAAGGGAGAAGGGAGTCGGCTGCCGGAGGAGCTTCGGAATTCCAAATCGAGATCCGAGTTCAGATTCGTGAAGGCAAGGCCATGGCGGTGATTTCCATCCGGCTAGATCTCATGGCTCCAAAGCGATCGTCAAGGGTAACGATCTCCTTCTTAGACAAACGAAGTCCTTTATTTATGCATAAGCATGGAATCCTCCACCAAGAGGTGAAAAGCGTAAGTGATTCCAGGTTGAGTCTGCATCTAGAGCCGGAAATAGGTAGTACGGCATAGGACATGCTGTGTGAAGCTCATCCAGATAGGTATTCTGGATTGGTGATGTTTATATTATGAACCGGAGAAGTCTATGTGTATTGTATGGTTGCTTGTGAATTGTGAATAACTAGAAAGCTCAGGATGAGCTCTTGGTTTCTGTGTGCCGAATTGGTAATCGGCTCTGTGAGAGATGTGTGTGGAGCATGAAAGGGAAGGCCGGCCCACGTCAACATCTACGCTATTGACGAATTGAGCAACGGGAAAAGGCTGACCTAGACCTGTGGTGTAAGATTGATTGGTGGCAATGCATGGGCGGATGCGGCCCTGACTCGGCTTGATGCACCACAATGGTGGGTCGATCTAGAGTCGATTTAAATGCTCGAGTGTGTCGTGATGTTACCACCTCTGAGTGGGATGCGCGGAATGTCACCAGCATGCATGTTTGTGGACTAGGACCGGCCAACCAACATGTTAAAAACCTTTGCTCGGTGGTGGGCAACTGGTATATCTGGTACACCAATAATTTGCCCTGAGTGCACGGAGCGTATGGCGGAGGCCGGCGTTTGTGATATTGTTGTGATACTTGTTGTGATAGCTAGATGTTATGGCAATGTAAGCAGGGAAGGAACCACTTTCCTGAGTAAGGTGTAGGGTCGTTATAATTGGTCAGCGAATGCTGACCGTTGCTTTGTTTACCGCTCTTGGGTTGGATGTCTAATTGCAAGTGCTGACGGGTTGAATTGAATTGAGCGGAATGAAGCCCTTGCTGCTTAAAGGCCCTTGAAGGCCGTGCGAAGAATTCTTAGATTTTATGTGTGGCCGGCCTGCATGCCGATGTATGAAGCTGTATATTTGTAAAGAGTAACTTGTAAGGCCTTAAGGCCATGAGTGTTGTGTATTTGTATATATTCCTGGTGACATATATAAAGGTATAGTTTATATATTCAGTGGACATTCACTGTGATGAGTTCATACAACTTAAAATGCTTTTGCTAGAACGCTCTGAGTTAGGATGCGAGTAGAACATGATTTTGATATTCATACGTAATTCCTCCGTTTGTTTGTGAAATATAGCGTGGGGCCCCCACCAGACCAACCATTGTATTCCATATGACGAATGGATGCGTTACATATATATATACATAAATAATTATAATATTACATTACAATTAATAATAAATAATCCCCAAAATGACCCGAACTCAAACTATCTCGGAATCTTACGAAAATCACGTCGTAGATAAATACCGACGCTATGAATCCAGTGACGAAGTCAAAATTAAAATCTGACAAAGAAACCCAGGGTAAAACACCGCCCGAAGATAAAACACCACCACACCCAAATAAAGACTCCACCTAGTCATCAAAACAGACCCGGCTCGGGAGGGAAGGTGCACAACTAAGCCAAAACCAGCCATATAGGAAAACCTACTGAGCAAACCCATGCTTCAACAAACAACCCTCGTTAACTACGCGCCCACATAACCCCCTGACATCAAAAATATGTCACTACGGGAATTAATATAAACACCGAAAAATTAAGGGTGTTACAACAGCTGACACACCCTCCGACACAGGCGTGTACCGGGGTGTGTCCCGCCATGTTTTGAAAAATCACAGCAGCGCGACTTTTCCCCACTGCACCGTCACGCCGCATCTGACATTCCTCTCCTACACAACGTGTCATCAGGGTGTATAACCCAAATACCATGCCAGTCACTTCCAGATTTTAATTTCTGCCAGCCAAAGTCAACAAGTATTACATGACCCAGTACACGCCCGACCCGAGAGTGTAAGGGGGGCGTGACCCAGCCATGTTGATGCACGAAAACGCAGAGACTGCGAGTAGGGTGGACGAACAGCATCAGACTTCGCCCGTCACGTCCTGAATGCCTCTCTTGCGACGGCTTTTCTTGATTGAAGAAAGGTTTGGTTACACAAGAGCTGAGCAAGGTGGAGTCCGCAAGACACAAGATTCAAGTCCGAAGTAGGCTCCTGGGCACGAGTCAGCACCACCTGCCCCCTATTTATAGGATGGGGGGCCTAGCTAAAATAACCGACTCGGAGGTACAGGAGAACCGGGCACGGTGACGGGAAGCAAAAAAGAAAGAACACGGCAGTCCGCGAAAAAGGGGCGAGAGCTGGAGCTTCCATCTGCTGCCGCTAGGCAGATCCTACTGGAGGAGACGAGACACTGCGTCCACCGTCGTAGAGAATCCAGAGATCCAAAGGCATGGCACTGACAACAGATCCTTTCCGCCCGATCACGATTACCGCTGCTGAACTGCCTAACTCCGCGAATAATGTCGCATCGGGCTTTTGCACTTGACTTCGAAAATGAAAGCAAGTTAATGGTTAGGGCCAAGATGACCACTTGAAAAAGAGAAGAAAGATGACGCCTATGAAGACAAGAGAGGCGAGTCCGCTAAGACACAAGATTTGTACATTCCGCAGTTCCTGACACACACTTTAACACAGTAGGCTCGCTGGGCACGCCCAAGTGCCCATCGTCAGCAGGAGAAGAGGTGCGCCTTGGGTGCACGCACCTGACCCGCCTATTTATAGTGATGAGGGTGGACCTGCCAGCAAACGAGGCAGGGAGGGCGGATGAGATAATAGACCGACTGCCAACGAGGTGCAGCAATTTGAGGTGGAACAGGCGAACACCCTTCTTTGTCCGCTTCTGAGAAAGAAGAGAGGGAAAGACTGAAGCAGAAGATAGAGGAGCAGAAGAAGGAAATCGCTGCTCATGTAGCTGTGGTGGAGGCGGCCTCGAAGCAGGCCGCGACTGACAAGAACGCTGAGGATATGCAGACTACCGCAGAGCTATTGCAGACAGGTAATCTTCAACTGACGCCTAAGTATTTTAAGCGTAAGTGGCTTTACAGATCGCCACCGCAGAAGTCGATACCAATCAAGATCATCACCGAAACTGACGACATTGTTGTTTCAAAAAGTTCTGCTGCCGAGCAAAGAGTTAAAGTCCATCGCGAATGGAAGAAGCGGTTAAGCGTTTTTGACCCGGAGCGGGCAAGGCGGCCTGTCTTCTTCGATAGTCGGCAACTCGCTGCTGCTATGTCCAAATGTGATCTTTTATCCTTTCTTTGAATCCGCCGTGGACTTGTTTTTGAATGTGAAGTTGACTTTCTTTGTCACAGGTAGAAAGTCTCCACCAGGTTCTGTCGAGAGTGGGGAAATTGTGGTTATGCCAAGTACTGGTGTCGATGCGGTTTCGTATGAGGAATCCGCAAGAGATGAGCAGCCCCTCCTGAGCGATATCAGGGAGTTAGAAAAGAAATTTCAAGCTGAAATTCAGAATATTAAAGCGGAGTTAAAGAAGGCGGACGAGCGCGAGAAAGCATCCGCGGAGCGCGAGAAAGCTTTGAAGGACCAGATCGCCAGCATTTCAAGGGCACTGGAGCGGTCGGATAGGGAGAAGAAGAGGCTCGCTGATGATGTCCGCTTTTACAAGGGCAAGCACTTGGCGTCGACGCGGGAAGAAAAGGGGAAGCGGGCTGCTGAGCAAAGGCCGCGATTGCCAGATCGCGTTGCCCCGGAGGTCACTGCACCGGCAGGCGGTGGTCTGCAGGCCGCGGACGAGGAGCCGAGGCCGGCAACGGAGCCAATGGTGCCCCTTAGCCGGGTAGACCGGGAGGCTTCCCACATGCACCGGACTATTAACGTCATTCATCATCACCTCTGCCGTATGTATAACGAGATCCTCCTAATAAGCGACCAAGCTGCGCACTTGTGCAGAGATAGGATGGAAAGGCCAGCGCGGACTGAGGCCAAAGACCACTGAGTCCGCGAAATCACGAAATTTGGTTTTGTATAATTATGTTTGTTTTTAAACAATGCTCTATATTGTGGATTGCAATGCTGTGCTGCGATTTAATCGGACTGAATAATATATCCGCAAATTATGTTACTTATTTTTGCTGTGATCTGTGGCGAACTGTGCGGACTAATGTTGTGTCCGCTTCATATAATTTAACTTGTCTGCAGGAGTGAAGTATCGCGAACTGAGCGGACTGAAACTGTGTCCGCCTCTCATATTTTAACTTTTCTGCAGGAAATATTGCGAACTGGGCGGACTGAAACTGTTTCCGCTTTAATTTGGGCTTTGAACTTTGCTTGACATGTGAATTTAAGTTTGTGTCCGCATTATCTTTAACTTTTTGGTGAAAAATTGAATTTTTGCGGACTATGCGGACTGAAAATGCGAGCTGTGCGGCCTGGCCCAAAAAGCTGTCAGATACTATAACTATAAATATAGCCCTGCCGCTTCTTCCATGCAGGAAAACTGTTGGAGCTGAAGACCCTGCGGCCTGCCAAAATGGTATCGGCCAGGACTGATGCTGTAGTCGTTTTCCACGTTGCCGACCACCGAAAGTGTATCTTAACTAAGGCCGATCTTGTGGCCTTTGTCGAGAATAAGACGGTGAATTCAAACCTCCTTGTCCGCCTTCCAGCCCACGAAGAAAGGCTGAATTTTTCAACCGCGACTCAGATCGCTATTCCTATAGATCATTTTGATAGCGGATTCAGGTTTCCTCTACTATGGGAGCTCGCCGAAATCTTCAAGCATTATGGAATGGTGCCGGGCCGGCTCGCGCCCAACACTCTTGCTGCTATTTGCAGCTTCATCTCCTACTTGCGGTCTGAGAAGATCGCTTTCTCCATGAACGTCTTCCGCATGATGTTCTCAGTTCGCTCGATAACTGTATCTGGAGGCAAGGCGAGAAGAAGTAGGAGAAGAAGAAGAAGAAAGCGGATATAAGGCGAAGGACAAGGCGTCATGGTAACAGCGGATGACACTGGCTCAAGCCAGCGTGGCGGAGAACAATCCGCCGAGTCCAGCACCTCTGCATCCTTCTCTGCTGACAGGAGCTCGCATAGCGAGTCCGCCTCAAGCACTGGATCAGATAGCAGTAGTGGTAGCGGCTCAGAGGGCTATTCTCCGGAGGTCGATATCGATGGCCTAAGCCCTGCACCTCCTGCTAAAAAGAAACAGAAGACTGCTGAAGACGATTAATGTATTTTTGCTTTTTCGCTTTTGTAAATGGAGCGGACTCAAGATTGCAGTCCGCCGAATACATAGAAAGATGTAAAAAAAAATTTTGATCAAATAGAAAGGATATTTTGGTATCTGTGTGCTTCCTGCAATGTTCTTCATTTTCTGCGTTTAATGCAATTAAGTTCGATCTGATTTAGCAGTCCGCGTGATACACAGATAGATCATATTGTATGAGCTTTTTGACTTGCTGATTAGACAACCATTGTCCGCCGTAAGAATGAGACGAAAATATCAGGCGGACTCCGTTGAGTTCCAATTGTAGTCCGCGAGATACAATGATCATAATGAGTTCCTGGACTTGCTGATTAGGAAATTCCATTTATCAATCCGGTCATTGTCCGCCGTAAGAATGAGAATAATTGGCTGATGATAATATCAGGCGGACTTTGTTGAGTTCCAATAGTAGTCCGCAATTCTCTTTATTAATCTTTCAAACTTTATGATTATATATGGGAAGCCATTTGGCGGACGGGGCTGATATAATTTCACAGTTCGCGCATATGCTAATAGAAATGATCTTTAGCTTGCGACCAGGTGGGCAGGTGCGGTAGGCATTGCTTTCCTCACCAGGCCACAAGCTATAAAATCAACCCAAGGAAATCGGCGGACTGCGCGGATAAATAAAACCATTCCGCACTAAGCAGAAGAAATGACCTATAGCTTGCGACCAGGTGGGCAGGTGCGCGTGGCATTGCTTTCCTCACCAGGCCACAAGCAATAAAATCAACCCAAGGAAACCGGCGGACTGCGTGGATAAAGAAAACCAGTCCACACTAAGTAGAAGAAATGACCTATAGCTTGCGACCAGGTGGGCAGGTGCGCGTAACATTGCTTTCCTCACCAGGCCACAAGCTATAAAATCAACCCAAAGAAACCGGCAGACTGCGCGGATAAAGAAAACCAGTCCGCACTAAGCAGAAGAAATGACCTATAGCTTTCGACCAGGTGGGCAGGTGCATGTGGCATTGCTTTCCTCACCAGGCCACAAGCTATAAAATCAACCCAAGGAAACCGGCGGACTGCGCAGATAAAGAAAACTAGTTCGCACTAGGAAGATTCCCTGCAAAGAGCAAGATGCAGACTTGACGGAACTGTCCCCTGCCCTCTTGCCTGGAGTACAGTCTAAGTTGATCCTTTTGGTAGTTGCGGCCGGAGCGGCAAAACTTTCTCAAGATTAACTAAGTTGTGGGTCTCGTGCAGGCACTGCTTGAGGGTACCATGGAGTGTTCGAGGATTACAAGCTAAGATGATCGGTGGGCAGGTGCGGTTGGCATTGCTTTCCTAACACGATCATCAAAGTTGTAACGATATCCCTAATGCGGCATGGTAGAGCTCAACTCCTACCCTGTCCCTCCAAAATACAGAGGTGGGGTCAGGTTTTAGCCGCGATCCGAAGTCCAGAATCCTACCGCACTAGAGCCTGCAAGCTCCCACTACACGGTGAAAAATCTCCTCGCAACATGTGGTCTTCGTGGTGTTACGCTAATGACAACAGCTCTAGGGGAGGTTTTGCTGAATTCGGCGATGTCTCCTGGTATCAGGGAACCGTTATTGATCTTTGGGAGAAAAAGAGAAAACACTAGGAAAAAGTGTCAGTATGAATCCTTTGATTAATAAAATGCATTTGCAAGGCAAGCATAAAAAAGAAAAGAGAGTTCAAGGGCGGAACCGTTTTGTAATCTTTCTTAGCATGTCATCTGTTATGCTTAAATAGACAAAACACTTGAAGAAGCGTTAGCAAGCAGTTTCTATTCATAATGATTCTTGAAGATGATACACAAAACAGAAAAGAGGAGGTTCAGAAATAGAACCGTTTGAGATCATCCCCGCTCCATGTATGTGGCATATCCTCTCCTTCGTACGTTTGCAAGCGGTAAGCGCCGCTCTTTAACGCTTCTTTGATAATGAAAGGGCCGGCCCAATTTGGATTAAGTTTTCCAACTGAACCAGCTCTTGCAGCAGCATCAACATTCTTAAGAATTAGATCTCCCACTTGAAAGGGTTTGATTCTTACGTTCTGATCAAAATAACGGGACATTCTTCTTTTGACCTCCTCGTCGAGATCCGTTCGACGAGCACCAAGCTCTGTTCGACAAAAACTGAGCTCCGCTTGACGAAAAACGACCTCCACTCGACAAACGCCAAGCTCTGTTTGACGAACACCAAGCTCCGTTCGATGAATGTCGAGCTCCGTGAGACGAATATCTATCTCCACCCGAGCTCAGTTTGGCGAAAACACAATTTAGCTTGACGAACTCCAGGCGGATGCGGGTTGGGTTGGCCTGCTCGTGCAGCTCACCCGCTTAGCTTTGGCAGGAGTGAGTTGGCCGCTCTGATTTTTCTCGTATGTTATTCTATCATGGACAGGTCGACTTGGTCCGCTCGCCTTGCGTGGTGGTCCCACTTGGCGAACACGGGGTTGTACACTATAGTTTCTCTTTAATTATTTTAATTTAATCTAAAATTTTTGCTAGTCTTTCCCTTGTTTTTAATTTTTCTTGTTATATCATATGTCATGGGGATAAGAGGATAAAATTCATTATCCTCTGGTACACATTTGCAGTTTTTCATTTTTGGTTAGATCATATGTCATGGGAATCAAGTATTCCTTGGTACATATATGCAACCCCAAAAATTAAAAATGGAGTAAGAGGATAAAATTCATTACACCTAATTATATTGTTTTCATTTGAAGAGAGAATAGAAAAATATATTTGTTCATATGTCATTGAAAATGAGAGAATACAATTCATCATTTTCTTGGTAAATATATGCAAATATCAAAAAATATAGATGAGGGTGAAAGGATAAAATTCATCACCCCCAATCCAAATTCTCTTCAATTTTCTTGTTCCAAAACCCAATACCAAATTTAATAGCTTAGAATTAAATTAAATTTCTAAGAGAACATAAGTAGTAGTTTGAATTTTCCATTGAGTTTCTTCTTAGTTAAAATCGTTAATAATTTTTAATCTAATTTTGTTTGCTAATTACTCAATTTTGAATTAAAATTAATTTATGTGAGAAAAGATTGTTAAATATATTTGGCTCTTCACATTTAAATTTAATATTTTAGGACTTAAATTTTGAATCCTCAAAGTTTATTTTTAACTTTTTTTGATTTAATAAATTTTTAGTTTAATTAAAAATTCTAATAATATCTTATAAATACTTCTCGTAGTTTTGCTATGGAATAGCAAAAGATTAAGTATGAGGGAAATTTATAAGTGAATATTTATAATATTTTGTTATAACCTTTAGTTAATAATAATTGATTTCTATTTAGTTCTATAGCTTGTGCTTCGGTTTTGGTTTTTGCTGTGTAAGTGGTGTGTTTTCTCCAAGGCAGGAATTCTGATTTGTGGAAAACGCACGGTCGTGCGTTTTATTAGCGCATGCTTTTTGCCCAATCATGTGTTTTGTTGAGTAGGAGAAGAGTCGAGTGGAGCTCGACGAATATAGTCGAGGTGAGGTCGACGATTTTCACCCACGGTTAACACACAGTTTCTTCGAAACTATGCGCGAAGGAAACGCACGATTTTCTTGTGGCTGGCTTGATTTATTATGCTCTGCGTTTAAACATGTGATTTGCTCACGCATGGGCAGAATTGCCCGTGTGCGAGTCAAATGCACGTTTCCACCTGCTTGTCAGAAATTTCTTCTTTCGGTTGTTACACGTGCGTTTTCCTTCACGCACGGGCAAAAGCTTCCGTGCACGAGGAAACACATGGGTCTACGCTTCTTCCTAGCTGGATATTTTCTGCGCGTTAATAACACGGTCGTATGCCAAACTATGCGTGACCAATTATCTGACCTGCTTCTATTTAAGCACGAGTTTTATTCTAAACAAGAAGGATCCTCTTTTTTGCCATTCCTGCTGCCGTTTTAGGGCAAAACTCCGCCCTTCATCTTCCACTGAGGAGAGAAGCTCCAGCCATGCTCGCGAAGCTTACCTCTCGCCAGTGCTTGGTCTCGGCCCGCTCCTTCACTTCTTAGCTCTATTGCAAGTTTTGATGTCTTATCCATCAAGCAAAGGGAAGCTTGCAACCTTCTTCCGGATCATGACACGAAGAAGATGGGTCCATTGAAGGGTAGTGACAGACTTCTCTACACAGGATATAGTTGAAGACCGAGCTTGGACGCAGATTGACAACCAGGTGATTCCTTCCACAACACCTAGACGAGCCTTCGAATTCGGCCGATTTCTTGCCTTGTTCTTGCTTTATTGATGTATATGCGTGGATATATTTTTATATATAGTTGATGTGGCACTTTAGTTGTAAGCGTTATTAGTTTCATGTCTATGTGAATCTTTATAGTTTTACTGCTTTAGTTGCTTGTGCACAGCCTATATTTCCGCCTGTCGCCATAGTTGGTTCTGCCTCTCTAGCGATTGCTAGAGGCCCGCGTTGCGACGAGGTGTTTGCGACACTCAATTCGCCATTCTATTAACTTCATATGCCTGTATTTTCTTCCATTCCGCCGAGTGAAACAGCGCATAGTGGCCTGCATAGGAGTAGATTTAATTAGAATTTATTTTCTTGCTTGTAGAACTAAACCCCTTAGTGACCTCGACCTAAGGACTTCAATCTCAAGTCCCCCTTGAATGACAACTCCACCTTGTGGTGTTCCTTGAGAGATTCAAAACTTGGGAAAGCCTCCCCATATTATATTACTTATGCGAGCGGTACACTTGTCGAAAGCGCATCAAGTTTTTGTTGTCATTGCCGGGGAACACTGTCGTGTGAGTTTTTTGAAAGGAAGACTTTTGATTATTGTTTTTCTTATCATTTTAATTGCTATCATTTCTTTTGTCTATTTCTTTTTGTCCCTTTTCTGATTTTTGATTTAGAAAGCGGGTTCGTGTTAGTTTTATTCGAAGTTGTGTAGCACCCATTCGGCAAATATTTTTGTTCGCAAGGTACATTGATGCTGAGTGTCGTCCCTATGACACTTTATGTCGATACATCGATGCCTTGACTATTTTAAATGTCGAGTATTGTATTAGGTGTTTGCTATGTCAAGGTATAGGCCACATATTGAAGGATTGCCCTCGTCTGTGCAAGCATTCTCCATTTGAGGGCGTATGCGCAACAACCCCCCGTTTATGAAGGACTACTGTGGACAGGCCTACCAGGGTGTTGCCGGGCTCATACACTGACAACGCGCATCTTGCTCACTCTTTGCACTTTGAGATTACCGAAGAATCTCTCGCCTCATACAGATCTTTCATGGGTCCCTCACTCCCTTTTTATAGGCCTCCCTTGAGTGATGACGATCACTCTGGTGGTAGCTAGCAAAAAGAGGTTCAGGAACACATGGACGCTCCTGTATGGGATGTAGAGATTGTTCCGGTCGACGGGGAGGTATCTGCGGATGATTTTGTGATGGGGCCTACTCGTTCATTGCCAGGACTGGAGAGCAGTATTTGTTGGGTCCATTGCCCACAACGTTCCCTAGATTAAATTTGAAGAGGCATCTCCATCAACTCTAAGAGCATAGTTGTATTTGATGTTATTTTACCTCATCATGTGCAGGATGTTTCATGGAACAAGTCTAGACAGGTGGTCTAAGTGATGTGACATGTGCAAGATATTCCATGGAACAAATCTAGACAGGTGGTCTAATTGATGTGACAAGGGGTCACAAAGTGACGATGCTGGAAATGCAAGAAGTAGCCTAAGTGGCCAATACAGGTAAACTCTTACCTATGTTGTGGGCTGATAGAAATCTGTTTAAGTCCACAGGCGTTGAGTGATGAAGACACACTCAACTCCAAAAAACAAAAGGCTGTGAGTAGAACTCAGTTCAGGAATTCGTCGAACTGAGTTCAGAGTTCGTCGAGCTAAGTTCAGAGTTTGAGACTTTTAGTTCGTTAAAATCAATTCAGAGAAATAATCTAACTGAGTTCAGAGATCGTCGAGCTGAGCTCACCATTCGTCGAGCTAAGACCACAGCAAAAGGGTTGTGAGTTGAACTCAGTCAAACTTCAAAATTCATCGATCTAAGTTCAGAATTCATCGAACTCAGTTCAAAGAATTTGTCGAACTGAGTTCAGCATTCATCGAGCTCAGCTCAACTTTCCTTGGGATAAGTTTGTCAAGCCCATCTTGAAGATCATCGAGCTCAGTTTGTAGTTCATCGAGCTCACTTCCAGATAGTCGAGATCAACTCAACACTTATCGAGCTAAAACCAGAAAATTTGACTAAGGCAAAAAATGCTGAGACCACTGAGAAGAAAGCGTTGAGATAGCTGAGACAGCTGAGAATCTCATGGAAAAAGCGATGAGAGAAAAGTTGGTCTCAGTAAAACTGCTGAGACGGGAGCTGGTCTCAGCAAAACTGCTGAGACAGAAGATGATCTCAGCATAATTACTGAGAAAAGTGTTTGTTTCAGCGGAGAACAAGAAAGCGCTGATACAAATTCTGCAGAAAAATGGTTAAGGCAAAAAACATTGATTGGAGGTTGCTCACTCAACGCTGTCGACGCCTAGTGAAGACAAAATTTTGTCTAAGGGTTTGGCGTTTAGTGATGCTCGCACACTCAATGCCATGCAGCAAATAGCTGAATAAGCAAGTTGGCGTTGAGTGAAGCTAATTCACTCAATGCCCAGACAATAATTTATATTTTAAGTATTTTGGCATTGAGTGAAGGTTCTCACTCAACGACATGAGACAGAAAATCTATCTAAGTGTTTTGGCATTGAGTGATGCTTAGTCACTCAACGCCTATGCTAATGGTGTTTGATTTTTGGCTTATTCTGCAGGTGATGTGGTCCGCACGTCAACAAGTCAGCAAAATTCAAATTAGTTGCGGGATGGCTACAGTACGTGACAAATGATGTCGTAGACCTACTGTACGGCAGTTTGCGTTAAAGCAAGTTGCTACGAGGCATTAATTATGTGGGGCCCACTGCTAAAGAGTCGTTGGGTCAAGAATCAATAAAAGAAAAGAGATGTTCAGAGAAAAAAGTCTTAAGACTAAAGGAAAGAGAAATCATGTCAGTTCTTCTCCGCCATTGTTGTGGAGCTGAAGAACAGGAAGCTCAAGTCTACAAGACAGAGAGCAAGTTAGATGTTGGAATCAACATCTTCAACAGTAAGATAGTTGGGGCCATTCTCACCTTTACCAGCAAGTAAGCTCAGAAGGATTCTTTGAGCAAAAGGTAATAGCTTAGGCCAACCCTTGCTGCAGGTGATTCGCAGTCTCAGCCGTCAAACCTAAATAACATTCACTTGGGGAGCTGTGAAGAAGGAGATAGGACTGTGTAGTTGGCTTAGTTTAGGAACAGGTAAAGAAACAGATCTGCAAGTTACTTCCAGCACATCTTCATCCTTGTTGCTGTGAAGAAATGAGTTAAGCTGGGAATCTTCTAGTTCAGGTTATAGTAAGATTTACTACAGTTACTTCGCTAGCTCCAGCTAGATAAAATCTCTAGTGCTGTGAAGAAAAAGTTAGGTCTAAGTATTTACTTAGTACATAGAAAGGGAGACTCAGGAATTAAATTCCTGTAGTCATTAGTTGGACAGATTTTACCTCAGTTAGGAAGCTTGACACTGAGAAACATCTCTTGAGTCAAGTATTACCACAAACCAACCTTCATCATATAGGATTCAGTTTATCTAAATCTGAGCTGTAGGGCACTTTGTGCCTGAGTGGTAGGTGACTAATTAGTCACTAAGGTAGGTGTCCTGCTGGGGTACACAGGTAGGATCCAAGTGTGGATCTGAGCTGTAGGGCTTAATTGCCTGAGGTAGAAGAGTGTTGCACTCTTAGTGTAGGGACTTTATGACTGAGGTAAGTAACAAGTTTATCACTGAGCTGTAGGTGCCTAGAGGGGCATTGAGGTAGGTACCTTTAGGGGTACTGAGTTGTAGGAGTATTGTAGCACTCTGAGAGTAGGGACTTGTGCCTGAAGGTTGTAGGGCTGAAAAGCCTGAGCTGCTTGCCTTAGAGATAATTTTGTGGTAGGTGGCTTGCGGGTCACTAAGTGTAGGAGCACTACAGAGCTATGAGGTAGGATCCTTTGTGCATCTGAGGTAGGGTTGTCCTCCCAGCCTGAGTGTAGGGCTTAACGGCCTGATGAAGGTAGTCTGTTGACCACTGAGTGTAGGCCTTTGTGGCTGAGAAGTGAGTCTTGGAGGAGACTTTGAGATCCTACAGGATCTATGGTGTAAGCTCTTAGGAGCAGTTTGGAGGAGTTGTGCCTAGTCCAACAAGTTAATTGGATAGGTGGGAGGGACAGTGGATGTACCTAATTGTGGAACCACTATAAATCACTGTGTGCTTTTCTGTGGTTGTTCTTGTTTTCTTATTTACAGGTGTTACGGACAAGATCTAGGTAACCCTAAGCTGAAAGATAAAAGAAAACAACAACATATTGTAAAGAAAGCAAAAGATAGTCTAAAAGAGACAAATAACCTATTCACCCCTCCCCCCCCCTCTAGGTGGTTTAGCTATCGTTGAATTAAAGACTTTCAAGTGGTATTAGAGGGAGGTTACTCAAAAAGGACCTACAGTATGAGTTGACTTCCAAGGATAGCTAAAAGGTTAACATTGGTGGGTTCAAAAGAGAACCATAAGGAGTGGAGCTCAATGGAGCTTCAAGTATGCAGCAAGGAGAACTTTGGGACATGGAAAGAAAGGATCAGACAGATCATTGAAGCCAGTGATCCTAGTGTCTTGGCTTCAATTCAAGAAGGAACTTTCATTCCCATGAGGGTCTCTACATCAGATGCAAGCATCAAGACCCAAAAGATTTATGCAGAGATGTCTGAAGATGAAATCATCTTAGCATCTATGGACAAGAGGGCACAACACATCTTGGTAAGTGCCATAGATGACTCCACCTTACAGATGTTTGTCCACTACAAGATAGCAAAGAGATGTGTGATTCTCTCACTGGCTACATGAAAGGAACAGAGAAAGTCAGTCTTACTGACAGTGGTTCAGAGTCTGATGAAGAAGAAGCCTTCATTGGGTTAATTGTTGTCGCTACTAAAGATGAAGTTGTTGCAACAGGAGAAGTCAATCCTTCAGATACAGGTTAGAGATCATGGCCCCTCTATCAAACTCAGAAAGTGATTCAGAGGTGGATGATGATGAATAAGATGTTTGTGGTTGTTATAGGATAATTGTCATGACACAAGGAGAAGAATCCTGCCACGATCAGACAGGTCTAGATTAGGTTCAGTCTTGCTGTCATCTGCAAAGAACACAGCTATAAATACCACTCAGGGCAAGCAAATGAAGCCTGCTGGAAAAAGGACCTTCAGTCGGATCCCTGCTGAAAGGAACCTGAAGAAAGTTGCTGCACATCTTCCTTCTATTCAGTCAGCAGTTAACCACCCTACAAGACCTGCTCAGAAAAGAAGATATAATATTCATGAGTGTTTGGTGCTGTGGTAAGGAGGGGCATTTTACCCTAGATTGCTGACACAATCCTTCTGTGTCTAGAGCAAGAGTTAGTCTGCCTGTTAGAAATTCTGCAGGGAGGCAAGTAAGATGTCAGACTAACATGAACCTAGGACCCAATACCTATTGGGGTCCTAAGATAATATAATTCTGTTTTGCAGGTAAATCTAAGTGTACATCCCCCATATGGCACTTGAATAGGTGTTCCAGAACTTGGAATGGAACAAGGAAGTTATCTTAATAGAAGGATAAGGTGCCCAAGTTAGTAGCCTTTAAGGACAGGATCTGGGCAAATGCTGATGGGGAGCATGTTCAGTCAAGGTTGATGGACAAGCTTGAATCATACCCAAAGTTTCACCAGCACAGAATAGGTCAGCATTACTTCTGAGGATCAGCTTGCCCCCATGGACAATGCAGAAGCTGAGAGGGAAACTACCCAAGTGATGGCTCCTGCTGGAAGAAGGCATGCCACATTCAGCCTCATGAGATGAGAAAGTTGGCAGCTGCACCAACGGTATCATTTGCAATCAGCTAGGGGGAGAAGAGAATCCCAGCAGACCAGCTTTTCCCTATCTATTCAGAAACCAAGAAGGGATTGATCAAGTGGTGATCAAGAGTGGAGATTAATATAATGATCAAGATTGTACTAAGATGGCTGAACACTCTTGTACTGCTAATCAGATAGCTGAAACCAAAGGAAAGTCAGTTGCAAAAGCAGGGGAGAAGATCTGGCTCAGCAAAAAGAAACTGTGCAAGGTTTTGGGGAGTTGCTAGGAATCAACATGGATGGAGCTCGACGAAATAACCTTCTTCGTCGAACGGAGCTCGACGAAATCAGAAGAATTCGTCAAACGGAGCTCGATGAAATCAAAAGAAATCGTCGAACAGAGCTCTACGAAATCTAAATAATTCGCCGAACTCAAGATTGTCAAATAGAAATTTTATGGCATCAGAACCATAACCTCCAGATAAGTAGAATTTCTTTTATATTGATATTCTACTAGTGTAATCTAAGTTTCTAGGAATCCTGACTTTCATAGCGGGACTATGCATATGTAGATTATGTATCAATAAGTTAGGTAGTATAAAGAAGAACTCAATCCTGAGTTTGTCCTGACTGACATGTGGCTGACATGTTTATCATGCCACTAGATTAAGTCAAGATTCAACACCATCTAGATTAAGATTGGGTATTGTTGAAGTTAGTGACCGGGCGGTCTGGCGGTCTAGCTTGGCGGGTTGATGAACACACGGTTTGGCGGTTACCCTTCAGCGGTTTGATTGTTGTGTGTTGCTGTCTCAGGTCCAAGCGGTCTAGCGGGTTGTATCTGGCGACTTGGAGACCGGGGGGTCTAGCGGTCTACAATGGCGATCTCTCTTTCTCTCTGGTAGTAGCCGAACGGTTAGCCCTTCTGCCTAACCGCGCGGCTTGTGCGGTTTATGTGTGTATAGTCCGCTTGTGTCATGAAAATTTTTAGTCCCACATCTCTTATTTGTATTCTCTCTTCTCTCCTCTATTCTATATAAGGGAGGTCATACCTTTGTAATATATACCTTTTTCGGATAATAAAGTTTCAGTTAAAACCATTTCGGTTTGTTTTTGTTCGGTTCTTACATGGTATCAGAGGACTCGATCTACTCCTCCTGATTCTGTGCACCCTATCCGTGCGGCCTCTTCCGCTCCTTGTCGCTCCCCTCTGTGTGCGCGACTTTTTTGTTTCCTGTTCTAAGTCGCCGCCTCTTGTCGCCACGACCTGTTTTGTCACTGCTCCTGTTCGAGCGACCTATCCTCTAGCAGTTCGACTTCTTCCCCTCTGCTTGGGTCTGCGGCTTGGTCGTGGCTTTTCTGGCCGCTGGTTTCTACCCGCGTGACCGCTGCAGCTTTTCTTCTTCCTATCCGTGCGGGTTGTTTCCTAACCGCCCGGCTTCCCTTTTCCTGCTCCTATGGCTTTTTCTGATGCTTCTACTGACACCACCCCTGTCACCAATCCGGCTCCGCCTCTTTCTCCTACTCCTTCCGGGAACCTTGGCACCATTTCCAAGCTTGTCGGCTCCAACTACCCGGATTGGAGCGTCTCTTGCACCTTTCTACTCCGCTCACAACGCAAACGCCACCATCTCGTTGATGACCCACCTCCTATCACTTCACCTCTCTTTGATGACTAGGATGCGAGTGACGCGCTTGTACGTACTTGGCTCGCTAACAGTCTTTCCGATGAGTGCCTTCCCGTCATCCGTCATGATGAGACAGTCAAGGCCGCTTGGCTTCATCTTGCCGCTCTGTACTCCAAGGGGGCTCAGACATCCGGCATCTATACGCTGTATGCGGACCTCTTTGCCCGTCCTACCTTGTCTCCTACTGCTGCCTACCAACAGGTTCAGGCTCTTGGGGCTGAGATTCTTCAGAATCGCCCCATTTCTGCGGATTTGGCTCAACAACACAAGCACTTCCAGGAGCTTCTGGTTGTGTGTTATCTGCTCCGGCTTCCTGATACTTATGACATGATCTGCCAGCAAATTCTGGGTGAGGCAGAATCTCCTACCTTAGATGCTACCGCTGCCCGCATCGTTGCTATCACCTCTCTCCTTCAGCGCCCACTTCTGCCCGCTCCTCCTCCACCGGACAACTATTCTCATCACACTCAGTGGAGTGGCTCTAGTAGCCGCAGTCACCAGTCTGGCGGACGTGCTTCTTCCCGCTACCTTTGCTCTCGCTGTGGCCGCACCGGACATACTTCCGAACACTACTGGATGAAGCATCCCCGTCTTCGCCCCTCCGGTGACTCTTCCAAGCCATCTGCCTCTGTTGTCACATCCTCAGGTAGTGCCCACATGGTGACTCAAGGTAAATGGCTCATCGAATCTGGTGCAACTAATCACATGACGAGCAATCCTCAGTGCTTCTCTTTACTCGAACAACATGATCGGTTGCCCCCGGTCCTCGTTGCGGACGGTTCTCCCTCCCCGGTTCATGGGACGGGAGTGGTTTATGTTACTCCGTCACTACGACTAGCGGACACTCTCTATATGCCCAAGTTTTCGTGCAATCTATTGTCTGTTACCTCTTTATGCAAGCAGCTTCAGTGTTCTGTAACATTTACTCCGACTTCTTGTTCTTTTCAGGATCCGAGCTCCCACCGGACAATTGCTACTGGGACTGAGAGCGGCGGCCTCTACTTCCTCGACAACGTTTCCGCCTTGTCCGCCTTCTCCTCTTCTTGTACGGATCTTCTCCAGTGGCATCTCCGTCTCGGTCATCCTCCACCACGACTTCTACATCAGCTTCTGCCCCACCTCCCTCCCTTCAGTACTCCTCTCCAATGCGACGCCTATCAACTAGGCAAACATCACCGTTCCTCCTTCCCCCTGAAGCAAGGTCGGGGCTCTACTCGTCCTTTTGATCTTGTCCACTCTGATGTCTGGGGACCTGCTCCTACCCTCACCATTGGCCGGGGTAATTCTTATTTTGTAACTTTTATAGATGATTTTTCTCGCTATACTTGGGTGTATCCCCTACGAGATCGCTCTGAACATTTAGCTGTATGGATCTCTTTTTATCAGTTAATTAAAACTCAGTTTAATGTTTGTATTAAAACCTTTCGCTCCGACAATGCTAAAGAGTATCTGAGTCATGCTTTTACATCTTTCTGAGTGCAACATGACATTATTCATCAGACAAGCTGTGTTTACACCTCCCAACAAAATGGGGTGGCGGAACGCAAAAACCGTCACATCCTCGATGTGGCTCACACATTGATGACCCAGATGCATGTCCCTCGCTCTTATTGGGGCTATGTTGTTCTCCTTGCCTGATACCTCATCAATCGCATTCCATCCACCGTTCTCCACGGGAAAACACCATTCTCCATTCTGTATCCGGGCAAGGAGCCTTTTCCTCTCCCTCTTCGAATCTTTGGATGCACTGCATTTGTGCATGCCCCATCTGCCACCCGGGACAAGCTATCCCCTCGCTCCACCAAATGTGTCTTTCTGGGGTACTCCACCACTCAGAAAGGCTACTGTTGCTTTAACCCTGTTCTTCGTCAGCAGTTCGTCTCTGCTGATGTTACCTTCTTCGAGAATGCCTCCTACTTCTCGGCTAAATCCTCCTCTCTTTCCCTCGCTTCCTCTCCTTTTCCCCCAGATTCTGATTCTCCTACTATTCCCATCGTTGCCTCGTCTCCTACCGAGATATCCACCCCTCCGCCATCTCCGTCCCCTCCTCTCTCTCCACCTCTCTCTCCCACTACTCCATCACCGTCTTCATCCTCTCCGCCGCCGTCGCTCTCTTCTCCCGGGCCAGCTCTCTCTGCTACGGATGCTCCGGATACCGAGGGGGCCGCCGACCTGGATCTCCTTGTGGCTCTTCGCAAAGGGGTGCGGACATGTACCCTACACCCCCTTGTTACTGTTGTTTCATATGATCATCTTACCCCTTCTCGCAGGGCATTTGCGCTGGCTATCTCTGTCACTGCCACGCCTCGTTCCTACCAGGAGTCCCTTGATATTCCCCACTGGAAGCTGGCCATGGATGAGGAAATGGCGACCCATACGGAGCGGGGTACCTGTACTCTTGTTCCTCCTCCCTTCGGTACTGATGTTGTTGGTTGTCGCTGGGTCTTTGTGATCAAATTTGGCCCCGACGGCACGGTGGATCGTCATAAAACTCGCCTTGTTGCTAAGGGCTTTACTCAGACAAATGGAGTTGATTACTTTGACACTTTCTCTCCGGTGGCTCGTCTCAGCACCATCTGAGTCCTTCTCTCTGTGGCGGTCAATCGAGAGTGGCCAATTTCGCAGCTGGATGTCAAGAATGCCTTCCTTTATGGTGATCTTCAGGAGGTCGTCTATATGGAGCAACCTCCTGGGTATGTTGCTCAGGGGGAGACCCGAGTACGCCGGTTGAAGAAGGCAATCTATGGCCTCAAGCACAGCACTCGAGCTTGGTTTGACAAGTTCAGCAACATCGTGGCGACCGTTGGTTTTGTGCGCAGCTCTGCCGATCACTCGCTATTTATTCACAAAACCTCCTCGGGCCTGGTGGTTCTTGCTGTGTACGTCAATGATATTCTTCTCACTGGCGATGATCAGGAAGGGGTAGCCTTGATAAAGCAGTATCTTCGTCAACATCTGGTCACGAAAGATATGGGCTCTCCGAAGTACTTTTTGGGGATTGAAATCTCTCGGAAACCCAACTCCTTAGTCCTCTCCTAGCGTAAGTATGCTCTAGATCTTTTAAAAGAAGTAGGATTGACTGGAGCCAAACCTGCCCGATGCCCCATGGCTATTGGAGAAGACAAAACCTGGACGGATGATTCGCCCATTCTTTCAGATACTACGCGATACAGGCGTCTAGTTGGTAAGCTCATATATCTCACAGTGACCAGGCCCGACATTTCCTATGCTGTGGGGAAGGTGAGTCAATTCATGCAAGCTCCTAAGGAGTGCCATCTACAGTCCACCTTGAGGATCTTGGAGTATGTCAAAGCAGCGCCTGGGAAAGGATTACTCTTTCAGAAGAATGGTCACCTGAGGGTTGAAGCATACTCAGATGCGAGTTACGCTGATGACAAAGGGGATCGCAAATCTACCTCCGGTTTCTGCACCTTTGTTGGGGGAAATCTGGTAAGCTGGAAGAGCAAGAAGCAGTCTGTTGTTTCCAGGTCCAGTGCTAAAGCAGAGTATCGGAGTATGGCATCGACCACTTGTGAGTTAAAATGGCTAATGGCTCTCATGCTGGATTTAGGAGAGGTCTACCACCATCCTCTACCTATGTTTTGTGACAACAAGGCTGCCATATACATCTCCAAAAATCCAGTCTTTTATGAAAGAATCAAGCACATTGAGGTCGACTGTCATTTCATTCGAGAAGAGATTTTGAAAGAACAAATTTGCACTCCCTTCATCACTTCTGATAAAGAGCTGGCTTACATCTTCACGAAGCCAGTATCTACCTCTTTTCTTCATATTTGTGACAAGCTGGGCATGATCGATATATATGCTCCAGCTTGAGGGGGAGTGTTGAAGTTAGTGACTGGGCGGTCTGGTGGTCTGGCTTGGCGGGTTGATGACCGCACGGTTTGGCGGTTACCCTTCAGCGGTTTGGTTGTTGTGTGTTGCTGTCTGAGGTCCAAGCGGTCTAGCGGGTTGTCTCTGGCGACTTGGAGATCGGGCGGTCTAGTGGTCTCCCATGGCGATTTCTCTCTCTCTCTGGTAGTAGCCGAGCGGTTAGCCCTTCTGCCTAACCGCGCGGCTTGTGCGATTTATGTCTGTATAGTCCGCTTATGTCATGAAAATTTTTAGTCCCACATCTCTTATTTGTATTCTCTCTTCTCTCCTCCATTCTATATAAGGGAGGTCATACCTTTGTAATAGATACCTTTTTCGGATAATAAAGTTTCAGTTAAAACCATTTCGGTTTGTTTTTGTTTGGTTCTTACTGGTATGTTGAACTTGGTATAGCTTCAGTTGCTCCATGTCATATTTGTGTTGCAGGATTCATTTCTCTTGCAGGTGGATAAGCTCTTGATGTGACATCAAGGCTATAAAGACCATTAAGTGGTATCAAGTCTTAGATGGACTCTAGTGTCCAGCAGAGGGAATGACAAGGATGCTCCTATTGAGGGGGAGCAAGCTCAGCACCCTATAAAGTTGGAGCATGTCCAGCAGTTGTTGAAACAGGAACAACCACTTATTGGGAAGGAGCAGACAGCTGTTGTAGTAGACCAGCTGTCACAACAGCTGATTAGTTTGTCTTAAGAACAAGGCACAGACCAAGGGGGAGATTATGAGAAGAGGAACAACTAGCAGCCAGCTCAAGTGGATCCTTGGGTCACTCAAAGTGTCATGGGGCTGCAGTGAAGTGGTGTATCAATGATATCACCACAAATGGATGCTGATTCTATAGATACAACATCAGCAAGTGAAACTATGTGTGCAGCAAACTTAAATATTGTAGTGTTTTGTTGTATCAATGTATCAACACAGAAGGTATGTCTCCTAATCAAGTATACTGATCACTAGGATAATTTCCTTAACAGTATCAACATAGGACTTTATCTAGGATCAAGAGATAATCTCTCCCATGATATTTTCTACTCCCTCAATAGATATACCTATTGAAGAAGACAGAAAGGGGGAGATATGTGTGGCAATACATATGAGTGAGATATAAAAGTAATATTTGACATGACAAGGTCATGATGAGTAGGTTCACATGACTGGAAAAGATTCTAGTAGTATGATAAATGCAATGACTGACCACATGTTGAGTCATGGATGTGTCAGGGCATACATTGAGGCAAGTGCTTCTAGTGGTGCACCATTTAAATATTAAGTGGTATATAGGAGAGTTCATATTACTTGAGCAATTGCTCAAGTAGTAGGAGGATGCACATTGAATGATTATAGCATAAGCTAGAAGGTGTGGCAGATTATAATCTGCAGCTGCATGAAATTATTCTCCCTATTTTGGTAATGCCTCTTTATAATACTGGGTGTTCTTCCTTCTTCAAATAGTGGGAGATTGTTGGGTCCATTACCCACAATGTTCCCTAAATTGGATTTGAATAAGCATCTCCATCAACACTAAGAGCATAGTTGTATTTGATTGTGTTTAACTCATCATGAGCAGGATGTTCCATGGAACAAGTCTAGATTGGTGGTCTAAGTGATGTGACATGTGCAGGATGTTCCATGGAACAAATCTAGACAGGTGGTCTAAGTGATGTGACAAGTGGTCACAAAGTGAAGATGATGGAAAGTCAAGAAGTAGCCAAAGTGGCCAAGACAGGTAAACTCTTACCTATGTTATGGGTTGACAGAAATCTGTCTAAGTCCACAGGCATTGAGTGATGAAGACACACTCAACGCCTTAAAATAAAAGGCTGTAAGTAGAACTCAGTTTCAGGAATTCGTTGAACTAAGTTCAGAGTTCGTCGAGCTAAGTTCAGAGTTTGAGACTTTGAGTTCGTCGAACTCAGTTAAGATAAATCATCGAACTGAGTTCAGAAATCGTTGAGCTAAGCTCACCATTCGTCGAGCTAAGATCACAACAAAAAGGCTGTGAGTTGAACTCAGTCAAACTTCAAAATTCGTCGATCTAAGTTCAGAATTCATTGAACTCAGTACAAAGAATTCATCAAACTTAGTTCAGCGTTCGTCGAGCTCAGCTCAACTTTCCTTAGGATAAGTTCATCGAGCTCAGCTTGAAGTTTGTCGAGCTTAGTTTGCAATCCATCGAGCTCAGCTTCCAAATCGTCGAGCTCAACTTAACACTTTTCGAGCTAAAACCAGAAAAATTGACTAAAGCAAAAAGAGCTGAGACAGGAGTTGGTCTCAGCAAAACTGCTAAGATAGGAGTTAGTCTCAGCATAACTGCTGAGAAAAGTGCATGTCTCATCTGAGAACAAGAAAGCGTTAAGACAAATTCAGCAGAAAAATTGTTAAGGTAAGAAGTGTTGAGTGGAGGTTGCTCACTCAATGCTATCGATGCCTAGTGAAGACAATATTTTGTCTAAGGGGTTTGGAATTGAGTGATGCTCGCACACCCAATGCCAAGTTGCATATAGCTGAATAAGAAAGTTGGCGTTGAGTGAAGCTGATTCACTCAATGCCTAGAAACTGATTTATATTCTAAGTATTTTTGCATTGGGTGAAGTTCTCAATCAACGCCATGAGATAGAAAATTTGTCTAAGTGTTTTGGTGTTGAGTGATGCTTACTCACTCAATGCCTATACTAATGGTGTTTGATTTTTGGCTAAGCCCACAGCTGATGACGTCTGCAAGTCAACAAGTCAACAAAATTGAAATTAGTGGCGGGATGGCTACAGTACGGGACAAATGTTGTCACAGACCTACTGTACGGCTGTTGGAGTTAAAGCAAGTTACTGCATGTCATTTATTATGTGGGTCCCACTGCTAAAAAGCTTACGGGTCATGAATCAAAAAAAAGAAAAGAGGCGTATAGAGAAAAAAGTCTTAAGACTGAAGGAAAGAGAAATCAAGTCAGTTCTTCATCTCCGCCATTGTTGTGGAGCTGAAGAACAGTAAGCTTAAGTCTATATGATAGAGGGCAAGATAGTTGTTAGTATCAACATCTTCAACAGCAAGATAGCTGGTGGTATTCTCACCTGCACCAGCAAGCAAGCTCAGAAGGATTCTCTGAGCAAAAGGTAGCAGCTTGGGTCAACCCATATTGCAGGTGCTTTTTAGTCTCAGCCATCAAACCTAAAGAACATTTACTTGGGGAGCTATAAAGAAGGAGATAGGACTGTGTAGTTGGCTCAGTTCAGGAAGAGGAAGAGAAACAGATCTGCAAGTTACTTCCAACACATCTTCATCCTTATTACTGTGAAGAAAGGAGTTGAGCTGGGACTCTTCCAGCTCAGGTTGTAGTATGATTTACTGCAGTTACTTCTCTAGCTCCAGCTGGATAAAATCCCTGGTTTGGAGAAGAGAAAGTTAGGTCTAAGGATTTACTTAGTCTAGAGAAAGGGAGACTCAGGAATTATATTCCTGTTGTTATTAGTTGGAATGAGTTTACCTCAGCCAGGAAGCTTGACACTGAGAAACATCTCTTGAGTCAAGTATTACCACTAACCCACCTTCCTCCTGTAGGATTCAGTTTATCTGAATCTGAGCTGTAGGGCACTTTGTGCCTGAGTGGTAGGTGACTAATTAGTCACTGAGGTAGGTGCCCTGCTGTGTACTAGGGTAGGTACCTGGAGGGGTACTGAGATATAGGAGTGTTGCAGCACTTTGAGAGTAGGGTCTTGTGCCTGAAATTGTAGGACTGAAAATCCTGAGCTGTAGGCCTTATAGAGAAGGCTGAGGTAGGTGGCTTGTGGGTCATTAAGTGTAGGAGCACTATAGAGCTCTATGGTAGGATCCTTTATGGATCTGAGGTATGACTGTCCTCCCATCCTGAGTATAGGGCTTAATAGCCTGAGGTAGGTAGTTTGCTGACCACTAAGTGTAGACCATTGTGGCTGAGAAGTGAGTCTTGGAGGTGACTTGGAGATCCTTCTGTATCTTTGGTGTAAGCTCTTAGGAGCAGTTTGAAGGAGTTGTGCCTAGTCCAACAAGTTAGTTGGATGGGTGGGGGGGGGGGAGTGGACGTAACCAATTGGGGAACCACTATAAATCATTGTGTGCTTTTTTGTGGATGTTTTTCTTTTCTTATTTAAAGGTGTTAAGGAAAAGCTCTAGATCACCCTAAGCTGAAAGATAAAAGAAAACAACAAGATATTGTAAAGAAAGCAAAAGATAGTCTCAAAGAGACAAATAACCTATTCACCCACCCCCACTAGTTTTTTTAGCTATCAATGAATTAAAGACTTTCAGTATTGCCCCTCTGCAATTTTTGCTCGATCGTGCTACTCCTTTTTTGCGTGAGTCGGCTGATGATGTTGTATTTGTTGGTGATTCGGTGCCTGAGGTTGCGCCAAAGTGGTATGAGGATTTTACTACCTCCGATGGATAATGTGGATCTTCGAAACACTATGACGCACCCTGGTGGGATGAGGAGTATCCACTTTCGGATATTGAGGTTTGCACCTCCTTATTTGACGAGGCGGTCCCTCTTACCATCACGGACCTCAAGTTCTCTAATCCCCCCACACGATACGACTCATGTGATACTGATAGTGATCTGTGCTTGGATCCTGCTGAGATTGATACCGAGATCACTCTCCCATATTCTGTATATTATAGTTTTTCCATTCATTTATTACTTGACCACCCCTTCTTTATCTGAGCCTGTTTGGGTTGAGTCTACACGAGTACATTGGGATGAACGATGAGCCTTGTGCTCAAGCCGTCGGCGAGTGCATCTACTTGTGTGAGAAGGTCCCTACCTCCTTCGCAGTGGAATCCCTTGTCATCGTCATCGCCTCCTACGGACCTGCGGTGTACAACGCCTTGCTAAGCAAGGATCTAGCTTTTGATGAGATTAGTGAGGACTAGTGCTCCTCCTCTTCTTATTTCCTATTTCCTCAACCTGAGTTGTGCAGGTATTATTATATAGGTGGAAGGGTAACTACATTGTCTCCATATCGGTACTCGCTATCGTAATAGATATTCGGCCAGTTACCTGTGCATCTTTTGTTTCATAGGCCAATTAGCTAGAACTTTTTCGTTAGCCGAATAAGTCGTGCTGGGTGGACAATAACCCCAGTGCTTATCTAGGAGTAGTTATTTTTATTGTTTTAAATAATTGTTTTACGTGTTTTATAGCTTGTTTTTTGCTTTAGTGCATTCTTGCGAGATTTTCTTCCAAGTATAGCTTAGATTTAATTTGATATTGCCACTGTGTATACAAGTTTTGTAGGAGCTCATTTGCAGGTTAGAGCTTCACTTGCGCAAAGGAGTTATGGAAATTTTTTGCAGGTTTAGCTTCATGCTCTCTCGCTTCTTCTGGTATGCTCATTTGTTAGCACGGGTAACCTCTCCCCCAACTTTGATTTCATTAATTTTACTGCAAATCTTCTGTTAGGTTGTTTATATTAAGTCTGGTTGGAGAGAGTTATGCGAGTTACCTGTGCACATGCATCACTATCACTTTCATGCCAAAAGCATATTTTTTTTCTGTTTTCATGTAATCACGTCCGTATTGTGCACCTACACCCACATGAGCGCGATCTTAACCACGCACGCGGCTCGAGTCAAATGTATTTTTTTGTGTAAACTTTAAAATAGCGGTGCTGTCTTGGGATTTTAGGATAGAGTAGTGCGAAACTCGTGTAGTGCTCCTAATCGAGTACTCATGGTCTGTGTAGAAATAGTATAGATCTAATTTTTCTCTATGCTCGTAAATTTATTCTTTTTCTGCAGATGTAAGTATTGTTTGTACTACTCAAAAATATTGAATCTGGTGAAATCAAACGGTAGTGTAGGGATGTGTGTAGTCGTCACTAGCCTTGTATTATTCGAGTCAGGAGGATGGATCATCTTTCTCGGTGGCTAAGACTTGCCCCAAGCTACTCTCGAACCATTGGTGCATGGTTAGTCAAGCATGAGCATGATGGTGAGCGTGATGTAGGCCATCATTTTGGCCCGGTTGAGCCTTGTACCCCGTCCTAACGTTAATCTTTGTTAGCCTATGTTGTGCCTAACCTACTTGTTGATTTAGCCCTACTCTGTGATCACCAAAGCCTAAAGGCATATCCTAGTAGCATGCCCCTATCTCGAGCTATTAGTATGTTACTTCTTGCGTTTGGGATGTTGTTGTGGTGCTGTTATATGGTTTTGAGGTTGAGTTTTCTTGATAATTGTGCTCAATGTGTTGCTTTATAAAAATTAAAAAAAAAAGAGAAAAGAAAAGAGTGTAAAAAAAGATGTTATTTGTTGTGAAATACGAAAGGTAATAGGAAATTCCATTTGTGACTTTATTTATGTGGCGGTAGAAGGTGCACACACCCTTGTTGTCAAGTTCAAGTCCGGTGTTGTGGTGCACCTGCAATTTGTGTTGGTTCAAGGATAATCGTTTGTATGAGCTCTGTTGGGTACATTGGAAAATGTGTACCAGATTTGAAGAAGCCTCACCCTACTCAATGATATACATCAAGGTGTATTTGATGTGTTTTGAGTTTATATGTGCAGGTTAAATAATTGCAGGAAAAGCATAAAAGTTTCTAAGTCCATGTGTCGACACCTAGAGAAGAAGTGTCGACACTTATGAAGGCTTGTGTCGACACCTAGAGAAGCTGTGTCGACACTTGTATTAGTTGTGTCGACACCAGGAAAGACAGAGTCGACACCAGAAGAAAAGTGTCGACACATACCGACAGTGTCGACACACTGTGAAGAATTGTCAACATAATCTGTGTCGACACTTAGAGGTAGTGTCGACACCCAGATAAACTTTGTCGACATCAAATGTGTCGACACTAGGAGGCTGTGTCGACACTCAGCAAGCTTCAACAAAGTTAAAGTACTTGTGTCGACACAAAGGAGATGTGTCGACACTCAGCAAGTTTCAACACATGAAGGAATGTGTCGACACAAAGGAGATGTGTCGACACTCAGGAAGTTTCCACACAAGAAGGCATGTGTCGACACTAAGGAGTTGTGTCGACACACAGCAGAATTCAACTAAGTATTAAAGAAGAAGTATTTGTGTCGATACACTCAACCAGTGTCGATATATTCAACAGAAGGCTTGTGTCGACACACAGAATCAGTGTCGATACATTCTGAAGAAGCAGTGTCGAGAAGCTCTTACAACAACACAAGGAGTTGTGTCGACACCATCAAGGCTAGTGTCGACACTTAGTCTACTTGTGTCGACACTTAGTCTATTTGTGTCGACACATAATGACTATCTGTCTCGACACTTTCAAACAGTGACAGTGATTTCAAGAAGTGACTGGATGACTTGACAGCTGCCATTTCAACCGGTCAACTGCAACTGTCAGAGCCGTCAGAAGGTTGTTAGAAACCGGATTAGCTGGTTACCTTGGAGGAAGACTATATAAAGACCTTTATCCTTCAACAGAGAAGAATGAATCACAATAAGAGAAGGATCACAATTAAACGAGAGATCTAACAACACAAAAGAAGAAGACCTTCGACAGAAGATCTAAGAAGTTGGAGAGAGAGCTCCTTCTAAGAAGAGCAGCTGCTGAACTGGGCTGTAAAGTAAGATTCAGATTGAGACCTGAATCGCAAGACAGAAGTTGATTAAAGTTCATCTTCACAGGAGATTCAACCATACTGAGTTCTAATTCAAGAAGCTTTGAAGAAAGCCAAGGGAGGTTGATCTCTGCCAAGTTCTTCCAAAAACTCATCAAGAAACCAGTCAACTCATCTCTCTCTTTCAGAGTTGTGGTTAATTACTTTGTATAATCAAAATTTCTATAGGATCTTGTATAGATCTGAGCTGTAAGCCTATTTTATAAAGGCTGAGTGTAGGAGACTGTGTGCTCTGAGTGTAGGTCTTGTTGAAGACTGAGGTAGGGCCTTGTGCCTGAGTTGTAGGAGACTTTGTTCTCTGAGTGTAGGTCATGTTGAAGACTGAGTGGTTGGGCTTTGTGCCTGAGTTGTAGGAGTGGGAACACTCTGAGTTGTAGGAACCTGTTTGGGGTTCTGAGCTGTAAGATCTGAGGATCTGAGGAGAAGTGCTGAAGTTAGGCCGAATCTAGTACTCTACTAGATAGGAGAAGGGAGAAAGTGGATGTACCCAGACCTTGGGGAACCACTATAAATACTGTCTGCACTCTGTGTATGTTTGTTTCTGTGATTGCTGTGTTGTGATAGTTGTAGAATTGCATTTGCTGTACAGAATTTCTGCCTTAAAATTAAAAAGAAAAGTACACCTATTCACCACCCCTCTAGGTGGTTAGGCACTATTTCTTTCAAGTGGTATCAGAGCCAGGTTGCTCAAAAAGGGACATAACAGTCTGAGTAAGATCCTGTAGGCAGATTCAGAACAAACAAGATTCAAGAAAATTGGTTCTAGTGAGAGTCACAAAGAGCTGGGGTCCATGAAATTGCCAATCTATAGAAAAGAGATATTTGTCATTTGGAAAGAAAGTGTTAGACTCTTTATGTAAGCATCTGACCCAAGGATATACATTACAGTCAAAGAGGGCCCATATATGCCAATGAAGATATCTATTCTGGATGCAAATCAGAAAACTCCCAAGACTTTTCTGAAATGACTAAAGATGAAATTATTCTGGCCACTATGGACAAGAGAGCCTAGAATATAATTGTTAGTGTTATTGATGATGCAACATTTCAGAACTTAATTCATTATAAAACTTCTAAAGAAATGTGGGACACATTAATAGTCTATATGGAGGGATCAGAAGAAGTAAGACAAGACAAGAAGTCTTTGTTAAATCAGGAATATGAAAGCTTCAGACAAGGAAAGTCTGATAGCATTACTAAATGTTACAAGAAGTTCTATAGGATAGTCAATGAATTGATGTCCTATGGAAGAGAATTCAGCAACTATGAGCTGAATGACAAGTTCTTAAGATCCCTGACTAAGGACTGGGACACCAAGATTTGTGCCATTAGGGAAGTGGCCAAACTAGCTGACATACCTCCTCCAACTTTGTTTGGAAAACTGTTATCTTATGAGATGCAGTTATTGGCTAGAAAGGAGGAAGAGAAGACTACTAGAGTGGAGCACAAGGAAAGATCTGTGGCCTTCAAGACTGAAGCCACTAGAAAGTATAGAAGCAAGTCTCCATCTCCACCTCAAATAGTTGCTAAGACTATCACAGAAAATTCAGATAGCAAGAATTCAAATAGTAGTGAAAGTGATGAAGACTTTGCTGCTTTTACTAGGCATTTTCAAAAGTTTCTGAAGAAGAAGCAGTGGAGGTCCAAGCCTTCTACTTCTCAGCCAAAAGATGACTACTATCAGAAAAGGAAGTCATCAAGAAATGACAGAAGCAGGTCCAAGACAAGCAAAGCTACATCTTCAAAGATTGTGTGTTATTGCTGCAATAGATAGAGACATGTAATGGCTGACTATCCTGAAAAGAGGAAGGAGTCAGCTGACAAAAAGAATACTCAGTTTAAGGGCAAAAAGGTAAGGTCCTTTGTTGCTACGAAAGACAAGAGTCTGACTGATCAGTCATCTTCAGAAACAGAATCAGAAGCTAAAGCCTATATTGGATTATTTGCTGAAGAGGAAGAAGATGAGTTCATGCAGCTAATGAACTCAATTTATGAGCATAAGGACAATCAGTGCAAGGGACTGATGGCCTTATCTGAAGGAGACAAGATCCAGGATCAGCCTGGACCAAGTAAGGTACAAAGTTGTTCTTCTAGTTCAATTTCTAGTACTGAGTCAGAATCAGATACATCTGCATCAAGTGATGTGGGTGGGTCTGAATCTGAAGGAGATATTCATCAATTAATTGATGAATATAGGGACTTGTTGCAGGCCTTGAAGAAAAGCAAAACCTTAGCCAAAACTCAGGCAAAGGAGATTGCTAGTCTTAAATTGGCTGTTGCTGATTCAGACAAGTTGTTTGATCAGAAACTGAATGAAATAGCCAGGCTGAAGAACATTACTGTTATTCAGATGGGTACTATTACATTTAAGAATGATCAAATTAGAAATCTGGAGGCTAGACTTCAGAAGGAGAGAGAGATTGTAGCAAGTTTTTCTAAACCAAAATCTATTTTACCTTTGATAGATGAGTTTGTACCTCAAAATGGTAAGACTGGATTGGGGTTTACAAAACCTGCCTGGACAGCTAGGTCCAAATCTAACGGTAAAGCCCCAGCACTAAACAAGAAGCCTGCAGTAGATAATTCAGCCAGGGTTGTACCTAAACAAAGGTACAACAGGTTTGAGTGCTGGTGTTGTGGCAAGATAGGCCACTTTGCCATAGATTGTTGGCACAATTCAAGTGTCAAGGAGAGTAGCAAACTGCCTGTTATAACAACTACAAGTAGTTTTGTTAAAGGTCAGACTAACCTGCACCAAGGACCCAAGAATTATTTGGGTTCTATGGTTAAGTAATCGGTTTTGTAGGTGAGTCCAAGTGGCCACGCCCCTATATGATACTTGGACAGTGGATGTTCCAGGCACATGACTGGAACTAGGGGGTTGTTGAAGGACTATACACCAATCAAGGATGACCCTAAAGTTACCTTTGGTGGTTCAGAAAAAGGAATCATCAAAGGCTTTGGTAACATTTCTAGTAACTAAATTAGAATTACTCAAGTGGCTTATGTAAAGGGTTTGAAACATAACCTCATTAGCATAAGTCAGCTGACTGATTTATGATATTTCATCTTATTTGTCAAGGATGGTTGTCATATCAAAAGGTCATGTGATCAAAAGATCATTCTGACAGGATATAAGAAGAGAAATGTCTAATGTCTTGACTTTGTATGTGAGAACAATGTTTCTCCTATTTGTCTTATAGCTGATCAGAAAGTCTCACATTGTGTTAAATGGCATAAGAGGCTGACTCATCTTAACTATAAGATAATTGGCCAGCTCTTTAGCAAAGAGTTAGTGAGGAATGGTCCTCAGGTTAAGTGTATAAAGGATGGGATATGCTCAGCTTGTCAAAGAGGCAAGCAGACCAAATCCACCTTTCATAGCCTTGAGAACAAGGATTCTGTGAGGTGTCTATACCTCTTGCATATGGATATTTTTGGTCCTATGCCAGTTCACAGCCTAGGTAGGAAGGTCTACACATTTGTGATTGTAGATGACTATTCAAGGTATTCCTGGGTGTTCTTCCTTAGACAAAAATCTGAAACTCCAAGTATCTTATATTATTTTGTTAAACAAATTCAGAATGAATTGGACAGTACAGTGGTCAAAATCAGAAGTGACCATGGCACTGAATTTCAGCCTGAAAGTATGACAAAACTGTGTGAAGAGTTTGGGATTTTTCAGGAATTTTCTACACCTAGAACACCTCAGCAAAATGGTATTGCTGAAAGGAAGAATAGAACCTTGATAGAGGCAGGTAGAACCCTATTGAGTGACACTTCTCTCCCAGAATATTTCTGGGCTGAGGCTGTAAATACTGCTTGTCATGTGATCAATAGGGCTACTATCACCTAGAGCCACAAGAAAACCCCCTATGAGATTGTGAAGGGCAGAAAACCAAATTTATCATATTTCAGGATCTTTGGTTGCAAGTGCTATATCCTTAACAATGGTAAGTCTTATCTAACCAAGTTTGCTGCCAAATCCCAAGAGGGGATCTTTGTTAGGTACAGCAATAATAGTAAGGCTTATAGGGTCTACAACTTGATTACTCAAGTTGTAGAAGAGTCTGTTCATGTAGTTTTTGATGAAGCAAGAGTCATTAACTTTGAATTGCCAAGAAGTGTTTGCAGCTCCACAGGTGTAACTGAGAGAATGGACAAGCTTACCTTAACAGAAGGTTCTTCTACAAGTCAGTAAGTGAAAGATGGTGGCTACTGTCCAGGGGGAGTACAAGATACACCTGATGCTGAAGAAGACCAAGAGATGCAGCTAAATGAAGAGACTGAAGGTGTACAACCTGAAGACAGGCTGCCTCCAACAAATAAGTTTGAAGAAGCAATCCTAGACCCTCATTGGATTGAGGCCATGCATGAGGAGCTGAATCAATTCAAAAGATGCAAGGTCTGGGAGCTAGTTCCTAAACCCAAGGACCACAACATTATTGGAACTAAGTGGATCTTTAGGAACAAGTTGGATGAGAATGGAATCATCATAAAGAATAAAGCTAGACTTATTGCAAAGGGATATAGGCAGGAAGAAGGTATTGATTTTGATCAAACCTTTGCTCCAGTAGCAAGACTGGAAGCAATAAGGATGTTCCTTGCCTATGCAACATATCAAGGATTTAAGGTATATCAAATGGATGTTAAGTCAACTTTTCTGAATGGAAATCTGAAGGAAGAAGTCTGTGTAGAGCAGCCATCAGGTTTTGTTGATTCTCTTAAACCTGATTATTTATATAGACTTAGGAAGACTTTGTATGTGTTAAAACAAGCCCCAAGGGCTTGGTATGAAACCCTGTCTAGTTTCCTCATTGAAAACAAATTCTCAAGGGGGAAAATAGACAAGACTCTATCCCTTAGGGAATCCAGAGGCAAGATTATCTTAGTCCAAATATATGTAGATGACATAATCTTTGGGTCTACAGAAAGTAGTCTTTGCAGAAAGTTTGCAAAACTTATGCAAGGACAATTTGAAATGAGCAGTATGGGGGAACTTAAGTTTTTCTTGGGTCTCCAAGTTAGACAGACTGAAGATGGCTTGTCCATATGCAAGTCTAAGTTCACCCTAGAGTTGATAAAGAAGTATGGTATGGAATCATCCACTACCATGAAAACTCCTATGGGGTCAAGCATGTCTCTAAGCAAAGATGATGCAGCGAAACCTGTAGATGAAACTTTGTATAGAGGGATAGTTGGCTCCCTACTGTATTTGACTGCTAGTAGATCAGATATCATATATGCTACATGTGTCTGTGCTAGGTACCAAGAATGCCCTAAAGAATCTCATATGACTGCAGTCAAAAGAATTTTTAGATATCTTAAGGGCACACCTTATCTAGGCCTTTGGTACCCTAGGAATGGAGATTTTGTACTGACAGGTTATTCAGATGTAGATTTTGCAGGCTGCAAGGAAGATAGGAAGAGTACTACAGGAACCTATCAATTTCTAGGTGGAAGGCTGGTGTCATGGAGCAGCAAGAAGCAGACCAGTGTGGCCATCTCCACAGTTGAGTCAGAATATGTTGCTGCAGGAAGTTGCTGTGCACAACTTTTATGGATTCAACACCAGCTAGAAGATTATGGTATTCAAGTAAGTAGAACACCTTTACTTTGTGATTCTACAAGTGCTATTTCTATTGCAAATAATCCTGTCTCACATAGTAGGACTAAGCACATAGAAATTAAATACCATTTTCTTAGAGAACATGTAGAAAAAGGAGACATTTCACTAGAATATGTTAAGACATATAGTCAGATAGCTGATATGTTTACTAAGCCCCTAGATGAAACCAAATTCAATAATTTTAAAATTGAATTAGGAATGTTAAACTTAGAATAGTTTCAAAAATTGGCTAAGTAAAATAGTGTCGACACACAGTGTTGTTTGTGTCGACACATAGAAGTGGTGTCGACATTTCAGAGAAATGGTGTCGACACATCTAGACAGTCAGTGTCGACACTTCAGAAATTAGTGTCGACACATGCAGAGTAGGTGTCGACACATACAGGGTGTTGTCGACACTTACGATTTACACAGAATTCGTCGAGTAGAGTCTCGACTAATCGTCGAGCTGAGATGTATAAGTGTCGACACATATATTCTGTCGACTATATTTGTGTCGACACATAGTTGTCGAGACATTAGAAGTAAGTGTCGACACTTTTCAACAGTGTCGACACATTTCAAGTATTTTGACGCACCTTTTCACCTTCGATTTTAGAAAGGTATAAATAGGTCTTCACCATTGTTTGTCGATACGCTCCCCATAGTTTTGAGACCAAACTTGTGTGTCAACATCTCTCTTCTCTAAATTCAAAATTTCTTCAAACCCTAATGGCGCCCAACTAGAAGAGAACATCAATGAAGGTTATGAGCTCGTGTGATACGCCTTTGATGACGCGGAACCAGAAATCCAAGGTGTGGTAACCCTAGTTGCAGAGACTGGGTTAGAGTATCTTATTTCAGAACCAATCAAGATATGGAAGAAGGAGGTCCTCGAATTCTTTAATGCAGCTACCCTAGATGAAAGTGGTCTTAAGATTAAATCTAAAGTCCATGGAGTTAAGGTGAAGGTCACCCAGAAGAATCTCAGAAAAGTTCTACATCTCCCTAGAACTAAAGAAGAAGAAGATGTACCTGCATCAAAGACAATGAAGGCACTGGCGTGGTGTGGACTTGATTCAAGCATGAAGATTGGATCAGTTTTCAATAGGAAAGGCATGAACATGCAGGGCAAGTTCTTGTCTGAAATAGTTGGCAAGGTAATTCTGAGCAAGCCTGGTGGGCATGATAGAATATCAGCTCACATGTTCAGTTTGATGACCAGGATAATTTTCCAACTTAAAACTGATTGGTCAGTTAGTAATGTTTGATAAGATAAAGGAAAGTCTGAAGAAGCCCAATCTGGGTAGGATTATGAGTTTATACTTAGCTGGAAGTATCCCTGAAGTGATGAACCAAGCTGCTGGATCTAAGATAAACCATATGAGGAGAATGGATGTTAGAATTATCTCAAGGTGGGATAGAGTGTTGACAAAGGAAATGTCAACTCCAGAAAAGGAAACACCTCAGAAGAAGAAGAAGAAGAAAGCCATTGTAGCTCCTGAATCCTCAAGTAGCTCAGAGGAGCAGGTGGTTTTTAGTTCTGATAATGGAGAAGATGGCAATGCTGGACAGTCACCAGCAAGACAAGAAGATGCTCAGAGGTAGGGGGAGCTACCATTATCTAGCCCTATTCACCTGGATCCACTCCAGGGGGAGCCTCAACATATGAATGAGCCAACTCAATTAGTTAGTGAAAGGGCTACCGAAACAATTCTTGAGGTAATCAATGAAGTTAATCAATCTATTTTAAATATTGAGGATGAAGTATTGACTGAATCATTACTTGATGTTGATCAGCCAACTCAGATACATAGTCAACCACAAGATGTTGTCATGGAAGACACATCAGTTGCTGATAATGCTACAGAGATCAGAGATTCTCCAGTTCAACCTCAACATGAGTTTACACTAGAAGAGCTATTCCCTGATCTTTTACAGACTGGCTTTGAGGGAGAGAAAACAGCTGTTGAGGGGGAGCAGGTAGACCTTGAGGGGGAGCATGTAGAGGAAACTGCAAGAAAAGAGACTGAGGAGCAAAGGAATGTTGAGGAGCTACCAAGGACTGAGAAGGATTTACCTCCTAGTCCTAAGGACAGGGTAGACATTGCCAGTACTTCTGCCTCAGAGGATGAAGAGGCTGCTAGAGCCAAGAAAAGAAAGTTACAGGTCTTCAAGAGAAGAAGCCAGACCTACAAGAAAGCACTGCAAACCATTGCTCCACAATAAGCCCCAACTGCTGACTATAGTTCTTTGTTGGTGGCATGACAAATCAAGATGGATGAGCAAAGGAAAGCTCTAGAAAAGTATATGGATGAAGGTCATAAATCACTTCAATTTGATCTGGCTCAAGACATAAAATCTATAGGATTTGAAGTGAATCAAAACAAGAAGGAAATGACTGATTGTTTCCATAAAGGAGGAAATACGGTGGTCTATCTGGCTACTTATCAAGAGAATATAAAGAAACAGGTTGATGACATGGCAGTAAAACAAGGATATGTCCTGGAAAATCAGATTAGGATGAATGACAATCTGATTGTTTCTCATAATGTCATTGTCAGTGAAATGAAAAATATAGCTACTGCCCAGACTGCTATAAGTGCTACTGCCAAAGAAGCCTTTAATAAGCAATTACAAGAAAGCCTCACTACTGTTAAAACTGCCATTGAAGATTCTCAAAAGGCTATTACTGAAAAGCTACAAAGGTTAAAACTTTTTTATAAAGATGGAGTTAACTATTTGAATGCTCAAATCCACTTTCAGAAGGATGATCTTAGAGATTATATAGAAAGAGAAGTCATAAAGGGGGAGAGGATATTAGTCAAAGCAGGCTCTGACCATGCTAAATGGATTTTAAACAGCATCAGAGCTACCCTTGGATATCCACCTTTATGTGATGCTGATAATGTAGCAGAATCTGAGATTAATCCTGCATATTTTGGAGGAGATCAAGCTGAAGTAGCTCAGGTGATCTACCCTCCTGCAGATTTTGACATGATACATCAAGAGATACAATCTATGTATAGTCCTCCAGAAGGTGCTCACAATGTGATCATTGAGAAAGTAGTACAGCCTGTGCCAGAGGCAGTACTAAAAGAGTAAGAGGCAGTATTAAAAGTGCAGGAAGCCCAATTATCTAAGAAGAGGTTCAGAGAGCAGGCTGAATTAAGGCCAGACTTTGAGCAATGGAGCCCAACTTCTAAGAATATCATATTGACTGCTTGGAAGGCTGCAAAGGATAATTTCCTAAAGAGGGGCAAATGGTACTCTGACCAAGAGTGGAAAAAACATGAAGCTAGACAAGAGGCCATTGTACAATACAGAAGGAAGGCTAAATTAGGGAAGCTACCTCCTAATACACAGGAGCCTACCAAGTATTTCCCTAAGCCTTATCATTATTTTGAGAGATAGAAGATAAGGGCTGAAGAACAGAAAAAGAAAGATCTTAAGGGAAAGAAGCCTGCTGATGACAATGATGCTATAGTTCAAGCAAAGATTCAATCTGGAAAGGGCATTGTTATCAGGGAGCCAGAGCAGCCATAGGATAGAATTTTCTTAAGTTTACAATTTGTAATCATTTGCATTAAACTTCATGTAAACCTTTGATTAATAAAACTTTTGGAAGTTGTAAAAACAATGTTTAATGTTCAATCTGTTACATTGTTATTCTGAGATAATTGTTTATACATGTTTTATTTATACATGTTTAGTATTTACCCTGTCATATAATACTGTTATACATCATATTGAGTATTTGTTATGGATGGTGTATATCATTGACTAAGGGTTATGATTTCTCCAAATAGGGGGAGATTGTTGGGTACATTAGAAAATGTGTACCAGATTTGAAGAAGCCTCACCCTACTCAATGATATACATCAAGGTGTATTTGATGTGCTTTGAGTTTATATGTGTAGGTTAAGTAATTGCAGGAAAAGCATAAAGGTTTCTAAGTCCATGTGTCGACACTTAGAGAATTAGTGTCGACACTTATGAAGGCTTGTGTCGACACCTAGAGAAGCTGTGTCGACACTTGGAGTAGTAGTGTCGACACCAGGAAAGACATAGTCGACACCAGAAGAAAAGTGTCGACACATACCGGCAGTGTCGACACACTGTGAAGAATTGTCAACATAATCTGTGTCGACACTTAGAGGCAGTGTCGACACCCAGAGAAACTTTGTCGACATCAAATGTGTCGACACCAGGAGGCTGTGTCGACACTCAGCAAGCTTCAACAAAGTTAAAGTACTTGTGTCGACACAAAGGAGATGTGTCGACACTCAGCAAGTTTCAACACATGAAGGCATGTGTCGACACAAAGGAGATGTGTCGACACTCAGCAAGTTTCAACATAAGAAGGCATGTGTCGACACTAAGGAGTTGTTTCGACACACAGCAGAATTCAACTAAGTATTAAAGAATAAGTATTTGTGTCGACACACTCAACCAGTGTCGACACATTCAACAGAAGGCTTGTGTCGACACACAGAATCAGTGTCGACACATTCTGAAGAAGCAGTGTCGAGAAGTTGTTACAATAACACAAGGAGTTGTGTCGACACCATCAAGGCTAGTGTCGACACTTAGTCTATTTATGTCGACACTTAGTCTATTTGTGTCGACACATAATGACTATCTGTCTCGACACTTTCAGACAGTGACAGTGATTTCAAGAAGTGACTAGATGACTTGACAACTGTCATTTCAACCGGTCAACTGCAACTGTCAGAGACATCAGAAGGTTGTTAGAAATCGGATCAGCCGGTTACCTTGGAGGAAGACTATATAAAGACCTTTATCCTTCAACAGAGAAGAATGAATCACAATAGGAGAAGGATCACAATTAAACAAGAGATCTAACAACACAAAAGAAGAAGACCTTCGACAGAAGATCTAAGAAGTTGGAGAGAGAGAGCTCCTTCTAAGAAGAGCAGCTGCTGAACCAGGCTGCAAAGTAAGATTCAGATTGAGATCTGAATCTTAAGACAGAAGTTGATTAAAGATCATCTTCACAGGAGATTCAACCCTACTGAGTTCTAATTCAAGAAGCTTTGAAGAAAGCCAAGGGAGGTTGATCTCTGCCAAGTTCTTCCAAGAACTCATCAAGAAGCCAGTCAACTCATCTCTCTCTTTAAAAGTTATGGTTAATTACTTTGTATAATCAAAATTTCTGTAGGATCTTGTATAGATCTGAGCTGTAAGCCTATTTTATAAAGGCTGAGTGTAGGAGACTGTGTGCTCTGAGTGTAGGTCTTGTTGAAGACTGAGGTAGGGTCTTGTGCCTGATTTGTAGGAGACTTTGTTCTCTGAGTGTAGGTCTTGTTGAAGACTGAGTGGTAGGGCTTTGTGCCTGAGTTGTAGGAGTGGGAACACACTGAGTTGTAGGAACCTGTTTGGGGTTCTAAGCTGTAAGATCTGAGGATCTGAGGAGAAGTGCTGAAGTTAGGCCGAATCTAGTACTCTACTAGATAGGCGAATGGGGAAAGTGGATGTACCCAGATCTTGGAGAACCACTATACATACTGTTTGCACTCTGTGTATGTTTGTTTCTGTGGTTGTTGTGTTGTGATAGTTGTAGAATTGCATTTGCTGTACAGAATTTCTGCCTTAAAATTAAAAAGAAAAGTATACCTATTCACCCCCCCTCTAGGTGGTTAGACACTATTTCTTTCAAGCTCATTTGGGGTTGTGCGTAGCCGTTGTTTTTACCCTTGTGCATCCTTACCTACGTATACACCCAAGCCCCATTATTATCGTAAAACCCTATAGATTCACGCTTGAGTCAAGCTAGTGTCGTGGAGAGAGTGTGAATGGGCAAGTGTATGGTCCCCAACATTGATGGATTTCTTAGGAGATGATCACGAGCCTCGGTCTTTGGCAATGCTCATCTGAGTGGACTGCCTACTTTCTTCCTATGTATGACGGGACGATTCTCCAAAAATCCAATTTTGAGTAGATACAATATTTATTTACGCCTGTCGAAATGTATAAACTCCGTAGTATAATTAAAATGTTTATCTATTATATTTTCTATGCCCATGATGTATTTGATTTCTCGCAATACTTTATTTAGAAATTACTAAGCTAGCTAACTTTTTTCTAGTCCACGGAGTGATGATTTGCTCAGGACGAGCAAATGTTTAAGACTAGTGGTGTGATGAGTCTAACTTATATAATGTTTTTCGGACTCATCTGAGCCTTTTTTCTCACTCGTGCACTGCATTTCAACAGGTAATCGGTTATATTTGCTTCGATCGGTCAATGACCAACTGTGCACCGCTTTGGCCTGAGGGTGTACATTTGTGCATTCTGTTGTCGGGGGTAAGCACATGGTGCTCCCCATGGCTCTTTCCGGCTATTTTTTGTTGTGTATTGGTTTTGGGAGCTTGTGCTCCAGTTTTGGTTTTTGCTGTGCAGGTGGTGCGCTTTCCCCCAAGACAGGAATTCTGATTTATGGAAAACGCATAGTCGTGTGTTTCCTTAGTGCATGCTTTTTGCCCGATCGTGCGTTTTGTTGAGCAGGAGAAGAGTCGAGTGGAGCTCAACAAATATCGTTGAGCTGAGCTCGACGATCTTCACACACGATTAACGAACGACTTCTTTGGAACCATGCACGAAGGAAACACACAGTTTTCCTGTGGTTGCCTTGATTTATTGTGCTCTGTGGTTAATCGTGCGATTTGCTCATGTACGGGCAGAAGTGTCATGCGCAGGTAAAATGCATGGTTCCACCTGCTTGCCCGAAATTTCAACTTTTTATTTTTACCCGTGCATTTTCCGTCACGCACAGGCGTAAGCGTCCGTGCGTGAGAAAACGCAGGGTTCAACGCTTCTTCCACGCAGGCTATTTTCTGCGCGTTAATAACGCACGGTTAACGCACGATCATGCGCCAAACTGTGTGTGACCAATTTTCTGACCTGCTTCAATTTAAGAACATGTTTTCTTCCAATCAAGAAGGATCCGCTCTTCTTCCATTCCTGCCGCCATTTTAGGGAAAAACTTCGCCCTTTCTCCTCTACCCTTCATCTTCTACTAAGGAGAGAAGTTCTGTCCATGCTCGCGAAGCTTACCTCTCGATGGTGCTTGCTCTTGGCCTGCTCCTACACTTCCAAGCTCTATTGCAAGTTTTGACGCCATATCCATCAAGCAAAGGGAAGCTTGGAACCTTCTTCCGGATCGTGACACGAATAAGATGGGTCCATTGGAAGGTAGTGAGAGCCTTCTCTACCTCGGACGTAGTTGAGGACCGATCTTGGATACGGATTGACAACCCGGTAATTCCTTCTATGACTCCTCGACGAGCCTTCGGATTCGGTTGATTTCTTGCCTTGTTCTTGCTTTATTGATGTATGTGCGTCAATAAATTTTTATATGAAGTTGATGTGGCACTTTAGTTGTAAGCGTTATTAATTTCATGTCTATGTGAATCTTTATCATTTTACTGCTTTAGTTGCTTGTGAAGCGCCTATATTTCTGCCCACCGCTATAGTTAGTTCTGCCGCTCTTGCGATTGCTAGAGGCGCGTGTTGCGACGAGGTGTTTGCAACCCTCAATCCGTCGTTCTATTCACTTCATACGCCTGTATTTTCCGCCATTCTGCTGAGCGAAGCAGTGCGTAGCGACCTGCATAGGAGTAGATTTAATTAGGTTTTATTTTCTTTCTTCTAAAACCAAACCCCTTAGTGACCTCGACCTAATGACTTCATTCTCAAGTCCTTCTTGAATGACAACTCCACCTTGCGGTGTTCCTTGAGAGATTCGATACTTGGGAAAGGCTCCCTATTTTATATTACTTATACGAGCGGTACACTTGTCGTAAGCGCATTAGAGATCAAATGTAAATCTTAAGTCAAAGAGAAGCCAGTGGATTTCAAAGTTGAAGCCACAAGCAAAAGCAGAAGGAAGACCTCTTCTTCTCCCTGAAGACGAGCAGATTCAGACTGCTCTGAACTAGAAGCATCAGACAGCAGCATGTCTGATGAGGACTTTGCTATCTCCTCTAGGCATCTCCCCAGGCTAATGAAGAAGAAGCACTGGAAGAGTAGACCCTCCTCCTCATCACATCACTGGAAGAAATCCTACAAGGAGGACATGTATGGATCTAAACCCAGTAAACAAAATTCTTCTAATGTTATCTATTACTGCTGCAGCAATCCAGGGCATGCCATTGTTGACTGCCCAGAGAAGAGAATGGAGGATAGTGAGAATAAACCTCACCAAAAGCACAAGTGCAAGAAATAAAAGTCCTTTGTTGCCAAGAAAGAGAAGAGATAGACAATCTCTTCATCATCTGAGTCTGAAGAAGAGGAAGCCTATATTGGGCTAGTTGTTATTGTTGTTGCTAAAGATAAAGCTGTTACAGCAGGAGATGTCTATTCTCTAGGAAGGATAGGTATCAGGGACCCTCTGACACTATAAGACAGTGACTCAGAGCTGGAAGAAGATGGCCACAGCTATAGAGGGCCGATGCCAATGACTGATGAGGATGGTAGCCAGGATCAGCCTGGTCAAAGTAAGGTACAATCTCCTTCCAGTTCTGTGTCTGGGCATGAGACAAGTCCTTATGCAGAAGCCTCTTCATCTAATGGTGATGATGATTCTTGCTCAGAGGGTGATGTCAATCAATTGATTGACAGATATAGTGAACTTCTGGATTCCTTTAAGAAATGAAAGAGGTTGACTAAGAAACCAGCTAAGGAGATTTTGTCTCCTCAACCTACTTCTTCTCAGCTTGCTGAAACAGCTGCTGTGCTGAATCAGACAATGAGGGAACTCAATCATCTGAAAACCCTGTCAGGCATCCAGATGGAGACTATCAAAAGCAAAAATAGTCTCATCAAAGATCTTGAAGAAAAGCTCCAAAGGGAGAAAAGTATTGTGGCCAGTTTCTCTCAGCCCAATACAGTGTTGCCATTGATAGATTCTTTCTCCTCACATGAGGGTAAGAAGGTGTTGGGCTTCAAGGGTAACACAAGACCTACCAATCTCAAAGGGAAAGTTCCAGTTGTGCCTAAGGTATCTAGGCCAACTAACCCATTCAAGAGGATGATATTCCCTTAAAATTCGTATGACGAGGAAAGAATGTATGTTCACTATATGAATGGTGCATCCACAAGTGGAATAAAAGATGTTTCCAGCCATTGTGGATGGTACAGTAGGGCAAGTGACTTCAAGACTACCCATGAAGAAATTCAAATGGCCCATCATGGGCCATTTGTCTTTGGTGCTACAGCCCCCCCCCCCCCCCCCCACCTCTCAAAAATGTGGCTGAAGACAGTTTTCAGAACCTGTCAACACAAAATCTGACTAAGGGTCAGTGTGTTAGCACGCCTGATATGGCTATTTTTGATGCTATCAAGAGCACACTATCTGAAAAGAAAAGTGATGCTGATAGGATTCAGAACAGGCCACTCAACGCAGCAAGAAGATTAACCTTCAGTCAAATCCATGCTGAGAGGAAATAGAAAATGGATGATGCACTTATTCCTTTTGTCAAGACTGCATTCAAACCAACTGCTAGGCCTATACAGAAAAGAAGATACAACATAAATGATCGTTTGTGCTGTGGCAATATAGGACATTATGTCATTGACTGCTGGCACAATCCTAATGTGATCAGAGCTAAATTAAGTCCACCAGTCAGAAATCCTGTCGGTGGACATGTTCAGTTTCAGACTAATATGCACCTAGGACCCAATATATATTTTGGTTCCAAGGTATATAGCTCTATAATGCAGGTTAGTCTAAGTGGTCAAACCCCTATATGATACTTGGACAGTGGTTGTTTCAGGCACATAACTGGGACAAGGAGCAACTTGAAGGAGTACACTCTAGTAAAAAATGGACCCAAAGTAATCATTAGTGGTTCAGATAGAGGGGTAACAAGAGGATTTGGTAAGATCACCAATAGCATAGTAACCATCACTAAGGTGGATTATGTTAAAGGGTTGCAACACAACCTTATAAGCATAATCCAGCACTCTGATCTTGGTTGTGTTATTGTCTTACACAAGGATATGTGCCTAATTAGGAGGTCAAGTGACCGAGTGGTCATATTGAGAATCACTAGGAGTGGAAATATTTATTGCTTAAACTTTCTATGTTTAAATACAGACTCTCCTATTTGTCTAATGATAAATGAGAAAGCCTCTTATTATGTCCTATGGCACAAGAAGCTAGCCCGTGTAAATTACAAGAGTATTGGCAAGCTCTTCAGTCAAGAGTTAGTTAAAAATGGTCCCAATGTGAAGTGCTCCAAAGAGGGCATTTGCTCTGCTTGTCAAAATAGCAAGCAGACAAAAGCTTCCTTCAAAAGCATTTGGACCAAAGAATCTGTGAGGTGCCTATACCTCCTACATATATACCTATTTGGTCCTATGCCAGTTCATAGTCTTGGTAAGATGGTCTACACCATTGTGGTGGTTGATGAATTTTTCAGGTTTGCTTGGGTGTTATTCCTTAAGAGAAATAATGAACCCTTGATATCTTCATTAAGTTTTTCATGCAAATTCAGAATGAGTTTAACAACTTTGTGGTCAAAATCAGAAGTGACCATGTGACTTAATTCTAGTCTGACAACATGAAAAGGTTCTGTGAAGAGCATGGGATTCATTAAGAATTCTCTTCACCTAGAACACCCCAGCAAAATTGGATTGTTGAGAGGAAAATAGAACTCTCATAGAGGCTGGTAGGACCCTGTTGAGTGACACATCTCTCCTAGAATATTTCTGTGCTGAGGTAGTCAACACTAAAAGTCATGTCCTCAACAGAGCCACTTTCACCAAGAGCCATAAGAAAAATTCCTATGAGATCTTGAAAGAAGAGAACTACTTGTACTAAAAGAAGGTTTGGCTAAATGTACTAAAAGAAGAGAACTACTTGTATGAAAAGATAAAGAGAGCTAAAAGAGCGATTAACTTAAGCTTAGTAACGATGAAGGGAAAATGCACTCGATCAGAAATCACCTCGGCAAGAGTGGTTAGAAAAATACGATAAATAAACCTAAGCTAATTAGGGTAAAGGTCTTTGACCGTGGAGGTTCCATGAATATTGACACGCTTCTCTCGAAGGCCGTGCCTAACTGAGTTTAGGAAGGTCCGACCGACTTTCGCCTAAATCGGAGGCCTAAAACTCGCTTTACGCGGTGAACTCCTCTAATGGATTTTACTCCAATCCGGGAGATTTGAACGTCTGCCTCTCTCGAGGGGTGCGAACAACTCCCTTTACTCTTGAGTGCTCATTTCAAACCTTCGGCCTCTCGGCTAGCCCAGAATGAAAGCAAAGGTGGAGAGTATATATCGATAATATACCTCCACCCGTGATAAATCAAGAGTAATTCAAAGCTAAACCCTAAAAAGGAAAGGTAAGATTCAAAGCATCATAACCTAATCACTCGAACCTCGGATCAATTAGATCGAGTACATGGAGGATTAGTTAATCATGGTGAGGTGGAAGAGGGAGATGAGTAGAAGAAAAATACTGAAAACAGAGCAGGAACGAAAAAGAAAACAACACTTTTATTAAGAGAAACAGTGATCTTACAGCTTGAAAACCAGAGATTACAAGAACATGAAAAGGAAACTACACTATCATTAGCATCATACTACAGAAAGAAGCTAGGAGCTAATACAGGAAAAGCATAAAGCTAGAGCTACGAACTAGAAATGAAAATACATGCTTAAAAGTTCAGAAAAACAAAGGACAGAACCTCCCCTCTCAAAGCGAAAGCTGTCCTCCAACCCCTGGAGTTGGGCTCTATTTATAGAATTTTTTGGGTCGGGTCACGCCCCCCTGTCACGCCCTGGTCGGGCGTGACCCTGGGGCGTGACACATTCGGCGCGACTTTTTCGGGCAGGAATTGAATTCTGACGGAGTTGTTGCGGTACACGCCCACCGGTCACGCCATGGTAGGGCGTGACCCTGGGCGTGTTCTTTGCGGCGTGACTTTGGGAGCTGAAATTGAATGCTGGAGGTGACGGGCGGAATTGCTGAAGTGCACGCCCATATGTCACGCCCGGGTCAGGCGTGACCCTGGGGCGTGACAAATTCGGTGCGGCGGTGGAGCGGGAAAGACGAGCGCGCTGCGGCGATTCCTCGGAACCTGGGGACACGCCTATAGTACACGCCCGTGTCGGATGTGTCACGGGCGTGACCTAGGGCGTGTACACTAAGTTTCCACGGAATGCAGATTCGACCAATTGCTTCATTCCTCTGGGTTACACGCACTAGGTACACGCCCTGGTAGGGCGTGACCTTGGGGCGTGTCACAGCAAAATTCGCTGAAAGCCGTGAAAACCTGCAAAAAGCAGAAAAAATGCATTAGCGACAAAAATATATACAAAGGGGAATCAAAACAAGTACTTTACAAGACATGATTGGCTTTAAAACCCCGAAAATATCCTAATAAAATTGACTACAAACGTATTATCAGAGAGACTACGAGTAGCAATCTACTAAGTGGACGAGAGCAGGAAAAAGCAGCAGGACCGTGAGCCCGGCAACAACAGACTTCGCCCGACGCGGCCTGAATACCTCTCTTGCGACGGGCTTTTCCTTGATTGAAGAAAGGTTGGGTTACAGGTGAAGGAAAAAGGAAGACAAGAGCAGAGCAAGCTGGAGTCCGCAAGGCACAAGATTCGAGTCCGCAACCTTTAACAAGTAGGCTCTTAGGCACGAGTCAGCGTGCCTTGGGTGCACCACCTCCCCCCTATTTATAGGATGGGGGGCCTGCCCAAACGGGCAGGGCTAAAATAACCGGCTGCCCGGGGTACAGGAGAACCGGGAAGCGGTGACGGGAAGCAAAAAAGAAGAACACACCAGTCCGCGCAGAAGGGGCGGACTGGGCTCGCGGGCTGGAGCTTCCATCTGCTGCTGCTAGGCACGATGCTGCTGGAGGACGGCGGCCTGGGCGGACGAGATACTGCGTCCGCTGTTGTGGAGAATCCAGAGATCCTACAGAGGCATGGCGGACTGGCGGACTGGAGGACTGGCGAACAGAGCGTTGAGTCCGCTGTTGGGGGATCATCCTTGGTGGCCGATTGCTGCTACTTTACAGGACTGGGTGGACTGCCTAACAGAGTCCACGAGTAATGAAAGGTGGTCTTGGCACCTTGTAGGATGTTGCGGACTGAGGGGTTAACATAATCCCCGCACATTTTTAAGTTTCCAAAAAACTTCGAAAATGTTTTCTTAACCGCCGAGTCCGCAAACCTTGTTAATGCCGCCAGCGCTATAAATATCGCTGGAGGGCCTGGAACTGTTGGAAATTTCGATTGACACGGGGCGCTATTCTCCACTTGCGGTCTCCACTTTACAGTCCGACATGGCAAGGCTTGGAGCTTTCTTCTCTAGTCTTACTGCAAAAGGCGAGATGGCACCAACGCCCATGAAGACTATGAATATAATAAAGAGGTCGACGAGAAAGGATCCTGTCCGCTCTACTGGAGAAGGTTCCCACAGCTAGAAACTAGCTGAGAAAGCGGTCCGCCGCGCTGATGTATCTATGCGCGAGGATGCCGCAGTTCTTGAAGCTGAACCACTGAGAGGTGAAAAGATGGTGACTCTGTCGGACTCTGCCCCTTCCTAGCAAACTGCGAACTCGACGGACACCATTGGTGAACATAATGAGGCCGAAATATCTTCCCCCAATGCCCAGGTGCCCATCGATAACCTGGATGAAGAAGATAGGCGGACTTCAGGAGAAGAGGTTGGCAAGGATGCGCCCTCAAAGGCGCTAATTGCTGTGAACCCTGAGACTGTCCGCGAGAGCCATCCCGACTCAGGAGAGGCCGTTGCGGACTCTGCCAAGAAGAGAGCCAAAAGAAAGAAGAGGAAGAGGGACAGGTCGACCGTGGCCGAGCGGGTTGAGAAGAAGCTGTGCGCGATGAAAGAGAAGAATATCTCCAAGCGGACTGGAGATGCGGACTTACAACACAGACCGCGCGACAAAGAAGTTCCTAATAGCGATTTGATTACACCGGAGGCACAAACCCTGGGAGACAATTCCCTCTCCACGGTCAGTTTAACCACGGATGAGATGATAGATTCCATAGACCTCAACAAAGTTGATCTAATCAACGAATCCTTGCTGATTGTACTGCAGCAATCTGAGGCGGAAGCCGTTGGGAATAAAGGTAGCGAACTCCCATCTTTGTCCGCTGCGGAATAAGAAGAGAGGTAGAGACTGAAGTAGAAGATAGAGGAGCAGATGAAACAAATCACTGCTCATGTAGCTATGGTGGAGGCGGCCTCGAAGCAGGTTGCGGCGGACAAGAGCGCTGAGGATCTGCGGACTGCTGCAGAGCTATTGCGGTCAGGTAAACTTCAACCAGCGCCCAAGTATTTTAAGCGTCAGTGGCTTTACAGGTCGCCGAAGCGGAAGTCGAGGCTGATCAAGATCTTCACCGAAACTGAGGACATCGTGGTTTCAAAAAGTTCTGCTGCTGAGAAAAGAGCTAAGGTTCACCGCGAATGGAAGAAGCGGTTAAGCTCCTTTGACCCGGAGCGGGCAAGGTGGCCTATCATCTTCGATAGTCGGCAACTCGCTGCTGCTATATCCAAATGTGATCTTTTATCCTTTCTTTGAGTCCGTCGCGGACTGTCTTTGAATGATGAAGTTGACCTTCTTTCTTGAAGGTAGAAAATCACCGCCGGGCTCCATTGAGAGTGGCGAGATCGTGGTTACACCAAATACTGGTGTTGACGCGGTCTCGCATGAGGAATCTGCAGGGGATGAGCTGCCCAGCCTGAATATCATCAAAGAGTTAGAGAAGAAATTTCAAACTGAAATTGAGAATATCTTAGCAGAGTTAAAGAAGTCGGAAGAGCGCGAAAAAGCGTCCGCGGAGCGGGAGAAAGCCCTAAAAGACCAGATCGCCAGTATCTCTAGGGCGCTGGAGAGGTCCGATAGGGAGAAGAAGAGGCTCGCGGACGATGTCCGCTTCTACAAGGGGAAACACTTGGCGTCTGTGCGAGAGGAAAAGGGGAAGCGGGCTGCCGAGGTCGCTGAGCCCAGGTCGCGATTACCAGATCGCATTGCTCCAGAGGTCGCAGCACCAGCGGGTGGTCAATAGGCCGCGGATGAGGAGCCGAGGCCTGCAGTGGAACTAATGGTGCCCCTTAGTCAGGTAGACCAGGAGGCTTCCCACATGCACCGAACCATTAACATCATTCATCACCACCTCTGCCGCATGTATAGTGAGATCCTCCAAATAAGCGACCAAACTGTGCACTTATGTAGAGACAGGACGGAAAATCCAGCGCGGACCGAAACTAGGGACCGCTGAGTCCGCGGTGCCATGATTAAATAATGTTTAATTTTTTAAACAATGCTGTGTTGTAGATTGAACTGTTTTGCGATCTGTGCGGACTGAATAATATATCCGCAAATTAGGTTGCCTATCTTTGTTGTGGTCTATGGCGAACTGTGCGGACAAATGTTGTGTCCGCTTCTCATTATTTAACTTCTGTAGGTGGGAAATGTTGCGAACTAAGCGGACTGAAACTGTGTCCTGTATCTCATGTTTGACTTGTCTGCAGGAAGGAAACATCGCGAACTGGGCGGACAAAAGCTGTGTCCGCCATAATTTTTGCTTTGAATTTTTCCTGGCATGTGAATCTATGTTTGTGTCTGCGTTATTTTTAATTTTTGCTATGAAATGATTAGATTATTGCGGACTATGCGGATTGAGATTGCGAGCTCTGCGGCCTGGTCAAAAAGCTGTCAGACCCTATAACTATAAATAGGCCCTGCCGTTTTCTTCTATGAAGGAAACAGTTGAAGTAAAAGAACCCTGCAGCCTGCAAAATGGTGTCCTCCAGAACTGATGATGCTGTCGCCTTCCACTCTGCCGACCACCGGAAGTGCACCTTGACAGAGGCTGATTTGGAGGCCTTTGTTGAAAAACAGATGGCGAATTCAAATATCCTTGTCTGTCTTCCAGCCCACCAAGAAAGGCTGAACTTCTCAACCGCAACTCAGATCGCAATTCCTGTGGACCATTTTTACAGTGGATTCAAGTTTCCTCTTCTATGGGAGCTCGCCAAAATATTCGAGCACTATGGAATGGTGTCGGGCCAGCTCGCGCCCAACACACTCGCTGCGATCTGCAGCTTCATTTCCTACTTGCGGTCTGAAAAGATTGTTTTTTTTCCATGAACGTCTTCCACAGGATGTTCTCTGTCCGCTCCATAACCGCTTCTGGAGGCCGCCCCTACAAGGGGGTGATATATTTTTACTGCAGGGGAATGAAGGTTCTGGGCCTTCCCAACAAGATCCATAACTGTACCTCGAGGTTCTTGATATTTGAAGGCGACCTAGGGTTCGCGCACACCTATCCGCAGGTGCGCGCGGACTCCGCCTTTAAGAGTGTGGCACTTGATGACGTGGAGTCTGCCATTGTCGAGTTCTTGGCTAATGCCAGGCTTGACATTGAGCATTACATTCCGCTACTGGCGAGCTTAGAGGACGTTCTGCCCGAAGAGAGTAAGATGCTTGCGAACTCAAACTTTGTATCCGCAGCGACCTTAGTGTTGACTCTTTTTGTTTTTTGCAGCCACCTTGGCGGTACCCGCCAATTTGTCGCGGACGCCTAGCGGCTTGTTCCTATACAAAAAGAGAGGAAAGAAGAGGTTGCAAGGAAGCGAAAAGGGGAGGGGGATCCCGCGGCGGGCTACTCCTCTTCCGAAAGCTTTTCGATGAGCGGCTTCGGAATCCTCAGAAGGACCTTAGGGGTAACCCAATGATCCACTGGCACAGCAAGAATAAGCACGTCCGCTTATCCACCGCGCTTACTTCCTGGAGAGTCCGCGAATAACCCGTCATGCCCATATTGCGATTTCCGCCCTTTACGGAAAGCGCAATCTGAGCGAACTGAAGAAAGTGCCCACTGCCGACCTCCCCCTGCTAGCCTCTCAGGCTGGTGCGAATAGTGTGGTGACAACCCACTATGTAGCCACCTTGGCCAGGGACCTGCTAAAGGAAAATGAGCAGCTTCAACAACAAAATAAGGTGTTAAAGGAGAGGAATGCGCGACTAGAGAAAAAAGTCGCTCAGCAAAAGGAAGAGCTCGGGGTGAGTTGAATTCGCAGCGGCTTTAATTTGCAGTCCGCCGCGATCTGTCTGATGTTTGCTCTTGTTTTGCGCAGGTCGCCTATGACTTAGAGAACAACAGCTTCCAGGCCGCCATGCTCCCTTTCGTGAAGGAAACCATCGAGGTCGCCATTGAGCGACTTATCCGCGGCGGCTTTACAAAGGAGGGAGTAGATGGCGTCCCCTTCCTGGAGCTCTTCCCAGAGTTGGCACCGCAGGTCGCAGCGATGGAGCGGGCTAAAAAGGGCAAAGACATCATCGAGGAAGAGGAAGGCAAAGAAGTTGAAGAAGAAGACGAAGAAGAAGAAGAAGAAAAGGAAGAAGACGGAGAGCAAGGTGAAGGGCAAGGCGCCATGGAGACTGCGGCCGACACTGGCTCAAGCCAGCGAGGCGGAGAACAGTCCACCGAGTCCAGCACCTCTGCATCCTCCTCTACTGCCAGGAGCTCGCATAGTGAGTTCGCCTCAAGCACAGGATCAGACAGCAGTGGAAGTGGCTCGGGGGGCTACTCTCCGGAAGTCGACATCGACTGCGTAAGCCCTGCACCTCCAGAAAAGAAACAAAAGACTGCAGATGATTAAGGTATTTTTATATTTTTTGATTTTGTAAATGGGGCGGACGCAAGATCGCAGTCCGCCAAATTGATAGAAAGATGTAAAATTTTTTTGATGAAATATAAAGGATATTCTTGTATCTGTGTGCTTCCTGCAATGTTCTTCTTTTTCTGCGTTTAATGCAATTAAGTTCGATCTGACACTTAGCAGTCCGCATGACACGCTGATAGATTATACTGTGAGCTTTTTAACTTGCTGATTAGACGATCATTGTCCGCCGTAAGAATGAGAAGAAAATGTCAGGCGGACTCCGTTGAGTTCCAATTACAGTTCGCGAAATACAAAGATCATCTATAATGAATCTTGCCCGCCTTAAAAATGAACACAACGAAAATAATCGGCTGATAACAATATCAGGCGGACTTCATTGAGTTCTAGTAGCAGCCCGCAATTCTCTTTACTAGTCTTTCAAACTTAATGATGATAACATATGGAAGCCATTCGGCGGACTGGGTTGATATAATTTCACAGTTCGCGGATATGCCAATAGAAATGATCTATAGCTTGCGACCAGGTGGGCAGGTGTGCATGACATTGCTTTCCTCACCGGGTTACAAGCTATAAAATCAACCCAAATAGAATCTGGCGGACTATGCGGATAAAGAAAACCAGTCCGCCCAAAACAAGAAATGATCTACAGCTTGCGACCAGGTGGGCAGGTGCCCAAGGAATTGCTTTCCTCACCGGGTCACAAGCCATAAGATCAACCCAAAGAGAATCTGGCGGACTACGCGGATATAAAAACTCAGTCCGCATAAATAGAAGAAATGACCTATAGCTTGCGACCAGGTGGGCAGGTGCGCATGGCATTGTTTTCCTCACCAGGTCACAAGCTATAAAATCAACCCAAATAAAATCGGCGGACTGCGCTGATAAAGAAAACCAGTCCGCGCTAAGTAGATTCCCTGCGAAGAGCAAGATGCCGACTTGGCGGAACGGCTCCCTGCCCTCTTGCCTGGAGTACAGTCTAAGTTGTGGGTCTCCTGCAGGCACTGCTTGAGGGTACCATGGAGTGTTCGAGGGTTACAAGCTAAGATGATCGGTGGGCAGGTGCGCATGGCATTGCTTTCCTCACCAGATCATCAAAGTTGTAACGATATCCCAAATGCGGCATGGTAGAGCTTTACACCCACCCTACCCTCCATAATGCAGAGGTGGGGTCAGGTACTAGCCGGGATCCGAAGTCCAAATTCCTACCGCACTAGAGCTTGCAAGCTCCCACTACACGGTGCGAAATCTCCTCGCAACATGTGGTCTTCGTGGTGTTACGCTAATGACAACAGCTCTAGTGGAGGTTTAACTGAACTCGGCGATGTCTCCTGGTATCAGGGAACCATTATAGATCTTTGGGAGAGACAGAGAGAACACTAGGAAAAAGTGTCAGTATGAATCCCTTTATTAATAAAATGCATTTGCAAAGCAAGCATAAGAAAGAAAGGAGAGTTCAAGGGCAGAACTGTTTTTGAAATCTTTCTTAGCATGCCACCTGTTATGCTTACATAAACAATACACTTGAAGTGGCGTTAGCAAGCAGTTTCTATTCATAATGACTCTTGAAGAGGATACACAAAGTAGAAAAGAGGAGGTTCAGGAATAGAACCGTTTGAGATCATCCCCGCTCCATGTATGTGGCATATACTCTCCTTCATATGTCTGCAAGCGGTAAGCGCCGCTCTTTAATGCCTCTTTGATAATGAAAGGGACGACCCAATTTGGATTAAGCTTTCCAACTGAACCAGTTCTTGCAGCAGCATCAACCTTCTTTAGAACTAGATCTCCCACTTGGAAGTGTTTGATCCTTACGTTCTGATCAAATGTAATGGGCCATCCTTCTTTTGACCTCCTCCTACCTTATGGCTGCTTGATCTCTGATTACCTCGATGTGTTCCAGGCTAAACCTCATCTCTTCATTATTCAACTCAAGACAGTCCTCAATGCCTTGTCTTGCAAGCAGAACTCTAGGTGACGGGACTTCAAACTCAACTGGGATGAGTGCCTGTGAGCCATGAGAAAGTTTGAATGGAGTCTCCCCAGTTGCGGATGAAGGCATTGTCCTAAGGGACCAGAGGACTGATGGAAGCTGATCAGCCCAGCTGCCCTTGAGATTCTGCACTTTCTTCTTGAGCAAATTGAGGATCTGCTTATTGGCTGCTTCTACTTGGCCATTGCTTCTGCGATGATGAACTGATGCAAACCACAGCTCTGTTCCGATCTGCAAACGATCTCACCCCAAATGAAGTTTTTGATGACCTGAGTAGTTGTCTTAGCTAGTGTCTTGGCTTCAATACACTTGCTGAAGTAGTCGATCATTATGATGATGAAACATCATTGACTACTTGCCATGGGAAAAGGACCAATGAGATCCATTCCCCAAACTGCAAAGGGCCAAGGAGTTGCAATCGACCTGAGTTACTGAGCCACTTGGAGTTGAAGTGGAGCAAACTTCTGGCATTGAACACATTTTTTAGCATAGACCTCAGAGTCTCTCTTCATAGTGGGCCAAAATATCCCTGCCGCATGATCCGCCTTTCCAAGGTTCTTGCTCCCGAGTGACTTCCACACTCTCCTGAATGAACTTCTTGTAGAACAAGGGGAGCTTCTTCTTCTGAAACACACCGGGCCATGGTAGAGAGGAAGGTTCTTCTGTAAAGATTTCTCGCCACTAAGAAGTAGTGAGGTGCTTTTATTCTGAACTTCTTCTTATCTTTGACCGAATGGTGGAAATCTCCTGACTACAGATAGAGGATGAATGGGTCCATCTAGGAGGGACGTTGATCTACTTGCATCAATTCTCCCTCTTCCACTGCCGGGCGGAAGAGCTCGGAAGTTGTTCCTCCTGATGGCAGCCTATACTTAACAAGAACATCTGCCTCCTCGTTCTGGGTTCTAGGGATGTGCTCAATGATAAAGCTCTTGAACTTGCCAATCTCTATCTTCACAAGAGCCAGATACTTCTTCAATATAGCCTCTCTTGTTTCAAAGTTGCCAAGGACTTGCGATGCCATTACAAGAGAATCTGTTTTGATGTGAACATGATTGATTCCGAGTTCCCATGCAAGCCTCGAGCCTGCTAGCAAAGCTTCATACTCGGCCTGGTTATTGGTTACTGGAAAGTAAAACTTGATAGCCTTCTCCACTTTGACGACGTTTGGATTGATGAGAACCACTCCTGCTCCAGAAGAACTTCTGCCTGAGGCACCATCAACATAGATGGTCCAAGCCAAAGGTGACCTTTCTGCTCGATCAGAACTAGACTCTGGCATGTCAATTAGAAAATATGCTAGGACTTGGGCTTGATGGCTGTCTTGGGCACATAAGAGTTCTCAAATTCACTCAAATCTATTGCCCATTTGGCTAGCCTGCCAGAATGCTCCAGTTTCTCCAACACACTCTTCAAAGGTTGATTTCGGTAACGACTTGAATCGAGTGTGCTTGGAAATATGGACGGATTCTGCGAGCTGACATGACTAGCGCCAAGGCTAACTTCTCCAAGATCGGATACCGTGTCTCAGCACTTTTCAGGATGTGGCTGACATAGTAAATTGGGAACTGCTTTCTGCTTTCTTCTCGAAGAAGAACGGAGCTGACCGCCTCAGGCCCAACCCCTAAGTATAAGAAAAGAATCTCTCCTGGCCGGGGACTTTGAAGCAGAGGGGTTGAGGTCAGTTGCTTCTTCAACTGCTCAAAGGCTTGGGAGCATTCTTCTGTCCACTCAAACTTAGATGCTCCTCGAAGAGTTTTGAAGAATGGGGCACTCCTATCTCCAACCCGAGAGAGAAATCTCGCAAGGCCTGCTAGCCTCCCCCCTAACTGCTGAACTTCTTTAGGTGAAGGGGGGGGGGGGGGTAGGCATATTAAGAATGGCTTTCACCCTGTCCGGATTGGGGGCAAGTCCTCCTGGAGTAAGGAGGTGACCAAGGAACTTCCCCTTACTTGCCCCAAAAGTGCATTTCAACGGATTGAGCTTCATTTTGTACCTATGCAGAGTAGCGAACGTCTCTGCTAGGTCTCGCAAGTGCAGCGAAAATGACTTACTTTTGATCAAGAGGTCGTCTACATATACTTCTAAGTTTCTCCCCTTCTGATGTTTGAACACATGATCCATCATACGTTGGTAGGTTGCACCGGCATTTTTAAGCCCAAAGGGCATCACAAGGTAGCAATAGCAACCATCATTGGTTATAAATGACGTGTGAGGAATGCCAGGCTTATGCATTCTTATCTGGTGATAACAATAAAACGCATCTAAAAAGCTCATGCAAGAGTACCCTACAGCGGAATCAACTAAAGAATATATCTGAGGCAAGGGGTAACAATCTTTGGGGCATGCTTTATTAAGTTTGGTAAAATCTACACACATTCGCCATTTTCCCCCTGATTTTTTAACCATTACAACGTTTGATATCCAGGTGGGATATTGAATTTCTTTAATAAAATTGGTCTTGAGGAGCTTCGCGACCTCCTCTCTTATCGGCTCAGCAAGCTTTGTAGTTATGTCCCTACTCTTTTGCTGCACAGGCTTGCAGCTGGGATCAACATTCAAGTGGTGGCATGCAACATTAGGATCCACTCCTGGCATGTCCTCTGCTGACCAGGCAAAGACATCCAGGTTCCTCAGCAGGTAGGAGATCAGCTCGGCTTTTTGATCTTCAGGCAGCTCCGAGTTGATGGAGAGCTTCCTCTCCTCCCCCTCAGCAATGGGGACTCCTTGCGTCACCTGGGCAGGTTCCAGGTGAGCTCCACTATCTGCAGCAGCTTCTGAATTTGGAGAGGCTTCTGCAACTGCTGCTGGACCAAGGGGAGGGCTGGCATCAACCATGTTGACAGTACGAACGTAGTACTCCCTTGCTCTCCTAGGGTCACTCCTGACCCGACACGTTCTCCCATCTGCAAAGAACTTGATGGCAAGGTGGTAAGTTGAAACCACCTCTTGATACTTGTTCAGTAGCGGCCTGCCGAAGATGGCATGATTGCTACTAGGAGCGTCAACCACTATGAATGGTACTTGCTTAGTTGCCCCTCGAAGCTTCACGGGCAGGATGACGCTACCTTCCACTTCTTTTCTCTCCCCTGAGAAACCATAGAGTGGACCTTCGGTGGAAAGCAGAGGCTTTCCAGTCCTCAGGGCCTCAAAGGTTGACCTGAACAGGAGGTTGACCGAGCTTCCGGTGTCAACAAGGATTCTATCAACTGTAAAATCCCCAATAACAGCCTGAATTACAACTGCATCATCGAACGGATTGGCTGTTTGGGGTAGATCTGCTGGACCAAAGGTGACGACCTCACTTGGAGGAGCAACGGAAGAAGAAGAGGCCGCCTCTGCTCGAGTGACCCTAGAGATTGAAGATTTCCGAGTCGACTCGGTCCCTGCTCCATCATGGATAGAGAAGAGGCGTCCTAGAACCCCTTCATTATTTGCGTCAAAGCACTCAACCGGGACATTGATCGGCCCCAGACGGCCTTCGTCCTTTACATCCACGGATTCCTGATATGCTTCAGCTACCTCCTTGCCTTCGGAGGTGGACGGCTTTGAAGAAGAAGAGTCCTTCTTGGTCAGGTCAATCTTTCCCTCGGCAAGCAGCTTCTCTATCAGCATGCGAAGGGCCTTACAATCCTTTGTCAAGTGGCCCTTCTCTTTGTGGAACTGGCAATACTGTGCACTATTCCTTGGCCTCCACGCACTCTGAGGCTCTTGCTTCTTTTCATCTGATCTCTTTTTCAAAATCTGGATGACTTCATCAAGGTCCAGATCTGCAATATCCTCCATGGGGCTTGCATCAGATCGGCTTGGAGCAGGCAAGGCTGCTTGCTGGAGGATAGGAAGGGCTTGCAATGGAATGGCGGGAGCGGCGGCCAACGGCAGTCTCTGCTCATGAAACTGTTGATGGCCAAGGAAAGGTTTCTTATGGCGGAAGTTTCGGCCTCTTTGAGAAGGAGGCTGGAAGTCTGGGCGAGGGGGCTTGCTGTGAGAGGAAGAAGCGGAGGCATCCCTTCCTTTAGCCTTAGCTGTCAGGGATGAAACATAAGTCGCATTGGCGTTCTCGCCTTCTATGAAGCAATTCACCATGACAATCAGCTCTTGATAAGTCTCAGGTGCCTTGGTTGTTGCTTTAAACTTCAGGGGGCCTTCCCGGAGGCAATGGATTAAGGCGACCTTGTAATAATCGGTGTTCACATTCCTTACCCCTTGGATCTCTTTTTTAAAGCGATCAACGAATCGCACCACTGATTCGTTGTCTCTCTGTTTGATTTCAAAGAGGGCAGCTGGCCCATCTTTCCTTTTCCTTGAGGTGGCAAACCACAGCAACAGCTCGCTGCGAAGCTCAACAAAAGAAGAAATTGTGCCCGAAGGCACCTCATAGAACCACTCTCTCGCCTGTCCTTCGAGAGTGCTCACCAGGAGTTTACACTTAATGGCATCTGAGAGGCATCTCAAAGCAACTGCCCCTTCAAATGCTTGGAGGTGAGAGACTGGATAGTCTTTCCTGAATAGAAGGGATGCCGAGGCTCCCTGAAGTTGTTCGGAGCCGACTCCCATCGGATTCGATCAATGAAGGGAGACGGTGTCTCGAACTCAGCAGGGTAGAAGGGGCGGACTGAAGCAGGGGAGTCCGCGGGCTCGGCGGACTGGCGGTCAGCAAAATGAAGCTGGCGGGCAGGAGTGCCTCTAGCAGCTTCTCTGAAGAAGTTACTGAAAGCAAACTGCTCCTCCTGAGGGCGCAGAGGGGCGACGGACTGAGCAGGATTCCGAGGACTGGCTGGCGACTGCCGAAGCGCAGTTCGACGAGCTGGGGTCTGGCGGGCTGGCGAGTCCGCTGGCTCGGCTGTGGCCTGAGGAGAAAGTCGCTGGGCTAGCACGAGCGAGGCTTGGCTGATTGTGTCGAGACGCTGGTCAGTCTGCCTGCGGGACTGCTCGGCCTCAACACGAGCTTGTTCAATTGCATCCCAAAGAGAGTCCTTTGAAGAACTGGAGTGGTCTGAAGAGCGGGCTTTGCGTTCTGACATTTCGGTCCGCTGAATTCGAAATGACACTCGAATCTGAAGGTCGCGTGTTAACTGTTGATTCACGAAAATGCAAAGGGGATCGAGCAGCACCAGCTAATGATTCGAGCACAAGGGAAAAGAAGGGAAAGGCGAGACTGCGAGTAGCAATCTACTAAGCGGACGAGAGCAGGAAAAAGCAGCAGGGCCGTGAGCCACGGCAACAACAGACTTCGCCCGTCGTGGCCTGAATGCCTCTCTTGCGATGGGCTTTCCTTGATTGAAGAAAGGTTAGGTTACATGTGAAGGAAAAAGGAAGACAAGAGCAGATCAAGCTGGAGTCCGCAAGGCACAAGATTCGAGTCCGCAGCCTTTAACAAGTAGGCTCCTGGGCACGAGTCAGCGTGCCTTGGGTGTACCACCTCCCCACTATTTATAGGATGGGGGGCCTGCCCAAACGGGCAGGGCAAAAATAACCGGCTGCCCGGGGTACAGGAGAACCGGGCAGCGGTGACGGGAAGCAAAAAGGAAGAACACGCTAGTCCGCGCAGAAGGGGCGGACTGGGCTCGCGGGCTGGAGCTTCCATCTGCTGCTGCTAGGCACGATCCTGTTGGAGGACGGCGGCCTGGGCGGACGAGATACTGCGTCCGCTGTTGTGGAGAATCCAGAGATCCTACCAAGGCATGGCGGACTGGCGAACAGAGCGTTGAGTCCGCTGCTGGGGGATCAACCTTGGTGGCCGATTGCTGCTACTTTACCGGACTAGGCGGACTGCCTAACAGAGTCCGCGAGTAATGAACGGGGGGCTTGGCACCTTGTAGGATGTTGCGGACTGAGGGGTTAACAGTCGTTATGCAAGAGGAACTGAACAAGTTCAAGAGACGCAAATTCTGGAAGCTGGTTCCCAGACATCATGGACATAATGTCATTGGAGTCAAGTGGATCTACAGAAATAAACTTGATAAAAATGACATTATAATCAAGAACAAAGCAAGATTAGTAGCTAAGGGGTATAGGAATGAATAAGGCATTGATTTTGATCAAACCTTTGCCCTTGTTGCAAGATTGTAGGTTATAAGATTGTTCCTTGCATATGTTGCATACAAGGGATTTAAGGTCTACCAGATGGATGTGAAGTCAGCCTTTCAAAATGGTGACTTAAAAGAGGAAGTCTATGTTGAGTAGCCTCCTAGTTTTGTAGTTTGTAACTCACGTGATTCTGTTTGTAGACTTAAAAAAGTAATAACTCTAATTTTATACAAATTTTTATATAGTTTTTATTGAATAATTAATTAGTTTATAAATAAATTTTATGATTTTATTATCTAATCTTCTTAATCTCTTATTTTAGGGTTAATCTGGGCAGAAAATTTCAATTTGGAGTTTACAGGATTGATCAGGAGACAAAGCTGGACAAAGCAGGAAAAATTGCAAAGTACACGCCTCGGTCACTGGCGTGACCACTAGGTCACAGGCATGACATCCAAGCGTGACCCCGATGCTTGATCCAAAGCTCGCTGACACATCAATTAAAATTACATGCCCATTGCTCACGGGCGTGCCCATGCTCCCACAACCGTGTCTGCCAGGCATGACATGCAGATGACGGTCCAGGCTTCTAGTCCATATCAGATTAAAGTTACACGCCTTGACACGGGAGTGACATGTTGGTCACGGGCGTGACCTCATGCCGTGACATCCCAGCATGCCAAATTAATGCAGCAGTTGCAGGATCTGGCAGTTTCTGCCTTACACGCCCAGGGTCACGGGCGTGACCATGGGCGTGATACCTCCAATTATGGCCGGAGTTATTCCTGTCGTTTCTACTTCCTGCCGTTTTCAGTAACTGTCAAGGCAGGCCCTACGTCACGGGAGTGACCTAGGGGCATGACCCGCAAATTAACGATTTTTGGCATTTTCGCGCCAACGTCCCGAAGACTTAAAGATGACGATTCTGAACCCGACACGCCCTAGGTCACAGGCGTGACCTAGGTGCGTGACCATCCAACAGCTTTGCCTATAAAATCCAGGCAATTCTAGAAGCTCAGGAGGAGATTTTTGGGAGCTTAGTTCTGTTTTATTTACTGTTTTTCTTGCATTTTAATTTCATAGTGTAGCCTTTATTTTCAAGTCCTTTCTTAATCATGTCTCTCTTCAACTTTTTATGTAATTCTCCCATCATGAAGAGTAGCTAATTTTCAATTAGCACTTGATCATGATGAACTTTGGAATTGAATAAAATTCTTATTGTCTCAAATTATCAAGCATTATTTTTATATACTTTGATTTATCTTTGACTTTCACTTTTTCGAATTCATAAGTTGCAAATTATGTGTATTCGATATTAGATCTGTATCCTAGATTTACCGAGAGGTTGTGGATACGAGTAGATCACTCAAGGATAAAGAGCGTTTCATGCACCCCTCGAGAGAGGAAGGCAAAATTCTTCCGCATTGGAGTCAATTCCATTAGTGAGGTTCACCGCCTAAATCAAGCTTAGGTTTTTTGACTGGCCGAGAGGTCTTAGTCGATCAACCTAAGGTTATTCGAGTGCGTATTCTCGCCAGAGGCGCTTCGTAGCTTTGGAACCTCTGCGGTTGAAGTTAATAATTTAGATGCTTCCGCTCTTTAATTTCATGGAATTTATTCTAGCCCAAAGGGATTCTAGATCAAGTGCTAGCTTTCCTATCCTCATATTTCTCTCTTAGTTTAACGTTTTCTCTTTTGCAAAACCATTTTTCGTTCCTTGTGAATACAAGTACTCAACGGTCCCCGAGTTCAAATACGACATTTCCTATACTACATTTTGATAGGTGCACTTGCCTATTTCGAGATTTTAGTTGGGATATTTTTAAAACTTATAAAATCACCATCAAGTTTTTGACGACGTTGCCGGGGATTTTTTCTTTGTTGATATTTTGAAAGCAAGGATCTATTAGTTTTATCATTTTCCTTTTGTTTTAAAAAAAATCAAAATAAAAACAAAATTATTTTGTTTTTTTGTGTATGACCCGAGGGAATCCGTCAAATCTACTTGATTTGGATCCGGAGAACGAGCAAAGCTTACGGTGACGTCTAAGACTCTGCGATCTCAATTCTACAGATTTGGTTGAGGAATCCATCGGTGACACTTCTTTCTCTTCTACTTCTTCATCTTCTACTACTACTTCTTCTTCTTCTTCTACTTCTTCATCTTTTCAATTTTCTTCTAATTTGGGTAATCCAAATCCAAATATGGCCGATCAACAGACTATGTCTAATTATGCTCGAGGAAATTTGGATAACGCTCAATCAAGTATTGTTCGACCCGCTATTGCGAAGAATAATTTTGAATTGAAGCCAAGAATCATCCAAATGGTACAACAATATGTACAATTTGATGGGCTTAAAGATGTGGATCCCAACACATATATTTCTAACCTTTTAGAAATATGTGACACTTTTAAAATAAACGGGGTTTCAGATGATGCCATCCGGTTAAGGCTTTTTCCTTTCACATTGCGCACCAAAGCAAAATAGTGGTTGGCCTCTTTACTAAGAGGATCCATCACTACTTGGGCCGAGATGACGGAAAAATTTCTCACGAAATATTTTCAGCCCGCAAAAACGGCCAAGTTGCACAATGATATTACATATTTCTCCCAAGTTGATATGGAAACGTTATATGATACTTGGGAGCGATTTAAGAAATTGCATCGCCGTTGTCCGCATCATGCAATCCCCAATTGGTTGCAAATCCAAACATTCTATAATGGCCTCCATCAACAAACAAGGCAACATATTGATGTCGCCGCCGGTGGAACGTTAAACAACAAAACACCGGCGGCCGCCCAAGAACTTATAGAAGGAATGGCCATGAACATGTATCAATGGAGTACGCCCCGGTCTCGTCCACCTAAACCGGTCGGGATGTACGAAATCGATACGGTTTCAAGTTTATCTCTCCAGGTTGAGAAACTACAAAAACAAATAGCCGAGATGTCTATTTCCTCGGCTACACCTACTTGTGAACCCCAATATTGGGAACCTTCCACTATTGTCGAGCATGTGGATTACATGGGTAATCCGAATCGGCCACCTTATAATTCGGGAAATAATTTTGGTAATACTTATCACCTGGATTTTAGGAACCACCCCAACTTCTCTTGGAGTAATCCGAGGAATGCGGCTCGCCCACCAAACAGAATTCCACCCGGTTATTTTCCGCCGCAAGCTCCCAAAGCTCCCAATCTCGAGGAGTTGTTCACCAAATATACGAGTACAAATGATGCCAATATCCGGAATCTCACCGGATCTATTCGTAGTTTGGACCAAATTGGGCAAATTGCTAAAATGCTCTCTGATTGCCAACAAGGAGCATTACCGGGCAATACAGAGCCCAACCCAAAGGAGCAAGTGTAGGCTATCACGCTACGGAGCGGGAAAGAGGTACATTTTTCTTCACATCCGGTTGAACAAGAGGTAACAATTTCTACCTCCCCTCCTCCTCCTAAAGTTTTTGATGAAAATAAAATTAAAGAATATCAACTGCCTCTTCCCTACCCGTCTAAATTAAAGAAAGACCGGGCAGATTATCATTTCGATAAATTTGTACAATTATTTAAGCAAATCCATATTAATTTACCTTTTTTTGAAGCCATAGCGCAAATGCCAAAATACGTAAAATACCTCAAGGATCTTTTAACAATTAAAAAAAAACTTGAGGAAATTTCCACGGTTCAATTGAACGCGGAATGTTCGGCTGTTCTACTCAATAAATTGCCCAAGAAACTAACTGACCCGGGTAGTTTATCTATTCCTTGACTATTTGGCGATTTATTGGTAAAACATGCGTTGGCCGATCTTGGCGCCTCAATTAACTTAATGCCTTATTCGTTATTCAAAAAACTAGGATTAGGAGAGCCTAATACAACACGAATGAGCATCCAATTGGCGGATCAGACTATTAAATACCCTATGGGTATTGTTGAGGATGTGCTTGTCAAGGTTGACAAATTTATCTTTCCTGTAGATTTTTTCATCCTTGACAAAGAATAGGATGCCGAGGTTCCACTTATTCTCGGTCGCCCTTTTCTCGCCACCTCGCGAGCTATTATAGATGTTAGTAACGGTAAAATTCTCCTTAGAGTCGGAGATGAAGAAGTTACCTTTACTATTAAATCATCTATGAAAAACACGCTTGCTAACGACGACTCATGTTTCTTTTTGGAGGCTTCTCCCGATGAAGTCTCCATTTTATTTTCTGAAAATCATTATTCCTCTATTGATTATGAAGAAAATTTTGAAACTTTAGATTTCATTTCTCATGAATTTAGTGGAAATCAATCGGACACACAAGCGCCTATTTTTGAAATTCTAGAATTAGGAAGTGACCGATTAAAAACTTCTTACGATGAACCTCCAACCTTAGAACTAAAACAATTGTTAGATCATTTAGAATATTTATTTTTAGTGGAGTGTTCAAAACTTCCCGTTATTGTGTCGGTGTATTTATCCGATGAAGAAAAATTTAAATTATTAAATGTTTTAAAACGCCACGGCTGCGCAATTGCGTGGGAAATTACATATCTAAAAGGGATTAACCCCTCCTTTTGCACCCACAAAATTTTATTGGAAGAACACGCTCACAAAACCATTCAACCTCAACGCCGGCTAAATCCTAACATGAAGGAGGTAGTCAAGGCCGAGGTAATAAAATTATTAGATGCGGGTATCATCTATCCGATTTCGGATAGCTCTTGGGTGAGTCCGGTCCAAGTGGTACCCAAGAAAGGAGGGTTTACAATAGTGCCTAATGATAAGAATGAGTTAATCCCTACTCGAACCATTACCGGATGGCGGGTGTGCATCGACTACCGTAAATTAAATGATGCAACCCGTAAGGATAATTTTCCTTTGTCGTTCATTGACCAAATCCTTGAACGGCTATCCGTGCACTCATTTTATTGTTTTCTTGATGGTCTCTCGGGATATTTTCAAATCCCAATCGCACCCGAGGACCAAGAGAAAACAACCTTCACTTGTCCGTTTGGCCCCTTCGCCTATCGAAGGATGCCTTTTGGTTTCTGCAATGCGTCGGCAACCTTCCAAAGGTGTATGCTAGCGATCTTTGACGAATTAGTGGAGGATATCATGGAGGTCTTCATGGATGATTTCTCCATTTTTGGAGATTCGTTTGATTTATGTTTGGCAAACCTTTCGTGTGTACTCCAACGATGTGAGGACACGAACCTAGTTTTAAACAGGAAGAAGTGTCATTTTATGGTACGGGAGGGTTTGGTCTTAGGCCACAAAATTTCTAGTAAGGGCATAGAGGTAGATAAAGCTAAAATTAAAACTATAGAAAAGCTACCTCCTCTTTCAAATGTTAAGGCCATTCGTAGTTTTTTTGGACATGCCAGTTTCTATCCCCGGTTTATTAATGATTTTTCTAAAATAACTAAGCCCCTTACACACTTGTTAGAAAAAATGCGCCGTTTATTTTTGATGAAAATTGTTTGCGTGCTTTTTCTCTTATTAAAGAAAAATTAATAAACGCACCTATTGTAATAGCTCCCAATTGGGATCTACCATTTGAAATCATGTGTGATGTCTTAGGATAACGCATCAATAAGAATTTTCATCCTATTTATTATGCGAGCAAAACACTAATCACAGCACAAGAAAATTACACAACCACCGAGAAAGAACTTCTTGCCGTTATTTTTGCTTTTGATAAATTTCATTCTTATCTCACTTTGTCTAAAGTAATTCTTTTTACCGATCATTCAGCCTTGCGTTATCTACTAACCAAAACAGATGCAAAGCCTAGATTGATTAGGTGGATATTGCTTCTTCAAGAATTTGACTTGGAGATCTGGAACAAAAGAGGAGCGGAGAATTTAGCGTCGGATCACCTTTCTCGGTTGGAGAATCCCAACTTGGAGGAGCTTACCGAAGAGGACATCAATGATATATTTCCCGAGGAGCGCCTCCTCGTGTTATATAAGGTAATGACTCTCCCCACCCCTCGGTTCGCCGATTTCGCAAACTTTCTTGCCGCAAGATTTCTCCCAAAAGATTTTTCTTTCCAAGAAAAGAAGAAATTCTTTTCTGATTTGAAAAATTATTTTTGGGAGGATCCGTTTCTTTTTCGAGTTTGAGCGGACCAAGTAGTGTGGAGGTGTGTTTCTCATGAGGAGGGCGCCCAAATATTGAAAGATTGCCACGAGGGACCCGCCAGCGGGCACTATAAAGCAAATCTGACGGCGCGGAAAGTACTTGAGGCGGGCTTCTATTGGCCGAGCATCTTCAAGGATGCTCACGCACATCTAAGTCGTTGTGAACCATACCAATGCTCAGGTAATATTTCTGGCCTCCATGAAATGCCTTTAAATTCATTTTTAGAAATTGAGGTTTTTTATTATGGGGAACCGACTTTGTAGGCCCGCTACCATCTTATTTTGGAAATCGCTATATTTTCGTAGCTGTTGACTACGTGTCACGGTGGGCGGAAGCACAAGCCCTTCCCACCAATGATGCCCAAGTCATTACCCAATTTCTCAAAAAACTCTTTTCACGATTTGGAGCTCCGCGGGCAATAATGAGTGATAGGGGAACTCACTTTTGTAACGCACAATTTGCAAAAGTTTTATCTAAATATGGCGTTACACATAGGTTGGCCACCCCTTATCACCCTCAAACGAGTGGCCAAGTAGAATTAGTAAACCGTCAACTTAAACGTATATTAGAAAAAATGGTTTCTACAAATAGAAAAGATTGGTCGGTTAAGCTCGACGATGCACTTTGGGCTTATAAGACGGCGTACAAGACCGTTATCGGTTGTACTCTGTACCGATTGGTCTATGAGAAATCATGTCACTTGCTGGGTGAGCTTGAGAATCGCTCCTTTTGGGCGCTTAAATTTTTAAATCTAGATGAAAGTTTGTCATCCGAGCTCCGGAAATTCCAAATTAACGAGCTCGATGAGTGGCACTCCTTCGCCTATGAAAGTAATAAACTTTATAAGGAGCGCAAAAAATTTTATCATGATAAAAAAATTAAGCACCCCAAAGATTTTAAACCGGGAGACCAAGTGCTCCTCTATAATTCACGCCTACGTCTTTCTCCGGGAAAACTCAAGTCTCATTGGTCTGGCCCTTTTATTGTAAAAGAGGTGTGGTCATACGGGACAGTACTTATCTCGCACCCAAAAAAGGCGAATTTAAAGTGAACAGGCACCGGCTGAAAATATTCTTCGCCGATGATACTACTAATGAGCTCCGGGAGGAAATCAACCACCCGAACCCATAAATTAGTGCCCCACTATGGTCGAGCTAAACGACCATAAACAAAGCCCTCGTTAGAGGCACCCCATGGTTATCATTTTTTATTATTTTATTTTTATCTTTGAGATTTTGCAGGGTTGAAGGATCTTTGCTGCGTGACGATCGATCGGGCTCGAACGTCATCTTCATGCAATTTCTTCATGTTGGTAATTTTTATGTAGTTTTTTTTCTACTTCTGTCAAAAAATTTTACACAAAATTTTTTAAAAAAATGTTTGATAAAAAAAATTTTGTTCGTACACACCTCGGTCACGGCGAAGTTTCTCATTCTACAAAACCCGATAGCGGTTTCGTTGAGCGAAGTTTCTCGTTTGTCTTCCGTTACAGACACGGGCGTGACCATCAATTGTCACGGACGTGACCTACGCGGAACTTCGTTCAACGAAATTATCAGGAAGAACGTTGTTTCTGCCCAGTCATGCCTGTGACAATCCGTGGCATGCCCGTGACAAATGGAGAGTCACGGCCATGCCTGCCCCGGGAACCCAAACCGAAAAACAAAATAAAAAAAATTAGTTTTCAGATACACACCCAAGGGTCACGGGCGTGACCCTGGGACGTGTCGGCATATCTGAGGCGTGACCCTGGGTCAACGCCTCGGATTCCTTTCATTTTCAAATTTTATGTGGCACACCCCAGGTCACGGGCGTGACCTGGGGCGTGACTATGGAATCCAAGGCCAGCGCTTTGGATTCCCTCGTGTTTCCCTAGGATTCCCCTTACTTGCCTAGCATCACGGCCGTGACTTTGGGAGTCACGGGTGTGACACTTGGGCGTGTCCCGCGAATCCGAGTCATTCTGCCTTGGATTCCTTCCGGCTTTGACCCGTGCTTGTCACGCCCCAGGTCACGGGCGTGACATGGGGGCGTGACAGAGCTGAAAACCATATAAATTGGGTTTCTCCCCCTCTCCTTCCTCCACACCATCCAACCCTCCTCTTCTCCCTTTGCCAACCCGAAAACCCCTTTTTCCTCCCTTTCTCCACAATGCCTCACCACCACCCTCGCTCCACCGCTTCCTCCTCCAAGCACCCCGCAGATCCCGCCGCGGTAGAAGCCATGCTGCTCTTTGAAAACAAACTCAGCAAGAGCGCAGCGAACGCCTCTGTGCCAAACCCCTTGGCATCTTCCGAATCTTGGATTGGGCGATCCTCGCCACATTTGGAGTGGCAGATTTGGTTAGGGAATTTCTCTCCACCCCTGGATGGAGTTCCCTCTTCTCCATTTCCGAGCACGCCTTCCTTGAGCTCACCGTCGAGTTCTTGGCTTCCTTCGAGTTCCGTTGGGCGGCGAATGACGATTTCATCGTCTTTCGCATGGGTGGGGTGATACTTCAGCTCACCATCCGCCAACTCAATGTCGCCCTGGGCTTTTGCTCGGAGGCCTTCTCCCAATATCCGGCCTATCTCGATTTACCTACAAATTTCCCTCCCAATGTCAACCTTCTCACCTTTTGGGCAGAAATTAGTAATGACTCCACACCCTACACACCTTAGAAATCTAAAGGCAGCCACCTCATTTCCCCCCGCCTTGCGTATTCTCCATAACCTCCTCACCTTCACTATTTCTGGTCGCGACGTTAGCCACGGGGTGGTAACTCTGCAGACATACTATATTTATATAGTATGTTTTACTGGGCCCCCCTCAACCCTTGGTTATTTGCTCGCATAATTTTCTTTCGGCACCAGACCGAAAATGCGAGGTTGGGAGCGGTACACGGCGGGAACTTCATCACTTTCCTCGCCAAGCAGATCGGCCTTTGGGATGCTCTTCCGTGACTCAGCTGCGTCCAGACACCGCAAGTCATCCAGTTCCCGACCCTTCAGGCCCTCGGCCTGGAACGATGACGTGATGGAGAGTTTGAGGCTATCCCCCCAGAGGTCGGTGGCGGAGATCTTTATCTAGATTTCGGTGCCGGTCCAAGCGTCACTATTCATTCTCCCACCATTCCACCACCACCGCAGGGATCCTTCTTTAGAGCCCAGTCCTCAAACCTATTGGGATCGCCAATTTGGGTTGATTCATACTCGCCTGAATCAGATGGAGACCAATTTTGTCAACCGTTTTACAGCTTTCGATGCTCGTTTTACCGCGCTGGAGCAGAGTCACGCCTCTTCCGTGGCTCATATTACCCGTGAGTTCACAAATCTACGCACTCATTATCCGCATCGGGGGGATGCTAGCGATGAGGAATAGTTGTAATCTTTATGGTTGTAGTCTATCATCGTGTATCTTTCTTTTTTTCTTCTTTTCTTTTCACTTGCCATGTACCTTTTATTTTTCTTAAAAAAATATCAAAAATCTGTTTTTCTTCAGTCTTGTCTTCCAGGTACACTTTGGTGCTGATTCGCCCGCTTTAGGGAAGTCTCCTATCTTTTTTTTATATATTTATTTATTTTTCATTGGGGACAACGTCTTGTTTAAGTATGAGCGGAATATTTCTCAAGCAAAACATACAAAAAAAAATCATAAAACTTCTCAAAAAAATCATAAAAACTTTTTCAAGTTTCTAATTTTTTACTTCATAAAAATACAAAAAATTTTAACAAAACCAAAATTAATAAAAAAAAATTTCAAAAAAATTTTAGGGGTAATTTAAAAAATAGGAGAAATCTTTATTTCTATATTTATTCACATGCTAAATCCAAACTATTCAACTTTTACATAAGTTTAGAAGGTTTTTATGCTTTAATTAAATTTTGAATTTTGTAGTAGAACTATTGGTCATGCTGTGTTTCTAGTTAAGTGCACATGTTAGTAGAATTTAAGTAGAATTAAACATTCAACATACAAATAAATTTTTCTTTTTCTAAATGCGTAGAAATAGTTTATTTTACTGTTACTTTGAAACCGGTAAAATCTAAGAATAGTTTAGGAGAGTGTGTAGAAGTTTTCTAGAGAGATATTTCGCGGATCAAGAAAGAGGTATTCTTTCTCGATGTCTAGAACTTGCCCTCTAGCTATTCTCAAGACTTTGCATACGTTAAACTGATTAGCATAAAAATGATTTAGGCACTTCTTTTTGGCAAGTTTGAGCCTTTGCACTCTTACCTAACATTTTATCTTTGCTAAGCCAATTTGTTCCTATACCCTTCCTTTTATTTTAGCTCCACCAACACTCTACCAAAGCCTAAAAGCATCCTAATTTCACACCTATGACTGAGCTTGAAACTATAGATACAAAACCGGTTTGTGAGTGATTAGGAGCCATTTTATTTTGGTGGCTAATTGAAAAAAAATAAGAGTTGTTATATTTTTCATTCCTCCTCTTAAAAAAAGAGAAAAGAAAAAAATTTATAAAAACAATAATGAAAATAAATAGAGGGAATTGAAAAAAATTATTTCAACATGTTAAGAAAAAGAAACAAAGGAATTTAGGAATTGGTGGAGTTCTTCAATTTTTTCTTTTGTGCAAGCTCTCATTAGGTTTTGATGTGTCTACCCATCGTTTTTATCTTTAATTTTCCAAACCAAAAACCTAAGCCAACATTTCAACCTAGTTAAGCCCTAATAATTTGTGCTTTAAGTTAAACTAGTGTCGTAGCGAGAGTGTGAAAGGCAAGTCTATGGCCATCGACATTGATGGATTTCTTTGGAGGGTATCCCGATCTCGATTTGTGCAATGTTATCTTAGTAAGCACGCTACTTTCTCCCTAAATGTGATTTTAGGATATACCGGATTTTCATTTTCAAAGTAAAAATAATAAGTGAAAACACATTTTTGAAAATTAAAAACTAATCTGCATGCTGAGTAGGTTTTTCTACAAAAATAACAACGCACATAGGCATAAGACTTCGCATTCTACACCTTAGGTTCAATTTTCATTTCTAACGTTAAAAGTTTTCTACTCTCCATGAAATGTTGTTTGCTCGGGACGAGCAAACGAGTAAGTATGGGGGTAATGGAGAATTTTATAGTTCTAAAAATTTATCCAAACTATAATCTCGAATAAGCAAGCGTACCTATCGAAATATAGTATAGAAAATGTCGTATTAGACTCGGGGCCTATTGAGTACTTCTACTCACGCAAATTATATTATTTTATCGGTTAATAAAATGAGTAAATTTAAACTACAACGAGAAAACAAAATAAAATATAGTACTTGATCTAGAATCCCCTTGTACTAAAATTAACCTCCTTTGTGAACATAAAGTACGCAAGACTCTTAAATTGCTCATCCAACCATGGAGGTTCCTTAAGTACAAAAGCGTCTCTCTTGAGCTCATGCTTTTGACTAACCTTAGGTTGATCGATTAAGACCTCTCGGCAAATCGAAACCCCTAAGATTGCTTTAGGAGGTGAACCCCTCTATCGGATTTGACTCCAATATGGAAGATTTATGTCGTCCTCTCTCGAGGACTGCATGCAACTCCTTTTATCTTTGAGTGATCTCCTCGTATCCACAACCTCTCGGTCATTTAGAATACAGATCTTAGATCGAAGAACATATCCGCGCAATATGAATTCGATACAATATAAATCAAAGATAAATCGTTATTGAGTAAAGTAAAGGACTTGACATTTTTAATAAAGTTGAGATCCTTATTTTATTCCAAGATTCATCATGATCAAGTGCTAAAGAGGTTTAGCTACTAAGCATGGTTAAGAAATTACATAAAAAGAAGGACAAGAACATGATTACTAAAAAGAGAGTAATTGAATTAAACACAATGAAAGACAAACAAAACTATGATGCTAAAAGTTACATCAAGAAAATACAGCAAAACAGGGAAACAAACAAGCTAAAACTACTCCTAGATTGGCCTCTTAGCTCCCCCTCTGGCTCTTGAACTCATCTAGAATTTATAGGAAAAACTTCTGGAACGTCACGCCCTAGTTCACACCCGTGACCTACGGCTTGTCAGGCTCGGAACCGCCGTCTTGAAAGCCCGAGAACGTTGTAGGAGAAACTGCCAAAATTTGTTAAATGACGGGTCACGCCCCTAGGTCACGCCCGTGACCTAGGGCGTGTCATTTCTGTTTCTGAAATACAGCGGGAAGCTAAAAATGGCGGGAGTAAATTATTGTTGATGAAGGGGTCACACCCCATGGTCACACCCGTGACCATGGGCGTGTCAGGCTGCAACGGAAATGTGGCAGCAATGGCAGGAACAACTCTACTTATCTGCTATAAAGGCACACTACATGCCCTGTGTCACTCCCGTGACTATGGGTCAGGGGCGTGTACTTGACTATTCGACGTTCTTCAATCGACGAAATGATCCCCTTGGTCACGCCTTCTGGTCACGCCCGTAACCCATAGGTCATGCCCGTGCCCATGAGCGTGTAGCTTGAAACTGATGTGTCCCGTTCTCTGGGCTCCTCTATGGATCACGGCCACCTGTCACGCCCGTGACCTGAAGGTCACACCCATGACAGGGGCGTGTTGAAGTGATTTCTCAAGGATTCTTCTGTTTCATGTCCTGGTCAGTCCTGTAAGCTCCAATTTGCTATTCGCAGCCCAAATTTACCTGAAATAAGAAAACAAAAGGATTAATTTAAAAATTAATAAAAACTAGAAATAAACATAGCTATTTATTAAATAAAAACTATATAAAAATACTATAAATAAAGACTTATCAAATACACTCATACTTAAGTTTTTGCTATTCAGAGCAAAACTAAGAGAGTACTTATAAGAAATTAAAATAATTTTTTAATTAAACTAAAAATCTATTAAATCAAAAGAAAGTTAAAAATTAACTTAAGGGATTCAAAATTTTTTAAGCCCTAAAATATTAAAGTAAAATGTGAAGAGCTAAATATTTAGGAAAATTTTCTCTAATAAATAATTAGAACTCAAAATTAAGTATTTAGCAAATAAAATTAGATTAAAAATTATAAATAGTTTTTCCACTAAAAATAGACTTCAAGGAAAATTCAAAGTACTACTTATGCACTCTTACAATTTAATTTAAATCTAAAGCAATTATATTGGTTTTTGGGTTTGGAAAAAGGTAATTGAAGAGATCTTAGATTAGGGATGATGAATTTTATCCTCTCACCCCCACACAATTGTTTTCTTTTTGATATTTTTTTCTGTTTTTTTTCTCTTCAAATAAAATTGCTTAGGAGTAATGAATTTTATCCCCTTACTCCTCTTTTGGGGGTTGCATATGTGTACCAAGGAATACTTGATTCCCATGACATATGATCTAATCAAAAATAAAATTTTGTATATGTGTACCAGGGGATAATGAATTTTATCCTCTTATCCCCATGACATATGATCTAACAAAAAAGTTAAGAAAAGGGAAAGGCTAGCAAAAATTTAGATTAAATTAAAATTGTTGGAGAGCAACTATAGTAAATTAAAATTTCCAAAGAACCTTAAAGTTTAAAGTGGAGATAATTAAAATCTAAAAATTGTTAAACTAAGCACTATGAAATTGAAACTAATTAGAATTTGAGAGAAAAAGACTAAATAAATTTCTCTAAACAAATTTACTTCATAAATTTATTTCTTAAAATCAAATCACCTAAAAATTAAATTTAACTAACTTTGATGAAATAAAAGATTTAGAAAATCAAAAATTATAAAAAATTTTATAAATAAACTGAAAACAAATTTCTGAAAAGTCACAAAAATTTAAGCAGGGGTTTATTATATATTTTTTATTTTTCTTTTTTTGTATTTTTTTATAATAAAAAGAAAACAAAATTTTGTAATTTTTAAGATTTTATACAGATTTTTTTTTTGAATTTTTAAATAAAAACAAAAAATAAGAATCCACCCCCATACATAAAAATAAACATTGTCCCCAATGTTTATAAGTCAAGTAGGAGGGGGGAAAGAAAAACAGTTTATGAAAATTTAGAAAAAAAAATCATAAAAATTAAAAGATAAGCAAGGGGTGTCTTCCAAGAGCGCTTTTCTTTTTCCCGTCTTTAAGCTAGACGGTTTGGGTTAGGAGAAAGAAAAATAAAAATTAAAATGAAGGGGCAACTCCCTTAATTCGCACTTGAGTGAATACACCGAAGACGCTCGCCCAGCGATTCCTCCGCTTGCTTCTTGATTCTCCTTTTTTGAACATTTGACTTGAAAATGTAAATTCACATCACCTATACATACCTGAGGCGATGTGAATTTTTGTAGATGAGCAGAAAATGGATCGTTGATGACGTGTGATTGCAACGGCTTATCATCTTCATGAAATTCATTAGTTAAAGAAAAATCAAAGGTAAGCTCGTCAGAAAAATCTTCGCAAGGATGAGGTTCTTGCGAAGTTATATGATTAGGTATAGGTTGTTTCATTTTCTAAAATAAAGTTGTTATCTAAAAGAAAATTACTGGGCACTATAGTTTCATGAGTTTCAATTTCTAAATATTCAGAAGTGGAGTTTGAAAATTCATGAGGAGAATGAAAATCGGGAGAAATAGGAGAAGAATCCCTTTTTTCTTCTATTTCATCTGGTGTGCCCATAACTTTAAAATATTCTTGATATAATAATTCTTCCTCCTCTTCTGAATAAGTCACCAAGGGGGCACATGAAGATTCATGTTCCGTACTAGGTGAACTATTTGAAGGGGGTGAAGAATCATTAGAACAAGAAATAATTTCTGCTAAATTTTGCAGAGGATCAACAATGAATTGCGTAAAGTCCCCAAAATTAGAAGAAAGCGATTGTGGTGTGCTAAACGAAGAACACAAATTAGGATCTAAATAACTGTTCTCATAACTCGGAAAGTTTTCTGGTTGATCTTGCGAACAAGGAAAACAAACGTCCAAGGTAGAAGAAAAATTATTTGAATTAAAATAAGTATTCTCGTTTAAATTCGAAAAATTATTTTCATGGAAATTAAAGGAATTGGAAAAATTATTTTCATGAAAATTGGAAAAAGAATTATCATAAAAGTGAGAATAGTTATTTTCATAATTATAATCAAATTTATTTTCATAAGGTAGATGTGAATTATAATTATAAAGATAGCAATACTCACTTCAATGAGACCACCACAATAATAACAAACACTTTGGCGCTGTTTTGTGGTTTTCAAGATATCTAATTGATTTTGAAGCCTGACAATTTTAGCGGCCTATTGAGATAACATTTTTTTAATATAAAAATAAAATAAAACAACCTTTACCTAATGGAAGTGAATAAAAAAGAAAATCAAAAGTAGAATTGGGGTAGAGAAAGAGAATGATAAAAGTAATAAAATTTGTGCTTTCTAAATATCAACAAAAAAAATTCCCGGCAACGGCGCCAAAAACTTGATGGAGAATTTAATAGTTTTAAAAATGTATCCAAACTATAATCTCGAATAGGCAAGCGTACCTATCGAAATATAGTATAGGAAATGTCGTATTAGACTTGGGGTCTGTTGAGTACTTGTACTCACGCAAATTATATTATTTTATCGGTTAATAAAATGAGTTAATTTAAACTACAGCTAGAAAACAAAATAAAATATACCACTTGATCTAGAATCCCCTTATACTAAAATTAACCTCCTTTGTGAACATAAAGTACGCAAGACTCTTAAATTGCTCACCCGACCGTGGAGGTTCCTTAAGTACAAAAGAGTCTCTCTCGAGCTCATGCTTTTGACTAACCTTAGGTTGATCGATTAAGACATCTCGCCAGTCGAAACCCTAAGCTTGCCTTAGGCGATGAACCCCTCTATTGGATTCGACTCCAATCCGGAAGATTAATGTTATCCTCTCTCGAGGAGTGCATGGAACTCCTTTTATCTTTGAGTGATGTCCTCGTATCCGCAACCTCTCGGTCATTTAGGGTACGGATCTTAGATCGAAGAACATATCCGCGCAATATGACTTTGATACAATATAAATCAAAGATAAATCGTTAGTGAGTAAAGTAAAGGACTTGACATTTTTAATAAAGTTGAGAAGCTTATTTTATTCCAAGATTCATCATGATCAAGTGCTAAAAGAAGTTTAGCTACTAAGCATGATGAAGAAATTACATAAAAAGTAGGGCAAGAACATGATTACTTAAAAGAGAGTAATTGAATTAAACACAATGAAAGGCAAACTAAACTATGAAGCCAAAAGTTACATAAAGAAAATACAGCAAAACATGGAAATAAACGATCTAAAACTACTCCTAGATTGGCCTCCTACCTCCCCATCCAGCTCTTGAACTCATCTTGAATTTATAGGAAAAACTTCTGGAAGGTCACGCCCTAGGTCACTCCCGTGACCTAGGGCGTGTCAGGCTCGGAATTGCCGTCTTGAAAGCACGGGAATGTTGTAGGAGAAACCGCCAAAATCTGTTAAATGATGGGTCACGCCCCAGGTCATGCCCGTGACCTAGGGCATGTCATTTCTATTTCTGGAAAATGGCAGGAAGCTTAAAATGGCGGGAGTAAATTGTTATTAATGAAGGGTCACGCCCCATGGTCACGCCTATGACCATGGGCATGTCAGGCTACAATGGAAATGTGGTGGCAACGGCAGGAACGGCTGTACTTATCTGCTGTAAATGCACACGACACGCCCTGGGTCACGCCCGTTACTATGTGTCACGAGCGTGTACTTGACTGTTCGATGTTCTTCGATCGATGAAATGAGCCCCTTGTTCACGCCTTCTAGTCACGCCCGTGACCCATAGGTCACACTCGTGCCCATGAGCGTGTAGTTTGAAACTGATGTATCCCATTCTCTGGGCTCCTCTGTGGATCACGGCCACCTGTCACGCCCGTGACCTGAAGGTCACGCCCGTGATACGGCCGTGCAGAAGTGATTTCTCAAGGATAATTCTGTTTCATCTCCTGGTCAGTCCTGTAAGCTCCAATTTGCTATTTGCAGGCCAAATTTACCTGAAATAAGAACACAAAAGGATTAATTTAAAAATTAATAAAAACTAGAAATAAACATAGTTATTTATTAAATAAAAACTATATAAAAATACTATAAGTAAAGACTTATCAAAAAGCTCTATATGGGATAAAGCAAGCCCTTAGAGCATGTATGAGACCTTGATTAGCATCCTCATTGAGAATAAATTCTCAATGGGGAAGATAGACAATAACATATTCCTGAGGGAATCTAATGGTAAGATCATCATAGTTCGGATCTATGTAGATGACCTCATCTTTGAATCTACTGATGACAACCTCTGCGGGAAGTTTGCCAAACTTATGCAGAGGAAGTTTGAGATGAGCAGTATGGGTGAACTTAAGTTCTTCTTGGGTCTCCAAGTAAGACAGACTGATGATGGATTGTTCATATCCTAGTCTAAGTTCACTAGGGAGTTAATAAAGAAATTTGGTATGGAAAATTCTTCCACCATGAGAACTCCGATGGGATAAAGTATGCCCATACGCAAAGATGAGGCGGGGAAATCTGTTGATTAGACTTTGTATCGGGGGATAATTAATTCTCTTATGTATCTAATTGCTAGTCGGCCAGATATCATGTATAATACAGGTATTTGTGCTAGGTATCAGGCTTGCCCCAAAGAATCTTATTACTCTACTATAAAGAGAATTCTGAGGTATCTTAAAGGCACACTAGATCTCGGCCTGTGGTACCCTAGGAATGGGGAGTTTCAACTAACAGGCTATTCAGATGTAGACTTTGCAGGCTGCAAAGAGAACAAAAAGAGCACTTCTGGCACCTATCAATTCCTGGATGGAAGACTTGTTTCCTGGAGCAGTAAGTAGTAGACAAGTGTTGATATTTCAACTGCAGAGTCAAAATACATCTCAGTAGGTAGCTGTTGTTCTCAGTTGTTATGGGTCCAACATTAGCTTTAGGACTATAACCTTCAGATAAGTAGAAGTTCCTTATTTTGTGATTCTTCTATTGTCATTTCAATTGCAAGGAATCCTGTCTCCCATAGAAGGACTAAGTACATTGTAATCAGATATTATTTCATTAGGGAGCATGTGGAATGTGAAGATATCAACCTTGAGTTTGTTCCAACCGACAAACAAGTGGCTGATATCTTCACTAAACCACTAGATGAAGCAAAGTTTAACACCTTCAAGTTTGAGTTGGGAATGTTAAACCTGGTACAGCTTCAGTTGCTCCTCACTTTAGTTGCAAATTATTGTGTATTTTGCAGATGGATATATTCTTCAGAAAAATGAAGACTCTTCAAGATGATGCATCAGTTTAGGGGGAGCATGTCCAGCACTGTTCCAGCAATTCACTGCTGCCCACTTGAGGGGTAGCAGATGATAAGAACCCCGCTAGCTATTTGCTAAAGTCAAGAGGGGGAGAAAAAGATGAGCTACATAGACATGATTGTATACAAAAGTTTAACAAAATAAGCATACTTCATCATATACAAAGAGATTAAGCTACACTATCAACAACAAGAGAAGAAAAGTGTGCGAAATCGACCGGATCCGAAGTCTTGCTGAAGAATCACGATAGGATTCGCTGCATTGTCAATCCGCATCCTATCTCGTTCCTCAACTACGTTCGGGGTAGAGGAGGCTGTCACTCACTCCCAAAGGACCCGTCCTCTTCGTGTCACGATCCGGTGGAGGATGTCACAAACTTCTCCTAGCTTGATGGAGAAAGATAGGTCAAAACTCTTCATGAAGCTCAAGGATGGAGGAGGCCGAGAGGAAGCTCCAGCTTGAATATGGCGTTGAAAGCTTGCCCGGAGCACCTCCCTAAGGTGGAAGATGAAGGGAAATGGTGGAACCCTTCCTCGGAGGCGGAAAACGACGGGGTCAAAAATCTATCCACAATAGAGGAAATTTTGCGCTTTAAATAGAAGAAGGTCAGAAAAGTAGGCACGCACGGTTTGGCGCACGACCGTACGCGAACCGTGTGTTATTAACTTGCAGGCCAAGCTTACCGATGAAGATGTGTTGACCCGTGCATTTTACACCTGCACGGGAGCTTCCGCCCGTGCGTGAAGGAAATCACACGGGTAAACACAAAGCGCAGGAAAACAAGACAAAACAGGGGAACCATTCGTTTTACTCGTGCACGGGCGCTTCTGCCCTTGCGTGAACAAATCGCACGATTAACCACAGAATGGAACAAACACGAATGCTACAGGAAAACCGTGTGTTTACTTCGCGCGTCATTATGATAAAACCGTGCGTCAACAGTGCGTGAAGATTATCAGGCTCAGCTCGACGAAATTCGTCGAGCTCCACCCAACTTTTCTTCTGCACAAACAAAACGCACGATTGTAAAGAACCGTGTACTAAGAAAACGCACGACTGTGCGTTTTCCTCAAACCTGCATTCCAGCCTTGGGGAAAATGCACCACCTGCATACAAACGTATAAAAGCAAAGAGAACCCTCCAGCAATGCAGATATGCAACAAAAGCAACTGGAAAGAGCCCTTGAGGAGCACCATGTGCTTACCCCGCAACAACAGAATGAGCAATTGCACACCCATGAGCCAAAACAATACACATAGCGTGAAAAACCGTATAAATGAAATATTAATAATAACATACTAAAAGTGAAGTGCGAGTGCGTGAAAACTAGCCCAGATGAGTCTGAAAATCACTATATAAATAGGACTCATCACACCCCCAAACTTACCTGTTTGCGCGTCCCAAGCAAACAAAATCTATGCGGATAGGGAAAATGATTTAGCTAACATAGAAATTGTGATTGGAGTACCATGTGAAGTCTCATGCTCGTACGCGTAAACATATTAATAGAGGAAATTTCTAAGTATGCAAAATAGTTTACACTTTTCACAATGTGTATCAAAATTGTATTAGTACTCAAGAATGGAATCACAGTGAATCTTACGATCACGCATAGGAAGAGAGTAAGCAGGCCACAAAGGTGAGCTTTGCCAAAGAACGAGGCTCAGGATCACCTCCAAAGGAATCCACCAATGTCAGGGACCATACACTTGCCCGTTCACACTCTCTCCATGGTACTAGTTCGACTCAAGCATGAATCCGTAGGACTTTAGTGAAGAAGTGGGGCTTGGGTTTCGGTGAGGTAAACTAAGATAAAAGAGAAGGCTATGCACCTAACCCAAATGAACTAGCAAAAAAAAAGAATCCAACTGCTAACCATAATATATGCAGGTACACCAAATCCCCTGACTTAATTTTTAAAATATGGGCATGTGCACCACCTACTCCAAATACAATCTCATCTCAAATAGAATTTTCAATTATACTTTTTTTTTTTTTCTTTTGATTTTCAAATATATATTTTTAAATCATTTTCTTTTCTTTAAATAGTTTCATCAAATAGAAGCTTTGGAGCACATCCACATATTCACGTGTAAAATCACCACATCAACACCCCAACATGATAAATATAAAACACTAAAGCTCGACTTGGGTGTGCGACTAGGATCGGCAATGAGGCTTTGGTGATATAATTGTGGAGCTGAATCAAAAGAAGGGTAGGCACAATGGGGCTTAGCGAGGATAATACGTTAGGAACGGTACAAAGCTCAACAGGGCCAAAATAATGGCCTACATCACGCTCACGCTTGACGAACCATGCACTTATGCTTCGAGAGTAGCTGGGGGCAAGTTCTTAGCCACCAAAAAAGATGATTTTTCCTCCCGACTAGAGCAAAATGAGTCTAGTGACGGCTACACACATCCCTACACTACCGTTCGATTCGCAACGGATTCACCAATTTTTGAGTTGAATAAAAAGTGTTTACGCAAATAGATGAATATAGAACTAAAAGCATATAGAAAAATTAAATCTGCTCCAATTTCTACACGAGACGAGAGCGCTCGACTAGGAGCACAGTTGGGTCAACCTTTTACTCCGTCTCACAATCCTATGCCAGCACCATAATTTTCCCAAATCAAACAAAAGAAATGAGTTTAACTCGCAGCACGCTAACAGCTAAGCACGCGCTCATGTGGGTGCAGTGGTGTGCGATGCGATGAACTAATCAAAATAAAGCAATAAAAGCTTCTAGTATGCACATGCAATGTGCGCGTGCAAAAGGTAACACATACTGACTCTCCCCTAGACTTAAAATAAGCTACACAGTATATTATATAGAAAATTAAATCAAATAGATACAAGGGAAGAGGTTACCTAATGCTCAGCTAGTGAGCATACTAGAAGACGCATGAAACCACAGAAGCTGTCCCGCCAAACCAAGATTCACAACCTCGGCAATACGAGTTTACCATGAATACCTGCAGGAGTGAGCTCCGCAAAAAAACAAAAGAAAAATATACAAAATACAAAAAAATATTAAAACTAAAATAGACATGAAAAATAAAAATGCAGAAAATGGAAGATAACTACTGGGGTTATTGTCATCCCAGTACGTCTCTTTCGGCTAAGGAAAAGGTTCTAGCTAATTGGCCTATGAAATGAAAATTGCACAGGTAACTGTTCCATTATCCGTTGCGGTAACGGTTACCGATACGGTGATAAAACAGTTACCCCTCTACCTAAAAAATCATACCTGCTCCTCGCAGGTAGAGGAAATAGGAAGTAAGAAGAGGAGGAGCACTGGTCCTCACTCATCTCACCACAAAATATATCCTTGCCCAGCAAGGTATCGTCTACTACAGGGAGACAGTAGAAGGAGAAAGCAATCAATGGAGCTTCCTCAACATAGGAGGAATAAACCTACTCGTAAAATAGGATGCTCTCATCGATTTCTCGAGCTGAAAGCTCCAATTCCTCCTGAAGAACCAGCGAAGACCCAACCCGCACGGTCTCAGATATAGAAAGGGGATCAAGAAATAAAGGAGATGAAAAACTAAAATAATCAGAAATAGGGGGAGTGGTCCCGGTCTCACTTCCAGTAGGATCATCGTCGGTATCATCAACCGACTCCCAGCAGGATCATCGTCACTAGAAATTGGCATAGATCATCATCGGTATCATCAACCGACTCACTAGAAATTGGGATAGATAATTCTTGCAAATAAAGTCGAGGAACAACTACATCAGAGAAAATATGTGCGGGTTCCTCCGGTGGTGAATCCAAAAGAGATGAAGAATGCATAGGGAGAGACGGCACCGCAATGTCATCACACCGATCAACAGAAAGTCTGATGGGTATATCCACAGCAGTCCCCCATAGACAAGGTGGTACTGCGAATATATCATCAGAATCAGAAGGGGCAGCCAATTAAGAGGTGGGTGGAATGAATCGGATACCTGGTTCATCATCCTCCTCTAACTGGCGCTGAAATTCTGCGCAATCTTTCAACACGTGCTCGGTGCTACGACAACACAAACACCATTTTCCATTACTCCTTGGTCCTTGTAGGACCGGATAGGAATTATAAAAGGTGAAGGTTTAGAAGAGAAGTGACCATAAGACTTGGGTATGGTGTATGAAGTACCATAAGAGGACGGTGCTCCATACACTGAACCATGAGAATCATGCTCACTAACTTTAGTGGGGCACTCATAACTACAATGCCTATAATCCCCACACCATCTGCAATAGATATTCATATAAGAAAACATGGTGCAATAAGAAAGAATTCACCCACAGAAATATTCTACGCAAAAATTAACTATATACTAGCAGATAAAAGAAAAGGAATACCTGCTGCTGAAAAATTAAAATAAGAAAAGGAACAAAAAAATAAGCAACAAAGTCTAAAAACTAAAGCAAAGATGAAAACATGAAATGTACAAATGGAAAAGGGCTTCAATCTACTATCTCCCTCTCCAAAAACACACATGTTTTATTTCCCGGCAATGGCGCCAAAAACTTGATGCGTTGGATGGCAAGTGTACCGGTCACACAAGTAATATAAAATGGGTGAATTTCCCCAAGTATTGATATCTTCAAGGAACACAGTAAGATGGAGTTAATTTCGAGAAGGACTTGAGATTGAAGTCCTTAGGTCAGAGTTAACTAAGGGTCGTGGAGCTTGAATGCTCAAGATTTACCGTTAGGTCTGGTACCTGAGAACGGTGGTGGGACCCTGGTTTTACGGTACACCGATAATGTGCCCTGAGTGCACGGAGCGTCGGGTCGTGCGGTCGACATTTATGATATATTGATTGTATGTGAGAGCACATATTGTGACATATTTGCTTGTGAAAATGCTATTCCTGCAAGAAAGGAATACTACTGCACCAGGAAAGGGGTAAAGTCGTTATAATTTGGTCAGCTAAATGCTAACCATTGCTTTGTTTACCACCGTTGTGGTGGATTGTCCCCATGCATGTGCTGGAGAGCCGAGCGGAAAATAATGGGATGAATCCCTTGCTGCTGCGGCTGCTGTGCTGGCCCTCGAAGGCCAAATAAATGAAAAATTTTCTTGTTTTCATGTGTGGTCGGGTTGCGTGCCAATGTATGTAATCCACACTTGTAAATGATATTTGTAAGGCCTTAAGGCCAAACATTTGCTGTATGTTGTGTACATTCCTTGGAGATATATAAATGTGCTCTTTATATATAGTGGACATTCATGTTTATTGAGTTCAATATTAACCCCCCAATGCTTCCTCTAGAATGCTCTGAGTTAGAATGTGTGTACTAGTCTTTGATATTAACCTTTAACATCGTCGTCTGTTTGTGAACTTTTGTGTGGGGCCCTAGCCGGACCTTCAATTATATGTCATATAACAGATGGAGGCGTTACATGAGTCATGCTCACTCAATGCACTAAACGCCTTGACTCAGGAAGTCTGGCTAAAGAAAAAAGCTTTGAGTGAGGCGTGGTCACTCAACGCTCTCAACGCTTAAGATGCTGAAAAAGTAGAAATTTGGCTAAGACAAAAATCTTTGAGTGAGGCATGCTCACTTAACGATCTCATGCTCACTCAACCCTCTCAATTCCTAAACACAGAAAGCATGGCTAAGGAAAAAACATTGAGTGAGGCGTGGTCACTCAACGCTCTCAATGTCAGGCATGAAGAAAAGGCCGCAAAAATGGTTAAGGCAAAAAGCGTTGAGTGAGGCTTACTCACTCAACACTATTAACGCCTAGATAGACGAAGTTCTATCTAAGTACTTTGGCGTTGAGTGAAGCTCATTCACTCAACGCCTATTCTATTAATCCTCGATTTTTGCTAAGTCTAGTGGTACTCATGTCAGCAAAATCTGCGAAATCAACAAAGTCAACTAATTTCAAATCAAGTACAGAGAAGCTACAGAACACAACAAACTCAGTGGTGAAGCTACTACACGTCTTCTTCAGTTAAAGAAAAGTGCATCTGGATGATGCAAGTGGGCCCCACTGACTTCTAAGAGCCATTTTTTGGCGATCTACAAAAGGAAGAGAGTCGCCAAGATGACAACAACTTTTAGGGTTTTATCAATTTCAAAAGGTTGCGGCCGGACTTCATCTTTCTCGCCATTATCGCCTAGAAAGATCTTGAAGTCTTCCTGCAGGAACAGAAAGTTCAGTGAGCTGCTGCATATTCAACTGCTATAACATAATCAGAAAGATCTCTAATAGAGGAAGAAAGTAGAGTCATCATTCTCCAGTGGGCTCAGTTAGCTGATTGAAGAACACGAGTTCATCTTCTTCTTCAGAAAGTTCAGAATCTTCATTTTGAGTTTCTTCCATCAGAGGGAGAATGTCTTCCTGCTACTGTGAAGCAAGATAGTGTTGAGATAACTCAGCCCTAGATTTTGACACAAAGAAATTTCCCTGTTTCAAAACATTCAAATCTACATCTTTCTATAGGATCCAACTGGATCTGAGTTGTAGGGCTCTCAGAGCCTGAGGTAGGGAAATATTGTCTGAGTTGTAAAAGAGTAAAGCTCTCTGAGTTGTAGGATCCAATTGGATCTAAGCTGTAGGGCAACTAGCCTGAGGTACGGCAAATATTCCTGAGCTGTAGGTGAGTGTAACTCTCTGAGATAGGATCCCTAGTGGATCTGAGGTAGTGCTGTCATCCCAGCTTGAGTGTAGTGCCTTTGGCCTGAGCTAGGTGATCTGTTAATCTCTGGGTAGTAGGCCCGTGTGGCTGAGTTATAGGTCTTGGAGGAGACTGAGAGATCCTGAGGGATCTGAAGTGTAAGCTCTTTGGAGTAGTATTTTGGAGAAGTTCCATGACTGACAGGAAGTTGGAAAGGTGGGAGGAGAGTGGATGCATCCAAAAATTGGGGAACCACAATAAATCTATGTTTACTTTTCTTTGTTGTTTTCTTTATGCAGGTTTTTGAAAGCAAACTACTACCAACACGCTTAGCGCAAAAGATAAAATTAAAAAGAGAATAATAACAGTGAGACAACCTATTCATCGCTAGGTTGTAAGCTACCTTGAAAATAAAGACTATCACTGCCTTCCCTTTACCTTTGTTGGCAGCTCTCTTAGCAGCCTTAACTTTTTCAACTATGTGGCCAAGACCACTCGATGGAGATGACGACCCCCGACATGTTGATGAAGGTTCGTGCAAGCTTACGGAAGATCCTTCGCCCTCTCCAACCAAACACTTGCAGCGCCGTAGAAATATTGTTGATCGACACTACAACCTCCGCCCTCGACGCAATACTTTCATTTGATATTTATCATGCTTATGTTATATTTATTATCTAAGTTTATTTTCTTTAAAATAATAAATGTGTTTTATTTTTTATAAGTTGGGCTGCACATAGCCCGGATCTTTGTTAGCCTTATACAAGCTATGATTTGTGGAATTAATTAGTGATGAATGAAAAATAAACCCTACTTTCTAAATTTCAAATTTCCCTCTCATGTTACTCTCCTTGGCCGCCGACCTCCCCTCTCTTTCCCTACTGGTTCGGGCACCCTGCTTCCCCTCTCCCCTCCTCCCTTCTCCACCAAAACCTCTCCCTTATCCACTCCAACTTATTACAAGAAATGAAGGATCCCCCTCGAAGATTTCTGCCACACCAAGGATTCCAACATTGTGTTCGACCAACCTTAATCTCCCCTTCTTGGTGGATTTTACGTCCAAGGGCAAGATCTCTTGCAACTAGGAACATTCTTAGGAGTGAAGCGAGGAAGGCGGATGTGTTTCTCTCCGTTAGGTGTGACTATGACGGAGCCGTAGAAGAGCGATCCTCTTCCAAGGAAAGGACTTCCGAGTGGAGAAAAGAAAATAACTAACCTTGTGTGTTCCCTCCTAGTAAAATCTTGTGGTGGTTAACTTTTGCGTTGTTTACGAAATCTTGACTTCTTCGTTGTTTTGATCCAAACGGTTATTGTTGTTTTCTCTTAATCTATTTAAGTTCGTGAGGATTTGCGAACCTCGTTTTGTTTTTGTTGGGATAGATCTACCATTTCCGAATCGTTATTTTTCGGTGGATCTCTTTTGGTACAACACACGCTCAAACGGATAGGGTAAATCATTTTCGCTTGAGAGAATATTGACTCATAGATTCTAATTGATCTCTAAGGGTGTGGCGAACCCGTACGTTAGCATTGGATTAATAATATTGCAAATCAAGTGTGGTGCTTTTTACTTGTGCAAACGTAGAATTACAATGTTAGAGAGTAGTTTGGTGTCTTTGTCCATCTCGGTTCGTCGGGTGACGAAGCCTACATCAATTTGGTATAAGAGGGAGGCTCGAATCAATTTCTTAATTGAGGCCATCCTAATATTCATAGGACGCTGACACGCACTTGCCTAGCACGTTTCGTTGATCAAAAAAAATTATGGTCGACAAATAGCGACCAAAAATTCTCATTTTTTTGCGATATCGAAAAAAACAATTTTCTGGAAAATCTCCATACTCTTCGCAGTGAGAAATTTAAAAAAAATATTTTTTTTTACATAGTTATTATTCGTAAAGAAAAAATCTTTTATAAAATTTCATCAAGTCAAGGTCAAACTTCTAGCATTGCATGCGCACTAAACTAGGCACGGAGTATACCACTTCTTCCTCCAATATGGCGAATGACCAGGATACGGGTCATGATGCGACAATGATAGTTGAACTTTGCCCGGAGTTCACTGATCAGCTGAAGGACATCAGGGAGATGCTTCACGAGATGAGATTAAACCAAGCAGCTCCACCAAATCAGGCGGCCCGCCAACATGATGAGAGGATTAACAATAACAATAATAATAACGATTATGTCCCACATGCACCTAATCATAATAATCAGGCACCGTACGAGTTTGATATCACTAGGTATGTCTGGATCAAACCCCCATCGTACGACGGACTAGGTGAACCCCAAGTGTTCTTAGAATGGGTTATGGAAGTAGAGTTCTATTTCGAGTGGCATAATCTGAATGATGTGCACAAGTTGCATGTTGCGAGGATCAAGCTGTTAGGCAGGGTAAAAATATTTTTGCTGAATGAGGAACAACATCTAGGTGCGGTGAACGGTTTACCACCTATTGATTGGGATAGCATGAAAACCATGTTGACTGATCAGTACGTTCCTGCGTACCATCGGACGCAGATGTTCGATGAGTTACCTACCTTGAAATAAGGGAATTGGTCGGTCGCAGATTACATGAGCCTTCTTAAGGTCATGATGTTAGGTGCGATGTTAGGGAGATGTCAGAGATCACCCTCTCTAGGTTTCGTATGGGGCTAAAGCCCAACATTTAGGGTAAGCACCTACGGTGTGGTCACACCGACTTGAACACCAACTTTAATGCCACCTTTTATATTGAGAAGCGCAATGCTTTCAAGTACAAATCTCGACCCTTTTAGAAAGGAAAGTCCATCTTAGGACCACCCCCTGTAACATCTCTCAAACAACTAGACCCCTATGAGTGGTTTTGTCGTGACTATGTCATGACAAATCCTAGGAAGCTCTAGGAGACAAGGTGAACTAGGGAATGGAGGTATATATCACCATGGTCTACAAATAACACTTTCCAATTACCTAACGTATGATTTGATTTTAGGGGACTGAGCCGCAGGAGCATCAGCACCGGCTGGACAAGGAGGCAGGACTTGAGGAGCAGTTGCTGCGCACTACCACTACTACACTTCAACAGGTCGAGGATGTATTTCAGTTTGCTTTCGCTTAGATGTTGTGAGTTGTGTGAGAGAGATCATTAGTATTAGACATGTACCGAGCTTAAGCCCATTTCTTTTCTACTCTCTTTCATACTTTGTACTCATTGTAGACTATTGCTTATATATATATATATATATATATATATATATATATATATATATATATATATATATATATATATATATGTGTGTGTGTGTGTGTGGTGATTTTCTGTGGACTTGACTTGATTATACTTCTACTTCTTCGATGAGCATCAATGTCGTTAGAATCGGCATTTTGTTGTGCCGACCCTCCTGAGTGTCGGTGTCACTGTAAAACAGCGGTTCTCGGCATATGACCCGGTAGTGTTGTAAAAAAATAGGGGTCTCACAAATCGGTATCAGAGGGAACCTCGATACGAAGAAAATAAGTCCACAAAATAGTGGGTCACCCTGCGCAAGCATTAGTTTGGGTACAAACTAAGCAGCGAAAGCTGTGGTGTGCCCATGTGTAAAAATCACAATATATATTCCATAAATCAATGAGTTAGGCCAACCCAACTAGGAAACATGACTCACCAAGACGATTCATAGCTTATCCTGGTCAAAAGTGACCTTAGCTATAAATTCATTTAAGGTACGACGATATCCGAAGCGTCTAGAGGAAAGGTCTAACGCGAGAGAAACTACTTAAGGCTTAAACTCTATTTTCCCTACTATACTTATCAAGTGGTACTATCGCTTGCTACCCAAACACATAGGACCACCTTACGGAGAATTGATGCCTCAATCCATTTGCGGAATAGTACGAGACTTGATATGATTAGGTTGAGATAACCATCGTACCAAATACCAAGAATCGAATAAAAATTCAGGTTCTGTAGAGACCTATTTGGGACAGTATCACATGTTAACTTTGAGAAAGTTGTCAAAAATGGTACATGGAGAGCCTAAAGTATGCAGTATACCAACGAGTTTCGGGATGGAACCCCAAGTCTAAGGTGGCATAACCTAAGGATGGTATGCATATCTAGCACGAATATAACATGTTAATATCAAAGATAGTTAGCCCAAGGTAGAGTGACTTATCTTTTGTTTATTGGGGCTTGTCTTTTGTTAATTGGGCAAATTAGTTATTGACTTGAGTTTTCTTAGACCTAATTTAGGAGACTTAGTGAGATTGAAGCTGGTCCTATTCGACATTACTCTGGCGTACTAGAAGGAATAAGAACCTGATCGTGTAAAGGAAGTGTATAAAGACGTTATCTACACTTACAAACAAGAACGCAAATAATTGGAAGAAAATTAAGTTTATCAGAACGTGTATTTTTGCTAGAATAACGAAAGATGTCATGGATTTTGAAACTCACGGAGAGGTTTGTAGACTGGAGAAGGTCAAGTGCTCTAGACGATCGTGTCGGATCAGGATGGACGGTTTACATCCAAGGAGAGAAGATCAGTCCTGGATTATTTGGGGTCTCGGTCGACATTCAGCATAACTCTTCACTCCTATAGTGTACCGGCCAAGTATTATGATGCGCTATATTATCAATAGAGTTTCAGGATGGAGATCGTGGGTTCCTGAATATACGTCCGGTACATGGAGTCTCGCGGATTCGCCGACAAAAGAAGCTCAGTCCAAGATATAGGGTCCCTACAGGATCCCAGAGCGGATCAGCCCATTGGCTTACAGACTGGAGCTACCGCAGGAGTTAGTGGGTTTGCACTACGCCTTCTACATCTCCTCTCTTAGGAAGGCTCTACTATGGCCGGAGCAGCAGGTTCCTAGTATAGATGGTTCGACATCTTCTGATCGATCGGTCCGCTTAGTGCCAGTTAGGATAAATGATACGGTAGTGCGAGTCTTGCGGTGCGAGAAAGATCTGATGGTCAAGATCTTGTGGTAAAATCATGGACATGAGGAGCATACCTGGAAGCAACTGTATCTGATGCAGCAGATGTACCTTGAGCTCTTTGCATCAGGTATGAAAGTGAGGGTTAGAAGTGATTTACTCTAGAGTGGGGTGAAAAGAGTAATAAAAAAAATATTTTTACTGTTTAAGAAATAATATCAGAGTAATGGCTTGAGAAATATCAGATTAACAGTAAGCTAAAAGTTATCCTAAGTTAAGTTATTCTAACACAACACATATAACCTAATCTATCACAGGAACAACAAGAACAAAAAGAAAATGGAAACCAAACAACACAACAATTTTTATAGTGGTTCCCCAACCTGGGTACATCCACTCTTCTACCACCCTGGTAGGAATCCACTACAAGTTTTGATCAGGTGACTCCGACCAATGAGCTTTTGATCAGGTGCTCAAAAACCATCTCAACTCTTTTGATCAGGAGACTTGCAACCAAGGAATAACTTTTGAAGGGAGTTAAAGAACCCTTTGTACAGAGAGGGGGTGAGAGAGTTATGGTGTCTTCTGTTTCTCAAAATAATTGAGAAGACCAGTGGATCTTGATGTTGTCAAAGCTCCACCTGAGATGAAGATTTGTTCAGGAAGAGTGGAAGCTTTGCAGGGTGAGTAGGTCTTCTTGAAAAGATCTCCAGAAAGCTGTAGATAGATAGAAGTTGATTGTCTCTTTTTATCTTGCTGGAGGAAGAACCCTTGATGAAGACAGATAGAGCCTTTTCTTGAATAATTTCTGGTGCCTGTCTTTCTTTGTGTTCTACTATCCTTATTGTCTGTTGTGTGTTGTCGACTGAAAGAGAAGAATATCTTTTATATATCTCTGTCTAATTTCTCCTTTAAATTTGAATTGTCTGCATTGAATGCTGACTGCCTAGAGAATGAAAATCCGGCATGAGAGAATATCACATTAATGGATTTCCCCAACTGTCCTATTAAAAATGGCAAGTAATAATCCTGATGAATACCATAATTAATGCTGCCACTAATGGTTATTTCCAGAGAATATAAGCATTGATTATTCAGGAATTACTGCAATAGAATAAGTACAAAAGGAAGGGAAAATTCCAAGTCTGGAACTGCACAGCAATCATTGAGCAGAGAACAAATTTTGTCGACCTGAGTCTAGAGTTTGTCGAGCCAAGAAATCTTGTTCGTTGACCTGGGAATCCTTGTTCGTCGACCTGAGAACTAAGTTTGTCGATCTGAGATCAGCTAACTGCTTTCAATGAAGAACTTCCCATTTTTGTGCTCTAAGTTCGTCGAGCTGATAATGTAACTTCGTCGACCTGAGTTCAGAGGAAGGATTCTGGACTTAATGTGTTGAAGTTGATCACCCAGAATTCGTCGACTTGAGCTCGAATATTGTCGAGCTCAACTCAGAGAATTTGCTCTGAGTTCGTCGAGCGGAGCACGACTTTCATCGAGCTGAGTTTGACGAATGTAGAACTCACTTTCCTCAACTTGATTTTCTTCTAAGTCTGAGTCTTCTGCAGTCTTCTGTTGGCTGGTCCATGTGTGGTTGTTTCTAAGGACTTAGCCTAAACTCTAGAACACAGACATGACCCTGACTATACTTGTTGGGTCAATTATCCTAGATAGTGAACCTAGCCCAAATCAAACTAGGGATCCAACAATCTCCCCCTATTTGGGTGAGGTCACTAATCCAAATATAAAAAATATTCACAACGCAAAAGAAAAAATATATCTGGCAGAAAATTTAACACTTGCAGCAGATATTTACAATGTAGCTTTGTGAAATAACAATAAGAGTTCAAAATATATATAAAAAAAATAAGCAGAATGTTTAATGCTTTTTCTTCAGCTTTTCCTTTTCCTAGTTTCCTTTATCAGAAATTCCAAAAGGCTGTCTGAATATGATTTCTCTGTTTGGGTTGACAGCTTCTCTCTTTGACATTGTCATATCAGCAGCACCAATTATATTGAGAGAAGTGGCTCTAGGTACTACAGCCTCTGGATGTAATTGCATATAATCATCTATATTAAAGAACTTATTTGCTTTAGCATACTTGTTTAATTCCTCTTTCCTATATTTGGACATAGTTGAATATTGTGAGGGATCCTTTCCTTCAGCTTTAGCCTTGTTTATCATAGATAATCAAACCAGTTCTTGAAACCTGGCCATTCTAGTAGTAGTAGCTGTTTCAGGATCCTCAAATGGAATAGGAGGAGATTCATGCCTCTTTGGACTATCAGCTTTTTGATGTTCAGGAGCTTGTTATAGATGTTGCTGAGGTTATTGATGTTGATGTTGTTGATGTTGTCTTCTTGAGGAGTGCCTCTGTTGGCTGCTTCCAGAATATGAAGAAGATCTACCATATTATCTTTGGTATGTTTGAGAATAAGAGGTAGACCTCTGAGAAGTAAGTCCTGAAGCACCAGCAGCAGGTAGAGGAGGAGGAGGTGGTATTCCCTATATCTTTGAGAAGGTGGCAGAGGAGAGTATCACCTACTTTTCTTCTTGGCTTTCTGCTCATTCTTCGACAGCCACATCCAAGCTGGCATACACTTGAAAGGAGTGATATTCTGAAGAATGTAATATGGGGTATCATGAGTGGGATTAGGTATCGGGGCAATAGCTTGAGGGGCTTTCCTTTTCTTAGAGATTTTCTTTTTCTTTGCAGAAGGACTATCATCAGAATCATCTTCATCATCATCATCTGAAGAATCTTGGGAATTATCATGTAAAGCATTAATTTCCTTTAGAGCTTCTGCAGATATCAGTAACTTTTCAGCCTGAGTTGGAGCTGGAGGTAGAACAACTTATTCAATAACTTTTTCAGCAACTAAAGACAACTGATTCTCTTGTTCTATGTCTGCCATCATGATCTCATCTAGATCTGGCATGGGACTGTCATCCATCTTGAATGTTGGAGGAGAGATGGCTTTTGGAGGTGACGATATAATGACAGAATCTGCTCTTGGTGGAGATGGAACAAATGGAGCCTCTATACTTGCAAAATTGGCCTTATGTTGCATGGAAACTTTGGGGCTTATTGAAGAAATGTAAGGAACTATAGCCATAGAATGCTTTAGGCTATTTTTTGGAAGAAAGTTCAAATGAACTGTATCAAAAGTATTTAACAAACTCACAATATTTACTGTGGGATTGATAATATAATCAACAACAGTGTTTATTCCAGCTATTGATGTCTCATCAATATCTATATCAGACTCAATGAAATCAATTAAATCAGCAGGGATAACTGTGTCTGCTACTACATCTACTGCAGTTGCTGCTGCTACTTCTGTTGGAGATGGAGCTACTTCTTCATGGAGTATGTCCCCCTGCCTGGTTTCAGTAGGCACTGGAGCCAGGCCCCTGACTGAAGAAGGATGGATAGAGAAGGCAGAGAGGTGGGCAGCAAGGGATGAGATGGAAGTAGCATGAGGGGAAATAGCCACTGCTATCAGGTTTCTAATGAGTGGAGTGAGAATGGCCAGAAGATGTTGAATGTAAGGGGGGTCCAATTGTATGAACTCAGACGATGTCTGAGTGGATACAGAAGTATGGATGGAAGATGATTGCGGAGGAGAAGGTAGAGTATCTGGCATTAGCTCATCTGTAGGTGATGGAGTATGAATGGGGGATGATAGTAGGTCAAAATAAGGTAGTGATAGAAGGTTAAAAAGGGGGATGTGATCTAGGTGTAGTGGTAGAGGAGATGAGGGTGGTGTACTATGTTGTGATGGAGTTGGTGTACCATGTTTTGATGGAGTTAGTGTACCATGTTGTGATGGAGTTGGTGTACCATGTTGTGATGGAGTTGGTCTACCATGGTGTGATGGAGTTGTTGTACCATGGTGTGATGGAGTTGGTGTACCATGGTGTGATGGAGTTGGTGTACCATGATGTGATGGAGGTGTTGGAGTATGGACTGTGGTATGAGCTGGTGAAGAGAGATGAATTGGGGAGGCTGGAGGTGGTGGAGGTGGAACATCTTCAGCAGGGTGGGGACTGGCTGGAACAGCCCTTGTACTCTTAGAAGGTCTGGAGGAAGAGGAAGCCTTGGTTGGCTTGGTTATCTACCTCTCCCATCTGCCAAAGATGGCAGAGGTAAGCCTCTTGGAGGAATTGATGAACACTGGTGTAGAGACCAGATGTTCTTGTGTTTTTTCTTAGAGAAATATTCCCAGAATTCTGCCAAAGCATACCTCTTTCTGGTTGTTTTTCTTTTTAATCAGTCAAACAACAGTTTTCCCCAATTTGCCGCTTTGTTCTCGACTAGAGCACTCATCACTGTGAACCGGTGCCTGGTCATGTAGTCATGGGCGGTGTGTTTGTCCAGCAGCACCTTGCCGACTACGTCAGCCAAGAACTTGTACTTAGGAGACTAGTTCTTCTTGAGCAGTTTGTTAGGGTTGTCGCCGGAATGACCCATCTTGGTCAGCATATTTCCATACTCCTCAGAGTCCATTTCAATTTCTTTTGCTCCATTTAAAAGACCGAAAGTGTCGGTTAGTACGGAAGGGGAGAGGGTAAGTAGATTTTTAGAAACTGATACAATCATATTATCTTTTTCTGGAGTTGTAGATGTTTACACCCATTCTTTAACTTCAGTCATCGCTATCTTGATTCTAATTGTCATGAACTGTTTCAGATGTTGTTCTTCGAATAACTTCAGGATTTCGACAAAGATGGTGTTAGAGAACTGGAAGAAGTCAAAATCAATGTCAAAGCCCATATCAAATTTCCTGGAAGAGAGAGTGCTTGCTGGAATTGCCATGAATGTACTTGCAAGAGAAAAAACAAAGATCAAGTGCAAAGGGAACTAAAAGCGCGGGACGGAGTGAAAGTCCACTTAGTGTCAACTACCTTCACCTATGGGGGGGGAATAGGTGTCTTGCAGCGTTTTTGCGGAATTAAAGTCGTACCTGCACAAGAAAACAATACAACACAGCACAGAAAGGACACAAGCAAATTATAGTGGTTCCCCGATTTGGGTACATCCACTTCCCCCCTTCGACCTATCTCCCAACCAGGGACGACTCGGTCACTTCACCAACAGGATTGAAATCCAATCCTTGCACTAACGGAAGGAACCCTTCCACACGTAGGAGTCACCACTCCCACAACACGGGTTGCACCCAACCCTTACAACTAGGGACCAATCGGTCCGTTACAAAGAAATTGAAAGTAGATTGTATAAAAAATACAAACAACTTATGGAGACTAAGGTGTCCCTCTTCGTTCGATGACATGTTCTTGAAGTCAACGAAGAGTCCATAACCCTAGATCTCACTTGGAGAGAATCTCTCCCGAAACCGGCGGCAATAAGAAGGGCGGCGGCTTGGTTCTCAGGATCGGCGGCGACAACGGAGTGCTGCTGCTGTACTTTGGAGATTCAACTTTCGTAGCAAAGCTAGCAAGGTCTTCGAACGGTCACACTAGGATCGATCGTCTCGATCGATTCGGAAGGGGAAGGTTTTCCCGATCAACGAATCAAGTGACAAAGGATCTCTGGTTAGACGCGTGAGACGCTGTGCTTGGCTGAGCTTCTGTCGTCGGGAGATCTGGAAGAAACCACGATCAAAAGCCGGCGATCAACTGGCACGAGCGGCGACGGCGGCGGAGCAGGTTTCACGATCTAGGTCACGTCGGCGGCTCGGCTTTTGTTTTTCTGTCTTCTCTTTTTTTGTTCAAAAATACCGATGTATTTATACATTAGGTCTTCAAGATGACCGTTGTGGGCCCCACCAACAAGAAATCCCAAGCCCGGTTCAAAACAGCGCCAGCGGCTGAGTCCGGTCCAGCGGGTTCCAGAAATTCGCCTAAGGCAAAATCGGCGAGAATCGAAGGTGATTCTCGTCGAATCGGCGAGAATCAGCCAGTGATTCTCGACGATTTTGACTTAGCGACAGATTTGCACGCTCTGGTTTAGCCGGATAGAGATGGAGAGAATCAGCCAGTGATTCTCGACGATTCGGCGAGAATCACTAGTGATTCTAGTCGATTATTACTTAGACGATTTTTCGTCTTTCCACCCATGAGCTGCTCTTTGACCCATCCTTGCTCCTTGTCTGCTCTTGCATTATCACAGCCCTGTACTTGAAAATAAGTACACTCCAATAGAGAGAGTACACGTAGGCCAACACACTGATCTGCTCAACGAGGGATTACGTCGCGCAGACCCGTGTATATTGACCTACTGCACCCTGATATTGGTGTGTACTTAGCGTGGAATAACTGCAAGCACAACTTAAAAGATTTCATCAAATACATTGTCTATTTACCTTAGCTTGTTCAGGGGCTTCTTCAAATCAGGTACGTTGTGGATACAATACCCAACACGGAGGTTGAAGAAAACCTAGATATAAGGTTTTTCAAAATATGAATCGACAAACTCCGTTCGACGAAAAATAAAAAATTCTTTGATTTGAGTTCGATGAAATATTTCATAGTCAAAAGAATTCGTCGATCTTAGTCAGAAGATGTGAAAACATTTCATCAAGCTCTGTTAGACGAAAGTTTCCCGAAGCAAATTTGTCGATCTCCGGTCAATGAAAATAACTTCACTCACAGAGAATTCGTCGATCTCCGTTCGAAGAAGTTCTCTAGAACTTTTCTCTGTTCGTCGAGCTCCGTTCGACGAACTTTGAAAAATTCATCGACCATAGATAGAACTCAAATTAAAGCTTCTCCATTTACAATACCAAGCTAATTTATGAAGAACAGATGATTCCACTCATCCAAAGGTTTGGTGAAGATATCTGCACTTTGTAAATCAGTGTAGATATAATCAAGATTAATTTTATTTTTGTCTACACACTCTCTTATGAAATGATGTCTAATGTCTATATGCTTAGTCCTACTGTGATGGACTAGATTTTGTGCTATGGATATAGCACTTGTGTTGTCACATAGTAGAGTTGAATTATTTAAGTTGAACCCATATTCTAAAAGTTGGTTATGAATCCACAGCATCTGGGAACAGTAACTACCAGCTGCTATATATTTTGCTTCAACAGTTGATGTAGACAAAGATGACTGCTTCTTGCAAACCAAGAGACTAATCTCTTACCAAGGAACTAGTATGTTCATGAGGTACTTTTTATGTCTACTCTGCATCCAGCAAAGTCAGCATCTGAATATCCAGTTAACTCAAACTCTAACTCAGTGGAATACCAAAGTCCTAGACTAGGATAACTCTTTATGTATCTCAAAATCCTTTTTAAGAAAATTAGATTAGATTCTTTAGGGTTCACTTGGAACCTAGCACAAAGACATGTGACAAACATTATGTCAGGTCTGCTTGTTGTAAGGTATAGTAGGGACCCAACAATGCCCCTATATAATTTCTGATCAACAGGTTCCCAAGTTCATCAGAGTCTATTAGAGTATTAGTGGTCATGGGTGTTTCATTTGCTGAGCCATCAGCCATCCCAAACTTTTTGATAAGCTCCTTAGTATACGTAGCCTAGGATATGAAGATGCCATCAAGTAGCTGCTTTACTTGGAGACCAAGTAAGTAGGAGAGCTCACCCATGTTACTCATTTCAAACTTTGTATGCATGAGGTCAGAGAACCGCTTGCATAGTTTGGAATATGTAGACCCAAATATAATATCATCAACATAAATTTGTACTAACAATATTTGATTCTTATGGTGCCTAGAGAATAATGTCCTATCTACAATGCCTCTAGAGAATTTATGCTCCATCAAGAAGCTAGCTAAGGTCTCATACTAAGCTCTTGGAGCTTGTTTTAAAAAATAGGGAGTTTTATACAGTCTAAAAACATATGAGGGATGAGTAGAAGAGATAAAACCTGGGGGTTGTTCAACATAAACCTCTTCTTTAATTCTCCATTCAAGAAAGCACTCTTGACATCCATTTCGTAGACTTTAAACTTCTTTAAAGCAGCATAAGCAAGAAAAATCCTGATTGCTTCTAGCCTTGCAATAGGAGCAAATGTTTGATTATAGTCAATGCCTTCCTCTTGCCTATAGCCTTGAGCAACAAGCCTAGCCTTATTTCTCACAATTACACCTTGGGCATCAAGTTTGTTTCTGAATACCCACTTGGTTCCAATTACTTGATAGCCTTTGGGCCTTGGAACCAAGTCCCAAACTCTGTATCTCTCAAATTGATTGAGCTCCTCCTGCATTGCAATAATCCAATGGGGATCTTGCTTTGCATCATTTATGGTTTGAGGCTCAACTTGAGAGAGGAAACATGCATACATCATATCTTGGTTGAGTTGATTCCTTGTATGTATACCTACTTACATCCCCAATCACTTGAGATCTAGGGTGATCCCTTAGTGTGACAAGGTCAGTGGGTGGAGTTGGTTCAGCAACAACATTTGGAGTTAATTCCTCTTGTGGAGTAATGTCTGTTGTTGAAGGAGGTTCAACCACTTCCAAAAGTTCTTCTTCACTGCCTTCATTAGCTTGTGGAGTTTCCCGTGATATGACCTTTTGTGTAAGGTTTAACTCACCCAATTTCTCATACAAGTGAGGTACCTACAAAAGATCTGAGGTAGAAGAATCCTTCTCCTTATAAAACATGTTAGCTTCATCAAATGTAATATGTACAGATTCTTCCATTTTTAAGGATGATTTATTGAAAACCTTAAGCCTTTCTAACTTGGGAATATCCATGAAAAATTCCCTCTGTAGCTTTATCTTGAAATTTTCTAATGTGTTTCTAAATATTGTTATGAATGAAACATATATACCCAAAAATTCTAAAGTAATCAATTTTAGGTTGCTTCCCTTTGAGTAATTCATAGGGGGTCTTACTCTTATGTTTGTAGTGCTCACAGCCTATGCAAGCAATGTTCATGCACATTCAATGAGGGTTCTGTTTTTCCTTTCTACTACCCCATTTTGTTGAGGAGTTCTAGGAGCAGAGAAATAATGCCTGATAGCTTCCTCCTCACAGAATCTTTGCATGGGAAGAGATTCAAACTCAGTACCATGATCACTTCTGATCAATGCAACTGGAGTATAATACTCAATCCTTATACTCTTAAGAAAGTCTGTAAGGACTTTAAAGTTATCTGACTTGTTTCTCAAGAAGAACACCGAAGAGAATCTAGAGAAGTCATCAACAATAACTATAGTGTAAGACTTCGCTCCTAAGCTTTGTACAGTTATGGGTCCAAAAAGATCCATATGTATCAAGTAAAGAATCTTAGGTGAGTCACTCTTATTAATAGACTTAAAGCTATTTTTAGTTTGCTTGCCTTCTTGACAAGCTTGCATAGGCTTTCCTTCTTGTAGGGGCCAAAAGGCAATCCTCTGACAAGGTTGTCCCTAGATAGCTTAGAGATGTTCTTAAGGTTAACATGACCTAGTATCATATGCCAAAGAATATTGTTTTTACTAACTTGATTGAATAAACATAGTTCTGAACTAGCAGAGTTAAAGTTTACTAGGTATATATTCCCTTGTCTACAATCTGTTAAAATAGTTTTGTTATTTGAAGAAATATTACATTTGGAGTTAGTAAAGAAAACCTGATAACCTGCATCACATAACTGATTTATGGATATTAGGTTATGTTTGAGACCATTTACATATGCAACTTTTCTGAAAGTGACAACTCCACCGTTGAAGTCACTGTAGCCTTTAGTTTGTCCAAAGCTGGAATCTCCAAAGATCACTCTTGGACCCAGCTTTGCCTTGAAATTGATTAGGTTGTCCTTGCATCCAGTCATGTGCTTTGAGCACCCACTATCCAGATACCACTTATTTTGAGTCATAGGATAGTTCTTCACCTGCAAGGAAACAAGTTAGATGTTCTTGACCCAGGTCACCTTGGGTCCTTGTTTATTTTCATAAGAAAAATTGGAAATGTAAGAACATTCAGGTTGACTTTTATACCCTAAGGGGTGAAATCTTCTAGGAGAAGTTATCCATTGGGTGAATGGGTTGATATTATACCTAGGTTGATTAAGGTGATTATTATACTTTCTGTTGGAGTTGGAGTTTCTGTAAGATTGATCTGGGATCGATGAACTCTGGTACGTTCGTCGAACTGAGGTCTACGAATTGGGATAAGATCTTCGATCTCTACTCGAAGAATGAAAATATTCATTCTCAGGGCACCAATATCGTCGATCTCTGTTGACGAACCAGATTGGTTTCGTCGATCGTGGATCGAAGAATAACTATTATTATAGTTGGCGTTCGTAGTTTGTTGTTCTGAGATCGACGAACTGTACATATTTCGTCAATCTGAGTTCGACGAAATCTGTTGACATTGTTGTAGTTATTTTTCTTCTTCTTCTTAGATTTTTGTTTGAGTTCCATTTGTTTTAAGACTTCATTTACTTTGTCTACTTGTTCAGTATTCTTCTTACCCTTATCTGAAATGAAATTTACAGGTTTAGATAAATGATTCTTATGGATTATTGGTTGTTCACTAGATGATGCACCTAGTCCTAGTTTACTGTTATTTTCCCTAGCATTTAAAGTACTAGTTATGTCTAACAGTTTTAAACTTCTACCATTAAGTGATTCTTCTAATTTCCTGGCTTTGCTTAATTCAATTTTTAAGAAAGCAATTTGTTCATTTGCTGAGGTAAGTTCATCTGTTAGTTTAGCATTTTCAGTAATGTACTTATCTTGTTCAGTTAATCTTTCTCTGAGAAGTTTGATTTCCTTCTCAGAGTCTATTAGATCTAAGCACAGATTTTTAAATTTAGTTTTAAATTCTTCTGAATTAAAATCATAGGATGTTATTACCTGATCCTCTATAGATAGAGATCTCTCATCTTCTGAAGCTTCAGCCTCTGACTGACTGCAGGAATTATCTATTATCATTAGGCAAACTTCCTTTGCCTTCTCTTCTTCTTCATCATCACTGGAGCTGGAGGATGATGACTCTTCCTCAGTATCACTCCAGGTTTCTGCAACAAACCCTTTCTCCTTCCTCTCATATTTGCTGGAGGAGGGCTTGCTATGATGTGTTCTTTTGGAATCCTTTTCTCTTCTTTTGTCCATCTTCTGAGTTTCTGGACATTCTGAGATGAAGTGTCCAGGCTTCCTGCAACCAAAACAGACAATTTCCATAGTTGAAGTCTTGTCATACCTTGGCTTATCATCTTGTCTTGATGACTTTCTTCTGAAGTCCTTCTTTGCCATCTTGAAGATTCTTTTGGCAAAGAGGCTCTTCAGCTCTTCATTGACTGGACTCCCTTCAGTCTCTTCAGCAGCCTTGTATGCAATGTTATGCTCCTTCCTGATTGGTGTTAGAGTATTCTTTCAGATGTTGCTTCTCTGGTCTTCATTAATTGCTCATAGGATCTATAACGCCACGAAACTCAAAAGAGCGACGGGTGGCATTTTGAGCCAAGTTTGGAACTTGGCAGGGGTCACACGGCCTAGGACACAAGCATGTCCCAGAATGTGTCGTGCTCGGGTCGACGATCTGGACAAGAGGTTGACGAATTTTGGAGTCGATGATCGTCAAGCAGCAAACACGGCCAGGTACATGGGCGTGTCATAGGACGTGTTCTTCACGGGTTGAAGCCAGGTTGTCGCGTGGTTGTTACATGGGGTCAGCACACGGGCCATATCAGGTAGACGCGGGCGTGTAAAATGGGACACGGGCGTGTCCAAAACCCGTGTTCTTCTTCGGTTGTTATTGGTCCTGTGTCGATGGAGGAACACGCCCGGGAAGACGGGCATATACTAGATGACACGGGTATGTCAGGTCAAACACAGGCGTCTCTGGTGCCCGTGTTCTTTTCGGGACGCGTCAGTTTCGACGGTGAATGGGGAACATGACCCTGGACGTGGGCATGTCACAGGCCGTGTTCGACCTACATTTTGGATTTCAATGGCAGATCGTGGCCGTTCATTTTCTTATTTTGGGATCCGACGGCTAGGGGTTGTTCCTGCTGGGTTATACCCGGGAATAGAGTTTCAAAGCCCTAATTTCTCTTACTCAATCTCTTTCTAAAGATCTAGAGAGAGGGGAGAGCAAGGAAGAATTAGGAGGCTAGATCCGGTCACCGGCGGAGCTTCAGAGCTCCAAATCGCGAGCCGACTTCGGATCTACGGAGGCAAGGAGATTGCGGCACTTTTCATCTGCATAGATTTCCATGGTGCCAAGGAGAAATGTGAGGGAAACGATTATCATCCTAGGACATGTGAAGTCCTCTTTTGCTTTGCATAGGAAGCCCGCCCTCGCGAGTTTGCGGTGAGTTTGAGGCGTTCCTTCGGGTAGACATGAATAGTCCCCGTTGGGTACATGTAGAGTCCGTAATCGAGAATGGATATAGGCACGATGTGTGAAGCATACCCGGACAAGTTGGTCTGGATCGGTGATGTTGCATTGTATGAATGGTCGGAGAAGACTCCGCGCGAATGTTTGTTTTTCGGGTTTTCTACATGGTAGATTGCAACAGGGAGCCTTGGGGATTAGTTTGACCCACGCCATATATTATGGTGATAGGGCGGAGTGAGCAATAGGTTAGGCGGAATCATACCCGCTCTATGTCATACGGTAAAGAGACCTAACGGGGCACCCAAAAAACTGGGAAGATTCGTGATTCTGCCAACATGGTGGCCAGGGAGCCAACCTGAACATAACTGGGTTATGTGATGTGTGTAAACGATACGGGACTCGGGGAAGTTTGACCCACGCCCATGTATTAAGGTGATAAGGTGGTGTGAGCAACGGGTTAGGCGGAATCGTACCCGCTCTATGTCATACGGTAAAGAGGCCTAACGGTACATGGAACTTGCCATTGGCATAGATGGAGGGTCTTAGGTAGTGGCCAGAAAGACCAAATGCTCACGAGATATTGTTGTCCAGGGGACGGTGGTGAGTCAGCAGACTTGGACCGTGTTCACCGAGAATGTGCCCTGACAGCACGGGCTGTGAGGCCGTTTGTGCCCATGCCTGTGATGAAGTGTTTATTCACTATATTGCTTGGTTATGCTAACGATGTGTAGGGAAAGAGCATCGCCGCCCCGATTATGGGGGCGAGATCGTTATAATTTGGTTAGCATAGCTGATCGTTGCTTTTCTTTGCCAACGTTGCGGTGGATTGTTGCTTGCAGGTGCTGCAGAGCCGAGAGGTAAATAGTGGGCTAAAGCCTAAGTTGCTGAGCCGGCCCTCGAAGGCCAAATTTTGAGTGTTTACTTGTTTTATTCACGTGTGACCGTCCTGCGTGCCGTGGTATGGAAGACATATTTTATTTGAGTAAACAATTGTAAGGCCATTAGGCCGTGTACTTGTGTATTATACTTCATTCCTGTTGGGCTTTGTAGTGGACATTCATGCGATTGTCTGGGTTCTTTATTTTGCAACTTTTATTAATTGCTTCCGCTAGAATGACTCTGTGTAGGACGGTGGTATTTAGTAGGATGGTTTCCATTGAGTAACCTTCCGGTCTATCTGTGGTATATGACATCGGGCCCCGGCTGGACCTACTGCTATATGCTATGCGACAGATAGGGGGTGTTATAATTTGGTATCAGATTACTGGTTTCGCTCAGGCTTAAATGAATTCATGGCCGAATTCTTTTAAGGGGTGGTGAGCACATGTGTGTGCGTCATCGTTATAACATAAAAGAACCCATGAATGTCCACTTAGGAATTAAAATACACATGTTTGGGGAACCTGCGTGCTCCTATAATTACTTTTTGAAATTTTGTTTGGTCACTTAACGGTGTTTTGTACGACTATAGGTGACCAGGAGTGGTGCAGGGCCGTAGGAACGTCCGATTTCTGAGGATTATAGTGCACACAACGACGTGCTTGAGACCCTCCCTTCATTTGAAACCAAAAGAAGGATCGTTGAAGCGTTGTTCGCTGTGAATAATACACAGCAGGGAAGCGATGTGCAACCCTTTGTCCCTGAGATGGCTTCAATGTTGGGTGGTGTGTTGGATCAAATGGCATTTAGAAGGCCATCAGGTCAGCAATTAAATATATTCTTAGTGCAGGGTACGCATTCAGTTGATGAATATTTGCAGGCCTTTCTTATGATAAGCCGCTACCCAAGCTTGGAGTTGGAGAACGGGCAGTCTATAGTTGATAGATTCTATAATGGTCTGCATGGCGAGCTGCGAATTCTACTGCTAGGACCAAAACTACTGGGATTCCGAGACTTGGTGGAGTCGGCTAGATCTTTAGAAGTAGAGTTTGGGAAGACTCACCGGATGCCAGTGAGTAGGATATTGAACTCTACAAGTCCTATGAGAGCTGCACCCCGCATAACGCGGAAAAGGAGAGTCCAAAAGAAGAAGGACTCTAGTGCTGAGAAGACAGAGTTCCAACTGCCGGCTACCTCAAAGTGTGGATATCGTAAGTGGTATAAGAAGGCTAGGACTTCGAGTCCAGCCCCTCCATTTGGTGCTTCGGGGGCAGCTATAGGCCGAACCCCGGGTGCATGTTATAATTGTGGGAAGTCGGGGCATTTTGCCCGCAAGTGTTGGAGCGGACGCCCAAAGTCCGAGAGGAAGCCTAAAGAGCACAACATAGGCCATCAGGAGGCCAGGAAGCATGCTGACATGGTGACAGGTACGGTCTAAAATTATAGCAGTTAGCTGTAAATACTTGTTGCCCTCGCGCATGTTAGCTTAGGACAGCTTGTGCTAGGCTTTGTTTTGATTTTTGATTATCCGGTGAGAGCACCATTCGGGTCGGGATTTTCACATTATTTTTGTACGAAAAATTTGTATCGCGCATTGGAGTACCTTCTTCGATGGCAAAGGACAAAATGGATGTGTTGTTGCCGAATGGGTGTTCGTCACGCGCGAATAGAGTATGTGGTGTAAAGATTCGTATTGAGAGTCAGAAGTTTGATTTGCAAGCATCGTTACTGCCGCTGGTGGAGTTCGACGTGATATTTGGCATGGACTGGCTCTCGGAGTAGCATGCTTATATTGATTGCAGTCGCAAGGAGATTAAGTTGGGATCTGGTCGTGAGACAACTTTTACGGGCTTGAACGGGGTCGAGCAAGACTTTGATGTCTGCTCTTCAAGTGGTTAAGGCGGTTCTTGATGGTGTAGAGTCGTTTTTAACTCTAGTGGAGGTTGCAAAGCCTAAGCCTACGTTGGATAGTATTTTAGTGGTATCTGAGTACCATGATGTGTTCCTTGGCGATCTTTCTAGAGCCCCACCTCAAACGGGAGATTGATTTCACCATCGAGCTAGTGTCAGGTGCGAAACCTGTGTCACGCTCTCCGTATCGGCTGGTGCCTAAGGAGATGGCGGAGCTGAAGGTACAACTTCAAAAGTTGTTTGAGCAGGGGTACATGAGTCCAAGTTCGTCGCTTTGGAGCGCACCCGTTCTTTTTGTTAAGAAGAAGGACGGAAGCTTGAGACTTTGTAATGATTACCGAGAACTGAACAAGCTAACGGAGAAGAACAAGTACCCGATCCCAAGGATTGATTATCTCTTTGATCAATAGTCGGGTCAACGGTGTACTTGAAGTTGGATCTCAAGTCCGGTTATTATCAATTGTGGATAAGGGAGAGTGATATACCTAAGACAGCTTTTAGTACAAGATACGGGCATTACGAGTTTATGGTCATGCCGTTTGGGCTAACGAATGCGCCGTCAGTGTTCATGGATCTGATGAACAGGACTTTCAGGGAGTACCTAGACCACTTTGTGATCGTCTTCATCGACGAACTATTAGTGTACTCGCAGAGTTAGGAGGATCACTTCAAGCATTTACATCTGGTGTTGGAGACGCTGAGGAGGAATTAATTGTATGACAAGTTCTCCAAATGCAAGTTTTTGGTGTCCTCCACTGCGTTCCTTGGTCACATAGTCAGTGGAGAGGGAATTACAGTGGATCCAGCAAAGTTTGTTGCGATACGAGAGTGTCCTGTGCTGTCTACGGTAGTGAGAAAGTCCGGAGTTTTCTGGGGCTTGCCGGCTATTACAGGCGCTTCGTGGAGAACTTCTCGTGGATAGGATTACCCCTCACGACTCTGATGAGGAAAGATCAGAAGTTTGTTTGGACGTCGGGTTGCGCGCGAGCGTTTGAGGAGTTGAAAAGTTGGTTGATCACAACGTCTGTCCTGAGTTCGTCGAGTGGGACCGAAGGCTTTGAAATCTATAGCGATGCTTCGGCCAGTGGCTTGGGTTGTCTGCTGCTGCAGCATGGGAATGTTATAGCGTATGGCTCGCGACAGCTGAAATTGAATGAGAGGAAATATCTGGTCCATGACTTGGAGTTAGCAGCCGTGATTTTTGCCTTGAAGCTGTGGAGGCACTACTTGTATCGGGTCAAGGTCGATATCTATACCAACCACAGGAGCCTGAAATACTTGTTGGATCAGAATGATCTAAACATTCGACAGCGTAGATGGATGGAGTTTCTGGGGGACTACATGTTTAAGATCCACTACGTGCCTGGTAAAGGCAATGCGGTTGCGGATGCGTTGAGTCGTAGGGTCCTAGCTCAAGCCAATTGGCTGTCGGTCCATGACGAGCGGTTGGTTCAGGAGTTATAGGCATTGGAGATTTCTTGTGTAGACAAGCAAACAAGTGTCGAAGCACTATTAAAATGGACTAAAGTTCAGTGTGACCTGGCTGATCAGATTCGGCGGGACTTTGGATTTGGATGGCCGCATGAAGCAAATCATGGTTGAGGCCTTGGATGGGTCAAATTCCCAATTCGTTGTTGAGGATGGATTGCTATGGAAAGATGGTCGTCTGTGCGTCCCAAATATGGGCAATATGCGGGTGGAATTATTGTACGAGGCACATCATACCAAGTACTCGATTCACCCGGGGAGCTCGAAGATGTACCGTGATTTGAAGAAATTGTTCTGGTGGCCAGGGCTTAAGAAAGATGGGGCACTATACATGGCAAAGTGTCAAACTTGCACCGTAGTTAAGGCAGAGTGCCAAAAGCCGGGAGGATTCTTGAAGTCCTTGCCTATTCTAGAGTGGAAGTTCGACAACATTACTATGGACTTTGTGCACGGGTTGCCAAGGTCGCAGAAGGGATACGATGCCATCTGGGTGATCATGGATCGTTTGATGAAAGTATCGCACTTCATTCTGCATAGGAAGGATGATTCTGTGGAGAAACTGACAAAGTTATATGTGGATAACATAGTACGTCTTCATGGTGTGCCCCGCAGCATCGTGAGTGACCGAGATGGGCGGTTCACGTCCAATGATTAGAGGTTGGCGCAGCAGATATTCAGAATAAAGCTGAGTTTTAGCACAGTCTTTCATCCGCAGACGGATGGTCAGACCGAAAGGGTCAATAGGACGATGAAAGTCATGCTTCGCATGTGCGTCCTGGATTTCGGGATGCAATGGGAAGATCACATATACTTGGTGGAGTTCGCGTACAACAATAGCTACCAGGTGAGCATACAAATGGCGCCCTTCGAGACCCTTTATGGTAGAAGATGTCGCACGCCATTGTCTTGGTTGGAAACGGGTGAGTCAAAGTTGTACAAGAGCCAAGACGTGTAATGCTACGTCATTGGTTCGAACGATTCGAGAGAGGTTGCTAATCGCTCAGGACCTCCAGGCTAAGTACTATAATGCCAAGCATAGGAACATGGAGTTCGTTGTTGGCAATTGGGTGTACTTGAAGATTTAGCCGTTCAAGGGTGTCTCGCGGGTGTGGCGATTGAAGAAGCTAAGCCCAAGATACCTTGGACCGTATGAGGTTCTGGAGCGGATTGGTGAAGCAGCTTATCGATTGAGGCTATCAGTGGAGCTTAGTGGTCTACACGATGTATTCTACTTATCGGTGCTGCGGAAGGCGGTGCAAGAGCGTTCGCAAGTGATTGCAGTCGATCAGGTGCCGGTCGATAATGGTTGACGACAAAGGTTAAGCCCGTTCGAATTGAGGACTCAGAAGTCAAGCAGCTACGAAACAAAGAGATCGGGATGGTCAAGGTCCGTTGGAACAATTGCGGTTGGGAAGAGCTCTCTTGGGAGAGAGAGCAGACTATGCTTGAGGAGTACCCGGAGTTGTTCCACTCAGGTACTATTTTAGTTTTGTGCTTTATTTCCCTTTCTTTAATTTCGGGATGAAATTATTTTAAGAGTGAGAGAGTTGTAACGCCCCGAAACTCAAAAGAGCGACGGGTGGTGTTTTGAGCCAAGTTTGTAACTTGGCAGGGGTCACATGGCATGGGACACGGGCGTGTCATAGGCTGTGTTGTGCTTGGGTCGACAATCTGTCAAAGAGGTCGACGAATTTTGGAGTCGACGATGGTCAAGCAACGAACACGTCTTGGGACACGGGCGTGTCACAGGTCGTGTCCTTCACGGGTTGAAGTCGGGCTGTGGCATGGTTTTTACACGGGGTCAGCACATGGGTAATGTCAAGTAGACACGGGCGTGTCAAATGGGACACGGGCGTGTCCAAGACTCGTGTTCTTCTCAGGTTGGTGTTGGTCCTGTGTCGATGGAGGAACACGCCTAGGAACACGGGCATGTACTGGATGACACAGGCGTGTCAGGTCAAACACGGGCGTGTCTGGTGCCCGTGTTCTTTTTGGGATGCGTCGGTTTCGACGGCGAATGGGGAACACAGCCCTGGACACGGGCGTGTTACAGGTCGTGTTTGGCCCAGATTTTGGATTTCAATGTTGGATCGTGGTCGTTCGTTTCCTTATTTTGTTATCATACGGCTGGGGGTTTTTCCTGCTGGGTTATACCCGGGAATAGGGTTTCAAAGCCCTCATTTCTCTTTCTCAATCTCTTTCTAAAGATCTAGAGAGAGGGGAGAGCAAGGAAGAAGAAGGAGGCCAGATCTGGTCACCGGCGGAGCTTTGGAGCTCCAAATCGCGAGCCGACTTTGGAGCTACGGAGGCAAGAAGATTGCGGTGCTTTTCATCCACATAGATTTCCTGGCGCCAAGGAGAAATTCGAGGGTAACGTTTCTCATCATAGGACATGTGAAGTCCTCTTTTCTTTTGCATAGGAAGCCCGCTCTCGCGAGTTTGCGTTGAGTTTGAGGCATTCCTTCGGGTAGACATGAATAGTCCGCATTGTGTACATGTAGAGTCCGTAATTGAGAACGGATATAGGCATGATGTGTGAAGCCTACCCGGACAAGTTGGTCTGGATCGGTGAGGTTGCATTGCATGAATGGCCGGAGAAGACTCCGCACAAATGTTTGTTTTTCGGGTTTTCTACGTGGTAGATTACAACAGGGAGCCTTGGGGATTAACTCCAAGGTACATCCGGAAAACTAGGCAGATGCGTGATTCTGCCAACATGGTGGCCTGGGAGCCAATCAGAACATAACTGGGTTATGTGATGTGTGTAAACGATACGGGACTCGGGGAAGTTTGACCCGCGCCCATGTCTTAAGGTGACAGGGCGGTGTGAGCAACGGGTTAGGCGGAACCGTACTCGCTCTATGTCGTTCGATAAAGAGACCTAACGGTACATGGCACTTGCCATTGGCATAGATGGAGGGTCTTAGGCAGTTTCCAAAAAGACCAAATGCTCATGAGATATTGCCGTCCAGGGGACGGTGGTGAGTCAGCGGACTTGGACCGTGTTCACCAAGAATGTGCCCTGAGAGCACGGGGTATGAGTCCGTGTGTGCCCATGCCTGTGATGAAGTGTTTATTCACTATACTGTTTGGTTATGCTAACAACGTGCTGGGAAAGAGCATCGCCGCCCCGATTATGGGGGTGAGATCGTTATAATTTGGTCAGCATAGCTGACCGTTGCTTTTGTTTGCCACCGTTGCAGTGGATTGTTGCTTGCAGGTGATGTGGAGCCTAGCAGTAAATAGCGGGCTAAAGACCAAGTTGCTGAGCCGGACCTCGAAGGCCAAATTTTGAGTGTTTACTTGTTTTATTCATGTGTGACCGGCCTGCGTGCCGTGGTATGGAATACACATTTTATTTGAGTAAACAATTGGAAGGTCATAAGGCCGTGTACTTGTGTATTGTACTTCATTCCTGTTGGGCTTTGTAGTGGACATTCATACTATTGTCTGGGTTCTTTATTTTGCAACTTTTAATAATTGCTTCCACTAGAATGACTCTGTGTAGGACGGTGGTATTTATTAGGATGGTTTCCATTGAGTAACCTTCCGGTCTGTCTATGGTATATGGCATCGAGCTCCGGCCGGACGTACTGCTATATGTTATGCGACGGATAGGGGGTGTTATAGGATTTTAGCTTTCCAAGCAGTGATTCAGTAGAGATTTCTGTCATGCTTTTGGCTTCTCTGATTGGACAAATTCGTGAATCTCATGTGCTAGGGAAGCACATGAGGATTTTATCATTGATATCTGTCAGAGTGATGTCCTTGTCCAAGGTCTTTAGCTCATTGATGATTGAGCTAAGCCTGTTGTACATATCACTCACTAATTCAGCTTCATCCTTCTTGAAATTCTCATATTGTGAGATGAGATTGGATCTCCTATCCTTTCTCTCATCAGCAGATCCAGCCACCATCTGATTTAGAGAATCCCAGATGGCTTTGGGTGAAGTGCACTCAGCTACCATTTTAAATATATCATCAGACATAGTCTGAGCTAGAATGTTCATGGCTTTGTCATCTACAATCTTAACTTTCTTCTGTGCATTAGTCCACTCAGGTGGTGGAATTGCATGAGTGCTAGAAGTTGATGTGGATGTAGAAGCAGTTGCTTTAGGAGGACTTGTCAAAATAGAGTTGAAAATGTCCTCATCAATAGAGTTCATATAGAGCTTTATTCTTGCCTTCCAGATTACAAATCTATTTAAATTGCAAACTGGAGGTCTAGTGCTTGTATAATCCTTGTTATGTGCCATGCTGTGAAAATAATCCTAAGAGAAATAAAGGATCAGATCTAACACAGGATCTTTTGGCTCAAGGGTTAGCTTACAGCCAAAGGAAACTGCTCTGATACCAATTGAAAGTGAGGGTTAGACCTGATTTACTCTAGAGGGGGGGGGGGGGTGAATAGAGTAATAAAAAATCTATTTACTGTTTAAGAAATAATATCAGAGTAATGCCTTGAGAGATATAAGATTAACAGTAAGCTAAAAGTTATCCTAAGTTAGGTTATTCTAACACAGCACATATAACCTAATCTATCACAGGCACAACAAGAACAAAAAGATAAAGACAACTAGACAACACAAGAATATTTATAGTGGTTCCTCAACCTGGGTACATCCACTCTTCTACCACCCTGGTAGGAATCCAGTACAGGTTTTGATCAGGTGACTGCCACCAATGAGCTTTTGATCAGGTGCTCAAAAACCAACTCATGTCTTTTGATCAGGAGACTTGCAACCAAGGAATAACTTTTGAAGGGAGTTAAAGAACCTTTTGTACAGAGAGGGGGTGAGAGAGTTATGGTGTCTTCTCTTTCTCAAAAAAACTGAGAAGACTAGTGGATCTTGATGTTGTCAAAGCTCCCCCTGAGATGAAGATTTGTTCAGGTAGAGTGGAAGCTTTGCTGTGTGAGTAGGTCTTCTTGAAAAGATCTCCAGAAAGCTGTAGATAGATAAAAGTTGATTGTCTCTTTTTAGCTTGCTGGAGGAAGAACCCTTGATGAAGATAGACAGAGCCTTTTCTTGAATAATTTCTGGTGTCTGTCTTTCTTTGTGTTCTATTATACTTGTTGTCTGTTGTCTGTTGTCGACTGAAAGAGAAGAATATCTTTTATATATCTCTGTCTAATTTCTTCTTTGAATTTGAATTGTCTGCATTGAATGCTGACTGCCTGGAGAGTGAAAATCCGGCTTGAGAGAATATGACATTAATGGATTTCCCCAACTGTCCTATTAAAAAACAACAAGTAATAATCCTGATGAATACCATAATCAATGCTGCCATTAACAGCTATTTCCAGAGAATATAAGCATTGATTATTCAGGAATTACTACAATAGAATAAGGACAAAAAGAAGGGAAAATTCCAAGTCTAGAACTACACAGCAATCGTCGAGCAGAGAATAGATTTCGTCGACCTAAGTCCAGAGTTCGTCGAGCTGAGAAATCTTGTTCGTTGACCTGGGAATCCTTGTTCGTCGACCTGAGAACTACGTTCGCCGACCTAAGATCAGCTAACTGCTTTCTGTGAAGCACTTCCCATTTCTGTGCTCTAAGTTCGTCGAGCTGATAATGTAACTTCGTCGACCTGAGTTCAGAGAAAGGATTCTGGACATAATGTGTTGAAGTAGATCACCCAGAATTCGTCGACCTGAGCTCGAATATCGTCGAGCTCAACTCAGAGAATTTACTCTGAGTTCCTCGAGCGGAGCATGACTTTCGTCGAGCCGAGTTCGACAAACTTCGAACTCACTTTCCTGAACTTAATTTTATTCTAAGTCTGAGTCTTCTGCAGTCTTTTGTTGGCAGGTCCATGTGTGGTTGTTTCTAAGGACTTAGCCTAAACTCTAGAATACAGATATGACCCTGGCTATACATGTTGGGTCAATTATCCTAGATAGTGAACCTAGCCCAAATAAAACTAGGTATCCAACAAGGTATAACTTCAATTTCTGAGGGATGTTACATTCAGTTACTCTCAGTAAAAAACCCGTAGGCCTAACCAGAATTTCGGGGACGAAATTATTTTTTTTGTTTATTGGGATTTGTAACATCTCTCAAACAACTATACCCCTGGGAGTGGTTTTGTCATGACTAGGTCATAACAAAACCCTAGGAAGTTCAAGTAGGTCATTTAAACTTAGGCATGAAGGTGAAGATTACAATGGTCCGCAAATAACACTTTCCAAACCTAGGTTTTTTACTTTAGGGCCTCACCATGACTCTTTGACCCCCCCCCCCCATAACATCCCTAGCCCTACAAAAAGTTCATTGGGTCACAATGGACCCATTGGGGTCAACAAAAGTGGTCAAGTTGACTAAAGTAAACCCTAAGCCTGAAATGGTGAAAGTGGCCTATCAAGGGGCAATGGACCTCCAACTTGCCAAAAGGTCCCCATCTATACTCTCTTAACTCCCAAAAGGAGGTCAACGGGTCACTAAGGACCCATTGGGGTCAACCAAATAGGTCAAGTTGACCAAAGTCAACACAACCGTAAAATAAGTCAAACTAGCCTAAATGACCTAACCAAGCCCAAGCCACTTGGGATAAGCCCAATTTGAGTGGCTCATTAACTTTAAGAGGCTAATATATACATGGAATGCCATCCATTTTCTAGAAATGGTGACTAGGAGAGAGAAAGTCAAGTTGCCCTTTAATGGAGAAGAGAGAAAGAAGAAAGGGAGAGAGAGGATTAACGGAGGAAGATCATGGGACACTTCTTCCACGTCCCCTAAGCAGCCTTTAGTAATCCCTGATGCTTAGGATTCATCTCCCCATCAACTCTCGCCCATAGACATCAAGAGGGGAGCCCAACAACCATGGTCGACCACCACTTCACCCACCCTCCATGAAAAAAAATTATAAATCCCCATATATACCCCCATTCCCAATTTTGACCATCCCATCACCTTCAAAACATTAATGACAGTCGAAATGGTATACTGGATCAAAGGATTTGATGGAGGATCGAGGAATCGGGCAAGCTCGCCGGAGAGGAAAAACGCCACGGCCAACCGCAGCCGTCGCTGTCGTCGAACACCAAACAAGGTCCACTTCACCACCTCTCCCCTTATGCTAGTATCCTAGATCAAATTAGGCTGAGAAATCGGGTTCAAACGAGCAGATCCAAGTGAGGAAAAATGCAGATTTTCTGAAATTTCATGGTGGCGGGTTCGCCGGAAACCAACACCTCCGGCTATCAAACCACCGTCAGGTGATAGCCACCACCTCGACGGAGGTGGTGGTAGCGGTGGCTGGCCAGGGAAGTGGTCGGGTGGCCGACATTTGGCTTGGGAAAAGTTACAGGCCTTTTGCGTTTTCGGGTTCCCTTGAGGAAGATGAACAGTGCCCCTTTTATAAGAATTTATTATTATTTAAATATATAATATAGTGATTTATTATCTTTTATCATGCACACTTTGATATCGTTAAAGGAGGCACTTAGATGATATTTTAGGAAAAGTGGCCAACATGAAAATTGTAGCCATTGAAGTCTACTTTATTTTAAAATCTAATTCAACCCATTTGGGTCAGTGGTCTGACCATATCACTCAAAATTATATAGTCTATACATAGGCTTAACCAGAGACTAATTTGAGTGCCCTCATCAATCCATCCATTAAAATGACTTGAGATTTAGACTTGGGACATTCTTACATATACCTCTGACATATCCGAAAATGGGAATTTTTGGAAAACATTTTTCTACAGTTTTTGTAAAAATTTAATAAATCATGTATGATTTAAATTTATGGTCTAATTACCTCATAAATCCCAAAGTTTTGGTGGCTGACCTTTATAGTCATGATATATCACTCGTAAAAATATCAGCCCATTTGGGGTTGATTTGATTAGGTTTTGGTGTGACCAAAGATTGGTCTCATAAGGGAAAATTAGGTCAAAAGTGCACTAGGTTGAGTGACTGACCATTCCTCATCCAAATGTGGTGAAACTTTGGCCACTGACCTGTAGTCACATATAACACCCTCACAAGTTGTTTTGGGTGGTTTTGTGTGGATATGCCCACAAATCCTAGGGTTACCCTTTGAGTATCGAGAAGGACATGGTGTCATACGTCCTTGGATTAACTTGAAAATTGGTAGTCTACTTCATAGCGTGGTAATATGCCTTGGATAATTTTAATGGAATTTTTAAGAACATATATCACCTCTGATACTAATTTGTAAGACCAATTTTTTTTTGCTACGCTACCGGGTCTTACGCCCAGAATAACCATTTTGTGGTGACACCAACACTCGTGGTGGTCGTCACAACAAAACGCTGATCTTGCTGGCATTAATGATCACCAAAGAAGTAGAAGTGTCAAATAAGAAAAATATAATCAAGTCCACAAGAGTATAAGTATGAAAGAGAGTAGAAAAGAAGTGGGCTTAAGCCCGGTACATGTCCAATACAAATGATCGCTCTCTCACAACTCACAACATCTAAGCGGAAGCAAACTGAAATCCATCCTCGACCTGTCGTCGTGTAGTAGCAGAATTGTGCAACAACTGCTCCGTATGTCATTCCTTCCCCCTGCGACTGGTGCATCACCTCAAATTTCTAAAATGATGTGGTCCATATACCGTTAGTCAAAAGACTAAGCCACTATCATCCTCGCCACAACCCCACGACTCCTAGGCACCGTGCGGGGAGGATGATAGCAGAGGACAACAAAGCAGAGTGTAACAAGAAGGTGACAACTACCCTAGAAGGTGTATGTACAAAAGAACTATAACAAGGAAGCAGTAATGTAAACAAGTAAAGTAGGGTAATAAGTACATGTAAAGTAAAATATGGAATAAGTAACCTTAACTTATATGAATGCTCATACAAACTTAGAAGTGAAGGGGTATTTTGCAAGGCTCCCATCATATTAGACATCACATAATAGTTTATATGATAGGGTGTCAGGTTATATGCATATATGTGTGTGTGTGTTACACTTGCATGAATCATGGCATAATGATGAGAGCCTTGCAAAAGACCCTTTAAATTATAAGTTTGTATGGGCATTCATATAGGTTAAAGTTACTTATTCCATAGTTATTTTATATGTACTTACTGCTCTACTTTACTTGTTTACATTACTGTTTCCTTGTTATAGTTGTTTTGTACATACACCTGCTAGGGCTATTATCACCTGCTTGTTCCACTCTGTTTTGTTAATATCCGCTTTCATCCTTACCGCACGGTGCCTAGGATTCACGGGGGTGAGGCGAGGATGATAGTGCTTAGTCTTTTGACTAACTGTTGGTGGACCACATCATTTTATGAATTCGAGGTGATGCAACAGTCGCAGGGGGAAGGCAGGATATAAGGAGCAGTTCCTGCACACTACGCTACTACACGGCGATAGGTTGAAGATGGATTTCAGTTTGCTTCCGCTAAGATGTTGAGAGTTGTGAGAGAGATATCATTTGTATTAGACATGTACCGGGCCTAAGCCCACTTCTTTTCTTCTCACTTTCATACTTGTACTCTTGTAGACTTGATTATATATGACTTAGTTGATACTTCTACTCCTTTGACCGCTACTACACGGCGATATGTCGAAGATGGATTTCAATTTGCTTCTGCTTAGATGTTGTGAGCTGTGAGGGAGAGAGAGATCATTTGTATTAGACATGTACCGGGCCTAAGCCCACTTCTTTCCTACTCACTTTCATACTTGTACTCTTGTAGACTTGATTATATATGTTTTAGTTGATAATTCTACTTCTTTGGTGATCACTAATGTCGGCAAGATCGGAGTTTTATAGTGACGACCACCCCGAGTGTTTGTGTCACCGCAAAACGGCGATTCTAGGCGTAAGACCCGGTAGCATAACAAAAAAATGGGGGTCTTACACCACCATCCACCCATATGGATAAGGGTAAGTTCCTGTCCGCTGACACTGATGGTTAAAACTCGCGGCGCACCGGGCCTTATTTATTTGGTGGTTTATTTATTTGGTTTGATTTAATGATTTGGGTGGTCGGAGCGTGCAGATTTATTTGAGATATATATAATTTGAAACCGAGTTTTAATAAAAGAATGCAAGTGCACCTATCGCGTGTACTACACGATATTTCGGTGGAGAATATCGAGGTCGTATTTTTCTCGGGGATGGGTTGATTATTTCTACTCCTCCCTAGAAGACAATAATTTTATCGAAGATAAATTGTCGGGTGATTAACTAAATAGCGTGGTAAAAATAGAAAATAGATATGAAAAAGCCGATGAAGACCAAAATATTTTTTATATAACTAGAGATCTAAACTTTCAATGCAATTAAAGGGGAAACTTGACCGTGGAGGTTCTAAAAGAATGAGCTCACCCATCTCTTGGACTATCGTTCACCTAAACATTAAGACTATTCGACCGAGCTCTCGTTCGACGAATGATTCCTCTTAATTGTCGCATTACGCTAAGAACCCCGCTATTGGGGAGGACCCAATTCGATAGAATTTCGGGCCTCCTTTCTCGAGTGTTAGTGCGGAACACTCTTTACCCAAGGGTGATCAGTCCATACACATGGCCTCTCTGCTAGCTAGCGTATGGAAAATAGACATAGAGACCACACATTGATTTGTGATTCTACGTGTCGTAGACCCGGGGTATGTAATATCCATAAGACTACTAGACCCCTAGGAGTGGTTTTGTTATGACTAGGTCATGACAAAATCCTAGGAAGCATCGATTTAGATCGGGAAGTTACTTAGAAAGTATTTGGGCACGGGGCATTGGGTGCGTTGAGTGCACTCAATGTCATGGACTAATTGGTGTTGAGTGTGTTGAGTTCACTCAATGTCGTAGACTGATTGGCGTTGAGTGCGTTGAGTGCACTTAACGCCTTGGACTGATTGGCGTTGAGTGCACTCAATGCCATTTTACTTAGAGGAATGTCCTGGCTTGAGGCGTTGAGTGCATTAAGTTCACTCAATGTCATGGACTGAATGGAGTTGAGTGCATTGAGTGCACTCAAAGACATTTTAAATAGAGAAATTCTGGCTCAAGGTATTGAGTGCGTTGAGTTCACTCAACGCCATGGACTGATTGGCATCGAGTGCGTCGAGTGCACTCAACGCCATTATAGAACCAGTCAGATTCATCATACTCCACAAATAATTCATCGAACAGAGCATATTCGTCGAACTGAGTGCGACGAATTGAGCCACTTTGGAATTAGGAGCATATTCGTCGAACAGAGCTCGACGAACGGAGAAAGTTTGCTAAACTAGGTTCAACATTCGTCGAACGGAGTTTGACGAACAGAGTAAGTTGTTGAACTTGGTTCAGAGTTCGTTGAACGGAGTTCGTCGAACAGAGTACGTCGAATGGAGTTCATCGAATGGAGGTAGTTGCACGGAGTTAGTCGAACGTAGTTCGACGAACAGAGCAAGTTGCTGAACAAGTTTCAGCCTTCGTCGAACGGGGCATATTCGTCGAACGGAGATCGATGAATAGAGCAGATTCGTCGAGAGGAGTTCGATGATTGGGATAAAATTTGTCGGACTGAGCTTTTGGAATTGGTGAATTGGAGGAGAGAGAAAAGCTTGAGATTAATGGCCATCATGGCCATGGAGGCTCCATAACTCCCACTTTTATGGGGTTTTAATTCATCTGAGGGAGAGGTGGAGTTTCTGGAGGTGGTCGGCCATTAATTTGGTTCATACCCTTAATTTGTTTGAAACCGAAGGGGTGGAGATAATGGCCATTAATGGAGTTTAATGACATTTGGGAGTTACAAGCCTCCTCTCCCAAATTCCCTCTTTAAGGACCTTCACCAGGGCAAGAGAAATCGTTTCCCCCGATTCCTTTTCATTTTCATTGAAGTTGGTGTAGAAGTTGCAGAGGAGCCAGAATCTCGGTGGCCGAAATGGTGAGGAGGCAAAACGCACTTCTTCAGGCCGCAAATCAGGTCCTCCTCTACTCCTTCTTCATGGGTTAGATCTTAGAAAACCTCAGTGATGAGAATCAGGTTCAATTGAGCACGATCCAATGGAATTTTTTCACTAATTTCCTATGAAAATGAAAGTGACGTGTTCGCCGGAATCCGCCGTCTCTAGCAGACCAACCACCTCTAGTTGATAGCCCGCACCTCAACGGAGGTGATGGTGGAGGTGGTTAGCCAGGGAGGTGGTCGGGTGGCCGGCAAATGGACTTGGAAGTGCTCCAGGTCGAGTTAATCGCAGCCTTTGGCTGGAGGAAGAAGAAAGCAAGGAGTCACACGACCATGCTTTAAGATTCGTGCTATTAATTCATCTTATTTCATTTTTTGTCACCGTCATAGGGCTGCTTTAAATTAATTATTAAAAATACCTCGTTGCCTATTCAGAAAAGTGGTCAATATGAAAATTATATCCCTTGGAGTCTAGTTTAATTTAAAATTAGTTTGAATAAATTTGGAGTTCAGGTTAGACTACCACACTCATTTTGATGAGGTCTATACATAGGCTAGATCAGAGATTGTTTTGAGTGCCCCCATCAATACATCCATCCAATTGACTTGAAATTTTGGGAGGTGGTCACTCTAACCTATACCTAGAACATATCCAAAAATGTTAATTTTTGGAAAAACTTTTCCTAAAGTTTTTGCAGAAATTTAATAAATATTGCATGAAATATTTAAGGGGTCTAATGACCTCTAAACCCACCAAACTTTGGGTGACTGTCTTTTAGGGTCATATTATGGCTTTGATAATATTTTCAACCCATTTTGGGTTGATATGAGTTTGTATTGGTGTGACGAAAGTTTGGCCGCTTAAGGGTAATTTAGGGCAAAAGAGTGTTTGGGGCATAGAAGGGCCAATTCTCACCCAAAGGGGTTGGGACTTGTCCCATGGCTCTATGGTTAGTTTAAACACCCTCACATGGAGTTTAGGGTAGATTAAGGCAGATTTTCCCAAGAACTCTAGTTTAAACACTAAGGTTGAACTTGGGGGTTTGTAAAGGACATGGAGCGATATGTCCTTGTATGGACTTGGTGTTTAGTCCATGTGATCTTAGGGTGGTGAAATGCCCTAGGAAGGAATTTGGTAGTATTTGGACACATGAACTCCACTTAAATAACTTTGAAATTATTTAGGTTTGTACACCTTAAGGAATAAATAATGGGTCTTATGACCTTGGATCCTAATGAAATTTTGGAAGAAGTAATTTTATAGTGATATTTACATCTAAGATTTATTATAGGATGTTTAGAAAAAAGTAGCTCATACTTATAGGTATAATCTCACTTTGCCCTTTTTGATGATTTTGAAGTAACCATGGTTAGATTATACTAGAATGATATGAAACTTTTGAAAGGTTAATAAATATTATTTAGAGGCACTAGTAAATTGTTTGGATCATTTGGGCTTTCCCCTTTCGTACTTCATGTGTAAAGTGAAATAGTGTACCTTATATTGGAAAATAGATAATAAATACAATATCTTTCTGGAAAATTGTGTTACTTGGCCAGAGTATCTTTTATGGTATAATAATGTCTCGAAAATTATTACATGTTATTTTGATGAGTTTATAAGAATATTGCTTCACAAAGTGCACTTTAATGGAATCATTTGATGTTCTTTTATACATGGCTCGGCAGGTGTGGTTTTGCACATGGCCAAATAAAGTCTGGTGCGGCAACCGACAAGAGTACGCAGGTGCTCCGCTTAGTGCACCAGCGTTGAGGCGTAGGATATGTAACACCCCAAATTTTGAGAGAGGGTCGACCAGCTTTTTCTGGCCAAGTTTGGTTTCTGGCAGGGGGCACACGGCCTTTGATACGGGTGTCTCCCAGGGCGTGTCAGGCTCCAGTCGAAGTTTTGGTCAAGAGGTCGACGAATTTTGCTTGACGATGTGTCGAGACAAGGCACACGGCCTGAGACACGGGCGTGTCTCAGGGCATGTCGAGGCCGTGTCGAATACCGGCCCGGGGTGTCCACATTTTCGCTCGACAATGTGTCGAGAGAAGGCACACGGCCTAGGACACGGGCGTGTCCAAGGCCGTGTCAGTAAGTCGACGAGCTTCGCTCGATGAAGCTCACTCGACGAGTGTCGAGTGTCGAGACAGGGGCACACGGCCTGTGATACGGGCGTGTCACAGGCCGTGTCCCTCTTGGTCGACGAACTTCGCTCGATGAAGTGTCGAGACAGTGAACACGGCCTGGAGCCTAGGCGTATTGAGGTAGACACGGTCAAGGACACGGGCGTGTCCACTACCCGTGTAGTTCTCGGGTTGTTTTCGGGGCTGTGACGATGGAGGCACACTACCGACCACACAGCTGTGTTAGTTGGAACACGGGCGTGTCAGGACGAACACGGACGTGTCATATGCCCGTGTGTTGTTCCAGGCACGTCGGTTTTTACGGCGAATGAGGGACACGGCCCTGGACACGGGCGTGTGTCAGGCCGTGTTCGGCCCAGGTGTTTTATTTTTTAGGCGGATCGTGGCCATTCTTTCCCTTATTTTGGGATCTGATTGTCCAGGACTGCTCTTGGGGAGTTAAGTCCGAGAATAGGGTTGGAAACCCTCATTCTTCTCCAAGCTTTCTCTTACTAAAATTGTAGAGAGAAGGGAGAGCAAGGAAGAAGATGAAGGAGGGTTTGTGCTGTAGGAGAGGCTTCGGTGCTCCAAATCGCGAGCCGAGTCCAGATCCGTGAATGCTAGATCTTTGCGAAGGTTTTCATCCGGATAATCTTCCATGTCTAGGAAGAGGAGTCGGAAGGTAACGACACTTCTCCTCTCGGTTTTAGGATGCATGTCTTAGCATCTTCTCTTTTCTAGTTTTTGGGTACCAAACACTCAAATGAGAGGGGTTTGGATCGCCATGGTTCAAGAGGAACCTCCGGGTCGATTGAGTCCGTCCCCGGCATGTTTTGCATTACATATCCGCTCCGTGAGTGGATTAGGCATGGTTTGTGAAGCCGTAGTCATGACCGTTAGTCCGACTCGGTGATGTTGCATACGAACTTTATGGATTCTTAGAGATTCCGTTGCGGCAAGATGTCGTTTGTGATGTAGTGATGTTTTTCCCCTTTTTCTCGAGTAAGTACGTGTAGTCGGAACCGGACAAGGTTAGCTCCTCAATGGCGGTAGATGGTTTCCTTGGTGGACATGGTTAGCTCCGCATGAGTGGTAGATGGTTTCCTTGGTGCGCGGGAACGCTGCAGTACAAATGAGGGACTAGGGTGGAATTGTCTTGGAATGTGATGTGCCAAGGCGTGGCTGGGTCACTGTGGTCGGCTGGCTATCCCGTGACGTAAGTCATGTGTGAAAAGTGTCCCGGCGAGACCACTCCCCTTATGTGAGACTGACGAGAATGCCAAGCATGGGGGGCAAGCCCGGGCAATGAGGCCATGAGCGGGTGGGGTCCAGCAAGGCTTCTTAGAATCGGTCAGTTGTGTTTGTTGGAATCCTGACATGAGACGTCAGAGCTTGCAGGCAAGCCCGGGTCTAAGACCTTGAGCGGGTAGGGCCTTAGCAGGAGTTCCATGTGGCGGCTTGTGTAAGACTCCCCCTCCCCGGATCCCAAAACACGGCACGAAGAGGAAGTCTTATGCCCGGAACAGCCGCCTTGCGGTAGCATTAGCACACGGGCTAACCTGTACCACAAGACGCCTATTCCGCCGGCTACAACAATATCAATACATCATGCCAACCCAACCAAATAAATAAGCAAGAGAAGTCAAAATCCACACCAAGTTATAATGTCCAAATACATCAATAATGAGAAGCTAAAACATGCTTCTACCATATATCAGAGTACAGCTAAACATTGCCCAAACGGGCTACATCAGAGTATCAAATACTAACATCAGAAACTGACGGTATCGACGGCACCGTCACCTCAGGCCCTGTCATCCTGGCCTGGCTGTCCTGCTGCGTAGTCTGCGACTGCTCCACCTGCGGCGTGACCTCCTAAAAAGGAAGACGTAGCAACCGTTAGTCGAAACGACTAAGTGGTTTCACATCCGCTCCCCCGGCGACTCCTCGGCACCGGGCGGAGAAAAGGAACAAGAGTATAGTATATAACAAGTATGCAAGTAAAGGAAGTACAGGCAGGTGGCAGTAGTGTAAGAGTAACAGTATCATAATCAGCATTTATGTAAGAGCTACACTAAACTAGCAAGTATAAGTAACAGTATTATAATCGGCATTTACGTAAGAGCTACACTAAACTAGCAAGTATAAGTAACGGCAGGAAAGTAACTTAACTTATAAGAATGCCCATACAAACTTATAAGTTAAGGATCGGGTTACATAAAAGTAACTCATCGTATAAGAGTGCCCATACAAACTTATACGATGAGGATCTTGTTGTGCAATGTTATGAAATGCTATGAATGCTATGCAATGACTCACCCATGCACACCCATGCAATTGCTATGTCGACACAGACTATAGTTCCCACTTTTCGAGCAGGTAGCTAACCTCTCAGGCATCAGCCGCCGTGGCCAGGCGGTGACAGTAGAACGGGCACTTCTACTACTAGGCGGGTATCACACTACTTCACCTAGGCCTCCGTACGCCTCAACGCTAAGAACACAACAGCGGAGCCCATGCGTACTATGGCCCAGCGGGGTCTTGGGTAGATGTGCACCAAGAACACAGCCCGAACTGGCCTTGCGTGACCCGGAAGGGGCCTCGGAAGAAAGCACGAGGACACAGCCCAACCGTTCACATGGTCGGAGGGGCCTCGGGACGTGAACACCGAGGACACAGCCCAAACCGACCAAGTCTAACTGCCAACTCCCGTCGGTGTGACGACTGGCGAGCCTGTAGACCTGCCACACTATCCTTAACCCAGGATTACGACACCGCGTGTCGACTCACACCACATGCAAATTCCACATCAACATATCATGGAAGGGGCCTCGGAAGTAAACACGAGGGCACAGCCCAACCATCCATCCACTCCTTATCTCAACACAACCAAAACAAGTGGCGGTCAACACCGCACTTACAAACTTACACAATACTACCCATAGGAAGGCGACGCTCTAAGTATTGGACTACCAAATTCAATCCACTATTCAACATTCACATGGCCATGAGTTATCCTTCTATATGTCATATCAGGTGATTTCAACACAATATATCAAGATGCATATGTACAAAAATCTACTAACTTTTAACAGGTCAAATCATTCAAGTATACTATCTTACAATTCGATCACATGGAGTCCGATTAATAATCTTCATCATTTATGCAACTGAATTAATTATTCATAAAAGTTTATCCAAGCCTCAGGGTTACCTGTGATATTAGTTTCTCCGAATCCAAATCCAAATGTTATAAAACCCAGATTTTTAAGTGCAGGAATAGTCTGGACAACAACTTCAACCGGAGATTCCCGAGGCTACAGGAATCCGGTGACGTCGTGTAACCCCTTTTTGGAGAGGTATTTCCATGAGCTACAACTTTCATATTCAGGTCACAACCCAGATCTGACAATAACTTACTCGAAATCGGCTTCAAAGTTCACTGCGCACAAAACACAATTTCTGTGTACAGGAATTGCCGGACAGCAAACTCGATTAGGTTTTCCCGGGGCCACAGACATCACCTGAAGTCGTGCAACCACTCGTTGGAAAGGTATTTCCGAGGGCTACAACTTTCGTGTTTAGCCAAAAGCCCAGATCTGGCCATATCCATCGGGAAAATGGCCTAGAAGATTGCTGCGCGCAGAATACAGATTCTGCGCGCATCTTAAAGGAAAATGAACGGCACCGGTTCGTCTTCCTCCTCAAGGCGATCGTTCCTAAATTTTCCAGAAATATTCTCCTCCCTTATTCAACCTCAAAGGCCATAAACTCCTCACGAGACCATCCACCCATCGTCATATTGAAGAAAAGGGGAAGGGTTGAAGAGATCTAAAGTCTAGAATTCAAATCCTAGCATGGCCAAACCTAGAAATCTTCTCCTCTCCATCAAGCTCTCTTGAGCCGATGTCTCTCCTAAATATCTAAGATCTAGCACCAAGGGAGAGGGTAGGAAACTCACATTGGCTCCAGCGGTACCACCATTTCTTGCCATGGATCGCGTAGTTCTCCTCGGCGGCATCTTCTCTTTCACGGTGATGGCGAATCTCCTCCGGTAGAACTTGCTTCAGCAGTTTTCCTCTCACCAGGAGTTCCCACAGGAGATAGGGGGTGAAATGAGAGTGAAAACGGCTAGGGTTTCCTCTGCCCCTTATAAACAAAATATGACACGGGTAGGGACACGGCCGTGTCCGTACCCGTGTCCCGCTTCCGCGAAACGGCCGTGGCGGTTTCCATGTCAGTTCAATGTTTGACACGGGTAGGGACACGCCCGTGTCCCGACCCGTGTTCACATGACACGCCCGTGTGCCTGGCCGTGTCATTGGCCGTGTACTTCTCGGGTTGCATCTCGACACTTCTCGTCGAGCTCAACTCGACGCACACGGGTAGGGACGCGCCCGTGCCACTACCCGTGTCCCCCGCTCGACTATCTCGACGCATCTCGACGATCTCGACACGCTTCGTCGAGACCATCTCGACGCACACGGGTAGGGACACGGCCGTGTCGCTACCCGTGTCACCTGGTGTCGACACAGTTCGACGATCTCGACACGGCTCGTCGAGCTCAACTTGACGCACACGGGTAGGGACACGCCCGTGTCGCTACCCGTGTCGCTACCCATGTCTTTTTACACTGATTTCTCCATGTCACCATAAGTGCAGTCCAATTCCCGGCACTTCTCAGGACTCGAGTCAACCCTCCTGACTCAAAACAGACACACTAGGGGCCTACAACGATTCAGGACGTTACAGCTTGTGTGCCGTTGGGGGGAATTGTGTTTCCCTTTTTGTTTGCAGCTTTATGCCATTGGGGAAACGATGAGTACCCAATTGATGTGATGTTGTGCTAGATGCATATGCTATAGGGTGCCTTGGGTGAAACCCGGGTGGTTGCATACATGTTGCATAAGTAGGCCCCTTTTTATATTATATGCTCAACCCGTAGAGAACGTGTATGATGTTTGAGACATCCAAGCTTGTTCTTAATGTCCTTCTTGTTTATATTTATATATTGCATACGAAGTGCTTACTTCCAGGTTGGATGGTTCCCCGTGGTCCGTTAGGGGCGGCCGGGAGGAGATGTGTTGGTTACGCAATTTGAGGTCAGCCTTTGCTGACTCACGTTACTAATAATTTCTACAGGGCAAGGATGGCAAGCAGGAGCTAGCTCGCCGGCCGGAAAGGCCTAAGCCTCATGTAGTGTTAACTTTTGTAGTAGCTTTACACTTTATGACATTGTATGTTTTGATGCCCTTGGTGACCGGCTTGCATGCCGAGGTAGACTAGGAGTGCTTATGCACTTTCATGATTGTTGTATTATTTGAGTTTGGACTCTCTTGTGTTGTAAGGCCATAAGGCCATCTTTTTATTATTCTTGTAATGGTGGATAACTTCTAGTCTTGCTTGTTTCCGCTGTGTTGTGCAAAGAGTTTTGAGTGTGGGTAGTTATATCATCTTATAATACTAAAGCTGTGGCGTCCGTATGTTGTGGGGCCCCGGCCGGACCCATATTATACGGTCATTACAGGGGAGGTGTTACAATTTGGTATCAGCAGGAGGTTCGATTCAAGGTCAATGCGTAGATAAGTTATCCACATAAGAGTAACGCGGGACCATGAGTGTCCTTATGTTTAAGTCTTGAGATTAGAGACTGATTCCTTGTTTCTTGTTTTCTTGAAGAGTGCAAGAAATAAGGCGGGAACGTCGAGAGCAAGAGAAGAACTCTCGGCGAGCAGTGCCACTGCTCCAAGTCTTTTGGGCACGGGTGTAAACCCGGCCTACTTCTACCGCATGCTTGTAGAAGCGATGGTGGCAGCCCAAGCTGCAGCGGCAGCTCAGGTAGCAACCCCTGCTACACCGGACACGGCGATGGCCGTGCCAGGCGGAGAAGCCAGGCGAGTGGAGCCTTTGGCGGAAAGGGTGGTTGTCGGACATAGAGACCGACACATAAAGTATTTCCTGAGCTTCCATCCCCCGTCGTTCAAGGGAGTTGGTACGCCAACGGATGCGGAGGATTGGTGGGTTCGAATTCAAGAGCTTTTGAGGGCGGCGGAGATGCCAGAAGAAACGAAATCTGAGTATGCGGCGTTCATGTTGGAAGGAGACGCCAAGTTGTGGTGCGTGAGCCATAGCGGCCGCCAGTTTCGTGGACGCACCCCGTCGATGGAGGAATTTGGGGATGCTTTTCTAAAGAGGTACATTCCCGTTTCTACACGGTTGGCCCTTCAGAGGCAGTTTCTGCACTTAATGCAGCGAGATAAGATGGTGGACGAGTATGTGCAGGAATTCACCCGTTTGGGTCGTTACGCGGGAACGACGATGGCAGATGATGTAGAGAGGGATAACCTCTTCTACCAGGGGCTGAGGGAGAATCTGAGGCAACCCCTCATTTCCATGAAGAGAGCTGGTTTTAATGAACTAGTTGAGACTGCCAGGATATTGGAAAGTGATCTGGAGTGAACCCAACGTCGTAAGGGTTTCACTCCCAAGCAAGGGGAAGGGAAGCCTCCCCAATCCCAGGGAAAGTCTGAAGGGAGTAGGCGGAGGAAAAAGCCTCACACTTCCAGGTCTGGTGAGAAGAGCAAGTGGACGCCTGGAGGTTCTCACTCTAGGGGACCGCCGACGTGCTACAACTGCGGTAAGGTGGGGCACATAGCTCGTGTTTGTCCTCAAGGAGGAGCGGAGCAAGAGGAAAGGCAGGAGCAGACTGTGCGCTCCGGCCCCAGTGCCGCAGAGAAAGGGAAGATGGCGGAGTCAAGCGCTTCTCGGTTCCAACCGGTGCAACCAAGGGCCTACAACCTTGGACAGTAGGAAGCGATCCGCGAAACCGATGTGGTGACAGGTATGAATAAATTTAATTTTAAATCTTGTGTTTCATACTTTTAGACTTTTATGTGTGATGTCCATGTTGTAGGCTTCGTATTAGTTTCCGGATACCCCGCTAGGGTATTGTTCGATACGGGAGCAATGCACTCCTTTCTTGCGGAGAGCTTCATCTGGAGAATAGGAGTTGAGTCTTTCTTGGAGGACGCAGAGCTGAAAGTGTGCATGCCCAATGGGTCATCCATGACCACCGGGGCCAAAGGGAGAATCTGTTGGGAGCTGGACGGAGTTGACTTCGTTTTGGTAGCAGCGGTTTTACCATTGGTTGAGTTTGATGTCATTTTGGGCATGGACTGGCTTACAGAGCAGCGTGCCAGTATTGATTGCCTATCTAAGGTAGTGACCCTAAGGAGCAAAGGGCAGGTGGAAGTCAAATTTGAGGGCCTTTATGGAGTGGCCTGTTCCCTAATTTCGGCCATGCAATTGATGCGGGCGGTTAACCAGGGTGGTGTAGCGCTTATAGCGTTATTGGAGGTTCATCTCTCCTAGTTGTATATTGAGGAAGTGCCCGTAGTGGCAAAGTTCAAGGATGTGTTTCCGGATGAACTTCCTGGAGCGCCTCCTCGGCGGGAGATCGACTTCTCGATCGAGTTAGTGCCGGAGGCTAGGCCGGTGTCACGTCCTCCGTTTAGGATAGCACCAAAGGAGTTGGCTGAACTCAAAGTATAGTTACAGGAACTGTTGGAGCAAGGGTATATTAGACTCAGTTCTTCGTCGTAGAGTGCACCGGTGTTGTTTGTAAAGAAGAAAGACGGTAGTATGCGGCTGTGCATAGACTACCGAGAGCTGAACAAACTGACCGTTAAGAATAAGTATTCGATTCCTCGGATAGACGACTTGTTCGACCAGTTGGTGGGATCGGTGGTGTACTCAAAATTGGACTTGAAGTCAGGCTATTATCAGCTGCGAATTCGGGACGAGGACATACCCAAGACTGCCTTTGGTATGAGGTACGGACACTTTGAGTTTACGGTGATGCCGTTCGGGCTGACGAACGCGCCATCTGTGTTCATGGACCTTATGAATCGGGTATTTCGGGAATACTTGGATTCTTTTGTGGTTGTCTTCATCGATGACATCTTGGTGTATTCCAAATCGGAAGTGGAGCATGAGACCCACTTGAGAGTGGTCTTGCAAGTGTTGAGGGAGAATCAGCTGTATGCAAAGTTCTCAAAGTGCGAGTTCTGGTTAGCGAACGTGGCATTTTTGGGCCACGTGATTAGTGGGGATGGGGTGGCAGTGGATCCAACAAAAGTGGAAGCCATCAGAGATTGGCCAGTCTTGAGGACTGTGGTGGAAGTCCGAAGTTTTCTTGGACTAGCCGGGTATTATAGGAGATTCGTGGAGAATTTTTCGCGGATAGCTCTACCCCTCACCTCACTCACTCGTAAAGATCATAAGTTTGTGTGGACTCAAGAGTGCAGTCAAGCATTTGAGGCACTGAAGGAGAGACTGATGATGGCTCCAATCTTAAGTCTACCGCAAGAGACCGAGAGATTTCAGATCTTCAGTGACGCATCCGGATGCGGTTTGGGTTGCGTTTTGGTGCAACATGGCAAGGTGATAGCTTTTGGGTCTAGATCTTCAGTGATGCATCGGGATGCGGTTTGGGTGGCGATTCAGTATACGCCATGTAAAGCCAATGTGGTGGCGGATGCCTTGAGTAGAAAGTACTCGGGGCAAGGGAATTGGATCGAAGCTCATGATGAGTGGTTGGTACGGGAATGGGAGTACCTTGGTTTGGAATGTGTGGCGAGAGGCGAGTCCAGCGTGGCTCGGTTGAACTGGATTGAACTGCAGAACGACTTGTCCGATCGCATTCGGGAAGCGACTCGGTTGGATGTGGAGTTTCAACCATTTGTGTTGGAGTCTCAAAAGGGCGAGAGCAGCGCCTGGGAGATGATTGATGGGATTTTGAGGAAGGACGGAAGGGTTTGTATACCGCAGTTCGGCAAACTTTGTGAGGAGTTGATGTTTGAGGCTCACTTCACAAAGTACTCAATTCACCCGGGCAGTACAAAGATGTACTTGGATATGAAGAAATCCTTTTGGTGGCCGGGGCTGAAGCGGGACGTAGCTTTGTATGTGAATCATTGCCAAACTTGCGCCTTGGTGCAGGCCGAATGTCAGAAGCCGGGTGGGTTCCTGAAGCCCCTTCCAATCCCTGAGTGGAAATTTGACGACATCTCCATAGATTTTGTACATGGTTTGCCTAGATCGTAGTAGGGTAATGATGCTATTTGGGTGATCATGGATCGCTTAACCAAGGTGGCCCACTTCATCCCGAATCGGAAGGAGGACAGCATGGAGAAGCTGGTGGAGTTGTATGTTCGCAACATTGTGCGACTGCACCGGGATTCCTAAAAGCATAGTTAGCGATCAAAATGGAGGGTTTACGTCCAAAGACTGGAGATTGGTTCAGAAGAGTTTGGGCACAAAGCTAAAGTTCAGTACGGCGTTCCATCCTCAAACTGATGGGCAAACCGAAAGAACGAACCGTACTATGGGGGATATGCTGAGAATGTACGTTCTTGACTTCGACAAGAAGTGGGAAGATCACCTCTTAATGGTGGAATTTGCGTACAATAACAGTTATCAAGCAAGTATAAAAATGGCGTCATACGAAGCTTTGTATGGGAGACGGTGTCGAACACTGATGTCTTGGACAGAGGCGGGAGACACCAAAATTTTGGGAAAGGAGGTGGTAGTTGACGCTTGTGAGTTGGTACGGACCATTCAAGAGCGTATGAAGGTGGCACAAGACCGGCAAGCAAAATACTTTAATGTTCGTCACAGGAAGTTGGAGTTTGTGGTAGGCGATTGGGTCTATTTGAAGATCAAGCCGTTCAAAGGCATCTCACGGATTCGCCAACTCAAGAAGTTGAGTCCATGGTTTTTGGGGCCTTTTGAAGTTGTTGAACGGGTGGGAGAAGCAGCCTATCGGTTGGCGTTGTCCGCGGAGCTGAGTGGATTGCATGACGTCTTCCATGTATCCATCTTGAGGAAAGCCTTGGTGGAGGCTAGTGTTGTGATCGAGCCGGCATCGGTGCCGATTGAGGAAAACTTGAGGACGCGATTCCGTCCAATTGCTATAGAGGATTCGGAGACTCGGCAGTTGCGGAATAAATAGGTTAAACTCGTGAAAGTACGATGGGACAACTGCGGTCATGAGGAGTTCTCTTGGGAGCGAGAACAAGCCATGCGAGAAGAGTATCCAGAGCTCTTCAAATCAGGTACCATTTAAGCGTTGTTTTCCTTTTTCTTTGTAATTTCGGGACGAAATTCTTTTAAGGGGGGAAGAGTTGTAACACCCCAAATTTTGAGAGAGGGTCGACCAGCATTTTCTGGCCAAGTTTGGTTTCTGGCAGGGGGCACATGGCCTGGGACACAGGCGTGTCTCAGGGCGTGTCAGGCTCCAGTCGACGTTTTGGTCGAGAGGTCGACGAATTTTGCTCGACGATGTGTCGAGACAAGGCACACGGCCTGAGACACGGGCGTGTCGAGCCCGTGTCGACAACCGGCCCGGGGTGTCGACATTTTTGCTCGACAATGTGTCGAGATAAGGCACACGGCCTAGGACACGGGCATGTCCAAGGCTGTGTCAGTCAGTCGACGTGCTTCCCTCAACGAAGCTCACTAGACGAGTGTCGAGTGTCGAGACAGGGGCACACGGCCTGTGACACGGGCGTGTCACATGGCGTGTCCCGCTTGGTCGACGAACTTCGCTCGACGAAGTGTCGAGACAGTGAACATGGCCTGGAGCCCAGGCGTGTTGAGGTAGACACGGGCAATGACACGGGCGTGTCCACTACCCGTGTAGTTCTCGGGTTATTTTTGGGGCTGTGTCGATGGAGGCACACGGCCGACCTCACGGCCGTGTCAGTTGGAACTGTTGGGTTTCTCTATGAGGATGGCACAACGCTTGTGCACGCAGCGGAAAAAAAAACATCAAGAAAAACCCAAAGAGATGTGGATCGGGCCATGAACGTTGAATCAAGAAGTTAGCAAAACTAGGCAAAAATTACCTCGGTGGCGTTGAGTCACAACTCAACGGAGATGCTCCAAACTTTGATTTCTGCTGGTGGCGAGTTCTACGTGGAATAGTGTTCATGTTTCTGCAGAAGTCCACACGAGCGGGAGAACACCGAGCTTTCCGTCACACGAAAATCGGGAAGGACGATGACCGCACCTTGCTATTCCACGGACTGCTAGGTCCGCGCCAGGAAGAGCAGTACCAGCGACAGTCGCCGGAGAAGAGGAGGTCAGCGGAGCGATCACGGCGGCGGCGGAACCCTTCCGTCAGCGGCGGGATTCGGGATCGGCGGAACGATCGCGGAACGGAACTCTTCCGTCGCGGGTTTCGATCAGCTACAGGAGAAAATCGCGCAAGAACCCGAAAACCCTAAGTGTTGTATTTATACCAAAGGTATAAATAAAACTAGGCTTATCGCTATCCGCAGACCACCCAAGAATAAGGTTCAGAATCGACGAGTATCAATCGGCGAGAGTCGGCGAGAATCGGCGAGAATCGATCAACGAGCATCATCATGGATCGGCGAGAATCAGAGTACAATACTCGCCGATTCTCGCCGATCGTCGAGCCTAACTTGATGATACACGACAAATCTCGTCGATCGTCGAGCCGCGGTCGACGACACAAGTCGAACTCGTCGATCGTCGAGAATCAGCATATTGATTCTCGACAATTCTCGTCGATCGGCGAGAATCAAAGAAATGATTCTCGTCGATCGGCGGGAATTAGAAAGACGATTCTCGACGAACGTAATCGACCCTCGGACGACAATCTTACCAGCCCTCCAAGGCAACATTTGCCAAACCCGACGATCCTTTAAGGCAACACTTTGCCCACAACCCCATTCAGGTCGGTGATTGACAACCTTTACCAACACAGTCAATTATCCAACTTCTCCACATCTCTTATGTGCGACCCTGCAGGCTCATATCGCGTTGGCAGTGAGATTACATGTTTGATCACTTCTAGATCACAATGGTAACTCCAACAGACTCCCACTTGATCTCGAAAGTATTAAAGCAAAAACCTCACAAACAATGAGCGGCATCTAGCAATGCATCATTGCTCCCCAAGCAATAAGAGTTCATAACTCATAAGCCTTTATGACCAATGTATCAGCGTTGTCTTTGTCCCTTTGTCCCTTACATCCGGAAAGAACTAGAGGCATGGACCGTGTCACCCTCGTAATAGCTCAATCCAAGTTTCTTGATCCAGGATGGACTTCCAGAGAATGGTGAGTCCAATATCACATATTGACTCAACCAAGCATGGCCATGCATTTCTCAGTCCAGTTCCATCAAGGGGCCCATGGATGCAACTCCTGTCATACAGGAGGACAAATCCCATATCTGCTCACACACAAACACCCAAATGATTCGTAACATGCCTAACAACCACCCTTATCATCATCCTTTCTCAAGGAAGACTTTAGATGGCATCAAAGCACGCTCTTCCTCACTTGATGAATGTTGTGACTTCAGGTCAAAGGATCACAACACCATTGTCAATTGAGATCTACTCGTGACACGATTGGATGACAATCCACAGAGTAGTCTCAGATTGGGTCTGTCCAGTACAACTTGTTCACTAACAAGTACCCACGTGATGACTTGATATCACAATATCATGACCTGTGAGAACCGGTCATCAGTCAACACACGTGCTAGTCTCCATGTACCATCATCACCCTTAGCTTCTATGATGATACTCGACCAGGGACCTTTAAGAAAGAAGCTTCAAATAAATCATGGGCTCTCACATTCAAGTCACATACTTGATGTCCCATGGAAGCGAACATTCTAAGGGTATCTATTATGTTAACATTTAACTATCATATAGAAAAAGACATAATAAAAGAACTTGTCATTAATTATAAGAGAAAAATTAGGTACACAGTTCATCATATGAACAAACAGCCAACACAATACAAGATTACATGCAACCCACAAGATTCTCGCTAGAGTTGATCTTTTAGGTATCGTATACCCATCGATCAAGTATGACCATCATACTTTCTCTGCGCGAGAGGCTTTGTCAGCGGATCCGCAATATTTTCCTCAGTCGGCACTCTGCAAATGTTTACATCTCCTCGTTCGACAATCTCACGAATAAGATGAAACCGCCGAAGTATGTGCTTGGAGCGCTGATGGGATCTAGGTTGCTTAGATTGTGCAATTGCACCATTGTTATCACAGTAGAGAACTACGGGACCAACAATGCTAGGAACTACATCAAGCTCGCCGATGAATTTCCTAATCCATACATCCTCCTTCGCTGCATTAGCTGCTGCGATATACTCGGCCTCAGTTGTAGAATCAGCAACTGTCTCTTGCTTGGAACTCTTCCAGCTCACAGCTCCTCCATTCAGGCAAAACACAAAACCTGACTGAGACTTGGAGTCATCTCGATCAGTTTGGAAGCTAGCATCCGTGTAACCACTTACAACGAGCTCTTCCTCTCCACCATACACCAAGAACACATCCTTAGTTCTTCTCAAGTACTTCAGGATATTCTTGACTGCAATCTAGTGACACTCACCGGGGTCTGACTGATACCTGCTAGTCATGCTCAAAGCAAAGGAGACATCGGGCCGAGTACAAAACATCGCGTACATGATTGATCCAATGGCCGAAGCATATGGAATCAACTTCATGCGGTCCTTGTCTTCACAAGACTTTGGACTCTGGTCCTTAGAGAGATTCACACCATGAGACATGGGCAAAAATCCTTTCTTGGACTCAAGCATGTTGAACCGTTTCAACACCTTTTCCATGTACGTACTCTGGGTCAAACCCAGCAACTTCTTTGATCTATCTCTATAGATCTTAATACAAAGTATATAAGTTGCTTCACCCAAATCATTCATTGAAAAGCAGTTCCCTAGGTTGTTCTTAACAACTTTTAGGGTAGGAATGTCATTCCCAATCAACAGTATGTCATCTACATACATTATCAGGAAGACAACAATGCTCCCACTGATTCGCTTGTAAACACAAGGCTCATCTTCATTCTTGATGAAACCAAACTCTTTGATTTTCTCATCAAAATGAAGATTCCAACTTCGAGAGGCCTGTTTCAGTCCATAAATGGACTTATTCAGCTTGCATATTTTAGTGGCTTCATCTAGGGATACAAAACCCTCGGTTGTGTCATATACACTTACTCAAGGAGGTTTCCATTAAGGAAAGCCGTTTTGACATCCATCTGCCAGATCTCGTAGTCATAATACGCAGCAATAGCAAGCAATATCCTAATGGACTTTACCATAGCAACAGGGGAAAAGGTCTCATCATAGTCAATACCATGAATTTGCTTGAAACCCTTAGCCACCAGTCGCCCTTTGAATGTCTGTACATTCCCATCCATGTCGGTCTTTTTCTTGAAGACCCACTTGCACCCTATGGGTCGTACCCCTTCAGGTGGTTCCACCAAGTTCCAAACTTGGTTTGCATACATGGAGTCCATTTCAGATTTCATAGCATCAAGCCATTTGTCGGAGTCCGGTCCATTCATAGCCTCTTGGTAGGTTGCTGGTTCATCATCATGATCCATAAGCAACACATTACCTATTTGAGACACGAGAAATCCATATCTTTCAGGCTCAAACCTCGGTCTACCAGATCTACGTAGGACTTGTGTTCCCTGAGCAGGTTCTCTAGCTACAACATCTTGTAGTCCTGTCTCAGAATCCAATTCCGATTCATTCACTACATGTGGTTCTTGAACTTCTTCAAGCTCTACCTTTTCAATCTTTCTTGATAAGAACTCTTTCTCCAAGAAGACACCAGTCCTTGCGACAAACACTTTGCCCTCAGAAGGTAGGTAAAAGTAATACCCTTTCGTTTCCTTAGGATATCACACCAGATAACATTTATCTGATTTGGGTTCCAGCTTGTCAGGCATTTGACGTCTCACGTATGCCTCACAGCCCCAAATTTTAATGAACGACATACTAGGATGCTTCCCAGTCCATATCTCATATGGTGTCTTCAGAACCGTTTTGGTTGGAGCGCGATTCAATGTCATTGCAGCAGTCTCTAAAGCAAAACCCCAAAAGGAAACAGGCAAGTCTGCATGACTCATCATCGAACGTACCATGTCTAACAGAGTACGATTTCTCCTCTCAGATACACCATTATGTTGTGGTGTTCGAGGTGGAGTGAGCTGTGATACAATACCACACTCTTTCAGATGATCATGGAACTCATGACTCAGGTATTCGCCACCTCGATCAGACCGGAGTGCTTTAACCCTTTTACCCAACTGGTTTTCTACTTCATTCTTGAACTCTTTGAACTTTTCAAAGGTCTCGGATTTGCACTTCATAAGATACACATATCCGTATCTACTGAAATCATCAGTAAATATAACAAAGTAGAAATACCCACCTCTAGCCATGGAACTCATGGGTCTGCATACATCACTATGTACAACACCCAAGAGATCCTCAGCCCTCTCAGTATAACCAGTGAAAGGATCTTTAGTCATCTTGCCTAACAAACAAGATTCGCATCGCTCAAATGATTCATAATCAAATGAGTCCAAAAGTCCATCTCTATCGAGCTTGGATATGCGCTTCTCGTTGATATAGCCCAAACAACAATGCCAGAGAAAAGTAGGGTTCGAGTCATTTGTTCTTAGTCTTTTATTATTTTCTACATTACAGATCAGATGGTACAACTTCAAAACATAAAGACCATTAAACAATTGGGCTACAGCATAACAAACGTCATTCTTAAATATAGAACAACAATTGTTCTTAATTATAAAAGAAAATACAATCATGTCCAAACATGAAATAGATATAATGTTTCTAGTTATGGCCGGAACGAAATAACAATTATCAATTTCTATTACAAGCCTACTGGCCAAAGAAAGACGGTAAACCCCTACGGCTACAGCAGCAACTCTTGCTCCATTGCCGACGCGGAGGTCCACCTCCCCTTTACTCAGCAATCTTCTCCTTCCCAGTTCCTGCACATTTGTACAAATGTGAGAACCACATCCGGTATCCAATACCCAAGAAGAAGGAGCAGAATGGTTTATCTCTATAACGTAAACATTTGAAGCGGAAGTCATACCTCCCCTCAATTTCTGCAGACCCTCAATGTACGAAGGACAGTTCCTCCTCCAATGACCAGCCTTGCCACAGTGGTGGCATTTCCCTTCCTTCACCGTGCTTTTCTTCTTCATCAGTGCTGAAGACTTGGGCTCAAGGTATGACTTAGGTCCCACCTTCGTCTTCTTAGAGCCCTTGGCCTTGCCCTTGCCCTTATGCACCATCAATATGGGGCTGGCAGGCTTGGCCTTCTTCATGTTGATTTCGGCAGTTCTCAACATGCCTAGGAGTTCGGCAGTGTCTTGTCTATTTCATTCATGTTGTAGTTCAAGACGAACTGCTCATAACTGTCCGGCAACGATTACAGGATCAGATCCGTGGCCAACTCTTGACCAAGAGAAAAACTCAGCCTTTCAAGGTTCTCTATATACCCAATCATCTTGAGTACGTGAGTCCCTACTGAGTCTCGAACTCCCATCTTGCATTGAAACAACGCTTTTGTGATGTCGAACCTCTCTTGACGAGCCTGCCCTTGAAACATTTTCTTGAGATGCTCGTCAATCTCCTTGCACCCCATGTTCTCATGTTGCTACTGAAGCTCAGAGTTCATAGTGGCAAGCATAAGGCATTCGACATCTAAAGCGTCGTCAGTATACTTCTTATAAGTATCCTTCTCAGCACGGGAAGAATTCCCGGTCGGCACCTCGGGGGCTTCTTCTTCCAAGACATAGAGCTTTCGCTCTTGCCTGAGAACAATTCTCAGGTTCCTGTACCAGTCCATGTAATTTGTCCCGCTGAGCTTATCCTTCTCAAGGATGGCTCTCAGAGACAACGTGGAGTGTGAAACACTTGCCATGGAATTCTACAAGAATTTATGCAGAATAAAATCAGTACCAAAATTTCAAATACAATTTATTTTAATTTGGACTTCAATTAAAATACTCTCACTATTTTATTCGAAATGATAGCCCTCACTAACAATTCGGAGAGTTCATGCGAGCTACTCTCTTAGTGGGCAAGATCCGTATTTCACCAACACTATGAGTCCGCTTTGGCGTTCCTCTCACGATGCGGTTATTTAGGTAGGCAACGCTTGCCAATTGCATCCTCATGCAATTCTTGTATGGTTGGTGAATAACACCTTATTCGCATCCATCATATGGTGCATGCCAACCCTATGCCTCTAGGCACTCAACCTTTGAGGTCACCTAGTTAAGCTGGACCCGATGTCGACAGTGGGATATCACAATTATCCGCTCGCACCCTTACCAAGATAGATTAATGCACCTTGCTTTGGCAAGCCCACACTTCATCGATCGAGGCAGGAAGAGTGTCATCCATCGGAAGGCATCCGAACACTTAATATTTGATGAAGGGATTTTAATTATAGGTTAACAATTAACCATGATCAAAATTTGATCAATGTGCACATCCAAAGAAAAACAATTCTTCTAAAACCACATGCATCCCTTATGTGCACATCCTGACACCATCAACATTTGATAGAAGGAAGGGCTAAATCTGAACATCCGGAAACTTCCAAATCCTCAGATTTACATGCATTGGGCAAAGGCAAAGACAACTCAACTTAAAGCAGTAGACAAGCTCATCTCTCTTTGTTGGATTCAAAATCCAAAACAAAATCGAGGGATGGTTACTGCTAAGGAGAACACAATTTCTAACAATTAGAAATTGCCACACAATTCCAGAAGTTCTTGGTGAGGTACCAACACTTAAATCTAGACATTTAGAACGCTTCTAAATCCCTAGGTTTACACGCACTGGAATAACAAACTTCCAAAACAACGATCATGGCCATAACCTGTCTCTGATACCACTGTTGGGTTTCTCTATAAGGATGGCACAATGCTTGTGCACGCAGCGGAAAAGAAAAACATCAAGAAAAACCCAAAGAGATGTGGATCGGGCCATGAACGTTGAATCAAGAAGTTAGCAAAACTAGGCAAAAATTACCTCGGTGGCATTGAGTCACAACTCAATAGAGATGCTCCAAACTTTGATTTCTGCTGGTGGCGAGTTCTACGTGGAATAGTGTCCACATTTCTGCAGAAGTCCACACGAGCGGGAGAACACCGAGCTTTCCGTCACACGAAAATCGGGAAGGACGATGACCGCACCTTGCTATTCCATGGACTGCTAGGTCCGCGACAGGAAGAGCAGTACCAGCGACAGTCGCCGAAGAAGAGGAGGTCAGCGGAGCGATCACGGCGGCGGCAGAACCCTTCCGTCGGCGGCGGGATTCGGGATCGGCGGAACGATCGCGGAACGGAACTCTTCCGTCGCGGGTTTCGATCAGCTACAGGAGAAAATCGCGCAAGAACCCGAAAACCCTAAGTGTTGTATTTATACCAAAGGTATAAATAAACCTAGGCTTATCGCTATCCGCAGACCACCCAAGAATAAGGTTCAGAATCGGCGAGTATCAATCGGCGAGAGTCGGCGAGAATCGGCGAGAATCGATCAGCGAGCATCATCATGGATCGGCGAGAATCAGAGTACAATACTCGCCGATTCTCGCCGATCGTCGAGCCTAACTTGATGATACACGACGAATCTCGTCGATCGTCGAGCCGCGGTCGACGACACAAGTTGAACTCGTCGATCGTCGAGAATCAGCATATTGATTCTCGACGATTCTCGTCGACCGGCGAGAATCAAAGAAATGTTTCTCGTCGATCGGCGGGAATCAGAAAGACGATTCTCGACGAACGTTATCGACCCTCGGACGACAATCTTACCAGCCCTCCAAGGCAACATTTGCCCAACCCGACGATCCTTTAAGGTAACACTTTGCCTACAACCCCATTCAGGTCGGTGATTGGCAACCTTTACCAACACAGTCAATTATCCAACTTCTCCACATCTCTTTTGTGCGACCCTGCAGGCTCATATCGCGTTGGCAGTGAGATTACATGTTTGATCACTTCCAGATCACAATGGTAACTCCAACAGGAACACGGGCGTATCAGGTCGAACACGGGCGTGTCGGATGCCCGTGTGTTGTTCCAGGCGCGTCGGTTTTTGACGGCGAATGAGGGACACGGCCCTGGACACGGGCGTGTGCCAGGCCGTGTTCGGCCCAGGTGTTTTAATTTTTAGGCGGATCGTGGCCATTCTTTCCCTTATTTTGGGGTCTGATGGTCCAGGACTGCTCTTGTGGAGTTAAGTCCGAGAATAGGGTTGGAAACCCTCATTCTTCTCCAAGCTTTCTCTTACTAAAATTCTAGAGAGAAGGGAGAGCAAGGAAGAAGGTGAAGGAGGGTTTGGGCTATAGGAGAGGCTTCGGTGCTCCAAATCGCGAGCCGAGTCCAGATCCGTGAAGGCTAGATCTTTGCGAAGGTTTTCATCCGGATAATCTTCCATGGCTAGGAAGAGCAGTCGGAAGGTAACGACACTTCTCCTCTCAGTTTTAGGATGCATGTCTTAGCATCTTTTCTTTTCTAGTTTTTGGGCACTAAACACTCAAATGAGAGGGGTTTGGGTCGCCATGGTTCAAGAGGAACCTCCGGGTCGATTGAGTCCATCCCCGGCATGTTTTGCATTAGAGATCCGCTCCGTTAGTGGATTAGGCATGGTGTGTGAAGCCGTAGTCGCGACCGTTAGTCCGACTCGGTGATGTTGCATACGAACTTTAAGGATTCGTAGAGATTCCGTTGTGGGAAGATGCTGTTTGTGATGTGGTGATGTTTTTCCCCTTTTTCTCGAGTAAGTACGTGTAGTCGGAACCGGACAAGGTTAGCTCCTCAATGGCGGTAGATGGTTTCCTTAGTGGACAAGGTTAGCTCCGCATGAGTGGTAGATGGTTTCCTTTGTGCGCAGGAACACTGTAGTACAAATGAGGGACTAGGGTGGAATTGTCTTGGAATGTGATGTGCCAAGGCGTGGCTGTGTCTCCGTGGTCGGCTGGCTATCCCGTGACGTGCAAGTCATGTGTGGAAAGTGTCCCGACGAGACCAGTCCCCTTCTGTGAGACTGACGAGAATGCCAAGCATGGGGGGCAAGCTCGGGCAATGAGGCCATGAGCGGGTGGGGACCAGCAAGTCTTCTTAGAATCAGTCAGTTGTGTTTGTTGGAATCCTGACATGATACGTCAGAGCTTGCAGGCAAGCCCGGGTCTAAGACCTTGAGCGGGTGGGGCCTTAGCAGGAGTTCCATGTGGCGGCTTGTGTGCCATTGGGGGGGGGGGGAATTGTGTTTAGCTTTTTGTTCGCGGCTTTATGCCATTGGGGAAATGATGAGAACCCAATTGATGTGATGTTGTGCTAGATGCATACGCTATAGGATGCCTGGGTGAAACCCGGGTGGTTGCATACATGTTGCATAAGTAGGCCCCTTTTTATATTATATGCTCAACCCGTAGAGAACGTGTATGATGTTTGAGACATCCAAGCTTGTTCTTAATGCCCTTCTTGTTTATATTTTTATATTGTATACGAAGTGCTGACTTGCAGGTTGGAGGGTTCCCCGGGGTCCGTTAGGGGCGGCCGGGAGGAGATGTGTTGGTTACACAGTTTGAGGTCAGCCTTTGCATACCCACGTTACTAATAATTTCTACAGGGCAAGGATCGCAAGCAGGAGCTAGCTCGCCGGCCGGAAAGGCCTAAGCCTCATGAAGTGTTAACTTTTGTAGTAGCTTTACTCTTTATGACATTGTATGTTTTGATGCCCTTGGTGACCGGCTTGCATGCCGAGGTAGACTAGGAGTGCTTATGCACTTTCATGATTGTTGTATTATTTGAGTTTGGACTCTCTTGTGTTGTAAGGCCATAAGGCCATCTTTTTAATACTCTTGTAATGGTGGATAACTTCTAGTCTTACTTGTTTCCGCTGTGTTGTGCAAAGAGTTTTGAGTGTGGGTAGTTATATCATCTTATAATACTAAAGCTGTGGCATCCGTATGTTGTGGGGCCCCGGCCGGACCAATATTATACGGTCATTATAGGGGAGGTGTTACAGGGTAGTTCTGACTTGTAGTGTTGATATCGGTTTAGAGATGGGCGAGGCCCAACCCACCGCTTTTGTTTACCACTACGAAGGTATCCTGGGAGGTTAGTCTTCTGAAAGGGGGGACTAATGGTCTGTGTGCATAGAGTCGAGTGTGTGTGTTGCACTTGCAAGATTCACATTATGGCATACTTGCATGTCATAGCATCATCATTGCACTTAACCCCTGACACCTATTGTATAAAGTGCTATGGGACGCTTTATACAATAGGCCTTGCAAAACGTCCCCTTGGTCTATAGGTTTGTATGGGCATTCCTATAGGTCATGATTACTTTATTAGTTTACTTTTTCATTTTGTACTTGTTCACTTGTTCTCATGTATACTTATACTACTTACCAACTACTACTTACTTAACTTGTTATGGTTATATGCTCATGTTAGACTAGTTCTGTCGTCACCTGCTTACTTTGTTACTCTCCACCTTCATTACCTTCCCTTTCCTCCTCTCCGCTCTGTGCCTAGGAGCCTTGGGGGAGGGGTGGGGGATGATAGGACTTAGTCTTTTAGACTAACGGTCGTTGACCAAATCATTTTCGGGGATCGTGGTGCCGCACCAGGAGATGCAGCCCTAGAGGTCGGTGTGCTAGGACATGGGATAGTCTAGTACGGGAGTTTTGCCAGCAGGGACAGTGAGTCTCGATCCTTAGTATATATTATAGATTTTCTTCCGCAATTGAGTGATTTGTAGTGACGATTTTGATGTATCGGGTAGGAGCCCTCTATAGTACTTTGTTTTATCATTTCTGTGGACTCACCCTTCATGAAGATTTATTTATATATATGTGAATCTGGTGGACTAGTATTGAGTTTTACTTTACTCATGTACTATTTATACTTTTACTCTTCTTTTCCGCAATTGGTATGGCTGGCAGGATCAGCATTTTTTTGTGACGACGTTCTCGAGCGTGTTGGTGTCACCGCAAGACGGCGATTCTGGGCATAAGACCCAGTTGGTATTACAAAAAAAGATTGTCTTACAAACTAGTGTCAGAGGGAAACCTCGATCAAAAGAGTAAAAGTCCACTAACCCTAGGTCACCCCCGCTCGAGTTTAGTTTGGGGACAAACTAAGCAGCGGAAGCGTAGTGTGCCCATATGGGGGATCACATGTAAATGTCCACTTTTAACTAGGTTTGGGTCAAATTTCTTTCAATTGGCCTTTGTTATGAGCCCAGGACACATTCTACGACGCAGGGCGGAGCTAGGCAAACTCTGATTATTTCGCCACCTCCTCCGACTTCCACTTTGTTCCTATAGTCAGAGATGGGGCAGACTCTGATGGTAATTCTGGAGGACTTCAGGGCCCGGCAGGCTCCGGCTCTGCAGCCGAACACAGGGAAAATTGGTTGAGCATCTTCCGAGGACTCTCTCCCCCATCTTACATTAGGACGGAGACGTCTGTGAGGACGGAAGAGTTGCTAGATGTCATGTTCGAGATGTTGACCGGGATACGGTACCCATGGGAGGAGAGGGTACCTCTGGTGGTATCCTGCTTGGAGTCTCATACGAAGATATGGTGGAAGACACTTCTAGATACGACATTTGAAGATCAAGATGTTGCTGACATTACTTGAGAGGAGTTCAGGGCAGCACTGTTGGAGCACTTCGTTCCACAGTCGGCAAGAGACGAGCTAGAAGACATGTTCCTACAGCTGAGGTAGGGCAACAGGACGGTGGTGAAGTCCACCGGGAGTTCAATCTTTTAGCCCGATTTGCGGACTCCTATCAGCTGGACGAAGCAGGGTATACAAAGAGGTTTTATAAGGGCCTTCGAGAGGACCTGAGAGAGGCTCTTTTTTTGTATCTGATGGGCCTATACCTCGGATTTTGGGCATGGCAAAGAGGTTATAGGCTGATTGGCACACGACTCGAGGCCGGAAGAGGCCAACTGAGGATCAGGGTCGGGGAGGGAAGAATGATCAGCAGAGAGGCCGGTTTGCTGATCCGAGAAGGGCAGAGGACCAACCCCGCCAAGAGGTGAGACAGGAGCCTACGGTGCTAGTGGTATTGGCCCCCAACCTCTTCAGGTGCGGGAGATACAGAGGCCCGAAGGTGTGGCACTTCCTCCGCACGAGTGCTACAACTGTCATCAGGTAGGGCACATACGGAGAAACTGCCCTATAAGGGGGGCACCTCTATCGGCACCGCAGGCTGCCATACACTCTCAGTAGTTTGCAGGTCGAGGTCGTGGAAGAGGATGTGGTTTATAGGGCAGATATCAGAGGCAAGATAGGGAGCAGGTGTATGCTCTGGACTTGGCTCCACCTCAGGACCAGGGCATGGTGATTGCAGGTATGCTGTTAATTTTGTGTTGTTATTTACTTTTGAAATATTTGAAACAACAAACAACAGTAGCATACTAGGAAAGAAAACCATTGGTTCAGTTACCTAAGCATATATAAATAAACAGGAATAGTTATTGTGTGTGGAAAACCTGCCCACACCTTAGTGGATATGGGGGCGTCACACAATTTTGTCTCTGAGGAGTTTATTAAGGGACTGGAGGGAGTCCTACATTATTCGAGAGTCGCCAGGAGGGTGTGTATCCCCAACTGGATGGAGGTCTTAGCTAACGCTAAGTGCCTCCTGACGGTGACTATTGATAGTGTGACACTCGAGGCCCCGATAATGGACTTGAGGATTTCGGACTTCGACCTGGTTCAGGGCATGACATTGTTCACCTGGAACCATGCCCAGATAGACTGCCCGACGAGGAAGGTTGTGCTGAGATATGACGTCACCTTCACGACCTTCGAATGTATTAATCCCATCTCCTGATGTTGAAACCGATTCCTCGATTTCCTGTGGAGTTCGACCCGTGGGGAAAGGGGTGATCTCGTGCCTACTTCGCCCCTACAAGCAAAACAACAAAGAAGACAAGGTAAGACCGACCCAAGCGCTCGGCGGGGGAGGTCCCACCACAAACCCGGAAGATCTCAGAGCGCTTCCCCTCCTTAGCCAGAAGCCGAGCTAAGGTACCCTCCGAAAGCACTTGAAGATTGGAGCAGGAGAGAACAGGAAAAAACCTCCTTTCTGGGGTACCCTTTGGGTCTTATTTATAGTTTTTACAATCTGGACTGCCAATAACCGAAAGAGCTGACCTGAAATTACCTGAAAACCCTTGGCTGGGCCTGCCAACAGCCAAGCTCCGCTGTTTTGAAGGGCTATGGGCAAGCCAGCGGGGGCAAAACAGTAAAAAGTACCTCATACATCCAGGCGAGCTAGGGAGCTTTGATCACCTCGGCAGGCCTTGCTCGCCTACTGTTGTCGAGTTCCCCTGCGAGGACGCGAGTTGTGACTCGCTCGGCGAATACCGAGCTCGGGGTCGCCGAACGTCGATCTCTGGTCGACGGATCCCGATCTCGGGCTCGGCCCCATCCACTGTCGAGCTTGCCTATTGTCCTCAGCCTGATCTGCCTAGACCCAGGTGACCTTGCTCGCCGGACACGGGGTTGTACACAATCCCCGCTCTTTTTGAGCTTGTCAAAGCTCGGAAAGAAACATCCAACCCCAAGTGTGCGGCGAGCGCGGGTTGGCGAGTTGGAGCGAATCTTTGGGTGGGGGCCACCTGCGGCTATATATATGTGCACCTGCCCACCTGCTTGACTCTTGCCATTCCATTTGCTACCCTGCCAAGATGCCTCTTCCCAAGGAGATCCAAGAGAGCATAGACCAAGCTCGCCAAGCCTCCGCAGCTCGCGTAGCCACCCTGACAACGGTCCCCGCCAAAGCTCCCCAAATCGACTCTTCCGAGCCTAGCTCTAAGAGGTCAAAGCCATTCCCCCAGGCAGCCGAGCACCTTAACCAAGACCTTAGGGCTACCATGGAGCGCAAGACCGGCTCCTCCACCCGGACGATTCATGAGAACGACAGAGAGGTCGTCGAAGTAAGCGACAACCCGGATGGTCAACCAGAAGGCGGGGGGGGGGGGGGGGGGGGGGGGGGGGGGTGGCGCACCGCGAGAGCCCACACCGCGAGAAGAAACAACGCCCGCCGACTCGCGGTTCATGGCACCGGACAGCCGTCCCAAGGACCCGCCTCTCCTCTTTGGGATCCTGCCAGTGAGTTCGCATAGGCCGAACTCGCTAGTGCGCGCCTCCCCTCCTCGCCAAACTGACGCGGATGCGGGGGTGGGTCTGGGAAGTATCCCCACCCCGAGATTTGAGCTCCTCTCGCCGGGGGCTCGCGGTCCAGGTCGCGGGAAGGATCTCAGGTTCATCCCTCCCCGCATCTCCTTTGAGCGGCCGAGCTCGTCAGGTCAACCTTGCTTCTTGCGCCATGAGTTCTTTCTGCGTTTCCCTTCATGCTGACACTTGTCTTCACAGCTCTTCCCAGCCAATCCGCTGTCGAGGAATCCTCGCGGGCAGCCCACTACTCTCCCCTTCACTCCTCGAGCTCGCTGGACTCTTACCTGGGTCCAGAGGTGGATCAAGGCGAGCTGACAAGGAGGGAGATCAAGCTCCTAAAGAAGCTGGTGTGTGGGCTGCGCGATGTGCAAGGCGTCAACAAGACGCTGCAGTGCGACTATGCACGTCTCGCCGATGAGGTGCAAAGCGGCCAAGCTGGCGAGCTGATGTCCCCTTCCCGGCTCCTGGACGAGATAGATGACGGTCTCTCGATTGCGCAGAGGAATTCCGGAAGGATCCGCGAGCTGCTCCGCGCGCGGCAGTATGGGGGGCGGGGGTCGTTAGGCCGGGGTAGGTAAGTGAGCGGCTCCTTTGCCGAGCCGACCGGTACTCGCATCCCGATGCCATCCCTGCTTGCGTGCCCCGCTTTTTAATTCCTGAACTTTATCTCTGTAATAAATAGCTTTTAGAAAATTCTTGATCATGTTACTCAAGTAAAATGCTGCAATGTTTGACTTAGCCCTTTTTGGGATGCGCCGGAAGTCGGCGTGCTGGGGTGGCGAACTTGGGTGGCGAGCTGGCGCGGCGAGCTGCGTTGATTGGACAGCCTGCCCCAAATTTCTTTTCCTATAAATAGCCCCCCCCCCTTCACCTACCCCGTACTGTGCCTTTGTTGCTTTCTTTCCCTCTCCCTGTGCTTTTCTGTTTCCTGCTCGCGCTCTACCTCTTCCTCCGCGAACATGGGCAAGACGAATCCAGATGCCGACGGCCGCTCCAAGTGCGCGCAGCACTTCACGGACTACTGCTTCTTTGAGGGGCACACTAGCGAGGAGGAGCTCGCCGAGTTCGTGGCGGAGCGCGTGCCGCCGGGCTTCGAGGCACGCAGGCCGAGGCAGGGGGAGGCCATCATTACTTTTTATGAGGACGAGCTCGCCTTCCCCCTCTCACATTTCGAGGTGGGCTTACGCATCCCCTTGTGGCCGGAGATCCGGCAAATCTTGAAATATTACGGAGCCGTGCCCGCACAGCTGAATTCCAATGCCATCGCGATGATGGTGGCGTTCGCGAGTTACCTCTGGCGGGAGAGGATCGAGTTCAACCTGACAGTGTTCTGGAAACTCTTCTCCTACAAGGCGATGCCGGACGGGGTCGCCTACTTTGGCGGCTCGCTGATCAAAGTTCGCAAGATCGCGAACAAGCATCATACCTGGATGACCAAGATCGCCTTCATCAAGGGCGAACTCGGCAACATCCCCTACTCGCCTCAGCAGAAGGGCGAGGAGGTGTACCGCCCGCCGGCCGTGTCCGGCAACGACGCTGAGCTCCACAAGTACTTCCTCCATAAAGTCTTCGAGGTCGCCTTCCTGCGAAGGGGCCTCGACGCGCTCCCTCCTGTTCTGCCCGGCGAAGGTATGTTTCTCTCCCCATCTTGCCGAGTTCGTCTGATCGCCGAGCTCGCCATATTATTGCTGAATTCTTAACTTTCTCATAGTATTTTCCTGCCGGGGAGCGAATAATCCCCATGAACCCGCCGTTCGCGGATCCGAGGCTTCATACCGACCCTCTTGCTTGCGAGAGGGCGGCAGCGGCGGCCTGCCGAGATGAGGCGGCCCTCTCGCAACACTCTTCCATCCAGAGGTGACCTGAGGACGCGGGGTCGAACCTGCCACTCCGCCAGTGACATTTAAAGAAGATGCGGAGAGCCCTGCTGGCTCCGCGGGGGCAACAACAACAACATCCCAGCCCCAAATACATCAGCTCGTTGGAGACCCCTCCCGACGCGTCGCCGGAGAGCCCGCTGAAGGAGACAACCAGTAAGGGCCGGAAAGGTGGCGAGGGCCCCTCTTCCACGGCGGCGACCTCCCCTCCTCCATCGGTGAAGAGGGCCGCCCGCGAGCGCACGCAGCCGAAGCAACACCCCCTCTTCAACTTCGGCGGGCGGTGGAAGGACTCGGCGGGCGAGCCCATGCTGCAGCAGGATGAGCTCGCTCATCGAGTCTCCATCTCCACCCTGCACCCCTCCTGGAATGACCGCGAGCCCGCCACCGGTCACGCCTACGCCCTCGGATTTGGCCTATATGGCCGAGAGGATGCCGAGGCCTACAAAACGATGACCCTCCGGCAGCTCGGCCATGAGGGCCTGCAGTCCCACCTGCGGACCATGGAGCTGCATCACATGCTGGCATGCCGCAGCTTCGACCTCAGCCACCAACTCAAAAAGGCTGAGCAGGCTTGCGACATCGCCAAGGATAAGGTCTCCGACCAGGCGAGGCAGCTCGACATAGCGGAGGGTCTACTCGCCCCAGCCGCCGGCGGGCTGGTGAGTGTCAAGCACTACTCTTCTCTTTTACTTAGGATATTTTGTGCTGCTGCTAAATGGACTCTCTTTACCAGGATGCCAAGGCTAGGGGGGAGCTTCAGGCTCGCAACGCCGAGAAGGGGGGAGGACATCAGCCAGGTGCGCGCATGCCTGGCCGAGCTGGAGGGCGCGAACGCGAAGTTGAAGGGGTAGAATCAGCACCTCCTCAGCGAGGTCCGTCGCCAGGCAGAGATCTTCTTCCAGCCCCACAACATCGACCCTACCCTCCCCTACAAGAGCCCGTGGATCTTCAGCGAGGCCGACCTTGCCGAGCGGCTGCGGATCAACTCCATCCAAGCGGCCGAGTGTACCCTCCAGATGATGAAGGATTCTGGGGTGCTGGTGGAGGGGTGCGAGGGATCTCGGCCCGGGACCTGATGTCGAGCCTGTTCCCGGCAACGCCGCCCAGCGAGAAGGAAGACAGCCTCGACGCGATGTTCGGTAAAAGCTTCCAGGATCCTTCGGGTGACGCGAGGATCAGTCCGGCGGAGGGGGCGAGGCCTGAGGATAGCCTGTACTTTTTCCTTTTTCCTTTTTTGTTCACTCGCCAAGGCGAGCCCCCTGTAATTACTTTTTGTAAGCAATTAATGAAAGAGTTTTTGATCATACCCGTGTCACTTACTTTTTTCCTTTTTCTTTACTTTGTTTATTATGCTCTGAATATATGCGAGTGCTTCCCCACGCGACCTCGCCGAGACAGGTTCCGCGAGTAGAGTAGTTATGAGAGCGCGCCCGCGAGTGGATGCGTTTTGAGTGATCGCCGAGCCCTAAGCGATTCGGGGGTGGGTTGCTCTCTGCCCTTGTCACGCCACCATAACTCGCACGCGAGCCATCCAGGTTGAGCCCAAAAAAGAAGAGAAAATTTTCTAAGTCAAACGGTCAAAGGGGTGAGGCGCCCCGGCCTGGCTCGCCTTCCTTTGGCGATGCCCGAGTTCGCCACCTACTCGCCAATGCCGAGCCGGGAATGATGAGTCCGAACTCGCCCATGCAGAATCCTTTTGATGATGCCGAACTGGGTTAGCCGAGCCCGAGCTCGCCTCCATAGAACCCCTTTCCCCTTGCTCCCTGGCACTTTGAGACACCTTGATCTTTATCTGGCGATTTCGGGGCTGAACCATCGAGTGACTTCCGGCCCTGTCAGGTAGGTGAGAGCCTGACATCGGGATCTGCTTGAGGCCAAGGATGACACCGAGTGACTTCCGGCCCTGCCAGCTAGGTGAGAGCCTGGCAGCGGGATCTGCTCGGGGTCCAAACACATTCCATCGAGTGACTTCCGGCCCTGTCAGCTAGGTGAGAGCCTGACAGCGGGATCTGCTCGAGGCCAAGGATGACACCGAGTGACTTCCGGACCTGCCAGCTAGGTGAGAGCCTGGCAGCGGGATCTACTCGGGGTCCAAACACAATACATCGAGTGACTTCCGGCCCTATCAGCTAGGAGAGAGCCTGACATCGGGATATGCTCGAGGCTAAGAATGACACCGAGTGACTTCCGGCCCTGCCAGATAGGTGAGAGCCTGGCAGCGGGATCTACTCGGGGTCCAAGCACAATCCATCGAGTGACTTCCGGCCCTGTCCGCTAGGTGAGAGCCTGACAGTGGGATCTGCTCGAGGCCAAGGATGACACTGAGTGACTTTCGGCCCTGCCAGCTAGGTGAGAGCCTGGCAGCGGGATCTGCTTGGGGTCCAAACACAATCCATCGAGTGACTTCCGGCCCTGTCAGCTAGGTGAGAGACTGACAGCGGGATCTGCTCGAGGCCAAGGATGACACCAAGTGACTTTCGGCCCTGCCAGCTAGGTGAGAGCCTGGCATCGGGATCTGCTCGGGGTCCAAACACAATCCATCGAGTGACTTCTGGCCCTATCAGCTAGGTGAGAGCCTGACAGCGGGTTCTGCTCGAGGCCAAGGATGACACCGAGTGACTTCCGGCCCTACTAGCTAGGTGAGAGCCTGACAGCGGGATCTGCTCGGGGTCCAAACACAATCCATCGAGTGACTTCCGGCCCTGTCAGCTAGGTGAGAGCCTGACAGCGGGATCTGCTCGAGGCCAAGGATGACACCGAGTGACTTCCGGCCCTGCCAGCTAGGTGAGAGCCTGGCAGCGGGATCTGCTCGGGGTCTAAACACATTTCATTTCTCTATGCAGGCTAGCTGTGACAATACTGGAGGGTTGAAGAAATTTATTATAATCAAAGTATCGCTTACATGCTTCAGGGGAAAAATCGTTTTACGTCGTCACCACTCCAGGTGAGACTCAGGGTCTTTCCCTCTACATTTTGGAGTCGATAGCCTCCTGACCTCAAAGCTTCCTTTACAATAAATGGTCCCTACCAGCTGGGATTGATCTTCCCTACAGATGCCGACCTCCCTACTGCATCCACCTTCTTTAGCACAAAGTCCCCTTCCACGAACTGCTTGACCCTGACATTCTTGTCAAAGTACTTGGCCATTTTTCTTTTCACCTCCTCCTGTCGGGTAGCGGAAAGGTCCCTCAGCTCCTCCACCATGTCAAGGGAGAGCCTCAGCTCCTCCTCGTTCTCCGCTTGCCACTCCTCTCGGCCTTCTTTGGCCGCAATGACTCGAGGTGTTTGGACTTCAAATTCCACGGAGAGCACTGCCTCGCACCCATGGGAGAGTTTAAAGGGGGTCTCTCCAGTAGCCGTGTTGGGGGTGGTTCTTATGGCCCAAAGAACCGCGGGAAGCTGCTCCACCCAGCTCCCCTTCAAATTCTCCACCTTCTTCTTGAGGAGGTTGACGATAATCTTATTTGCGGCCTCCACCTGCCCGTTGCTCCTGGGGTGATGGACCGAGGCGAACCTGAGGTCGATTCCAAGCTGTTCGCAAAAGCTGGTGAATTCGGCGCTGGCGAACTGGGCCTCGTTATCCGTGACGATGGCCTGGGGCAGCCCATGGCGGTAGATGATCTCCCCCCAAACAAAGTTCCTGATTACCTGGGAGGTCACCTTGGCCAGCGCCTTCACCTCCATCCACTTTGAGAAGTAGTCAATCATTACTAGGAGGAACCTTCTCTGACCACTGGCTTGGGGGAATGGTCCAACCAAATCCATCCTCCAAATTGCGAAGGGCCAGGGGGCCATGATACTTCTGAGTCGATGGGCCGGCTGTAGCTGGAGGGGGCAAACAGCTGGCACGTATGACATCTTCTTGCGAACTCCGCGGCGTCTCGGCCTAGGGTGGACCAGAAATACCCTTGCCTGACTATCCTTCCTTCCAGGGTCCGACTCCCGGAGTGACTCCCACATTCCCCGGAGTTGACTTCCTCCAAGATCCTTTGCACTTCTCCCTCGGCCACGCAGCGAGCAAGCATCCCTGAGAGGGTCTTCCTGTATAACTGCCCATCCTGGAGGAGGTAATACGCTGACTTGTGCCTTAGCTTCTTCTTATCTGCCCCCTCCGGATATTCTCCCGTGGTGAGGAAAGCCACAACTGGGTCCATCCACGAAGCTTGTTGATCAATTTCCATGAGCTCTCCCTCTTCGATGGAGGGGCGAAACAGGTCGGTGATGGTACCCCCCACCTGGGGACCATGTTTTGCTAGTTGGTGGGCATGTTCATTCTCTTCCCTGTGCAAGTGTCGGATGGAGAAGGTTTGAAAAGTGCCTATGACTCCCTTCACTTTGGCCAAGTTTGATCGCAGGGTGGGCTCCCTTGCCTCGAACTCCCCGTTGATCTGGGAAGCTACCACCATGGAGTCAGTAAGGACCTCCACGTCTAACACCCCCAGCTCCCTGGCCAGGCGTAGCCCTGCTATCACTGCCTCGTATTCGGCCTGGTTGTTTGTAATGGGGAAGTGTACCACCACCGTCTACTCAGTTCGAGTCCCCTGAGGGCTTTCTAGGATCACCCCCACTACAAGGGAATGCCTCCCTGAGGCACCATCGACCCGCACCTTCTAAGGAGTCGGGCGGGTGAGTTCTTCCTCCTCCACTTCAACCACGTAGTAGGCCAAGAAGTCGGCCATCGCTTGAGCTTTGATCGAGAGCCGCGGAACAAAGGAGACAACGAACTCACTCAATTCCACCGACCACTTAGCCAGCCTGCCTGAATGCTCCACCCCCTCAAAGATGTTGCGGAGAGTATGGTCGGTCACCACTCGGATTGAGTGTGCCTGGAAGTAAGGTCGCAGCCTCAGGGCCGAGATGATCAGGGCGAAGGCTAGCTTCTCCAAAATCGGGTACCGGAGCTCGGCCTTCCTCAGGACCCGGCTCACGTAATAAATATGGAGCTGCTTCTTCCCCTCTTCGCGAACTAATACGGAGCTCAAGGCCTCCGCCCCGACCCCGAGATATAAGAACAGGTCCTCCCCCTCCTTCGGCCCTTGGAGTAGCGGAGCCTGAGTCAATTGCACCTTGAGATCCTGGAACGCCTCCTCGCACTCCTTGGTCCATTCAAACTTCTGACCACCCCTCAGCATTTTGAAGAAGGGGGAGCACTTCTCCCCTACCCGTGAGAGGAATCTACTCAGCCCCGCTAGCTTCCCCGTCAGCCGAGCTAAGGTACCCTCAGAAAGCACTTGAAGATTGGAGAAGGAGAGCACAGGAAAAAACCTGCTTTCTGGGGTACCCCTTGGGTCCTATTTAAAGTTTTTACAATCTGGACTGCCAATAACCAAAAGAGCTGACCTGAAATTACCTGAAAACCCTTGGCTGGGCCTGCCAACAGCCAAGCTCTGCTGTTTTGAAGGGCTATGGGCAGGCCAGCGGGGGCAAAACAGTAAAAAGTACCTCATACATCCAGGCGAACTGGGGAGCTTTGATCACCTCGGCAGGCCTTGCTCGCCTACTGTTGCCTAGTTCCACTACGAGGACGCGAGTTGTGGCTCGCTCGGTGAATACCGAGCTCGGGGTCGCCGAACGTCGATCTATGGTCGACGGATGCCGATCTCGGGCTCGGCCCCCTCCATTGCCGAGCTCGCCTATTGTCCTCAGCCCGATCTGCCTAGACCCAGGTGACCTTGCTCGTCGGACATGGGGTTGTACACCTGAAGGATGTTATCTACTACTCAGGCCGTCACGGCCCACATACAGGGTGATGAGGTTTATCAGGTGTTCTTTGAGATGGTCTGTAACGCCCCGAAACTCAAAAGAGCGACGGGTGGCATTTCGAGCCAAGTTTGGAATTTTGCAGGGGTCACACGACCTGGGACACGGGCATGTCCCAGGGGCGTGTCGTGCTCGGGTCGACGATCTGGCTGATTGGTCGATGAATTTGGAGTTGATGATCGTCGAGCAGCGAACACGGCCTGAGATACGGGCGTGTCCCAGGTCGTGTCCTTCTCGGGTGGTTGGACAAGTTGTGTTGGGGGAGAAACACGGCCTGGAACCCAGGCGTGTTCGGGTTTGACATGGACGTGTCATATTGGACACGAGCGTGTCCAATACCCGTGTCCTTCACTGGTTGGTGTTGGTCCTGTGTCGATGGAGTAACACGACATACTACACAGACATGTACTGTATGACACGGGCGTGTCAAGTTGGACACGGGCGTGTCGAGTGCCGTGTTCTTTTTGGGACGCATCAGTTTCGACGGCGAATGGGGAACACGGCCTTGGACACGGGCGTGTCACAAGCCGTGTTCGGCCCAGGTCTTGGATTTCAAGTCTGAATCGTGGCCGTCTGTTTCCTTATTTTGGGATCTAACGGCTGAGGGCTATTCCTGCTTGGTTATACCCGGGAATAGGGTTTCAAAGTCCTTACTTCTCTTACTCAATCTCTCTCTAAAGTTCTAGAGAGAGGGGAGAGCAAGGAAGAAGAAGGAGGCTAGATCCGGTCACCGGCAGAGTTTCGGAGCTCCAAATCACAAGCTAACTTCGGATATACGGAGGCGAGGACAACGCGGTGCTTTTCATCCGCATAGATTTCCATGGCGCCAAGTAAAACTACTAGGGTAACAATTCTCATCCTAGGACATGTGAAGTCATCTTTTCCTTTGCATAGGAAGCCCGCTCTCGCGAGTTTGCGGTGAGTTTGAGGCGTTCCTTTGGGGAGACATGAATTGTACCCGTTATGTACATGTAGAGTCCGTAATCGAGAATGGGCATAGGCATGATGTGTGAAGCCTACCCGGACAAGTTGGTCTGTATCGGTGATGTTGGATTACATGAATGGCCGAAGAAGAATCCGCGCGAATGGTTGTTTTTCGGGTTTTCTACGCGGTAGATTGCAACAGGGAGCCTTGGAGACTAACTCCAAGGTGCACCCGAAAAACTGGGCAGATGCGTGATTCTGCCAATATGGTGGCCTGGCAGCCAACTTTAACATAACCGGGGTATGTGAAGTGTGTGATGGAAATGGGACTCGGGGAGGTTTGACCCGCACATATGGCTTAAATTGACGTTGCGATCTGAGCAACATGTCAGGCGGAACTGTACCCGCTCTATGTCGTTCGGTGGGAGCCGTTGGCATAGATGGAGGGTCTTCGATGGTCTATGGCTTAAATTGACGTGACCCATGCCGGGAAGACAAAAATGCTCGCAAGATTGGCCGTCCAAGTGGCGGTGGTGAGACCGAGATGTTTATGGCTTAAATTGACGAGACGTTGAACGGTTCATCGAGAATGTGCCCTGAGAGCACGAGGTCTGTGGCCGTGGGTGCCCACGCCTGTGATGAAGTGTTTACACTATACTGCTTGGTCATGCTAACAAAGTGCAGTAAAAGGAGCATCGCTGCCGTGAGTTTGGGGGCGGGATTGTTATAATTTGGTAAGCATAGCTGACCGTTGCTTTTGTTTGCCACCATTGCGGTGGATTATTGTTTTTGCAGGTGCTGCGGAGCCAAGTTGTAAATAGCGGGCAAAAGCCTATGTTGCTGAGCCGGCCCTCGAAGGCCTAATTATTGAGTGTTTACTTGCTTTATTCATGTGTGACCAGCCTGCGTGCCGAGGTTCGGAAAACACTGTAATTTGATTAAACAATTGTAAGGCCTTAAGACCATTGTACTTGTGTATTGTACGTTCATTCCTATTGGGTTTTGTAGTGGACATTCATGCTAATGCTGGGTTCTTTGTTCTGCAACCTTTTAAAATTACTTCCGCTAGAATGTACTCTATGTAGGACGTTGATTCTTAGTCAGATGGTTTCCATTAAGTAACCTCCAGGTCTGTCCTTGCCATATGACGTCGGGCCCCGGCCGGATCTACTACTATATGCTATGCTACGGATAGGGGGTGTTACAATTTGATATCAGACTACATGTTTCGATCAACTTAAATGAATTCGTGGAAAAATTCTTTTAAGGGGTGGTGAGCACATGTTTGTGCATCATCGTTATAACATCAAAAGAACCCATGAATGTCCACTTAGGAATGAAAATACATGTGTTTGAGGAACTTGCGTGTTCCTATAATTGCTTTTCGCAATTTTGTTTGGTCGCTCAATGGTGTTTTGTACAACTATAGGTGACCAGAAGTGGTGCAGGGCCGTCAGAACTCCCGATTTTTGAGGCTAGCAGCGCACCGAATGATGTGCCTGCAACACCTCCCTCGGCTGAAACCATACGATTGGATGTCGAAGCAGTGTTTGACATGATCAATGCGCAGCCTGCAAGGCAAATGTAGCAGCCCGCTCCTACGATGGAGTAGGTACTACTTCAAACTGAGCCTAGAAGAGCGGAGCAAGTAGTGGTGGAACCTTTGGTGCCTAGGAGAGCAACTAAAAGGTTGCTCAAACATGTTATGAGCTTTAATCCTCCAGTGTTCTCGGTGTTGGGAACCCCATCCCAAGTTGAAGATTGGCTCTCCTGAGTGAAGAGAGTCTTGACAGCGACGGAAATAGAGGAGTGGTAGATGATGACTTTAGCTACATTCCTGTTGGACGGGGATGCGAGGCTGTGGTGGGAAGGTCTAGAGCTGCATCACTTGAGAGGAAGGCAACTCGTGGACGTCTCGATGGAAGAGTTTTCGAGATTGTTCTTGGCAAGGTACCTCCCTTCGGCTCAGAGGATAGCATTGGAGAATGAGTTCCAGAGGGTTGTGTAAGGAGAGAGTAGCATGGATGAGTATCTCCACGAGTTTACTCGATTGGGTCGGTATGCTAGATCCACAATCGTTGATGAGCAGCGCAAGACGAAATAATTCTATGAAGGTTTGAGAGATGACTTAAGGCTACTGCTCTAAGGGCCTATGATGCATGACTTCTTGACCCTGGTCAATACGGCCCGGTCTTTGGAGATGGACTTGAAGAATGTGCAAGCAAAGAAAAGCTCTGCTGATAAGAAGACGTAGTTTAAAGTGTCGACTACTTCGAAGTATGGTTATCGTAAGTTCTATAAGAATGCTAGGACCTCGGGTCCAGCCCCCTCTTCTAGTGCTTCTGGGGCGACTACGGGTCGAACCCCGGGTGCATGCTTTAATTGTGCAAAGCCGAGACATTTTGCCCGAGACTGCTGGAGCGGATGTCCCAAGTCCGATAGGAAGGCGGGAGCAACATATGAGGAAAAGGGCAAGGCGGTGGAGCCAACCGCATCCCATTATGCTCCGACTCAACCTAGAGTCTACAATCTTGGCCAGCAGGAGGCCATTAAGCAAGCGGATGTGGTGACAGGTACGGTTTAAATTTATAGCATGTTAATTTTTAAATACTTGTTATGCATGTATTACCTTACCACTACTTGTATAGGATTTGTTTTGATTTGTGAGAATCCGGCAAAAGCACTATTTGATTCTTGAGCTTCGCACTCCTTTTTGTCTGAAGGATTCATATCGCGCACCGTAGTACCTTCTTCGATGGCGAAGGACAAACTGGACATGTTGTTGCCGAATGGGTGTTCGATGCACACGGATAGAATCTGTGGCGTAAAGATTCGTCTTGGGAGTCAAGAGTTCGATTTGCAAGCGTCGTTACTACCACTGGTGGAGTTCGACGTGATATTTGACATGGACTGGCTCTCTGAGCAGCAAGCTTTTATTGATTGCAGTCGCAAGGAGGTTAAGTTGGGGGCAGGTCGTGAGACGACCTTTACGAGCTTGAAACGGTCGAGCAAGACTTTGATGTCTGCTCTTTATGTGGTGAAGGCAGTTTGTGCTGGATCAGAGCTGTTCTTCACGCTAGTGGAGGTTGCATAGCCTAAGCCTACATTGGACAGTAGTTTAGTGGTATCTGAGTACCCTGATGTGTTCTTTGGCGATCTTCCTAGAGCCCCACCTCAGCGGGAGATTGATTTCACTATCGAGCTAGTGCTAGGTGCGAAACCTGTGTCACGTTCTCCGTACCGGCTAGCTCCTAAGGAAATGGCTGAGCTGAAGGTTCAACTGCAAGAGTTGTTGGAGCAGGCGTATGTGCGTCCAAGTTCGTCGCCTTGGAGCGCACCGGTTCTTTTTGTTAAGAAGAATGACGGAAGCTTGAGACTTTGTATCGATTATCGAGAACTGAACAAGTTAACGGAGAAGAACAAGTACTCGATCCCGAGGATTGATGATCTATTCGATTAGTTAGTCGGGTCAACGGTGTACTCTAAATTGGATCTTAAGTCCGGATATTATCAGCTGAGGATAAGGGAGAGTAATATCCGTAAGATAGCTTTTAGTACGAGATAAGGGCATTACGAGTTTACGGTCATGCCGTTTGGGCTGACAAATGCGCCGTCAGTGTTCATGGATTTGATGAACAGGACTTTCAGGGAGTACCTAGACCACTTTGTGATCATCTTCATCGACGACATTTTGTTGTACTCGCAGAGTGAGGAGGATCACTTTAAGCATCTACATTCGGTGCTGGAGACGCTCAGGAGGAATCAATTGTACACAAAGTTCTCCAAATGCGAGTTTTGGTTGTCCTCGGTAGCGTTACTTGGTCACATAGTCAGTGGAGAGGGAATTGCGATGGATCCAGCGAAGATTGTTGCGATACGAGAGTGGCCTGTGTTGTCTACGGTGTCGGAAGTCTGGACTTTTCTGGGGCTTGCCGGCTATTACAGGCGCTTCGTGGAGAACATCTCGCAGATAGCGTTACCCCTCATGACTCTGACGAGGAAAGAGCAGAAGTTTGTGTGGACGTCAGAGTGCGCGCGAACTTTCGAGGAGCTGAAGATTCGGTTGACCACGACACATGTGCTGAGTTTGCCGAGTGGGACCAAAGGTTTTGAGATCTACAGCGATGCTTCGGGCAGTGGAATGGGTTGTGTCCTACTGGAGCATGGACGTGTGATAGCATCGCGACAGCTGAAAGTACATGAGAGGAATTATCCGGTCCATGACTTGGAGTTAGCAGCCATGATTTTTGCCTTGAAGCTGTGGAGGCACTACTTGTATGGGGTGAAGGTCGATATCTATACCGACCACAAGAGCCTGAAATATTTGTTGGATCAGAAAGATCTAAACATTCGACAGCGTGGATGGATGGAGTTTTTGGGGGACTACACATTCAAGAGTCACTATGTGCCTAGGAAAGGCAATGCGGTTGCGGACGCGTTGAGCCGCAGGGCCCAGCTCAAGCCAATTGGTTATCGGTCCATGACGAGCGGTTGGTTTGGGAGTTGGAGGCGTTGGAGATATCTTGCGTCGACAAGTAGACAAGTGCCGAAGTGCTATTGAATTGGAGGGAAGTTCAGTGTGACCTGGCTGATCGGATTCGGCAGGCTTTGCATGGCCGCATGAAGCAACTCATGATAGAGGCTTTGGATGGGTCCAATTCCCAATTTGTTGTTGAGGATGGATTGCTTTGGATAGACGGTCGTCTGTTGATGAGTTGTAAATATACGTGTTTTTATATACCTTAAATAAGATGTATTAGTTTCTTTTTGTAATTTTTAGTTGTTTTTCCTTAATAAATTGCTTCCTTTTTGTAAATATTTTCTAACTTAGATTTATTTTTATTTTCTGAATTTTTCAGGAAAAATTGTCAAAAACTCAAAGTACACGCCCGTGTACTGTTGGTCACGCCCGTGACCAAGGCATGATACGTCAAATTCCCGAAAAATGACATATTATTGAAGAAATAGCGTGACACGCCCGTGGCACGCCCGTGTCACCCAAGTCACGCCCGTGACCCATGCCCGTGACCATCCAGATCGACGGAATCGCGCTCAACGATCGTCGACCCAGCTGACACGCCTGTCGACACGCCCGTGTCACCTGACACGGGGCGTGACCCAAGCCGTGACCACTCCTTTCGATGTTTTCCGCTCGACGTTCGTCGAGCCAACCCGACACGCCTAGAGTCACGCCCGTGACCTAGGGCGTGACTCCTCCACCTGGCCCGACAAACTGCCGCCGGCAACCTCCCGAAGTCACAACGCCATTAATCGCCGCACGACACGCCCACCGTCACGCCCGTGACCTGGGGCGTGACCGCCGCGATTTCCGCCGCAATGTCAACTCGCCGTCAAGTCACCGAAATCTGCTGCTTAACAGTGTCGACACGCCCATAGTCACGCCCGTGACCTGGGGCGTGACAGCCGTGATTTCAGCCGCCAATTCAAATCTCAAATCAAATCGGACGGCCGCCATACGTACAGTGTCGACACGCCCTCTGACACGCCCGTGTCAGAGGGCGTGTCCGATGAAAAATTTTCTCTATAAATTGAACCCTTCTGTTTTGAGCTGCTGTTCCGTTTTTTTTGGATCCATTTTGTATTAAGGCTTTGCTGATAGATGATCCCAAGGGCTTTATAAGGAGATTTTCTCCCCCTCCCTTTTATGTTTATCTATTTTAGCTTTGTAATGAATTTTTATCTTTATAAAATTTGTAGTTTTTCCTCCTTACATTGTCATGAACTTCATCTATAAGCAATCTCTTATACAATCTTATCTTTTTATTTAGTTTTAACTTTGTTTTTAATCTTTTAAAATGGGTGTGTGTATGAGATTAACTTTCATGCTTTTATACTTAGTTATTTGTACTTAGTTTTTGTTAGACTTAAGTTTTAATAGCTTTTATGCATTCCTATAAACCCGTAAAAAGCGTTTTCAAAGTGATTTGTATTTTTGCTAACTTAGATTTTCGTGTTTAGCTCGTAAAACTTTTCGTTCCTTTTTACTTTATTTTCACTTTTTAACCACTTTTGCGGAGTTATAGGAACGTTTATATAGTCATTTTAATTTTTCAAACACTTCGTTTTAGCTTTTATTTTCCAAAACTTTTTGTCCGTTTAAATTTTATTTCTTCATTTTATGCATTTCTACCGCATTCCATCGGTAGAAATGTATTCATTTCAATTTTTCGAGCACTTGCAATTTTCGTTTATTTTGCAAAAACATTTGCTCCTTTTAATTTTATTTTCCCTTTTTATTCATTTCTACCGCATTCTAGCGGTAGAAATGTAGTAGTTTTAATTTTTCAGTCACTTAGTTTTTCTTAATTTTGTACGTGTGCGTGCGTGTATGAGTAGTTTTTATAGCTTTATTTCAATTCCTGTAGAGTGTGTGCGTGTGTTATTTTTATTTTACCGCCTACTCATTTGAGTTAAATGGCTGGATTTTATTCAAGCAAGTGTGTGTATTTTTATTTTTCCGCCTACTCGCTTGAGTTAAATGGCTGGATTTTATTTCAGTAGAGTGTGTTTACTTCTTGTAGAGTGGGTGTGTTTTAATTTTATGTTGAGTGCGTGAGTGTTAGCTTTTATTTACCGCCTACTCACTTGAGTTAAATGGTCGGTCTTTATTGGACTGTAATAATTTGGAATGCCCTTGTAAATGCATTTATTTTCTCCTACTCATTTGAGTAGGACTTGCTTTCTTTTTCCCACCCACGCATTTGCGCCGGGACTTGCAATTTTACTGCTTTCATTTCAGTCCTACTCGTTTGAGTAGGACTTGCAATTTACTGCTTTCCATTTACTGTTTTAATTTTCCTGCTTTATTTTTCTGCTTTAATTTTATTGCTTTCAATCGCTGCCGTCCCCATTCCGATGAGTGGCTAACGTTCTTAGCCCTCAGTATCGAAGAGCATTGGGACAGAAAAAATTTCTTTAAATAATTAAAGGTCTTATTTTTCTATTTAATTAAAAATCACTTAAGGTTTGCCCGGGGTTTACGACGCGTAGGACCACATAATCGATGTGTGGGCCCTATTTCCGTAGTCCATATGCTAGCTAGCCGAGAGGCCGTGCATATGGACCGATCACCCCTTGGTAAATGGAGTTCCGCACTAACCCTCGAGAGAGGAGGCGCGCCAACTCTACCGGATTGGGTTCCCCACCCAATAGCGGGGTTCTTAGCGTAATGCGGGCATTAAGAGGAATCCTTCGTCGGACGAGAGCCCGGTCGAATAGTCTTAATGTTCAGGTGAGCGATAGTCCTAGAGATAGGTGAGTTCATTTTAGTGGAGCCTCCACGGCCAAGTCTCCGCCCTAATTAATTAGAAACTTAGGAGCTCTGTTTATTAAACGTTTATTTTAGTTCAATGTCTTTTCGGTGCCCTCGAGCTGAGCTCTTCATCGGCTCCACCTTTATTATGCTTTTATTTTCTGCCTTTTCTTTATATAAATAATATCCCGACAAGATAAAATTATCGGTAAAATAATAGTCCCCTCCAGGGAAGAGTAGAAATAAACGAACCGGCCCCGAGAACAATACGACCTCGATATTCCACCCGGAATATCCTGTACTACACACGATAGGTGCACTTGCCTCCTTTCGTTAAAACTCGATTTAATCCGCTTTATATCCAAATAAATAAAATTCGCGCGCCCCGTTTTCTAAATAAAAACCAAATCCGCTTTGCAACTTAAATAAAACCGCCCGGGGCACCGCGCTTCGTAATCTCTTTGGAGTTTTAACTGCATTAAGTTTTCGGACTTGATGCGAGAAAATATCAATCAAGTTTTTGGCGCCGTTGCCGGGGAATTTTCGAGTCGTTATTTCGAACTCTGGATTACTATTAATTTTACCTATTATCTATATTTTCAACAAAATAAAAAAATGGCCAACAAAAATAATAATACTAATAATCATAATCATAATAAACACTATCACCACAAAAACAAGTATTATTACAAAATTATAAAACCAAAAAAAAAAAAATTGACAAACTTATAAAACTAAAAAAAATTTTGAAAAACCTTAAAACATAAAAATTTGAAAAACCTAAAACTAAACAAATAAAACACAAAACAAACCAAAAAAATTTTTAACTTACCCAAAAAAATAAAAAAAAAATTATATATGTTTTCGTCTCTATTTTTTTGTTTTTACCTTCTTCCTTTTCAAAACGCAAACCTATGTTTTTTTTGAAAAATACCTAAAAATAATCAATACTTTAAATAAATAAAACATTTTTGGTCGCTTCGGCTCGTCACACTCTTGTGCGCACTAGGGGCTCGCTTATCTGTCCCACTCACCAGCTAAGAAGTTAGCTTACGCGTCACTTACACATTTGCCCCCTACTGCCTGCACCCTTTAGGCCGAGTTTATCTTTTCCTTTTCTTTTTCTGTTATGTTTTTACTACTTCTTCTCAAATAATGCAGGGTTTCCACCCGGGCCTCCCCGAACTCGTGTAAGGGTAGTTCCGACCCCCTCCCCTTTATTTTGCCCATATTATATTTTGTATATTACTCGTTCCGCTTACTTAGATTGCAACATTGGGGACAATGTTGTGTTTAAGTATGGGGGTGTATTCTTAGTTTCCTTTTTTTTTGCATCTGTTTTTTCTGCACCCCAAAAACAAAAAAAAATTTTAAACCAAATATTTTTTAAAAACCAAAAAAAAATTTTTTTCCTTGTTTTTATAATCTAAAAACTCAAAAAAAAACAAAATTTATAAAACAAAAACTAAAAAAAAATAATAAAACAAAAACTAAAAAAATTATAAAATAAAAACTAAAAAAAAAACAAATATTTTTCTTTTCCTTTGTAAATATGTTTTGTAAAAATAAATCTCTTTCTTCCCCGCCTCTTCTTATTTATAAACCTCGCTTTTTAGCATGCCCGCGGAGTTCGACTCATCGAACCAACCACCCAAAGAGTCTGTTCGCGGGCCAATGACTAAAAATCCAAAAAAAAAGAGAAAAACCCTAAAAATCAAAAACAAAATGTATTGTTAATTATGTAACAAATAAATCGAATATCTCAATTCTTAACCCCTTTTTCGCTCTCCAACAATCTAGTTACGAGTTAATTTATAAGCGAATTATTTTAATTCTTTGCTTACTATTCGTTTATTAATTAGAGAACGATAGATTTAGATATCTGGGGTTAAGTTTTAAAAAATTTTCGTATGCTTTTTATTTTAAATAAGGTACCTGTTTTCAGCACCACTTCTAATCTATCTAAATAGTTGCATATTTATTTTGTTAAAAATAACAATCTTAGATTTCAATTTATGATAACTCCAAGCTTTTTTTTGAAATTTAGGAATGTTTCATTTATAAAGGTTGCTCTCAAAAGTTTTTTATTAAACCTAGTTTTATTTTTGAAAAACCTCTATCACTTTTTTTTCATGTCATACTTGACATGATTTCGATCTTTAAAAGATCCTATGTCAATGGGAATAAGATTTCGTTCCGTAAACATAGGCATCCAATATTTGAAAAGATTATATGTTATCGAGTAAGAGGACAAAATTCATTACTCCTACACATATACATTGGATTATGAAGATGTTAAAAAAATTTTGTTATGGAAAATAAGATTTCGTTTTCCTAACATCCATATTCGAAAAAAAAATCATTAGAGGTTCGAGCGAAAAAAAAAAAATATACCCTCGCCTCTAAAAATTCTAAACCTTCTTCATATCCCACGATATCTCCCTCCGCCAAATTCAAAAAATTCTAGATTTATTTTTAAAAATCTTTTTGAGAGCATAATTTGTAAATTAAATTATTTCCTTTAATTTTTTCCAAGCTACAGTTTCATAAATCCAATCTATTTTTGTTAGCCTCACAAATAAAATTTTTGCTATCTATTTGCTTATAACGAGAAGTCTTTTGCTGAAACTCTTCCTTTATTTAAATTTTTGGCATAATTTACGATTTAACTCGTATACCCTGGATATTCATTTTGATCCTTCTTTCAATTAAGTCAAGCGGTAGATAAACTTAGGATTTCTTTAATTCATTATAAGTTCATCTCCAACTTTTGCTCTGGAATAGCAAAAGCTTAAGTATGGGGGTATTTGATGAGTTGTAAATATACGTGTTTTTATATACCTTAAATAAGATGTATTAGTTTCTTTTTGTAATTTTTAGTTGTTTTTCCTTAATAAATTGCTTCCTTTTTGTAAATATTTTCTAACTTAGATTTATTTTTATTTTCTGAATTTTTCAGGAAAAATTGCCAAAAACTCAAAGTACACGCCCGTGTACTGTTGGTCACTCCCGTGACCAGGCGTGATACGTCAAATTCCCGAAAAATGACATATTATTGAAGAAATAGCGTGACACGCCCGTGGCACGCCCGTGTCACCCAAGTCACGCCCGTGACCCATGCCCGTGACCATCCAGATCGACGGAATCGCGCTCAACGATCGTCGACCCAGCTGACACGCCCGTCGACACGCCCGTGTCACCTGACATGGGGCGTGACCCAAGCCGTGACCACTCCTTTCGATGTTTTCCGCTCGACGTTCGTCGAGCCAACCCGACACGCCTAGAGTCACGCCCGTGACCTAGGGCGTGACTCCTCCACCTGGCCCGACAAACTGCCGCCGGCAACCTCCCGAAGTCACAACGCCATTAATCGCCGCACGACACGCCCACCGTCACGCCCGTGACCTGGGGCGTGACCGCCGCGATTTCCGCCGCAATGTCAACTCGCCGTCAAGTCACCGAAATCTGCTGCTTAACAGTGTCGACACGCCCATAGTCACGCCCGTGACCTGGGGCATGACAGCCGTGATTTCAGCCGCCAAGTCAAATCTCAAATCAAATCGGACGGCCGCCATACGTACAGTGTCGACACGCCCTCTGACACGCCCGTGTCAGAGGGCGTGTCCGATGAAAAATTTTCTCTATAAATTGAACCCTTCTGTTTTGAGCTGCTGTTCCGTTTTTTTTGGATCCATTTTGTATTAAGGCTTTGCTGATAGATGATCCCAAGGGCTTTGTAAGGAGATTTTCTCCCCCTCCCTTTTATGTTTATCTGTTTTAGCTTTGTAATGAATTTTTATCTTTATAAAATTTGTAGTTTTTCCTCCTTACATTGTCATGAACTTCATCTATAAGCAATCTCTTATACAATCTTATCTTTTTATTTAGTTTTAACTTTGTTTTTAATCTTTTAAAATGGGTGTGTGTATGAGATTAACTTTCATGCTTTTATACTTAGTTATTTGTACTTAGTTTTTGTTAGACTTAAGTTTTAATAGCTTTTATGCATTCCTATAAACCCGTAAAAAGCGTTTTCAAAGTGATTTGTATTTTTGCTAACTTAGATTTTTGTGTTTAGCTCGTAAAACTTTTCGTTCCTTTTTACTTTATTTTCACTTTTTAACCACTTTTGCGGAGTTATAGGAACGTTTATATAGTCATTTTAATTTTTCAAACACTTCGTTTTAGCTTTTATTTTCCAAAACTTTTTGTCCGTTTAAATTTTATTTCTTCATTTTATGCATTTCTACCGCATTCCATCGGTAGAAATGTATTCATTTCAATTTTTCGAGCACTTGCAATTTTCGTTTATTTTGCAAAAACTTTTGCTCCTTTTAATTTTATTTTCCCTTTTTATTCATTTTTACCGCATTCTAGCGGTAGAAATGTAGTAGTTTTAATTTTTCAGTCACTTAGTTTTTCTTAATTTTGTACGTGTGCGTGCGTGTATGAGTAGTTTTTATAGCTTTATTTCAATTCCTGTAGAGTGTGTGCGTGTGTTATTTTTATTTTACCGCCTACTCATTTGAGTTAAATGGCTGGATTTTATTCAAGCAAGTGTGTGTATTTCTATTTTTCCGCCTACTCGCTTGAGTTAAATGGCTGGATTTTATTTCAGTAGAGTGTGTTTACTTCTTGTAGAGTGGGTGTGTTTTAATTTTATGTTGAGTGCGTGAGTGTTAGCTTTTATTTACCGCCTACTCACTTGAGTTAAATGGCCGGTCTTTATTGGACTGTAATAATTTGGAATGCCCTTGTAAATGAATTTATTTTCTCCTACTCATTTGAGTAGGACTTGCTTTCTTTTTCCCACCCACGCATTTGCGCCGGGACTTGCAATTTTACTGCTTTCATTTCAGTCCTACTCGTTTGAGTAGGACTTGCAATTTACTGCTTTCCATTTACTGTTTTAATTTTCCTGCTTTATTTTTCTGCTTTAATTTTATTGCTTTCAATCGCTGTCGTCCCCATTCCGATGAGTGGCTAACGTTCTTAGCCCTCAGTATCGAAGAGCATTGGGACAGAAAAAATTTCTTTAAATAATTAAAGGTCTTATTTTTCTATTTAATTAAAAATCACTTAAGGTTTGCCCGGGGTTTACGACGCGTAGGACCACATAATCGATGTGTGGGCCCTATTTCCGTAGTCCATATGCTAGCTAGCCGAGAGGCCGTGCATATGGACCGATCACCCCTTGGTAAATGGAGTTCCGCACTAACCCTCGAGAGAGGAGGCGCGCCAACTCTACCGGATTGGGTTCCCCACCCAATAGCGGGGTTCTTAGCGTAATGCGGGCATTAAGAGGAATCCTTCATCGGACGAGAGCCCGGTCGAATAGTCTTAATGTTCAGGTGAGCGATAGTCCTAGAGATAGGTGAGTTCATTTTAGTGGAGCCTCCACGGCCAAGTCTCCGCCCTAATTAATTAGAAACTTAGGAGCTCTGTTTATTCAACGTTTATTTTAGTTCAATGTCTTTTCGGTGCCCTCGAGCTGAGCTCTTCATCGGCTCCACCTTTATTATGCTTTTATTTTCTGCCTTTTCTTTATATAAATAATATCCCGACAAGATAAAATTATCGGTAAAATAATAGTCCCCTCCAGGGAAGAGTAGAAATAAACGAACCGGCCCCGAGAACAATACGACCTCGATATTCCACCCGGAATATCCTGTACTACACACGATAGGTGCACTTGCCTCCTTTCGTTAAAACTCGATTTAATCCGCTTTATATCCAAATAAATAAAATTCGCGCGCCCCGTTTTCTAAATAAAAACCAAATCCGCTTTGCAACTTAAATAAAACCGCACGGGGTGCCGCGCTTCGTAATCTCTTTGGAGTTTTAACTGCATTAAGTTTTCGGACTTGATGCGAGAAAATATCAATCATCTGTGCATCACAAGCATGAGCAATTTGTGGGTGGAATTGTTGTACGAGGCGCATCATACTAAGTACTCAATTCACCTGGGGAGCATGAAGATGTACCGCGATGTGAAGAAATTGTTCTGGTGGCCAGGACTTAAGAAGGATGTGGCACTGTACGTGGAGAAATGTCAAACATGTGCCTTAGTGAAGGCGGGGTGCCAAAAGCCGGGAGGATTTTTGAAGTCCTTACCTATTCCAGAGTGGAAGTTCGACAACATTACTATGGACTTTGTGCATGGTTTGCCAAGGTCGCAGAAAACGACGCCATCTGGGTGGTCGGGGATTGTTTGACAAAGGTGTCGCACTTCATTACGCATAGGAAGGATGATTCTATGGAAAACTTGGCAAAGTTATATGTGGACAACATAGTACGGCTTCACGGTGTACCCCGCAACATCGTGAGTGACCGAGATGGGCGGTTCACGTCCAATGATAGGAGGCTGGTGCAACAGATATTGGGAACAAAGAAAAGTTTCAACACAGCCTTTCATCCGCAGACGGATGGGTAGACCGAGATAGTCAATCGGATAATGGAAGACATGCATCGCATGTGCGTCCTGGACTTTGGGAAGCAGTGGGAAGACCACCTATACTTGGTGGAATTTGCGTACAATAATAGCTACCAGGCGAGCATTCAAATGTCGCCCTTCGAGGACCTTTATGGTAGAAGATGTCGCACGTCATTTTCTTGGTTGGAAACGGGTGAGTTAAAGTTTTACAAGTGTCAAGAGGTGGAAGATGCAACGTCGTTGGTTCGAACGATTTGAGAGAGATTGCTAATCGCTCAGGACCACCAAGCTAATTACTATAACGCCAAGAATAGGAACGTGAAGTTCACTGTCAGCAACTGGGTGTACATGAAGATCAAGACATTCAAGGGCGTCTCGCGAGTGTAGTGCTTGAAGAAGCTAAGCCCGAGGTACCTTGGACAGTTTGGGTTCTAGAGCGGATTGACGAAGCAGCTTATTGATTGAGGCTATCAGTGGATCTATATGGTCTACACGACGTATTCCACATATCAGTGCTGTAGAAGGCGGTGCAAGAGCCTTCGCAAGTGATTGTGGTCGATCAAGTGTCCGTCGATAATGGGTTGACGACGAAGGTCAAGCCTATATGCATTGTGGACTCAGAAGTCAAGAGGCTACGCAACGAAGAGATCAGGATGGTCAAGGTCCGTTGGGAAAACTGCGGTCGGGAGGAGCTCTCGTGGGAGTGAGAGCAAACCATGATTGAGGAGTACCCAGAGTTATTCCACTCAGGTACCGTATAAGTTTTGTTTTTATCTTTCCTTTATGTAATTTCAGGACGAAATTCTTTTAAGAGGGAGAGTGTTGTAATGCCCCGAAACTCAAAAGAGCGACGGGTGGCATTTTGAGCCAAGTTTGGAATTTGGCAGGGGTCACACGGCCTGGGACACGGGAATGTCCCCGGGACGTATCGTGCTCGGGTCGATGATCTAGCTGAGTGGTCGATGAATTTGGAGTCAACGATCGTCTAGCAGCGAACACGGCCTACGATACGGGCGTGTCCCAGGCCGTGTCCTTCTCGGGTGGTTAGCCGAGTTGTGTTGGGGGAGAAACACAGCCTGGAGTCCAGGCGTGTTCGGGTTTGACACGGGAGTATCAAATTGGACACGGGCGTATCCAATACCCGTGTCGTTCACGAGTTGGTGTTGGTCCTGTGTCGATGGAGTAACACGGCACACTATACGGCCGTGTACTGTATGACACGGGCGTGTCAAGTTGGACACGGGCGTATCGGGTGCCCGTGTTCTTTTCGGGATGGGTCGGTTTCGACGGCGAATGGGCAACACGGCCTTGGACACGGGCGTGTCACAAGCCGTATTTGTCCCAAGTCTTGGATTTCAAGTCTGAATTGTGGTCGTCCATTTCCTTATTTTGGGATCTAATGGCTGAGGGTTGTTCCTGCTTGGTTATACCAGGGAATAGGGTTTCAAAGTCCTCATTTCTCTTACTCAATATCTTTCTAAAGTTCTAGAGAGAGGGGAGGGCAAGGAAGAAGAAGGAGGCTAGATCCGGTCACCGGCAGAGCTTCAGAGCTCCAAATCGCATGCCGACTTCGGATCTACGGAGGCGAGGACAACGCGATACTTTTCATCCGCATAGATTTCAATGGCGCCAAAGAAAAATGATAGGGTAACGATTCTCATCCAAGGACATGTGAAGTCCTCTTTTTCTTTGCATAGGAAGCCCGCTCTCGCGAGTTTGCGGTGAGTTTGAGGCGTTCCTTCGGGTAGACATGAATAGTCCCCATTATGTAGATGTAGAGTCCGTAATCGAGAACAGACATAGATATGATGTGTGAAGCCTACCCAGACAAGTTGTTCTATATAGGTGATGTTGCATTGCATGAATGGCCGGAGAAGACTCCGCGCGAATGGTTGTTTTATGGGTTTTCTACGCGTTAGATTGCAACATGGAGCCTTAGAAACTAGCTCCAAGGTGCACCCGAAAAACTGGGCAGATGCGTGATTCTGCCAACATGGTGGCCTGGGAGCCAACTTGAACATAATCGGGTTATGTGAAGTGTGTGAAGAAAACGGGACTCGGGGAGGTTTAACCTGCGCATATGGCTTAAATTGATGTTGCGATGTGAGCAATGGGTTAGGCGGAACCGTACCCACTCTATGTCATTTAGTGGGAGCCGTTGGCATAGATGGAGGGTCTTCGGCGGTCTATGGCTTAAATTGACGTGACCCATGACGGGAAGACAAAAAGGCTCGGAATATTGGTCGTCCAAGTGGTGGTGGTGAGACCAAGATGTCTATGGCTTAAATTGACGTGACGTTGACCGGTTCACCGAGAATGTTCCCTGAGAGCACGGGGTATGTGGCCATGCGTGCCCACACCTGTGATGAAGTGTTTACTGTAACGCCCCAAAAATCGTTATGGAGCTGGTCATGTCCAAAAGTATTTTTGGTTCCTGTATAGGGGTACACGGCCGAGGACACGGGCGTGTCCAAGGCCGTGTCTGGCTTAGTGTTTTGGCCGGCTGTATCCCGAGAAGGACACGACAAGGAAAACGGCAGAATGACACGGGCGTGTGCCTACCTGTTTCAGTACCCGTGTACCCTAGAGTCGTGACGGTTGGCGTGACGGTTATTCGTGACATGCCTCCGGTCACAAGCGTGTCTAGGACCGGACACGGGCGTGTCAGGTTGAGACACGGGCGTGTCTTGCCCGTGTGGTTTTTTCTGCGTTCGACGATCGTGCCAGGATCGAGGCACACGTCCTGGGACATGGCCGTGTGCGAGGCCGTGTTCGACCCAAGTTTGAGGATTTTTGTACAGATCTGAGCCGTTTGTTTTCTTTAAGTAAAATCTGACGGCCCAGGCGTGTTCCTGCTCTATTAAGGCCGGGAATGGTGGTTTAACTCCTCATTTCTCCCTTAAGCTTTCTCTTTCCAAGGAGTTAGAGCAAGGAGGAAGAAGGAGGAGGATTCCGGCCACCGGCGGAGCATCAAAGCACCATTTAGAGAACCAAGAGCGGATCCATGGAGGAAATCCCGTTGCGAAGACTTCAATCCGTATAGTTTTCCATGGCACAAAAGCGTACTACAAGGGTAACGATTCTCTTCTTAAGCATGTGAAGCTCTCTTCCTTTCTGCATAGGGAAACCCGCTCTCGCGAGTGTGCGCCGAGTGTGCGGTGTTCCTTGGGGTTGACGGGAATACTCCCCCTTGTGTTGCATATAGAGTCCGGAATCGAAGTACGGACATAGGAATTGAGTGTGAAGCCTACCCGGACATGTTGGTCTGGATCGGTGATGTTGCATTTGTTAAGGTTTGCTGGAGAAGACTCTGTGCTTTGGGTTTTTGGGTTTCTATGCGGTAGATTGCAGCAGGGATCCTTGGGGATTAAATCCAAGGCGCACCTGGAAAACTGAGCGGAATCGTTGTTCTGCTAACTTGGCGGTTTGGGAACCGGCCTTGAACATAACTGGGTTATTTGATTGTTTTGAAATGGCAGGATCCGAGAGAAGCTTGGCTCGTGCGTACGTCTTAAGGTGTACTGCGTGTTGTGAGCAACGGGCAAGTGGAATCGGACCTGTGCTATGTGGTTCGGTGCAAGAGACCCAAAAAGGGGACTGGCCGTTGGCATAGTCAGGAGCATTAGACAGTGGTCAGAATGGCTAAAATGCTCACGTTGTTGCCATCCCGGGGGTGGTGGTGAAGACGCTGAAGTGTCAGGATTCACCGATAATGTGCCCTGAGTGCACGGGGTGTTTGGCCGTGCGAGCCTACACCTGTGGCTAGCATGTTTGTATTATATTTTTTTAGTTGGGCTAATGAATTGCAGGGAAGGAGCACCGCCGTCCCGAGTTAGCGGCGGTGTCGTTATAATTTGGTCGGTTTTTGGCTGACTGTTGCTTTGTTTGTCACCGTGAGGTGGAATGTTGCTTGCAGGTGCTGCGGAGCCGAGTACCAAATAGCGGGCTGGAGCCCATGTTGCAGTGCTGGCCCTAGAAGGCCAAAGCGAATAGTTATACTTTTTTATGTCATGTGTGGCCGGCCTGCGAGCCGATTTATGGAAAAATTATTTAATTAAGTGAACATGTAAGGCGATAAGGCTGTGTACCTTTCAGTCTATTTATTTTCATTCCAGTTGTAGTGGTGTTGGACATTCATGATTATTGGATACAATTATGGGTTCTTTCAACTGTTTAAAATATTCCACTAGAATGCTCTGTGTTAGGACGAGTAGTCTTAATTGGATAGTTTGGTTAATCATACGTAACCCTTCCGACTGTTCGTAGTATATGGTGTCGGGTTCCAGCTGGACCTTCTACTATATGCCATACGACGGATGGGGGTGTTACAATTTGGTATTAGACTTCTGGTTATGGTCAGGCTTAAATGAATTCGTGGGCGAATTCTTTTAAGGGGTGGTGAGCACATGTGTGCGTCATCGTTATAACATCAAAAAGAACCCATGAATGTCCACTTAGGAATGAAAAATACACTTATTTTATGGAACCTGAGTGTTCTAACGATTGCTTTTAGCAATTTGTGTGTCGTCTAATCTAGGTTCTTTGCTATTATAGGCAGCTAGGAGCGGTGCTGGTCAGTCGGAGCATATGCAATCGGCGGAAGGTAGTGCATTGAGGGATGTCCCTACAACACCTCCTTCAGCGGAGACCATCAGGTTGGTGGCTGAAGCAGTTTTTGTCTTGATAAATGCCCAAACTGCAGGGCAATTGCATCGTGCACCCCCTGTGAATGAGCAAGAACCGGTTAGGGCGGTAGAGTTGAGAGTGGTGGAGCGCTTGGCAGTGGATTAGGTAGAGCCTAGGAGGGCTACAGAGATATAGCTCAAGCATGTAATGGGCTTTAATCCTCCGATAAAGAGGGTCTTGACAGCCACGTTAACTGAAGAGTAGCAGAAGACCACCATAGCGACCTTCCTTTTGGCTGGTGAGGCGAGGCTGTGGTGGGATGAGTTGGAGTTTCATCTCTTAGTGGGAAGGCAGCTTGCTGATGTGCCTATGGAGGAATTTTCAAGATTGTTCTTGGCCAGATATCTACCCTCTACTCAGAAGCTTGAGATGGAAAATCAGTATCTTGGGTTGACTCAGGGAGCCAAAATCATGCACGAGTATCTCCACGTGTTTACACGGTTGGGTCGGTATGCTGGAGCTATGTTTACGGAAGAAGAGAGGAAGACCAACTGATTTTATGAGGGTCTACGCGGTGACCTACAGTTACTCCTTGCTGGGCCTAAGGCATGGGGCTTCCTAGCTTTGGTTAATTCGGCCCGGTCACTGGAAATGGTTGTGAAGAAAGTCCAAGAGAAGAAGGACCTAAGGGAAAAGAAGTCAGAGTTCAAAGTGCCAAATGCAAAGTTAGGATTCCGCAGATGGAGCAAGAAGCAGAAGACTTCGAACTCAGCCCCTTCGTCTAGTACGTCGGGGGCAACAACAAGTCGAGTTCCAGGAGCTTGCGACAACTGTGGGAAGACGGGGCACTTTGCTCGTGAATGTTGGAGCGGACGTGCAAAGTTTGAGAGGAAGGCTGGAGCGACCTGTGAAGTGAAAGGGAAGGCGGTGGAATCAATCGCGTCCCATCATGCTCCAGCCCAGCCTAGAGTTTATATTCTTGGTCTGCAAGAGGCCATGAAACAAGCTGATGTGGTGATAGGTATGAGTTAAAATATAGCAGTTTAACTTTATGTAGTTGTTACCTTTTTATGTGTTAGCTTATGTTTGTTGGTTCTAGGCTTCGTGTTGATTTTCGATTGTCCGGCAACAGCCCTGTTTGATACGGGAGCATCGCATTCCTTCTTGTCCGAAAGGTTCATATCGCACGTCGGGGTCCCTTCCACGATGGAAAAAGATAGGTTGGAGGTATTGTTGCCCAATGGGTGCTCAATGCGAGCGGACAAGTTCTGTGTGGTAAAGATTTGGATTGGGGACCAGGAGTTTGATTTGCGAGCGTTGGTTCTACCATTAGTGGAGTTTGACGTAATCTTTGGTATGGACTGGCTCTCGGAGCAGCGTGCTTACATCGTTTGCAATCAAAAGGAGATTAATTTGGGACTGCATACTGAACGGGAGACTATGTTTGCGGGCATGAAGGGGTCGGGTAAAGTTTTTGTGTCGGCCCTTCAAGTGATTAAGGCGGTTCAGTCTGGTGTAGAGCTGTTTGTCACCTTAGTGCAAGCTTCAACGTCTAGGCCAAGTCTGGACAGTATCCCAGTTGTGTCCGAGTATCCTGATTTTTTCCCAGATGACCTCCCAGGAGCCCCTCCTCAGCGGGAGATTGATTTTACCATTGAGCTGGTACCGGGTGCCAAACCGGTGTCACGCTCTCCGTATTGGATAGCGTCGCAAGAGATGGGGGAGTTGAAGTTGCAACTGCAGGATTTGTTGGAGCAAGGGTATGTGCGTCCAAGTTCGTCACCTTGGAGAGCACCGGTTCTTGTTGTTAAGAAGAAGGATGGGAGCTTGCGACTCTGTATTGACTATCGGGAGTTGAACAAGCTTACGGAGAAGAACAAATATCCGATCCCCAGGATTGACGATCTATTTGATCAATTGGTTGGGTCAACAGTATATTCGAAGTTAGATCTTAAGTCTGGTTACTACCAATTGAGGATAAGGGAAAGCGACATCCCTTAGACAGCGTTTAGCACGTGGTTTGGGCATTACGAGTTCATGGTCATGCCGTTTGGGCAGACCAATGCGCCATCCGTGTTTATGGATTTGATGAACATGACGTTCAGAGAATACCTGGATCATTTCGTGATAGTATTTATCGATGATATCTTGGTATATTCGCAGTGTGAGGAGGACCATTACAAACATCTACACATGGTGTTGGAGACCTTGAGGAGGAATCAGTTGTATGCAAAGTTCTCCAAGTGTGAGTTCTGGTTATCCTCAGCAACGTTCCTTGGTCATGTTGTTAGTGGAGAAGGGATAGCGGTGGATCTGGAAAATATAACTGCAATACGGGAGTGGCCTGTATTATCTTCAATGGCGGAAGTTCAGAGCTTTCTTTGGCTTGCCGGCTACTACAGGAAATTCGTAGAGAACTTCTCACGGATAGCGTTACCACTCACGACGTTGACAAGAAAAGATCAAAAGTTCGTGTAGTCGTTGGAGTGTGAGCAGGCTTTTGAAGAATTGAAGAGGCGGTTGACCACGGCGCCTATTTTAGGTTCGCTAAGTGGAACCGAGGGGTTTGAAATTTATAGTGACGCTTCGGGCAGTGGTTTGGGCTGTGTTCTACTACAGCATGGGAGCGTGATAGCTTATGGTTCACGACTGTTGAAGGTTCACAAGAGGAATTATCCGGTCCATGACTTAGAGTTAGCGGTCATGATATTTGCTCTAAAGCTGTGAGGCAGTATCTGTACGGGGTAAAGTTCGATATATACACCGACCATAAGAGCCTGAAGTACCTGCTAGATCAGAAGGATCTGAAAATGAGACAGCGGAGGTGGATGGAGTTCTTGGGGGACTATACCTTCAAGATACATTATGTACCTGGGAAAGGAAACGCGGTGGCGGATGCGTTGAGCCGCAGGGCTCCTGCGCGGGCCAGTTGGTTATCGGTACATGATGAGAGATTGGTCCGTGATTTCGAGGCATTAGAGATTTCCTGCATCGATAAGCAGTCTAGTACCGAGGCAATATTGTGTTGGACAGAGGTGCAGTATGACCTGGCTGATAGAGTCTGACGGGCTTTGATTCAGTATAGCAGTATGAAGCAGATCTTGTATGGGTCAAATTCCCAGTTTGCGGTTGAGGATGGACTGCTAAGGAAGGACAGTCGTCTATGTATCCCTAGTGCGGATAATCTTCGGGAGGAGTTGATGTACGAGGCTCATCATACCAAGTACTCAATCCACCCGGGTAGCACGAAGATGTATAGAGATATGAAGAAGTTATTCTGGTGGCCAGGATTAAAGAAGGATGTAGCACTTTATGTGGCCAAGTGCCAAACTTGTGCCTTGGTGACAGCGGAGTGCCAGAAGCCCGGAGGCTTCCTAAAGTCCTTGCCTATCCCGGAATGGAAATTCGATGACATTTCTATGGATTTTGTGCATGGGTTGCCAAAATCGTAGAGGGGAAATGACGGCATCTGGGTGGTCGTAGATAGGTTGATGAAAGTGTCGCATTTCATCCCGAATAGGAAGGAAGATCCAGTGTAAAAGTTAGCAAAACTTTATGTGGATAATATCGTACGGTTGCATGGTGTGCCGCGCAGTATTGTTAGTGACCGAGATGGACACTTCACGTCGAAAGACTGGAGGTTGGTGCATAATTTTTTGGGAACTAAGCTGAGTTTCAGCACAGCTTTCCACCCACAGATGGATGGTCATACCGAGAGGGTCAACAGGATGATGGAGGACATGCTTCGTATGTGCGTCCTAGATTTTGGAAAGCAATGGGAGGATCACCTGTACATGGTGGAGTTTGCGTGTAACAACAGCTTTCAAGCAAGTATTGGAATGGCACCTTTCGATGCCTTGTATGGGATGAAGTGTCGTACGTCGTTGTCTTGGTTGGAGATAGGCGACTCGAAGTTGTATAAACGTCAAGCGGTGGAAGACGCCACTTCAATGGTACGTACAATTCAGGAAAGGTTCAACATTGCTCAGGACAGGCAAGCAAAGTACTATAACGCAAAGCATAGGAACGTGGAGTTCGGTGTTGGCGACTGGGTGTATTTAAAAATCAAGCCGTTCATGGGTGTTTCGCGGGTTCGACGCTTGAAGAAGTTGAGTCCGAGATACCTTTGACCATTTGAAATCCTGGAGCATGTTGGCGAGGCAGCGTATAGATTGAAGCTGTCGGTGGAGTTGAGTGGGCTACACGACGTGTTCCACATATCGGTGATGCGGAAGGCGGTGCAAGAGCCTTCGTATATAGTTGCGGTTGATTAAGTGCCAGTGGATTACGAGTTGACGACAAAGGTCAAACCTATACGTATAGAAGACGTTGAGGTCAAACGACTCCGCAACAAGAAAATCCGAATGGTTAAGGTTTGTTGGGATAACTGCGGACGTGAGGAGCTTTCTTGGGAGCCAGAGCAAACTATGTTGGAGGAATACCCCGAGTTATTTCACTCAGGTAACATTTAATTTTTGTATACCTTTACTTATTTTCGGGACGAAATTCCTTAAGGGGGGAGATTTGTAACGCCCCGAAAACGTTATCGAGCTGGTCGCGTCCAAAAGTAATTTTGGTGCCTGTATAGGGGTACACGTCCTAGGACACGAGCGTGTCCAAGACCGTGTCTGGCTTGGTGTTTTGGCCGGCTGTATCCCGAGAAGGACACAGAAAGAAACACGGCAGAATGACACGGGCGTGTCATTTGACACGGGCGTGTGCCTACCCGTGTCAGTACCCATGTTCCCTAGAGTCGTGATAGTTGGCGTGACGGTTATTCGTGACACGCGTCCGGTCACGGGCGTGTCCAGGACCCGACACGGGCTTGTCAGGTTGAGACACGGGCGTGTCTTGCCCGTGTGGTTTTTTCTGCGTTCTACGATCGTGCCAGGATCGAGGCACACGACCTGGGACACGGCCGTATGCGAGGCCGTGTTCGGCCCAAGTTTGAGGATTTCTGTACAGATCTGAGCCGTTCGTTTTCTTTAAGTAAGATCTGACGACCCAGGCGTGTTCCTGCTCTGTTTAGGCCCGGAATGGTTGTTTAACTCCTCATTTCTCCCTTAAGCTTTCTCTTTCCAAGGAGTTAGAGCAAGGAGGAAGAAGGAGGATGATTCCGGCCGCCGGCAGAGCATCGTAGCACCGTTTAGAGAACCGAGAGCGGATCCGTAGAGGAAATTCCGTTGCGAAGACTTCTATCCGTGTAGTTTTCCATAACGCAAAAGCGTACTACAAGGGTAACGATTCTCTTCTTAAGCATGTGAAGCTCTCTTCCTTTTTGCATAGGGAAACCCGCTCCCGCGAGTGTGCGGCGAGTGTGCGGTTTCCTTGGGGTTGATTGGAATAGTCCCCCTAGTGTTGCATATAGAGTCCAGAATCGAAGTACGGACATAGGCATTGTGTGTGAAGCCTACCCGGACATGTTGGTCTAGATTGGTTATGTTGCATTTGTTATGGTTTGCCAGAGAAGACTCTGTGCTTTGGGTTTTCGGGTTTCTACGCGGTAGATTGCAGCAGGGATCCTTAGGGATTAACTCCAAGGCGCACCCGGAAAACTGAGCGGAATCGTTGTTCTGCTAACTTGGAGGTCTGGGAACCAGCCTTTAACATAATTGGGTTATGTGATTGTTTGGAAATGGCAGGATCCGAGAGAAGCTTTGCTCGTGTGTACGTCTTAAGATGTACTACGCGTTGTGAGCAACGGGCAAGTGGAATCGGACCTGGGCTATGTGGTTTGGAGTGAGAGACCCGAAAAGGGGACTGGCCATTGGCATAGTCGGAAGCCTTAGACAGTGGTCAGAAAGGCAAAAATGCTCACGTTGTTGCCATCCCAGGGGTGGTGGTGAAGACGCTGAAGTGTCAGGATTCACCGATAATGTGCCATGTGTGCACGGGGTGTTTGACCGTGCGAGCCTACACATGTGGCTAGCAAGTTTGTACTATATTATTTTAGCTGGGCTAATGAATTGTAGGGAAGGAGCACCGCCATCCCGAGATAGGGGCGGGGTCGTTATAATTTGTTCGGCTTTTGGCTGACCGTTGCTTTATTTGCCACCGTGCAGTGGAATGTTGCTTGCAGGTGCTGCGGTGCCGAGTACCAAATAGCGGGCTGGAGCCCATGTTGCTGTGCTGGCCCTAGAAGGCCAAAGTGAATAGTTGTACTTTTTTATGTCATGTGTGGCCGGCCTGCGAGCCGATGTATGGAAAACATTATTTAATTAAGTGAACCCTTGTAAGGCCATAAGGCCGTGTACCTTTCAGTGTATTTGTTTTCATTCCAGTTGTAGTGGTGTTGGACATTCATGATTATTGGATACAATTATGGTTTCTTTCAACTGTTTAAAAGCTTTCGCTAGAATGCTCTGTGTTAGGACGAGTAGTCTTAATTGGATAGTTTGGTTAATCATACGTAACCCTTCCGACTATTCGTGGTATATGGTGTCGGGTTCCAGCTGGACCTTCTACTATATGCCATATGACGGATGGGGGTGTTACATTTACACTATACTGCTTGGTCATGATAATAAAATGCAGGAAAAGGAGCATCGCCGCCCCGAGTTTGGGGGCGGGATCGTTATAATTTGGTCAGCATAGCTGACCGTTGCTTTTGTTTGCCACCATGGCGGTGGATTATTGTTTGCATGTGCTGCGGAGCCAAGTGGTAAATAGCGGGCAAAAGCCCATGTTGCTAAGCCGGCCCTCGAATGCATAATTATTGACTGTTTACTTGCTTTATTCATGTGTGACCGGCCTGCATGCCGAGGTTTGGAAAACATTGTAATTTTAGTAAACAATTATAAGGCCTTAAGGCCATTGTACTTGTGTATTGTACGTTCATTCCTACTGGGTTTTGTAGTGGACATTCATGCTAATGCTGGGTTCTTTGTTCTGCAACCTTTTAAAATTACTTCCGCTAGAATGTACTCTGTGTAGGATGTTGATTCTTAGTCAGATGTTTTCCAATGAGTTACCTCCTGGTCTGTCCGTGGTATATGGCGTCGGGCCCCGGCTGGAGCTACTGTTATATGCTATGCGGCGGATAGGGGTGTTACATGGTCGAGGTCAAGACGACGGTTGCTGATAAAGTTGTGGTGCGGAACTTTGCGGATGTATTTCCAGAGAAGCTACCAGGATTGCCACCGCACCGGGAGAAGGACTTCCTGATTCAGTTGGTGCATGGAGCTAAGCCGGTGTCTAGGGCTCCCTATCGAATGACACCAAAGGAGCTGTTGGAGTTTAGGAGCCAGCTACAGGAGATGGTGGAGGCCGGATTTGTTAGGCCGAGTTCGTCGCCTTGGGGAGCTCCGGTCTTGTTCGTGAAGAAGAAGGATGGGACCCTTAGGTTGTGCATCGACTATCGTGCACTGAACCAATTGACGGTCTGTAACACCTATCCACTGCTGAGGATCGTGATCTATTTGAACAGCTAGAGGGAGCACACTAGTTCTCGAAGCTGGATATAAGATCGGGATATTATCAGTTACAGATTCAGGAAGAGGATATCCCGAAGATGTCGTTCAGCAGCAGATATGGCTTGTTTGAGTTTGTTGTGATGCCCTTCGGGCTCACGAATGCGCCATCGGCTTTCAGAGCTTGATGAAATGAGTGTTCGAGCCCTATCTTGACAGGTTTGTCATCGTGTTCATAGATGATATCCTCATCTATTCTAGGACGAAGGAGGACCATGCACAACGTTTGGTTTTGACTCTGGAGAAGCTCAGGGAGCATCAGTTATATGCCAAGTTCAGCTAGTGCCAGTTCTGGCTGACGGAGGTGGCCTTCCTAGGCCACATTATCAGTGGTGCGGGATTGGCAGTGGATCCCGCGAAGATTCAGGCTATGTGGGACTGCCCCCGGTTAAAGACGGTCACGGATGTCCGGAGTTTTCTGGGATTGGTCGGCTACTGTTGGAAGTTTGTTCAGGTGTTTCACAGATAGCCCTCCCACTGACTTCTTTGACGAAGAAGGATGCTCCGTTCGTTTGGACGCCACAGTGTGAGGTAGCTTTCCAGGAGTTGAAGGGTCGGCTTACGTCGGCCCCTATCCTTGCCCTTCCGTCTGGGAATGAGGGTTTTCAAGTATACACGGATGCATCATTTCAAGGGAGGGGTGTTGTACTGATGCAGCACGGGTATATGATAGCATATGCCTCCTGCCAGTTGAAGAAGCACAAGAAGAATTACCCGGTGCATGACTTGGAGATGGGAGCAGTGGTGTTTGCTCTGAATATTTGGCGGCATTACCTTTATGGGGTGCACTGCGACATATTTTCCGATCACAAGAATCTGAAATATGTAGATACACAGAAGGAGTTGAACTTCCGCAGAGACGATGTGTGTAGTTCCTATCTGATTATGAGTATATGAACTACCACTAGGGGAAGGTGAATATGGTGGCAGACGCGCTAAGCCAAAAGACTGCCACTATAGGAGTCGAGCCTTAGTTGATGGCTATGGAGCTAGTGCGGATGATGGAGGTTATGCAGATTACCTTGGTGTCCTCGGACGACTCGGAGCTGTATGAGGACTATTTGGCCGCGATGAGTACTACACATGACATACGACACCGTATCAAGGCTGAGCAGAGGATGGATGGCAAGCTGGAGCCAGTATTTAGGGCTTTAGAGGCAGGCACGACCGGGGATTATAGAGAGATGGATGGTGTGTTGTGCTTTAGAGGACGGGTCTACATACTGGCTGGGGGAAGGATTCAGGACGATATTATGACCGAGGCTCACTACAGCAAGTACTCGGTGCACCCGGGCATCATCAAGATGACGGCCGACCTGAAGAGGACGATGTATTGGTTGGGCATGAAGAGGGACATCACATACTTCATGACCCATTGTGAGGCTTATCAGTTAGTGAAGGCAGAGTGTAAGAGTCTGGTCGGGTTGTTGCAGCCACTTTCGGTGCCGGAGTGGAAGTTCGACGATATCGCCATGGATATCATACATGGTCTTCCTCGATCACATGCGGGGAACGACTCAATTTGGTTGATCATCGATCGTTTAACGATGGTGGCCAGGTTTCTACCGATTAGGAAGGACGCTTCAGTGGGTAACTTGGTGCAAAGGTTTGTGGAGCAGTTCGTATGATACCAAGGAGTGCCGAGGATGATAGTGTCCGATCGTGATTGGCAATTTACGTCTCAGGAGTGGATGTCGGTCCAGGCTTATTTGGGGACCCGTTTGACATTTAGTACCGCATTCCACCCCCACACGGATGGGCAGACGGAGCGCACCAATCAGACAGTGGATGATTTGTTGCGTGTTTGCATTCTGGACCGTGGAGAGCCATAGGAGAGGCAGCTCTTATTGATCTAATTCTCGTACAACAATAGCCACAAGTCTACCATCAATATGGCCCCTTATAAGGCTTTATATGGGAGGAGATACAGGACACCTTTCTCTTGTATACAGGATGAGGATCCGAAGGCACTTGTCTCGGAGTTCGTCGAGGATACGGATGCTCAGGTGCAGTTGATTCGAGACAGGATGTTGTAGGCCCAGAGTAGACAGACCAAGTATTACGAAGCTCGACATCATCAGGAGAGTTTCAAGTAGGTGACCGGGTGTTTTTGAAGATACGACCGATGCATGGAGTCTCGCGAGTGCGTGGTCGGAAGAAGATCAGTCCGAGATATATGGGGCCTTACAGGATCCTGGAGCGGATCGTCCCCTTGGCTTACAGACTGGAGCTACCGTAAGAACTAGCAGGTTTGTACGGCGTCTTACATGTCTCCTCCCTTAGGAGAGCTCTAATTCGGCCCGAGTAGCAGATTACGACTACAGATGGGCCAATAGCTTCTGATCGATCGGGGCACCTGGAGCTAATCCGGATAGACGATAATGGGATGTGGGTCTTGTGATGCAAGAAGGTTCCGCTGGTCAAGGTCTTGTGGAGAAATCATGGACAAGAGGAGCACACATGGGAGCCATAGTACTTGATGCAACAAGGTACCCAGAACTTTTCAAATCAGGTATTCCTTTTAACCACTCAGGATGTTACATTTTACTTCTCACACATGATTTTCGAGCACGAAATTTTTATTTTTATGTATTGAGATTTGTAACATTGCTCAGACTACAAGATCCCTAGGACTGGTTTTATCATGACTATGTCATGACAAAACCATAAGAAGCGTCGATTTAGGTCAGGAAGTTACATAGAAAATATTTGGGCACGGGGCGTTGACTGTGTTGAGTGCACTCAACGCCATGGACTTATTGGCGTTGAGTGCATTGAGTGCACTCAATGCCTTAGACCGATCGGCATTGAGTGCGTTGACTGCACTCAACGCCATGGACATATTAGCGTTAAGTGTGTTGAGTGCACTAAACGCCATTTCACTTAGAGTAATCACCTGGCTTGAGGCGTCGAGTGCGTTGAGTTCACTCAAACGCCATGGACTGAATGGCGTTGAGTGTATTGAGTGCACTCAACGCCATTTTAAATAGAGAAATATCTGGCTCAAGGTGTTGAGTGTGTTGAGTTCACTCAACGCCATGGACAAATTGGTGTTGAGTGCATCGAGTGCACTCAACGCCGTTATAGAACCAGTCGGATTCGTCGAACTCAACAAATAATTCATCGAACGGAGCATATTCGTCGAACTGAGTTCGACGAATTGAACCACTTTGGAATCAGGAGCATATTCGTCGAACGGAGTTCGACGAACGGAGTTCGACGAACGGAGAAAGTTTGCTAAACTATGTTCAGTATTCATCGAACGGAGTTCGACGAACAGAGCAAGTTGTTGAACTTGTTTCAGAGTTCACCGAACGGAGTTCGCCGAACAGAGTTCACCGAACGGAGTTCCTCGAACGTTGTTCGACGAACAGATCAAGCTTCATACTGGGGTGTCCACTCGTATGGCACACCTTTCTTCGTCAGGGTAGTAAGAGGAAGGGAAATCTTTGAGAACCCTTTTACGAACTTGCGATAGTACCCGGGAAGTCTAAGGAATCTCCGCACATCGACTGCTGAGTTCAAGGGAGACCATTCCTTCATGGCACGTACTTTGGCCGGATCCATAGCTAGTCCAGCCCCACTGATCACATGGCCCAAGAAGGCAACTTCTTGGAGCCAGAATTCGCACTTGCTGAACTTGGCAAACAAGGCGTGCTCTTTTAGTTCCTCAGTACGAAGGTCAGATGTTCGACATGCTCTTCCTCTGTCTTTGAGTAGACCAAAATGTCATCGATGAAAACGATGACAAAGATATCTAGATAAGGCTCGAACACTTTGTTCATCAAACTCATGAAAGCTGAAGGGCATTTGTGAGCCCAAACGCCATCACGGTGAACTCGTACAAACCGTTTCTTGAGCTGAAAGCTGTTTTCTGAATGTCCTCCTCTTGTATCATCAATTGATAATACCCCTAGTGCAAATCCAACTTGGAAAACCAATGCGCACCTACCAATTGATCGAACAACTCGTTAATCCGGGGTACCGGATAAGTGTTCCCCACTATTAGTTGATTGAGCTCCCGATAGTCTATGCATAATCACAAGGTTCCATCCTTCTTCTTAACAAACCAAATTAGGGCCCCCCAAGGTGATGAGCTGGGGCGAACAAACCCTGATTCCACCAGTTCTTGCAACTAAACTCTAAACTCTGCGAGTTCCTTCTGGGCCATTCGGTAAGGGGTCCTAGATACGGACTTGGCACCCGGTACTAGCTTAATTTGAAATTCCATCTCTCTATGTGGGGGTAATCAAAGAAATTTGTCAGGAAATACCTTGGTAAAGTCCTGCACTACTCGCACGTCCTTCATATCAATTTTCATCTCCTTCAGATCAAAACATATCGTGCAGACTTCTTTCCCACACATGTTAGCTTTCAAGGCCTGAATTAAAGATACTAACAAACGAGGTACGAATTTTATACCTTGAAAGATGACCTCAGTGTCCCCATTTCTCAAGTAAATTCACTTCTCCGCGCAGTCAATTCTTGCGTAGTGCCAATCCAACCACGACATGCCCAGAATGAGATAGAATTTTGGCATTCTTAAAACTGTGGCGGGGGAGTCAAAGGTCTTTCCCCCAATGAGTATCTCTAACTCGTACTTGGTGGTTGCAGTCATCTCAGAGCCGTCTGGGAGGCGTACTCGTCGAGCAATACCAGTGAAGTATTGCACTCCTTCTAGGTCTTTAATGAAGTCCGCAGACACAAACGATTGTGAGGCACTGGTATCTAATAACCTATATGCCGGTTTCCCGCCGACCACCACAGTGCCTAAGTACCAACAGCAATACTCAAAGCTAGATCTCTAGTACATCTTAAGCAACTTAAGGTTAACAATAAAGATGTGATAACTGACTGTAACATACCTGCAATCACCTCCTGAGGTTTTCGCTCATGTGTCATGTCCAGCGCGAACACCTGATTCCGAGCAAGTCCAGGGTTTCCTCTTCGTGGTCCTTGTCCTCGACCACGCATATGTCCCCGCCCTCGAGATGCTGCCGGAGGGAGAGCAAGAGGAGCATTCCCAAATAGCTGTGGGAAGTAACGTCGGATGTGGCCCGGTTGGTTACATTGGAAGCACACTAGCTCATTCCGTCCCTCGGGTTGCTGGAATTGTTGAAACTGTGGAGGTGGAGGCAATGTGGGCGGATGTGGAACCGGCTTCTCCATTCTAAAATTTCGGTGGAAATGCCTGCCACCCCTGTGATGTCCTCTTCCTCCTCTGTAGTCATGTCTCCTTGTATTGTTAGGGCCAGCTTCCATCACACCCTCAGTAGGTCTCTTACCACTTCCCAAGTATTCTGCTTCTAGCCTCTTCGCCATGTCTATCATTTACGCCAAGCTGGAGTCCACTATAAATAAAAAGGGCCTACCTTAGGGGGTCCCACATCCCTTTGTAGAAGCGCTTAGCGTATCCTCTGTCATCTAAGTTATATGATTCAGTAAACCTTGCGAGATGTTGGAACTCTCGTTGATACTCCGTAACCAACTTCGATCCTTGCTTTAGCTGTAAAAATCTCTCTTTGAGTTCATCTCGAGCAGATGAGGTAATGAAGTGCTCTAAAAAGGCTCTTGAGAACTCGCTCCAGCTAATCTTCGTATAAACGTGAGCTTGAAAGGTGGAGCGCATGAGGGACTTCTACCACCTCTTGGCGTGCAGTTCCAGGAGTGTCACTACCAGGGTCACAGTAATGTTGTTCGGACATCTAATTACCGACAGCAGTTCTTACACGGTGTCAAGCCATTCCTCTATATGCACTGCCGACTCTGTCCCAAGGTAGGCAGGAGGGGAGAGATCTCTGAAAGTGCTCAACCAATTGGAGCCCGGAGCTTGTTGTTTTACGTGGGCTTGTTGGGATCTAAAGGCATCCAAGATAGCTGTGAGCATCTGCCCTAGCTCCGATTGCTGAAACTGTGTAGGTACGGATGGGGTTGGGGTGCCCCCCATTGGTTCAACGTGCACTGGGATCTACATGTAGGGTACAAACCTAAGGTCTGGTTGGCTAAACTTAAGGTCAAAGTTGGACATACTTAGTGTGAATTACATATGGGCACACCACTTCTTCTACTAAGTCAGTTTGTCCCCAAACTGACTAATCGAACGGGGGTGGTACCATTGTTGAATGACTTCTTTACTTCAGGATCGTAGCAAGCTGATACCATTTGTAAGACCCCCCACCCGGAACAGAAAACACGGCACGAGGGAGTCTTATGCCCAGAACAGCTGCCATGCGGTGGCACCAACGCACGTGCTGGTCTGCACCACAAGATACCTATCATGTCGACCATTAACAATATCATCCAATGCCAACCCAACCAAGAATATAAAGTAGAAATCAATCCACATATAAGTAAAATAGTTCAAAAGTACATCAAGAAAAGAAGCTACAACAAGCTTCTAAAATATCAGAGTACGGGTAAAACTTACCTAACAGAGCAACATCAAAAGTCTCTCAAACTCACTTCGGTGACTGATGGTAGCGACGGCACCATCCCTCCAGGCCCTGTCGTCCTGGCCTGGCTGTCTTGCTTCAAAATCTACGACTGCTCTAACTGCGTGGTTTCCTCCTAAAAGGAAGATGTAGTAACCGTTAGTCAAAAAGACTAAGTGGCTATCAAATCCGCTCCCCCGACGACTCCTTGGCACTGGGCGGAGAAAGGAACAAGGGGTACAATATATTTATATAAGTAGAAGTACAAGCAAGTGAAGTAAATGTACATGACATGAGTACCAATAGAAGTAATGTAAAACAATATTATCTGAATTCTATTGTAGCAATTCTACTCAAGTTATATCAATCCATCTAAGCATAAAGATTTACAATAGGGAAGTAACTTAACTTATAAAAATACTCCTACAAACATATAATTTAACGATCTTGTAACACCCCCATCTGTCGAATGGCATATAACAGAAGGTCCAACTGGAACCCGACGCCATATACCACGGACAGTCGGAAGGATTATATAAGAATATCAAAAATCCAACTATAACTACTCGCCCTAACACAAAGCATTCAAGCAGAAGCTATTAAATTGTTGGAAAGAACCCATAATTGAATAACAACTATAATGAATGTCCACACACTACTATAGGAATGAAATAACAAATACTCTGAAAGTACTTGGCCTTATGGTCTTACAAAAGTTTACTTAACAAATTAATGCTTTACATACATCGGCTCGCAGGTCGGACACACATGACAAAAATAAAAAATAACAATTCGCTTTGGCCTTCGAGGGCCAGCTCAGCAACATGGGCTTCAACCCGCTATTTAGTACTTGGCTCCGCAGTACCTGCATGCAACATTCCACCGCACGGTGGCAAACATAGTAACGGTCAGCCAAAGCCGACCGAATTATAAAGACCCCGCCCCTTACTCGGGATGGCGGTGCTCCTTCCCTGCATTTCATTAGCCCAGCTAAACAATAAAGCGCAAACGTACTACGCCACAGGTGTAGGCTCATACGGGCAAATACCCCGTGCACTCAGGACACATTATCGGTGAATCCAGTCAATTCCGTGGCTTCACCACCATCCCCGGGAAAGCAACATCGTGAGCATTTTTTAGTCTTTCTGAACACTATCTAAGAGTCCGGGCTATGCCAATGGCCAGTCCCTCTTTGGGTCCCTCGCACCGAACCATATAGCCCAGGTCCGATTCCACTTGCCCGTTGCTCACTCTACATAGTCACCTTAAGAAGTAGCACGGGCCACGCTTCTCTCGGATCCCAAAACATTCCAAACATCACATAACCCAGTTATGTTCAAGGTTGGCTCCCCGGCCGCCAAGTTAGCAGAACTACGATTCCGCACAGTTTTTCAAGTGCGCCTTGGAGTTAATCCCCAAAGATCCCTGCTACAATCTACCGTGTAGAAACCCGAAAACACAAAACACAGAGTCTTCTCCGGCAAACCATACAATATGCAACATCACCGATCCAGACCAACATGTTCGGGTAGGCTTCACACACAATGCTTATGTCCGTACTTCAATTTCGGACTCTATATGCAACATAAGGGGGACTATTCACGTCAACCCCAAGGAACACCGCACACTCGCCGTTGATGACTAGCTTTAGTCATCGTTTTTGGGCTAGTTTAGTTTAAATTTTCCTAGGTTTAAGTATTATTTTTTATATTTTATGTATGCTATGTTTTAATATTTTATTTTTGATAATATGTTTTAATATTATGTTTGTTATGTTGTATTGTGTATTATGTTTGTTTGTTTATTATGTTTTTATTATTTTAGTTTTTATGTTTTGTTATTTTTTATGCTCTATGATATTTTTTATGTTTGTTGTTGTGTTTTAGTCAATGTTTTAGTTACTTTATCTTAAAACATAACTTAATGTTCTATTTTATTTTATTTTTGTAGGTTGGAGCCAAGATATTGGTGCAGCCCACTCATATGGTCGGCCTTCATTGGTGAGCCCGAGCCACTTCATTTATGCAACATGGTGCAGCCCAAGCCTCCTCCAAGTGCAGCCGGCCAGCCCACACCATGCAACCCACTTATTTGATGCAGCCCGAGCCCCTCCTCCATGATGAACCTGAGCCCATGCAGCTCCTTGGTACAGCCTGAGCCCTCTTTAGGTGTTGCTCGGCCAGCCCACATGCAAGCAGCCAGCCCACATGCAAGCATGCAACCCGAGCCCATGTAAACAACCCATATTATGCAGCCCACTCTACCATTCAGCCACCACCTTGCATGACATGCATGCACCTCCCCATCAATGTGCACGGCCGGCCACTCCTCCCCTCTCTCTTCTTTATTCCTCATGCATCCCCCGATTCATTCCCTCTCTCTACCCTTTATTATTTTCTCCTCTTTATTCCTCATTCACCCCCCCTTATATTTTCTATTTTTTCTATTTTTATTCCCTTAAATAAAATACATTGAACCTTCCTCCCTCTCTCCCCCTGATTAAATTCAATTCATGCATCTTTCACCAAGCATGGTCGGCCCCCCCTTTCCCCCGTTTATATCCACTTCCCTCTAGAACCTTCCCCTTCATCTATAAAAGGAGCCCTTGCCTCAAGCTTTGAAGAGTTGGATTTTGGGAGAGCAAGTGAGAGTGCTAGTTCAACAGAGAGTTCTTTTCTTACTTGTTGTTGTTAAGTCTTTTTTATTTGTGTAACCATTTTCTTATTAGTGTAATCCCCTTTTTTGGTAGCATAATTTTATCTCTTTTATTATTTTGTACTCCTCTTTCTTTCATCAATGAAAAATTATTCTCTTCCTCTTATTTTTGTGGTTTCTTTCTTAACTATGCGTAGCTAATTTGCCGTTAGCATTCGATCATGAGGATCCATGAAATGAGATGAGATTTCCTTTTACTTCTTAGTTTTATTTTTGTCAAAATTATTCTTGATCCTTCTTTGATTTTTCGCGTGTCGACTCCGTATTTCCAATATACGGTAGTAGGCAATTTGATCGCATTCCATAGTAGTCGAGAGACTCGTTGATTTGAAAGATCACTCAAAGAAGGAAGGAGTTGCATGCAATCCTAGAGATAGGACGATGTAAATCCTCCGAATTGGAGTCAAATCCAATAGTGCGGATCACTTTGATAATACAACTTTAGGCCTTTTTGATTTGCAAAGAGATTTTGGTCAAAACGTCTATAAGTTAGGAGATTTAATGCACTAGCGAGATTATTTCTTATTTTCGGATCTGTCACGGTCGAGTTTGTTTTGCAATCATAAAACTATATTTTTATCCATCTTATCTTATTTTCATGGTGAATCATTGATCGAATGCTATCTTTTTATCCGAAGTTTTCATTCTAATATTATCTTTAGTTTAATTTTAAATTATCAAACAACCAACAATCGTACGGTAGGATAATAGTAGAAGCGTGAGTAATAGTAGTTGACAACCCCGAGTTTTAATACGACCTTGGTACTACAATTCGATAGGTACACTTGCCTTTTTGGGTTGATAGTGAAATCAAGTCACCAAGTTTTTGGCGCCGTTGCCGGGGACACTTTTTCGTCAATATTAGGAAAACGCTTACGCTATTACTTTTGCAAAAAATCAACAAAAAATTTTACCTTTCTCTATTTTCTTCTTCAAGTTTCTATTCCCGTTCTTCTTTTTTTCTTTCCTCCATTCTATATTGTTTTTTTAGTGTATGACACGCACGAATCCGTCGCTACTTGTTGATTTGAACCCAGAAATCAAACGCTCCTTTCAGAGAAACTTGCGATTCAGGGGTTCCACTTCTCAAACAGTGGCTGAGGATTCCGACGGTGATTGTAACTTCAACTCCGAAATGGGAGAACCCAACCTAGCGTTTGCCCAGCAAAGGACGTTGTCTGATTATGCTCGGCCCAACCTGGAGGGTACAGAAACAAGTATTGTTCGACCTGCAATTGCGTACAATAACTTTGAGCTTAAGCCTAACATCATACAAATGGTGCAGCAATATGTACAGTTCGACCGATTACAAGATGAAGATCCGAACATGCATATTGCTAGTTTTCTCGAGATCTTTGACACCTTCAAAATCAATGGTGTCTCAGACGACGCAATTAGGCTAAGACTGTTCCCCTTTTCCTTAAGAACCAAAGCCAAGCAGTGGTTGAGTTCTCTTCCAAGAGGATCAATTACCACTTGGAATATTTTAATAGAAATATTTCTCGCTAGATATTTCCTCCCCGCTAAAATTGCTAAACTTCGCAATGATATTACTTCTTCTTCTCAAATTGCTTTTGAGACCCTCCATGACACTTAGGAGAGGTTCAAGGAACTTTTGAGATGCTGCCCTCATCATGCTCTGCCTGTATGGTTACAGGTCCAGACATTCTACAATGGGCTAAATCAAGAAACCAAGCAGATGATAGATGCCGCTTCCGGTGGGTCTTTGGACCGTAAAACTTTGGAGGCCGCACTTGAGCTAATCGAGGACATGGCGATGAAAACCTATCAGTGGATCTCGTCTAGGACTCGGCCAAATAAACCTGCAGGTATCTACGAGGTGGATTCTGTGTCCCAACTGGCGCTTCAAGTGGAGATGCTGAACAAGAAAGTATCGGAGATGACTGCTGCCTCCGCCCCTCAGGTATAAGAAAATGCAAATGCTGCTGCCGAGCAGGTGGATTATATGGGGAACACCCATGCCTGCTCAAAACAATTTTTCCAATTTTTCTAATTTTTCTACTTTTTCTGCTCCTCCTGGTTTTAATAATGCTTCTAATTCGTATCACCCTGGATGGTGTAACCATCCAAATTTTTCGTGAAGTAACCCTGCAAATGCCACATGTCCACCACACGATTTCACTCCACCACCACCACCACAAAATCAAACCCAAAATTTTCAAAAACCTCCATCTTTGGAGGAAATGTTTTCTAGATATATAAGCGCAAACGAGGCAACCATTAAAAATCTAACAGGGTCAATGAAAAATTTAGAAAAAATGGTCGAGCAACTCGCTAAGGTTATCTCCGAGAGGCCACCTGGGACTCTTCCCTCAAATACTGAACCCAACCCAAGGGAGCATGCGAAAGCGATTTCCCTTTGGAGTGGTAAAGTAATCCACGAGCCCACCACCAGGGAAGAGCCAGAGGTGATTGCCTCTCCTGCTGCTAAACAAACCATCGTTACGGAAATAAATGAAAACAATTTTGAAAAAGAAAAAGAAAACCTTATTTTTGTAAAGGAAACGCTAATTTTCAAAATGATGCTCCGGTGATTATAAAAGAATTTCTGCCACCTCCCTACCCCGCTAAGCTTAGGAAAGACAAATTAGATGATCAGTATCAACGCTTTCTCGAGATGGTCAAACAAATCCACATCAATTTACCATTTCACGAAGCTATTAGCCAAATGCCTAAGTACGCTAAATATCTTAAGGATTTGTTGACTAACAAAAAGAAACTAGAAAATTGATCTCATGTAACGTTGAATGAAGAGTGCTCAGCGGTCATTAAAAATTCTAATCTTCCTAAAAAGATAAACGATTCGGGTAGCTTTTCTATTTCTTGCCTTTTTGGTGATCTTTTCGTAAAGCATGCGTTGGCAGACCTAGGTGCGAGCATCAACTTGATGTCGTTTTCATTATTTAAAAAGCTAGGATTGGGCACTCTCAGCCCTACGCATATGAGTATCCAGTTAGCCGATCGATCAATTAAGTATCTGTTAGGTATTAGAGAGGACGTGCTAGTGAAGGTCGACAAATTCATCTTCCCGGTGGATTTTGTTATTCTTGATATTGAAGAGGATGTCAAGGTCCCTCTTATCCTTGGTTGTCCATTCCTAGCCACTTCTCAAGCAGTCATCGATATGAGTAACGGGAAGCTCTTTCTTCGTGTAGGAGAGGACGAGGTCACATTTTCTATAAATCAATCTATGAAGAATTCTTTAAAAAATGACGACTCTTGTTTTTTTTCTTGATGTGTTAAATGAAGACTCCTCTCTTTCTCTTTCCAATGTTTCTTCAAATGATTTTTCCTCTTCTTTTTCTAAAATTTCTACAAATGTTTTTGAGGACACAGTTATGTCCGTGCATTCCAATTTTGAAAATGAAGCCGCTTTTAGACCAAAAATATTTGAAAATCTTACTTTTGAGAAAGAAAATTTTTTGAAAAACTCTTATGATGAACCACCCAACCTGGAATTAAAACCGCTCCCTGAACATCTTAAATATGCTTTTCTTGAAAAAAAATCTAAATTGCCCGTTATAATCTTGGCTTTTCTTTCTCAATCCGAGAAAGATCAATTGATCGAAGTAATACAAAAGCATCGCCGAGCTATAACGTGGCAAATTTCCCATATTTTCGGCATAAGCCCCTACTTTTGCACCCATAAAATATTTTTTGAAAATAATTCTAAGGGTGTAGTCCAACATCAACGTCGTCTTAATGCGAATATGAAAGAGGTCATGAAGGGAGAGGTGCTTAAATTATTAGATGCAGGGATAATTTATCCTATTTCCGTTAGTAAGTGGGTAAGTCCGGTCCAGGTTGTACCTAAGAAGGGTGGGATCACGGTAATGACGAATGAAAATAACGATTTAATTCCAACTAGGACGGTAACGCGATGGAGGATGTGCATCGACTACCATAAGCTAAACGATGCCACTCATAAAGAACACTCCCCCTCCCCTTTATCGATCAGATTTTAGAACGTTTATCCAGGCATAGTGTTTATTGCTTTCTCGACAGTCTCTCGGGGTATTTCCAAATCCCTATCGCACCCGAGGAGCAAGAGAAGACAACATTCACTTGCCCCTTCAAAACTTTTGTCTAACATAGGATGCCTTTCGGTCTTTGTAATGCGCCAACTACCTTTCAGCGGTGCATGTTAGCAATTTTTGATAAATACGTAGAAAATATTATGGAAATATTTATGGATGATTTTTCGATTTTTGGCGACTCTTTTGATTTATGTTTAAAAAATTTGGGAAAAGTTTTACAACGCTGTGAAGAAACAAACTTAGTTTTAAATTGGGAGAATTGCCACTTTATGGTGCGTGAAGGCTTAGTCCTAGGCCATAAGATTTCCGCTAAGGGAATTGAAGTGGACAAGGAAAAATTGAAGTAATTGAAAAGCTGTCGCCGCCTACGAATATCAAAGCGATTAGAAGTTTTCTAGGCCATGCGTGGTTTTATAGGCGCTTCATTGAAGATTTTTCAAAAATTACTAAGCCTCTCACCCACCTTCTCGAAAAAGAAGCTCCTTTTGTTTTTGACGATTCTTGTCTAGCTGCGTTCGAATTAATAAAATCTAATCTTATTAATGCTCCAATTATGATCGACCCAGTTTGGGATTTGCCTTTCGAAATAATGTGCGATGCGAGTAGTTTTTTGGTCGGTGCGGTGCTAGGATAATGAATAGCTAAGACTTTCCACCCAATTTATTACGCAAGCAAAACTCTTAATTCAGCGCAAGAAAACTACACCACAACCGAGAAGGAACTCTTAGCTATTATTTTCTCATTCGATAAATTCCGACCGTACATTACTCTTTCTAAGGTTATTGATTTTACGGATCATTCCGCTTTGAAGTACCTCCTTTCTAAACCGGATGCCAAGCCGCGTCTTATTCGTTGGATCCTCTTACTTCAAGAATTCGACTAGGAGATTCGGGATAAGAAAGGAGAGGAAAACCTAGCGGCTGATCTTCTTTCTCGCCTTGAAAATCTTGAAATCGGTATTTTAAAAGAAAATTCTCTTAATGATTCTTTTCCAGATGAACAAATTTTAAATGTTTCTTCTTCTACCCCCTGGTTTGCCGATCTGGCCAATTATCTCGTGGCCCGGGTCCTGCCAAAAGTGTACTCTTCTCAGCAAAAGAAGAAATTCTTTTCTGAGTTGAAGTATTATTTTTGGGAGGACCCCTTTCTATTCCGCAATTGAGCAGTCCAGGTGGTAAGAAGATGTGTTTTCCGGGAAGAAGGTCAACAGATTTTGAACCACGTTCATGAATGTCCGACTGGCAGGCACTTTCAAGTAAACCACAGCGCCCACAAAGTGCTTAATGCTGGCTTTTATTGGCCAAGCATGTTTAAAGATGCACAAATCTTTGTGTGCGGGTGTGATCGGTGTCAGCGGACTGGAAACATATCTAATAAAAATGAAATGGAACAAAATTATTTTCTTGAATGCGAAATTTTCAATTTGTGGGGCATTGACTTTGTAGGCCCGTTCCCCTCAAGCTTAGGAAATAAATACATTCTAGTTGTCGTAGATTATGTTTCTAGGTGGGTGGAGGCCCAAGCTTTACCCAGTAATGATGCTCGAGCCGTGGTTTCTTTTCTAAAAAAATCATTTTCTCATTTTGGCTTTCCTCAAGCAATCGTTAGTGATAGGGGAGTCATTTCTGCAACGTTCAACTCGCTAAAGTTTTAGCTAAATACGGCATTACGCATAAACTATCCACCGCTTATCACCCTCAAACAAACGGTCAGGTCGAGGTAGTCAATCGCAAACTTAAAAGAATTTTGGAAAAAACCGTTTTTACTTCTCGTAAAGATTAGTCTTTAAAGTTAGACGATGCTCTTTGGGCATATCGGACGACGTACAAAACCACTATTGGTTCTACACCTTTCTGATTAGTCTATGGAAAATCGTGTCATCTCACGGTAGAAGTATAACACTGTGCATACTGGGTGCTAAAGTTTTTTTAATTTCGATCCACACTCGGTCGGTGAGCACAGAAAAAACCAATTAAATGAACTCGATGAATGGTGAGCGAACGCTTATGCGAACAACAAAATTTATAAAGAACGCACGAAATTTTATCACGATAAGAACTTACGCCACCCTAAAATGTTTAAACCAGGCGATCAGGTTCTTCTTTTTAATTCGCGTTTATGTCTTTTCCCTGTAAAGCTCAAATCTCAATGGTCTGGACCGTTTACGGTCAAGCAAGTTTTTTCTTATGGAACTGTGTTGCTCTCGCACCCGGACAAGGGTGAATTTAAAGTGAATGGTCATAGACTGAAATTATATTTTTCAAATGATTATGTATCTCCTGCAAAGGAGCATCTTATTTTTGTCTCTTAAAATATTTATTTCCATGTGGAACTCTTTTTCTTCTTTTGGACTTCTTATTTTTATCAAACTTTTATTATTATTATTCGAACTTTGTATTATTAAATAAAGAACACTCTTGGGAGCATGCCCAAGGATTTGTCTGTTTTTATTTTTGTATTTTTCTCTTCCTCCCGGTGGCCATACAAGTACAAGTTCGTGTTTGCCGCTCCAACGTTGCTAATTTCAAGAAGGATCAAGTCAAGCCTGTTGGTGATCAAGTGAATTAAAGTGCAAGCATGAGGGAGCGACAACCGCTTTCGGCCTCACAAACCCGAGGAAGTCCTGTTCTTTTCCTTATTTTTATTTTACTGCATTTTCTACCCCCCCCCCCCCCCCCCGCTTCTTCTCTTTCTCGTATCTTTTTCTTTCATTGAGGGCAATGAAAAATCTAAGCTTGGTGGAGGGTTTCATTATTTTCTTCCTTTTTCATTCCTTTGTACAAAAACAACAATATCAAAAAATTATTTTTTTTATATTGAGCCTCTTAGGAGTACTGCTTTTTTTCTTTAACTTTATCAAAAATCCAAAAAACTAGAAAATACAAAAACCCAAACAAAAAATCAAATTAAAAAATCAAAAATCCAAAAAATTCTAAAATCTATTTGAAAATCAGAATCAAAAATTATTTTCTATCGTTATTTTTATGTTTTTCTAGTGGTCTGTATGCCCATGCGGTTCTTCAGTTCTATGTAGAATTTCTTTGAATCAGTTTTCTAAATCTATTATTTTAACATAGCTTAGTTTTACTATTTTCTAGTTCTTAAATATAGGCATCCGTTTTTTACATTGTAAGTTAGCAATTTGTAGTTTTTTTTCTTTTTATTCGGTTAAATTGCGTATGAATGGTTGCTAGATAATGTTGTCACTTTTTTCATTTTGGGGTAATTCTTTCTTGATGTCTAGAACTTGTCTCTAGCGAGTCTTGAAGCATTTGCGCCGTTTTTCACGTACTTTTGAAATGATTTAGGCCACCCGTTGATCCGTTTGAGCCTTTTGCCCACCAAAATATTTCACCTTTGCTAAAACAATTTTGGGCCTTTTTCCACTTTTTTCTTTGTTTAGCTTCACCTTTTATTATTTTTCACCAAAGCCAGAAGGCCCCTCCTATATCACACACTAGATTTGAGTTTTTCCTAAATATTATTTTTGTGATGGTTTTTATCATCTTTGAAAATGAAAAGGAAGTCTTAAGCTTACATTTGGAGCTCTACTATGGAAAAAAAAATATTATCAAAATGTGAAATCAATCAAAAAAAAGAAGAAGTTTATTTTTGGCCAATTATGTGAAAAGAAAAAAATACATTGCCTTGTTCTTTTCTTTGGTTTGATTTGAGAAAATGATGTACTTGTTGTGTTTTTTATGTTTATTTAAAGCTCATCCTTGATTTAGTGTGTTTTAACCGTCGTTTTTATCTTTGATTTTCTATTCCTAATCATTTACCTAAGACAAGTCTTTACGCTTATAAAAGCCCTTTTGATCTTTAGAACGTGAACCTGCGTAGTGGAGAGAGTGTGAACGGACAAGCCTATGGCCACCATCATTGATGGATTTCTTTGGAGGTTATCTTGAGGTGATTTAGGGGTAATTGCTATTCTAGCAACCTAGTAGTTCGTTCAATGTGACGTTTATTTAGAATCTCTACTTTTGTTTTTCTTATTTTCCTAAATTTTGGATGCCTTGTTTTAGGGATTTTGAAATGTGTAATTGTTCTTTATGTTCTAATAATATTTTTAGGTCTCCATTTTTCTAGTTTTCTATTATGCACTTCTCACCCCACTAGTTGTTAACATAAAAATTAGGATAGTCTAATTTTTCATATTTTGGTTTTCTTAATTATGAAACTTAAATTTGCTTCCTCTTCCCTACTTTTTAAATTTCATAAGCATCGGGGAATTTGATGACTAGCTTTAGTCATTGTTTTTTGGGCTAGTTTAGTTTAAATTTCCCTAGGTTTAAGTATTATTTTTTATATTTTATGTATGCTATGTTTTAATATTTTATTTTTGATAATATCTTTTAATATTATGTTTGTTATGTTATATTGTGTATTATGTTTGTTTGTTTGTTATGTTTTTATTAATTTAGTTTTTATGTTTTGTTATTTTTTGTGTGCTATGATATTTTTTATGTTTGTTGTTGTGTTTTAGTTAATGTTTTAGTTACTTTATCTTAAAACATAACTTAATGTTCTATTATATTTTATTTTTGTAGGTTAGAGCCAAGATATTGGTGCAGCCCTCTCATATGGCCGACCTTCATTGGTGAGCCCGAGCCACTTCATTTATGCAACATGGTGCAGCCCAAGCCTCCTCCAACTGCAGCCAGCCAGCCCACACCATGCAGTCCACTTATTTGATGCAGCCCGAGCCCCTCCTCCATGATGAACCCGAGCCCATGCAGCTCCTTGGTGCAGCCCGAGCCCTCTTCAAGTGTTACTCGGCCAGCCCACATGCAAGCAGCCAGCCCACATGCAAGCATGCAACCCGAGCCCATGTAAGCAGCCCATATGATGAAGCCCACTCTACCATTTAGACACCACCTTGCATGACATGCATGCACCTCCCCATCAATGTGCATGGCCGACCACTCCTCCCCTCTCTCTTCTTTATTCCTCATGCATCCCCTCATTCATTCCCTCTCTCCCCCCTTTATTATTTTCTCCTCTTTATTCCTCATTCACCCCCCCCCCCTTCTATTTTCTATTTTTTCTATTTTTATTCCCTTAAATAAAATACATTGAACCCCCCCCCCCTCTCTCCCCCTCATTAAATTCAATTCATGCATCTTTTACCATGCATGGTCGTCCCCCCTTTCCCCCCTTCATATCCACTTCCCTCTAGAACCTTCCCCCTCATCTATAAAAGGAGTCCTTGCCTCAAGGTATAAAGAGTTGGATTTTGGGGGAGCAAGTGAGAGTGCTAGTTCAAGAGAGAGTTCTTTTCTTACTTGTTGTTGTTAAGTCTTTTTTTATTAATGTAACCATTTTCTTGTTAGTGTAATCCCCTTTTTTGGTAGCATAATTTTGTCTCTTTTATTATTTTGTACTCCTCTTTCTTTCATCAATGAAAAATTATTCTCTTCCTCTTATTTTTGTGGTTTCTTTCTGAACTATGCGTAGCTAATTTGTCGTTAGCATTCGATCATGAGGATCCATGAAATGAGATGAGATTTCCTTTTACTTCTTAGTTTTATTTTTGTCAAAATTATTCTATATCCTTCTTTGTTTTTTCTCGTGTCGACTCCATATTTCCGGTATACGGTAGTAGGCAATTTGATCTCATTTTATAGTAGTCGAGAGACTCGTTGATTTGAAAGATCACTCAAAGAAGGAAGGGGTTGCACGCAATCCTAGAGATAAGAAGACGAAAATCCTCCGGATTGGAGTCAAATCCAATAGTGTGGATCACTTCGATAATGCAACTTTAGGCCTTTTTGATTTGCAAAAAGATTTCGGTCAAAACGTCTATAAGTTAGGAAATTTAATGCTCTAGCGAGATTATTTCTTATTTTCGGATATGTCACGGTCGAGCTTGATTTGCAATCATAAAACTATATTTTTATCTTTCTTAGTTTCTTGTCATGGTGAATCATTGATCGAATGCTATCTTTTTATCTGAAGTTTTCGTTTTAATATAATCTTTAGTTTAATTTTAAATTCTTAAACAACCAACAATCGTACGGTAGGATAATAGTAGAAGTAAGAGTAATAGTACTTGACAACCCCGAGTTTTAATACGACCTTGGTACTACAATTTGATAGGTACGCTTGCCTTTTCAGGTTGATAGTGAAATCAATTCACCAGCAGCACACTCGCGGGAGCAGGTTTTCTTATACAGAAGAAAGAGAGTTTCACATGCTCAAGTAGAGAATCGTTACCCGAGTAGTTCGCTTTTGCACCATGGGAATCTATCTAGATGGAAAGTTTCACATGGGAATTTCCTCTGCGGATCCGGTCTCGGTTCTCGATTCGGTACTCCGATGCTTCGCCGGCGGCCGGAATCCTCCTCTTCCTTCCTACTTGCTCCTCCTCTCTCTAACTCCTTAGAAAGAGAGTGCTTAAGAGAAAATGTGGAATTAATCCTCAATTCCCGGCCTTAACAAAGAAGGAACACACCTGGGTCGTCAGATCTTATTTAAAGAAAACGAACGGCTCATATCCGCCCAAAACACCTCAATCCTGGGCCAAACACGCCCTTGAACACGGTCGTGTCCCAGGCCGTGTGCCCCGATCCAGGAACGATTGTCGAGCATAGAAAAGGACACGGGTCAAAACAAGCCCGTCTCACAACCTCACATGCCCTTGCGTGTCCTGACATGCCCAAGTCCTAGGGGCGTGTCACAGATTACCGCCATGCCAACCGTCACGTCCCTTGGGAATACATGTGGTTACATGGGTATGCACATGCCCGTGTCACTCTTGACACACCCGTGTCGTTGCCGTGTTTCCTGCCATGTCCTTTTCTGAACACAGCCGGCCAACACAGAGAAAGACACGGCCTTGGACATGCCCGTGTCCCAGGCCATGTACCCCTATTAAGGCACTAAAAAAATTCCTTAGGATGCGACCAGTTCGATAATGATTTTCGGGGTGTTATAGATCTGCACAACAGTAAATTAACTCATCATATAAGAGTGTCCATACAAACTTATACGATGAGGATCTTGTGTATGCAATGCAATGTAATGACATGAATGCAATGCAATGACTCACCCATGATCGTTCACATGCAACTGCAATGTCGACACAGACTTATAGTTCCCACTTTTTGAGCAGGTAGCTAACCTCTCAAGCGTCAACCGTCATGGCCAGGCGGTGATAGTGGATTAGGCTTCTCCACTACTAGGCGGGCATCCACACTACCAAGCCTAGGCCTCTGTACGCCTCAATGCTAAGAACACAATAGCGGAGCTCACCTGCGTACTACGGCGCAGCGGGAGTCTCTAGTAGATATATGTGCACTGAGAACCAATCCCCGAACTGGCCTATGTTTTGGCCCGAAAGGAGCCTCGGAAAAAGAACGAGGACCAAGCCCAACCGTTCACTTGGCACGGAAGGAGCCCAGGGAAAGAGCACCAAGGTCCAAAGCCCAACCGCCCAAAGTATATCTGTCAACTCCCGTCGGTGTGATGACTGGCGAGCCCGTAGACCTGCCACACTATCCTTAACCCAGGATTACGACACCGCATGTCGATTCACACCTCATGCAATTTGACATCATCGTGGCATGGAAGGAGCCTCGGTAATGAACACTGAGGACCAAGCCCAACCAACCACTTGGCACGAAAGGAACCTTCGGGAATGAACACCGAGGACCAAGCCCAACCATCCACTTTTGTCTCTTCTCAGCATTTCCAAACCAGTGCAGAGAAATCCCCACACTTACACCCTTTCACAACCCCGTGCCCAAGACACTTATGGGTTCATTACCGGTGTAAGGCTATTTCACACAGTCGTCATCTAAGACCACGACCATTTGTTTGTAACAGTCATTACCAATTATGTACAGCATATTCAGGCCAAGTTCATCATTATTCAACACATTACCACTATTAAGCACGTTCTCAATATTTCACATATTTAAATATTTCTCTAACCTCCACCAAATCACCTCGATCAAGTACACTCTTCTTCATCATCTGTTCATTAGGGAATCAATCCAACAAATGTTATTAATATATTTCACCCCAATCATTTATACTCTAAATTCCAAACACCTTAACGTTACTGTGCCATGATCTCTCTACCAATACAAAACAAACACGAGAATCACATGTGCAGCAATAATTACTGTACAGCAACTTCAAATGGGGATTCCCTAGGCTACAAGAATCCGATGAAGGCATTTAACCACTCGTTTTAAAGATATTGCCAAGGGCTATGACTTTCATGTTTTGTCAAAAGCCCAGATCTGGCCGCATCATGTCTTAAAATAGCCTTGAAGGTTGCTGCGCCCAGAGAACAGATTTCTGCGCGCATCTTAAAGTAGATCAAACGACATCGGTTCGTCTTCTTCCTACAACCAATCTTTCAAATAAATTCCAGAATTTCACCTCCCTTATTCACCCTCATAAGGACACTTCACTTCACGAAACCAATCCACAAACTTCATCCGAAGTGAGGGAAAGATTGAAGACTCTAAATCCTAGGACACAAGTCATAACATGGCCTTTTCTTAGAAACCTTCTTCTCAAAAATCAAGAACCTTTTGAGTCGATATCTCTCCTATAAATAACTAAGATCTTGCACCAAGGGAGATGGTAGGAAGCTCACCTTGTTTTCGGCATTTCCGGCCATGGATCTTTTCACCCTTCTCGGCGGCATCTTCTTCTCCTTGATCGGTGTTAGTTCTTCACGGGAAGATGATCGGCTCCAGCACCTTCTTCCTCTTCAGCAGTTTCTTACAGCAATGGCTTGGAAGGAAGACTAGAAATGGATAGGTTTTTCTCCCCTTCTAATGTGAGAAGTTTGGCAACTGCATAGACACGTGTCAGCTTAACATTGGATAGCCAATCGACTCAGTAAATGAGTCCCTTCGAAATGATGCGGTCGGAAAATTTGCCAAAACCTGAAATTGAACTACACGGGTAGGGACACGCCCGTGTCACTACCAGTGTCCTGCTCTGGAAGAATGTGGTCGATGATTCTTCGAGCTCCGCTCGACGAATTGTTGAGCTGCTGCTTGGACACACATGGGTAGGGACACGCCCGTGTCACAACCCGTGTCCTGCTCGTGAGGAAGACGGTTGATGATTCGTTGAGCTCCGCTCGACGAATTGTTGAGCTACTGGTTGGAAACACATGGGTAGGGACATGCCCGTATCACTACCCGTATCCTGCTCAGGAGGAAGACAGTCGACGATTCGTCGATCTCGGTTCGATGAATCGTCGAGCTAAGCACACGTGTAGGGACACGCCCGTATCACTACCCGTGTCGTGCTCTAGAAATAACAAGTATTGCATGCAGTTTCCAGAGAACCACATGGGTATGGACACGCCTGTGTCACTACCTGTGTCCTTCTCGACAAATCTCACAAAGAAGACGCAATGACACCAGAGTGCCACATGGGTATGGACACACCCGTGTCACTACCCGTGTCCTACTCTGGACCAACTTTTCCTCAATTACTCGAGTGCAAGCCTAACTGCCAGTACTCCCTGAGCCCAAGTCAACTCTCCTGGCTTAAAAAGTGCGCACAAAGGGGCCTAGCATGAATTGGGACGTTATAGTTGAGGGCCAAGAGGTGGTCCAACCACGCATTAGGACAATACGTGATTTCACAACCCCTACTACGGGAAGTGTTTACGCTAGCTTCGGACCGGACCATCATAAACAACCACTTCGAGATTAAACCCGCAATACTGAATATGATCCAAAATAATACTCAGTTCTCCGGCTTGCCGAGTGAGGATCCACAGCTCCATCTGGTGGAGTTCTCGGAGATTTGCGGCACATTCCGCTATGCCGGTATTTCTAATGATGTATTAAAGCTGAAACTGTTCCCATTTTCACTGAGGGACAAGGCCAAAACCTGGCTCCATACTATTGTTCCTAGGACCGCTACTACATGGGAGGCCCTGTCCTCTATGTTCGTGAGTAAGTTCCACCCGGTGGATAAGATTGTGAATGCCCATAGGGATATTGCAAACTTTCGGCAGCTGGACCAAGAAACATTGTCTGAGGCGTGGGAGAGATTTGCTGACCTGCAGCGTCGATGCCCCAGCACGGCTTGGAATTTAGTTGAAATATTCTACTTTGCTATTGAGCCTAATTTCAGGGCTATGATCAACGCAGCAGCTGGAGGCACAATAATGAACCTATCTCCTGACGAGGCTGGGGCATCCTGGAACATACTGGACCGCCAGAAGAAATACCCCTAGAGGGGCGAGGAATCTATTTGAAGTGAATGCGGTGGTGCAACAAGAGGAGGCGAGCCATCATACTTTGGATGGAAGGACGATGTTGACCAGATCGGCCCCTCCTCCAGCTCGGTTTATGGACATTTCGTGCCAGGGTTGTGGTTACCCCGACCATCATGCTTATGAGTGCACTGTTGGAGAGACCGTTGCTGAGCCGTCAAGTATAACTTCTGACGAGAGCGTAAATTTTATAAATAATCAAAACCACACTGCTCCTTATAATAATGTGTATAACCCAAACACGAGAAATCATTCTAATTTATCATGGAATCGAAATGCTCTTGGTCAAAGGTGGCAGGGAGGCCAACATCAATTTGATGCTTAAGCCTCTAACAGCCAGCCGTGATCGCCGCATTCGGGTTATAATCAGAATGCGCAGGTGGCGCATAAGAGTGCGTTGGAGGAAATGATGGAAAAATTTGTGTATATGGCCCTATCTAATATGGCCATTTAAACCGCTTCCATGAGGAACTTGGAAACACAACTATGGCAACTGGCCTAGGTGTTCTCCGAGCGTACTCGCGGCACACTCCCAAGTGATATGGAGAAAAATCCCCGTGAATAAGGGAAGAGTGTTGGAGAGGCGGAGGAGTGCAATAAAAATGAAATGGCTGTAAAGTGTGAGATTAATAAGATGGAGACGGTAGCTTTATGTGATTCTGGGTCTTCGTGCAATATTCTAGCTTTGCAAGATGTTGAGAAATTTCGTTTCAATGTTGAATCGAGTGTTCGAAAGTCATGAGTCCTTGCCGATGGGTCGGTAGTAATGACCGACAGGGAAATTAAGGAGGTGGAAGAGAAATTGAATGGGGCTATTGTAGTCACTAACTTCCAGGTGTCAGGACCCATGTGAAATACATCGAAACCCATCTTTGGGGTCCCATTCCTAAGAGCTAGTGAAGCTACATTGCAATTTAATGCGAGCGGTGTCCCCTTCGCATCCAAGGTCGACTTGCCTTTACCACTGTCACTTGCCCCTATAATTTCAAATGAACCTGGAGAACTTTTGAAATTAAATGTCTTGTTATCTAATGATTTATCTATAGCTGATGAGACAGGTATTTTGCTGAATAAGCAAGACAAGCCTGTGAAAGTGGAATAAATGTTGATGTCAGCTGAAGCAGAAACAAGTGCGGAGTTGCTGGAAATGAAACAAGACTCGGATAGTAAGGAACGTGATCTGAGCACGGCTGTAGAGAGTGTGCAGAAGATAGACTTAAAAGCTTCTATTGCTCCGAACAAATTTTGTAAGACTGTTAAATAGGTGACCTGGGCTGATCTTTCACCCGCCGCGGGTGAGGAAAGGATGCCCCCAGATGATAAAGATAGACATACTGCTGAATTGGTTGGTGTGGTTATACCACCATGGTGATCCCCATCTGTGGATCTGAAAAGAAAAGAACATCTTATGCGCAAGGCCCAGAATTTTTCCCGCCGGCGCGAGAAGGAAGAGGTTAGGGGCAGGGGAGATTCATCTTCCCTGGGCCCTAAAGGTTTCGCCTTGCCCTCATCTCGCATGACTGGGGGATTGATCACAAGTCAGCGTTCAGCTGAGGAGTGAAGGATCTCCAGGTCCCCTTTCCTACTTTTTCTAGTTTTATTTATTGCTTAATGATGTGTGTAACTTTAGACTTTTTTGTTGCGTTTTGAACTTATTCTCTGAATAATATTTATATAATTGTTAATACAGGTATTTGGTCCACCTTAAGGACGGTAAAGAAAAGTGGCTTATGGGAGACAACCCAATTTACCTGCTTCTAATTTGTTCAATTATGCTGTTGTGATTATATGTTTATTGTATGTGTGGTTGGAGGTATTCTCTTATGCATGTGGAGTTCGTTTGGGCCGTGGACTTTCTGCTGAAATTAACGCCGAGCATCTGGTATGCTCATTTGTTGAGCATGAGGTAACCTCTCCCCCAACTTTTATTTCTCTATTTTTATTGCAAATCTTGAAAAGGTTGTTTAGTTTAAGTCTGGTGGGGGAGAGTTATGCAGGTTACCTGTGCACATGCACTACTATCGCTTTCATACCAAAAGCACATTTTTTCTATTTTCTTGATATCTTGTCTGTATCGTGCACCTATACCCACATGAGCGTGATCTTAAGCACGCGCTCGGCTCAAGTCAAATTTATTTCTTTTGTGTTAACTTCAAAATAGTGGTGTTGGCTTAGGATTTTAGGATAGAGTAGTTCGAAACTCATGCAGTGCTCCTAATCGAGTACTCATGGTTTGTAGAAATAGTATAGATTTAATTTTTCTTTATTCTTGTAGATTTATACTTTTCTACATTTGTAAATATTTTTTTTACTACTCAAATGTGTTGAATCCTGAGTAATCGAATGGTGTTGTAGGAATGTGTGTAGCCGTCACTAGCCTCGTATTGCTTGAGTCGAGAGGAAGGATCATTTTTCTCGGTGGCTAAGAACTTGCCCCAAGCTACTTTCGAAGCATTGGTGCATGGTTAGTCTAGCATGAGCTTGATGTTGGCAAATGTTTTGGCCCGGTTGAGCCTTGTACCCGTCCTAACAATAATCCTTGTTAGCCTATTTTTAGACTACCCCTCCTGTTGATTTAGTCACATTTCGCGATCACCAGAGTCTAAAAGCTTTTCCCAATTGCACACACCAATCTTGATGTATTTGTATGTTAATTCTTCCATTGGTGTTGTTGTTGTGGTGTTGTTATGTGGTTGTGCGGTGAAGTTTTCATGAAAATTTGGCTGAAAGTGTATTATAAAAATCTGGAAAAAGAAAAGAAAAAATATGTGCTGATTGATATAAAATAAGAAAGTAAAAATGTAGAGTCTATTTGTGTTATTGTTGTGGTGATAGGCGGTGCCCACACCCGTGTTATCAAGTTCAAGTCTGGTGGGGTGGTGCACCAATATGTTTTGTTGGCGAGAGGATTTCATTTGTATGAGCTCATTTGGGTTAAGTGCGTAGCCTTCTTTTTATCTTTGTTTACCTCACCGAAACCTAAGCCCCATTTCTACCCTAAAGTCCTACAGATTCACGCTTGAGTTAAACAAGCATCGTGGAGAGAGTGTGAATGGCCAAGCGTATGATCCCCAACATTGATGGATTTCTTTGGAGGTGATCCCGAGCCCAAGTCTTTGGCAATGCTCAACTGAGTGGTCTGCCTATTTTTTCCCTACGTTTGACCGAACGATTCTCCAGAATTCTATTTTTGAGTAGTTACAATATTTAATTACGTCTGTCGAAATTTATAAAATCTGTATTATTATTAAAAATTTTACCTATTATATTTTCTACGCCCATAAATTATTTGATTTCTCGCTTAACTTTATTTGGAAATTTCTAAGCCAGCTAGCTATTTTCTAGTTCACTGAGTGAAAGATGGGGTTAGACCTGATTTACTCTAGAGGGGGGGTGAATAGTGTACTTTGAAATCTTTTTGTTGTTTATAAAATAATATCAGAGTAATGAAATAAGAGATACCAAGATTAACAGAAAGCAAAAGCAACCTAAGTTAATCTAATCTAACACAGCACAGATAACCTAATCTATCACAGCCACATCAAGAACAAAAAGAAAAGGGCAACCATACAACACAGGAACTTTTATAGTGGTTCCCCAACCTGGGTACATCCACTCTTCTACCACCCTGGTAGGAATCCACTAGCAGGATTGGATCAGGTGACTGCCACCAATAAGCTTTTGATCAGATGCTCAAAAACCAAAATAAACTTTTGAAGGGAGTTAATAAACCCTTTATACAAAGGGGGAGAGATATTGATGGTGTCTTTTCTTTCTCTTTTCAATAGAGAAGACTAGTGGACTTTGCTGTTGTCAAGAACTCCTCTCAATAACACTTGGAGTATTGCACCGGGTGTAGGTCTTCAGTCTTCAGTCTTGACTTGAAAAAGATCCAGGAACTTTTGACTGAAAGAGGTTTGTTGTCCTTGAAGAATCCTGGAGTGAAGGTTGAAGAAGACTATTGATTTTTTATGATTGTTCTTCTTCTTCAGTAATGTCAAGGCGAAAAAAACTATTTTCTATACAGAGAAGGTTCAGAATGCTTTGTTGTAGATCTCTTCTCTGTATCTGTATTCCTGTGTGTTATCAGTTCTCTCTATTACTCTGGAAAAGAAAAACACTTATATATCTTCAGTCGAATTCTCCTTTTGAATTTTGAATTCCATTGCATTAATTGCTGACGGCATGGAGAATGAAAATCGGCATGAGAGAATATTTGCATTAATGAGTTTCCCCAACTATCCCATTAAAAAGAGAAAGTAATTAACCTGATGAAGACCATAATCAATGCTGCCACTAGCAGCTATATTCAGAGAATATAAGCATTAATTATTCATGAATTACTGCTATAGAATAACGACAAAATGAGGGAAATTTCTAAGTCTGGAACTGCACAGAAATCGTCGACCAGAGAACAAATTTCTTCGACCTAAGATCAAAGTTCATCGACCAGAGAAATCATGTTCGTCGATCTGAGAATTCTTGTTCGTCGACCTGAGAACCAAGTTCGTCGACCTAAGAACCAAGTTCGTCGACCTAAGTTCAGCTAACTGCTTTCTGTGAAAAACTTCCCAATTCTGTGCTCCAAGTTCGTCGAGCTGATAATATAACTTCGTCGACTTGAGTTCAGAGAAAGTATTCAGGACCTAATGTGTTGAAGTTGAACTTCCAGAATTCATCGACCTGAGCTCGAATATCGTCGAGCAGAACTCAGAGAATTGACTCAAAGTTCGTCGAGCGGAGCACAACTTTCGTTGAACTGAGTTTGACGAATGTCGAACTCACTTTTTTGAACTTGATTTCCTTATAGGATTGAGTCTTCTGCTGTTTTCTATTGGCTGGTCCAGGTGTGGTTGAATCTAAGGACTTGGCCTAAACTCTAGGACAAAATGACATGCCCCTGGCTATGGTGGGTCAATTATCCTAGTTAGTGAACCTAGCCCAAATCTAACTAGGGATCCAACAATCTCCACCTATTTGGGTGAGGTCACTAATACAAATGAAATAAAGACATTCGCAAAGAAGAAAAATATATCTGTAGAAAAATTGAAATATGCAGCAGATATTTACATAATAGCTTTGTGACAGTAAATAGACATAAAGTTCAGACAAATAGAAACAAAATAAAATACTCTCATTTCTTCTTCTTTTGCTTTTCCTTTTGCTTGTCCTCTTTCTCTTTGTTAGAAGACTGTGTAAACTTGATTTCCCTATTTGGATTTGCTGCTTGTCTCTTGGACATTATCATATCAGCATCTCTAATAATATACAGAGATATAGCTCTAGGCACAACAACCTCTGGATGTTGGTTCATATTGTAACATCCCATTTCCGGCTATACCCCTAGGAGTCGGTCTGCTGTGACGGAACACCCGTAAACCCCAGAGATTGATAGTAACCAATCTAAAAATAGGTTCAGGCACGACGGCTAGCCGAAGAAGCAATCCTCCGAAGTCCGTCGACCGAAATCCCAAGTCACGGGTTGGTCACGCCCGTGACTTCCTTCAATGGTCGATGAAATCATGAAGCTGATCGTCGAGCTCAGAACTCATATCACGGGTTGGTCATGCCCGTGACAGGCCCATCATGCCCGTGACCTAGGGCGTGACGCCCCAACTGACCGTCAACCTCAGCTAGACGAATGTCAAACGAAGAACACCTATCACGCCCGTGACATGGGGGGTGACCCATGAACCGACGCAGAAAAATCGGTCGTCGACTCGAGAACGACGAATGGACTAATGTCACGCCCGTGATAGGCCCGTCACGCCCGTGACAAATGCCAAAACATCAGCCAGGCTGGAAATTACTTTAAAACATGCCATAATTAACTCTGATTATGGGAAGTTACACCAGGAGTATTTATGGGTTGTTTCCTTCTCTAATTACTTAATAAAATGAGGAAGTGTTGACCCAATGAGAAATCGCCACCTGGACACATCTTTTCATCTTCCACCTTTTCCTCTCCCTCCACCATAATCGAAATATTATTAAGAGGAGAGCCTTCATGGCCATAAATGCTTTACTTTTTCCCCTCCCCACTTAGTGATCTATAAAAGCACCCTTAGGGCAAGATGAGAAGTTTACACTCTTGATCAAACGGATTAGAATTGTTATTCTTGCTGTAGGAGAAGTTCGTCAACACCACCACCGCGCCATGACTACCCTACGTTCATCTCGCCTCCAAACCGCGAACAAGGTCCTCCTCTACTTCTTCTTTTATGGGTAGATCTTAGGATCTTAGAAAGGAAGTTCGTGCACAACGGAGCCGGTCCTATCTTGCGTTTTCATGAAAAAACCATGAAAAATATATTTTTGGGTTCGCCGGAAACCGCCACCTCCGGCGGCCAAACAACCGCCGACCGATAGCCATCGCCTCGACGAAGGTGGTGGTAGTGGTGGTTGGCCAGGGAAGTGACCGGACGGCCGGCAACGGTTCGCGAAAGAGCTACAGGAAATATAAGTTTTCTGAGTTCAGGTTTTCGGGTTCTGTAGAAGATGAACAGTAAAAACATTTTTTTATAACATAAAAACTATGTATATAATATATAAGGAAAAGATACATTAAATGGGCACATTTTGATGCTGCAAAACGAGGCATTTAGATGCCGATGTAGGACAAATGGCCAGTGACGAAAGTTGTAGCCCTTCGAGTCTAGATTAATTTAAAATTAATTTCAACTCATTTGAGTAAGTGATTTGACCGCAGCACCCATTTTAGTCGGGGTTGTACCTAGAGTTGGGTAGAAACTAAAATGAATGCCCACAGTTCGTCCCTTGTCCAAATGACCTGAAATTTGGGCAGGGTGTTACCCTTAGCCATACCTAGGGTCTATCCAAAAATGGGAAATTTTGGAGATAGTTTGGCTAAGGTTTTTGTTTTAATTTAATAAAGATAGAGTAATTTATTTATGTGATCAAATTATCTCCAAACCATCCCAAATTTTGGTGAGTGGTCCCTGACTATAAAACCTAGCTCTGTACAAAATTTCAACTCATTTGGATGAGTTTTGGGTAGGAAATCACCTATCCCTAATTATGCATTAATGAGGCATTTTTTGAGTAAAAAGTGCACTAAGAGTTTGGAACGGTCAAATCACCTCAACAGAGGCTGATATTTTGACAACTGCTTAGAAGGGTTATTATAACCGACTTGGAGAAAAATGGTGTGGTTTAGGGTTGATTTACCCTAGGATCCAAACTCAAACCCTAAAGGGAGGGTTTTGAGGGTTGTGAAGGACATGGGGGAAAATTCCCTCGTATTGCCTTGAAACTCAGTAGAATCGACGTTAGCATAATATATATCATCTGGATGGAATCTCGGAGGATTTGGAGATAGGTAGAGATCTCAAAACCCTAACCTTAGTTTTAAGGTAAAATCTAAAATAAGTAAAATCAGTGACTAAACATTATTTAAAAGCTGTGAAACTCCGGTAGAGGTAGTTTTGGAATGGGTAGAACCTATAGCAATTGTACTGGAATTTTATGATGTTTATTTCTAGCACTTCATTTGTAAAGTTTGTTATAGCCCTATTTGACTTTTTAATTATTTAGATCTTTCAGTTCATTGAAACCCCAAGAAATCTTGGCAGTAATTCTTTTAGGTCAGAATGGTTGCTTCTGAATTTTTGTATATTTTTTTGTTAAGTAAATCTAGTACTTCATTCACAAATGTTAAAAAGGGGTTTTATGGTTTAAAAATTAATTTTGGATGATATTTCTGTTGCAAAATTATGAGACTTGGGAATTAAGATTTTCAGGCCATTATATGCTTGTAAACATTTATTCATGATTTTTAGAATCTTAGTTACGGCACATTATTTACAAGTCCACCTTATAGAGAGTTTTGATAATTAATTTATTCAGAGATTAATACTAAGCTGAAAAATTATGAAACTTGTCCAATGCTATTTTTAAGGTTGTATCTGCATAGTATAATTAATTTATAATTTTTGGATGGATTTTTTCTGTACTTAATTCATAAATAACGAAAGATTGAAAATATTGCTAAAATAGTTTTAGTGCCCTTTTGATGATAGAAAAATTGTGATACTTTGGATCTACCATATTGAGACAAAATAATATTTATAATAACTTTGTTGGACATCTTTCATGAGTACTTAAGGTAGTTCATGTTCAAACCGGTAGCCCTTGGAATTTTTGAGGAAATTAATTAAATGCCAGATAAATTAGAAAAAATTATAATTTTCTGATTATAGGCTAATTATATCATGATATACCTCCAGTAAATAAGTTAGGGCATTTGGATGAGTATTGGATCATTTCCTATCCGGTCCGACATATAGCATAGGATAGTCTACAATTAGCAATTTGAGTTAACAATCATAGGATATGATGGGGAACATCGTTGGAGTTAGTTAATCTGCTGAATTGGATGGATGTGAAAGTGTTCACCATATAAAGATGGGAAGGTTGGTGAGAAGTGGTGTTGGCTAGAGTTAAGAGGTGCTCGGGTTCGACGAAAGATCGTCTTTCCCAAAGAGAGGAAGGTTAAAAATCACACTAGGATATTCTATCGTAACACAAGAAGGTAATGGGTAAGGGAATCAACCAATAATAATAATAAGTATCTTGCGAAATGGAACGATGGGCGTAATCCCATCATAGTTCCTAGTGCCCCTTGAGAGCCCTTCACAGGTAATACCGGGGGCAGTCCTGGGTTAACGTAAACTGTATTAACAAGCTGAAAAGAGTAACGTAGTAATTAGGGTTCCACATTTCACGAACACAGATAGCACAGGAAGATAGTTGGGAGCTTCGGCTTGGATAGTTAAGAGACAGACGTTTTGGTCCAGAGAGCTTCAGCTCAGATAGTTAAGAGACGGACGTTTTGGTCCGGGGAGTTTCGACGCGATTGTTTGAGACAGTCATTTTAGTTCGGGGAGCTTCGGCTTGGTTTTGAATACGTTAAATTTGCATGTGCATAAAAGGAAAGAAAATTAAGGTGGTGGGTCTTCGGTATTGGAGGGTCGATGCACCGAAGCCAATACGCTGACTCGGCAAGTGTGGTAAGCACTTCGCCAACAGAAGTCCGGTGCCCCAGCCGGCAAGAGTACGCAGGAGTCCGCTTCGTGCACCAAGCATTGAGGCATACGATAGGTCTGACCGGTAGTGCTTTACTGGTTTAGACGTGGGCGAGGCCCAACCCACCGCTTCCATCTGCCACTACGGAGGTATCCTGGGAGGTTACGGCTCCAGAAAGGGGGAACTAAAGGTCTGTGTGCACAAAGTCGGGTGTGTGTGTTGCACTTGCATGTTCCATCATACCCACTTGGATATCATAGCATAATCGATTCATTTAACCCCTGACACCTAAGGTATAAGTTGTTGGGTATTGTATCCACAACGTACCTGATTTGAAGAAGCCCCTGAACAAGCTAAGGTAAATAGGCAATGTTTTTGACAAAATATTTCAAGTTGTGCTTGCAGTTATTCCACGCTAAGTGCACACCAATGTCAGGGTGCAGTAGGTCAATATACACGGGTCTGCACGACGTAATCCCTCGTTGAGCAGATCAGTGTGTTGGCCTACATGTACTCTCTCTATTGGAGTGCACTTACTTTCAAGTACAGGGCTGTGTTTATGCAAGAGCAGACAAGGAGCAAGGATGAGTCAAAGAGCAGCTCAGTGGCGTAGGACGAAAAATCATCCAAGTTAGAATCGACGAGAATCACCAAGTGATTCTCGCCGAATCGTCGAGAATCACTGGCTGATTCTTGCCGGCTAATTCAGAGTGCAATCAAGTCAAATTCGACGAGAATCACTTTGTGATTCTCGACGAATCGTCGAGAATCACTTTGTGATTCTCGCCGAATCGTCGATAATCACCCTTGATTCTCGACGATTCGACGAGAATCACAGGTGATTCGACGAGAATCACAGGTGATTTTCGCCGATTTTTACTTGGGCAATTTTCGGGAAAAAGCTGGACCGGACTTTGCCGCAGGCACTGTTTTGAACCCGGCTTAGGGTTTCTTCTTGTGGGACCCACAACGGTCATTAAGGTGTTTACTTGTGTATATATATACGGGTATTTTTGAACAGTGAAAATACACAGAAAGAAGCCGAGCGTCGATCTTGACCTAAAATCGTGAAACTGCTCCGCCGCCGCCGTCGCCGCTCGCGCTAGTTGGTCGCCGCTCTTGATCGATATTTCTTCCTGATCTTCCGGCGACAGAAGCTTAGCCAAGCTTAGAGTCTCACGCGTCTATCCAGAGATCTCTTGTCTCTTGATTTGTTGATCGGGAAAATCTTCCCCGTCCGAATCGATCGAGACGACCGATCCTAGTGTGACCGTTAGAAGACCTAGCTAGCTTTGCTACAAAGTTTGGATCTCCAAAGCACAGCAGCCGCACATCGTTGTCGCCGCCGATCCCGTGAACCAAGCCACCGCCCATCTTGCCGCCGCCGGTTTCGGGGAGATTCTCTCCAAGAGAGATCTAGGGTTGTGGACTCTTCGTGGACTTCAAAAACACATCGTCAACGAAGAGGGACACCTTAGTCTCCAAACGTAGTTTGTATCTCTTGTACATTCTAGTTTTACTTTTGTTGTAAAGGAATGTTGGTTCCTATTTGTAAGGGTTGGGTGCAACCCGTGTGTGGGAGTGTTGACTCCTACGTGTGGAAGGGTTCCTTCCGATAGTGCAAGGATTGGATTTCAATCCTGTTGGTGAAGAGACCAAGTCGTCCCTTGTTGGGAGATAGGTCGAAGGGGGAAAGTGGATGTACCCAAATCGGGGAACCACTATAAATAGCTTGTGTTTTCTGTGTGCTGTGCTGTTTATTTTTATTGTGCAGGTACAATCTTAAATTCCGCAAAAACGCTGCACGTCACCTATTCCCCCCCCCCCCCATAGGTGAAGATAGTTGACACTAGGTGGACTTTCAAGTGGTATCAAAGCGAGGTTTCTCATCAAAAAGGTTAACACCTTGAGTTGAATCCTGCCGCTAGTGTCAAGAAGGAGGCAAACATCTACTATGGACGGGCTCAAGTTCACAGGCAAGATCCAAGTGTGCACCAGGCTCAACTTTCCTATCTGGAAGGAAAGGATCAGGTTCTACATGGAAGCAGATGATCCTCGACTCTTCATGATCATGAAGGAGGGACCTTATGTCCCCACTAAGTTCTCCACCATTGATCCTACCAAGAAAGTGCCGAAGAAACTTTCTGAAATGGACAAGGACGAGATGGTGCTAGTGGGACTTGACAAGAAGGCGCAGAACATTCTGGTCAGCGCGGTTGATGACTCAATGATGCAGAACTTCTGCAACTGCAGGACATCACAGGAGATCTGGCATTGCCTGATCATCCTAATGGAGGGCACTGATGAAGTGAGGGATGATCGGAGATCCCTCCTAAACCAGAAAAATGAGGCCTTCAGACAAGGGCCTAAGGAAGAGATCGGAGTCACCTACGAGAACTTCCTCAAGATTGTCAACGCCCTCAAAGGATACGGAAGAGTGTTCACTAATGGTGAACTCAATGATAAATTCCTTAGGTCCCTTACTAAGGAATGGGACACAAAGATCTGCGCCATCCGAGAGTTTGGCAGACTAGCTGAAACAGACCCGCAAATTCTGTTTGGGAAGCTAATGTCCTATGAGCTTCAACTGAACACCAGGAAAGCAGAAGAAGAAGCAGAGAAGGCTGCAACCAAAGAAAAGACTGTGGCTCTAAAAGCCAGTCACTCCAGAAAAGGCAAGGGTGTGGTTTCATACCGTGCCAGGAAAAAGAATGAGGAGGAGGACTCCGAGCCATGCTCCTCCAGCTCAGAGCTATCGGAGGAGGATTTCTCCCTCATCACCCGAGAATTCAAGAAGTTCCTCAAGATGAGGAATCAAAGAAAGAAAGACGGCTCCTCCTCCAGGCATCAGAAGAAAAATTACTCTTCTGACAGGTATGCTTCTAAACCGAACAAACATCGCTCCTCTGACATTACTTGCTTTGGATGCAATAAGCCAGGACACGTCGTGGCCGACTGCTATCAAGGCAAGAGAGAAAAAGAGAAAGGAGAGGAGCACAAATCCTCTAGAGATAAGAAGAAAGAGCGGAGCTACATCGCCAAAAGGCCAAAGACACTGAGTGAGTCTGATTCCTCAGACTCCAGTGATGATGAGGAAGCCTACTTCGGGCTGGTGGGTCGCTCCGACTCAGAAGGAGAATGCCCCCCATTTACTGGGAAGGTAAAAGCTCACACCCCTCTCTCCGACTCCGACTCTGATCCTGATTCTCAGGATGATGACCCTGAGGATAGCCTTTCGGCCCTTGAAGCGGAGCTCCTCGAGAAGTATGAGTTTCTGCTCAACACTTTCGAGGAGTGCCGTAAGAGATTGAAGGCTGAGAAAAAGGAAGTGAAATTCCTTAAGGGTGAGAGTGTATACCTAAGGGAAGAGATCACCAGTTTGATTTCTCTCCGACAGGAGCACCTTGACCTTACTTCAAAGCACTCAGAGTCTCTTAAGCTCCTTGATCTTAAGCAGGAGGAAGTTGACAAGTTGGAAGAACAACTTGTGGCAGAAAGGAAGATCGTCAAGACCTTCTCTATGCCAAAAACAGTTCTTCCAGTAGTTGATACCTTCTCTGCTCAGGCCAAGGGAGCTGGCTTGGGGCATGTAGGGGTATCTGGTTCCTCATCCAGGAGAAACAGGAACCAGAGGAAGAATAAGGCCGCCAAGAAGGCCTCTGCTGATGAAAAGGGAAAGGCTCCGCTCAGTCCTGTTGCGTTCAGAAAGCCTAGCTTTCCTTGCAACCAACATGACTTTGAATCAACCTTTGGTCATCATATCCGGCCCTCGGTTGCAAAGCCAAAGAGCCGATATGATGGTTGGACCTTTCCCCGGAACTTCGGTGAGAGTGCCTTCAAGGCACCTTATGAGGAAATCCACATGGGAAATTATGGTCAATTCTCTAGCATCCATAATGGAAAGCAGGCACCAAGAGTCAAGCCTGTTATACTGACGAAACAGAAGGTGAAGAAGTCATGTGACTGCAATCACTATGAGGCCTCCACCTCCAGATCCAAGGCCCCGGCTGTACCCACCATTACCAGGGTAAGGCAGGAGCCTAGGAAGAGGTACAACAGATTCGACTGTTGGTGCTGTGGCAAAGTCGGTCACTTTGCCGTGGATTGTTGGTTTAATCCAAGGTATCTCGAGACTCCCTATGTTAGCAATGCGAGGCCGACCACTCGTAGGGTTAACCAACCGAGGGGGAGTATGCTAACCAAGAATCTAGGACCCAAGTTCGATTGGGTTCCTAAGGGAAATTGATTTTGTTTTGCAGGAATGTCCAAAGGCCACCAAAACGTCAATATGGTACTTGGATAGTGGATGCTCCCGACATATGACTGGACAAGAAGCCTGTTGCGTGATTACACTCCCGTCGAGAATGGACCCAAAGTCATCTTTGGGGGGTCAGATCGTGGAGTCACCAGAGGTTACGGTATGATTTCCAACGGTATAATCTCTATCACCGACGTGGCTTATGTTGAAGGGTTAAACCATAACCTGATCAGTGTAAGTCAGTTATGTGATAAAGGTTATGACGTTAAGTTCTGCAAGGATAAATGCCTGATAATATCATGTGCCTCTTCTGAGACAGTTTTAACAGGCATTAGGAGCAGGAATATCTTCTGCTTAAATTTTCTTAGTTTAGATTCATCTACCCCCGTATGCCTAGTGGCAGCTGGCAGTGCATCTCTTTGTGATCAATGGCACAAGATATTGGCACATATTAATTTCAAGACAATTAGTATGCTATTTTCTAAGAACTTAGTAAGGGATGCTCTCATTATCAAGTGCATCAAAGATAGCCCCTGTCCTACATGCCAGATGGGCAAACAGACTCGGGCTACCTTTAAGAGCATTGCAGACAAAGACTCTTCCCGGTGTCTTTATCTTCTACATATGGACTTGTTTGGCCCAATGCAAGTTCATAGCTTGGGAGGCAAGTCCTATACGCTAGTGATAGTTGATGATCATTCTCGGTTTACATGGGTGTTCTTCTTAAAACGAAAGTCAGATACGTTTGACATCTTCACTAGCTTTGTCAAGAGGTTCAGAACGAATTTAACTGCTCAGTGGTCAAAATCAGTAGTGACCATGGAACAGAATTCGAATCTGGTGCTATGACAGAGTATTGTGAAGAACAAGGTATCTTTCATGAGTTTTCCTCCCCGCGCACTCCTCAGCAAAATGGAGTTGCGGAGAGGAGAAATAGAACTCTCATTGAAGCTTGCACGATAATGTTGACAGACGCTTCTCTCCCAGAATACTTCTGGGCAGAGGCGGTCAATACAGCTTGTCATGTACAAAACCGAGCATTGATCAACAAGCATCATCGTAAGACGCCTTATGAGCTACTGAGAGGCAGGAAACCAACCATGTCCTACTTGAGGATCTTTGGTTGTAGATGCTATGTACTGAATAATGGGAAGTACCCGCGTACTAAATTTGGTGAAAAATGCTTCGATGGAATATTCATGGGCTATAGTTCCCACAGTCGGGCATATAGGGTCTTCAATAAGAAAACCCTAGTGGTAGAAGAATCAATTAATGTTGTATTTGATGAAGGAAGTTTGCTTAACAGCAATTCTTCCAGTGGTATTCTTGAAGATGCAGGTGCACGACTTGAACAGCTGGATCTCGATGAGACCGCTAAAGATGAAACTCCTAAGTACGTCAAAGTCTCCACCTCAACGTCAATTGGGAATGTTGAAGATCAAAATGGAACAAATCTCCTAGAAGAAGGAGAAGCCCAAGAAGTAGTCGAAGCTCCAGACGCCAGACTTCTAGAGCTCCGGCACGTGAGGGATCACCCTAGAGATCAGATCATCGGAGATCCTCGTGATGGTGTCAGAACTCGAAGAGGTACTATTAACGAAATTTTGCATCTTAGATTCCTGTCACAGGTTGAGCCAAAGAAGTTCGACGAGGCGAACAAAGATGCGGCATGGATTTTGGCCATGCAAGATGAACTACATCAATTCGAACGATGCAATGTTTGGACGCTGGTTCCCAGACCACACAAGCAGAATGTGATTGGCACCAAATGGATCTTCAGGAACAAACTGGATGAACATGGCATCATCATAAAGAACAAGGCCAGGCTGGTGGCTCAAGGTTTCAGACAGGAGGAGGGGATTGACTTCGACCAGACCTTCGCACCAGTGGCAAGGCTCGAGGCAATCAGATTGTTCCTGGCGTATGCTTCGCACAAAGGATTCACAGTCTATCAAATGGATGTGAAATCAGCATTTTTGAACGGAGACCTGAAAGAGGAAGTATACGTCGCTCAACCCCCAGGTTTTGTCAATCCTACTTATCTGAATCATGTATATTTTCTGAATAAAGCTTTATATGGTTTAAAACAAGCTCCACGAGCTTGGTATGAGAGAACAAGTTCTCTAGAGGAAAAATAGATAAGACATTGTTTCTCAGGGAAGTCAAAGGCAAGATCTTGTTGGTGCAAATCTATGTCGATGACATAATATTCGGCTCAACAGACAACAATCTTTGCAAAAAGTTCTCTAAACTTATGCAAGGAAAGTTTGAAATGAGCAGTATGAGAGAGCTCAAGTATTTCTTGGGACTTCAAGTGAAACAGTCTGAGGATGGAATCTTCATCTCTCAGACGAAGTTCACAAATGAACTCCTTAAGAAATTCGGTATGGAGAATGCAACCTCTTTGAGGACTCCAATGGGATCCACTATGTCTCTGGATAAGGATGAGAAAGGTAAACCTTTCGCTGAAACCAAATAGAGAAGCATCATTGGATCCCTGCTCTACCTTACTGCCAGTAGACCGGATATCATGTTCTCCGCATGTATCTGTGCCAGATATCAGGTGAACACTAAGGAATCTCACTATGTCGTTGCAAAGCGAATTCTAAGATACCTTAAAGGTACTCCCAATCTTGGCTTGTGGTACCCGAGAAACAATGATGTCGAGCTAATAGGTTTTTCAGATGCTGATTTTGCAGGGAGTAGGGATGACAGGAAAAGCACCTCCGGGACGTGTCAATTCCTCGGACGAAGGCTTATTTCATGGAATAGCAAGAAACAGAATTGTGTTGCAACCTCCACAGCAGAGTCTGAGTACATCTCGGCAGGCAGTTGTTGCGCACAACTCCTATGGATCAGAAATCAGCTAGCCGACTACGACCTTCAGTTCAAAGAAGTTCCAATGTACTGCGACTCTTCCAGTGCAATTGCAATTGCCAACAATCCGGTTTCGCACAGCAGAACGAAGCATATTGAAGTGCGCTACCACTTCATTCGGGAGCACGTGGAGAACAAGGACATCTCTCTCTGTTATGTCCCCACGGACAAGCAGATTGCAGATATATTCACAAAGCCCTTAGACGAAGCCAAGTTCAGTCTTTTCAAAACTGAATTGGGGATGCTAAACTATGAGGAATGAAGACTACAGAAGATTCAAGCTCGTGCAAGAACTGAAGGGGAGCAAGGTACTCAAGTGTGAGCACAGGTGCAAGAACTGAGGGGGAGCAAGGGGTCAAATGCTACAGACTCCGATTTGCAGAAGCCGAAAAGGGGGAGATTACCCTCTCGGCTAAGGTGGCTCCAAAGTTTGCTCTCAAGAAACCGGTACTGATAATGAATATCTCTCTCAACTCAATTTCAAGGTTATGATTTTTCATTCCCATACGCTTTATTCACCTTAGCTTGTAGGGTTTAGGCTTCTTCAAATAGGGGGAGATTGTTGGGTATTGTATCCACAACGTACATGATTTGAAGAAGCCCCTGAACAAGCTAAGGTAAATAGGCAATGTTGTTGACAAAATATTTCAAGTTGTGCTTGCAGTTATTCCACGCTAAGTGCACACCAATGTCAGGGTGCAGTAGGTCAATATACACGGGTCTGCATGACGTAATCCCTCGTTGAGCAGATCAGTGTGTTGGCCTACGTGTACTCTCTCTATTGGAGTGCACTTACTTTCAAGTACAGGGCTGTATTTATGCAAGAGCAGACAACGAGCAAGGATGAGTCAAAGAGCAACTCAGAGGCGTAGGACGAAAAATCATCCAAGTTAGAATCGACGAGAATCACCAAGTGATTCTTGCCGATTCGGCGAGAATCACTAGTGATTCTCGCCGAATCGTCGAGAATCACTGGCTGATTCTCGCCGGCTAATTCAGAGTGCAATCAAGTCAAATTCGACGAGAATCACTTTGTGATTCTCGACGAATCGTCGAGAATCACTTTGTGATTCTCGCCGAATCGTCGAGAATCACCCTTGATTCTCGACGATTCGACGAGAATCACAGGTGATTCTCGCCGATTTTTACTTGGGCAATTTTCGGGAAAAAGCTGGACCGGACTTTGCCGCAGGCACTGTTTTGAACCCGGCTTAGGGTTTCTTCTTGTGGGACCCACAACAGTCATTAAGGTGTTTACTTGTGTATATATATACGAGTATTTTTGAACAGTGAAAATACACAGAAAGAAGCCGAGTGTCGATCTTGACCTAAAATCGTGAAACTGCTCCGCCGCCGCCATCGCCGCTCGCGCTAGTTGGTCGTCGCTCTTGATCGAGATTTCTTCCTGATCTTCCGGCGACAGAAGCTTAGCCAAGCTTAGAGTCTCACGCATCTATCCAGAGATCTCTTGTCTCTTGATTTGTTGATCGGGAAAATCTTCCCCGTCCGAATCGATCGAGACGACCGATCCTAGTGTGACCGTTGGAAGACCTAGCTAGCTTTGCTACGAAGTTTGGATCTCCAAAGCACAGCAGCCGCACATCGTTGTCGTCGTCGATCCCGTGAACCAAGCCGCCGCCCATCTTGCCGCCGCCGGTTCTGGGGAGATTCTCTCCAAGAGAGATCTAGGGTTGTGGACCCTTCATGGACTTCAAAAACACGTCGTCAACGAAGAGGGACACCTTAGTCTCCAAACCTAGTTTGTATCTCTTGTACATTCTAGTTTTACTTTTGTTGTTAAGGAACGTTGGTCCCTATTTGTAAGGGTTGGGTGCAACCCGTGTGTGGAAGTGTTGACTCCTACGTGTGGAAGGGTTCCTTCTGATAGTGCAAGGATTGGATTTCAATCTTGTTGGTGAAGAGACCGAGTCGTCCCTTGTTGGGAGATAGGTCAAAGGGGGAAAGTGGATGTACCCAAATCGGGGAACCACTATAAATATCTTGTGTTTTCTGTGTGCTGTGCTGTTTATTTTTATTGTGCAGGTACAATCTTAAATTCCGCAAAAACGCTGCACGTCACCTATTCCCCCCCCATAGGTGAAGATAGTTGACACTAGGTGGACTTTCAAGTAGGGTGTGTGTGTTACACTTGCATGTTCCGTCATACCCACTTGCATATCATAGCATAATCGATTCATTTAACCCCTAACACCTAAGGTATAAGTGGAATGGGACGCTTATACATTAGGACTTGCAAAACGACCCCTTGGTCTATAAGCTTGTGTGGGCAAGTTTATAAATTAAGGTCAATTTTGATATATATATATATATATATATATATATATATATATATATATATATATATATATATATATATTATTTGATAACCGACACCCCAACGTATAAATTGGTATGTGACTTTTTATATGATGGGAGCCTTGTAGAAGACCCCTTGGCTTATGTGTGCTCACATAAGTGAAGGTTAATTTTCATGTTTCATCTTATTGCCATTATTTATTATAGAATTACTAGATTAGTTCGGCTGCCACCTGTTTCTTTTGATTTATTCTCCACCTTCATGTCCTTCCCTTTCTTCCTCTCCGCTCGGTACTTAGGAGCCATGGGGGAAGGGGTAGGGGATGATAGGGCTTAGTCTCTATTACTAACAGTTTTCGAACCGCATCATTTTAGGGAATCGTGGAGCCCAGCACGGGGGAGCAGTCCCAGAGACCGATGCGCTTGGAGATGGGGCAGTCTAGCTCCGGAGTTCATATAGCCGGGACCGTGAGTCTCGACCTTGAGTAGATGTTCTGTTTTTGCTTCCGCATGAGTGATTTGTAGTGAGGACATGATGTTTCGGGCACAAGCCCGTATTTTAGTACTCTGATATATTATTCTGTGAACACTCCCTTCGTGGAGATTATTATATGATATGTGATTTTCTGTGGACTTACATGTCTATTCTCTTGTACTGCTACTTTTGTGATCAATAAGGCCGACACAATCGGCGTTTTGTAGTGACGATCTTCCCTGGCGCGAAGGTGTCACCGCAAAGCGGCGTTTCTGGGCATAAGACCCCGGGGTTTGAACGAAAAAAATGGGGTCTTACAAGTGGTATCAGAGGGTAACATCGATCAAAAAAAAGTAAGAGTCCACTAACCCTGGGTCACCCCCGCTCGAGTTTAGTTTGGGGACAAACTAAGCAGCAGAAGCAGTGGTGTGCCCATATGGGGATAACATATAAATTGTCCATTTTTAGTAAAGATTGAACGTTTTCTCATTATGGATTTTGTTACGCAGCCTCCAGCACAGCATACTCCACCGATCCCCACTCCTTTCCTTCAGTCATACATGGTGCAGACTCTTACAGCTATCCTTGAGGCCTTCCGGACTCAACAGGCTCCGGCTACGCAGCCAAACCCGGGGGACAACTGGTTGAGCATCTTCCGAGGACTTTCTCCCCCGTCCTACTTGGGGACAGAGTCGGCATTTCGGACGGAAGAGTGGCTGAATATTATGTACGAAATGCTGACCGGGATACGGTGCCTCTGGGAGGAGAGGGTGGCATTGGTTGTCTCTTGTCTGGAGTCCCATGCCAAGAGGTGGTGGAAGATGCTGCTGGACACGACGTTTGCCGACTGGGAGGTTGCGGAAATTACCTGGGAAGAGTTCAGGGCCGCGCTGCTGGAGCATTTTGTTCCGCAGTCGGGCAGGGATGAGTTGGAGGAGCGGTTCTTGCAGCTGAAGCAGGGCACCAGGACGGTGGTGGAGTACCATCGGGAGTTCGACCATTTGGTTCGATATGCAGATTCTTACCAGCTGGACGAAGCAGGGTACATCAGGAGGTATTATAAGGGCCTGAAAGAGGAGTTGAGAGAGGCCTTGTTATTTGTATCCGACGGGCCTATCTCTCAGATTTTGGAGATGGCAAAGAGGATTGAGGCTGATTGGCACACCACTCGAGGCCGGAAGCGGCAAGCGGAGGATCAGGGCCAGAGAGCCAGAAATGATCAGCAGCGAGGTGCTATACCAGATGGGAGAAGGACAGAGGACCAGCCTCGTCAGGAAGTGAGGCAGGAGCTGAGGGAGCAGGTGATATTGGCCCCTCAACCTCTTCGGATGTAGGAGATGTCGAGACCTGGGGGTATGGCGTATCCCCCGCCAGAGTGCTTTGATTGTCATCAGATTGGGCACCTCCGGAGAAATTGCCCTATGAGGGGGGCACCACCTCCAGCACCACAGGGTGTCCCACCTGCTCAGCATTTCGGAGGTCGAGGTCATGGCCGAGGACGTGGATACCAGGGAGGGGATCATAGACAAGAAAGAGAGCAAGTGTATGCTTTGGACCTGGCGCAGCCTCAGAACCCAGAGCAGGTCATAGTAGGTACCCCAAGATGTTTAATTGTTTAAATAGAATCCCCTTTCTCAGTTGTCAAATTGGTAGAACTGCACTAGGTAGAATAACTAGGAAAGAAAACCCGTTATAGAATACTAAGACATTTTACCGTCCCAGGTATAGTCTTCATCAGCGGCAAGCCCGCCTATACTCTGTTCGACACGGGTGCCTCGCACTCGTTTGTGTCGGAGGCCTTTCTGTAAGGGCTGGAAGGAGTGGAGCGGTTCACAGGCCTGATGAGGAGGGTGCGCCTACCCGACGGATCGGAGCTAATCACCTCTGACCATTGCAACATGGAGGCGGAGATTGGCCTGAAAGAGCAGCTAGATCTGATATACTCTAAAGGGGGGGTGAATAGAGTATATGGTGCTTGAAAACGTTTTACAACAATTGTTGTAATGTGAGTGAGCAGGGAAGCAGTTAATAAATCTAGTCACAGAACTAAACTAATCATAAGCTAATCACAGAACAATCAAGGCCAGAAACAAAAATAAAGACAAGCAAAACCAGAAGACACAAGGAAATATAGTGGTTCCCCTAAACTTGGGTACATCCACTCTTCTACCACCCTAGGTAGGAATCCACTTCAGGATGAGTTGATCAGGTGTCCTGGGCACCAATGAGCTTTTGATAAGGTGCTCAAAAACCAAACCAGATTTTTTGATCAGGTGTCTTGCCACCAATGAGCTTTTGACAAGGTGCTCAAAAACCAAGCTCAAACTTTTGAAGGGAGTTTGAGAAACCCTTTACAGAGATGGGGGTGAGAGAGTGATGGAAGTCTTATCTTTCTCAAACAACTGAGAAGACTATGTGGATTGATGGTGTCAAAGCTCCACCTGAGTCCTTGAGATCTTCAGGAAAAGAAGCTTTGTTGTAGGGTGATAGGCCTTCAAAAGTTGATCTCCAGCAATAGATGATTTCAGCAACAACTGAAATGTTGGATGTCTGGAGTCTTGAAAGATGTTGGCCTTGAACACTTGAGACAAGAGAGATCTGAGGATTTCAGAAAATTTGATCTCCTTGGATGTGTGTTCTTGAGAATTCTTTGAGACAGAATATTTTTGTTCTTGTTCTGAAGATTACTGATGTCTGTCTTTTCTGTCTGTCTGTATATCTGTCTGTGAGATTCAAAAATTCTTATCTTTTATTCTCTGGTACTGAATAGAAAAACATCCTCTGTCAAGAATAGTCGTTGGCCTGCATTAATTGCATCCTTAATTGCAAAATGTCTTCTGGAGGAAAGTCCATAGAAATATTCCTTGAAAATCCCTTGAAACTTGGTCCAGAAATAAATGAAAACGGCTAGAAAATATTCTGAATTAATTGCAGAGTAACTCCTTAACTGATCTGAATTTGAATCTTGAAACATCCTTGAAGTTATCTTAAAAAGTCGAACTGAGCTCTGCTATCGTTGAACTGAGCTCAGCGATATGGACTTATACTGCAACAAAATATCGTCGATCTGAGCTCAAAGATCGTCGAACTGAGCTCATCGATCGTCGAATGGAGTTCGATGATATGTGGAAGTTGAGCTCAGCGATTGTCGAATGGAGTTCGACGATCTGTCGAAGTTGAGCTAGACGATCGTCGATCGGAGTTCGACGAATCGTCGTGCTGAGCTCGACGATATGACTTAGTCTCAAACTGAAAAAGTCTTGGTCTTGAGGGCAGCTTCCAAACTTAGACTTCTAACCCTTACACTCAATTCTAATTGACCTTTAGGACTATACAGGAGGTCAACCATTGGTTTCCTAGAGACATAGTGATCCTGACCCAAATTAGTAATAGGGTGTTCCAACATGCGCCTACCCGACAGATCGGAGCTAATCACCTCTGCCCACTACAACATGGAGGCGGAGATTGGAGGGAAGTCATTCGAAGTATCTGCAACGATCCTAAGGATGCCAGTCTTCGAGCTAATCTTGGGCATGACATGGTTGCACTGGAACCATGCCTAGATTGATTGTCAAGCGAAGAGGATCACCGTGAGGCACAGGGACACTTTTATTATCATCGAAGGTATAAGATCTGCCTCTCGTATATTCTTATCTTCAGTACAGGCCGTTAAGGCCCATCTGCAGGGAGAGGAAGTTTATCAGATTCTTTTTGAGATGGCGGAGGTCAAGGGGTCTGTGGCACACATCCGGTGGTGCGAGATTTCGCTGATGTCTTTCTAGAGAAACTACCAGGACTACCTCCGCACCGAGAACAGGACTTCCAGATATAGCTTGTGCCGGGGGCCAAGCCGGCATCAAGGGCTCCTTACCGGATGGCCCCGAAGGAGTTGGCAGAGTTCCGAAGTCAGTTGCAGGAACTAGTAGAGGCAGGGTTTGTCCAGCCAAGCTCTTCGCCGTGGGGAGCCCCGGTGCTATTTGTCAAGAAAAAGGACGGAAGTCGCCGCTTGTGTATTGATTACCGAGCGCTGAACAGATTGACGGTCCGGAATACATACCCGCTTCCACGGATTGACGAGTTGTTCGACCAACTGGAAGGAGCGCATTTCTTCTCAAAACTTGATTTGAGGTCAGGCTATTACCAGCTACGGATTCGAGAGGAGGACATTCCAAAGACCGCCTTCAGTAGTAGGTACGGACTGTTTGAGTTTACGGTGATGCCCTTCGGGATCACGAATGCACCATCGGCATTCATGACCCTCATGAACCAGGTTTTCAAGGAGTATCTAGATGTGTTTGTCATTGTGTTTATCGATGACATCCTCATATACTCGAGAACGGAGGAGGAGCACACTCTCCATCTGGCACTAACCCTACAGATACTGCGGGAGAATCATTTATATGCAAAGTTCAGCAAATGTCAGTTCTGGTTGAAGGAGGTGGGCTTCTTAAGCCATATTATCAGTGGAGCCGGGTTGGCAGTGGATCCGGCAAAGATTCAGGCAGTTCGGGATTGGCCGCAGTTGAAGGTAACCACCGACGTACGAAGTTTCCTAGGACTTGCCGGTTATTACCGGAAATTCGTGGAGGGATTCTCTTGAATTGCGCTACCACTCACATCTTTGACGAAGAAGGAGGAACCTTTCGTTTGGACCCCGCAGTGCCAGGCGGCTTTCCAGGAGCTGACGGATCGACTCACCTCGACTCCAATACTTGCTCTCCCCTCGGGGAGAGAAGGATTTCAGGTCTACACGGACGCTTCCTACCAAGGTATGGGAGTTGTACTGATGCAGAAGGGCAATGTGATTGAGTATGCATCTCTCCAGTTGAAGAAGCATGAGCAGAACTACCCCATGCACGACCTTGAGATGGGAGCAGTCGTTTTTGCTTTGAAGGTCTGGCGCCACTATCTTTATGGAGTCCACTACGACATCTACTCCGACCACAAGAACCTAAAATATGTGGACACAAAGAAGGAGCTGAATATCATGCAGAGGCGCTGGGTGGAGTTCTTAGCGGATTACGAGTATGAGATGCACTGCCATCCAGGGAAGGCAAACGTGGTGGCCGACGCATTGAGTCGGAGAGCTGCAACTTCTGAAGCCGGGCCCCACGTTATATCTATTGAGCTTGTGAGGAGATTGGACGATATGCACATCACACTGGTGTCGTCCGACGACCCCGAGCTTTACATGGAGTATTTAGCTGCGATGAGTGCTACAGAAGATATCCGGGATCGAGTCAGAGATGGGCAGAGGCGGGATGCCAAATTAGAGCTGATATTCTGGGCCTTGGAGAACGGTGCGGCAGGGGATTACACGATGAGGGACGGCGTGGTATGCTTTAGAGGTCGGACTTATATACCGAAAGGAGGTCAGGTCCGGGAAGATATCATGGCGGAGGCCGACCACAGCAGATACTCGGTGCACCCGGGGATCACGAAGATGACTGCGGACTTGAAGAAGACTATGTACGACCCGGCATGAAGAAGGATATAACTCAGTTTGTGACCCACTGCGAGGCGTGCCAGCTAGTGAAGGCGGAGTGCAAAAACCCCGCAGGATTGTTGCAACCACTCCCAGTATCGAAGTGGAAGTTTGAAGACATCGCAATGGACTTTATTCATGGACTTCCCCGATCACGGGCGGGAAACGACTCGATTTGGGTCATCGTCGATCGGTTGACAAAGGTGGCCAGATTCATTCCGATCAGGAAGGATGACTCTGTGGGAGTACTAGTGCAGAGATTTGTGGAGCAGTTCGTTCGATATCACGGGGTGCCCAAGACGATCGTGTCGGATCGGGATGGTCGGTTCACATCCAGGGAGTGGAGATCCGAACAGGCTTACTTAGGCACGCGATTGACCTTCAACACCGCATTCCATCCCCAGACGGATGGGCAGACGGAACGCACCAATCTTACGCTGGAAGATCTTTTGAGGCTATGTATTTTGGACCGCGGGGAAACGTGGGAGAAGCTATTACCCCTGGTCGAGTTCTCCTATAACAACAGCTACCAGTCCAGCATCAGGATGGCGCCTTACAAAGCCTTGTATGGAAGGAAATGCAGGACCCCGCTTTCTTGGATTCAGGACGAGGATCCGAAGGCGTTGGGATCTGATTTTGTTGAAGACACCGAGGCTCAGGTGAGGCTGATCAGGGACAGGATGTTAGAGGCGCAGAGCAGACAGGCTAAGTACTATGACGTCCGGCATCGTCGGGTGGAGTTTCAGGTGGGGGACCGAGTGTTTTTGAAGATCCGGCCCATGCATGGAGTTTCACGGGTGCGTGGTCGGAGGAAGAAGCTCAGCCCTAGGTATATGGGCCCTTACAGGATCCTGGAGCGAATCGGGGCCCTAGCCTATAGGCTGGAGTTGCCACCAGAGCTGGCAGCTCTGCACGACGTCTTCTACATTTCTTCGCTGAGGAGGGCTCTACTATGCCCGGAGCAGCATATTTTGACCACCGAAGGGCCGGTAGCTTCAGACCGGTCTGTTCACTTGGAGCTGGTTCAAATCGATGATAAAGGAGTACGGACCTTGCGCCGCAAGAAGATCCCCTTAGTCAAGGTTCTGTGGAGGAACCACGGTCAGGAGAAGCATACCTGGGAACCGCAGGACCTGATGAGGCAAACATAAACGGAGTTGTTCAGTCAGGTATATATCACCACCTCTCGGTATACTATAAATTACCTTCTTATATTGAACCGGTAGGACTAGATAAGGGAAATTGAGAACCTAGGAATGCGCACTCAGTCAGGAAAGTAGGGGCTAATCTTTTGTTTATTGGGGGATTGCCTTCGTTTATTGAACAAGTAGTCGTTTCCACTCAATAGGAAAACCATATGGGATGTTACAAGTTTACTTTATTCCGGTAGAAATCCCCATAGGCTTAACCACAATTTCGGGGATGAAATTTTTGTTTTGTTTATTGGGATTTGTAACATTCCATTTCCGGCTAGACCCCTAGGAGTCGGTCTGCCGTGACGGAACCCCCGTAAACCCCAGAGATTCATAGTAACCGATCTAAAAATAGGTTCTGGCACGATTGCTAGCCGAAGACGAAATCCTCCGAAGTCCGTCGACCGAAATCCCGAGTCACGGGTTGGTCACGCCCGTGACCGGCCCATCACGCCCGTGACTTCCTTCGATGGTCGACGAAATCAGGAAGCTGATCGCCGAGCTCAGAACTCATGTCATGGGTTGGTCACGCCCGTGACAGGCCCATCATGCCCGTGACCTAGGGCGTGATGCCCCCACCGACCGTCGACCTCAGCTCGACGAACGTCGAACAAAGAACACCTGTCACGCCCATGACAAACGTGTCACGCCCGTGACATGGGGGGTGACCCGTGAACCGACCAGAAAAATCGGTTGTTGACTCGAGAATGACGAATGGACTAATGTCATGCACGTGACAGGCCCGTCACGCCCGTGATAGATTCCGAAACGTCAGCCAGGCTGGAAATTACTTTAACACATGTCATAATTAACTCTAATTATGGGAAGTTACACCAGGAATATTTATGAGTTGTTTCCTTCTCTAATTACTTAATAAAATGAGGAAGTGTTGACCCAATGAGAAATCGCCACCTGGACACATCTTTTCATCTTCCACCTTTTCCTCTCCCTCCACCATAACCGAAATATTATTAAGAGGAGAGCCATCATGGCCATAAATGCTTTACCCTTTCCACTCCCCACTTGGTGATCTATAAAAGCCCCCTGAGGGCAAGATGAGAAGTTTACACTCTTGACCAAATGGATTAGAATTGTTGTTCTTGATGTAGGAGAAGTTCGGCAACGCCACCACCGCGCCATGACAACCCGACGTTCATCTCGCCTCCAAACCGCGAACAAGGTCCGCCTCTACTTCCTCTTTTATGGGTAGATCTTAGGATCTTAGAAAGGAATTTTGTGCTCAACGGAGCCGGACCTATCTTGCGTTTTCATGAAAAAATCATGAAAAATATATTTTCGGGTTCGCGGAAACCGCCACCTCCGGCGGCCAAACCACCGCCGACCGATAGCCATCGCCTCGACGGAGGTGGTGGTGGTTGTTGGCCAGGTAAGTGACCGGACGGCCAGCGACGGATCGCGAAAGAGCTACAGGAAATATAAGTTTTCTGAGTTCAGGTTTTCGGGTTCTGTAGAAGATGAACAGTAAAAACATTTTTTTATAATATAAAAATTATGTATATAATTTATAAGGAAAAGGTACATTAAATGTCTCGTTTTGATGCTGCAAAACGAGGCACTTAGATGCCGATTTAGGACAAATGGCCAGTCACGAAAGTTGTAGCCCATCGAGTCTAGATTAATTTAAAATTAATGTCAACTCGTTTGGGTAAGTCGTTTGACCGCAGCACCCGTTTTAGTGGGGGTTGTACCTAGAGTAGGGCAGAAACTAAAATGAATGCCCACTCTTCGTCCCTTATCCAAATGACCTGAAACTTGGGCAGGGGGTACCCTTGGCCATACCTAGGGGCTGTCCAAAAATGGGAATTTTTGGAGATACTATGCCTAAGGGTTTTTTTTAATTTAATAAAATTAGAGTAATTTATTTATGTGGTCAAATGATCTCCAAACCCTCCCAAATTTTGGTGAGTGGTCCCTGGCTATAAAACCTAGATCTGTACAAAATTCCAACTCATTTAGATGATTTTTGGGTGGGAAATCACCTATCGTTAACTCAGCATTAATGAGGCGTTTTTTGAGTAAAAAGTGCACTAAGAGTTTGGAACGGTCAAATCACCTCAACAGAGGCTGATATTTTGACCACTGACGTAGAAGCGTTATTATAACCCACTTGGATAAAATGGTTTGGTTTAGGGTTGATTTACCCTAGGATCCAAACTCAAACCCTAAATGGAGGGTTTTGAGGGTTGTGAAGGACATGGGGGCAAATGCCCTCGTATTGCCTTGAAACTCAGTAGAGTCGACGTTAGCATAATATTAATCATCTGGATGGAATCTCAGAGTATTTGGAGATAGGTAGAGACCTCAAAACCCTAACCTTAGTTTTAGGGTAAAATCTCAAATGAGTAAAATCAGTCACTAAACATTATTTAAAAGCTGTGAAACACGGGTAGAGTGAGTTTTGGAATGGGCAGAACCTATAGCAATTGTACTGGAATTTTATGATGTTTATTTCTAGCACTTCATTTGTAAAGATTGATATATCCCTAACTGACGTTATAATTATTTAGATCTTTCTGTTCATTGAAACACCATGAAATCTTGGTGGTAAGTGTTTTAGGTTAGAATGGTTGCTCCTGAATTTTTGTATAATTTTTAGTTGAGTAAATCTAGTACTTCATTCACAAATGTTAAAAAGGGATTTTATGGTTTAAAAATTAATTATGGATGATATTTACTGTTGAAAAATTATGAGACTTGGGAATTGAGATTTTTAGTCCATTATATGCTTGTAGACATTTATTCATAATTTTTAGAATCTTAGTTACGACACTTTCTTTACAAGTCCACCTTATGGAAATTTTTGATAATTAATTTATTCAGAGATTAATAATAAGCTGAAAAATTATGAAACTTGGCCAATGCTATTATTAAGGTTGTATCTACATAATATAATTAATTTATAATTTCTAGATGGATATTTTTTGTACACGATTCATAAATAACGAAAGATAGAAAATATTGCTAAAATAGTTTTAGTGCCCTTTTGATGATAGAAAAATTGTGAAACTTTGGATCTAAGATATTGAGACAACATAATATTTATAATAATTTTGTTGGACATCTTTCATGAGTACTTAGGGTAGTTCATGTTCAAACCGGTAGCCCTTGGAATTTTTAAGGAAATTAATTAAATTCCAGATAAATTAGGAAAAATTATAATTTTCTGATTATAGGCTAATTATATCATGGTATACCTCCAGTAAATAAGTTAGGGCATTTGGATGAGTATTTGATCATTTCCTATCCGGTCCAACATATAGTATAGGATAGTCTGCAATTAGCAATTTGAGTTAACAATCATAGGATATGATGGGGCACAACGTTGGAGTTAGTTAATCTGCTGAATTGGATGGATGTGAAAGTGTTCACCATATAAAGATGGGAAGGTTCGTGAGAAGTGGTGTTGGCTAGAGTTAAGAGGTGCTCAAGTTCGACGAAAGATCATCTTTCCCGAAGAGAGGAAGGTTAAAAATCACACTAGGATAGTCTATCGTAATACGAGAAGGTAACGGGTAAGGGAATCAACCAATAATAATAAGTATCTTGCGAAAGGGAACGATGGGCGTAATCCCATCATAGTTACTAGTGCCCCTTGAGAGCCCTTCACAGGGAATAGCGGGGGCAGTCCTGAGTTAACGTAAACTGTATTAACAAGCTGAAAAGAGTAACTTAGTAATTAGGGTTGCACATTTCACGAACACAGATAGCACAGGAAGATAGTTGGGAGTTTCGGCTTGGATAGTTAAGAGACGACGTTTTGGTCCATAGAGCTTTGGCTTAGATAGTTAAGAGACGGACGTTTTGGTCCGGGGAGTTTTGGCTCGATTGTTTGAGACAAACATTTTAGTCCGGGGAGCTTCGGATCGGCTTTGAATATGTTAAATTTGCATGTGCATAAAAGGAAAGAAAATTAAGGTGGTGGGTCTTCGATATTGGAGGGTCGATGCACCGACGCCAATACGCTGACTCGGTAAGTATGGTTAGCACTTCGCCAACAGAAGTCCGGTGCACCAGCCAGCAAGAGTACGCAGGAGTCCGCTTCGTGCACCAAGCATTGAGGCGTACGATAGGTCTAACCGGTAGTGCTTTACTGGTTTAGAGGTGGGCGAGGCCCAACCCACCGCTTCCGTCTGCCACTACGGAGGTATCCTGGGAGGTTACGGCTCTAGAAAGGGGGAACTAAAGGTCGGTGTGCACAGAGTCGGGTGTGTGTATTGCACTTGCATGTTCCATCAAACCCGCTTCAATGTCATAGCATAATCGATTCATTTAACCCCTGACAACTAAGGTATAAGTGGAATGGGATGCTTATACATTAGGACTTGCAAAACGACTCCTTGGTCTATAAGCTTGTGTGGGCAAGTTTATAAATTAAGGTCAATTTTGATATATATATATATATATATATATATATATATATATATATATATATATATATATATATATATATATATTGTTGTTTGATAACAGACACCCCAACGTATAAATTGGTATGAGACTTTTTATACGATGGGAGCCTTGCAGAAGACCCCTTGGCTTATGTGTGCTCACATAAGTGAAGGTTACTTTACATGTTTCATCTTATTGCCATTATTTATTATAGAATTACTAGATTAGTTCCGTTGCTCCCTGTTTCTTTTGATTTATTCTCCACCTTCATGTCCTTCCCTTTCTTCCTCTCCGCTCGGTACTTAGGAGCCATAGGGGAAGGGGTAGGGTATGATAGGGCTTAGTCTTTATGACTAACAGTTTTCGAACCGCATCATTTTAGGGAATCGTGGAGCCCAGCACGGGGGAGCAGTACCAGAGACCGGTGAGCTTGGAGATGGGTCAGTCTAGCTCCGGAGTTCATACAGCCGGGACCGTGAGTCTCTACCTTGAGTAGATGTTCTATTTTTGCTTCCGCATGAGTGATTTGTAATGAGGACATGATGTTCCGGGCACAAGCCCGTATTTTAGTACTCTGATATATTATTCTGTGGACACTCCCTTCGTGGAGATTATTATATGATATGTGATTTTTTGTGGACTTACATGTCTATTCTCTTGTACTGCTACTTTTGTGATCAATAAGGCCGGCAGAATCGCCGTTTTGTAGTGACGATCTTCCCGGGCGCGAAGGTGTCACCGCAAAGCGGCAGTTCTGGGCATAAGTCCCCAGGGTATGAACGAAAAAAGGGGGTCTTACACATATAAGCATCTATATTAAAGAATTTATTAGCTTTTTCATACCTGTTTAGCTCTTCCTTTCTCTATTTAGACATTGTAGAATATTGGGATGGATCCTTCCCTTCAACTTTAGCTTTATTTATTAATGAAAGTCCAACAAGTTCCTGAAACCTGGCCATTCTAGAAGTTGTCTCTATCTCTGGATCCACATATAGTATGGGTGGAGACTCTGGAATTTTAGGACTGTCAGCTTTTTGTGGTTCAGGACTTGTTGTTGCTGTTACTGATGATGTTGCTATTGTTACTATTGTTGATGTTGTTGTTATTATTGTCTGCTTGAAGAGTACCTCTGCTGTCTTCTTCCTTGAGGTGTTGAGAATCTACCATGATGTCTATGATAGGTTTGAGCATATTAGGTAGACCTATAAGAAGTGCTACCTGAAGCACCAGCAGTAGGTGGAGGAGGAGGAGGACCTTTCCAATGCCTCTAAGGAGGAGGAGGTGAATATCTGCTACTTTTCTTTCTTTCCTTTTGCTGATTCTTTGAAAGCCACATCCAGGTTGGCATTCCAGGGTATGGAGTGATTTTCTGAAGGATATAATAAGGTGTATCATGTGTGGGATTTGGTTTGGGAGCAGCTACTTGAGGAGCCTTTCTTTTCTTTGAATCTTTCTTCTTGGCAGTAGGGTTATCATCAGAATCATCATTTTCATCATCATCTTTATCAGAAGAGTATCCCTGAGTATTATCATATAAGTCATCCAGAGCTTTCAGAAGATCTTTGTCAATTTGCTTTTTAGCCTGAGGCTGTGCTTGAGGTTCTGGAGCTAGAGCAACTGTTTCAGGAATATAAGTCATCCATCTTATATGTTGGAGCTGAGATGGTTTCTGGAGAAGAAGTTTCCTTGGAAGGGGATACTGTTTGAGTATTTGTAACTGCAAAACTATCCTTAAGTTGCTTGGCAACTATGAGACTTATTGGTGCAGTGTATGGTACAATAGCCAAAGAGGGCTTATAAGAAGAGTTGGGCAGATTGTTTATATAGACAAGATTGAATAAATCTAGTAAAGAATAAGACTAACTGTGGGATTTATAATATAATCACCATTTATTTCAATTTCAGCCATAACTGGCTCATCCATATATGTATCTGAATCAAGTAAATTTATTATATTAGTAGGAGTGGTTGTTTCCTCTGAAGAATCATCAGACATTATTTTATTTGTTGCTGCTTCAGCTGCTACTTCTGCTGCTGTTGCTGCTTTTGCTTCTGCTGCTGGTGCTTTTGCTACCACTAGAGCTTCTTCATCATGGAGCATCTTCCCCTGATTGGTTTCATGGGGTCCTAAAGCCAGTCCCCCAGAAGAAGGGACATGGGATAAAGCAGCAATTTGGCAGAGAGAGTGTTGATGGAAGTAGTGAGAGGAGCTAGAGCATCATCTAGAAGTTTAGTAAGTGTGGGAGAGATGAATGCTAGCAGATCTTTAGCAATGTCAGAGAAGTTAAGATAGAGGGATTCTAGAGCAGTGGAGGAGTACGGATTGTGATGACCACAATTGGAACAGACAGAAAATGCACTGGACATATATGTGTGTGTGTAGTCAGGTATAGTAGATGGAAGGTCAGTTTGGATGAGTAGAGGGAAGGGGACAGAGGGAGTTGCAGTTGTAGAAAAGGGAACTGTTGTTGTGGGGGAGGAGATGGGTTCCTGATGTGGAGATGGTGGAGGAAACAATAGATTGAAGGTGTGGGAGGAGATAAATGTGTCAGGGTTTGTAGCAGTTAAATGAGGTGGAAGTGGAGATTGAGGTGGAGTGTTGTGCTCAGGAGATGGAGTTGGAGTGGATGCTGGTGTGGGTTGATGTTGTTGGTGAGTTGGTGAGGTAGGAATTTGAGAATGAACTGGTGATGGAGTTCGTGTGGGTAGATGAATTTGATGTTGTTTTTGTTGAAGTAGTGGAGGAGAAGGAATGGTTGTGGTGGAAGGGACTTCTTTTGGGGGTGGAGGAGCGACTATGATGGCCCTGGTGCTCTCAGAAGGTCTTGAGGAGGAAGAAGCCTTGGAGGGCTTGGTGATCTTCCTCTCCCATCTGCCAAACAGGGCAGAGGTAAGCCTCTTGGAGGCATTGATGAACACGGTCGTGGAGACCAGATGTTCAGGAGCCTTGTCATGAAGGACGATTCCCAGAATCCGTCCAAAGCATACTTCCTTCTTATTGTTTTTCTTTTTGATTAATTCAAACAACAACTTGCCCCAATTTACTGCTTTCTTCTCTACCAGAGCACCCATTATCCTGAATTGGTACCTAGTTATGTAGTCGTGGGCGATGTGTTTGCCCAGCAGCACTTTCCCGACGATATCTGCCAAGAACTTATACTCGGCAGATAAGTTCTTATTTAATAACTTGTTTGGGTTCTCTCCAGAGTGACCCATTTTGATCAACATATTTTCATACTCCTCATTGTCCATTTTGATTTCTTCTTCACCATTCAGTAAACCGAAAACTTCGGTTAGTATATTAGGAGAAAGGGAGACTGAGTTATCAGAAATTATTCCTGTCATGGTATCTTCTATTGTTGTAGAGGTAAAGACCCATTCTTTGATCTCTCTCATGGCAATCTTTATTCTATGGGTCATGAAATGTTTCAGATTTTGATCTTCAAATAACTTCAGAATTTCTACGAAGATTGGATCAGAGTGCTCAAATGATTCGAAGTCAATATCGAAACCCATATCAAATTTCATTACGGAAAGACTGCTCGTCGGAATTGTCATGAGTTCTCCTGGAACAAAAACAAAAAGATCAAGTCCAAAAGAACTGAAAGCGCGGGACAGAGGTCGAAGAAAACCAGGATATAAGGTTTTCATAATATGAACCGGCAGACTCCGTTCGATGAATAATAAAAATTCTTCGATCTGAGGTCGACGAAATATTTTATAGTCAAAAGAGTTCATCGATCTCAGTCAGAAGATGTGAAAACATTTCGTCGAGTTCAGTTCGACGAAATTTTTCTGAAGCAAATTTGTTTATCTCCGGTCGACAAAAATAACTTCACTCACAGAGAGTTCGTCGATCTTCGTTCGACGAATTTCTCTAGAAAGTTTCCCAGTTCGTCGATCTCCGTTCGACGAACTTTGAAAAATTGGTCGACCATAGACAGAAATTAAATTAAGCCTTCTCCATTTATCATACCAATCTGATTTATGAAGAATAGATGGTTCCTCTCATCTAGAGGTTTGGTGAAAATATCTGCTCTTTGCAAATCAGTGAAGATATAGACAAGATAAATTTTATTTTTGTCTACACACTCTCTAATGAAATGGTGCCTAATGTCTATATGCTTAGTCCTACTGTGATGGACTGGATTTTGTGCAATGGAAATTGCACTTGTGTTGTCACATAGTGGAGTTGAATTATTTAAGTTGAACCCATAGTCTAGAAGTTGGTTTTGAATCCACAGAATCTAGGAACAGCAACTGCCAGCTGCTATATATTCTGCTTCAGCAGTTGAAGTGGACACAAATGACTGCTTCTTGCTAATCCAAGAGACTAATCTCATACCCAGGAAATGGCATGTCCTTGAGGTACTTTTTTTGTCTACTCTACATCCAGCAAAGTCAGTATCTGAGTATCTAGTTAACTCAAACTCTAACTCAGTGGGATACAAAAGTCCTAGACTAGGACAACTCTTTATATATCTCAAAATCATTTTAAAGAAAATTAGGTGAGATTCTTTAGGGTTCACTTGGAACCTAGCACAAAGACATGTAGCAAACATTATATCTGTTCTTCTTGCTGTAAGGTATAACAGGGACCCAACAATGACCCTATATAATTTCTGATCAACAGGCTTGCCATGTTCATCAGAGTCATGTACAACATTTGTGGCCATGGGTGTTTTCTTTGCTGACGCATCAGCCATCCCAAACTTTTTGATAAGCTCCTTAACATACTTAGCCTGGGATATGAAGATGTCATCAGGTAGCTGCTTCACTTGGAGACCAAGGAAGTAGGAGAGCTCACCCATGCTACTCATTTCAAACTTTGAATGCATGAGGTCAGAGAACCTCTTCCATAGTTTGGAATTTGTAGACCCAAATATAATATCATCGACATAAATTTGCACTAACAAAGTTTGATCCTTATGTTGTTTAGTGAATAATGTTCTATCTACAGTGCCTCTAAAAAATTTATGCTCTAACAAGAAGCTAACTAAGGTCTCATACCAAGCTCTTGGAGCTTGCTTTAAACCATAGAGAGCTTTATGCAATTTAAAAACATATGAGGAATGAGTTGGAGAGATGAAACCTGAAGGTTGTTCAACATAAACCTCTTCTTTGAGTTCTCCATTCAGAAAAGCACTTTTGACATCCATTTGATAAATCTTGAATTTCTTGTAGGCAGCATAAGCAAAGAATATCCTGATTGCTTCCAGCCTTACAACTGGTGCAAAAGTCTGGTCATAGTCAATTCTTTCCTCTTGCATATAACCTTGAGCAACAAGCCTTGCTTTATTCCTTATGATGACACCTTGGGCATCCAGCTTGTTTCTATATACCCACTTAGTTGCAAAGACTGTGTAGTCTTTGGGTCTTGGAACTAAGTCTCAAATTCTACATCTCTCAAATTGATTGAGCTCATCTTGCATTGTAATAATCTAATGTTGATCTTGCTCTGCATCTTTGATGGAGTGGGGCTCAATTTGAGATATGAAGCAGGCATGCATCAAATCTTGGTTGAGTTGATGCCTTTTCTGCACACCAACTGACATGTCTCCAATTACTTGAGATATGGGGTGATCTCTAAGTGTGACAAATTCAGTGGGTGGATTTGGTTGTTCAACATCTTGGGGAATAAATTCCACTTGTGGAATTAAGTTAGTTGTTGTTGTTTTATCACTAATTAGAGTGTCTTCTTCTTCACTTTCTTCAGCATCTTGTAGAGAATGATGGCTAACTGCCTCATTGGTAAGGGCCAGTTCATTAAGCTTCTCACACAGATTATGTTCCTGCAAAGATTCATTGGTAGAAGAAGTCTTCTCCTTGAAAATCATGTTAGTCTCATCAAATAAAACATGGATAGATTCTTTAAATTTTAAGGTAGATTTGTTATACACCCTATAAGTCATGCTTACTTGGAAATTTCCAAGAAATATTATTATTTCAGCCTTGGCTTCACACTTTATAATGTCTTCTTATTGTTGTTGTGTATATAACATAAACATCCAAAAAATTTAAAGTAGTCTACTTTACGTTTCTTCCCTTTAACTAGCTCATAAGGAGTCTTATTCTTAAGTTTGTGTATAAGACTTCTATTAAGTACATAATTTGTTGTGCTTATAGCCTCTGCCCAAAAGGATAGGGGCATGTAAGCATCTACAATTAATGTGTCTGTAGCTTCAATTAGTGTTCTATTCTTCTTTTCAGCCACCCCATTTTATTGAGGTGTTCTAGGAGCTAAGAAGTTGTGCATGATACCTTCCTTCCTACAGAACTCTTGCATAAGAAGAGACTCAAACTCAGTACCATGATCACTTCTGATCAATGCAACTGAAATAGAGTACTCAATCTGTATGCCCTTGAGAAAATCAGTAAGAATCTTGAATGTATCTGAATTAGATCTCAGAAAAAATACCCAACTGAATCTTGAGAAGTCATCTACAATAACTAGAGTATAAGATTTCCCTCCTAGTCTTTGTACAGCAATAGGGCCAAAAAGGTCCATATGTAGTAAGTATAATATCCTAGGTGAGTCACTTTTGTTTAATGATTTAAAACTACTTTTAGTTTGCTTGCCTAATTGACAAGCCCTACAAAGGCTTTCCTTCTTGTAGGGGCAGAAGACAATCCTATAACAAGGTTGTCCCTAGATAGTTCGGCAATATTTTTCAGGTTAACATGACCTAGTCTCCTATGCCAAAGGTCATTATTGTTACTAGTTGAATTAAACAGGCAAATTTCAGATTTAGCTCAATGGAAGTTAACTATATAAATGTTTCCTACTCTAGTGCTAGTCAATACTACATGATTATCAAAAGAAGTAATAATATAGGAGATTTTACTAAATGATACCTGATACCTTTCATCACATAATTGACTTATGGAGATAAGGTTATGCATCAGTCCACTTACATATGCAACATTCCTGAAGGTGACAGCTCCAACCTTGACTTTTCCATAGCCTTCAGTCTGGCCACAATTGGAGTCACAAAATATTACTTTTGGTCCTAGCTTTGTCTTGTAATTGGTTAAGTTGGCATTGTTTCCAGTCATATTCTTAGAACAGCCACTATCCAAATACCACTGTTGCTTTGTGGTAGGATTGTCTTTCACCTGCAATAATTCAGATTAGACATTCCTGACCCATGTTACCTTGGGTCCTTCTTTCTTTACATAACTAAAGCTGGAAATGAATGAACATTCAGGTTGGCTTTTTATCATAAAGGGTGATATTTCCTAGGTGGAATGATCCATTGATTAAATTAATTATTAAATGTTCTTAGTTAGTTATAAGTTTTAGAATAATTAAAATTTTGGTTATACTGAACTGTGTTCGACGAATTCGGGTGAGTTCGTCGACCTGAGTTCGACGAATTAGGATGAGTTCGTCGAACTCCACTCAGAGAATGAAAGTAGTCATTTTTTGAGCTCCAAAATCGTCGATCTTTGGTCGACGAAGCATAATGGTTTCATCGATCGTAGTTAAATGAATAATTATTATATAAATCTATGTTCGGAGTTCGTCGACAAGAGTTCGACGAACTGTACATATTTCTTCGGTCTGCATTCAACGAAATCTGTTGAACATTATTAAAGTTAGGATTTTTATTTTTATTTTTCTTTTTCTTATTTTTAGGTTTTAATTCAGTTTGTTTAGCATTATTTTCTACCTTCTCTTTTCCTTTTTCAAAAACAAATTTAATTGGAGTTGTTAATATGTTTTTCTGAATCAGTGAGGGTTGGCTTGATGATGCACCTAAGCCCAGCTTGCCATTTAATCTGGCATGTCTTGTGATGTCCATCAACTTGATACTTCTCCCATTTAGGGATTCTTCAAGTTTCCTAGCCTTATCTAACTCAGATTTTAATGAAATTATTTGCTCCTGAGCTAATGTTAATTCATCTTTAAGTTTAATGTTTTCTAAAATAAGGGTTTCATGTTCAGATAGTTTTTCTCTAAGTGTCTTAATTTATTTTTCAAAATTTATTAAGTCTATGCACATGGATTTAAATTCAATTTTAAATTATCAGAACTATAATCAAATGAGGATAGTACCTGATCAGTTTCAGATTCTGAAGCTTCTTCATTATCAGATTCTTCTTCAGTTTTTGATGAACTGCTAGAGGCATTGATAGCAATGAGGCAGACTTCCCTTGCCTTTACCTCTTCTTCCTCTTCACTGGAGCTTGAAGATGTAGATTCATCTTCTGTGTCACTCCAAGTCTCAGCAACAAAGACCTTCTCCTTTCTCTTATACTTGCCCAAAGAAGGCTTGATGTACTGATGCTTCCTGTAATCCTTTTCTTTTCTTTTCTCCTTCTTTTGATTTTCAGGACATTTAGAAATGAAGTGCCCTGGTTTCCTGCACCCAAAGCACACTATTTCTTTAGTGGGAGTCTTATCATACCTGGGTTTGTCATCATGCCTTGATGACTTTCTTCTGATGTCCTTCCTGGTCATTTTGTAGAATCTCTTAGCAAAGAGACTCATCAGTTATTCATTGACTATTGAAGCTTCAGTCCATTCTGCAGTCTTGAATGCAATGTTCTGCTCCTTCCTTGATGTTGTAGGAGTCTTCTGTTCTGTAGCTTCCCTAGATTTGATCACCTGCTCATAAGATTTGAGCTTCCCCAGGAGAGATTCAGTGGAAATCTCATTCAGACTTCTGACCATCTTGATTGGCCAGATCATGGAATCCCATGAGCTTGGGAAGCACACTAGGATCTTGTCATTCACCTCTGTGAGAGAGATGTCTTTGTCCAAGGTCTTCAATTCACTGATAATATAACTCAATCTATTGTACATGTTACTAATAGATTCAGCTTCATCTTTCTTGAATTTCTCATACTGGGAGATGAGATTTGATCTTCTATATTTTCTCTCATCTGCTGAGCCAACAACCATCTGGTTAAGAAAATCCCAGATTGCTTTTGCAGAGGTGCACTCAGCCACCTTTTGGAAGATGTCATTTGACATGGTTTAGGCTAGTATATTCATAGCTTTTGCATCAGCTATTTTGGCTTTCTTCTGAGCATCAGTCCACTCAGGTGGTGGAACTGCATGAGTGCTTGAAGTTGATATGGATGTAGAAGTTGTTGGTTGAGGAGGACCTATCAAAATTGAATTGAAAATATCCTCATCAATAGAGTTCATGTAAAGCTTTATTCTTGCCTTCCAAATTGCAAATCTATTAAAATTACAGACTGGAGGTCTGGTGCTTGCATAATCCTTGTTCTATGCCATGCTAAGAACTAAATAAACCTAAGAGAAATAAAGATCAGATCTAACACAGGATCTTTGGGTTCAAGGGTTAGCTTGTACAACCAAAGGAAACTGCTCTGATACCAATTGAAAGATGGGGTTAGACCTGATTTACTCTAGAGGGGGGTGAATATAGTACTTTGAAACCTTTTTGCTGTTTATAAAATAATATCAGAGTAATGAAATAAGAGATACCAAGATTAACAGAAAGCAAAAGCAACCTAAGTTAATCTAATCTAACACAACACAGATAACCTAATCTATCACAGTCACAGCAAGAACAAAAATAAAAGGGCAACCAGACAACACATGAACTTTTATAGTGGTTCCCCAACTTGGGCACATCCACTCTTCTACCACACTGATAGGAATCCACTAGCAAGTTTTGATCGGGTGACTACCACCAATGAGCTTTTGATCAGGTGCTCAAAAACCAAAATAAACATTTGAAGGGACTTAATAAACCCTTTGTATAGAGGGGGGAGAGAGATTGATGGTATCTTCTCTTTACCTTTTCAACAGAGAAGACTATTGGATTTTGCTGTTGTCAAGAACTCCTCTCAATAACACTTGGAGTCCTGCACAGGGTGTAGGTCTTCAGTCTTCAGTCTTGACTTGAAAAAGATCCAGGAACTTCTGAGGGATAGAAGTTAGTTGTCCTTGAAGAATCTTGGAGTGAAGGTTGAACAAGACTCTGGATTTGTTATGATTGTTCTTCTTCTTCAGTAATGTCAAGGAGAAAACAAACTGTTTTCTGTTTAGAGAAGGTTCAGAATGCTTTGCTGTAGATCTCTTCTCTGTATCTGTATTCCTGTGTGTTATCAGTTCTCTCTGTTACTCTAGAAAAGAAAAACTCTTATATATCTTCAGTCGAATTCTCTTTTTAAATTTTGAATTCCATTGCATTAATTGCTGACGGCCTGGAGAATAAAAATCGGCAGGAGAGAATATTTGCATTAATGAGTTTCCCTAACTGTCCCATTAAAAAGAGCAAGTAATTAACCTGATGAAGACCATATTCAATGCTGCCACTAACAGCGATATTTAGAGAATATAAACATTAATTATTTAGGAATTACTGCAATAAAATAAGGACAAAAATGGGGGAAATTTCTAAGTCTGGAACTCCACAGAAGTTGTCGACTAGAGAACAAATTTTGTCGACCTAAGATCAAAGTTCGTCGACCAGAGAAATCATGTTCGTCGATCTGAGAATTCTTTTTCGTCGACCTGAGAACCAAGTTCGTCGACCTAAGAACCAAGTTCGTCGACCTGAGTTCAACTAACTACTTTCTATGAAAAACTTCGCAATTCTATGCTCCAAGTTCGTCGAGCTGATAATATAACTTCGTCGACTTGAGTTCAGAGAAAGTATTATGGACTTAATGTGTTGAAGTTGAACTTCCAGAATTCGTCGACCTAAGCTCAAATATCGTCAAGCTGAACTCAGAGAATTGACTCAGAGTTCGTCGAGCGAAGCACGACTTTTGTCGAGCTGAGTTCGACGAACGTCAAACTCACTTTTCTGAACTTGATTTCCTTCTAAGTATGTCTTCTGCTGTCTTGTGTTGGTTGGTCCATGTGTGGTTGAATCTAAGGACTTAGCCTAAACTCTAGGATACAATGACATGACCCTTGCTATACATGCTGGGTCAATTATCCTAGGTAGTGAACCTAGCCCAAATCCAACTAGGGATCCAACACGGAGAAATAATTTACACGGGACGAGCAAATGTTTAAGTCTGGTGGTGTGATAAGTCTGATATTTATAGGATTTTTTGGACTCATCTGGGCTTATTTTCGCACTCGTGCACCGCATTTCAACGATTTTTGGTTATATTTGCATTGACCGGTCTATGACCATTTTGTGCACTATTTTGGCCCAAGGGTGTGCCATTGCGCATTCTATTGTTGGGGGTGTCCACATGGTGCTCCCCAGGGGCTCTTTCTAGTTGTTTTGTTGCGTTTTTGCATTGCTGGAGGGTCCACTTTTGATTTATTTGTTTGAATGCAGGTGGTGTGTTTTCCCCCAAGTCTGAAATTCTGGTTTGTGGAAAATGCACCGTCGTGCGTTTTACTCGCGCACGATTTGTGCCCAGTTGTGCGTTTTGTTGAGCTGGAGAAACATTGAGTGGAGCTCGACGAATTTCGTCGAGCTGAGCTCGACGATCTTCACGCACAGTTAACACACTATTTTTTTTGCAACCGTGCGCGAATGAAACGCACAGTTTTCCAGTAGCTTTCTTATTTGTACCAATTTGTGGTTAATCGTGTGAATTGTTCACGTATGTGCGAAAGCACCCGTGCGCGTGTAAAATGCACGGTTCCACCTGCTTGTCTCGAATTCAAGCTTTCTGTTGTTACCCGTGTGATTTCCTTCACGCACGGGCAAAAATGTCCGTGCGCGAGTAAAATACACAGGTCAATGCTTCTCCTTCCGCGGGCTTGTTCTGAAAGTTAATATCACACGGTTTGCGCACGGTCGTGCGCCGAACCGTGTATGACCATTATTTCTTATTTTTCTATTTAAGACGCAGATTTCATCGTTCCAAAGGAAGAAAAAGTACGATCTAGCCTGCCATTTCCTCCCCTCTGAGCGAGAAAACTTCACTCCAGACGATATTTTCTCTCTCCTCCTTGGAGAGTTGATCCGGCCACCATTCTCCCTCCAAAAGCTTGCAATAGCTTCATCTCCGGCCACCATTCTCTTCTCCAAACTCCAAGCTCTGTTTCAAGCTCATAAGGTGCTGCATCCGTGGAGTTCTCCGGATAGATTTAGCCCAACGATTATTCACGAAGAAGACGGGTTATTGGAAGTTGGTGATAGCCCTTCTAGACCTCGGACGTCATCCGTAGACTGAGCTCGGACAAGGCCCGGCAACCCTGGACTCCGGCCGCGAATCTCGGAAAGCCTTCATGTGTTTGGTTGAATTTCTCCCCCTTCTCTTGTAGTTACTTTGTTCTGAACTTGTGGTTGTTTGATTGTTTCTTAAGAACATTGTTTAGTTTAAGTATTTCAACATGTCTATGTGTTGTTATATCTTAGATCATGATTGTGTTGTCGAGCTTCAATTTTTCATGTTCTTGTTGAGATAATGTCGTTCTAGCGATTTCTAAAAATGTGTATGGGGAAGAGGTGATTATGACCCTTATTACCTCATCCATCTTTCATATTACTCTCTTGAGTAATCCACCAAAGACACATAGTGATGCGGACCCGCAATAGGTTTATTAGTGTTAAACTTATGAAAATCTAAACCAAAACCCCATTTGTTTACGTTAACACTTACAATCACTTTTTCAATAGCGAAATCACACTCTCTACTTTCACTCCTCGAGAGATCGATATCCGGGGATTCAACTACTCAACTTTATTACTTGACTACGTTCGGTACACTTGCCGACGCATCATCTACAAAACCCGGTGGTTGATCCACATATACATCCTCATTTAGGTCCTCATTCAGGAATGCTGACTTAACCTCCATCTGGTAGACTCTGAATCCCTGATAGGAAGCAAATGCAAGGAATATCCTTATTGCTTTCAGTCTGGCTACTGGGGCAAAGGTCTCGTCAAAGTCTATTCCTTCTTCTTGCTTATAGCCTTTAGCCACCAGTCTACTCTTATTCTTTACAATGATGCCATCTTGATCCAACTTGTTCCTGTAGATCCACTTGGTACTTATGAAATTTTGTCCATGTGCTATAGGAACCAACTTCCAGACCTTACATTTCTTAAATTGGCCCAGTTCTTCTTGCATTGCTCCAATGCAGAGTTGGTCCATGATTGCTTCTCCAAACATATTGGGCACTTCTTGAGACACAAAGCTTGAGTAGAGAGCTGTATTCATGCCCCTTCTTCTAGTCTGAACTTCATGATTTGCATTACCAATAATTTGGTGTGTTGGATGGTCCATTTGATGCCTAGTAGCTGGAGGCAATCTAATTGCAGCGTGCTGATCTTCAGGGTTTTCAGCTAGCTGGTCTTCAGTTCCTTCAGGTAGGTCTTGCCCTTCTCTTGGAATGGACAGTCCATCATCATTATCTTGGACTGTGGGGGTAGCTTCCTTGATGGTCAGCTTGTCCATCATCTGCTTTATACCTGCAATACTATAAGAGGAGGAGCTAGGCAACTCATAATTAACCATGTTGGATTCATCAAAAACAACATGTATTGACTCTTCTACAATATGGATAGTTAAATTGTATATTTTATATGTCTTACTATGAGTGTTGTACCCAATAAATATCCCTTCATGGGACTTGACAGCAAACTTAGTTAAATGGACTTTTGTATTGTTGAGCACATAGCACTTGCAACCAAAGATCCTGAAATAGCTCAGGTTTGGTTTTCTGCCCTTCAAGATCTCATAGGGAGTCTTCTTGTGTCTCTTGGTGATAGAAGCCATATTAAGAACACTACATGCAGTGTTAACTGCATAAGCCCAGATGTATTCTAGAAGGGATGAGTCACTTAACAAGGTTCTACCAGCCTCTATGAGAGTCCTATTTTTCCTCTCAGTAATTCTATTTTGCTGGGGTGTTCTAGGAGATGATAATTCTTGATGAATCCCTTGCTCTTCACAGAACCTTGTCATGCACTCAGACTGAAACTTAGTCCGATGGTCACAAGTAATTTTGACAAGAGTGTTGTTGAATTCATTCTGAATTTGTTTGACAAATGTCTGAAAGACATCAGGGGTTTTAGATTTCTTCCTTAGAAAGAACACCCAGACAAATCTGGAAAAGTTGTCAACAACCACAAGGGTGTAGACTTTCCTACCTAAACTTTGAATTGGCATAGGACCAAACAGATCCATATGCATGAGGTATAAACACCTCACTGAGTCTTTGTTGTCAATGCTCTTGAAGGAGGTCTTAGTCTATTTTCCCTTTTGGCATGCAAAGTAGATACCCTCCTTAGTGCATATAGACTTAGGGTCATTCATAACAAGCTCATTATTGAACAGCTTGCCTATGGTCCTATAATTTAGATGGGTTAGCCTCTTGTGCCACTTGACACAGGAAGAGGATTTCTCATCTGCAACTAAGCATACAGGTGAAACTTTGCTTAAGCATTGAAAATCTAAACAATAAACATTTATACTCCTAGTGCCTGTTAAGATGACCTCTTGGTCACTTAACCTCCTAATTTGGCACTCATCCTTGTGGAATACTATGTCATAGCCAAGATCACAGAGTTGGCTCATGCTTACCAGGTTGGGTTGCAACCCTTCCACAAAGGCTACTCTAGTGATAGTGACTACGCCATTAGAGATCTTACCATAACCTCTAGTCACCCCTTTTTTTGATGCACCAAAGATAACATTTGGTCTATTCCTTACTGGAACATAATCCTTCACCATGCTCCTTGTTCCAGTCATGTGCCTGGAACATCCACTGTCTAAGTACCTTATAGTGGTATGGGCACTTAAACTAACCTACAAGACACAAATTAGTTAACCTTAGGAACCCAATTTTTATTGGGTCCTTGGTGCAGGTTAGATAGAAAATGACAATGCCTGCCTACAGCTTTTCTGACAGATAAGCTAACATTGGTTATCTGCACACTATGATTGTGTCGACAATCAATAGCAAAGTGGCCTACCTTGGCACAACACTAACACTCATGGATGTTATACCTTCTTTTCAGAGCATGTCTAGCGGCTGTATTAACAGTAGCTCTTGGTATAGAAGGGGTAGCGGCAGTCCTGTTCTTTAGTTTCCCAGCCCCAGTCTGACAAGTGGTGGGTCTTGTAGTAGAAGTGATTGGGATATCTTGAGCACTTCTAGCAGCTCCATCCTTTTTAGAAAGCAAACTCCTGATGGCCTCAAAGATGCCCGGGTCTGGTCTACTGATAGCCTTGCCCTTTCTCTTAGAGTGGGCTGGAAGATCTGGAGAACAGTAAGCAGCTTTACCCTTGACTAAAGGGGCTTTTGCACCAAACACAAATGGTCTATGATGGGCCATTTGTATTTCCTCATAGGGTGCCTTAAAGGGACTTGCACCCTTGTTGTATCTACCACCATATTATGGAACATCTTTGTTCACACAAGAGGGTGTAGCATTATTCCAGTGACCACAAATAATCTCATGATCATCCATGTTAGAAGGTAGTTGCACTTTATTAAATTTATTAGGAGGCTTTGAGGCTAGTGGATACACTTGAGCTTTGCCCTTTCCCTTGGGATTGACAGCACTTGTCCTTCCCCTGAAACCCAACCCTTTCTTTCCCTTTTGGGAGGAGAAGGAGTATATCAAGGGCATCACTGTGCTAGGCTTGGAGTAGCTTGCCACTAGTTCCCTTTATTTTTGGAGCTTCCTTCATGACTCCTGATATGGTTATTCTTAAAGGTTATGGTGCTCATCTGAATGATTGTTACATTCTTCAGTTTGCTGACTTCTTGCATCTTCAGATCCAGTAGTTCTGCTGATTCTGAAACATAAAGTTGTAGAGAAGTAATTCTATGAGCCTGTTGTTTGGCCAGGAGCTTGCTTTTCTTCAGAGCCTGCAGGAGTACACTATAGTTGTCAATCAATTGATTGATGTCTCATTCAAATTCTGAGCCATCATCATCATTTGATGCAAAGGCACAATAATCAGGAATTGATTCATAATCTGATCTAGAAGAGCTAGTAATAGAGATTACCTTGCTTGGACTAGGATGATCCTGGTTGATTTCTTCATCGGATCTAGCCATCAGCCCAAGGCAGCAGTTGTCTTCTTCATAATCCACCTCTGAATGACCATCAGACTATGATAGAGGGGCCCTAACTTCAAACCTAGAAGCAGGGAGAATCTTCTCAGCTTCTTTTATAGCAGCCAGCCATTTAAGGCAGTCTGCTTCTACAGCTCCATCTTCTGTAGAGTATAGCCCTATGTACTCTTCTTCTTCTTCTTTTGGCTTTGATGAGGAGGTGTCAGTACAGCTTCTTTTCTTCTTAGCAATGAGGTATTTCTCCTTCTTGACTTTTTGCTGGTGGTCCTTTTTCTCACCATGTTCCATTATTTTGACTAGGCAGTCGGCTATTACATGCCCAACCTTTCTGCAATGATAATAAGTCATGTTAGATGAAACCTGTTTACTAGTTTTGGAACCATACCTGTCCTCCTTAGTGGATTTCCTCCTGCCCTTGTACTAGTCATCCTTGGTATGAGAGGAGGAGGAAGGCCAGCCTCTGTAGTGCTTCTTTTTCATGAACTTCTGGAATTGCCTGGAGATGGCATCAAAATCTTCATCAGACCATTGGCAGTCTGATGTGCTTTTCTCTGATCTTCCAGAATCAGATTCAGCATCTCTCCTTGGTGGAAAGGGAGACTTTCTTCTGCTTTTTTTAGAGCCTTAAACTTTGAATGTTACAGCCTTGTCTCTTGCCTGAGACTTGTTGTGGTTCCCCTCTTCTTTCTTGGCAGCCTGCTGCATCTCATATGATAGCAGCTTCCCAAAGAGGGTGTGAGGAGCAGTGTCACCCAGTGCCACTTCTCTTATGGAACAGATTTTGTGTCCTACTCTCTTGTTAGAGATCTAAGGAACTTGTCATTCAGTTCATAGTGACTGAATACCCTTCCATAAGTCTTCAGTTCATTCACAATCCTAAAGAACTTTTCATAACTGTCCCCCTTGGATTGCCTGAAAGCCTCATACTCTTGGTTGAGCATGGACTTCCTATCATCTTGAACTTCATTTGTACCCTCCATGTAGATCACCACTGTGTCCCACATTTCCTTTGTTGTTGTGCAATGGATCAGGTTCTGAAGTGTAGAGTCATTAATAACACTCATAATTATATTCTTTACTCTCTTGTCTATTGAGGCCAGGTCCAACTCATCCTTAGTCATCTCATCATATGTCTTGGGTGTTTGTACATTTGGTTCTAGTGCAGAGACCTTCATTGGAATGAATGGTCCCTCTTCGACAATAGTATACATCCTAAGTTCAGCAGCTTCCATGAACTGCCTCACCCTAGCTTTCTAGATGTCAAAGTCTTCCTTCCTACAGATTGGAAGCCTCATAGCACTCAGCTTCTTATTGCTCATTCCTGAACCCATGGAGACAGACTTCAAGCTAACCTTGGAGATCTACTCAGACTATTACACCCTTAAAGAGTAACCTCCCTCTAATACCTCTTCAAAGTTTTGTTTTCAAGTCTAGCTAAACACCTAGAGGGGGGTGAATAGATTTTTGTCTCTATTTTAATCTTCTTACTTGTTAGCCGATCTTTGTGGTTAGTGATTAGGTTAGTTTTAGCTTTCAAGAACAAACAGAGACGACACATCAATTATATAGTGGTTCGTCAATCTTGGGTACGTCCCTTGTCCCTCTGCGCCTTTCTAACATTATGTTGGATTAGGCACTTCCCCCAAAAACTCGGCTCCTTAAGAGCTTACAACACAGATCCTATAGGACCTCACAGGTCACACAAACCTACCACTTAGGCACTAAGCCAAACCACATGTCACAAAGACCTTTCACTCGACACTAAGCCAACAACATGTCACACAGACCTTAGCCTTTATAACATAGGCTTACAACTTTAGACTCACGAAGAATCTATACAGAAGAAATAAAAGGTGATTAGATTATACACCAGAGCAAGAACTCTGTATCTACTTCTCCTGGACTGACCAGATATCGGCCCAAGCTTTTGCTATTGAAGATAATGAAGTAGGCAATGGAATCTTTCTTCAAACAGCTATCGTTTCTTTATAGAGCTTGTTGATCTGCTTCCTCAAATTTGCTTCTGTAACTTCTATTGCAGATGGGGATTGCTTTAGCTATCTTTTTCCTCAACTAAGTTTTCTGTGCAGAACAGCTTCTTCAGGCTCGACAAGAAAGGCAAGGAAGTAGATTGAATTTTGGCCGCACTTTCATTTTAAGAAAACCTAGATAAGGATTCGATTATTTGCTCTGGTCGATTAGCTTCTTTTTATTCTCTAACGACCAATCAAGCAGTGGGCCCACCACAAGGATTGATGGCTGAGATTTAAACATACAACACATTCTTTCAATTTACTCTTGAATCAACGGCTCTTTGCTGTGTGTAGGCCCTAACACTTAAATATGAACATATTTCTTTTTAAGTGTAGAGGATGATGACAGCTGGCTGTAAGTGCCTCTGGCAGCATTCCTGCAACATTTGAATTTTGGTTGACTTTTTGACTTTACTAACGTCAGCATGACTTAGCATCTCTAGACTTAAAAAAATTTCAAACATTAGAAGCAAAGGCGTTGAGTGAACCACTCAGTTCCAAAAGACTTCGACGAACGCAGAACACAGTTTGACGTACTCAATGTTTAGCTCGACGAAAAATGAAACCATAGTTCGACGAACTTAGAGCTCAGTTCGACGAAATCAGAGCTCAGCTCGATGAAAAGTGAAAGCTCAGTTCGACGAACTTAGAGCTCAGTTCGACGAACGCAGAGATCAACATGATGAAAGTAAAAGCTATCAATGCATTTGGACTTAGCCAAACTTTCTGACCATTCGCGTTGAGAGAGTAAGCTCCACTCGCCGCAAATGTACTTAACAGAACTTTTTTGTTATCTTCCATTGAGTGAGTAAGATACACTCAATGATTTTGCTCCATGTCGTTAAGTGAGTAAGCTACCCTCAATTCTTTGGTACTTGGACAGATTTTTCTTATTATGGTGTTGAGTGAGTAAGCTGTGCTCAACACCAGTGGACTTCGTTAAAATTTTGCCCAACTTTTTTGTGGAGCTAACAGGCAAAACAACACTCAACTCTAAAGGCTGTTTGGCATTGAGTGAGTAGACCACACTCAATGCCTGTGGACTTAGCCACATTTTCAGCCTATTTCTCTAGACTTTGACTAACTCAGCATGACTCACAGCTTTTTGTTGTATGACGTTAAGTGAGTAGACTACACTCAACGCCTGTGTACTTAGCCATATTTTTGGCTATCTATCAGTTAGGCTAAGATAGACACGACACTATTTGGTATATGTCATTGAGTGAGCTATCCACACTCAACGTCTATGGACTTGGGCAAATTTCTAGCTACACAATATAGAATCCTTACCTCTAGCGTTGAGTGAGCTTGCTCCACTAAAACCTTGTGGACTTGGTAGATTTTTGCTATGTCTAGAAACTAATTGTTGTGTTTACTTGTCCAATCAATGTGATATGGACTAACCTGCACTCAAGACCTCAAATACATATCAAATACAGTTGATTTGTGCAACATTGACTTGTTTGACTCTCACAAATCAGGGACATTTGAAAACACTTTGAATCCACTTTTATAAATTCATAAGAATGAAATAAAAAGCACAAAATCCTAAATCTAAACAAAGCTAAGTAACAAAATAACTAAAACATAAAAGCATAAATCTATTCTCATAGATACACACCCATTTTAAAAAGAGAAAAACAAAGATAAAAGATCACTTAAGGAGGGGAACTCAGATGCATTCCAATACGATATAAGGAGAGAAAATCTAAAAATTTTATTAAGTTAATATGGAGTTACAAAGAAAGCTAAAACAAATACTAAAGTGAGCGGGAGAAAATTCTCCTTATATAGCATGGAAGAGCAGCCTAACATCCCTACCCAAAGCAAAATGGCTCAAAAAAGTGAACCCTTGGTCATTACAGGAAACTTCTATTTATAGACAAAATTTTGAGATTACACGCCCTGGTCACAGGTGTGTAGGAGGGCGTGTCGGTACTGGCGTGCTGGCAAAGCCGAAAATCTGTGAGCTGGATTTTTTCTAGAAGCTCCTAGAAGTCCATGTGGCGGTCACGGGCATATCGAAATGACACGGGTGTGTAGGGGGGGCGTGACTTGACAAGGTATTGAATCCTTGCCTCGCTGGCGTCGTCTTGTCTGGAAAATATAAGTCAGTCACGGGCGTGCTCCGAATGACACCGGCGTGTTAGAAAGGTATGACTGGTCAAGGCATCAAGTGTCGAGTCAGACTGGAGGCGTTGACTATCAAGTCAGGATTATCACATGCATGTAAATCTAGACACGGCCGTGTTAGAGAGGTACACAGACGTGTTGTGGTTTTTTCATTGGTGGCTGTAGTTTTCCACTGGAATCAAAGTTACACGGCCCGGTCACGTGTGTGACAGACAGGTCACGGTCGTGTACATTGAATTTTCGACATTTTTTGCAAAATTTCTAGAGAACAAAATAAAGCTATGTTAGAAGGGAATATACAAAAAAGGAACTTTTTATTGAACAAAAATAACAAAAAAACAACGAAAATAAACTAAAATGACCCAAATAAAGTACATAAAAATACAAAGATTTATAACTCATCAAATACCACCATACTTAAGCTTTTGTAATTCTAGATCAAAAGTTGGAGATATACTTATAAGAAATTAAAAGAAATCCTAAATTTAGCTACTTCTTAAATTAATTGAAAGAGAGATCAAAATAATTATCTGGGGTATAAGAGTTTAGTCCTAAATTATGATAAAAATTAAATAGACAAAGAGGTTCGGCTAAAAAACTTCTTGATATAATCAAATAGAAAGCAAAAATTGTATTTGTTAGGTTAACAAAAATAGATTGTTATTATTGAATCTTTAGCTTATAAGTATTAATGGAAATAATGCAATTTAAAAATTATGCTCTGAAAAAGATTTTAAAATTAAGTCTACAATCATTTGAACATGGCTAAGGCGGTTGTTATGGTTTATGAAGAGGGCTTGGGTTTTAGAGGTGAGGTATATATATATATAGATATATATATATTCTCAAAGCTCTAATAAAATTTTTTTTTTGAATGTTGAGGAAAACGAAATCTAATTTTCCATAACATATAAATTTTTTTGAATAACTTCATATAACCCAATATATATGTATAGGAATAACGAATTTTATCCTCTACTCGGTAACATATAATCTTTTAAAATATTGTATGTCTATGTTTACGGAATGAAATTTTATTCCCATTGACATAGGTTCTTTTAAGGATCAAAATTAATCATGCCAAGTAAGACATGAAAAAATGGGGAGATAATTTTTTTTTCAAAAAGAAAAATAGATTTTAATAAAAAAATTTTGAGAGCAAGTTTGATAAATTGAACGTTCCTGTATTTCAAAAAAACTTGGTGTAAATATAATTGAAGTCTAAGGTTGTTATTTTCTAACAAAATACATGTGCAATAAAAGAATATAAGAAAACACCTTCATATTTAATTGCAACATTGTCCGCAATGTTGCAATATAAGTATGAGTAACGAAAAGAAAAGAATATTGCATAATGTACAAAAATAAAAAGGGAGGGTAGAAATTTCCTTGAAATGTGTTGGGGGAGTACTGTTTTGAAACCATACATTATCAAGAAAAAATAAAAAACAATTCTGTTTATATGGAATTTATTTGGTGGAGCGAGTGTTTTATTGCTAATATTCGACTTATTTATCTATGTACTAACTCGACTTGGCCATATGATTTTGGGTGGTAGGGGTGGCAAGTGTGTTGGGTATTGTATCCACAATGTACCTGATTTGAAGAAGCCCCTGGACAAGCTAAGGTTAATAGACTATGTATTTGATAAAGTTTTTCAAAGTGTACTTGCAGTCTCTCCACGCTAAGTGCACACCAATGTCAGGGTGCAGTAGGTCAATATACACGGGTCTGCACGACGTAATCCCTCGTTGAGCAGATCAGTGTGTTGGCCTATGTGTACTCTCTCTATTGGAGTGCACTTACTTTCAAGTACAGGGCCGCTCATATGCAAGAGAAGACAAGTAGCATGGAGGATCAAGGAGCAGCTCCTAGGTGGAAGACGAAAAATCGTCCAAGGCAAATTCGACGAGAATCACCAAGTGATTCTCGCCGAATCGGCGAGAATCACTAAGTGATTCTCGCCGAATCGTCGAGAATCGTCAGTGAATCTCGCCGACTCCTTCTGGCCATCTCAAAATGGTGCCAAGTGAGATTCGGCGAGAATCACTTGTAATTCCCGCCGAACCAGTGGTCAAGCAGCCCATGAATACCAAGTCCAATTCGTTGAGAATCGACAAGTGATTCGACGAGAATCACAAACGATTCTCGACGAATCGTCGAGAATCACTTGGTGATTCTCGCCGATTCGTCGAGAATCGTTTGTGATTCTCGCCGATTTTTACTTGGCGTTTTCTCAGAATGCTGCTGAACCGGATTCTGCTTCTGGATTTGTTTGAACCGGATTTTGGGGATTTCATTTGTGGGTCCCACAAACGGTCATATTTGAGAATCCTACAGTATTTATACTCAGGTACTTTTGAACAGTAAAGATACGGAGAAAGAACCCGAGCTCAAAACCCTAAAATCGCGATCACTCTTTTCCGCCGCCTCCGTCGCCGCTCGCGCAAGTCCGTCGCCGCCACTGATAGATCTTCTTCCCGATCTCCGGCGACAGTAGCTTAGCAAGGCTTGAGTCTCACGCGTCTATCCAGAGATCCTTTGTCTCTCGATTTGTTGATCGGAAACACTTCCCATCCGAATCGATCGAGACGACCGATCCTCGTGTGACCGTTGGTAGACCGATCTTGCTTCGCAACGAAGTTTGGATCTCCAAGTTCAGCAGCTGCTCTTCATCGTAGCAGCCGATCCCGAAGCTAGCCGCCGCTCGTGTGCCGCCGCCGGTTCCGGGGAAATCCTCTCCAAGAGAGACCAAGGTCGTAGACTCTTCATCGACTTCAAGAACACGTCGTCGAACAAAGAGGAACACCGGAGTCTCCAAGAGAAGTTTGTATCACGTGTACATTCTACTTTTATTTTATTGTAAAGGAACTTTTGTTCCGTGTTGTAAGGGTTGTGTGCAACCCGATTTGTGGGAGTGTTGACTCTCACGTGTGGAAGGGCTCCTTCCGTTAGTGAAGGGATTGGATTTCAATCCCGTTGGTGAAGTGACCGAGTCGTCCCTTGTTGGGGAGATAGGTCGAAGGGGGAAAGTGGATGTACCCAAGTCGGGGAACCACTATAAATTTGCTGTGTTTTCTGTGTGCTGTGTCTGTTGTTTTTACTGTGCAGGTACATCTTTAAATTCCGCAAAAGAACCACACGCCACCTATTCCCCCCCCCCCCATAGGTGGACATAGCCGACACTAAGTGGACTTTCAAGTGGTATCAGAGCCAGGTTCCTCAACAAAAAGGTTAACACCTTGAGGTGAATCCTGCCACTAGTGTCAACAAGGAGACATACATCTACTATGGACGGGCTCAAGTACTCCGGCAAGATCCCAGTATGCAACAGACTCAACTTTCCTATCTGGAAGGAAAGAATCAGGTTCTACATGGAAGCAGTGGACCCTCGACTGTTCATGATCGTGCTGGAGGGACCTTATGTCCCCACTAAGGCCTCCACCATTGATCCCACCAAGAAAGTGCCGAAGACACTCTCTGAAATGGACAAGGATGAGATGGTCCTAGTGGGCCTTGACATGAAGGCTAGAAACATCCTGGTCAGTGCAGTTGATGACTCGATGATGCAAAACTTCAGCAACTGCAGGACAGCTCAGGAGATATGGCAGTGTCTGATCATTCTAATGGAGGGCACAGATGAAGTAAGGGATGATCGGAGATCCCTCCTGAACCAGAAGTACGAGGCCTTCCGGCAAGGGCCTAAGGAAGAGATCGGAGTCACATACGAGAACTTCCTAAAGATTGTCAACGCCCTCAAGGGATATGGAAGGGTGTTCACCAATGGTGAACTCAATGACAAATTCCTTAGGTCCCTTACTAAGGAATGGGACACAAAGATCTGCGCCATCAGAGAATTTGGCAGACTAGCAGAAACTGATCCACAAATCCTGTTCGGGAAGCTGATGTCCTATGAACTTCAGCTGAACACCAGGAAGGCAGAGGAAGAAGCAGAGAAGGCTGCTGCAAAAGAAAAGACTGTGGCCCTAAAAGCCAGTCACTCCAAAAAGGGGAAGGGTGCGGTGTCCTACCGTGCCAGAAATAAGGAAGAAGAGGAGGACTCCGATCCATGCTCCTCCAGCTCAGAACTGTCGGAAGAGGATTTCTCCCTCATCACTCGAGAGTTCAATAAATTCCTCAAGATGAGGAATCAAAGAAAGAGAGACGGCTCCTCTTCCAGACATCAGAAGAAAAACTACTCTTCTGACAGGTATGCATCTAAACCTAACAAACATCGTTCTTCTGATATTATTTGCTTTGGATGCAATAAGCCAGGTCACGTTGTGGCCGACTGCCATCAAAGCAAAAGAGATAAAGGGAAAGGTGAGGAGCTCAAATCCTCCAGAGATAAGAAGAAGGAGCGGAGCTATATCGCCAGAAGGCCAAAGACACTAAGTGAGTCTGATTCCTCAGACTCCAGTGATGATGAAGAAGCCTACTTCGGGCTGGTGGGTCGATCAGACTCAGAAGGAGAATGCCCCCCATTCACTGGGAAGGTAAAAGCTCACACCCCTCTTTCCGACTCCGACTCTGATCCTGACTCTCAGGATGATGAACCTGAGGATGGCCCTTCGGCCCGTGAAGCTGAGCTCCTCGAAAAGTATGAGCTTCTGCTCAACACTTTCGACGAGTGTCGCAAGAGACTGAAGGCTGAGAAGAAGGAAGTAAAATTCCTTAAGGGTGAGTGTGTATCCCTAAGGGAAGAGGTCACTAGCTTGATCTCTCTCAGACAGGAGCACATTGACCTAACTTCAAAGCACTCAGAGTCTTTGAAGCTCCTTGATCTCAAGCAGGAGGAAGTCAACAAATTGGAAGAACTACTTGCGGCAGAAAGGAAGATCGTACAGAGCTTCTCTATGCCTAAAACAGTGCTTCCAGTCGTTGACACCTTCTCTGCTCAGGCCAAAGGAGCTGGCTTGGGGCATGTTGGGGCATCTGGTTCTTTATCTCGGAGAAACAAGAACCAGAGGAAGAATAAGGCCGCCAAGAAGGCCTCTGCTGATGAAAAGGGGAAGGCTCCTCTTAGTCCTGTTGCGTTCAGAAAGCCTGGCTTTCCTTGCAACCAACATGACTTTGAGTCAACATTTGGGCATCATTTCCGGCCCTCGGTTGCAAAGCCTAAGAGCCGGTATGAAGGTTGGAACTTCCCCCGGAACTTTGGTAAGAGTGCCTTCAAGGCACCTTATGAGGAGATCCACATAGGAAGTTATGGTCTGTTCTCTAGCGGCCATAATGGAAAGCAGGCGCCAAAAGTCAAGCCTGTTATTCAGAAGGTGACAAAGTCATGTGACTGCCGTCACCATGAGGCCTCCACCTCCAGATCCAAGGCCCCAGCAGTACCCGTTGTTCCCAGGGTAAGGCAGGAGCCTAGGAAGAGATACAACAGGTTCGACTGTTGGTGCTGTGGCAAAGTCGGTCACTTTGCCGTGGATTGTTGGTTTAATCCAAGGAACTACGAGACTCCCCATGTTAACAATGCGAGACCGACCACTCGTAGGGTTAACCACCCGAGGGGGAGTGTGCTAACCAGGAATCTAGGACCCAAGTTCGATTGGGTTCCTAAGGCAAATTAGTTTTGTTTTGCAGGAATGTCCAAAGGCCACCAAAACGCCAATCTGGTATTTGGACAGTGGATGCTCCCGACATATGACCGGGACAAGAAGCCTGCTGCGTGATTACACTCCAGTCGAGAATGGACCCAAAGTCATCTTTGGAGGGTCAGATCGAGGAGTCACCAGAGGTTATGGTATGATTTCCAACGGTATAATCTCTATCACCGACGTGGCTTATGTTGAAGGGTTAAACCATAACCTGATCAGTGTAAGTCAGTTATGTGATAAAGGTTATGACGTTAAGTTCTGCAAGGATAAATGTCTGATAATTTCACGTACCTCTTCTGAGACGGTATTATCAGGCATTAGGAGCAGAAATATCTTTTGCTTAGATTTTCTCAGTTTGGATTCATCTACCCCCGTATGCCTTGTGGCAACAGGCAATGCATCTCTTTGTGAACAATGGCACAAGAGATTGGCACATATTAATTATAAGACAATTAGTATGTTATTTTCTAAGAATTTAGTAAGAGATGCTCCCAGTATCAAGTGCATCAAAGATAGCCCCTGTCATGCATGCCAGATGGGCAAACAGACTCGGGCTACCTTTAAGAGCATTGCAGACAAAGACTCCTCCCGATGTCTTTACCTATTACATATGGACTTGTTTGGTCCAATGCAAGTTCATAGCTTGGGAGGCAAATCATATACGCTAGTGATAGTTGATGATCACTCTCGGTTTACATGGGTGTTCTTTTTGAAACGAAAGTCAGATACTTTTGACATCTTCACTAATTTTGTCAAGCAAGTTCAGAACGAATTTAACTGCTCCGTGGTCAAAGTCAGAAGTGACCATGGAACAGAATTCGAATCTGGTGCTATGACAGAATTCTGTGAAGAACACGGTATCTTTCATGAGTTTTCCTCCCCACGCACTCCTCAGCAAAATGGGGTTGTGGAGAGGAGAAATAGAACTCTCATTGAAGCCTGCACAACAATGTTGAAAGACGCCTCTCTCCCTGAATACTTCTGGGCAGAGGCTGTCAATACAGCTTGTCATGCACAAAACCGAGCACTGATCAACAAGCATCATCGTAAGACACCCTACGAGCTACTGAAAGGCAGGAAACCAACCATGTCCTACTTTAGGATTTTTGGTTGCAGATGCTATGTACTGAATAATGGGAAGTACCCGCGTACTAAATTCGGTGAAAAATGCTTCGAAGGCATATTCATGGGATATAGTTCCCATAGTCGGGCATATAGGGTCTTCAATAAGAAAACCCTAGTGGTAGAAGAATCAATAAATGTTGTATTTGATGAAGGAAGTTTGCTTCACTGCAACTCTTCCAGTGGTATTCTTGAAGATGTAGGTGCCAGACTTGACCAGTTGAATCTGGATGAGACCCCTAAAGATGACGCACCCAAGTACGTCAAAGTTTCCACCTCCACGTCATCTGAAAATGTTGAAGATCAAGATGGAACACCTCTCTTAGAAGAAAGAGAAGCACAAGAAGTAGTTGCAGCTCCAGACGCCAGACTTCTAGAGCTCCGGCACGTGAGAGATCATCCTAGAGAACAGATCATCGGGGATCCACGTGTTGGCGTCAGAACTCGAAGAGGTACAACTAACGAAGTACTGCATCTTAGCTTCCTGTCACAGGTTGAGCCAAAGAAGTTCGACGAAGCGAACAAGGATGCGGCATGGATTCTGGCCATGCAAGAGGAACTACATCAATTCGAACGATGCAAAGTTTGGACGCTGGTTCCCAGACCATACAAGCAGAATGTGATCGGCACAAAGTGGATCTTCAGAAACAAGCTGGATGAACATGGTGTCATCATAAAGAACAAAGCCAGGCTGGTGGCTCAAGGTTACCGACAGGAGGAAGGGATTGATTTCGACCAGACCTTTGCACCAGTAGCAAGGCTCGAGGCAATCCGGTTGTTCCTGGCGTATGCTTCACACAAAGGATTCACAGTCTACCAAATGGATGTGAAATCTGCATTCCTGAATGGAGATCTGAAAGAGGAAGTATACGTCGCTCAACCCCCAGGTTTTGTCGACCCTACTTATCCCAATCACGTTTATTTTCTTAATAAGGCCTTATATGGGTTGAAACAAGCTCCACGAGCTTGGTATGAGACTTTATCTAGTTTTCTTCTTGAGAACAAGTTCTCCAGAGGTAAAATAGATAAAACATTGTTTCTCAGGGAAGTCAAAGGCAAGATTTTGCTGGTGCAAATCTATGTCGATGACATAATATTCGGCTCAACGGACAACAATCTTTGCAAAACGTTTTCTAAACTTATGCAAGGAAAGTTCGAAATGAGCAGTATGGGAGAGCTCAAGTATTTCTTAGGCCTTCAAGTGAAACAGTCTGAGGATGGAATCTTCATCTCTCAGACGAAGTTCACAAATGAACTCCTTAAGAAATTCGGTATGGAGAGTACAACCTCTATGAGGACTCCAATGGGATCCACAATGTCTCTGGATAAGGATGAGAAAGGTAAACCTTTCGATGAAACCAAATACAGAAGCATCATTGGATCCCTGCTCTACCTTACTGCCAGTAGACCGGATATTATGTTCTCCACATGTGTCTGTGCCCGATATCAGGTGAACACTAAGGAATCTCACTATGTCGCTGCAAAGCGAATTCTAAGATACCTTAAAGGTACTCCTAATCTTGGCTTGTGGTACCCGAGGAACAATGATGTCGAGCTAATAGGCTTTTCAGATGCTGATTTTGCAGGGAGCAGAGATGACAGGAAAAGCACCTCCGGGACGTGTCAATTCCTCGGCAGGAGGCTTATCTCATGGAACAGCAAGAAACAAAATTGCGTTGCAACCTCCACAGCAGAGTCAGAGTATATCTCGGCAGGAAGCTGTTGCGCACAACTTCTTTGGATCAGAAATCAGTTGGCCGACTACAACCTTCAGTTCAAGGAAGTTCCAATGTACTGCGACTCCTCCAGTGCAATTGCCATTGCCAACAATCCGGTGTCGCACAGCCGAACGAAGCATATTGAAGTACGCTACCACTTCATTCGGGAGCACGTGGAGAACAAGGATATCTCTCTCTGTTATGTCCCCACGGACAAGCAGATTGCTGATATATTCACAAAGCCCCTAGACGAGGCCAAGTTCAATCTTTTCAAGACTGAATTGGGAATGCTCAACTATGAGGAGTGAAGACTACAGAGGCTCCCAACTCGTGCATAATCTGAGGGGGAGCCGGGAACTCCAGCGTGAGTACAGATGCAAGAACTGAGGGGGAGCTAAGGGCCAAAGGTTCCTGACCCCGATTTGCCGAAGCCGAAAAGGGGGAGATAACCCTCTCGGGGTCCTCTCGGGGTCAAGGCTAAGGTGACTCCAGCTTGCTCCCAAGCACTCGGTATTGGTAAGGAATGTCTTCACTTAATGATGTTAAGTTTATGGTCTTCAATTGCTTTCCTTTTCATTTGCTCTATTCACCTTAGCTTGTAGGGTTTAGGCTTCTTCAAATAGGGGGAGATTGTTGGGTATTGTATCCACAATGTACCTGATTTGAAGAAGCCCCTGGACAAGCTAAGGTCAATAGACTATGTATTTGATAAAGTTTTTCAAAGTGTACTTGCAGTCTCTCCACGCTAAGTGCACACCAATGTCAGGGTGCAGTAGGTCAATATACACGGGTCTGCACGACGTAATCCCTCGTTGAGCAGATCAGTGTGTTGGCCTATGTGTACTCTCTCTATTGGAGTGCACTTACTTTCAAGTACAGGGCCGCTCATATGCAAGAGAAGACAAGGAGCATGGAGGATCAAGGAGCAGCTCCTAGGTGGAAGACGAAAAATCGTCCAAGGCAAATTCGACGAGAATCACCAAGTGATTCTCGCCGAATCGGCGAGAATCACTAAGTGATTCTCGCCGAATCGTCGAGAATCGTCAGTGAATCTCGCCGACTCCTTCTGGCCATCTCAAAATGGTGCCAAGTGAGATTCGGCGAGAATCACTTGTAATTCCCGCCGAACCAGTGGTCAAGCAGCCCATGAATACCAAGTCCAATTCGTTGAGAATCGACAAGTGATTCGACGAGAATCACAAACGATTCTCGACGAATCGTCGAGAATCACTTGGTGATTCTCGCCGATTCGTCGAGAATCGTTTGCGATTCTCGCCGATTTTTACTTGGCGTTTTCTCAGAATGCTGCTGAACCGGATTCTGCTTCTGGATTTGTTTGAACCGGATTTTGGGGATTTCATTTGTGGGTCCCACAAACGGTCATATTTGAGAATCCTACAGTATTTATACTCAGGTACTTTTGAACAGTAAAGATACGGAGAAAGAACCCGAGCTCAAAACCCTAAAATCGCGATCACTCTTTTCCGCCGCCTCCGTCGCCGCTCGCGCAAGTCCGTCGCCGCCACTGATAGATCTTCTTCCCGATCTCCGGCGACAGTAGCTTAGCAAGGCTTGAGTCTCACGCGTCTATCCAGAGATCCTTTGTCTCTCGATTTGTTGATCGGAAACACTTCCCATCCGAATCGATCGAGACGACCGATCCTCGTGTGACCGTTGGTAGACCGAGCTTGCTTCGCAACGAAGTTTGGATCTCCAAGTTCAGCAGCTGCTCTTCATCGTAGCCGCCGATCCCAAAGCTAGCCGCCGCTCGTGTGCCGCCGCCGGTTCCGGGGAAATCCTCTCCAAGAGAGACCAAGGTCGTAGACTCTTCATCGACTTCAAGAACACGTCGTCGAACAAAGAGGAACACCGGAGTCTCCAAGAGAAGTTTGTATCACGTGTACATTCTACTTTTATTTTATTGTAAAGGAACTTTTGTTCCGTGTTGTAAGGGTTGTGTGCAACCCGATTTGTGGGAGTGTTGACTCTCACGTGTGGAAGGGCTCCTTCCGTTAGTGAAGGGATTGGATTTCAATCCCGTTGGTGAAGTGACCGAGTCGTCCCTTGTTGGGGAGATAGGTCGAAGGGGGAAAGTGGATGTACCCAAGTCGGGGAACCACTATAAATTTGATGTGTTTTCTGTGTGCTGTGTCTGTTGTTTTTACTGTGCAGGTACATCTTTAAATTCCGCAAAAGAACCACACGTCACCTATTCCCCCCCCCCATAGGTGGACATAGCCGACACTAAGTGGACTTTCAAAGTGCATGTGTGACTCCTAATTAGCTAATGTCTTAGCTATATGAGCGCAATAGAAATGCGTTCCCCTATCGCATAGAAAAACATGAGGTGGGCCCAAGCGAGAAAATACATATATATTTTTAATAATAAAGATTTTTCAAGTTTAAAAATTTTTTGGGTTGTTTTTTTTGAAAAAATAAAATATATATACGGGAATTTTTGTGGTTTTTAGTTGGTTTTTTACTATAGATATATTTTTTTTTCTTTACATCAAATTTTTTTACGTGTTTTAGTAGCTTTTTTATTTTTGATTGTTTTTTAGGTAGGTTGTTTATTTTTTTTAGTTTATTCGTTTTTTAGATTTTTAGGTTTTTTAGTGGTTAGTTTTTTAGTTTTTTTTTATTTTTTTTGTAGGGTTTTTAGTTTTAAGTTTTTTGGGTGTTTTAGTTGTTAGTTTTTTAGTTTTTTTGAGATTTTTTAGGATACGGCGCCATTTTATTTTTTTATAGTTAAATATATATATGAAATAATAAAAAAAGCTAAAAGTAATAGGCTCCAGAAATTCAAAATAACAATACGAAATTCCCCGGCAACGGCGCCAAAAAATTGGTGATTAAAACTCGCGGCTCCTTGGGCCTTATTTATTTGGTGGTTTATTTATTTGGTTTGATTTAACGATTCGGGTGGTCCGAGCGCGTAGATTTATTTGAGATATATATAAGTTGAAACAGAGTTTTAACGAAAGGAGCCAAGTTGAAAGTCTTGTTTTCAACGCTAGCTAAACACCTAGAGGAGGGGTGATTAGGTTTTTGTCTCTATTTAAATTTTCTAACTTGTTATCAGATTTTTGTACCTAGTGATTAGGTTAGTTATGAGCTTTCAAGAACCTTCAAAGATGACACGGCAATTTTATAGTGGTTCCACAATCTTGGGTACAACTACTGTCCCTCTGCGCCTATCTAACAGTGTGTTATATTCGGCTCTCCCTCTGGGACTCAGCTACTTAATATCTTACAACACAGACCACGCAGGACCACACAGGTCACACAGATATTTAACTTAGGCACTAGACCAACCCCGGGTCACAAATACCTATCACCCAGCATAAAGCCAAGCACAGGTCACTAAGACCTCGTCTTTATAATACAGGCTTACAACTCCAGATTCACCAAGAATCTTTACAGAAGAAGAAATAAAGAGTGAGATGAATAGACACTAGAGCAAGGTCTCTATGTCTTCATCTTCTTGAATTGAGCAGATATCAGTATAAGCTATTGTTGGTTAAGACAATAAGTAGGCAGTAGAATATTAATTCAACCAACTATCTTTTCTCTGCAGAACTTATAGTTTTGCTTCCTCAAAATAGCTTATGATCCAGCTATTGCAGATGGTGATTACTTCAGCTATCTCTTTCCCCAATAAGGTTCTCTGTGTAGAACAACTTCTTCAAGCTCGATAAAAACGGCGAGGAAGAAGATGAAGTTTGGTCGCACTTTTCGTTTTCAAAAAACATAGACAAGAAGTCGATTGATTGCTCTGGCCGATTTGCTTCTTTTTATTCTCTGAATGACAATAGAGCAGTGAGTCCCACAACTAGGATTGATGGCTGAGATTGAGCCCTTCATCTCATGATTTCCATTTAATCTTGATTCAAAGGCTCTTTGCTGTGTGTGGGCCTCAGTACTTAATGTTGAAAATATTCCTTGGAAAGTGCAGAAGATGATAACAACTGCCGCCAATGTCTCTGTCAGCATTTCAACAATATTTGAATTTTGGTTGACTTTTTGACTTTGCTGACGTTAGCATGACTCAGCATCTCTGGACTTAGACAACATTCAATCATTAGAACCAAAAGTCTTGAGTGAGTAAGTATCACTCAATGCCACATCACTTAGACAAAATTCTATCTGTCTAGGTATTGAGCTCAACGAATGTTGGGCTCCATTCGACGAACGACAAGCTCAGCTCGACGAAAGCATAAGTTTTGTTCGACAAACTGTAGACTTAGTTCGACGAAAGGCTAAACTCAGTTCGACGAACTCCAGGCTCAGTTCGACGAATGATGAGCACAGTTTGACGAAGCTGAGCTAGATGAAAGCCAAGTAATCCATGCATTTGGACTTATCCAAATATCTGCTTCAAGGCGTTGAGAGCGCTGAGTGAGCTTGGCTCACTAAACGCTATTTGCATTAGCAAATATTTCTGTGCCTTGGCGTTGAGAGAATCGAGGGTGTTGAGTGAGCTTACCGCACTCAATGCTATTTGCCTTAGCAAATATTTCTGCGCTTTGGCATTGAGAGAGTAAGCTCCACTCAATGACAAACTACTTAACAGAATTTTTCTGTTATCTGGCATTGAGTGAGTAAGCTACACTCAACACTTGTAGACTTGGTGAAAATTTTGCCCAACTTTTTTGTGGAGTTGACTAGCATAGCAACACTCAATGCTAAAAGCTGTATGACATTGAGTGAGTCGACCACACTCAACGTCTGTGGACTTGGCCACATTTTCAGCCAATTTCTCTAGTCTTAGACTGACTCAGCCTAACTTACAGCCTTTTTGTTGTATGGCGTTGAGTGAGTAGACTACACTCAATGCTTTTGTACTTAGCTAAATTTTTGGCTATTTTCAGTTAGGCTCAGATAGACTCAACGCTATATGGTATATGGCATTGAGTGAGCTGTCCTCACACAACGCCTGTGGACTTAAGAAAATTTCTCCTCGACAATATTGAATCCATACCTTTGGAATTGAGTGAGCTTGCTCCACTCAACGACTGTGGATTTAGTCGATTTTTGTTAAGTCATGCAACTACTTATTGTGTACACATGTCCAATCAATGTGATATGAACAACCTGCACTCAAGACCTCAAATGCACATCAAATACAGTTAATGTGTGTGGTATTGACCTGTTTGACTTCTGACAAATCAGGGGCATTAGAAACAATGGACCCAACAATCTCCCCCTATTTGAAGAAGTCAAACCATTATCAAAAATATGTACTTTCCTTGGTCAGTGACACACACAATCTATACAGCAAAATAAATATTGAAATTCTGATAAGCTAGAAGTAAGTGTACCTCATTTCCTGCCTGTGAGCATCACTTACTCCCCCTATTTTGTTGCAAGGTGTTTGTCCTTACTTGAATGTCACATGTCTTTCTTTCCCCTTTGCCATCTCTCCCGTTTGATATGTCTCCCCCTTGCTAAAACCTTCTCTCTTCTCTCCCCTTTTTTGACTTCTACAGAATAGGTAGATAGGGGTTGGCCTTCCACTAGCTGACCTTCTTTCTTATCTCTAGAGAAACTTACTCACCTTTAGTAGAAGCATCAATGAATGACTGGGGAGTATGTATGTCCAGTAAGATGAACAATACCTGCACCACAAAAAAAGGCAAAAATGGAGTGCCTGAAGCTATGCCAAGTTCAACATACCCAACTCAAATTTGAGGGTGTTGAACTTTGCTTCATCTAATGTCTTAGTAAAGATATCAGCCACTTGCTTTTCTGTGCGGACAAACTCAAGACTGATGTCTTCCTTCTCCACATGTTCACTAATAAAATGATATCTTATTTCTATATGGTTAGTACTGCTATGTGAGACAGGATTCCTAGGAATAGAAATAGCACTTGTAGAATTACAGTAGAGAGGAGTTCTTCTTACCTGAAGGTTGTAATACTGGAGCTGATGTTGGATCCACAACAACTGAGCACAATAGAAATGTCTTAGCTACATGAGGGCAATAGAAATGCGTTCTCCTATCGCCTAGAATAACGTGAGGCGGGCCCAAGCGAGAAAATACATATATAGTTTTAATAATAAAGATTTTTCAAGTTTAAAAATTTTTTGGGTTGTTTTTTTTGAAAAAATAAAATATATATACGGGAATTTTTGTGGTTTTTAGTAGGTTTTTTACTATAGATACATATATATTATATTTTCTTTACATCAAATTTTTTTTACGTGTTTTAGTAGTTTTTTTTTATTTTTGATTGTTTTATTGGTAGGTTTTTTAATTTTTTTTTAGTTTATTGGTTTTTTAGATTTTTAGGTTTTGTAGTGGTTAGTTTTTTAGTTTTTTTATTTTTTGTAGGGTTTTTAGTTTTAAGTTCTTTTTGTTTTTTGTTGTTAGTTTTTAAGTTTTTTTGAGATTTTTTAGGAAACGACGCCATTTCATTTTTTATAGATAAATATATATATGAAATAATAAAAAAAGCTAAAAGTAATAGGCTCCAGAAATTCAAAATAACAATACGGAATTCCCCGGCAACGGCGCCAAAAACTTGGTGGTTAAAACACGCGGCGCCTCGGGCCTTATTTATTTGGTGGTTTATTTATTTGGTTTGATTTAACGATTCGGGTGGTCTGAGCACATAGATTTATTTGAGATATATATAAGTTGAAACCGAGTTTTAACGAAAGGAGGCAAGTTGAAAGTCTTGTTTTCAAGGCTAGCTAAACACCTAGAGGGGGGAGGGGTGATTAGGTTTTTGTATCTATTTAAATTTTCTAACTTGTTATCAGATTTCGGTGCGTGGTGATTAGGTTAGTTATCAGCTTTCAAGAACATTCATAGACGACACAACAATTTTATAGTGGTCCCCAATCTTGGGTACAACTACTGTCCCTCTATGCCAATCTAAAAATCTGTTTGATTCGTCTCTCCCTCCAGAACTCAGCTACTTAATAGCTTACAACATAGATCCAGCAGGACCACACATGTCACACAGATCTACAACTTAGGAACTAAACCAACCCCAGGGCACAAAGACCTATCACCTGGCACAAAGCCAAGCACAGGTCACTAGGTCCTCAGTCTTTATAATACAGGCTTACAACTCCAGTTTCACCAAGAATCTTTACAGAAGAAGAAATAAAGAGTGAGATGAATAGACACCAGAGCAAGATCTTTGTGTCTTCTTCTTCTTGGATTGAGCAGATATCAGTCTAAGCTATTATTGTTAAAGATAATAAGTAGGCAGTAGAATTTTTCTTCAACCAGCTTTCTTTTCTCTGCAGAACTTATAGATCTGTTTCCTCAAAATAGCTTATGATCCTGCCGTTGAAGATGGTGATTACTTCAGCTATCTCTTTCCAGCAAGGTTCTCTATGCAGAACAACTTCTTCAGGCTCGATAAAAATGGCGAGGATGAAAATAAAGTTCGGCCGTACTTTTCATTTTCAAAAAACCTAGACAAGAAATCTATTGATTGCTCCAGCCAATTTGCATATTTTTATTCACTGAAGGACAATTGAGCAGTAGGTCCCACCACCAGGATTGATGGCTAAGATTGAACCATTCAGCGCATGCTTTCCATTTAATCTTGATTCAAAGGCTCTTTGCTGTGTGTGGGCCCCAGTACTTAATGTTGAAAATATTCCTTGTAAAGTGCAGAAGATGATAACAACTGGCCGCCAATGTCTCTGGCAGCATTTCTACAAAATTTGAAATTTGGTTGACTTCTTGACTTTGCTGACGTTAGCATGACTCAACATCTCTGGACTTAGACAAAATTCAATCATTAGAACCAAAGGTGTTAAGTGAGTAGGTATCACTCAACGCCACAACACTTGGACAAAATTCTATCTGTCTAGGTATGAGCTCGACGAATGCTGAGCTCTGTTCGACGAACGGCAAGCTCAGCTCGACGAAAGCATAAGTTTTGTTCGACGAACTATAGACTTAGTTCGACGAAAGTCTAAACTCATTTCGACAAACTCCAGGCTCATTTCGACGAACGCTGAGCTCAGTTCGACGAATATGAGCTCGACGAAAGCCAAGCAATCCATGAATTTGGACTTATCCAAATATCTGCTTCAAGGCGTTGAGAGCGTCGAGAGAGCTGAGTGAGCTTGGCTCACTCAATGCTATTTTCCTTAACAAATATTTTTGCATCTTGGCGTTGAGAGAGTCGAGAGTGTTGAGTGAGCTTGCCTCACTCAATGCTATTTGCCATAGTAAATATTTTCATTCCTTGGCATTGAGAGAGTAAGCTCCACTCAACGCCAAACTACTTAATAGAATTTTTCTGTTATCTGGCGTTGAGTGAGTAAGCTACACTCAACGCCTATAGACTAGGTGAAAATTTTTCCCAACTTTTTTGTGGAGTTGACTGGCATAGCAACACTCAACTCTAAAAGTTGTATGGCATTAAGTGAGTAGACCACACACAACGTCTGTGGACTTGGCAATATTTTCAGCCAATTTCTCTAGTCTTAGACTGACTCAGCCTGACTCACAGCCTTTTGGCTGTATGGAGTTGAGTGAGTAGAGTACACTAAATGATTTTCTACATTTTTGGCTATCTTTCAGTTAGGCTGAGATAGACTGAACGATATATGTTATATGGCGTTGAGTGAGCTGTTCTCACTCAAATCCTGTGGACTTAGGCAAATTTCTCCTAGACAATATTGAATCCATACCTCTGGAATTGAGTGAGCTTGCTCCACTCAACGCCTATGGACTTAGTTGATTTTTGCTATGTCCAACAACCACTTATTGTGTCCACATGTCCAATCAATGTGATATGGACAATCTGTAGTCAATAGCTCAAATGCACACCAAATACAGTTGATGTGTGTGGCATTGACCTATTTGACTTCTCACAAATCCGGGGCATTGGAAACAATGGCCCAGCAATCTCCCCCTATTTGAAGAAGTCAAAACCCTTATAAAAAATGTTTTCTTTCAAAGGTCAATGACACACACAATCTATACATCAAAATAAATATTGAAATTTTGATAAGCTATAAGTAAGTGTACCTCATTTCCTGCCTGTGAGCATCACTTACTCCCCCTGTTTTGTTGCAAGGTGTTTGTCCTTACTTGAGTGTCACATGTCTTTCTTTCCACTTTGCCATCTCTCCCGCTTGATATGTCTCCCACATGCTAAAACCTTCTCTCTTCTCTCCCCCTTTTTGACTTCTGCAGAATAGGTAGATAGGGGCTGGCCTTCCACTGGCTGACCTTCGTTCTTCTCTCCAGAGTAACTTACTCACCTTCAGTAGAAGCATCAGTGAACTACTGGGGAGCATGCATGTCCAGCATGAGAAATAATACCTTCACCACAAAAAATGCAAAAAGGGAGTGTCTGAAACTATGCCAAGTTCAACATACCCAACTCAAATTTGAGGGTGTTGAACTTTTCTTCATCTAATGTCTTAGTGAAGATATCAGCCACTTACTTGTCTGTGGGGACAAACTCAAGACTGATGCCTTCCTTCTCCGCATGCTCCCTAATAAAATGATATCTTATTTCTATTTTCTTAGTACTGCTATGTGATATAGGATTCCTAGCAATAGAAATAGCACTTGTAGAATTACAGTAGAGAGGAGTTCTACTGACCTGAAGGTTGTAATACTGGAGCTAATGTTGGATCCACAGCAACTGAGCACAGCAGCTACCTGCTGATATATATTCTGACTTAGCAATGGAACTGATAGGTTCCAGTAGTGCTTTTATTATCTTCTTTGCAATCTGCAAAATCTGCATCTAAAAATCCTGTTAGATCAAAATCCCTATTTCTAGGGTACCATAGGCCAAGATCTCGTGCCCCCTTAAGATATCTCAAGATTCTCTTTGCAGTAGAGTAATGCCATTCTTTAGCGCAGGCCTGATACCTAGCACAGACACATGTAGCATGCATGATTTCAGGCCCACTAACATTTAGGTATAGAAGGGAGCCAATTATCCCTCTGTACAAAGACTCATCAACAGGTTTCCCTACCTCATCTTTTCCTATAGGCATTCTTGATGCCATTCGAGTTCTCATGGTGGAGGCATTCTCCATACCGTACTTTTTCATTAGCTCCCTGATGAACTTGGACTGGGATATGGACAAGCCATCATCAGTCTGTCTTACTTGGAGTCCCAAGAAGAACTTGAGCTCACACATGCTACTCATTTCAAACTTCTCTTGCATAAGTTTAGCAAACTTCCTGCAAATGTTGTCATCAGTAGATCCAAAGATGATATCATCGACATATATTTAGACTAGGATAAGATTGCACTTTGACTTCCTTATTAATAGGGTCTTGTCTATCTTCCCCCTTGAGAATTTGTTCTCAATGAGGAAGCTGGACAATGTTTCATACTAAGGCGTAGGGGCTTGCTTGAGCCCATATAGAGCTTTCCTAAGTTATAAACAAAATTACGAGAGTTAGGATCTACAAAACCTGGTGGCTGATCCACATATACTTCCTCTTTTAGGTCCCCATTTAGGAATACTGATTTGATGCCCATCTGGTAGACTCTGAATTCTTGATAGGCAGCAAATGCAAGGAAAATCCTTATGGCTTCCAATTTGGCTACTGGGGCAAAGGTCTGGTCAAAGTCTATGCCCTCTTCTTCTCTTTTGCCTTTAGCCACCAGTCTAGCCTTATTCTTGACAAAAAAGAATTTTGATCCAACTTATTCGTGTACTTAGTACCTATGGAATTTTGTCCTTGTGGTCTGGGAACCAACTTTCAGACCTTGCATCTCTTAAATTGGTCTAGTTCTTCTTGCATTGCTCCAATCCAGAACTGGTCCTTGATTGCTTCAGCAAACTTCTTGAACTCTTCTTGAGACAGAAAGCTTTAGTAGAGAGTTGTATTCATGCTCCTACTTTTGGTTTGGACTCCATAATTTGCATCACCAATGATTTGGTGTACAGGATTGACCCTTAGATGCATGGTAGCTGGAGGCAATCTAGCTGCAGCTTGCTGATCTTCAGGGTTTTCAGCTAGCTGGTCTTCATTTTCTTCAGGTATATTTTCCACTTCTCTTGGAATAAGCAGTCCATCATCATTTTCTTGGACTATGGGGGTAGCTTCCTTGATGGCCAACTTGTCCATCATCTGCTCTGTACCTGCAATACTATAATAAGAGGAGCTTGGCAGCTCACAGTTAACCATGTTGGATTCATCAAATATAACATGCATTGACTCTTCTACAACTTGGAAAGTTAAGTTATAGATTCTATATGCCTTAGTATGACTGTTGTACCAAACAAAGATCCCTCCGTAGGACTTGGCAACAAATTTAGTTAAATGGACTTTTCCATTGTTGAGCACATTGCACTTGCAACCAAAGATCCTGAAATAGCATCGGTTTGGTTTTATGCCCTTTAAGATCTCATAGGGAGTCTTCTTGTGACTCTTGGTGATAGAAGTCCTATTGAGGACATAGCATGTAGTGTTAACTACCTCAGCCCATAAGTATTCTGGGAGGGATGAGTAACTTAGTAAGGTTCTACTAGCCTCTATGAGAGTCCTATTTTTCCTCTCAACAATTCCATTTTACTGGGGTGTTTTAAGAGAGGAAAATTCTTGATGAATCCCTAGCTCTTCACAGAACCTTGTCATGCACTCAGACTGAAACTCAGTGTCATGGTCACTTCTAATTTTGACTACAGTGATGTTGAATTCATTCTGAGTTTGCTTAACAAATGTCTGAAAGACATCAGAGATTTCATATTTCTTCCTTAGAAAGAACACCCAGGCAAATCTAGAAAAGTCATCAACAACCACAAGGGTGTAGACTTTCCTACCTAGACTTTGAATTGGCATAGGAACAAACAGATCCATATGTAAGAGGTATAAGCACCTCAATAAATCTTTGGATCCAATGCTCTTGAAAGTGATCATAGTCTGTTTGCCCTTTTGGTATGCATAGTAGATACCCTCCTTAGTGCATATAGACTTAGGCTCATTCCTAAACAACTCATTACAGAAAAGGTTACCTATGGTCCTATAATTTAGATGGGCTAGCCTCTTGTGCAACTGGACACAGGAAGAGGCTTTCTCATCTACAACTAGGCATACATGTGAGTCTTTTTTAGAGCATAGAAAATCTAAACAGTATACATTTCCACTCCTAGTGCCTGTTAAGATGACCTCTTGGTCACTTAACCTCCAAATTTGGCACTCTCCTTGTGAAATACTATTTCATAGCCTAGATCACAGAGTTGGCTAATGCTTATAAGGTTCTGTTGCAACCCTTCCACATAGGGTACTATAGTGATAGTGACTATGCCATTAGAGATCTTTCCATAACCTCTAGTCACACCTTTTTCTGACCCACCAAAGATGACCTTTGGTCCTTTCTTTACTTGAGCATAATCCTTCAGCATGCTCCTTGTTCCAATCATGTTCCTGGAACATCCACTGTCCAAGTACAATATAGGGGTATGGGCACTTGGACTTTCCTGCAAAACACAAATCAGTAAACCTTAGGAACAGGATGGGTCATTTGTAATTCTGCCTGCCTGCAGCTTTTTTGGCAGGCAAGTTGACATTTGCTCTCTACACACTATGATTATTCCAGCAATCAACAGCAAAGTGGCCTACCTTGCCACAACACCAACACTCATGGATATTGTACCTTCTTTTTGGAGCAGGTATAGTGGTTGTGTTAACAGCAACTCTGGGTCTAGAAGGTGTAGCAGCAGTCCTGTTCCACATTTTTCCAGTCCCAGTTTGACAAGTGGTGGGTCTAGCAGTAGAAGTGCTTGGGATATCTTGAGCCCTTCTAGCAGCTGATTTCTTTTCAGAAAGCACTCTTGATGGCCACAGAGATGCCCAGGTCTGCTCTACTGATAGTCTTGCCCTTTGTCTTAGAGTTAGATGGAGGAATTGGAGAACAGTCAGCAGCTTTACCCTTGACTGAAGGGGATGTTGCACCAAACACAAATGGTCCAGGATGGGCCATTTGTAATTTCTCATAGGCACTTGCACCTTTGCTGTAACTACCACCATATTGTGGAACATCATTGTTCACACAAGATGGTCTAGCATGATTCCAGTGACCATAAATACTCTTATGGACATGGCTGTTAGACGGAAATTGCACTCTATTAAATTTCACAGGAGGCTTAGAGGCTAGTGGATCCACATGAGCTTTACCCTTTCCCCTGGGATTAGTTGCTCCTGTCCTTCCCTTGAATCCCAACCCTTTCTATCCCTTTTGGGAGGAGAATGAGTCTATCAAGAGCAACACTATGCTAGGTTTGGAGTAGCTAGCCACTAGTTTCATCTCCTTTTAGAGCTTTTCTACAAGATTCCTGATATGGATATTCTTGAAGGTTATAGTGCTCATCTGAAGGATTGTTACCTTCTTCAGTTTTATAACTTCTAGAGTCTTCCGATCCAGCAATTTTGCTGATTCTGAAGCAGCAAGCTTTAAAGAGACAATTTCCTGAGCATGTTGTTTGGCCAGGAGCTTATTTTCTTTAGATCCTGCAGAAGTGCACCATAATTATCAATCAATTGATTGATGTCTCCATCAGATTCTTAGCCATCATTATCACTTGATACAGTAGCACAAGAATATGGAACTGATTCAGAATTTGAATAAGCAGAGCTACTAAAAGAAATTACCTTGCTTGCATCAGGCTGATCCTGGCTAATTTCTTCATATGACCTAGCCATCAGCCCAAGGCAGCTGTTGTCTTCTTCAGAATCCACCTCTAAATCACCATCAAATTGTGATAGAGGGGCCCTGTCTTCAATCTTAACAGCAGGATGAACCTTCTCAGCTTCTTCTTCTAAAGCAGCCAGCCTTTTGATGCATTCTGCTTCAACAGCTCCTTATTTTGTAGAGTATAACCCAATGTAGGCTTCTTCTTCTTCTTCTGACTCTGATGATCAGGAGTGTGTCCAGCTTCTTTTATTCTTGGCAATGAGGGATTTCTCGTTCTTTCCTTTTTGCTGGTGGTCATTTTTCTCACTGTGCTCCTTTCTTTTGACTAGGCAGTCGGCTATCACATGCTCAGGTTTTCTGCAATGATAACAAGTTGTGTTAGAGGAAACCTGTTTACTAGTTTTGGAACCATACCTATCATCCTTAGAGGATTTTCTCCTGCCCTTGTAGCAGTCATCCTTAGGATGTGAGGAGGCGGAAGGCCTGCCTCTCTACTTCTTCTTCTTCAAGAACTTATGGAATTTCCTGGCGAAGGCAACAGAATCTTCATCAGACCATTGGCAGACTGATGTGCTTTTCTCTAATTTTCCATAATCAGATTCAGCATCTTTTCTTGGTGGTGAGGGAGACTTCCTTCTGCTTTTGCTGGGCCTTCATCTTTGAATGCTACAGACTTGTCTCTTTCCTGAGGCTTGTTGTGGTTCTCCTTTTCTTTCCGAGCAGCCAGCTGCATCACATATGATAACAACTTCCCAAAGAGGGTGTGAGGAACTGTCTCACCCAGCTTTGCCACTTCACTGATGGCACAGATTTTAGTGTCCTACTCTCTAGAGAGAGATCTAAGGAACTTGTCACTCAGTTCATAATGACTGAATACTCTTCCATAAGTCTTTAGCTCATTTACAATCCTAAAGGACTTTTCATAACAAATGTTTATGTTCTCGCACTTGGATTACCTGAAAGCCTCATACTCTTGGTTGAGCATGGACTTCCTATCATCTCTAACTTCATCTCTCCCCTCCATGTAGATCACAAGTGTTTCCACATTTCCTTTGCGGTTTTGCAATGGATCAGATTCTGAAGTGTAGACTCATCAACAACACTCATAATGATATTCTTTGCCCTCTTATTAATTAAAGCAAGGGCCAACTCATCCTTGGTCATCTCATCATATGTCTTGGGGGTCTTGACTTTAGCATCCAGTTTAGAGACCTTCATTGGGTTGAATGGTCCTTCTTTAACTTAAATATACATCCTAGGGTCAGCAGATTCCATGAACTGCCTCACCCTTACTTTCTAGATGCCAAAATCTCCTTCCTACAGATTGGAAGTCTCACAGCACTCAGCTCCCTATTGGTCATTCCTAAACCCATGGAGACAGACTTGTAGCTAACCTTGGAGATCTACTCAGACTGTTAAGCCTTTAGAGAGTAACCTCCCTATGATACCACTTGAAAGTCTTGTTTTCAAGGCTAGCTAAACACCTAGAGGGGGTGAATAGATTTTTGTCTCTATTTAAATTTTCTAACTTGTTATCAGATTTCTGTGCCCGGTTGTAATGCCCTGGATTATGATTGCATATGCTTGATGGACGTTACGTTGGCTTTGACCGTTGTTTGAGCATGGTTTTCCCGCGGGCTTTCGCGTGGCTGTTTTGGTAGCCGAGTTTCACGATTCCCCAGCAAGCCGGAGTCCACTTGTGGGGACTCGGTGAGGCCTCTTAGGGAATGCTTGCACTTTTTCGAGCCCGGGTAAGGTTGCTCAAAACGGGTTGATTTTATGGCCGATGTGTACAGAAAACAAAAAAAAGGGTAAAAAGTTCTTAAGGAAGAAATGGTCTAGGACGTCACAGAAACACTTTTCATAACAGGGAAAAATGGTCATTTTTGTGCGTGACACGCCCCCCGACACGGGCGTGTCGGGGCGTGACCTGGGGCATGACCTCCTTCACTCAATGAATTTTCTTGCGTCGAGTTGAGCTCGACGAATGGGGTACACGCCCCGTGACACGGGCGTGTCACGGGCCGTGTCCCGCTGTGTTGAGTGTCGAGTGTCGAGTGTCGAGTGTCGAGTGTCGAGTGTCGGGTGTCGAGAGAGGGGACACGGCCTGTGACACGGGCATGTCACAGGGTGTGTCCAGCTTTGTCGAAATGTCGACACTTTGAGTCGACGAGAGGTCGAGACACTGGTTACACGCCCTAGGTCACGGGCGTGACCTATCAGTCACGGGCCTGTACTCGGTCGTGTATCTTGTGGATAAACTGGAAATTGTCGGATTCTGCGCCGCTTAAGATACACGCCCTGTGACACGGGCGTGTCACAGGGCGTGACAGGGCCGAAAATCGACTTTTTCAGTTTTTTTTGTGCCGTTCATTTCTATTATTCTGGATCTAATGGTCCAGCTCTGTTCTGGAGGAAATAAGGCCGAAACAGAGATTTCTCCTCCTCATTTCATCTTCTTCTTCATCTTCTTCCTCATTCCAAAAGGAAATCAAGGGAGCAAAGCTAAGACAAGGGAAGAAAAGAGAGGATCAGCCGTCGCGGTGTCATCTCAGTTCAGGCAAGCGGTGTTCTGCACCCTTGCCAATCTTGTTTTCTTGTTCTTTGATTGTGCAAGTTTAGCTAGTTTGCCTCTTTTAATTTTCCTAGCTTGTTCTTCTTGTTTTGTGTTGTACCTCACTAGCCTTGTTATTCTTGTTTTGGTTTAGTCATCAATCCTCTTGATCCTCATGTCTTACATTCTTACCACCTTATTATCGAATTTCCCTATGCTCAATTAAGGCTTATGCTAAGTTGCTTCATGTAGCTTTTCTTGTTCATGTGATGCATGTAACTAATTTGATTCATGTAGTTAGTTTGATTCATGTAGCCTTTCTTGTTCATGTGATTCTTTCTTGTTCATAGCATACTCATGTGATTCTTTCTTGTTCCATTAATCAAACTCTAGCAAGTTTGGCATCACTTGGGCAATTTGTCGTCATGAGTGAGGACGAAGGAAGGAAACGTGTGTAACTTGGGTTATGGTGAGATTTGCTTATGGGGTTGAGCTTGGGTTCGCTTATGGTGAGTTTTGCGAGGCAAATTGTGAACCATGGCAGGAGCGTTTGTGTGAGGATTCGGTAAGGGGTGGTGTGGTTTAAGCCTTGGTGGCCACCGGGTTTGGATTTGTGGTGTAGAGCACCATTTTGGCCCCGATTTGGGCTAGCTTTTATTGGTGCGTTCCACTTTAGGGCCGCCACCAAAAGACCCTTGCGGAATCGAACTTAACCGCTGCTTATGTTTCACTAGTATGGTTGTTTCTTGTGCTAAAGATAATGGCTTGGGTATGTGTATTGCCTTTTTGCTCCTGCAGTTTGAGCAGGACTTGGTGAGAAGTGCACGCACTTGGTGCGTTTGACACTTTGGATTGATAGTGTTGAACACTTGTGTTCCACCTGTTTTGTTTACTCATTTTACTTACATGAACCAATGCTACGGGGTCGGTAAGCCCCTTTGTCATATTTTCTGAACTTCATACTCTATTGTGTAGCTTTCATGATTGTTGAGGTGTTCTTTCTTGAATGCCTCAGGTGCAGGTTGTAGCCGGTTGAGCGGCTAGGTTTTGTTGGTGGAGGCTACTGGGAGCTAGCCAAGCTTGCTTAGCGAGGTAGTTCTTACTTGCTTATACAGACATGTATGTGCCCCAATGGGTTCGTGTCAGCTTGTTGGCGCCCATTGGTGGCTTTCTTTACGTGTGATATATGAATGCTAGACTGCTAATGTGACTCATTTGGCTGAGATGATGTCTCTTTGCTCTTGGGAAGTATTTATGATAGGTTGCATTAGATATTTTCAAGATAAAATAAACCTATTATCCTATATCATGCATACATGTTTTGATAAACTAAGACGTATTTTCCAAACAACGTAAAAAGAATGATTTCTAATATGATCATAAATCTAGGATGCATATAGGAGATCGTCATACGTAAATTAAAGTATTTTCCGCCGCGTACAAATACATGTTTTGATTCATAAGGCCGAGGGATACGGCCATCAAATTAAACAGTTTTCTTGCATACAACTGATGGTTTTCAACTACTAAAGGAAGCGTCGAGCGTTTGACTGAGCGTGTGCAGTTATCCCCTGCACGACGTGGCATCAGAACACGTAGTTCCTCTTACTCTGATACGATGTACTCGTTGAGGAAATGCGGGTTGTGACAGTTGGTATCAGAGGGAGGTTTGCTTGACAATTGGTCGGGAAAACTTTCCTTTTTGTCATTGTCGTAAGCATCATCTCATACACACACCGAGGTGCCATCAGTATATCTTGGCCGAAGCACGCACACTACACTCATGGCATGAACAGAAGTATACGAGGCATATTATGTAGTATGGGATGCATAATATGTGGTTGTATATGGATCCACCATAGGGGCAACATGTGCGGGTTATGTAGTATGGGATGCATAACCTTACCACATGGATGCGACTAGCTCGTTTCTTTTCTTCGTTGCATACAATGTTATGTAGTATGGGATGCATAGCATTGTGATGCGTACGACCGCTCATGGCATGCATTAAGGCCTTTTCTAGAATTCATAGCACAGCACGCATAACATAACATTGCATGAGCACAACGTGCCAAGCTAAAGATCTACATGATGACACCTGTACACACATGGTTTTTGGTCAAACAGAGTAATGCATTCATCGGTTAGGCACAAGTTAGTGGGATGACGGTGAGTCATCGTTAGGCTAGGCATAACATCATTCTCAAACTCCCAGAGCAAGTTAGCAGTTGATGTTCATATTTATATATGTCTGGTCTGTACATAGCAGTTGTGTGTTTTATTGGGTTTGAACTTGATAAGGGTGAACGTGTTTATAGGATGTCGAAGCGTCCAGTGACAAGGCAAACTCCCCAATCCGAGGGCGAGTCTTCGGGCGCGCAGAATAATGCCCTGATGGATAGTCTACGCCAAAGTATTGAGGCTTTGACAAGGCAGGTGCAGGAAGTGCAGTCCCAGCTCCAAGCTATGTCATCAGCGATGTCTGGGCTAGCACCAAGAGTGCAAGAGACTGTCAGAGGCCCCACTAGTTCTACTCCTTCCGTGGCAGTGATACTCCCAGTTGTGGTTCCTCCTACGATGACTTTCATCTCGCAGTTTCAGCGACTTGGACCACCTACTTATAATGGAAAAGCGGACTTTGTGATATTGGATGATTGGGTGATCACGTTGGAAGAGATGTTTGTCTATTCTGGCATTAACGAAGACCAAAAGGTGATGCTTGCCGCCTATCAACTAAAAGGGTTAGAAAAAGGTTAGTGGTTGCGAGAAAAGGAAAGATTAGGGGCGGGATGTTCGTGGGAAGCCTTCAAAGAAATGTTACGGCGCAAGTTTCTACCGTCCGTGGAAAGGGATCGCCTGATGAACGACTTCTTGTACCTGAAGCAGAGGAAACTCACAATTAGTGAGTATGAAATTGAGTTTAGCAAGCTAAGTCGGTTCGCTCCGAGCTTGGTGACTACGGAAGCTGACCGAGTGAAGAGATTTCTTGGCGAACTCCGAAGCGATGTTCAGCAGTTTGCAAGTGCTTATGGAGCGACAAGTTATACCAGTGTGGTTGAGGCTGCTTTGAAGGTGGAAGCTATAGAAACTGCAAAACAAAGAGGGCAGCTGATGAGGAAGGATAAGAGAAAGCTGGTGGGAGGGAAAAGCTCCCAAGAATCAGACGTAAGGAAGAAGAATAAGGAGACGTGTAGCTTCTGTGGCCGATCAGGCCACCCATTTGAGAAATGTTTCAAGCGGTTGGGGATGTAGAAGAAGGAGCAGGTGCACGCCATTCAGGGTGCGCCAACCAGAGACTTGGAGTGTGCAGTGTGTGGACAGAAGGGACATGATTCTGCCTGTTGTTTGGCCAAAGAGAAAGCCTGTTATCAGTGTGGCAAACAGGGACATCTCAAGGCAAGGTGCCCACAAAACTAGCCCGTGCTGCAGCCAAGGCCACTCCAGGCTTTGCCTCCGCCTCCGCGTTTGGACAAAGGAAAAGGGAAGTTAAATGTGATCTCTTCAGAGGAAGCTCAGATGTCACCTCAGGTTATCTCAGGAAACTTTAAGGTAAAGAACCATTGGGCGCGTGTTCTCTTTGATTCTGGCGCGACCCATTCATTTGTGGCTCGAACCTTTCTAGATCGGTATCATTTGACACCAGATCGAGTGGGGAATGACTTTTTGGGGAAATTTCCTTCCGGTACTTCTATGGTTGCAGACTGGGGTCTTCTTGATTGTCCCATTTTGTTGGGGGATTTCTTAGCGAAGGCTGATTTCAAAGTGATCGATTTGGAAGATTTTGATGTCATTCTGTGCATGGACTGGTTATCCCGCTATGACGCTGTCATCCAGTGCAAAGGAAAGCGCTTGTATTTTATCAAGGACAATGGTCAGCCGGTAAGTGTTTATGGTGCTTCTTGCCAGGATCCTCCAGGGATTATGGCGGTATGAGTTCGGACGTTGTTTGTTGCCGACTGTTTTGCTTGCCTAGTCTCACTTGTGGGGACTAGTGTTGTTTTGCCACATTTGGAGGAGATTCCTGTGGTGCGTGAATTTCCAGATGTGTTTCCTACTGATCTTCCTAGTCTTCCCCCTGATCATCATGTCGAGTTCGTTATTGATTTGGAACCGGGTACGCGGCCTATTGCGAAAGCGCCGTACAGAATGGCCCCGCGTGAGCTAGCAGAGTTGCATACCAAGCTGGATGACCTATTGGCAAAGGGGTTTATTAGGCCAAGTTCATCACCTTGGGGTGCACCGGTGTTATTTGTGAAGAAGAAAGATGGGTAGATGCGGCTTTGCATTGAGTACCGGGAGTTGAACAAGGTGACGATTAAAAACAAGTACCCACTGCCAAGAATTGATGATTTGTTTTATCAACTGCGTGGCAGTTCAGTATATTCGAAGATTGATCTCCGCTCGGGCTATCATCAGCTCAAGATCCGGGAGTCTGATATTCCGCGGACTGCATTTCGATCAAGACAAGGCCATTTTGAATTTCTTGTGATGTCGTTTGGTTTGACCAACGCACCATCAGCCTTCATGGATATGATGAACCGGGTGTTCAAGGACTACTTGGATAAGTTTGTGGTGGTTTTTATTGACGACGTTCTTGTCTACTCCCACAGTGCTGAGGAACATGAATAGCATCTGCGATTGGTGTTGGCCACTTTGCGAGACCAAAAGTTGTTCGCCAAGTTAAGCAAATGTGCGTTTTGGTTACCTCAGGTTGCATTCCTGGGTCATGTTATAAATCAACATGGAATTTCAGTGGATCCCGAAAAGATTGCTGCCGTTATGGAGTGGAGGTGACCGGAGACACCCAAGGAGATTCAGAGCTTCTTGGGATTGGCCGGCTATTATCGCAGATTTGTAGAAGGTTTTGCTACGTTGGCTGCACCTTTGACTCGCTTAACCCAGAATAATGTGGCGTTTGAGTGGAATGACAAGTGTGAGGCCTCATTCCTTGAACTCAAGAACAGGTTATGTACCGCTCCTGTGTTGATCTTACCGACAGAAGGGATAGATTATGACGTTTTTGTGGATGCGTCGCACGTTGGACTTGGATGTGTTTTAATGCAAGACAAAAAGGTGATTGTGTATGGGTCTCGGCAGTTGAAAAGTCATGAAAAGAACTACCCAACTCATGATTTGGAGTTCGCAGCAGTGATATTTGCATTGAAATTGTGGAGACACTTATTGTATGGTGCACAGTGTAAAATCTTTACAGATCATAAAAGTTTGAAGTACGTCTTCACGCAAAAGGAACTTAATCTGCGCCAACGGCGATGGTGTGAATATGTCGCTGATTATGATGTGGAGATTCAGTATCATCCCGGGAAATCTAATGTTGTGGCCGATGCTTTGAGTTGGAAGACGGGGAAATTATTTAATCTTTCCGTCGACCGTCTTGTGGAGGAATTTCTCTTGATGGATATTTCCGTGGGAAGATATGAACCGCAAAGTCATTCGGCAGTCGAAGAATCTTCATGGATGGTTCTTGTAAGACAACATCAAAGGGATGATCCTGAGCTTTTACATTTATTTCTACGGACTGAAAAGGGTGACTTACCGGATTTTGCTATTGATGATGGGGGCACGTTAAAGTATCGCGGTCGATTTTGTATCCCCGCAGTTGGAGACATTCGCGATATGGTATGTCGAGAAGCACATGGCTCACGTTTTGCCTACCATCCAGGCTCAACTAAAATGTACCGTGATTTGAAGCAAATTGTCTGGTGGTATGGAATGAAAAGAGATATAGCGCAATTTGTATATGAATGCCATACCTGCATGCGGGTGAAAGCTGATCATGGGAGGCCTGGTGGCAAGTTGACGCCATTGGAGATTCCAACATGGAAATGGGAAAGCATTTCAATGGATTTTATTACAGGCTTACCAAGATCTCCACGAGGACATGACTACGTATGGGTGATCGTGGATAGGCTGACCAAGTGTGCTCATTTCATACCCTTTAAGGTCAACTACCCGATGAAGACAATAGCGGAGCTATATGTGAACGAGATCATCCGACTGCATGGTGTGCCAGTCAATATCATTTCAGACCGGGATTCCCGATTTACTTCTCGTTTCTGGAAAAGTCTGCAAGAGGGTTTGGGGATGGATTTGAGGTATTCCACTGCTTACCACCCTCAGACGAATGGCCAAACGGAATGAGTCAACCAAATTGTGGAAGATATGATTCGATGCTACATTCTTGAGTATGGCGGAGCATGGGATGAACGTTTGCGGCTTATGGAATTCGCATATAATAATAGCTATCAAGAAAGCTTGCAAATGGCTCCGTTCGAAGCTTTATATGTGCGTCGATGTCGGACTCCCCTATTTTGGGCCGAGGTTGGCGAGCGGCCTTTGTTGGGCCCAAAGGCGCTCGAGGACATGGAAGTTGTCGTACGACTTATTCGGGAGAAGCTCCGGATCGCACAAGAGCGATATGAAAAGTACGCCAATCGGCGAAGGACGGAGTTAGAATTTACTGTGGGGGATTTCGTCTTCCTGAAAGTCTCCCCAATGGTTGGAATTAAACGGTTTGGAAAAGAGCGCAAATTAGACCCAAGATTTGTGGGTCCCTTCAAGATTCTTGCGCGAGTTGGTGCATCCGCTTACAAAATAGAATTACCCGTGAACTTTCCTGGTGTTCACGACGTGTTTCATGTCAGCCAACTTCGCAAGTGTGTGCGGAATGACAAGCAAGTGTTGGACGTTGTGCCGCAATTGGCGCCAAACCTTTCTTATGTCGAGATGCCCATCCGTATATTGGACTCCCAAGATCGCGTGTTGCGGAAAAAGAAGATTCCTATGGTCAAGGTGCTATGGAAAAATCAGCATGTGGAAAGTGCGACGTGGGAGCTCGAGTCAACGATGAGGGCGGCTCACCCTCATTTGTTCCCGTAACTAAGCTGGCATGTTAATTGGTGTTTTTGTTGAATTAGTATTTTGGTTTGATAACTCATTTGATTTAGATCAAAATGATTGAAAAGTTTCGAGGCGAAACTTTTTGTTAGGGGGAGTGACTGTAACGCCCCGGATTATGATTGCATATGCTTGATGGGCATTATGTTGGCTTTGACCGTTGTTCGAGCATGGTTTTCCCGCGGGCTTTCGCGTGGCTATTTTGGTAGCCGAGTTGCACGATTCCCCAGCAAGCCGGAGTCCACTTGTGGGGACTCGGTGAGGCCTCTTAGGGAATGCTTGCACTTTTTCGAGCCCAGGTAAGGTTGCTCAAAACGGGTTGATTTTATGGCCGATGTGTACAGAAAACAAAAAAAAAGGGTAAAAAGTTCTTAAGGAAGAAATGGTCTAGGACGACACAGAAACACTTTTCACAACAGGGAAAAATGGTCGTTTTTGTGCGTGACACGCCCCGCGACACGGGCGTGTCGGGGCGTGACCCAGAGCGTGACCTGGGGCATGACCTCCTTGACTCGACGAATTTTCTTGCGTCGAGTTGAGCTCAACGAATGGGGTACACGCCCCGTGACACGGGCGTGTCACGGGTCGTGTCCCGCTGTGTCGAGTGTCGAGTGTCGAGTGTCGAGTATCGAGTGTCGGGTGTCGAGAGAGGGGACACGGCCTGTGATACGGGCGTGTCACAAGGCGTGTCCAGCTTTGTCGAAATGTCGACACTTTGAGTCGACGAGAGGTCGAGACACGGGTTACACGCCCTAGGTCACGGGCATGACCTATCGGTCACGGGCGTGTACCCGGTCGTGTACCTTGTGGATAAACTGGAAATTGTCGGATTCTGCGCCGCTTAAGGTACACGCCCTGTGACACGGGCGTGTCACAGGGCGTGATAGGGCCGAAAATCGACTTTTTCAGTTTTTTTTGTACCGTTCATTTCTCTGATTTTGGATCTAATGATCCAGCTCTGTTCTGGAGGAAATAAGGCCGAAACAGAGATTTCTCATCCTCATTTCATCTTCTTCTTCATCTTCTTCCTCATTCCAAAAGGAAATCAAGGGAGCAAAGCTAAGACAAGGGAAGGAAAGAGAGGAGCATCCGTCGCGGTGTCATCTCGGTTCAGGCAAGCGGTGTTCTGCACCCTTGCCAATCTTGTTTTCTTGTTCTTTGATTGTGCAAGTTTAGCTAGTTTGCCTCTTTCAATTTTCCTAGCTTGTTCTTCTTGTTATGTGTTGTACCTCACTAGCCTTGTTATTCTTGTTTTGGTTTAGTCATGAATCCTCTTGATCCTCATGTCTTACAAGCTTACCACCTTATTATCGAATTTCCCTATGCTCAATTAAGGCTTATGCTAAGTTGCTTCATGTAGCTTTTCTTGTTCATGTGATGCATGTAACTAATTTGATTCATGTAGTTAGTTTGATTCATGTAGCCTTTCTTGTTCATGTGATTCTTTCTTGTTCATAGTATACTCATGTGATTCTTTCTTGTTCCATTAATCAAACTCGAGCAAGTTTGACATCACTTGGGCAATTTGTCATCATGAGTGAGGAAGAAGGAAGGAAATGTGTGTAACTTGGGTTATGGTGAGATTTGCTTATGGGGTTGAGCTTGGGTTCGCTTATGGTGAGTTTTGCGAGGCGAATTGTGAACCATGACAGGAGCGTTTGTGTGAGGATTCGGTAAGGGGTGGTGTGGTTTAAGCCTTGGTGGCCACCGGGTTTGGAGTTGTGGTGTAGAGCACCATTTTGGCCCCGATTTGGGCTAGCTTTTATTGGTGCGTTCCACTTTAGGGCCGCCACCAATAGACCCTTGCTGAATCGAACTTAACCGCTGCTTATGTTTCACTATTATATTTGTTTCTTGTGCTAAAGATGATGGCTTGGGCATGTGTATTGCCTTTTTGCTCCTGCGGTTTGAGCAGGACTTGGTGAGAAGTGCACGCACTTGGTGCGTTTGACACTTTGGATTGATAGTGTTGAACACTTGTATTCCACCTGTTTTGTTTACTTATTTTACTTACATGAACCATTGCTACGGGGTCGGTAAGCCCCTTCGTCATATTTTCTGAACTTTATACTCTATTGTGTAGCTTTCATGATTGCTGAGGTGTTCTTTCTTGAATGCCTCAGGTGCAGGTTGTAGCCGGTTGAGCGGCTAGGTTTTGTTGGTGGAGGCTACTGGGAGCTAGCCAAGCTTGCTTAGCGAGGTAGTTCTTACTTGCTTGTACAGACATGTATGTGCCCCAATAGGTTCGTGTCAGCTTGTTGGCGCCCATTGGTGGCTTTCTTTACTTGTGATATATGAATGATAGACTGCTAATGTGACTCATTTGGCTGAGATGATGTCTCTTTGCTCTTGGGAAGGATTTATGATAGGTTGCATTAGATATTTTCAAGACAAAATAAACCTATTATCCTATATCATGCATACATGTTTTGATAAACTAAGACGTATTTTCCAAACAACGTAAAAAGAATGATTTCTAATATGATCATAAATCTAGGATGCATATAGGAGATCGTCATACGTAAATTAAAGTATTTTCCGCCGCGTACAAATACATGTTTTGATTCATAAGGCCGAGGGATACGGCCATCAAATTAAACAGTTTTCTTGCATACAACTGATGGTTTTCAACTACTAAAGGAAGCGTCGAGCGTTTGCCTGAGCGTGTGCAGTTATCCCCTGCACGATGTGGCATCACAACACGTAGTTCCTCTTACTCTGATACGATGTACTCGTTGAGGAAATGAGGGTTGTGACACCGGTGATTAGGTTAGTTATCAGCTTTCAAGAACATTCACATACGACACAACAATTTTATAGTGGTTCCCCAATCTTGGGTACATCCACTGTCCCTCTGAGTCTATCTAACAGTGTGTTAGATTCGGCTCTCCCTCCAGAATTTAGCTACTTAATAGCTTATGACACAGATCCCGCAGGACCACATAGGTCGTACATACCTATAACTAGGCACTAAGCCAACTGTAGGTCACAAATACCTATCACCCGGCACAAAGCCAAACATAGGTCACTAAGACCTCGGCCTTTATAATACAGGCTTACAACTCCAACTTCACAAAGAATCTTTACATAAGAAGAAATAAAGAATAAGATGAATAGACATCAGTGCAAGATCTCTGTGTCTTCTTCTTGGACTGAGCAGATATCAGTCCAAGCTATTGTTGTTAAAGACAATAAGTAGGCAGTAGAATTTTTCTTCAACCAGCTTTCTTTTCTCTACAGAACTTGTAGATCTGCTTCCTCAGAATAGTTTGTGATCCTGCAATTGCAGATGGTTCTCTGTGCAGAACAACTTCTTCAGGCTCGACGAAAATGGCGAGGAAGAAGATGAAGTTAGGCCGCACTTTTTGTTTTAGGAAAACCTAGACAACGAATCGATTGATTGCTCTTGCTGATTTACTTCTTTTTATTCTCTTAAGGCCAATTGAGTAGTGGGTCCCACCACCACGATTGATGGCTGAGATTGAGCCATTCAGCCGATGCTTTCCATTTAATCTTTATTCAACGGTTCTTTGCTGTGTGTGGGCCTCAGTACTTAATGTTGAAAATATTCCTTGGAAAGTGCAGAAGATGATAACAGCTGGCCGCCAACATCTCTGACAGCATTTCCCAAAATTTGAATTTTGGTTGACTTTTTTACTTTGTTGACGTCAGCATGACTCAACATCTCTGGACTTAGACAAAATTCAATAATTAGAACCTAAGGCGTTGAGTGAGTACGTGTCACTCAATGCCAGAACACTTAGACAAAATTCTGTCTATCTAGGTATTGAGATCGACGAATGCTGAGCTCCATTCAACGAACAGCAAGCTCAGCTCGATGAAAGCATAAGTTTAGTTTAACGAACTATAAACTTAGTTCCACGTAAGGATAAACTCAGTTTGACGAACTGCAGGCTAAGTTCGACGAACGCTTAGCTCAGTTCGACGAAGCTGAGCTCGACGAAAGCCAAGCAATCCATGCATTTGGACTTAGCCAAATTTCTGCTTCAAGACGTTGAGAGGGTCGAGAGCATTGAGTGAGCTTGCCTCACTCAACGTTATTTGCCTTAGCAAATATTTCTTCGCCTTGTCATTGAGAGCATCAAGAGTGTTGAGTGAGCTTGCCCCACTCAATGATATTTGCCATAACAAATATTTTTGCGCCTTGTCGTTGAGAGAGTAAGCTCCACTCAACGCCAAACTACTTAACAGAATTTTTTGGTTATCTGGCGTTGAGTGTGTAAGCTAAACTCAACGCTTGTGGACTTGGTGAAAATTTTGCCCAACTTTTTTGTGGAGTCGACTGGCATAGCAACACTCAATGCTAAAAGTTGTATGACATTGAGTGAGTATACCACACTCAATGCCTGTGGACTTGGCCACATTTTCAGCCAATTTCTCTAGGCTTAGACTAACTCAGCCTGACTCACAACCTTTTTGTTGTATGGCGTTGAGTGAGTAGACTACACTCAACGCTTTTGTGCTTAGCCAAAGTTTTGGCTATCTTTCAGTTAGGCTGAGATAGACTCAACGTTATATGTTATATGGATTTAAGTGAGATGTCCTCACTCAACGCTTGTAGGCTTAGGAAAATTTATACTAGACAATATTGAATCCATACCTCTGGCATTGAGTGAGCTTGCTCCACTCAATGTCTGTGGACTTGGTCGATTGTTGCTATTTCCAGCAACCACTTATTGTGACCACATGTCCAATCAATGTGATATGGACAACCTGCACTCAAGACCTCAAATGAACATCAAATATAGTTGATGTGTGTGACATTAACCTGTTTGACTTCTCACAAATCAAAGACATTGAGAACAATGGACCCAACACAAGTGCACCTATCGCGTGTAGTACAGGTTATTCCGACGGGGAATATCAAGGTCGTATTGTTCTCGGGGACGGGTTGATTATTTCTACTCCTCTCTGAAGGGACTATTATTTTACCGAAGATAAATTACCGGGTGATTAACTAAATATCTCAGTTATATAAAAATAGATAATAGACTTGAAAAAGCCGACGAAGAAATATTGCACGGTATTGAATTGATTAGGACCAAAATAATTTTTATATAAGTAGAGATCTAAAATTTCAATTTAATTAAAGGGGAAACTTGGTCGTGGAGATTCCAAAAGAATGAGCTCACCTATCTCTAGGATTATCGCTCACATGACCATTAAGACTATTCGATCGCGCTCTCATTCGACGAAGGATTCATCTTAATGCCAGCATTACGCTAAGAACTCCGCTATTGGGGATGGGGAACCCAATCGGTAGAATTCTGCGCCTCCTCTCTCGAGGGTTAGTGCGGAACTCTCTTTACTAAGGGTGATTGGTCCATATGCACGGCCTCGCGGCTAGCTAGCGTATGGACAACAGACATAGAGACCACACATCGATTTGTGGTTCTACGTGTCGTAGACCCGGGGTCAACCTTAAGTTCTTAATTAAAGAGAAAATGAAGACCTTTAATTTTTCAAAAAGATTTTATCTGTCCCAATGCACTTCGATACTGAGGACTAAGACCGATTTGTCACTCATCGAAATGGGGACGGCATATAGTGATTATTGCTTCTCTCCACGGATGGGGTTTTATGTTTTCTTTATGTTTGCGTTTTTGTTTATTTTACTGATTGTGTACTTGACATTATTCAGCTGGGGCTTCGTCCCCATGGTGGTTTGTAGTTATATTTTTCAGTACCCTTCCTTTGTGTGCTACTGTGATTCATTTTTTTGATATGAGATGATTTTGTTTAGCTTAATAACTTGCAAGCATAACTTAGATTAAATTTGATATTGCCATAGTATATACAATTTTTGTTGGAGCTCTTTTGCAGGTTTTCCATTCCTTTGCGCAGCGGAGTGAGTAAATTTTGTTTGGTTTAGCTCCAAGCTTTCTCGCGTCTTCTGGTATGCTCATTTTTTGAGTATGGGGTAACCTCTCCCCCAACTTAAATTTCATTATTTTTATTGCAAATCTTGTGATAGGTTGCTTAGATTATGTCTGGGGGAAGACTCGAGTTGTTATCCGCTCGTGTGCACATTCCACTCGCATACTAGGAGCTTTTATTGTAATATCAATTACATTTGTAATGCGCTCCACATCACCTACTTGAGAACGCGTACTTAAGCACATGCATGCATCGAGCTTGTTTATCACTTGTGGGTAGAATAAAGAATGTTGTGTTGACTCAGTATTGCCTGATGCAGTAAAATGTTGACTCCAGGAGTGTTCCTAGGCATGCACTCATGCTCACTTAGAGTTTGTGTAGATTAAAATTCTTTATATTCTTATAGTTTCTATTTTTCTATTATTGTAGATTTTGTTTACGGTACTCTAGTTGTGAATCCTGTTATGAATCAAACGGTGATGTAGGATTGTGTGTAGGAGTTCAATAGCCTCGTATTGCTCGAGTTGGGAGGAAGGTTGATATTTCTCGGTGACTAATAACTTGCCCGTAGCTACTCTCGAAATATGGGTACATGGTTAGTCAAGTGTGCGCGTGATGTAGGCCATCACTTTGCTCTAGTTTGAGCCTTGTACCATTCCCGACGTTTATCCGTTGTTATCCCCGTTGAGCCTGTCCCTTCCTTTGACATCCCTATGCCTCGCTACCAAATCCATATAGCCTTTCCTACTCACACACCCGAATGTGGTCGCTCAGTTGGTTTGTTTTATTATAGTTTTGTATCTGTTATGTGTGGTTGTTATGCGGGAGCTTGGTGCCGCTTGTGGAGTTGCCGTGTTTTCGGCTCCTTTTTGGTTATTTGGTTAAATAAAAAGAAAAAAAAAGAAAAAAAAATGAAATGAAATGGAAATGAAAAATCCAAATGTGGAATAAAAGAAAAAAGAAAAAAATATTGTTGTAGAGTTGTGTTTTTTGGTTGTGTTATTTTGTGGTATTGTGTTCGTTATGGGCATGCACGCACCGTTAAAAGTTCAAGTCTGGTGGTGTGGTGCACGTGTTTATCCTTGCGTGCAACTGTGAGTATTTTCAGGCATTCTCATTTTGGGTGTGCGTATCCGTCGTGTTTATCTTTGCATACCCCACCTTCACCTAAGCCTCTATTATACTCCAAGTGCTATAAATTCGCGCTTGAGTCTAACTAGTGTCATGGAGAGAGTGTGAACGGGCTGGCATATGATCATCGACATTGGTGGATTCCTTTGGAGATTCTACTGAGACCTGATCTTTGGCAATGCTCACCACATTGTATGACTGCTTTCATTCTACGCACAGCTGAATGATTCACTGTGATTCACTTTAGGAGTATTAAAAATATCTTCTTTACATTTGCAGAAATTAGAAATTGTTATGCATGTATAGATGAGTTTTCTACTATTGCTTAGCTAACTAGCTTTCTTTCACTCCGCTTAGAGATGATTTACTCAGGACAAGCAAATGTTTAAGTATTGTGGGGTGTGATGAGACCAATTTATATATGGTTTTTCGGACTCCTTTGGGCTAGTTTTCACACACTTGCACTTCACTTTTAGTATGTTATCGTTGATATTTCATTTATATAGTTTATCACGCTAAGTGCATTATTTTGGCCCATTGTGGTGTGTCAATGCGCACTCTTGTGTTGAGGGTAAGTTCTGTGAGCTCCTCGCACTTGTTTTTTTTATTTATATGATTTTTTTGGGTTTGGGGGCTATGGCTCAGTTGGATTTATTGTTGTGCCGGTGGTCGGGATGTTCGGAATTCTATTTCAAGCTCCTGTGTAAAACGCACGGTCGTGCGAATTTCTTCGCGCACTATTTTAGCGTAATCATGTGTTATACACAGTAATCCTGGGGACGTCTAATCTCCTCGTGCGTTTTATTCCCGCACGGTTTCATCCAAACCGTGCGAGAAGGAATCACACAGTTTGCATAATGTTCTCTGAATTCCAGCGCTCTGCGGTTAAACTTGTGTTTTCCTTCACGCACGGGCATACGCGCCCGTGCGTGAGTAAAATGCATGGTTCCTCTTTGTTATCCTGTTTTTCAATGCTCAATGCTTACTCGTGCATTTTCCTTCACTCACAGGCGGAAGTGTCCCTTCGCAAGTAAAACACACGGGTCAACTCATCTTTCTCGCAGGCTATTATCTGCGCGTTATTAACGCACGGTCGTGCGCCAAACCATGTGTGACCATTTTTCTGACCTGCTTCTATTTAAGCGCAGATTTCCTTCCATTTGGGAGGATCGTTTCCAGCTGTTCCTGATGCCATTTTAGGGCATTATTCCGTCGTTCCTCCTCCGCCCTTCATCTTCCACCGAGGAGGGAAGCTTCGGCCATGTTCGCGAATCTTACCTCTCGCTGGTGCTTGCTCTCGGCCTTCTCCTTCAACTCTTAGCTCTATTACAAGTTTTGTCGTCATAGCCAACAAGCAAAGGGAAGCTTGCAACCTTCTTCTATATCGTGACACGAAGAAGACGGGTCCATTGGATGGTAGTGACAGCCTTCTCTACCACGGACGTAGTTGAGAACCAAGCTTGGATGCGGACTGACAACCCGACCATTCCTTCCGCGACTCCTCGACGAGCCTTCGGATTCGGTTGATTTCTTGACTTGTTCTTGCTTTATTGTTGTATATGCCTGGTTAAATCTTCATATGTAGATGATATTGCACTTTAGTTGTAAGCGTTATTTGTTTCATGTCTATGTAAATCTATATCGTTTTACTTCTTTAGTTTCTTGTGCAGCGCCCATATTTCCACCCGCCATCATAGTTAGTATTGCTGCACTAACAATTGCTAGAGGCGTGCATTGCGGCGAGGTGTTTTCGACCCTCAATCCCTTGTTCTACTCGTTCGCTACGCCTGCCTACTCCTCCATTCCGCTGAGTGAAGCAGTGCATAGCGGCCTGCATAGGAGTAGATTTAATTAGTTTTTATTTTCTTATATCTAAAACCAAAGCCCTTCATGACCTCGACCTAAGGACTTCAATCTCAAGTCCTCCTTGAAAGACAACTCCACCTTGCGGTGTTCCTTGAGAGATCGATACTTGGGAAAGCCTCCCCATTTTATATTACTTATGCGAGCGGTACACTTGTCGTAAGCGCATCAATAACCTGGAGGTAGTCCTGTCTCAACACACTCGACTCCTTGAGCATTGAGTGAGTTACTTTGGCACGGTACCAAGCTAGAGCCCGACGGTAGTACTGTCTCAAAGTTCTCGACGCCACTGTCTCAATGTTCTCGACGCTCTTAGCACCTCTGGCTAGCGCAACATGGTAGAAAGTTAGTTCCTGCACTGTAGGTTACCAAGAGCTTGGCAAATTAATTCATCGAGCTAATGCGAGCAGTAGCACTAGAGCAGAGCGTTAGGTTCCCGAGCACTTCGTCCATTTAATTCAGTCTACTGCTCGGCATTAGCTGCTACCGCTCAGCGGTAGGTTCGAGAGGAGGGATCCTTGCATTTCTCAGGCCTGTAAACATACACACTTTACCAAACACAAGATGTAATCAAATACAACCTGAGAGTTGATATTATCAAACTGAGGATATGTGAACCATCGGCTCCGACAAAGCCATTCAGGAAACAAAAGAAGTAACAACATCAAACTGTGTACCTCAAACAAATAACACAGGGAACTCCGCCTTCATGGATTGTTCCCACTCCCACGATAGCTCCTCTCAGCCACAGTTGTCCCAGCAGACCTTAACCATCCTGATAGACTTATTGCGAAGTTGCTTGACTTCTATGTCCTCAAGGCGAATGGGCTACACCTTAGTTGTATGTCGAACATCTATCTGTACCTGATCCACCGCAACCTCTTGCATAGGATCTTGCACAACCTTTCAAAACAACGATATGTGGAATACATCGTGCAAACCACTTAGTTCCACTGAAAGCATCAACAGATAGGCGGCTTCACCGATACAACCTAAAATCTCAAATGGCCCAAGGTTTCTCGTAGTCGGCATTTTCAAGCGTCGAATCCTTGACATACCCATGAACAGTTTGATCTTCAGGTAAACACAATCGCTCACGACAAACTCAACATTTTTGTGCTTGGCGTTATAGAACTTAGCCTGTCTATCCTGAGCGATAAGCAACCACTCTTTGATTGTTCGAACAATCATAGTCACATCCTCGACATCCTTTCACTTAAATAGCTTTGATTCGCCCGTCTCCAGCAACGACAACGGTGTACGACACTTTCTACCATAAAGGGCCTTGAAGGGCGCCATTGGGATACTTGCCTGATAGCAATTATTGTAAGCAAACTAGAACATAAATAGTTGATCCTCCCACCTATTGCCGAAATCTAGGGCGCACATATGAATTATTTCCTCCATCATCCTGTTTACACTCTCGGTTTGACCATCCATCTGTGGATGAAAGGCCATACTAAACTTCAGCTTGTTACGCAATAATTGATGTATTAGCCTCTAGTTGTTAAATGTGAAGCGCCCATCTTGGTCACTCACGATGTTATGGGGCACACCGTGCAGTCATTCAAAATTATCCACGTAAAGCTTTGCTAGCTTTTCCACTGAATCGTCCATCCTATTCGGGATGAAGTGCGACACTTTCGTCAAATGGTCAAAAAACACCCAGTTGGTGTCATTTCCCTTCTGCGATCTCGGCAAACTATGCACAAAATCCGTGGGTATATCATCGAACATTGATTCTGGTATAGGAAAAGACTTCAAAAATCCACCAGGCTTCTTACATTCGGCCTTCACCATGGCACAAGTCTGACACTTTGCCATATATAGCGTTATGTCCTTCTTCACTCCTGGCCACCAGAATACCATTTTAATATCCTTATACATTTTTGTGCTCCCCTACTGAATTGAGTACTTGGTATAATGATCCTCGTACAGTGATTTTTTCCGTAGTTTACTCACTTTTGGGATGTATAATCTAATGTTCTTCCACAATAGCCCATCATCAACAGTAAACTGGGCATTTAAACCATCCAAAGACTCAGCCATGTAGCGTTTCATGTTATCATCCAACTCCAAAGCCTACCGAATTCGGTCGGCGAGTTCATACTATACCTATGTCCAATTTAAACGTGCTTCAGCACTAGACCTCTTATCAAAGCAAGAGATCTCTAGGGCCTCAAAATCTCGAATAATACATTCATCATGCATCAGTATCCAAATGGCCTGTGCGGGATCCCTGTGACATAACGCATCCACAACTGGATTACCCTTGTTCGGTACATAATGTATTATGAAGGTGTAGTCCTCAAGGAACTCCATCCATCCCCGCTAGCGCATATTTAATAGGTTTTGACCCAACAGATACTTCAGACTCTTATGTTCTATATAGATATCGAACTTCATACCATACAATTAGTGCCTACACAGTTTCAGAGTGAAAATCACGACCACTAACTCTAAATCATGGACCGGATAGTTCCCCTCGTGTACTTTCAACAGGAGCAAGCCATATGCTATCACTTTCCGATGCTGTAGCAAAACACAGCCTAAGCTGCTCCCTGAGGCATCATGGTAGATCTCATAGCCCTCTATTCCACAGGGCGGCGACAATATAAATTTTTGATCCTTCTATATTTGGGTCGTGAGGGGTAATGCTATCTGCGAGAAGTTCTTCACGAAGTGCCTGTAGAAGCCGGCAAGCCCCAGAAAACTACGGACTTCCTCCACAGGAGAAAACATAGGACACTCCTATATTGCAACCACCTTCGCCGGATCCACCACAATTCCCTCTCCAATAACAATGTGACCATGGAATGCCACCGAAGATAGCCAAAACTCACATTTAGAGAACTTGGCGTACAACTTACTACTCCTCAGGGTCTCCGGAACAATATGTAAATACCCTGCATGATCATTCTCGGACTGGGAGTACACTAGGATATCATCAATAAAGACTATCATAAACCAATCCAAATACTCCCTGAACTTCTGGTTCATTAAATCCAAAAACACAGATGGCGTATTTGTCATCCCAAAATGCATGACAGTGAACTCATAATGCCCATAGCGTATACTGTAATACCTCCCCTGTAATGACCATATAATATGGGTCAGGCCGGGGCCCCACAACATACGGACGCCATAGCTTTAGCATTAAAAGATGATATTAACTACCCAACTCAAAACTTAGAATAAATCAACTGTGGAAACATACCAACAAACTAGAAGTTATCCACTACCAAATAGGAGTATAAAAATGGCCTTAAGGCATTACACAAAATAAGCCCATGATCACAAGGACAAACATCAACGTGGAAAAGCACCCCTAGGCTACCTCAGCATGCAAGCCGGAAATACCAAAAAAAAAATAGGGAGCATCACAACCAAGAAGAAAACAGCTAGTAAGCATGGCAATCACTTCATGAGCCTTAGGCCTTTTCGGTTGGCGCATTTTCTCCCGTTCGCGATCCTTGCCCTGTAAAAATTTGGGGTAACGTGGGTCAGCAAAGGCTGACCTCTACTGTGTAACCAACACATCTCCTCCTGGCCGCCCCTAACGGACCCCGGGGTATACCTCCAACCTGCATGTCAGCACTTCGTATTCCATATACATAAACATGTAAAGCTTTAAAACAGGTTTGGATGTCTCAAACAACAAACATATTTCTATGTTGATCATATAATTAAAGGGGCCTACTATGCAGCATGTATGAAAAACTGGGCTTTACCCAAGGCACGCTATCGTGTATGCATCTAGCACATCCTCATAACATATCAATTGGGTACTTCCAATTTCCCCCATTGGCGTCAAGCCGCAAACAAAAGGGTACTGCAATTCCCCTAACAACATTCAAGCCGCCACATGGAAATCTTGCCAAGGCCCCACCTGCTCGTGGGTCTTAGGCCCGGCCTTGCCTGTAAACTCTGACTTCGCACGTCAGGATTCCATCTCACACACAAACCAATTCTAAGTACCCTCACTGGACCCCACCCGCTCGTGGGCTTCATCGCCCGGGCTTGTCTTATACTTTGGGTTCTCGTCAATCTCACAAAAGGGGACTAGTCTAGCCGGGACACTCTCCCCATATGACTTGCATCCCACAGGATAGCTAGCTGACCACGGAGACAAAGCCACACCTTAGCACATCACAATTCATAGCCTTTCACCACCCTAATCCATCATTCATACTGCAACGTTCCCGCGCATCAAGGAAACCATCTACCGCCAATGCGGAGCTAACCTTGTCCTGGTTCCGGCTACACGTACTTACTCAGAAAAGGGGGAAAACACATACATCACAAACGACATCTTGCCACAATAGATTTCTACAAATCCTTAAGGCTCGCTATGCAACATCACCGAGTCGGACTAACGGTCGCGACTACGGCTTCACCCACAATGCCTAATCCGCTAACGGAGCGGATCTTTAATGCAATATCATGCCGAGGACGGACACAATCGACCCGGTGGTTCCTCCTGAACCATGGCGACCCAAACCCCTCTCAGCTGAGAGATTTGGTGCCCAAGATCTTTAAAAGCACGAAAGAAAAGAGATGTTATGCATGCATCGTAGAAACCGAGAGAAGAAAATGTCGTTACCTTACGACCTCTCCTCCTAGCCATGGAATCCTTGCTTTGAATGGATTGACACGAGCGCCTGCACTCCCACTCCACAGATCCGGTATCGGAATGACGATCGGAGCTCCGAAGCTTTGTCAATGGTGGTGGAATACCTCCTTCCTCCTCCTCACTCTCACCAAACCATAAGTCAACTCTCCAAATGAGAAGAAAATTAATGGGATGGGGCTCTCAGCCCTAATATAATCATTTGGGCGGAAGATCCTGGGCCCTTGGATAGGGTTTAAGGAAGGATCGGACGGCCACGAAATAAAATGACGGACCTGCACCCGTCCGCACGATCAGTGGCGCACGAACAGTGGTCATGCGCACGGAATCCCATGATCGTGCGATCCACACTAGCTGAACTCTAGAGCAGCTGGAATCAACGCACACGAGCAGTGGTGCACGACCAGTGGTCGTGCACACTAAATCCAATAGTCGTGCGTTTGACCCAGGCAGAACTCGAAAAAATGGAGATTAGAGTGCACGATCAGTGGCGCACAACCAGTGGTCGTGCGCACTGGATCCCATGATCGTGCGCACTGGATCCAATGCTGAGCTCAACGACCTACTGTCAGCGGTCTCTCTACCGCTGGGCGTTTGCTTCCAGCGACTCCATGTCTGAAAACTGGGGTGTTACAACTGCTCTCCCCTTACAAGAATTTCATCCCCGAAATTAATCTTCATATAAGAAGACAGCAACAAAATTATTATAGCAAATAAATCAACCATTTCTAATCAGTCAATCAGCCGAAACAATATTGCAACGTCTCAAAACACTTTTGCTACAAACCGATTACAATTTCAACCCAACATTACATAAATAACTCAGGATAGTTCTCGTGCATTGCTTGCTTATGCTCCCAAGAGAACTCGTCAGGCCCGTAGTTATCCCAACGCACCTTCACGAGCTTAACTTCTTTGTTCCGCAACTGCCGAACTTTTGTATTCTCTATACTAACTGGACAAACTCGCGTCCCCAAGTCCTCTTCCATTAGAACTGATGCCAATTCAATCACCACACTAGCCTCCACTAAGGTTTTCCTCAAGTCGGAGACATGGAAAACATCGTGTAATCCACTCAGCTCTGTGGACAACGCCAACCAGTACGCTGCTTCTCCCACCCGTTCTATAACCTCGAAAGGTCCCAAAAACCTCGGACTCAACTTCTTGAGTCGGCGAATCTGCAAAATGACTGTGAACGGCTTGATCTTTAGATAGACCCAGTCGCCTATCATTAACTCCACCTTCCTGTGGCGAGCATTAAAATATTGTTCCTGCCGATCTTGAGCAACCTTCATGCGCTCTTCAATGGTTCGCACCAAGTCGCATGCATCAGCTACCACTTCTTTTCCCAAAAGTTTGGTGTCTCCCGCCTCTATCCAAGACATCAGTGTTCGACACTACCTCTCATACAAAGCTTCGTACGGCGCCATCTTTATACTTGCTTGGTAACTGTTGTTATAAGCGAACTCTACCAAGAAGAGGTGATCTTCCCACTTCTTACCGAAGTAAAAAAGTACACATCCTCAGCATATCCTCCATAGTACGGTTCGTTCTTTCAGTTTGCCCATCAGTTTGAGGATGGAAAGCCGTATTGAACTTGAGCTTCGTGCTCAGACTCTTCTAAACCAACCTCCAGTCCTTGGACGTGAACTGTCCATCGCGATCACTAACTATACTCTTTGGAATTTCATGTAGTCGCACGATGTTGTGAACATGCAACTTTACCAGCTTCTCCATGTTGTGTTCTTTCTGATTTGGGATGAAGTGAGCCGCTTTGGTCAAGCGATCCACGATCACCCAAATTGCGTCGTTACCTTGTTGCGACCTAGGTAACCCATGTACCAAGTCCATGGAAATGTCATCAAATTTCCACTCGGGAATAGGAATAGGCTTTAGGAACCCGCCCGGCTTCTGACACTCAGCCTTCACCAAGGCACAAGTTTGGCACCGACTCACGTACAAAGCTACATCTCGCATCAAACCAGGCCACCAAAAGGATTTCTTCATATCCAAGTACATCTTTGTACTGCCCGGGTGAATGGAGTACTTTATGAAGTGAGCCTCAAACATCAACTCCTTATGGAGCTTGCTGAACTACGGTACACAAATCCTTCCGTCCTTCCTCAGAATCCCATCGATCAACTCTCAGGCGCTACTCTCGCCCTTTTGAGTTTCGACCATGTATGGCAGGAACTCCACATGCAAACAGGTCGCTTCCCGAATACGATCGGACAAGTCATTCTGCATTTCAATCCAATTCAACCGAGCCACGCTAGACTCGCCTCTTGCTACACACTCATGCTAAGGGACTCCCAGTCTCGCATCAACCGCTCATCATGATATTCGATCCAACTCCCTTGACCAGAATATTTCCTACTCAAGGCATCTGCCACCACGTTGGCTTTGCCTGGCATATACTAAACTGCCACTTTATAGTTTCCAAGGAACTCGACTCATCTGCGCTGCCGCACATTCAAGTCCTTCTGATCTAGAAGATACTTCAGGCACTTGTGATTCATGAAGATCTCCACTTTCGCACCATACACATAGTGCCGCCACAATTTCAAAGCAAAAATTACCGCCGCCAACTCCAAATCATGGACGGGGTAATTCCTCTCGTAAGACTTTAGCTGCCTAGATCCAAAAGATGTCATGCTGCCGTGTTGCACCAACACGCAACCCAAACCGCATCCAGATGCGTTACTAAAAAAATCTGAAATACTTTTGTCACTTTAAGAAGGCTTAGGATTGGAGCTGCCATTAGTCTCCCCTTTAGAGTGTCAAACGCTTGACTGCACTCCGGAGTCCAAATAAACTTCTGGTCTTACGAGTTAGAGAGGTGAGGGGTAGAGCTATCCGCGAAAAGTTTTCCATAAACCTTCTATAGTACTCGGCTTCAAGTCCAAGAAAACTTCGAACTTCCGCCACGGTTCTCAAAATTGGCCAATCTCTGGTGGCTTCAAATTTCGCCGGATCCACTGCCACCCCATCACCACTAATCACATGGCATAGAAAGACACTTTCTCCAACCAGAACTCGCACTTCGAGAACGTTGCATAAAGCTAGTTCTCTCTCAACACTTGCAAGACCACTCTTAAGTGAGTCTCATGCTCGGCCTCCGACTTGGAGTACACAAAGATATCGTCAAAGAAGACCACTACAAAAGAGTCCAAGTACTCCTGAAATACTCGATTCATCAAGTCCATGAATACAGATGGCGCGTTCGTCAACCCGAACAGCATCACCGAGAACTCAAAGTGACCATACCTCATACCAATAGCCGTCTTGGCTATGTCTTCGTCTCGAATTCGCAACTAATAGTACCCTGATTTCAGATCCAACTTGGAATACACCACCGAACCCATCAACTGGGCGAACAGGTCGTCTATCTGAGGAATCAGATACTTATTCTTGAAAGTCAATTTATTCAAATCTCGGTAGTCTATGCTCAACTGCATACTACCATCCTTATTTTTCATGAATAGCACTAGCGCGCTCCACGGTGAAGAACTGGGTCTAATTATAACACCCCAAATCCCAGAATTTGGCAAAAATTGGGTGACACGGCATGGGACACGGGCATGTCCCAGGGCGTGTCCTTCTTGGGTGAGCAGTCGACGAGTGGTCGACAAAATTCGGTCGACGATTGTTGAGTATAGGGTACACGGCCTGTGACACGGGTGTGTCACATGGCGTGTCCTCACGGGTCGACGAATTTCAGGTCCACGAAGTTGATTCAGTCGACGATTGTCGATTGCAGAGTACACGGCCTGTGACACGGGCGTGTCACAGGGCGTGCCCTCGCGGTTCTACAAATTTCAGCTCGATGATGTTGAGCTGGGGCGTGTCTAGTGCCGTGTATGGGCACACGGCCTGGGACACAGGCGTGTCACAGGCTGTGTCCCACTCGGGTTGATCTCGATTTTGTGTAGTCTGAAGAACACGGCCATAGACACGGGCATGTCTGAAGGCGTGTTGGGTGACACGGCCTGTGACACGGGCGTGTCACATGGGCGTGTACTGGATTGGATAAGTCGGTTGAGCACCGCTTGAGGCACACGGCCTGGAACACGGGCGTGTCACAGGCTGTGTCAGGCAAAAATGTGATTTTGTGGCAAAATCATGGTTGTCTAAATCTTCAGCTGGGATCTGATGGTTGAGGTGCCTCCCTGATTCCTTAAGGCCGTGGATGAGAAGGAAGTTCTCATTTGCATTTTGACCGTCATCTTTCTAAAATCCTAGAGAGAGAATGTTGGGTACATTGGAAAATGTGTACCAGATTTGAAGAAGCCTCACCTTACTCAATGATATGCATCAAGGTGTACTTGATGTTGTTTTGAGTTTATATGTGTAGTTAAGAAAATGCAAGAATGCAGGAAAAAGTTTCTAAGTCCATATGTGGACACCAGAAGAAGTTGTGTCGACACTTATGAAGGCTTGTGTCGACACTGGAGAAAATCTGTGTCGACACTTGGAGCTAATTGTGTCGACTCTTGGAAAGGCTGTGTCGACACCTGAAGAAATTAAGTCGACATGCAGAGGCAGTGTCGACACACAGTGAAGCATTGTCGACATCAACTGTGTCGACACCAAGAGGCAGTGTCGACACACAGAAATAGCTAGTCGACATCAACTGTGTTGACACCAAGAGGCAGTGTCGACACATAGAAGACCTTGTCGAAATCAACTGTGTCGACACACAAGACTTGTGTCGACACACAACAAAGTTTCAACAATGTTAAAGAAGAGAAGTGATTGTGTCGACACACAGAATCAGTGTCGACACATACAACAGAAGGTTGTGTCGAGAAGTATTAACAACAACAAAGGAGATGTGTCGACACCACCAATGCTTGTGTCGACAATTAGTCCACTTGTGTCGACACTTAGTCTACTTGTGTCGACACATGATGAAGTTCAGTCTCGACACTTTCAGACAGAGACAGTAGTTCAAGAAGTGACTGGATGACTTGACAGCTGCCATTTCTAACCGGTCTACTGCAACTGTCAAAGCTGTCAGAAGTTTGTTAGAAACCGGATCAGCCGGTTACCATGGAGGAAGGCTATATAAAGGCTTTCTCCTTCAACAGAAGGAAGAAGAACAAGAACAACAACAGATCATTAGACACAACAGTTATAATAGAAGACAGAAGAAGATTTTCTTCAGAAAATCTAAGAAGAAGAAGTTGGAGAGAGAGAGCTTCATCTGCTGAAGTGCAGTTGCTGAACCAGGCTGCCAAGAAAGATTCAGATTGAGATCAGAATCTCAAGTCAGAAGCTGATTGAAGATCAACTTCTCAAGAGTTCAACCCTGCTGAGTTCAGATTCAAGAAGCTTTGAAGAAAGGTAAGAGAGGTTGTTCTCTGCCATCAGATTCTTCCAAGAACTGATCAAGAAGCCATCCATCCATTCTCTCTCTACCAGGGTGGTGGTAAAATATTTTGTTAAATCAATTTTCTGTAGGATCTATTCTAGATCTGAGCTGTAAGCATGTCTTATAAAGGCTGAGTTGTAGGAGATTTAGATCTCTGAGTGGTAGGCCTTGTTGAAGGCTGAGGTAGGGCTGTGAGCCTGAGTTGTAGGAGATTGATATATCTGAGTTGTAGGCCTTGTGTAGGTTGAGGTAGGGCAGATTGCCTGAGCTATAGGATCCTTGTTGGGTTCTGAGTTGTAAGATCTGAGGATCTGAGGTGAAGAGCAGAAGTTAGGCCGAATCTAGTACACTGCTAGATAGGCGAAGGGGGAAAGTGGATGTACCCAGACCTTGGGGAACCACTATAAAAATATGTGTGCAATCTGTGTTGTGGTAATTCTGTGAATCTGTGCTGTGTTAGCTATAGAATCATCTGTTGTTAAGTAAATAACTGAATAGATTTGTTGCCTTAAAAAGAAAAAGGAATTACACCTATTCACCCCCCCCCCCTCTAGGTGGTTAGACATTAATTCTTTCAAGTGGTATCAGAGCGAGGATCCTAAAATAAGGACTTAACAGTCTGAGTTAGATCCTTAAGGCAGATTCAAGATCAAGAAAATGGGTTCAGGAGAAAATCATAAGGAACTAGGTTCTATGAAATTACCCATATGCAGGAAGGAGATATTTGGAATATGGAAAGAAAGGGTCAGGCTGTTTATGGAGGCTTCTGATCCAAGGATCTACATTACAGTAAAGTAAGGTCCTTATATTCATATGAAGATGTCAGTTCTAGATGCAAACCAAAGAATTCCCAAGGATTTTTCAGAGATGACTAAGGATGAGATCATCCTGGCAACTATGGATAAAAGAGCCTAGAATATCATAGTAAGTGCCATAGATGATGCAACCTTTTAGAATTTGATTCACTGCAAGGCCTCCAAGTAAATGTGGGATACTTTGATAGTCTACATGGAGGGTTCTGAAGAAGTCAGACAAGATAGAAAGTCTATGCTGAACCAGGAATATGAGAGTTTCAGACAAGGAAAGTCTGACAGTATAACTGAGTGTTACAAAAAGTTCTATAGAATAGTAAATGAGCTGATGTCCTATGAAAGAATCTTCAGTACATATGAACTGAATGATAAATTCCTAAGATCCTTGATAAAGGATTGGGATACTAAGATTTGTGTCATTAGGGAAGTGGCCAAACTTGTAGATATCTCACCTCCAACTTTGTTTGGAAAATTGCTGTCATATGAGATGCAGTTGATGGCTAGGAAAGAGGAAGAGAAAAGTGCAAAAGGGGAGCATAGAGAAAAGTCTGTGGCCTTCAAGGTTGAAGCCACTAGGAAGAATAGGACGATGTCTCCATCACCTCCTAAGATAGTTGCTGAAATTGCTTCAGATAATTCAGACAACAAAAGTTCAGACAGCAGTGACTCATATGAAGACTTTGCTGCCTTTACAAGGAAGTTTCAGAGATTCCTAAAAAGAAGCAGTGGGAGTCTAAGCCTTCCACATCTCAGCCTAAGGATGATTATTATCAAAAGAGGAAGTCATCCAAGAAGGACAGGAGCAGGTCTAAGCAAAGCAAATCTACAACATCAAAGATAGTTTGCTACTGCTGTAATAGGCCTGGACATGTTGTGGCTGAGTGTCTATATAAAAGAAAAGAGTCTGCTGATAAAAAGAAGATTCAACACCAGAGCAAGAAGGAGAAATACTTTGTTGCTAAGAAGGAGAAGAGCTTGATAGACCAATCATCTTCAGAGTCAGAATCTGAAGCTGAGGCATACATTGGTCTATATGCAGCAGATGAAGAAGAAGAGTTTCTGCAAGTGCGGAACTCTATCTATGAACAAGAAGACCATCAGTGCAAGTGACTGATGGCTGTGTCAGAAGAAGACAAGTGCCAGGATCAGCCTGGTCCTAGTAAGGCACAATGTCTTTCTAGATATTCAGATTATAGTACTGCGTCAGAGTCAGCAACATCTGCATCAAGTGATGTGGATGGGTCTGAGTCTGAAGGTGATATTCATCAGCTGATAGATGAATATGGGGACTTGTTGCAGGTACTAAAGAAAAGGAAAAACGTGGCCAAAACTCTGGCTAAGGAAATTGTAGATCTTAAGATGGCTGCATCTGATTCAGAGAAGTTGCTAGATCAGAAGTTGAATGAGATAGCCAGACTGAAAAACATTACTGTAATTCAGATGGGTACTATCACATTTAAGAATGATCAGATTAAAAGACTGGAGAATAGACTTCAGAAAGAAAAGGAGATTGTGGCTAGTTTTTCTAAGCCAAAATCTGTATTACCCTTAATAGATGACTTTGTGTCATAAAAGAGTAAGGCATGAATAGGCTTTAAGAAAATAGCATGGGTTGCCAAGTCTAATAAAAAGGCAAAGCCCCAGCACAAAACAAGAAACCTGCTGTAAACAATTCAGCTAAGGTTGTACCTAAACAAAGGTATAACAAGTTTGAGTGCTGGTGTTGTGGCAAGGTAGGCCACTTTGCCTTAGACTGTTGGCACAATACTAGTGCCAAGGAGAGTAGCAGTCTGCCTGTTAAAAAAGCTGCAGGCAGATTTGTTAAATTTCAGGCTAACATGAACCAAGAACCCAAAACTCATTTGGGTTCTAAGGTTAAGTAACTCTTTATTGCAGGTGAGTCTAAGTTGCCATGCCCCTATATGGTACTTGGACAGTGGATGTTCCAGGCATATGACTGGAACAAGGGGGTTGCTGAAGGACTACTCACCTATCATGAATGGGCCTAAAGTAACCTTTGGTGGTTCTGAAAAAGGAATCATTGAAGGATTTGGTAACATTTCTAATAACCAGATTACTATCTCTCAAGTGGCTTATTTGAAGGGTTTGAAACACAACCTTATAAGCATAAGTCAGTTGAGTGATTTACGATATGACATTTCATTTATTAAGAATGGATGTCATATCAAAAGGTCAAGTGATCAAAAGATCATATTGACAGGATATAGAAAAAGAAATGTGTACTGTCTTAACTTTGAGTGTGAGAATAATGTTTCTCCTATTTGTCTTATAGCTGATGAGAGAGCCCTCATTGTGTTAAATGGCACAAGAGGCTGGCCCATCTTAACTACAAGACTATTGGCCAACTCTTTAGCAAAGAGTTAGTGAGGAATGGTCCTCAAGTTAAGTGTATAAAGGATGGGATATGCTCAGCTTGTTAAAAAAGGCAAGCAGACCAAATCCTCCTTTCATAGCGTTGAAACCAAGGATTCAGTGAAGTGTCTATACCTCTTGCCTATTTGGTCATATGCCAGTTCATAGTCTAGGTAGGAAGGTCTACACTTTTGTGGTGGTAGATGACTATTCTAGATATTCATGGGTGTTCTTTCTGAGACAAAAGTCTGAAACCCCAAGTATTTTATATAGTTTTGTCAAACAACTTCAGAATGAGATGGACAGTACAGTGGTTAAAATCAGAAGTGACCATGACACTGAATTTCAATCTGAGAGTATGACAAGACTGTGTGAAGAATTTGGGACTTTTCAAGAATTCTCCTCACCTAGAACACCACAGCAACATGGTATTGCTGAAAGGAAGAATAGAACACTAATTGAGGCTGGTATAACTTTATTGAGTGACACTTCTCTCCCAAAATATTTCTGGGCTGAGGCAGTAAACACTGCATGTCATGTGATCAATAGGGCTACTATCACCAAGGGCCACAAAAAGACTCCCTATGAGATTATGAAGGGAAGAAAACCAAACTTATCCTATTTTAGGATCTCTGGTTGCAAGTGTTATGTCCGTAACAATGACAAGTCTTATCTAACTAAGTTTGCTGCCAAATCCCAAGATGGGATATTTGTTGGGTACATCAACAATAGTAAGGCTTATAGGGTCTACAACTTGATTACTCAAGTTGTAGAAGAGTCTGTACATGTCTTTGATGAAACAAGACTGATTAACTGTGAATTGCCAAGTAGTTCTTGCAGTTCAACAGGTATAAATGAGAAAATGGACAAGCTTACCATTACAGAAGATTCAACTGCAAATCAGGAAGTGGAAAATGGTGGCTGCTGTCCAGGGGGAGTACAAGACTCTCCAGATGCTGATGAAAACCAAGAGGTACAGCATAATGAAGAGACTGGAGGTTTTCAACCTGAAGATAGACTACCTCCAGCTATTAGACACTTAAAGGATCATCCAGCAAATCAGATAATTGGTGATCCAAGACAAGGAGTACAAACAAGGATAGAAATCTGAACACAGTCCTTTGCTCTAGCTTCTTATCACAAGTAGAACCCAAGAAATTTGAAGAAACTATTCTAGACCCACATTGGATTGATGTCATGCAAGAGTAGCTGAATCAGTTCAGAAGGTGCAAGGTCTGGAAGTTAGTTCCTAAACAAAAGTCCATAACATGATTGTAACAAAGTGGATCTTTAGGAACAAACTGGATGAGAATGGGATCATTGTGAAGAACAAAGCAAGACTTGTTGCAAAAGGATACAGGTAGGAAGAGGGTATTGACTTTGATCAAACCTTTGCCTCAGTAGCAAGACTGGAAGCAATTAGGATGTTCATTGCTTATGCAACATATCAAGGCTTCAAGGTATTCCAAATGGATTTAAAATCAGCATTCCTAAATGGAAATCTAAAAGAAGTCTATGTAGAGCAGCCCTCAGGTTTTGTTGATCCTCTCAAACCTGATTATGTTTATAGACTTAGGAAAGCTTTGTATGGGTTGAAACAAGCCCCAAGGGCTTCGTATGAAACCCTGTGTAGTTTCCTCATTGAGAACAAATTCTCAAGGGCGAAAATAGACAAGACTCTATTCCTTAGGGAATCCAAAGGAAAGATAATCCTAGTCCAAATATATGTTGATGACATAATATTTGGGTCTACTGAAAGTAACCTTTGTAGAAAGTTTGCAAAACTTATGCAAGGGAATTTGAAATGAGCAGTATGGGAGAACTTAAGTTTTTCTTGAGTCTCCAAGTAAGACAGACTGAAGATGGCTTATCCATATCCCAGTCTAAGTTCACCCTGGAGATAATTAAGAAGTATGGTATGGAATCATCCACTACCATGAGAACTCCAATGGGGACAAGTGTGTCTCTAAGCAAAGATGATGTAGGGAAACCTGTAGATGAAACTTTGTATAGAGGGATAGTTGGCTCCCTCCTATATCTGACTGCTAGTAGACCAGATATCATGTATGCTACATGTTTCTGTGTTAGGTACCAATCATGCCCTAAAAATCTCATCTGACTGCTGTCAAAAGGATTTTGAGATATCTTAAGGGCACACCAAATCTAGGCCTTTGGTACCCTAGGAATGGAGATTTTCTACTGACAGGCTATTCAGATGCAGACTTTGCAGGATGCAAAGAAGATAGAAAAAGCACTACAGACACCTGTCAATTTCTAGTAGGAAGATTGGTGTCTTGGAGCAGTAAGAAGCAGACCAGTGTGGCAATTTCCACAGCTGAGTCTGAGTATGTGGCAGCAGGAAGTTGCTGTGCAGAGCTGTTGTGGATTCAGCACCAGCTAAAAGACTATGGTATTCAGGTAAGTAGAACACCTTTATTTTGTGATTCTACAAGTGCTATATCAATTGCTAATAATCCTGTTTCACATAGTAGGACTAAGCATATAGAAATTAGATACCATTTTCTTAGAGAACATGTAGAGAAAGAGGACATCTCACTAGAATTTGTCAAAACAGATTATCAAATTGCAGATATGTTTACTAAGCCTCTATAAATTCAATAAGTTTAAAATTGAATTAGGAATGTTGAACATAGATTAGTTTAACAAAATGGCTAAGTAAAATTGTGTCGACACAAGGAGTTGTCTGTGTCAACACATAGAAGTGGTGTTGGCATTTCGGGGAAATGATGTCGACACATCTAGAAAATTGGTGTCGACACTTCAGAGAAATATTGCCGACACATCCTGGAGTGGTTTCGACACATCCAGAGATGGTGTCGACACTTAGGTTCAACACAGATTTCGTCAAGTGGAGTATCGACTAATCGTCGAGCGCAAATATATAAGTGTCGACACATAGATGTCAACACTTATGTCGAGACATTAAAAGTTTGTGTCGACACTTTTCAACAGTGTCGACACATTAAGAGGTTTATGACGTGCCTTTTCACCTTCGTTTTTAGAAAGGTGTAAATAGGTCAACAACATTGTCTGTCGACACGCTCTCCATAGTTTCGAGACCAAAACTTTGTGTCAACAAATTCTCTCATCTAAATTCAAGATTTCTCTCAACCCTAATGGCGCCCAAGCTTGAAGACAATGTCAATGAAGGATATGAGCTGGTACGCAACGCCTTTGACCATGTAAAACCTGAAATTAAAGCTGTTGTAACAATAATTGCTGAGAATGGGTTGGAGTTTCTAGTTTCTGAACCAACTAAGATTTGGAAGAAGGAAATACTAGAATTCTTTGGTGCTGCTACCCTAGATCAAACTGGACTCAAAATTAGATCCTCAGTTCATGGAGTAAAGGTGAAAATCAACCAGAAGAGTCTAACGAAAGTTCTTCACCTACCAAGAACACAAGAAGAAGAAGATGTACCCGCATGTAAGCTAAGGGAAGCACTTCAATGGTGTGGACTGGATTCCACCATGAAGATTGGCTCAGCTTTGAACGGGAAAGGCATGAATATGCAAGTGAAGTTCTTGTCTGAAGTTGTAGGAAAAGTGATTCTGTGTAAGCTGAACATATGGGCTGATATCCAACTAAGGACATGCCTGATCAGGAAAGGCAAGAGATTCTTGAGAAATCTACAGCACAAGAAATTCCTGCACAAGACTCTACAGATGGTGCACAAGTGCAGGGGGAGCCTCATATTGAGGAAGAGCCAACTCACTTGGACATTGAAATGGCTACACAAATAATCCTTGAGGTAATTCAAGAGGTGAATCAATCAATTATCATTGATAAAGATGAGATACTAACTGAATTTTTGATTGATGTTGACCAGCCAACACAACTACACAGTCAAGTTCAAGATGTAATCATGGAGGATACATCAGCAGTTGTTGATGCTCCATAGATAAGAGAATCTCCAGTCCCTACTCAACAAGAATTCACCCTTGAAGAGTTGTTTCCAGATATAGTACAAACTGAATTCGAAAGGGAGAAAGCAGATTTTGAGGGGGAGCAAGTTAACCTTGAGGAGGAGCAAGCTAACCTTGAGGGGGAGCAAGTAAGGTCTCAGGGGAAGAATGCAAGGACTGAGGAGGAGCAGATAAGAATTGAGGAGTTGCAAAGGACTCAGGGGGAGCAACCTAGGATTGCACAGGTATTGCCTCCTAGTCCTAAAGATAGAGTTGATATTGCTAGTTCCTCATCATCTGAGGATGAAGAAGCTACAAGAGCTAAGAAGAGGAAGCTAATGGTCTTCAAAAGTAGAAGCCACAGCTACAAGAAGGCACTACAAACTATTTCTCCATAATCTGCCCCAACAGCTGATTACAGCTCCTTATTAATCTCACTGCAAGTAAAGCTAGATGAGCAAAGGATTGCATTGGAGAAATATATGGATGAGACCCACAAAGATCTGCAATTCTCTTTGGCTCAGGATATAAAGTCAATAAGATTTGAAGTTAATCAGCATAAGAAGGAGATGACTGATTGCTTTCACAAAGGAGGAAATGTTGTGGTTTTCCTAGCCACACATCAAGAGCAAATCAAGACTCAAGTTGATGATATAGCTGTCAAGCAAGGATATATCTTAGAGAATCAAATTAGAATGAATGAAAATCTGATAAAATCACATAATGTGATTGTTACAGAAATGAAGAATGTTGCAACTGCCCCAAATGAGGAAAAAACTCAAGCCAAAGCAGAGTTTGATAAGCACTTTCAGGAAGGATTAGCTGCTGTTCAAACAGCTATTATAGATTCTCAAAAGAATATTTCTTCACAGCTCCTGAAGTTGAAGTCTTTTTATATGATGGTGTAAACTTTCTGGATGAACAAATCAGATTTCAAAAGGATGACCTTAGAGATCATGTTGCCAGAGAAGTCATAAAGGGGGAGAGAGTATTAGTCAAAGCTGGATCTGACCATGCTAAATGGATTTCCAATAGAATCAGAGCCACACTTGGATATCCCCCCTATGTGATGATGACAATGTGGCTGAGTCTGGTATACAACCTGCTTACTTAGAAGGGGTTCAAGCTGAAGTTGCTCAAGTAATTTATCCTCCAGCAGATTTTGAGATAATAGATCAAGAAGTACTGTCTATGTACAGTCCTCCAGCGGGTAATAAAAATATTATCCTTGAGAAAGTAGACATGCCTATGCCAGAGGAAGTTTTGAACAAAGAGCAAGAAGCTCTTTTGTCTATAAAGATGGTGTTAATTTTCTAGATTAACAGGTCAGATTTCAAAAAGATGATCTCAGGGATCATGTTGCTAGAGAAGTCATAAAGGGGGAGAGAGTATTAGTCAAAGCCGGCTCTGATCATGCTAAATGGATATCTAACATCATTCAGAGCCACCCTTGGATATCCACCCCTCTGTGATGATGACAATGTGGCTGAGTCTGGTATACAACCTGCTTACTTAGAAGGGGTTCAAGCTGAAGTTGCTCAAGTTATCTATCCTCCAGCTGATTTTGAGATGATTCACCAAGAAGTACGTCTATGTACAGCCCTCCAGAAGGTGCTCAAAATATTATCCTTGAGAAAGTAGACAAGCCAGTGTCAGAGGCAGTTTTGCAAGAGCAAGAAGCTCTATTGTCTAAGAAAAGATTCAGAGAACAGGCTGAGTTGAAACCTGATTTTGAGCAGTGGAGTCCTACTTCTAGGAACATTATACTAACTGCTTCGGAAAGCTGTAAAGGATAAGACCCATGATAGGGGCAAATGGTACTCTGCACAAGAATGACAAAAGCATGAAGCCAGGCAAGAAGCCATAGTTCAATATAGAAGAAAGACAAAACTTTGGAAGCTACCTCCTAATGCTCAGGAGCCTAGCAAATATTTCCCTAAGCCTTTTCATTATTTTGAAAGACAAAGAATAAGGGCTGAAGAGCACAAGAAGAAAGATCTTAAGGGCAAAAAGCCAGCTGATGTAACTGATGCTCATATACAAGCCAAGGTCCAAACAGGCAAAGGCATAGTCATCAAGGAGCCTGAGCAGCCTTAGGATAAATTTACTTGAGTTTACAACTTTGCAATTTTTAGTGTTGAAATCTATGTACACTTTTGATTAAGAAACTTTTGGAAGTTTAAACAAAACTATGTTGAATGCTCATTGTGTTAGCATTATTATTCTGTGATGATATATTATATATATTTTGTTTAGAAATTACCCTGTCATATAATGTTGTTATACATCATAATGTGTATTTGTTATAAATGATGTATATCATTGACTATGGGTTATGACTTCTCCAAATAGGGGGAGATTGTTGGGTACATTGGAAAATATGTACCAGATTTGAAGAAGCCTCACCTTACTCAATGATATGCATCAAGGTGTATTTGATGTTATTTTGAGTTTATATGTGCAGGTTAAGAAAATGCAAGAATACAGGAAAAGGTTTCTAAGTTCATATGTCGACACCAGAAGAAGCTGTGTCGACACTTATGAAGGCTTGTGTCGACACTGGAGAAAAGCTATGTCGACACTTGGTAGCTAATTGTGTCGACAATTGGAAAGGCTGTGTCGACACCTGAAGAAACTAAGTCGACATGCAGAGGCAGTGTCGATACATAGTGAAGCATTGTCAACATCAACTGTGCCGACACCAAGAGGCAGTGTCGACACACAGAAATAACTAGTCGACATCAACTGTGTCGACACCAAGAGGCAGTGTCAACACACAGAAGACCTTGTCGACATCAACTATGTCGACACACAGGACTTGTGTCGACACACAACAAAGTTTCAACTATGTTAAAGAAGAGAAGTGATTGTGTCGACACACAGAATCAGTGTCGACACATTCAACAATAGGCTGTGTCGAGAAGTATTAACAATAACAAAGGAGATGTGTCGACACCACCAAGGCTTATGTCGACACTTAGTCCACTTGTGTCAACACTTAGTCCACTTGTGTCGACACTTAGTCTACTTGTGTCGACACATGATGAAGTTCAGTCTCGACACTTTCAGACAGAGACAGTATTTCAAGAAGTGACTGAATGACTTGACAACTCCCATTTCTAACCAGTCTACTGTAACTGTCAAAGCTGTCAGAAGTTTGTTAGAAACCGGATCAGCCGGTTACCATGGAGGAAAGCAATATAAAGGCTTTCTCCTTCAACAGAAGGAAGAAGAACAAGAAAAACAACAGATCATTAGACACAACAGTTATAATAGAAGACAGAAGAAGATTTTCTTCAGAAAATCTAAGAAGAAGAAGTTGGAGAGAGAGAGCTCCATCTACTGAAGTACAGTTGCTGAACCAGGCTGCCAAGAAAGATTCAGATTGAGATCTGAATCTCAAGTCAAAAGCTGATTGAAGATCAACTTCTCAAGAGTTCAACCCTACTGAGTTCAGATTCAAGAAGCTTTGAAGAAAGCTAAGAGAGTTTGTTATCTGCCATCAGATTCTTCCAAGGACTGATCAAGAAGCCATCCATCCATCCTCTCTCTACCAGAGTGGTGGTAAAACATTTTGTTAAATCAATTTTTTGTAGGATCTATTCTACATCTAAGCTGTAAGCCTGTGTTATAAAGGCTGAGTTGTAGGATATTTAGATCTCTGAGTGGTAGGCCTTGTTGAAGGCTGAGGTAGGGCTGTGAGCCTGAGTTGTAGGAGATTAATATCTCTGAGTTGTAGGCCTTGTGTAGGGTGAGGTAGGGCAGATCGGCTGAGCTGTAGGAGCCTTGTTGGGTTCTGAGTTGTAAGATCTGAGGATCTGAGGTGAAGAGAAGAAGTTAGGCCGAATCTAGTACACTGCTAGATAGGCGAAGGGGGAAAGTGTATGTACCCAGACCTTGGGGAACCACTATAAAAATCTGTGTTCTATCTATGTTGTGGTAATTCTGTGAATTTGTGCTGTGTTAGGTATAGAATTATCTGTTGTTAAGTAAATAAATGAATAGATTTGCTGCCTTAAAAAGAAAAATGAATTACACCTATTCACCCCCCCGCCTCTAGGTGGTTAGGCATTAATTCTTTCAGAGAAAGAGAGGAAGAAGGAGGAGGATGAAGGAGAGTCGGCCTCCGGTGGTGCTGCGGAGTTCCGAAGAGAGATCCGCGTCCAACGTTGCGGTGGAAAATCCATTATGGTTCTTTCCAGCCAGCTAGGAGCTCATGGCGCCAAAGCGATCTTCGAGGGTAACGACTTTTCTTCCTAGCCATGTGAAGGCTTCAGTTTTGGCATGTCCATATGATTCCCCCACCAGAGGGTGGCGTGTTATGGGAGTCTCTTGGGTTGATTCATGGAATCCCCAATCATTTGGCATATAGATACAGAAAAGGAGTACGGAATAGGCATGTTGTGTGAAGCCCATCTGGAGAGGTTAGTCTGGATTGGTGATGTTGCATATATGTATCGGAGAATACTCCGTGATAAACGTGTAGTTTAAGGAGTCGACGGGTTAGACCTGCGAAGGGCAGTAGCAGGAAGTACTAGAGTAGTAGTCCAGTAAAATAACCGTATAATGCTTGTGTTGTTGAGTTATACCTGGAAAGGGCAGTAGAAGGAAGTACCGGTATGATAAGCCAGGAAATTCCCTTGATGCTTGGAATGCTTGGTGGGTTATGCCTGTGAAGGGAAGTAGCAGGAAGTACTGGCGTGATAGTCCAGGAAAATACCCTCAAGTGATGTATGGTTAAGCCTCGGGATGGAAAATGAGTTCTGTCGCTAACACGAAGCGTGGCTCCTAGGTAACCGCTGAATGTGAAGCCAGTTCTATGAGAATGGGCTAGTTATGTGTGAACTGGTGAGTTCACCTAAAGGAAATAGGCAAGATGAAACCGACCCGTGGCTTTTATGTAGCCGCGAGTACGTCGTACTCAGTGATGGCCAGACGACTTGAGCAACGGGGGGTGGATGATCCGACCTGCGCTATTTCCGTCTGATGTGAGACCTGAAAGTGCGGTCTGTTGGAGCGCATAGCAAGAGTCTTAGGCTTGCGCGCCATGACACAATGGGGGCTACGGGCAAATCCCGGTGCATTAAGACTAAAAGTCTCCGGCTGTACGCCATGGAGCAAAATGCTCAATAGTTACCATTGGGTTGCGACCCTGATACGGTGGTGGGACACTAGTTTGCCGGTACACCAAGAATATGCCCTGAGTGCACGGATCATCGGGCTGCATGGCTGACGGTTGTGATGGCATGTATGTGCGTGAGAGCACATTGTATGATATACATGTTTGCCTGTGAAATGCTATACCTGCAGGGAAGGAATACCACCGCCCCGGGAAAGGGGTGAGGTCGTTATAATTTGGTCAGCTGAATGCTGATTATTGCCTTTTTGCCACCATCGGGTGGGCTGTCCCTGTGCAGGTGCTGGAGAACCAAGCGGGATGCATAAAGGCTGAGATTCCTGCTGCTACTGCTACTGCTACTGCTAGCCCTCGAAGGCTAAATGAAAATACTATGTTTGATTATACGTGGCCGGCCTGCACGCCAAATGTTGAGGCCACTGTTGTGTAAAGCACTGTAAGTCCATAAGACCAGTTGACTGTGTATTTGCTACAATTCCTGTTTATATAAATGTGGAGCTTTTATATGGTGGACATTCATGTGTGTGAGTTCAGCTTTGTGTGATAGGGTTCCGCTAGAATGTAATGAGTTAGGATGCGCAACTCTGGTATCACTAAGTGACTTCCCCGCCTGTTTTATGGTATATGTTGTGGGGCCTCGACCGGACCTTCTAGTATATCCCTGTGAACGGATAGAGGCGTTACATTTTTTGTATCGGCTGTCTCGGTCTTTCCCTTTCGAATTTGTGGTCAAATTCTTTTGTGGGGTGGCGAGCACGTGTCTGTGCAAACCATGTTAACACTAATGAACTCGTGAATGTCCATCTTAGGAATTCAAATACATGTGTTTGAGGAACCTGCGCGTTCCAATTTTGTTGTTTTTGCTTGTGTACGGTCGCTAATGTGAGTGACTTGTTCACCTATAGGTGACGCGGAGTGGTGCGGGGCAATCGGAGCCGCAATGTTCTGAGGAAAGTACGGCACCAGCTGAGGTGCCTACACCTCCGCCTTCTGCGGAAACTAGTCGGTTAGTTGCTGGGGCATTGTTTTCCATGATCCAAGCACAGCCGATTGGGTAGATGCAAGGGCAGACGTAGCCGGCATTGAGGCCAGAACGGTTGCGGCGAGGCCAGAACCTGATGTGGATCCTCGAGCAGCTGAGAAGCAGTTGAAGCAGTTCATTAGTTTCAACTCGCCTATGTTTACGGGCCTAGGATCCCCTACGCAGGCTGAGGATTGGTTATCGCGCATCAAGCGGATTATGGCGGCGATTTGAATGGAGGGACATCAGAAAGTCAACTTAGCCACCTTCTTGCTGGAAGGAGAGGCTTGTTTATGGTGGGATGAGATGGAACTACACCACATAGCAGGTCAACCGTTAACACAAGTGTCGATGGAAGAATTCTCGAGACTCTTCCTAGCAAAGCACCTCCAGACATCACAGCGTTTGCCATGGAGAATGAATTTCAAAGGCTAACGCAAGGTGAAAGCAGTGTTGACATGTACCTGTTGAGTTCACGAGGCTGGGACGATATGCGGGTTCTATCTTTGCTGATGAGCAGGGGAAGATGAATAGGTTCTATGAAGGACTGCGGGACGAGTTACGATTCCTGCTCTCTAGTTCTGTGAAACAAGGCTTCCAAGCGCTGGTCAACACTGCGTGCGCGCTGGAAAAGGATATAAAAGGGTGCAGGGGAACAGGGCCTTGCTTGTGACACAGTCGGAATTCAAAGAGCCCTGACCAGTGAAGTCATTTTTCAAGAAGAGATTGGGCAAGAGGTCGAAGTCGGCCGGACAAGCCCCTTCTACCGTGGCATCGGGAGCAACGTCGGGGCCACTTCAAAGTCGGAGACTCGTACATGCTTTAATTGTGGACGGGTGGGGCATATAGCATGTGATTGTCGGGTGCCGCCAAAGAGTGAAAAGAAGGCGCGAGCGTCGTATGCGGAGAAAGGAAAAGTAGTGGTGGAATCCTCTGCCTCGCAGGCGCAGCCCCGGGTCTACAATCTTGGCTTGTAGGAGGCCATTAAGCAGAGTGACATCGTCACAGGTACGAGTTACGTTATTGGTTGTTTTATTGATTATATGCTTTGGTAATTGCATATTTGTATGCGGCTTGTATGTGTGACATGATTGTCACAGGCTTTGTGATGATTCGGAACATGCTGGCGCGAACACTGTTTGATACGGGTGCTTCGCATTCCTTCCTGTCTAAGGAGTTCATAGCGCGGCTTGGGATACCTAGTCGTGTAAAGATAGATAGCATCAGGGTAGTGTTGTTGAATGGTTGTTTGATGCTCACAGATCGGGATTGCGATGTGGCGGTCCAAATAGGAAGTCGGGACTTCTGTTTGACTATATATGTATTGCTGATATCGGAATTCGACGTGATATTTGGTGATTGGCTCGCGGAACAGTATGCCTTGATTGATTGCAATGCCAAAGAGATCACATTGGGCCAGAATACTGAGCAAGAGACTAAGTTCGCGGGAATGCGAGGAGTGGGCGGGACGTTGATGTCTGCACTCCAAGTAGTCAATGCTGTTCGGAAGGGTGCGAAGTGTTACTTCACGCTGATTCAGGCTATGGAGCCTAAGGCTGGTGTGAGCGATGTTCCGGTGGTATCGAAATTTGTATATGTTTTTCCCAAGGATCTCCCTGGGCTACCACCCCAGCGAGAGATTGACTTCACGATCGAGTTGGTGCCAGGTGCGAAACCTGTGGCCCGCTCGCCATATCACATTGCGCCAAAGGAAATGGCGGAGTTGAAAGTCCAACTGCAGGAGTTGTTGGAGCAGGGTTATATTCTCCCAAGCATGTCACCTTGGAGCGTGCCTGTTCTGTTTGTGAAAAAGAAAGATGGTGGTTTGCGGTTATGTATTGACTACCATGAACTAAACAAGCTCATCGAAAAGAATAAGTATCTGATTCTCCTGATTGATGAGTTGTTCGATCAGCTGGTGGGATCAACCGTCTACTCCAAGTTGAATTTGAAGTCTGGTTACTACCAGTTGAGGATTCGGGAAAATGACATTCCCAAAAACGCATTTGGAACACGTTACGGGCACTATGAGTTCACAGTAATGCCGTTTGGGTTGTGCAATGCGCCACCGGTGTTCATGGACTTGATGCACCCAACGTTCCGAGAGTACCTGGACCTATTAATGATAGTATTCATTGATGATATTCTGGTCTACTCTCGATCTGAAGTCGATCATGAAAAGCACCTGCGGTTGGTGTTGCAAACGTTACGGAAGAATCAGCTCTACGCCAAGTTCTCGAAGTGCGAGTTTTGGCTATCGTCGGTGGCTTTTATAGGCCATGTCGTAAGCGGAGAGGGCATAACAGTGGATCCGGCAAAGATAAGGGCCATACAGGAGTGGCCAGTGTTGTCTTCTTTGGCTAAAGTTAGGAGCTTCCTTGAACTAGCAGGCTACTATAGAATATTTGTTGCGAACTTCTCGCGGATCGCTTTGCCTCTAACTACACAGACGAGAAAGGATCAGAAGTTCGTTTGGATGCCGAAGTGCGCACGAGCTTTTGAAGAGCTGAAGGGTCGGTTGACCACGGCGCCTGTGTTGACATCGCCATGTGGTACTGATGGATTTGAAATCTACAGTGATGCGTCAGGAAGCGGCTTAGGCTGTGTTCTTCTGCAAATTGGGAAAGTTATTGCTTATGGCTCACACCAGTTGAAGGTCCACGAGAGAAATTATCACGTACATGACTTAGAGTTGGCGGCAGTGATCTTTGCACTGAAATTGTGGAGGCATTATCTATACAGCGTGAATGTGGAGATCTATACGAACCACAAGAGCCTAAAGTACCTGTTGGAGCAGAAGGACTTGAATATGCGACAACGAAGGTGGTTGGAGTTCCTTGGGGACTACACCTTTGTGATTCATTATATGCCCGGAAAGGGAAATGTTGTCGTTGATGCCTTGAGTCAGAGAGCTCCGGTAAGAGCAAGTTGGTCACAGAGGCATGATGAACGTATAATCCAGGAGTTGGAAGCGGTAGAGATTTCTTGTGTTGACAAGAATGCTATAGCCGATGCATGTTTGAACTGGACAGAGGTTCAGTGTGACCTTGCGGACAGAGTTCGACGGGAAACGGAGCTATATGAGAGTCTCCAACGGTATGCCAAGGATGGGCCAGAAGGCAAATTCTCCTGGGATGACGGGCTTTTGCAAAAAGAAGGCCGTTTGTGCGTCCCGAGTTTGGGCAAATTGAGGGAAGAGTTGATATACGAAGCGCATTATACGAAGTACTCAATTCACCCTGGGAGCACAAAGATGTTCAGAGACATGAAAAAGCTATTCTGGTGGCTAGGACTGAAGAAAGATATTGCTCATTATGTGGACAAATGCCAAACTTGTGCTATGGTGAAGGCGGAATGCCAGAAACCTAGCGGATTCTTGAAGTCGTTGCCGATTCCAGAGTGGAAGTTCGACTATATTTCCATGGATTTCGTGCACGGGTTGCCAAGATCTCAGTGCAGAAATGATTCCATTTGGGTAATTGTCGATCGGCTGACGAAAGTGACACACTTCCTTCCAAATAGGTGGGACGATTCAGTAGAAAGTTTGGCAAAGCTATACGTTGAACAGATTGTACGGCTACATGGTGTTCCTCTGAGCATCGTGAGCGATCGAGATGGGCGATTTACTTCGAATGATTGGAGGCTGGTCCATCAGCTATTGGGCATGAAGTTGATGTTCAGTACGGCCTTTCATCCCCAAATAGATGGCCAAACTGAAAGAACCAATAGAACGATGGAGGATATGCTCTGAATGTGCTCCCTAGATTTTGGCAAGAGATGGGAAGAACATCTCTGTCTGCAGAGTTTGCCTACAACTACAGCTACCAAGCGAGCATCGGTATGGCACCGTTTGAAGCGCTGTATGGTCGGAAGTGCCAGACTCCTTTAGCTTGGTTGGAAGCAGGCGAAGCCAGAGTGTATAGGTGTAATGAAGTCGATGAAGTAAACTCGACAATACGCAATATCCGAGAGCGGCTATTGATAGCTCAATTCGTCAAGCGAAATACTACAACGTCAAACAACAGAATGTGGTAATTCGCGATAGGTGAATGGGTATACTTGAAGATCAAACCCTTCAAAGGCATATCCATGATTCAACGTCTGAAAAAGTTGAGTCCATGGTAGCTTGGTCCATTTGAAGTGGTGGAGCAAGTTGAGGAAGCTGCATATCGACTAGCTCTGTCGGCAGACTTGAGTGGATTACATGATGTGTTTCACATCTCAGTGTTGTGGAAAGCACTGAAGGATCCAGCTCAAGTGATCAAGAATGATCATGTGCCGGTGGAGTATGGGCTAACCACGAAGGTTAGGCCCATTCGGATCGAGGATCGTGCCAAGAAATAATTGCGGAACAAGATGATCGGGATGGTCAAAGTCTGGTGGGACAATTGCGGCCGTGAAGAACTCACATGGGAGCGAGAGCAGACCATGCGAGCTGAGTTTTCGAGCTCTTTGTGTAACTGTTATGCAGTGTGTATCGAGTTGTAATGAACGTTTGTGAAATAGAATCCTTCTATTTGAGTCCTTACTTTCTGCAAATTTCGGGGACAAAATTTTTGTGAGGAGGGGAGGGTTGTAACACCCCAAATCCCAGAATTTGGCAAAAATTGGAGGACACGGCCTTGGACGCGGGCGTGTCCCAGGGCGTGTCCTTCTTGGGTGAGCAGTCGACGAGTGGCCGACAAAATTCGGTCAATGATTGTCGAGTAGAGGGTACACGGCCAGTGACACGAGCGTGTCATAGGGCGTGTCCTCGCGGGTCGACAAATTTCAGGTCGACGAAGTTGATTCGGTCGACGATTATCGAGTGTAGAGTACACGGCCTGTGACACGGGCGTGTCACAGGGCGTGTCCTCGCGGTTCGACAAATTTCAGCTCGACGAAGTTGAGCTGAGGCGTGTCTAGTGCCATGTATGGGCATACAGCCTGGGACATGGGTGTGTCATAGGCCGTGTCCCTCTTGGGTTGATCTCGATTTTGTGCAGCCTGAAGAACACGACCACAAACACGGGCGTGTCTGAAGGCATGTCGTGACACAGCCCATGACACAGGCGTGTCATATGGGCGTGTACTGGATTGGATAAGTCGGTTGAGCACCGCTTGAGGCACACGGCCTGCAACACGGGCGTGTCACAGGCCGTGTCAGGCAAAAATGTGATTTTGTGGAAACATTGTGGCTGTCCAAATCTTCAGCTGGGATATGATGGTTGAGGTACCTCCCTGATTCCTTAAGGCCGTGGATGAGAAGGAAGTTCTCATTTGCATTTTGACCTTCATCTTTCTAAAATCCTAGAGAGAGAAAGAGAGGAAGAAGGAGGAGGAGGAAGGAGAGCCGGCCACCAGTGGTGCTGCGGAGTTTCAACGAGAGATCCGAGTCCAACGTTGTGGTGGAAAAGTCGTTGCGGTTCTTTCCAAGCAGCTAGGATCTCATGGCGCCGAAGGGATCTTCGAGGGTAACGACTTTTCTTCCATATGCATGTGAAGGCTTCCTTTTTGGCATGTGCATATGATTCCCCCCACCAGAGGGTGGCGTGTTATGGGAGTCTCTTGGGTTGATTCATAGAATCCCCAATCATTGGGCATATAGATCCGGAAAAGGAGTATGGAATAGGCATGCTGCGTGAAGCCCATCTGGACAGGTTGGTCTGGATTGGTGATGTTGCATATATGTATCGGAGAAGACTCCGTGATAAATGTGTAGTTTAAGGAGTCGATGGGTTAGACCTGCGAAGGGCAGTAGCAGGAAGTACTGGAGTGGTAGTCTAGGAAAATACCTGTATAATGATTGTGTTGTTGGGTGGTACCTGCAAAGGGCAGTAGCAAGAAGTATTAGCGTGATAAGCCAAGAAATACCCTTGATGCTTGGAATGCTTTGTGGGTTGTGCCTATGAAGGGAAGTAGCAGGAAGTACTGGCTTGGCAGTTTAGGAAAATACCCTCAAGTGATGTTCGGTTAAGCCTAGGGATGGAAAATGAGTTTTGTCGCTAACGCGAAGCGTGGCTCCTAGGCAACCGCTGAATGTGAAGCCAGTTCTATGAGAATGGGCTGGTTATGTGTGAACTGATGAGTTCACCTAAAGGAAACAGGCAAGGTGAAACCGACCCACGCATTTTTTGTAGCCGCGAGTACACCGTACTCGGTGATGGCAAGGTGACTTGAGCAATGGGGGCTGGAGGATCCAACCTGTGCTATGTCCGTCCGATGTGAGACCTGAAAGTGCGGTCTGTTGGAGTGTATAGCAAGAGTCTTAGGCCTGGACGCCATGACACAATGGGGGGCTATGGGACAATCCCGGTGCATTAAGACTAAAAAGTCTCCGGCTGTACGCCATGGAGCAAAATGCTCCATAGTTACCATTGGGTTGCGACCCTGATACGGTGGTGGGACACTGGTTCGCCGGTACACCAAGAATGTGCCCTGAGTGCACGGATCGTCGGGTCGCGTGGCTGACAGTTGTGATGACATGTATGTGCGTGAGAGCACATTGTATGATATGCATGTTTGCCTATGAAATGCTATGCCTGCAGGGAAGGAATACCACCGCCCCGGGAAAGGAGTGGGGTTGTTATAATTTGGTCAGTTGAATACTGACCGTTGCCTGTTTGCCATCGTCGGGTGGGCTGTCCCTGTGCAGGTGCTGGAGAGCCAAGCGGGACGCATAAAGGCTGAGATTACTGCTGATGCTGCTATTGCTATCCCTCGAAGGCTAAATGAAAATACTATGTTTGATTATACATCGCCGGCCTGCGCGCCAAATGTTGAGGCCACTGTTGTGTAAAGCCCTGTAAGGTCATAAGGCCAGTTGACTTTGTATTTGCTACGATTCTTGTTTATATAAATGTGGAGCTTTTATATTGTGGACATTCATGTGTGTGAGTTCAGCTTCGTGTGATAGGCTTCTGCTAGAATGCAATGAGTTAGGATGCACAACTCTGGTATCACTATGTGACTTCCTCGCCTGTTTTATGGTATATGTCGGGGGCCTTGGTCGGACCTTCTAGTATATCCCTGTGAACGGATGGAGGCGTTACACTAATACACCCCTGCTCCAATAGTTCCTGCAACTGTACTTTGAGTTCGACCAACTCCTTTGGTGCCATCTTAAAAGGGGAACATAACACCGGCCTAGCCACTAGCACTAATTCGAACGAGAAATCAATCTCTCGTCGAGGAGGTGCTCCAGGAAGCTCCACAGGAAACACATCCTCATACTCCGCCACTACTGGCACTTCCCCAAGTGATAACTTGGAAAGGCGAACCTCCAACAATGCTACAAGAGCTACTCCCCCTAGTTAACCACCTGCACCAACTGCATGGCCGAAATCAGGGAAAAGGCCGATCCACTGAGGCCCTCAAACTTAACTCTTGACCGTACCTCACCACTCAGGGTCATTACCTTAGACAGGCAGTCACAACTGGCACGTTGCTCTGCAAGCTAGTCCTATCCCAAAATGACATCGAACTCCACCAACGGTAAAACTGTTGTTAACACCGTGAAGTCAACTCCGTCCAGACTCCAACAACTGCGCCCCTTCGCCCCGGTAGTCATGGATGACTCATTGGGCATGCGCACCTTCAATTCTGAATCTGCAAAAAATAGCTCAACTCCAATCCTTTGGATAAAGCTTTCCTCAAGGACGGAGTGTGACTCTCCCGTATCAAACAGTACCTTAGCGGGGTACTCAGAAACTAACACAAAGCATGTCACCACATCGGGTTGGCGGATCGCTTCCTACTGCCCAAGGTAATATGTCATTGGCGGCATGGGTTGGAAATGAGAAGCGCTATACTCCGCCATTATTCCAATCTCCGAATTCTTGTAGGGATGCGACTTCTTCTTCCACTTACTCCTTTTAGTTATTCCTTGAGATTGAGAAGTCTTTCCTTCTCCCTGCTTTGCTGTGAAACCCTTACGACATTGGGTTCGCTCCAAATCACTCTCCAGAGTTCTGGCCACCTCAACCAGCTCGTTGAAATCAGCATTCTTCATGGCGATGAGGGGTTGTCTCAAATTCTCCCTCAATCCGTGGTAGAAGAGATTGTCCCTCTCCACATCGTCAGTCATGGTCGTTTCAGCATAACAGCCCAACCGAATAAACTTCTGATCATACTCGTCCACTATCTTTACACACTGCACCAACTACAGGAATTGCCTCTGAAGGGCTAACCACGTCGACACAGGAACGTACTTTTCAAGAAGGCATTCCCAAACTCTTCCATGGACGGGGTGCATCCAGGAAACTGGCGACCGCTATGGCTCACCTACCACAGCTAGCATCACCCTCCAACAAGAAACTTGCAAACTCAGCTTGCTTCTAGCCGCAAAACAAGACACCAGGAAACTCACGGTCCCGCGATACTCCTATGTGGATAAATTCTTAACGCATTTCGTTTAGGATATTCGTCCACGAAGACATACCTTGGACACTAACCTGTCTCTGATACCAAATTGTAACACCTCCCCGGTAATGACCATATAATATGGGTCCGGTCGGGGCTCCACAACATACGGACGCCACAACTTTAGCTTAAAAGATGATATTAACTACCCAACTCAAAACTCAGTATAAATCAACAGCGGAAACATACCAACAAACTAGATGTTATCCACTACCAAATAGGAGTATAAAAATGGCCTTAAGGCCTTACACAAAATAAGCCCATGACCACAAGGTAAAACATCAACGTGCAAAAGCACCCCTATGCTACCTCGGCATACAAGCCGAAAATACCAAAAAAACATGAAGCATCACAGTCAAGAAGAAAACAACTATTAAGCATGGTAATCACTTCATGAGGCTTAGGCTTTTTCGGCCGGCGCATTTGCTCCCGCTCGCGATCCTTGCCTGTAAAAATTTTTGGTAACGTGCGTCAGCAAAGGCTGACCTCTACTGTGTAACCAACACATCTCCTCCTGGCCGCTCCTAACGGACCCCGGGGTACACCTCCAACCTACAAGTCAGCACTTCGTATGTCATATACATAAACATGTAAAGATTTAAAACAGGTTTGGATATCTCAAACAACAAACATGTTTTCTATGATGATCATATAATTAAAGGGGCCTACTATGCAGCATGTATGTAAACCCAGGCTTCACCCAAGGCAACCTATCGCGTATGCATCTAGCACATCATCATAACATATCAACTGGGTACTTCCAATTTCCCCCATCGGCGTCAAGCCGCAAACAAAAGGGTACTGCAATTCCCCTAACGGCATTCAAGCCGCCACATGGAAATCTTGCCAAGGCCCCACCCGAGCATGGGTCTTAGACCCGGGCTTGACTGCAAACTCTGACTTCGGACGTCAGGATTCCATCTCACAAACAAACCGATTCTAAGAACCCTCGCCAGACCCCACCCGCTCGTGGGCTTCATCGCCCAGGCTTGTCCTATGCTTGGCGTTCTCGTCAATCTCACAAAAGGGGACTAGTCTCGTCGTGACAATCTCCCCACATGACTTGCACGTTACGGGATAGCCAGCCGACCACAGAGACAAAGCCGCACCTTAGCACATCACAATTCATAGCCTTTCCCCACCCTAATCCATCATTCGCACTACAACATTCCCGTGCATCAAGAAAACCATCTACCGCCAATGTGGAGCTAACCTTGTCTGGTTTTGTCTATACGTACTTACTCAAAAAAAGGGGGAAAACACATACATCACAAATGACATCTTGCCGCAACGAATTTCTATAAATTCTTAAGGTTCGTTATGCAACATCACCGAGTCGGACTAACGGTCGCGACTACGGCTTCACCCGATAATGCCTAATCCGTTAACGGAGCAGATCTCTAATGCAATATCATGTCGGGGATGGACAAAATCGACCCGGTGGTTCCTCTTGAACCATGGCGACCCAAACCCCTCTCATTTGATATATTTTGTGCCCAAGAGCTTGAAAAGCAAGAAAGAAAAGAGATGTTATGCACGCATCCTAGAAACAGAGAGAAGAAAATGTCGTTACCTTACGACCTCTCCTCCTAGCCACGGAATCCTTGCTTTGAATGGATTGACACGAGCGCCTCCATGCCCTCTCCACGAATACGGTTTCGGAATGACGATCGGAGCTCCGAAGCTTCTTCAATGGCGGTGGAAGACCTTCTCCTTCCTCCTCCTCACTCTCACCCAGTCCTAAGTCAACTGTCCAAATGAGAAGAAAATCAATGGGAAGGGGCTCTCAGCCCTAATATAATCATTTGGGCGGAAGATCCTGGGCCCTTGGATCGGGTTTAAGAAATGATTGGACAGCCACAAAATAAAATGACGGACCTGCACCCGTCCGCACGATCAGTGGCGCACGACCAGTGGTCGTGCGCACTAAATCCCATGATCGTGCGATCCACACTATCAGAACTCTACAACAGCTGGAATCAATGCACACGATTAGTTGTGCACGAACAGTGGTCGTGCACACTGGATCTCATGATCGTGCACACTGGATCTAATGTCGAGCTCAACGACCTTCCACCAGGCGTTCGCTTCCATCGACTCCAGGTCTGAAAACTGGGGTGTTATGTCTCCTCCCCACTTACAAGAATTTCGTCCCCGAAATTAATCTTCATATAAGAAGAAAGCAAGAAGATGATTGCAGCAAATAAAAAAACCATTTCTAATCAGGCAATCAGCCGAAACAATATTGCAACATCTCAAAACACTGTTGCTATATACCAATTACTGTTTCAACACAGCATTACACAAATAACTCGGGATAGTTCTCGTGTATTGCTTCCTTACGCTCCCAAGAGAACTCGTCACGCCCGCAGTTATCCCAATGCACCTTCACGAGCTTATCTTCTTTGTTTCGCAACTGTCGAACTTCTGTATTCTCTATACTAACTGGACGAGCTCGCATCCCCAAGTACTCTTCCATCAGCACCGATGCTGATTCGATAACCGCACTAGCCTCCACTAAGGTTTTCCTCAAGTCGGAGACATGGAAAACATTGTGTAATCCACTCAGCTCTGTGGACAACGCCAAGCGGTACGCTGCTTCTCCCACTAATTCTATAACCTCGAAAGGTCCCAAAAACCTCGGACTCAACTTCTTCAGTCGGGGAATCCACGAAACGCCCCTTAACGGCTTGATCTTTAGATAGACCCAGTCGGCTACCATGAACTCCACCTTCCTGTGGCGAGCATTGAAATATTTGCTAGCTGATCTTGAGTATCCTTCATGCAGTCCTGAATGGTTCGCACCAACTCGCATGCATCAGCTACCACATCTTTTCCCAAAAGTTTGGTGTCTCCCTCCTCTGTCCAAGACATCGGTGTTTGACACTCCCCCCCCCCCATAAAAAGCTTCGTATGGCTCCATCTTTATACTTGCTTGGTAACTGTTGTTATAAGTGAAAGATAATAGTTGCCAACCTAAATCACCTAGAGGGGGGTGAATAGGTGAGTTGTGCGACTTTTTGCGGAATAAAAAAAATCTCAACCAAAGCACAGATCTATCTACCAAACAAGCAAACACAGACGAGGCAATATATATAGTGGTTCCCCAACCTTGGGTACATCCACTTTCCCTCACAGATCTAGCAATATACTAGACTCAGCTACTCCACTATCTCGGATTGGAAAACAATCCTGCACTCGGAACAAGGTTCCTACAAACTCGATCCACAAACCGATATACACTCGGAAGGCAAAACTTCCTACAATCTCGGAGTTGAAAAAAAACCCATACACTCGGAGAAATCTTCTCCTACAATAATGAAATAATGTAGTACAAAAATACAAACAATAAATTATCTGGTTCAGATCTGCCACAGAAAATCAGAAAATCCTTCTTCTAGGCGTGCGGCTTTATCAGAATATTGAAGAAGAATTTCGGCAATATCAGATCTGGAACTTCTCGACTTTACACGATTGAATGAGAAGATGAAGCGTTGAGCGGAGATCTCGATCTATAGAGTCTTCTTAATCTGAATCCTCTAAAAAGAAGAAACCCTAGCCGGTCGGAAAATAGAGATGGCGGCGGCAGCGAGTTTCCGGTTCTTGCAGAGAGAGAGAGGAGACAGAAATATTTTTTGGTAAGAGACGGCTACAAAAACTTTCTTAGAATAATTTTCTTTGAAAACATAGGGTTTGTCGGTTTGACAAGACCTTTTATAGGAGACAAGAAGATTAGACTTAAATGATTCATAAAGAGAAAGACACGTGGACCAATCACGTCAGAGTTTAAGAATAAGACCGTTAGGTCTGGACTTAAGGAATTTCTGAAAATGGTCCAAGTAAATTACTCGAGTCAAGCAGGGCTACTCGATTATATGCAACACTACTCGAGTAGGTAGAAAGTGACTACTCGAGTATATGAGAAAACTTACTCGGGAGAAAAAGAAATCATTACTCAAGTACATGGAGTCAACTACTCGAGTAAATAAGTATGAGAGGGACTCAGTTACTCGAGTAACAAAAATGACTTACTCGAGTACTTAAGTACTTACACGAGAGGTGGAGTATATTACTCAAGTTCAAGAAGTACTACACGGGTATATAGAAATGCACTACCCGAGTATATAAGAGACTACTCGAGACAAACACTTAGAAAATTTCTAGAATAGGAAAAATTGAACTACTCGAGTATGTAACATATACTACTCGAGATAGAATGATCTACTCGAGTATATAACATGAACCACTTGAGTAATTCACGTAGTGAAGTTTTTCTGGAATAGAATTCTGGATTACACGAGTAAAAGCATTTGACTACTTGAGTATATGATTTAGACTACTCGAGTAAGTAGGAACTACACGAGAGTCAGAATACAATTAACTCGAGATAGAAGATAGAACTACTCGAGTATATATAATACTACTCGAGTATTTCACTTAGACAAATTTGAGAAGAGAAAATCTGAAAACGCGAGAGATAAGAGGAAATTACTCGAGTATATAAGATGAATTACTCGAGAGCCATAATTGGACTACTCGAGTACATCTTAACTACTCGAGTAAGTGAATTACTACTCGAGTATAAACTCAGTAACCTACTTGAGTAAATAAGAAGGTACTCGAGTACTTTACTTAGGAAAAATTTTTCTGACAGATTTTCTTCTTCTAAGGGAAATCAGCATCAAGTCTTTTCACATAGTCCTAGAGCTTGAATATGAAGTTTATCCCAATAGAGAGGCTACACATGAGTCAACACTTTGGAACACACAATGAGAGATTACATTGTATGGTCCTGTGTTTGGTGACCCATTGTAGACTGACATTGGTCTACACTTCCCATTAGAATCCTGCAAACACATAACTCAAACCAAGCCTCAAATACCAACTTAATTCATCTTAGTTCAAGAGTGACTTCATCAAATCTGGGTTAGTGTTGATACAATACCCAACAATCTCCCCCTATTTGTAGAAGTCAGAACCCTTTACACTAAGGTGAATTATGGACATAAAAGGAATGCTAAGTAATAAAGCAGAGTAAGCAAACAAGGAACTATGAAAAAGATAATAAGATCCAAAACTTTGAATTATATGTATAGGATTATCCAGAAATATCATTAACAACAAAAATCCATTTCCATAGCTCACGAGTCTTTTGGGCTACCTCTGATGATGTTGCTTGTCTTGTTTCTCTTGCTGTCTTCTCTGATAGCTGTAGGGTTTAGGATAATATTTGGGTGGTCTGGGAGGAGCAGCTGGATTATTTCTTCCATATTCTCTATTATAGATTCTCCTTTTGGTCATGGACTTCTCATAAAACTCGCATTCATGAGAACTGTAGTGAATGTTTCTGCTTTCATGGAAGTCTAGAACTAACTTGAGAGTTTCCAGGATGAGAGACTTGGAAGTAGGAGACCAGACCTCAGCATGTTCAGGAGCTTTAGCAGGAACAGACTTGCTAGCAGAAGGACCTTCACAATATTTCCTTTTCTTCTTGTAAGTCAGTATCTTAGGAGGGGCTTTGCGAAAGATATCAGCAGGATCAGCTTCCCAATCCTGAGCATAAGAATCTGGAGGAGCAACAGAATCACCAGGCCTAGGAGAAAATGTGGGGTGCAAAGGAGGAGCAGGAGCAGGAGCATCAGCAGCAGCTATTGGGTTCAGGTGATGAGGAATAATGTTAGGATCAGCAGCAAATTCTGGCAGAATCTGGTTGTGCATCCAAACAGCAGTATCATAAGTGTGGAATTTGACACTCTATATCTGAGCTAGAACATCATCATGAATCTCTTTAACTTTGGCTTCCCATACTTCTTTCTGGATGGTATCAGATTTTCCTAAATATTCTTTTACCAACTTCTCCCCCTTTCTGACTTCAACAGATAGCTGGGAGATGACATCATCTTTGAAAGTTCCAACTTCCTCACAAATCTTCATCTTAGTTGCCTCATACCTTTTGTCCAGTTTCATTTGATTATTGGTAAGAGTCAGACCTTGCTCCATAACCTGTCCTACACTGGTGATGGTGTGGTTTAAGGCTTTGCCACCAATCTGGAAGAGATGTTTGAGCTGATCAGTGTTGTGCTGGATCTCAGCAAATCCTCTGCTCATCTCAGTTTCTATAGCAGTTACTTTGTCTGTGACTGTCTTGAGACAAGTATCAAAGTATGTTTTCTGGTTTTGAAGAAGAAGTACAATCTGAGACATCAAGTCTATGGAGGCAGGAGCTGGAGCAGCAGGAGGAGCAGAAGTTGATGGAGCAGAAGGAATAGGAGGAGCCACCCATGGAGCTATTTCAAAGAGAGTGACTGAGCTCTGAGCTCTTGTAGTGGGTATCATGGCATCCTCTTCATTCATAATCTGAGGGATAGTAAAATCCAAATTTCTGAGAGGAGCTTCAGCTGGCTCAGGTGAGAGCTCATCAGAAATGAGAATTGTTTCTTGCTGTTCTTTGGGGGCATCGGGAGATTTTGCTGGTGTCCTTGCTGGAGAAGTGTCTGGAGATTGTGCAGGAGTTGGGTCCTTGGGAATTTCAGTTTATGGAGCTGGTGGAGATAGAGGAGGAGGTGGTTCATCTGCAGTTAACTCTTTTATCATTTCATTTATAGCAGCATCAGTAGAAAGGAGTGCTTCTTGAACCTGTTGATCTGAGAGGATATCTTCTGGAGTGACTAGAGGAGGAGTAGGTGGAGGAGGAGTAAGTGGCCTGACCTAAACAGCAGGAGCAGGCTCCCCCTGAATAGTTACACCAGAGGAGATGGGGACCTGAGATGGAGAAGGAGATGGAGTCTTGTCCTCTGTGTCTTGTCCTTTGGAGAAACTGAAAACCTCTGGATTGATCTCATGAAGAAGCAGGGAAATTATCCTTGCATAGTTTGGGGACTTTATATTCTCCTTAACCTTAGTCAGAATCAACAAGCCAAACTGAAAGGCTTTTCTACAAACTATAGCTTGCATCAATTCAAAGAAATAAAGGGGTATGGCCATGATGGAGTTGGTTTTCCAGAGAAGAATCTTACCAATAACATCAACCAAAAATTTCCCTTCAGCATGCATATCAGACCTATTGATATATTTAGCATCAGCAGAAAGTCCACAGAAAGAGCAGGTTTTGGAATAGTCTTCATCACTCAGAAAATCATCTGCATCTGGATCTGGCAGTCGGAGAAGGCGAGAAACAGAGGTTGCAGTGAGTTTAATGGTGATACCTTTGACTGAAGACTTCAAGACTGTGCCATGGTGCTTGACCTTGACATTCTTGAAAAACTCTGCAGCTTCGTGGAAGAGGATACGACATGGTTCTTGGAGAATGAATGTTAAGCCGACGGTATCGAGCAAAATCAGAAGATTATGTAAATCAGCGTAGAGGTCTGCAATCCCTGAGGTGACTAATTCCGAGCCAAAACCGATCTTACATGAGGCGGCCATGATTCAGAAGTCTTGGAGATGGCGAAACCCTAGAGAATGTCGGCGGGGAGATGGAAAGAGGCGTGGCTCTGCAACTGAAGGAGGAAGGCGAAGAGGCAGCCGGGTACTCGAGAGACGGAAATGATTTCGTGTAGATGAAATTTCCAGATTTTCTTATTTATATAACCTTAGGTTTAGGTCTAATTATTTGAAAATAAATACTGAAGTAAACTATACAATAGGCGGCATAAGCCTTTGGTTTGCGCATAAGAAAATTTGAATAAGAGATGACTCGGCATATACACGAGTGAGGAGAATATCTCGAGTAGATAAGTCTGGAGTACTCGGGTAAGAAGACAGAAGTACTCGAGTAGATGTATGGAAGTACTCGAGTAGGTCAATGAGGTACTCGAGTAAGTGAAGTTGACTACTCGAGTATGCTAGTTTGCTACTCGAGTATGTCAAGTCGGCTACTCGAGTATAGCATTCCACTACTCGAGTAGGTCAAGTCGATTACTCGAGTATGTCATTCTACTACTCGAGTAGGTCATATACTTACTCGAGTATGTTGTTACTTACTCTAGTCAAAACCTTGAACTTTTGGAAAAATCCAACTTTTGACTAACCTCTGAGCCTTGAGCCTTCTTGAAAGTCCAGCCTCTTCTAGTCTTCCTTGTTGAGCATCCCAAGTTCTGTTTTGAAGAACGAGAACTTGGTCTCGTCCAGCGGCTTCGTGAAAATATCTGCAATTTGCCTATCTATAGGGACATATTGAAGGTCTATGTCCCCATGCTCCATATGCTCCCGGATAAAGTGATACCTTAGCTCTATATGCTGTGTCCGGCTATGCGAGACTGGGTTGTTGGCTATTGGTATTGCGCTGGAAGAGTCGCAAAACAATGAAATCTTTGCAAAGTTCATGTTGTAGTCTTCGAACTGATTCTTTATCCAAAATAACTATGCACAGCAACTGCCTGCAGAGATGTACTCTGACTCGGCCGTTGAGATTGCCACACAGTTTTGCTTCTTGCTACTACAGGAGATAAGCCTTCTTCCAAAGAATTGGCAAGTCCCTGAAGTGCTTTTCCCGTTGTCTTTGCTACCTGCAAAATCTGCATCTGAAAAGCCTATCAGTTCGCTATCATTACTTCTTGGGTACCATAAGCCAAGATTTGGTGTACCTTTAAGGTATCTCAAAATCCGCTTCGCAGCAGCGTAGTGAGTGAGATTCCTTAGAGTTCAACCTGAAATCTAGCACAGACACATGTTGAGAACATTATGTCAAGTCTACTTGCAGTAAGGTAGAGCAAGGATCCAATAATGCTTCTGTACTTGGTTTCATCAAAAGGTTTCCCTTTTTCATCCTTGTCCAGAGACATTGTTGAACCCATTGGAGTCCTCATCGAGGTTGCGTTCTCCATTCCAAATTTCTTAATCAGCTCTTTGGTAAACTTAGTCTACGAGATGAAAATTCCATCTTCAGACTGTTTTACCTGAAGCCCTAAGAAATACTTCAGCTCGCTCATACTACTCATTTCAAACTTCCCTTGCATAAGTTTTGAAAACTTCTTGCAGAGGTTGTCATCAGTAGAGCGAAAAATAATATCGTCGACATAGATTTGCACTAGCAAAAACTTGCCCTTAATTTCCCTAAGAAATAATGTCTTGTCCATCTTTCCCCTTGTGAACTTGTTCTCAAGTAGAAAGTTAGACAGCGTCTCATACCAAGCTCGAGGAGCTTGTTTCAGACCATATAATGCTTTATGCAGTAAATAAACGTAATCAGGAAAGTTAGGATCAACGAAACCTGGAGGTTGTTCCACATACACCTCTTCCTTTATGTCACCATTAAGGAAGGCAGACTTCACGTCCATCTGGTAGACAGTGAAGCCTTTAAGTGCAGCATATGCTAGGAATAACCTTATAGCCTCCAGTCTTGCCACTGGAGCGTATGTCTGCTCGAAGTCGATTCTTTCTTCTTGACGATAACCTTTGGCGACAAGTCTGGCCTTGTTCTTTACTATCGTTCCATCCTCATCCATCTTGTTCCTGTAGACCCATTTTGTCCCAATGAAGTTCTTACCTTTGGGTCTTGGAACAAGCTTCCATACTTTGCAGCGCTTGAACTGGTTCAGTTCTTCTTCCATTGCCATTATCCACGATGCATCTGAGTTTGCTTCCTCAAACTTCTTTGGTTCAACCTGCGAGAGAAAACTTAAATATAGATTCTCATTAGTTGTACCTCTACGAGTTCTGACACCATCTCGGGGATCTCCTATGATCAGGTCCATGGGATGATCCTTCAAATGTCTGAGCTCTAGAGTCCTTGCATCTGGATTGTCTTCTATCACCGGAGTGACTTCTTCATCTTGGATGACTTCTTCATCTTGATCATCAGCCTCTAAAATAGGGGTTGGAGTGGCGATCTTGATGAACTTTTTGCCTTTGTCATCGGACGGTTCATCCAAGCTAATTTCTTTCAGCTTTGCACCTGCATCTTCAATAAGCACACTAGAAGAGTTGCTTTACAGCAAACTCGTCTCATCAAATACAACATGTATCGATTCTTCTACCACCAGAGTTTTTCTATTAAAAATCCTATATGCCTTATTATGGCTACTATAACCTACAAAAATAACTTCAAAATTATTTTCGCTAAACTTAGTAGTGTGATACTTGTCATTGTTTAGCACGAAGCATTTACAGCCAAAAATTCTAAAATATGAGACTGTTGGTTTCCTGCCTTTCAGAAGTTCGTAAGGTGTCTTATCGTGGTTTTTGTTTTTGAGGGCTAGATTTTGCACGTGGCATGTAGTGTTGACGGCTTCAGCCCAGAAATATTCCGGAAGTAAAGCATCACTCAACATGGTCCTGCAGGCCTCTATGAGCGTTCTATTCCTTCTCTCGGCCACTCCATTTTGTTGTGGTGTACGAGGAGAGGAAAACTCATGAAAGATACCCAAGCTTTCACAAAATTCTGTCATGGCCCCATATTTGAATTATGTTCCGTTGTCACTTCTGATTTTGACTATGGAGCAGTTGAACTCATTCTGAACTTGCCTGACAAAATTAGTAAAGATGTCGAAGGTATCTGACTTGTGTTTTAGAAAGAACACCCACGCAAAGCGCGAGTAATCATCAACAATTACCAACGTATAATCCTTTCCTCCCAAATTTCTAATTTGCAGTGGACCAAACAAGTCTATATGCAGTAGATGAAGACATCTATTAGAATCCTTGTCAATAATGCTTTTAAAGGTAGCCCTTGTTTGCTTGCCTTTTACACATGCATGACAAGGTCTATCTTTGACGTACTTGACATTTGGGGCATCATGTACTAACTTCATTGAAAATAATTTATTTATGGTTTTGGAATTAATATGTGCTAATCTCTTGTGTCATTGGTTACCAAGAGACGCACTATCTTTTACTAAAAAGCACACTGGTGTCGAAGAATCTATACAAATGAAATTAAAATAGAAAATTCTTCTGCTTCGAGTGCCGGATAGAATCGTTTCCATATTGTCAACAGATTTTATCAAGCACTTGTCAGCGTGAAACTCAACTATGTATCCTTTATCGCAGAGTTGGCTTATGCTTATAAGGTTATGTTCCAAACCTTCAACGTAAGGCACATCTGAGAAGGATACATTATCGTTAGTAATCATACCATTGCCTCTAGTAATTCCATGGTCTGAACCTCCAAAGATGACCTTTGGTTCGTTCACAACTGGAGTAAAGTTCTGAATAAGGCTTCTTGTCCCGGTCATATGCCGAGAGCATCCACTATGTTCGAGTAGGGCAGCATTCTTGGAGGAAGATGCCTTAAGATGATGGCAATCACATGGCTTCTTCTCCTTTACAGGCTTTTCAACAATATGCTTTGTCTTTGGTGCGTTCTTGAAGTTATGGTCATGATTGAAAGGGCCATAGCTCTAAAGAATGACTTCTTCATAAGGTGCCTTAAAGACACTTTCGCCAAAGTTTCTGGGTCTAGTCCATCCTTGATAACGAGACTTTGGCTCTACATAGGTAGGCCTAGCAAAGTGCCCATAGGATGAGTCAAAATCAAACTCATTTGAAGGAAATATAACCTTCTTGAACGTGGTCTGATCTTGAGGGGCTTTCCCCTTCTCTTTGGCTAAGGCCTTTTTGGCGGCCTTATTCTTTTGTTGAGCCTTATTTCTCCTAGAGGATTTACTAGGAGCTTCTTCATGGCCTAATCCAGCACCCTTGGCCTTGGCTGAGAATTCAGTAATGAATGAAAGAACTGTCTTGGGCTTTGAGAAAATTTCAACTAGTTTCTTTTCAGCAGCAAGTTGGGCTTCCAGTTCCTTGATGATTTTCTCTTTGAGGTCAAGGTACTCAAGTGGCTTGTTATATTCTTCAATAGCATTATTGAAGTTTTCTTCGAGGGAGTCAGTCTTTGCGACTTTCTCTCTCAAGATGCACTCTTCAGCTTTGAGAGACTTTATCTCTTTAGCCTGAGTTTTCACGACTCAGTGATATTTGTCGTAAGTCATGATTAACTCCTTATATTGGGCCATGAGTTCTGACTAATCGTCAGAAGAGCTATCCTCACAATCATGTTCAGAGACTTCAGAATCAGAGAGAGGAGTGTGAGAGTTTACCTTCCCAGTGAACTAGGGCTCTTGTTCATCATCAGTTTGAGCCATGAGTCCAAAATAGGCTTCTTCCTCTTCACTCGACTCAGATGAGTCAGAGTCACTAAGAGTTTTGCCATTTTTGGCCATCAAGCTCTTCTCTGTCCTCTTCTTGCTATACGAGGACTTCTTTTCCTCTCTTCTACCACCCTCCTTCTTATTGTGAGGGTAGTCAGCGATGACGTGTCCTGGATTATTACAACAATAGCAAATAATGTCAGTCGAAATATGTTTGTTCTGTTTAGTATTATACCTGTCATGGCTGCTTGAGCCTTTTCTTTGTCGATCACCATCGCGTCGTGATCTTCTATAAGAGACATCCTTGCCTTTCTATTGCTTCTTCTTGTTCAAGAATTTCTTGAACTGCCGAGAGAGTAGTGAGAACTCTCCTTCTGATAGTTCAGAGCCTGAGGTGCTTGGCTCTGAGGTTTCTTCTTCACTAACTTCTGGTGCTGCAGTAGGAGGAACAACCTTCGACTTCTTATAGGTCTCTTCCTTTAAAGCGACTGACTTCTCTTTGAATGCAGAACTATTTTTCTCTTCTTCAGCCTTCCTGGTGTTGAGTTGGAGCTTATAGGACATCATCTTCCCGAAGAGATTCTGAGGATCTGTCTCGGCCAGTTTTCTAAATTCCCTGATAGCACAGACCTTGTTATCACATTCCTTAGTTAGGGATCTCAAGAACTTATCATTTAGCTCTCCATTAGTGAAGACTCTGCCGTATACCCTTAGCCCATTCACTATCTTGAAAGAAGCTCTCAAATGTGTCAGCAATGGTTTCTTTGTTTCCTTGTTGGAAAGCCTCATACTTCTGATTAAGTAGGGATCTTCTACCATCCCTCACTTCTCGGTACCTTCCATCAAGGTAACTAATGACTGCTACATCTTCTTTGCAGACTGGCAGTGAATCAGATTTTGCAGCATTGAATCATCGACTGCACTTGCTATGATATGTTTTGCCTTTTTGTCCAATGAGACAAGCACAATCTCATCCTTATCTAGATCCATAAGTTTCTTGGGGACTTTCTTAGTTGGATCTATAGTGGAGACGGTCATGGGAACATAAGGACCTTCTTCAACTATCATGAAGATCCTTGGATCCACAGCTTCCATGAAGAACTTGATTCTTTCTTTCCACATAGGGAATTATTTTTGTTGCACAAAGGAAGCTTGGCAAAATCTTTAGCCTTGTCCATTTGATAGATCTCAAATGACAACTATTTAAGGATCTGATAAAGGTGTTAACCTTTTAATGATCAACCTCCCCATCTGATACCAATTGAAAGATAATAGTTGCCAACCTAAATCACCTAGAGGCGAGTGAATAGGTGAGTTGTGCGTCTTTTTGCGGAATAAAAAAATCTCAACCAAAGCACAGATCTATCTACCAAATAAACAAACACAGACGAGGCAATATATATAGTGGTTCCCCAACCTTAGGTACATCCACTTTCCCTCACCGATCTAGTAATATAATAGACTCGGCTACTCCACTATCTCGGATTGGAAAACAATCCTACCCTCGGAACAAGGTTCCTACAAACTCGATCCACAAACGGATCTACACTCGGAAGCCAAAACTTCCTACAATCTCGGAGTTGAAAAAAAAAACCCTACACTCGGAGAAATCTTCTCCTACAATAATGAAATAAAGTAGTACAAAAATACAAACAGTAAATTATCTGGTTCAGATCTGCCACAGAAAATCAAAAAATCCTTCTTCTAAGCGTGCGGCTTTATCAGAATATTGAAGAAGAATTTCGGCAATATCAGATCTGGAACTTCTCGACTTTACACGATCGAATGAGAAGATGAAGCATTGAGCGGAGATCTCGATCTGTAGAGTCTTCTTAATCTGAATCCTCTAAAAAGAAGAAACCCTAGCCGGTCGGAAAATAGAGATGGCGGCGGCGGCGAGTTTCCTGTTCTTGCAGAGAGAGAGAGGAGACAGAAATATTTTTGGAAAGAGACGGCGATAAAAACTTTCTTATAATAATTTTCTTTGAAAACTTAGGGTTTGTCGGTTTGAAAAGACCTTTTATAGGAGGCAAGAAGATTAGACTTAAATGATTCATAAAGAGAAAGACACGTGGACCAATCACGTCAGAGTTTAAGAATAAGACCGTTAGGTCTAGACTTAAAGAATTTTTGAAAATGGTCAAAGTAAATTACTCGAGTCAAGCATGACTACTCGAGTATATGCAGTATTACTCGAGTAGGTAGAAAGTGACTACTCGAGTATATGAGAAAACTTACTCGGGAGAAAAAGAAATCATTACTCGAGTACATGGAGTCAACTACTCGAGTAAATAAGAATGAGAGGGACTCGGTTACTCGAGTAACAAAAATGACTTACTCGAGTACTTAAGTACTTACACGAGAGGTGGAGTATATTACTCGAGTTCAAGAAGTTTTACTCGAGTATATAGAAATGCACTACTCGAGTATATAAGAGACTACTCGAGACAAACACTTAGAAAATTTCTGGAACAGGAAAAATTGAACTACTCGAGTATGTAACATGAACTACTCGAGACAGAATGATCTACTCGAGTATATAACATGAACCACTCGAGTAATTCACTTTGTGAAGATTTTCTGGAATAGAATTCTGGATTACACGAGTAAAAGCATTTGACTACTCCAGTAGTAGATGAACTACTTGAGTATATGATTTAGACTACTCGAGTAAGTAGGAACTACACGAGAGTCAGAATACAATTAACTCGAGATAGAAGATATAACTACTCGAGTATATATAAAACTACTAGAGTATTTCACTTAGACAACTTTGAGAAGAGAAAATCTGAAAACTCGAGAGATAAGAGGAAATTACTCGAGTATACAAGATGAATTACCCGAGAGCCATAATTGGACTACTCGAGTACATATTAACTACTCGAGTAAGTGAATTACTACTCGAGTATAAACTCAGTAACTTACTCGAGTAAATAAGATGGTACTCGAGTACTTTACTTAGGAAAAAGTTTTCTGACAGATTTTCTTCTTCTAAGGGAAATCGTCATCAAGTCTTTTCACATAGTCCTAGAGCTTGAATATGAAGTGTATCCCAATAGAGAGGCTACACATGAGTCAACACTTTCGAACACACAATGAGGGATTATATTGTATAGTCATGTGTTTGGTGACCCATTGTAGACTGACATTGGTCTACACTTCCCATTAGAATCCTGCAAACACATAACTCAAACCAAGCATCAAATATAACTTAATTCATCTTAGTTCAAGGGTGACTTCATCAAATCTGGGTTAGTGTGGATACAATACCCAACAATAAGCGAACTCTACCAAGAAGAATTGATCTTACCACTTCTTACCGAAGTCAAAAGTACACATCCTCAACATATCCTCCATAGTACGGTTCGTTCTTCTAGTTTGCCCATCAGTTTGAGGATGGAAAGTCGTATTGAACTTGAGCTTCGTGCTCAAACTCTTCTGAACCAACCTCCATTCCTTGGACGTGAACCGTCCATCGCGATCACTAACTATACTCTTAGGAATTTCATGTAGTCGCACGATGTTGCGAACATGCAACTCTGTCAGCTTCTCCATGCTGTGCTCTTTCCAATTTGGGATGAAGTGAGCCACTTTGGTCAAGCGATCCACGATCACCCAAATTGCATATTTACCCTGTTGCGAGCTAGGTAACCCATGTACAAAGTACATGAAAATGTCCATCAAATTTCCACTCGGGAATAGGAAGAGGCTTCAGGAACCCGCTCGGCTTCTGACACTCGGCCTTCACCAAGGCACAAGTTTGGCACTGACTCACGTACAAATCTACATCTCGCATCAAACCAGGCCACCAAAAGGATTTCTTCATATCCAAGTACATCTTTGTACTTCCCGGGTGAATGGAGTACTTTGTGAAGTGAGCCTCAAACATCAACTCCACACGGAGCTTGCTGAACTACGGTACACAAATCCTTCCGTCCTTCCTCAGAATCCCATCGATCAACTCTCATGAGCAACTCGCGACCTTTTGAGTTTCCACCATGTATGGCAGGAACTCCACATGCAAACAGGTCGCTTCCCGAATATGATCGGACAAGTCATTCTGCATTTCAATCTAATTCAACCGAGTCACGCTAGACTCGCCTCTTGCTACACACTCATGCCAAGGGACTCGCAATCCCGCATCAACCGCTCATCATGAGCTATGATCCAACTCCCTTGACCAGAATATTTCCTACTCAAGGCATCCGCCACCACATTAGCTTTGCCTGGCATATATTGAACCGCCAGTTCATAGTCTCCAAGGAACTCGACTCATCTGCGCTGCCGTACATTCAAGCCCTTCTGATCTAGAAGATACTTCAGAATCTTATGATTAGTTAAGATCTCCACTTCCGCACCATACACATAGTGCCACCATAATTTCAAAGCAAAAATTATCGCCGCCAACTCCAAATCATGGACAGGGTAATTCCTCTCGTGAGACTTTAGCTGCCTAGATCCAAAAGCTGTCATGCTACCGTGTTGCACCAACACGCAACCCAAACCACATCCAGATGCGTTACTAAAAAAAATCTGAAATCCTTCAGTCCATTTAGGAAGGCTTAGGATTGGAGCTTCCATTAGCCTCCCCTTTAGAGTGTCGAACGCCTCACTCCACTCCGGAGTCCAAATAAACCTTTGATCTTACGAGTTAGAGAGGTGAGGGGTAGAGCTATTTGCAAAAAGTTTTCCACAAACCTTCTATAGTACCCGGCTAGTCCAAGAAAACTTCGGACTTCCTCCACGGTTCTCAAAAGTGGCCAATTTCTCAAAGTGTGATTCATCAACTCCACCAAGAAACCTTCTATAGTACCAGAACTCATACTTTGAGAACTTTGCATACAGCTGGTTCTCTGTCAACACTTGCAAGAACACTCTCAAGTGAGTATCATGCTGGGCCTCCGACTTGGAGTACACCAAGATATCATCAAATAAGACCACTACAAAAGAGTCCAAGTACTCCCAAAATACTTGATTCATCAAGTCCATGAATATAGATGGCGCGTTCGTCAACCCTAACGACATCACCGAGAACTCAAAATGACCATACCTCGTACCAAAAGCTGTCTTGGGTATGTCCTCGTCTCGAATTCGCAACTGATAGTGCCCTGATTTCAGATCCAACTTGGAATACACCACCAACCCTCCAACTGGTCGAACAGGTCGTCTATCTGAGGAATCAAATACTTATTCTTGACAGTCAATTTATTCAACTCTCGGTAGTCTATGCTCAACCGCATACTACCATCCTTCTTTTTTACAAATAGCACTGGCGCGCTCCACGGTGAAGAACTGTGTCTAATACACCCTTGCTCCAATAGTTCGTGTAACTGTACTTTGAGTTCGGCCAACTCCTTTGGTGTCATCTTAAAAGGGGAACATGATACTGGCCTAGTCTCTGGCACTAATTCGAACGAGAAATCAATCTCCCATCGACGAGCTCCATAGGAAACACATCCTCGTACTACGCCACTACTGGCACTTCCCAAAGTGATAACTTGGAAAGGCGAACCTCCAACAATGCTACAAGAGCTACTCCCCCTGATTAACCGGCCGCACCAACTGAATGGCCAAAATCAGGGAAAAGGCCGCTCCACTGAGGCCCTCAAACTTAACTTCTCACTGCACTTCACCCCTTAGGGTCATTACCTTAAATAGGCAGTCACTACTGGCACATTGCTCTGCAAGCCAGTCCATTCCCAAAACGACATCGAACTCCACCAACAGTAAAACCACTGCTATCACCGTGAAGTCAACTCCGTCCAGACTCCAACAACTGCGACCCTTCGCCCCGGTAGTCATGGATGACCCATTGGGCATGCACACCTTCATCTCTGCATCCGCCAAGAATGGCTCAACTCCAATCCTCAGGATAAAGCTTTCCGCAAGGACAGAGTTTGACGCTCCCGTATTAAATAACACCTTAGCGGGGTACTCAGAAACTAACACAAAGCATGTCACCACATCGGGATGGCAGATCGCTTCCTGCTGCCTAAGGTTATACTCCCTTGGAGGCACGGGTTGGAAACAAGAAGCGCTAGACTCCGCCATTATTCCTTTCTCCGAATTTTCATAGGGATGAGACTTCTTCCACTTACTCCTTTCAGTTCTTCCTTGAGATTTAGAAGGGTTTCCTTCTCCCTGCTTTGCTGCGAAACCCATAAGACATTAGGTTCGCTCCAAATCACTCTCCAGAGTTCTGGCTGCCTCAACCAGCTCGTTGAAAACAACATTCTTCATGGCAATGAGGGGTTGTCTCAGATTCTCCCTTAATCCGTGGTAGAAGAGATTGTCCCTCTACACATCGTCAGTCATGGTTATTTCAGCATATCGGCCCAACCTAGTAAACTCCCGATCATACTCGTCCACTGTCTTGACACGCTACACTAAGTGCAGGAATTGCCTCTGAAGGGCAAACCACATCGACACAGGAATGTACTTTTCGAGAAGGCATTCCCAAACTCTTCCATGGATGGGGTGCGTCCAGGAAACTGGCGACCGCTATGGCTCGCCTACCAAAGCTAGCATCACCCTCCAACAAGAAACTTGCAAATTCAGCTTGCTTTTAGTCGCACAACTAGACATCAAGACACTCACGGTCCCACGATACTCCTAGGTGGATAACTTCTTAATGCACTTCGTTTAGGACATTCATCTACGAAGACATACCTTGGGCACTAACCTGGCTCTGATACCAAATTGTAACACCTCGCCTGTAATGGACCACATAATATGGGTCCGGCCGGGGCCCCATAACATACGGACACCACAGCTTTAACATTAAAAGATGATATTAACAAACCCAACTCAAAACTCTGAAAAAATCAACAGCGAAAACATACAAACAAACTAGAAGTTATCCACTACCAAATAGGAGTATAAAAATGGCCTTAAGGCCTTACACAAAATAAGCCCATGACCACAAGGTCAAACATCAACGTGCAAAAGCACACCTATGCTACCTCGGCATGCAAGCCAGAAATACCAAAAAAAACATGGATCAACATAATCAAGAAGAAAACAGCTAGTAAGCATGGTAATCACTTCATGAGGGTTAGGCCTTTTCGGCCGGCACATTTGCTCCCGCTCGCGATCCTTGCCCTGTAAAAATTTGGGGTAACGTGGGTCAGCAAAGGTTGACCTCTACTGTGTAACCAACACATCTCCTCGCGGCCGCCCTAACGGACCCCGGAGTACACCTCCAACCTGTAAGTCAGCACTTCGTATGTCATATACATAAACATGTAAAGATTTAAAACAGGTTTGGATGTCTCAAACAACAAACATGTTTTCTATGTTGATCATATAATTAAAGGGGCCTACTATGCAGCATGTATGCAAACCCGGGCTTCACCTAAGGCACCCTATCGCGTATGCATCTAGCACATCATCATAACATATCAACTGGGTAATTCCAATTTCACCCATCGGCGTCAAGCCACAAACAAAATGGATCTGCAATTCCCCTAATGACATTCAAGCCGCCACATGAAAATCTTGTCAAGGCCCCACCCGCTTGTGTGTCTTAGACCCAAGCTTGCCTGCAAACTCTGACTTCGCACGACAGGATTCCATCTCACATACAAACTGATTCTAAGAACACTCGACGGACCCCACCCGCTCGTGGGCTTCATCGCCCGGGCTTGTCCTATGCTTTTCATTCTCGTCAGTCTCATAAAAGGGGACTTGTCTCACCGGGACACTCTCCCCATATGACTTGCATGTCACAGGATAGCCAGTCGACCACGGAGACAAAGCTGAACCTTAACACATCACAATTCATAGCCTTTCCCCACCTTAATCAATCATTCATACTGCAACTTTCCCGCGCATCAAGGAAACCATCTACCACCAACGCGGAGCTAACCTTGTCCGGTTTCGGCTACACATACTTACTCAGAAAAAGGGTAAAAACACATACATCACAAACGGCATCTTGTCGCAATGGATTTCTATAAATCCTTAAGGCTCGCTATGCAACATCACCAAGTCGGACTAACGGTCGCAACTACGGCTTCACCCACAATTCCTAATCCGCTAACGGCGCGGATCTCTAATGCAATATCATGTCGGGGATGGATACAATCGAGCTGGTGATTCCTCTTGAACCATGGCGACCCAAACCCCTCTCATTTGAGAGATTTGGTGCCCAAGAGCTTAAAAAGCAAGAAAGAAAAGAGAAGCTATGCATGCATCCTAGAAACCGAGAGAAGAAAATGTTGTTACCTTACGACCTCTCCTCCTAGCCATGAAATCCTTGCTTTGAACGGATTGACACGAGCGCCTCCACACCCTCTCCACAGATTCGATCTCAGAATGACGATCTGAGCTCCGAAGCTTCGTCAATGGCGGTGGAAGAACTTCTCCTTCCTCCTCCTTACTCTCACCCAACCCTAAGTCAACTCTCCAAATGAGAAGAAAATTAATGGGAAGGGGCTCTCCGCCCTAATATAATCATTTGGGCGGAAGATCCTGGGCCCTTGGTTTGTGTTTAAGGAAGGATTGGACGGCCACGAAATAAAATGACGGACCTACATCGGTCCGCACGATCAATGGTGCACGACTAGTGGTCGTGCGCACTGAATCCCACGATCGTGCGGTCCACAATGGCAGAACTCTAGAATAGCTGGAATAAACACGCACGAGTAGTGGCGTACGACTAGTGGTCGTGCGCACTAAGTCCAATGGTCGTGTGTTTGACCCAGGCAAAACTCGGAAAAATGGAGAATAGAGCGCACGATCAGTGGCGCACGACCAGTGGTCATGCGCACTGGATCCCATGATCGTGCGCACTGGATCCAATGCTGAGCTCAATGACCTACCTCCAGCGATCTCTCTACTGCTGGGCATTTGGTTCCAATGACTCCAGGTCTGGAAACTGGGGTGTTACATATACTGAATGTTGTCTTCGGAATATCACTTTCCCAGATTCTCAAATTATAATATCATGACTTTAGATCTAACTTCGAGTATACAGTCAATCTAATTAGCTGGTCAAACAGATCATCAATTTTCGGAATTAGGTACTTGTTCTTCTCTGTCAGCTTATTCAATTCCCGATAATCGATACACAGTCGCAGACTTCCATCCTTTTTCTTCACAAAGAGAACCGGGGCGCTCCAAGGCGACAAACTAGGATGCACATACCCCTGTTCTATCAATTCTTGAATTAGCGCCTCCAATTCAGCCATCACGCTCGGTGCTAAGAGGTAAGGATACCCCGACACAAGTTTGGCACCTGGCACCAACTCTATGGTGAAATTGATCTCTCTCTGAGGTGGAGCTCCAAGGAGATCTTCATGGAAAATGTCGATAAATTGTGACACTACTGGAATACTGACCAAATCAATCTTGGGCGTCTAAGCCTCTAATAGGGTGAAGAATAACTCTGCCCCCTCATGTACAACTTTGAATACTTGAAGGGCAAACATTAGTGTCTTGCTCGATCCCTTCATACCAGAGAAAGTAGTTTCATGACTTGTGTTCTGCCTACTTTGACTGTCTTCAGACTACAATCAATGAAAGCATATTGCTGTATGAGACAATCCATGTCAAAGATCACGTCAAACTCCACTATCGACAGTAGTGATGCTTCCAAGTTAAAAGCTTGACTTCCTATCAGCACCTTAACGTAATAGACCCTATCCGCGCGCATGGAACACCCCTTAGGCAACAACACATATAGTCTATCCTTTGTCGTAAAAGAAGGCACTCTGATACGTGGCATGAAGTTCTCTGATAGGAAAGAGTGTGAAGCTCCTGTATTAAACAGTGCTAGAGCCGGACAGTCCATAATTACATTAAAACCTAAAAAATGGCAGGCGTATGACCAAAGCTAAGGCGTAAGGTATAGATAGCTTTACGGCTAAAATCCAACACATACCTGCAACCACATCGCCTTATTTGATGGCCTCCTATTGGCCAAGGTAATAGACACTTAGCTGGGTCGGAGCCTAATGGGATTTGAATGCCTCCACCGTCTTCTCTTTCTCATCATCTAATGCTCCTACCTTTGTCTTCGACTTGCCACTCCAAAACCCGCGGACCATGTGTCCCGGATTGCCACAATTATAATAATATATTGGTCCTCCTCGCCCCGATAATGCTCCAGTAGTAACAGACAAAGTAGTCAGTCTAGAAGTTTTGGGCTTCTTGTACCACTTTTGATGCCCAGAAATTTGATGAACTTCGAACTTTAAATTCTGACCTCTTCACTGCCGAAGCCTTCTTACCTTGAACCCTCTTTAGATACATCTCTAGTGATCGGGCCGTATTGACCAGGGTCGGAAAACACTGCGTCATTGGTCCTCCGAGCAGGAACCTCAGATCGTCACAAAGTCCGTCATAGTACCGGTTGGTCTTGCACTCCTCATCAGCAAATGTAGTGCCGACATATCGCCCCAACCTCGTGAACTCAAGCAAGTAGTCATCCACGCTACTCTCACCATGAGTCAGCCTCTGAAACTAGTTTTCCAAAGAGATTTTCTGTGCTGATGGGAAATACCGTGCTAGAAACAGTCTTGAGAACTCCTCCATCAAGATATCGGTGAGTTGTCTCCCAACAAAGTTATGGAGCTCAAACTCATCCCACCACAATCCTACTTCGTTGTCCAGAGGGAATGTGGCTATCATAACCTTCTACCACTGCTCAGTCTCTATTGCGGACATGACTATCTTAACCCTAGAAAGCCAGTCCTCATCTAGTATTGGAGTTTTAGTCCCTGCAAACACAGGTGGGTTAAAGCTCATCACGTTCTTTAGTTGCTTATCAGATGCTCTTCTTAGCACCACGAGTTCTTTCGCTACTTGATCCATCACGATGTGTTCCACTGTGACAAGCAGTACGTGACCCAATTCAGGAGCAGGAGTCTCTACTTTCCTCCCTAGATGGGCATTTATCAAGGCAAACACCGCTTCAGCACCATTCATATGCTTTCAGCAAGAGGGGTCGCACGCGCGTCATTAGGCGCACTACTCTCCACAAAGTGCGGACATTGTATCTGATCTGCACCACTCTCAGTCACCTATAATCATAAAACACACAATTAGGTAACAAACAAATTGTCAAAAAGCAACATAGGAACACACAGGTTCCTCAAACATCTATATTTTCATTCCTAAGTGGACATTCATGGGTTCTTTTATATTATAACTATAACGCACATACATGTGCTCACCACCTCTTAAAAGAATTCTCCTACGAATTTGAATAAGAAAGATCAACACTATAGTATGATACCAAATTATAACACCCTCATTTGTCACATAGCATATAACAGATGGTCCGGGCAGGTCCCGACTCCATAAACTACAAACAGTTAGAGTTACATATTGAGACCATAATCTGCAAACATTTATCATAACTTAGAGTGCATTCTAACGGAAATTAATTAAATTCTTATAAGAACCAACCATTTGAATGTCCTCACAACTAGATAGGAATGAAAGTACAGTACATAAAAAGTAGCGGCATTAAGGCCTTACATGTTGTTTCTTAAATAATTATGTATTACATTCATCGGCACATTGGTCGGCCACACATGAACAATAAATGTTGTTTCTTAAATAATTATGTATTGCATACATTGGCACGTAGGTCGGCCACACATGAACAATAAATAAAGACATGTAATTCACTTTGGCCTTCAAGCGCTAGCTTAGCAATCCTGGGCTCCAGCCCGCTACTTCCCGGTTAGCTCAGCTGCACCTGCACGAAACATTCCAACCCAGTGGTGGCAAACATAGCAATGGTCAGATTTAGAAGAATAAATTATAACGACCCCACCCCTTTCCCGGGGTGTTCGTGCTCCTTCCCTACTGGCATTAACATATACAAAGATTGGCAATAAGAATGTGTGAATTAAGCACCATTCGCCACAAACATTGGCACGACCATCAACTGCCCCGTGCTCTCAGGGCAAATTCTTGGTGCATAGGACCTCAAAGGTCAAACCTTCGTTCTTTGCGATGCTCAGAAACATTTGAGCCTTCAGCCTTTCAGGGGCAAAGCTAAAGACAACGCACTTATGACAACAATAAAGTTGATCGACATAGAGTTCGGTACAGTTTAGTTATATCCCATGGTCAAATCGCCAGGTGTGGCATCAACGACGCGGGTCAACATAACTTTGCCCTGAAAGTTATGATCCTAGTCTGGAACTCACGACCACCAAAGGTAGGCCACTTAGGCTCTCTGAAAGTGATATCAGATAACCTCTGATACCAATTGGAAGTGATACCCTGATACTGTAACACCCCCTATCCGTCACATAGTATATAGCAGTAGGTCCAGCCGGGGCCCGACGCTGTATGCCACAGACAGACCGGGTGGTTACTCATGGAAACCATCCAACCAATCAACGTCCTACACAAGAGCATTCTAGCGGAAGCAGTTTATAAAAGTTGCAATAAAGAACTCAGCATTAAAGCATGAATGTCCACTAATCCAAAATAGGAATGTATACAAATACCAACGTAAGCCTTAAGGCCTTACAAAATGTTTCACTTGATATTACATGATTTACAAACCACAGCACGCAGGCCGGTCATACATGAATAAAATAGTAAACACTTCCATTTGGGCCTTCGAGGGCCGGCTTCGCAAAAAGGGCTTTAGCCCGCTATTGACCGCTTGGTCCAGCAGCACCTGCAATCAACAAACCACCGCACGGTGGCAAAACAAGGCAACGGTCAGCAATGCTGACCAAATTATAACGATCCCGCCCCCAGCTCGGGGCGGCGATGCTCCTTCCCTGCATTTCATTAGCATAAGCGAGCAATATATATATAGCCATTTCATCACAGACGTTGGCTCGCACGGCCACACGCCCCGTGCTCTCAGGGCACATTCTCGGTGAACCGGTCGATGTCACGTCAATTAAATCCATAGACATTCCGGACTCACCACCGCCACTTTGACGGCCAAACCTATGAGCAATTTGTCTTCTCAGCCTGGGTCACGATAATTTAAGCCATCGACCGCCGAAGACCATAATCTATGCCAACGGTAAGTGCCACGTGCCTTTAGGTCTCTTTAATCGAATGACATAGAACGGGTACGGTTCCATCTAACCCGTGCTCACATCGCAACGACAATTTAAGCCATTTGCGCGGGTCAAACTTCCACCGAGTCCCATTTCCATCACAATTCACATAACCCGGTTATGTTCAAGTTGGCTCTCAGGCCACCAAGTTGGCAAGATCTCGTATCCGCCCAGTTTTCCGGGTGCACCTTTGGGTTAGTCCCCAAGGCTCCCTGCTGCAATCTACCGCGTAGAAAACCCGAAAAACAATCAATAGCACGGAGTCTTCTCCGGCATTTATGCAATGCAACATCATCGATCCAGACCAATATGTCCGGGTAGGCTTCACACATCATGCCTATGTCCGTTCTCGCTTACGGACTCTAAACAACGGGGACTTCACATATCTACCCGAAGGAACGCCTCCAACTCTCCGCAAACTCGCGAGAGCGGGCTTCCTATGCAAAGAAGGAGAGCTACTCATGCTCAAGAAGAGAATCGTTACCCTAGTGTTCCTCTTTGGCGCCATTGAAAAGTAAGAGGATGAAAAGCACCGCACTAGCTTTGCCTCCGTGGATCCGGAGTCGGCTCGCGATTTGGAGCTTCGAAGCTCCTCCAATGGCCGGATCTAGCTCCTTCTTCCTTCCTTGTCTCTCCTCTCTCTCTAAGCTTTTAGAAAGATAATAACTTATGAAAAGTGAGGGTTTCTAAGTCCAATCCCGGGTATATCACTTCAGGAACAACCCCCAGCCATTGGATCAACAATTAAAGAAATGAACGGCTTTGATTCGGGACTGAAATGCCCAATCTGGACCGAACACGGCCTGGCACACGCCCGTGTCCAGGGCCGTGTGCCTCATTCGCCGTCAAAATCGGCTCGCCTAGAACAACACACGGGTATCGAACACGCCCGTGTTCGACCTGACACGCCCGTGTTCCAACTAACACGGCCGTGTAGCCGGCCGTGTACCCCCATCATTTTTCCTCGAAAACAACCCGAGCACTGCACGGGTTCTAGGACACGCCCGTGTCCTTGCCCGTGTCACCTCAACACGCCTGGGCTCCTGGCCGTGTACACGGTCTCGACACTCGACACTTCTTCGAGCGAAGATCGTCGACGTGATGACACGGCCTTGGACACGCCTGTGTCCTAGGCCGTGTGCCTTGTCTCGACATAATGTCGAGACCAAAGTGTCGACTTCCCGGGACGAGTGTCGACACGGGTCGACACGCCCTGCGACACGCCTGTGTCGCAGGCCGTGTTCCATGTCTCGACACTTCGTCGAACGCAGAGTGTCGACTTCACGGCTAAGTGTCGACACGGGTCGACACGCCCTGCGACACGCCCGTGTCGCAGGCCGTGTGCCCAGTCTCGACACAATGTCGAGACCAAAGTGTCGACTCCCCGGCTTAGTGTCGACACAGGCTTGACACGCCCTGGGACATGCCCGTGTCCCAGGCCGTGTGCCTGCAGCCAGAACCCAAAACTGGCCCAAAACGTCCCCCGTCACTCCTTTGAGTTTCGGGGCGTTACAACTCTCCCCCTCTTAAAAGAATTTCGTCCTCGAAATTATATAAAGGAAAGACATGTACAAAACCAAAATTTGTACCTGAGCGGAACAACTCCGGATATTCGTCAAGCATAGTCTGCTCTCTCTCCCAAGAGAGCTCCTCACGACCGCAATTGTCCCACCGGACCTTGACCATCCTGATCTCTTTATTGCGTAGCCGCTTGACCTCCGAGTCCTCAATCCGCACGGGCCTGACCTTTGTCGTCAGCCCACTATCCACCGGCACTTGATCAACCGCGATCACTTGCGTAGGCTCTTGCACCGCCTTTCGAAGCACCGAAATATGGAATACATCATGTAAACCACTAAGCTCCACTGAAAGCTTCAACCGATAGGCCGCTTCACCAACTCGCTCCAAAACCTCAAACGGTCCAAGGTATCTCGGGCTTAGCTTTTTCAATCGCCGCACCCGCGAGACACCCTTGAACGGCTTGATCTTTAGGTACACATAGTCGCCCACAGCGAACTCCACGTTCCTGTGCTTGGCATTATAGTACTTTGCTTGCCGGTCGTGAGCGATAAGCAACCTCTCCCGAATGGTTCTCACCAAAGAAGTAGCATCCTCCACTTCTGATCGCTTATACAACTTTGACTCACCCGTTTCTAACCAAGACAACGACGTGCGACATTTTCTACCATATAGGGCCTCGAAAGGCGCCATCTGAATACTCGCTTGGTAGCTATTGTTGTATGCGAACTCCACCAAATAAAGATGGTCTTCCCATTGCTTTCCAAAATCCAAGACACACATGCGGAGCATGTCTTCCATGGTTCTATTGACCCTCTCGGCCTGCCCATCCGTTTGCGGATGGAAGGCTGTGCTAAATTTCAGCTTTGTTCCCAACATTTTCTACACAAGCCTCCAATCATTGGATGTGAACCGCCCATCTCGGTCACTCACGATGCTGCGGGGCACACCATGAAGCCGTACTATGTTATCCACATAAAGCTTTGCCAACTTCTCCACCGGATCATCCTTCCTATGCGGAATAAAATGCGACACCTTCGTTAACCGATCGACGACCACCCAAATGGCGTCGTTCCCCTTTTTCGACCTTGGCAAACCGTGCACAAAGTCCATAGAGATGTCGTCAAATTTCCACTCCGGAATAGGCAAGGACTTAAGAAATCCTCCCGGCTTTTGGCACTCCGCCTTCACCAAGGCGCAAGTTTGGCACTTCGCTACGTAGAGCGCCACATCCTTCTTCAAACCCGGCCACCAAAATAGTTTCTTCACTTCACGGTACATCTTCGTGCTCCCCGAGTGAATCAAGTACTTGGTATGGTGTGCCTCGTACAACAACTCCACCCGCAAATTACCCACACTTGGGACGCACAGACGACCGTCCTTCCAAAGTAATCCGTCCTCCATAACGAATTGGGGATTTGACCCATCCAGAGCCTCTACCATGAACTGCTTCATATGAGAATCCATATCCAAAGCCTGCCGAATACGATCAGCCAGGTCATATTGGACTTCAGTCCAATTCAGAACTGCTTCAGCACTTGATTGCTTGTCCACACAAACAATCTCCAACGCCTCCAACTCCCGCACCAACCGCTCATCATGCACCGATAGCCAATTGGCTTGAGCTGGGGCTCGGCGACTCAACGCGTCCGCAACCGCATTCCCCTTACCAGGCACGTAATGGATCTTGAATGTATAGTCCCCCAGGAACTCCATCCATCTACGCTGCCGCATATTCAGATCCTTCTGATCAATAAGATACTTCAGGCTCTTGTGATCGGTGTAGATATCAATCTTCACACAGTACAAGTAGTGTCTCCACAGCTTCAAGGCAAAAATCACGGCCGCTAACTCCAAGTCATGGACCGGATAGTTCCTTTCATGCACTTTTAGCTGTCTCGAGCCATAAGCTATTACACTTCCGTGTTGCAGTAGCACGCAACCCAAACCGCTGCCCGAAGCATCGCTATAAATCTCATAGCCTTCGGTCCCACATGGCAAACTCAGCATAGGCGCCATGGTCAACCGACACTTCAACTCCTCAAAAGCTCGCGCGCACTCCGGCGTCCAAACGAACTTATGATCCTTCCTCGTCAAAGTAGTGAGAGGCAACGCTATCCGCGAGAAGTTCTCTACGAAGCGCCTATAATTGCCGGCAAGCGCCAGAAAACTCCGGACTTCCGCTACCATAACAAGCTCAGGCCACTCCCGTATCGCAACGATCTTCGCCGGATCCACAGCAATACCCTCTCCACTCACTATATGCCCGAGGAATGCCACTCAGGATAGCCAAAACTCGCACTTCGAGAACTTGGCATACAACTGATTTCTCCTTAGCGTTTCCAACACCAAATGAAGATGCTTGAAGTGATCTTCCTCACTTTGCGAGTACACCAAAATATCGTCGATGAAGACGATCACGAAATGGTCCAAGTACTCCCTGAAAGTCATGTTCATCAAATCAATGAACACCGACGGCGCATTAGTCAGCCCAAACGGCATGACCGTAAACTCTTAATGCCGATATCTCGTACTAAACGCTGTCTTCGGGATATCACTCTCCCTTATTCGCAGCTGATAGTACCCAGCCTTGAGATCCAACTTCGAGTACACCGTCGACCCGACTAACTGATCAAAAAGATCATCAATCCGGGGGATCGGGTACTTGTTCTTCTCCGTCAGCTTGTTGAGCTCCCGATAATCAATACATAGCCTCAAGCTTTCGTCCTTCTTCTTAACAAAGAGGACCGGTGCGCTCCAAGGCGAAGAACTCGGGCGCACATACCCTTGCTCCAACAACTCTTGCAGTTGAACTTTCAGCTCCGCCATTTCCTTAGGCGCTAACCGATAAGGAGATCGTGACACAGGCTTTGCACCTGGCACTAGCTCAATCGTAAAATCTATCTCCCGTTGAGGCGGGGCTCCAGAAAGATCTGCGGGGAACACATCAGGGTATTCCGATACCACTGAAATACTATCCAACGCGGGCTTCGGCTTCGCAACTTTCACTAGTGTAATGAACAGTTCTGCACCGGCACGAACCGCTTTCGCCACCTGAAGAGCAGACATCAACGTCTTGCTCGACCCCTTTAAGCCCGTAAATATCGTCTCACGACTTGCTCCCAGCTTGACTTCCTTCCGAACCGCAATCGATATAGGCTTGCTGCTCCGAGAGCCAGTCCATGCCAAATATAACGTCGAACTCCACTAATGGAAGTAAAGACGCCTGCAGATCGAACTCCTGATTCCCAATACGAATCTTAACATCGAAGATCCTATCCGCGCGCATCGAACACCCATTGGGCAACAACACATCCAACTTATCCTTCGCCATCGAAGAAGGGACTCCGATGCGTGATATAAATCCTTCGGACAAGAAGGAGTGTGAAGCTCCCGTATCGAAGAGTGCTCGTGCCGGATTTTCATAAATCAATACAAATCCTAAACAAGCAGTGGTAAGGTAACATGTGCATAAAAAGTATTTGAAGAAATTGACTTGCTATAAATTAAACCGTACCTGTCACCACATCAGCTTGTTTGATGGCCTCCTGTTGGCCAAGATTATAGACCCTCGGTTGGGCCAGAGCATAGTGGGACGCGGTCGACTCCACCGCCTTGCCCTTCTCTTCATAAGTAGCTCCCGACCTTCTCTCGGACTTAGGACGTCCGCTCCAACAGTCACGGGCAAAATGCCCCATCTTTCCACAAGTAAAACACGCACCCGGGGTCCGACCCGTAGTCGCCCCAGAAGCGCCAGAAGGAGCTGGACCCGAAGTCCTATGCTTCTCGAAAGACCTCCGATAGTCGGCCTTTGAAGTAGTCGGCACTTTAAATTCAGATTTCCTATCACCCAAGCTTTTCTTTGCTTGCACATTCTTCATGTCCTTCTCCAAGGACCGGGCAGTATTGACCAAGGTTAAGAAACCCTGCGTCATTGGCCCCGAAAGTAGTAATCTCAACTCATCTCTCAAGCCTTCGTTGAAGCGATTAGTCTTGCGCTCCTCATCCACGATGGTGGAGCTAGCATATCGACTTAAACGAGTGAACTCATGGAGATATTCATCCACGCTCTTCTCACCCTGAACCAACTTCAGAAACTCATTCTCCAACGCTATCTTCTGCGTCGAAGGGAGGTATCTAGCCAAGAACAATCTCGAGAACTCCTCCATCGAGACATCACCAAGTTGCCTACCTCTCAAATGATGCAGCTCCAAACCTTCCCACCATAATCTCGCTTCACCGTCCAAAAGGAACGTAGCAATGGTGGTCATTTGCCACTCCTCCGTCTTCGTTGCTGTCATGACTCTCTTCACCCTGGAGAGCCAGTCTTTAGCCTGAGATGGGGTTCCCAACCCCGAGAATAACGGAGGGTTAAAGCTCATTACATGCTTAAGCTGTCTCTCGGTTGCCCTCCTTGGCACCACCGGTTCCACAACCACTTGCTCCACTCTCCTCGGCTCAGCCTCTTGAAGAGGTTCCTGCTCCATCACAGGAGCGGGCTGCTGCGTTTGCCTTGCAGGCTGCGCATTTATCACAGCCAACACCGCTTCAGCCACCAATCGTATATTCTCAGCCGATAGAGGTGTTGCAGGAGCAACATCCGGTGCACTACTAGCCTCAGAAACTCGGCGTTCTGACGGCCCAACACCACTTCTGGTCACCTATAGTGGTACAAAACACCGTTAAGCGACCAAATAAAATTGCAAACAGCAATTATAGGAACACGCAGGTTCCTCAAACACGAGTATTTTCATTCCTAAGTGGACATTCATGGGTTCTTTTACTGTTATAACGATGACGCACACAATGTGCTCACCACCCCTTAAAAAGAATTCGCCCACGAATTCACTTTAAGCCCGACCAAAACAAGTAGTCTGATACCAAATTGTAACACCCCCTATCTGTCACATAGAATATAGCAGTAGGTCCGGCTGGGGCCCGACGCCGTATGCCACAGACACAACGGGTGGTTACTCATGGAAACCATCCAACCAATCAACGTCCTACACAGAGCATTCTAGCGGAAGCAGTTTATAAAAGTTGCAATAAAGAACCCAGCATTAAAGCATGAATGTCCACTAATCCAAAATAGGAATGTATACAAATACCAACGTAAGCCTTAAGGCCTTACAAAATGTTTCACTTGATATTACATGATTTACAAACCACGGCACGCAGGTCGGTCATACATGAATAAAACAGTAAACACTTCCATTTGGGCCTTCGAGGGCCGGCTTCGCAAAAAGGGCTTTAGCCCGCTATTGACCGCTTGGTCCAGCAGCACCTGCAAGCAACAAACCACCGCACGGTGGCAAAACAAGGCAACGGTCAGCAATGCTGACCAAATTATAACGATCCCGCCCCCAGCTCGGGGCGGCGATGCTCCTTCCCTGCATTTCATTAGCATAAGCGAGCAATATATATATATAGCCATTTCATCACAGACGTTGGCTCGCACGGCCACGCGCCCCGTGCTCTCAGGGCACATTCTCGGTGAACCGATCGATGTCACGTCAATTAAAGCCATAGACATTCCGGACTCACCACCGCCACTTTGACGGCCAAACCTATGAGCAATTTGTCTTCTCGGCCTGGGTCACGACAATTTAAGCCATCGACCGCCGAAGACCCTAATCTATGCCAATGGCAAGTGCCACGTGCCTTTAGGTCTCTTTAACCAAACGACATAGAACGGGTACGGTTCCATCTAACCCGTGCTCACATCGCAACGACAATTTAAGTCATTTGCGCGGGTCAAACTTCTACCGAGTCCCATTTCCATCACAATTCACATAACCCGGTTATGTTCAAGTTGGCTCTCAGGCCACCAAGTTGGCAAGATCTCGTATCCGCCCGGTTTTCCGGGTGCACCTTTGGGTTAGTCCCCAAGGCTCCCTGCTGCAATCTACCGCGTAGAAAACCCGAAAAACAATCAATAGCACGGAGTCTTCTCCGGCATTTATGCAATCCAACATCACCGATCCAGACCAACATGTCCGGGTAGGCTTCACACATCATGCCTATGTCCGTTCTCGCTTACGGACTCTAAACAACGGGGACTTCACATATCTACCCGAAGGAACGCCTCCAACTCTCCGCAAACTCGCGAGAGCGGGCTTCCTATGCAAAGAAGGAGAGCTACTCATGCTCAAGAAGAGAATTCGTTACCCTAGCGTTCCTCTTTAGCGCCATTGAAAAGTAAGCGGATTAAAAGCACCGCACTAGCTTTGCCTCCGTGGATCCGGAGTCGGCTCGCGATTTGGAGCTTCGAAGCTCCTCCAATGGCCGGATCTAGCTCCTTCTTCCTTCCTTGGCTCTCCTCTCTCTCTAAGCTTTTAGAAAGATAATAACTTATGAAAAGTGAGGGTTTCTAAGTCCAATCCCGGGTATATCCCTTCAAGAACAACCCCCAGCCGTTGGATCAACAATTAAAGAAATGAACAGCTTTGATTCAGGACTGAAATGCCCAATCTGGACCGAACACGGCCTGGCACACGCCCGTGTCCAGGGCCGTGTGCCTCATTCGCCGTCAAAATCGGCTCGCCTGGAACAACACACGGGTATCGAACACGCCCGTGTTCGACCTGACACGCCTGTGTTCCACCTAACACGGTCGTGTAGCCGGCCGTGTACCCCCATCATTTTTCCCCGAAAACAACCCGAGCACTGCACGGGTTCTAGGACATGCCCGTGTCAATGCCCGTGTCACCTCAACACGCCTGGGCTCCTGGCCGTATACACTGTCTCGACACTCGACACTTCATCGAGCGAAGATCGTCGACCTGATGACACGGCCTTGGACACGCCCGTGTCCTAGGCCGTGTGCCTTGTCTCGACACAATGTCGAGACCAAAGTGTCTACTTCTCGGGACGAGTGTCGACACGGGTCGACACGCCCTGCGACACGCCCGTGTCGCAGGCCGTGTGCCATGTCTCGACACTTCGTCGAACGCAGAGTGTCGACTTCGCGGCTAAGTGTCGACACAGGTCGACACGCCCTGCGACACGCCCGTGTCGCAGGCCGTGTGCCCAGTCTCGACACAATGTCGAGACCAAAGTGTCGACTCCCCAGCTTAGTGTCGACACAGGCTTGACATGCCCTGGGACACGCCCGTGTCCCAGGCCGTGTTCCTGCAGCCAGAACCCAAAACTGGCCCAAAACGTCCCCCATCACTCCTTTGAGTTTCGGGGCGTTATAGATACCACTTGAAAGTAAGGGATTGATCTAACTAACTCTAGAGGGGGGTGAATAGAGTATTTTAAAAACTTTGAGTTATTTTTACAGCGGATTAAAATAGGTGATATATATATAAGAAAAGAAAATATATCACAGCATAGTAAAATAAGAAAGTAGAGCACAACCAGATAACACAAGGAAATTTATAGTGGTTCCCCAATAAACCTGGTACATCCACTCTTCTACCACCCTGATAGGAATCCAATACAGGTTTTTGAATAGGTGCCCAGCCACCACAGGTTTTTGTTCATGTGCCCTGTCACCACAAGATCTATTTTTAAGGGAGATCTAGCAACCCTTTGAGCTTTTGATCAGGTGCTCAAAATCCAAATCAAGTCTTTTGATCAGGAGACTTGGCAACCAAAGGATTAACTTTTGAAGGGAGTTATAACCTTGTGCATAGTGAAGGAAAATAAAATTGATATTGTCTTCTCTGTATCAATCCTCTAAGAAGACTAGTGGATTTTGTGATGTTGTCAAAGGTCCCCCTGAGTTATAGATCTGATCAGGAGAGGAGACTTTGCTTCAGTGTGTAGGCCTTCAAGTTGAAAACTTCTTCTTCTCCCAGTAAATGTTTCTGAGTGATAGAGCTTTCGATCTCAGATTAAATGTTGTATTGCTGGAAGAAAAAGCTTTGAAGAATAAGAATGAAGATGAACAAGATGTTCTGTGTCTCTGTTTCTTGTTCTCTGTTACAGATGTTCTCTTCTTCTTCCTAACTAACTGTTGTTCTCTGTGAGAGTATCATACTTTTAGGCATGTTCACTATAATAACCCCCCCCCCCCCCCCGCCCTTTTTTTTTGAAACAAAAGGGTTTTAGGCCCAGAACCGCCGCTTTGCAGTGACACCTTCGCACCCGGAAAAGTCATCACTACAAAACGCCGATCCTGCCGGCCAAATCGATCACAGATGTAGCAAAATAATAAAGCAAGACCACGAAAATCACGTATAAATAGTAAATAATCTCCACGAAGGGAGTGTCCACATATGTAATAAAAGTACTAAAAACATGGGCTCATGCACAGTACATCAAGTCCTCACTACATATCTCTCACCGCGAAAGCAAAACTAATATAACTACTAGCAAACAGGACTCACAGTCCCTGCCGTCTGAACTCCGATACTAGACTGCCCGATCTCCAAGCGTGCCGACCTCCGGGGTTGCTCCTCCATGCTGGGCTCCATGGTCTCCTAAAATGATGTGGTTCGAAAATCGTTAGTCTAAAAGACTAAGCCCTATCTGTTGGGTTTCTCTATGAGGATGGCACAACAGTTGTGCACGCAGCGGAAGAATAAAACATCAAGAAAAACCCAAAGAGATGTGGATCGGGCCATGAACAGTTGAATCAAGAAGTTAGCAAGACTAGGCAAAAATTACCTCGGTGGCGTTGAGTCACAACTCAACGGAGATGCTCCAAACTTTATCTGCTTGCTAGTGGCGAGTTCTACGTGGAATAGTGTCCACGTTTCTGCAGAAGTCCACACGAGCGGGAGAATGCCGAGCTTTCCGTCGCACGGAAGATCGGGAAGGAGAAGACCGCACCTCGGCTATTCCACGGACTGCTAGTTCCGCGCCAGGAAGAGCAGCACCAGCGACAGTCGCTGGAGAAGAGGCGGTCGACGAGCAAACACGGCGGCGGCGGAACTCTTCCGTCGGCGGCGGGGATCGGGATCGGCGGAGCGAAAGGCGGAACGGCTTCCGTCGGGTTTCGATCTGCTACAGGAGAAAATCGCGAGCCCAAAACCTTATGTCCCGATAAACCCTAAGAGTCCTATTTATACCAAGGTATAAATAAACCCAGGAAAATCGCTATCCGCAGACCACCGAAAATAGGGTTCAGAATCGGCGAGTATCAATCGGTGAGAATCGGCGACAATCGGCGAGAATCACTGAGCAGGTTCGGCGAGAATCAGTCGACGAGTATCATACAGGATCGGCGAGAATCAGAGCACAATACTCGACGATTCTCGCCGATCGTCGAGCCGTGCTCGACGACACACAACGATACTCGACGATCGTCGAGCCGCGGTCGACGACAATTGTCGAAGTAGTCGATCGTCGAGAATCAACAATTGATTCTCGACGATTCTCGTCGATCGGCGAGAATCAGAGAGACGATTCTCGCCGATCGGCGGGAATCAGAAGATGATTCTCGACTGATGTCATCGATCCTCGGACGACAATCCCAACCAGCCCTTCAAGGCAACATTTACCCAACTCGACGATTCTTTAAGGCAACACTTTGCCTACGACCCTATTCAGGTCGGTGATTGGTAACCTTTACCAACACAGTCAATCAACCAACTTCTCCACATCTCTTATGTGCGACCCTGCAGGCTCATATCGCGTTGGCAGTGAGATTACATGTTTGATCACTTCCAGATCATCATGGTAACTCCAACAGACTCCCACTTGATCTCGAAAGTATCAAAGCAAAAACCTCACAAACAATGAGCGGCATCTAGCAATGCATCATTGCTCCCCAAGCAATAAGAGTTCATAACTCAAAAGCCTTTATGACCAATGTATCAGCGTTGTCTTTGTCCCTTTGTCCCTTACATCCGGAAAGAAACTAGAGGCATGGACCGTGTCACCCTCGTAATAGCTCAATCCAAGTTTTCTTGATCCAGGACGGACTTCCAGAGAATGGTGAGTCCAATATCACATATTGACTCAACCAAGCATGGCCATGCATTTCTCAGTCTAGTTCCATCAAGGGGCCCATGGATGCAACACCTGTCATACAGAAGGACAAATCCCATATCTGCTCACACACAAACACCCAAATGATTTGTAACATGCCCAACAACCACCCTTATCATCAACCTTTCTCAAGGAAGACTTTAGATGGCATCAAAGCACGCTCTTCCTCACTTGATGAATGCTGTGACTTCAGGTCAAAGGACCACAACACCATTGTCAATTGAGACCTACTCGTGATACGATTGGATGACAATCCACAGAGTAGTCTCAGGTTGGGTCTGTCCAGTACAACTTGTTCACTAACAAGTACCCATGTGATGACTTGATATCACAATATCATGACCTGTGAGAACCAGTCAACAGTCAACGCACGTGCTAGCCTTCATGTATCATCATCACCCTTAGCTTCTATGATGATACTTGACCAGGGACCTTTAAGAATGAAGCTTCAAATAAATCATAGGCTCTCACATTCAAGTCACGTACTTGATGTCCTATGGAAGCGAACATTCTAAGGGTGACTATTATGTTAACATTTAACTATCATATATAGAAAAACTCATAATAAAAGAAGTTGCCATTAATTATAAAAGAAAAACTAGGTACACAGTTCATCATATGAACAAACAGCCAACAAAATACATATTTACATGCAATCCACAAGATCCTCGCTAGAGTTGATCATTTAGGTATCGTATACCCATCGATCTAGTATGACCATCATGCTTTCTCTGCGCGAGAGGCTTTGTCAGCGGATCCGCAATATTTTCCTCAGTCGGCACTCTGCAAATGTTTACATCTCCTCGTTCGACAATCTCACGAATAAGATGAAACCGCCGGAGTATGTGCTTGGAGCGCTGATGAGATCTAGGTTCCTTAGATTGTGCAATTGCACCATTGTTATCACAGTAGAGAACTACGGGACCAACAATGCTAGGAACTACATCAAGCTCGCCGATGAATTTCCTAATCCATACAGCCTCCTTCGCCGCATTAGCTGCTGCGATATACTCGGCCTCTGTTGTAGAATCAGCAACTGTCTCTTGCTTGGAACTCTTCCAGCTCACAGCTCCTCCATTCAGGCAAAACACAAAACCTGACTGAGACTTGGAGTCGTCTCTATCAGTTTGGAGGCTAGCATCCGTGTAACCACTTACAACGAGCTCTTCCTCTCCACCATACACCAAGAACACGTCCTTAGTCCTTCTCAAGTACTTCAGGACATTCTTGACTGCAATCCAGTGACACTCACCGGGATCTGACTGATACCTGCTAGTCATGCTCAAAGCAAAGGAGACATCGGGTCGAGTATATAACATCGCGTACATGATTGATCCAATTGACGAAGCATATGGAATCAACTTCATGCGGTCCTTGTCTTCACAAGACTTTGGACACTGGTCCTTAGAGAGATTCACACCATGAGACATGGGCAAAAATCATTTCTTGGACTCAAGCATGTTGAACCGCTTCAACACCTTTTCGATGTATGTACTCTGGGTCAAACCCAGCAACTTCTTCGATCTATCTCTATAGATCTTAATACCGAGTATATAAGTCGCTTCACCCAAGTCCTTCATTGAAAAGCAGTTCCCTAGGTTGTTCTTAACAACTTTTAGGGTAGGAATGTCATTCCCAATCAACAGTATGTCATCTACATACAATATCAGGAAGACAACAATGCTCCCACTGATTCGCTTGTAAACACAAGGCTCATCTTCATTCTTGATGAAACCAAACTCTTTGATTTTCTCATCAAAACGAAGATTCCAACTTCGAGAGGCCTGTTTCAGTCCATAAATGGACTTATTCAGCTTGCATATTTTAGTGGCTTCATCTGGGGATACAAAACCCTCGGGTTGTGTCATATACACTTCCTCAAGGAGGTTTCCATTAAGGAAAGCCGTTTTGACATCAATCTGCCAGATCTCGTAATCATAATACGCAGCAATAGCAAGCAATATCCTAATGGACTTAACCGTGGCAACAGGGGAAAAGGTCTCATCATAGTCAATACCATGAATTTGCTTGAAACCCTTAGCCACCAGCCGCCCTTTGAATGTCTGTACATTCCCATTCATGTCGGTCTTCTTCTTGAAGACCCACTTGCACCCTATGGGTCGTACCCCTTCAGGTGGTTCCACCAAGTTCCAAACTTGGTTTGTATACATGGAGTCCATTTCGGATTTCATAGCCTCAAGCCATTTGTCGGAGTCCGATCCATTCATAGCCTCTTGGTAGGTTGCTGGCTCATCATCATGATCCATAAGCAACACATTACCTATTTGAGACACGAGAAATCCATATCTCTCAGGCTCAAACCTCGGTCTACCAAATCTACGTAGGACTTGTGTCCCCTGAGCAGGTTCTCTAGCTACAACATCTTGTAGTCCTGTCTCAGAATCCAATTCCGGTTCATTCACTACATGTAGTACTTGAACTTCTTCAAGCTCTACCTTTTCAGTCTTTCTTGATAAGAACTCTTTCTCCAAGAAGACACCAGTCCTTGCGACAAACACTTTGCCCTCAGACGGTAGGTAAAAGTAATACCCTTTCGTTTCCTTAGGATATCCCACTAGATAACATTTATCCGATTTGGGTTCCAGCTTGTCAGGCATTTGACGTCTTACGTATGCCTCACAGCCCCAAATTTTAATGAACGACATACTAGGACGCTTCCCAGTCCATATCTCATATGGTGTCTTCAGAACCGTTTTCGTTGGAGCGCAATTCAATGTCATTGCAGCAGTCTCTAAAGCAAAACCCCAAAAGGAAACAGGCAAGTCTGCATGACTCATCATCGAACGTACCATGTCTAACAGAGTACGATTTCTCCTCTCAGACACACCATTATGTTGTGGCATTCTAGGTGGAGTGAGCTGTGATACAATACCACACTCTTTCAGATGATCACGGAACTCATGACTCAGGTATTCGCCACCTCGATCAGATCGGAGTGCTTTAACCCTTTTACCCAACTGGTTTTCTACTTCATTTTTGAACTCTTTGAACTTTTCAAAGGTCTCGGATTTGCACTTCATAAGATACACATATCCGTATCTACTAAAATCATCAGTAAACGTAACAAAGTAGAAATACCCACCTCTAGCCATGGTACTCATGGGTCCGCATACATCACTATGTACAACACCCAAGAGATCCTCAGCCCTCTCAGTATAACCAGTGAAAGGAGCCTTAGTCATCTTGCCTAACAAACAAGATTCGCATCGCTCAAATGATTCATAATCAAATGAGTCCAAAAGTCCATCTCTATGGAGCTTGGATATGCGCTTCTCGTTGATATGGCCCAAACGACAATGCCAGAGAAATATAGGGTTCGAATCATTTGTTCTTAGTCTTTTATTGTTTTCTACATTACAGATCAGATGGTCCAAGTTCAAACCATAAAGACCATTAAACAATTGGGCTACAGTATAACAAACATCATTCTTAAATATAGAACAACAATTGTTCTTAATTATAAAAGAAAATCCAATCATGTCCAAACATGAAATAGATATTGTAACATCCCATGTTACTTCTGGACCCCTCAACTTAGATTGGGTTAGGCATGAGGTGAGACCTAAGGGGATCAACTAGGTTTGACCCTAGATAGTGGGTGGAGGCCATGTGGAGCCCACTATAGGACCAAGTCAAACTAGGTCAAACTACCTAATTAAGGACCCTAGCCACACCATGACCCCACCACATTGCCCTAACCCTAAAAACAATCTAAGTGGACCCTAGGGTATGTCACTGGGTCAACATTTTGACCCCAGTTGACCAAGGTCAACCTTGAGCTTAATTTGGTCAAACCCACACCCATAGGCCTAATTAACCTAAGTGGGGCACCCCTTGACCCAAACCAAGTTGGGTGGTGCCACTAGACCCATTTCCACCAAGTGGGGTCAGTCCACCCACCATAGTTGACCAGTCAACCCTAAAAGTCAATTTGGTCAACAAATTGACCTAAAGAGTGAAATGAAGGCCAAGTCAAGCTCCCTTGGACCAAGCCCACTAAACTTGGCCCAAAGTCAGCCCAAGTGAACAAGACCAACCCTACCCCTCTAAATCAGGAGAGAGAATGCATGCAAGGGGGTAAAATTGGAAATTTTAGGAGAAGAGGAGAGAGAAAGAGGAATGAAGGGAATAATGGCCACATGGCCACCCCATCAGCTGGTTTTGGCTGCCCAAAACCAGGTGGCTGACTTCCCCTCTTCATTTCCAGCAGAATTCCTGAGTTGAGAGCCACATGGCACCATGGGTGAAGCCTCCAAAGCTCAAACCGAGCTCACCTTGGAGTTAACTCCACTTATAGCCCACCTCAGTCCAAACAGACCCCTCCATTAGCTTCAGAAGGTCCAGAGGAGTGGAATTCGACTACTTACACATGGAGAACGGTGGAGAATGCAACTTTCGGGGAGGAGCTCGCCGGCGCACCACCACCACGGCAAACCGCCGCCTGACCCGCAGCCAAGCCCCGATTATGGTGCGTTTCACTTCACCTCTACCCGCACTAGCCTCTTAGATCAAATAGGCGAGAGATCGGGCTCAATTGAGCCCGATGCCATGTGAGAAAATCTAGAAAATCCTAAGTTTCTGAAACCGCTCGGGATCGCCGTCGCCGCCGTCTCCCGCCGCCCCATCGCCGGGAAATGATAGCCACCACCATCGTGAAGGTGATGGCACCATTGGCCGGAGGTGGCGACGCCTCAGCTGGCCGGAAACCGCCGGCAAAATCGCTCCAGGTCGGCTCGATCTCAGCCGTTGGCTGGAGGTAGACGATAACCCGATGCCGTCCATTCATGCTTTAAGATTCGTGCGCCGATTTTTAATATAAATCAGGATTAATAAGTGAATAGTAATATTTCTGTCACATGTATTCAGCCTTCTTGCAAGTTAATTTTAGGCCTCTTAGAGGCATTTCCAGAGCTTAGGCCCTTAATGAAAATTGTAGCCTAGGGTCTTACCTTTAAAATGCCACCCTAAACATACATTTTGGTGTAGGGTACAGCCCTGTAGGACCTTTCTCCTAGGACTGGTCCTAGACTAGGTCAAAAATTATATTGGATGCCCTAGTCTCAATATTAGTCACCATGATCCCAAATTTTGGGCACATGCATTATTAGGGCTTATTTACCTCCTGCCAAAATTTAGGAATTTTTAGAAAACATTTTCCTATAGTTTTTGGAAAAATATCAAAATTTAAATTAATGGCATATATGGAGTTCTACTCCTCCCCATGGCCCCAAATTTGGTGGTGGGTCAGTGGGGTCACCCTTGGTGCATGATAAAATTTTCAGCACCTTGGGATCACTGCATGTGGGAGAATCCACTTGCATGTGCTAGCCTATGTTAAGGCTTGGTGTGCAAATAGCAAAAATGCAAATTTGAGTATTTAGCCCAATGGTGACATGCAAGTGTCATGAAATTATTTCCAGTGGTTCATTAGGGTAAATGGCACTCTTCAAATTAATATTGTAATTTTTGGAATCAAAATTCCATTTATTGGAATTTACTTTATAAATAGCTATTTTGGAATTAAAAATTGGAAAATAGGATTTATTCAAGAACAAATCCAAACAACATTACCAAGGCTTAGATTACATCACACTTGACCTAGGAAAATTATGATTTCTCTGTTTTGAAGAACCTTGGAGTAGATACCCTAAATTTCCCATTTTACCCTTATCATGATAATTCTTGAAATGATATGTATATACCTCTGAAAAATTTGGGATTTATTCTACTGTCATAAAATATTGTTATTAGTTTATCATGAATTTCTCAGAATTTATTGGATACATTACTTGTGTTAAACTAGTAAAATGGCATTTTGGTAAATACCTTAAAATGGAACCCCATAGGCCATCTTACCTTCAATTTTGATGAATCTCTGCCAATAGCCATAATTTAGTGTCTTAAAGGCTCTGTAAATTTTCTGGAATTTTTGAATATGTAATGCTTATACTTCATGTGTAAAATGGAATTTATGTGGGATTGTTATTAAATAGAAAATGACAATAAATAATTTAAGGAAAATTATGAAATTTTGAAGGCAGCAATATCTGGTCAATATACATCTCAGGAAAAATTCCCTAAGTCAGTGGATGCTTAATTAAATCACTTCATGTGTAAAGTGGCCGAGCAATTAAATTAAGAGAATTAATTAAATGGCCATTTGGCCAGGAAAAATTATGAGAATCTTTAGGGTAGTTCCCTTAGTCCATAATACCCTAGGATAAATATTTAGAGGCAAGATGCCTTAAGTTTTGGAAGATCACATTTCTAGGGTAAACATAGGTCATGGTCTGCATATAACACAAATAGGTCTTGCCTTAGGGAATTACCAGGGGATTGATTATCGGCAGAAATAAGAGAGAGTTCAACACGAGTAACCCTGGTGGGTAGAGTTGTCTTAGTGAGGGATCAAAAGTGCAAGTCTTGGTCATCAACTGGAGTGGGGGATCGACGGAAGCCCGTCGGTACCCGGTAACACCTTAAGTCACTAGGGTTATACTTAAGCAATAAGGAGAGCTGGGGGATACATGGGTAGTCATCAACTAAAATAAGTATCCTTGCGAAAGGGAACGCTGGGCGTAATCCCAACACAGTTCCTAGTGCCCCTTGAGAGCCCTTCACAGGGAATACCGGGGGCAGTCCTGGGATTAACCTTAAATCTCTAAGTATAATAAACCGTAGACAAGAGTAGCTTAATAGGTTAGGACATGGTTGTACCTTCTCGCCCGTGTTTGGGTTGGAGAGTTTCATGTTATATTCTCACCCGTTTAGGGTTGGAAGGAATTGACATAAAGGCACTAATGTGCGTTCTCACCCGGGTTTGGGTTTGAGGGATTCAGGACGAGTTTTGGTCCTGCGAGCGGAAGGCTCGGTGTGAATTACTTGCATGTGCATAAATATCGTGGCGGGGCATGCGGTACTGGCCGTTCGTCACACCGATGGCAGTACGGTGCACCAGGCGGTTGTGGGAGTTAGAGGGGCCAGTGGGTTGTTTTACACTGCGGTCTGGAGGACGACCCCCGATAACACACATCCGACCCAACAAGACTGACGGGTTTGTCAGCAAAGTACGTACGCGAGACTCTAGAGTGCACCTTGGACGTGTACAGAGGCGTATGAGAGGGGTCTAAGGCTTGGTAGTGTGCATACCGGTCTAGAAGCGGAGACGCCCGCTCCGCTGCTGCCGTAGCCACAGCGGTGGTACCCGAGAGTGATGCTAGCTCTCAAAAAGTGGGAACTAAAGGTCTGTGATCACAGAGTCGTTGTGTGTGAGTTGCACTTGCATGCGCATAAAATTGCATCATATCATTCATTCATATTAGGTCATACGCTTCATAGATCCTTATCATATAAATTAGTATGGGCTCTTTTATATGATAAGTTAAATTTCCTGGAAATCCTAACTTATATATTTGTATGGGCATTTATATAAGTTAGGGTACGTTTGTGATGATAGCTTAGTGGTAGCTTAGCTGATTTTGTACATACTGCTGTTGCTTTACTTTCCTTTACCGCACCGTACTTACTTACTTACTTGTACTGTACTTAGCATTGCTAATGTAGAATTTCATTACTTAGTACCACTTTAGATAGATATTGTCACCTGCTTCCATTTTGCTACCCCTTGTTGTCCTCCGCTTCGTCCTCCCGCTCGGTGCCTAGGAGCTGCGGGGCGAGGTGCGGAGGAAACGACTTAGTCTTTTTGACTAATGGTCGGTGACCAACTATTTTTAGGAGCCCGTGGAGATGGAGCACCAGCACGTCGAGGAGGCAGGGCATGAGGAGCAGACACCGCTTCAGCAGGCTACCACTACTACTGTGCGTCCTCAGGTGGGACGAGTCTTGATGTTCTAGTATAGCTTCCGCATTTACTATTTTGTGAGAGAGAGATTTGATGTACTGGGCATAAGCCCTTTTTACTCTTTCTTCTGTACTATTCTGTGGACTATTGTACTATTCATTTCCTTTATATGATTGTACTGTGACTTGTGGACTGATGGCCTTTTATACACAGTTTTACTTCTTATTTCTCATATTGGCCTACAGGTTTATGATCGTACTAGCCGGCAGAATCGGCGTGTTGCGGTGTCGACTAACCCGTGAGTTAGTGCCACCGTAAAACGGCGGTTCTGGGCATAAGATCCGGTTGCCCTCCTTGGTAAGGGGAGGGGGGTCTTACAAACTGGTATCACTCGAACAATGATCATATGAGAAAGAAGTCCACAACATGGGACCACCCCCGCCCCAGCATTAGTTTGCGGACAAACTATGCAGCGGAAGCAGTGGTGTGCCCATGTACAAAAGTCACAGAAATGGTCCACAAAGTACAATTTGTTAGGCCAATTTTGCTTTAACCTTACCTTTATGCAACCTCCACAGGTCGCAGCGCCGCAAAATGTGGCTCCTCCCCCTCCAGCTGCCACTCCATTCCTACATACGGAGATGGGGCAGACCCTGACGGCGATTTTGGATGCCTTTAGAGCCCAGCAAGTCCCGGCTCCACAGCCAAATCCGGGGTCGAGCTGGCTGAGTGCATTCAAGAGCCTGTCCCCACCGACGTACCGTGGGACAGAGGATGCAGTGAAGACAGAAGAATGGCTGGAGGCCATACACGAGATCTTAGCGGGCATCAGCTGCCCAGTCGGCCAGGCAGTACCTCTAGCCACCTCCGTGCTAGAGGCCCACGCGAAGAGATGGTGGAAGTCAGTCCGGGAGACTACTTATGCGGACTTTGAGTTGTCAGAGATTTCTTGGGAGGAGTTTGGCGATGTGTTCCTGGAGCACTTCGTCTCTACTACGGACAGGGATGCTTTGGAGGAGAGGTTTTTGAACCTCAAGCAGGGGACCAGATATGTGATAGAGTACCAGAGGGAGTTCTCCCACTTGGCCAGGTTCGCGGGGATTCAGGACACCGACGATAGGAGGTATGCGAAGAGGTTCTACCGGGGCCTCAGGGATGATCTGAGGCAGGCTCTGTTATTCATTTCTCATGGCACATCCAGACAGATCATCGAGATGGCGAAGAAGCTGGAGGCTGACCAGCTGATGGTGCGAGCCAGAGGGAAGAGACCATTTGATGGATCGACGTCAGGTGAGAGCAGTAGGGGCTCTCAGAGGGGCAGGACCATTGGATACAGGAGGGGTGGGGGACGTCGTCGTCCCAACTTCAGGCAGGAGCAGGGGCCTCCTCCAGCTTTGGCTCCCCCACCTCTACAGATACATGATCCGAGGAGACAGGATGACCGAGGCCACCGACAAGTGGTTTGTTATGGATGCCGCCAGCCTGGGCACATCAGGTCGGAGTGCCCGCACCGATTCCATCCCCCTCCTCCTCCTCCACCTCCAGTGGCCCCAGTACAGCAGGGCCGAGGACGAGGCCGAGGACGAGGTCGAGGCCGGGGATATCATGGCAGGAGGCGCGAGCAGGAGCAGATATACGCCTTGGACCTCACAGAGCCGAGAAATCCCGAGGAGGTCATTACAGGTACTTGAAGTTAATTTTGAATTTCCTTAAATTTTCCCAATGATATATATATAGTACTTGGAACCATAGGATAACCATTAACCCTCACATAAACAAACCTCAGGCATAGTCATGATCAGCGGCAAGCCCGCTCATACTCTTTTCGACACGGGTGCTTCACACTCGTTCGTATCCGAGGCCTTCATCGACGGACTCGAAGGCGTGGAGAGGTTCCCTGGACTAGAGATGAGGGTACGCCTACCCGATGGATCGGAGCTGCGGACTACTGCACATTGTGACATGGAGGCCGAGATAGGCGGCAAGGCTTTTGAGGCGCCGGCGACTATCCTGAAGCTGCAAGACTTCGACTTGATCTTGGGCATGGCCTGGTTGCATCGGAACCATGCCCAGATAGATTGTCCGTCCAGGAGGATCACGCTGAGACATGGCGACTCCCATGTTATCGTTGAAGGTATCCAGCCTGTCTGCCACCTACTATTATCTTCTATACAGGCTGTGAAGGCCCATGAGCAGGGGGAAGAAGTCTATATTGTCTGCTTCGAGATGGTGGGGACAGAGGCGACTATCTCAGATATTCCGGTGGTTCGGGATTTCTCCGACGTATTCCCGGAGAAATTGCCCGGGCTACCGCCTGCTAGAGACTTGGATTTCAGGATTCAGCTAGTGCCGGGAGCGAAGCCGGTGTCCCGAGCACCCTACAGGATGGCTCCTAGAGAGTTAGCAGAGTTCAGAACTCAACTGCAGGAGCTAGTCGAGTCAGGATTTGTACGGCCTAGTTCATCGCCATGGGGAGCACCAGTTCTATTTGTGAAGAAGAAGGACGGATCACTGCGATTATGTATAGATTACCGGGAGCTGAACCGGTTGACGGTCCGCAACACCTATCCTCTGCCTCGGATAGATGAGTTATTTGACCAACTACAGGGAGCATTCTGGTTCTCCAAGTTAGATCTGCGATCCGGCTACTATCAGCTCCGTATCAGGGAAGAAGACATACCGAAGACGGCTTTCAGTTCGCGCTATGGACTATACGAATTCACGGTGATGCCTTTTGGGCTCACGAATGCTCCTGCTGCATTCATGAGCCTGATGAACCGTGTCTTCGAGCCTTTCTTGGATCGCTTCGTGATAGTATTCATCGACGACATCCTTATTTATTCTCGGACTCGGGAGGAGCATACTGAGCACTTGGCACAGGTCCTGCAGAGGTTGAGGGAGGCACAGATGTACGCAAAATTTTCGAAGTGCCAGTTCTGGTTGCAGGAGGTGGCTTTCCTGGGGCACACGATCAGTGGGGCTGGGTTAGCTGTGGACCCGGCCAAGATAGAGACAGTGAGGGATTGGCCGCGGCCGAAGACCGCATCTGACATCCGCAGTTTCTTGGGACTAGCAGGCTATTATCGCAAGTTCGTGGAGGGGTTCTCAAGGATAGCACTCCCCCTCACGTCCTTGACGAAGAAGGATGCTGACTTTATTTGGTCAGAGCGGTGTGAGACGGCTTTTCAGGAGCTGAAGGACCGGCTCATCTCATCCCCTATTCTTGCGCTTCCATCCGGGAGCGAAGGATTCCAGATTTACACGGACGCCTCTTATCAGGGGATGGGTGCAGTCTTGATGCAGCACGGACACGTTATCGCTTATGCTTCGCGACAGTTGAAGAAGCATGAGCATAACTATCCAGTACATGATCTAGAGCTCGGGGCTGTGGTTTTCGCCCTAAAGATATGGAGACATTACCTATACGGGATTCATTGTGACATCTTTTCAGATCACAAGAATCTCAAGTATATTGATACGCAGAAGGACTTAAATCTGAGACAGAGGAGGTGGCTGGAGTTCCTCTGTGATTATGACTACAAGATCCACTATCACCCGGGAAAGCGAACACGGTTGCGGATGCTTTGAGCAGGAGGGCCGGCACTTCTGGACCGGAGCCCCGATTGATGTCCATAGAGCTGCTTCAGATGATGGAGGACATGCACATTACCGTGGTGTCCGAGACCGAGCCAGTGGTATATAGAGAGTATTTGAGCTCAGTGATCAGCTGCGATGATATACAGGAGCGCATCCGGGCACACCAGAGGCTGGATGCCGCGATACAGCCGATTTTCAGTGCCCTAGAGAGGGGCAAGGTCGAGGACTACACACTACAGGATGATCTTCTTCGGTTCCGGGGGCGCATCTATATACCAGCAGGGGGCAGTATTCGAGATGACATTCTCCGAGAGGCACATTGCTCGAGATATTCAGTGCACCCCGGCATCACCAAGATGTGGGCAGATTTGCGGAGATCTATGTATTGGCCCGGGATGAAGAGGGAGATCACGGATTTTGTGACCCATTGCGAGACCTGCCAGCGTGTGAAGGCGGAATGCAAGAGCCCGGGGGGTTTATTACAGCCACTGCCAGTTCCAGAGTGGAAGTTCGAGGACATTGCTATGGACTTTGTACACGGATTGCCTCGCTCCCACTCCGGACATGATTCTATATGGGTTATAGTAGACAGATTGACCAAGGTCGCGCGGTTTATCCCAGTTCGGAAGGATGCCCCAGTTGCAGTTCTGGTGAGACTATTTGTGGAGCAGTACATCAGGTATCATGGTATCCCCAGGACTATTGTTTCGGACCGTGATGGTCGGTTCACTTCGAGTGAGTGGAGGGCCGTGCATGCTCACTTGGGATCTCGGCTTACCTTTAGTACCGCCTTCCACCCGCAGACCGACGGACAGACCGAGCGGACCATCCGGACCATGGAAGACCTGCTCAGATTATGCATATTGGATACGGGGAGGCCTTGGGAGAGACTGCTACCATTGATCGAGTTCTCGTATAATAACAGCCACCAGGCTAGCATCAGGATGGCTCCGTACGAGGCGCTTTATGGGAGGAGATGCCGGACACCGCTATCATGGGTACAGGATGTGGACAGCAGGGCTCTGGGATCCGATTATATAGAGGACACAGAGGCTCAGATTCGATTGATCAGGGATCGGCTACTGGAGGCCCAGAGCAGGCAGGCAAAGTATTATGATGCTCGGCACCGGCAGGTGGAGTTCCAGGTTGGAGACAGGGTATTCTTGAAGATACGTCCGGTACACGGTGTTTCACGGGTGCGGAGGCACAAGAAGCTCAGTCCACGATACATGGGGCCCTACCGTATCCTGGAGCGGATCGGCCCCTTAGCTTACCGACTGCAGCTGCCACCGGAGTTGGGTGCACTACATGACGTCTTTCATGTCTCTTCCTTACGGAGAGCTCTCCTTCGGCCGGAGCAGCACATCACTACTACAGCCGGACCGGTGGAGCCTGACAGGTCAGTGAGATTGGAGCCGATCCGGATTGACGATACAGCCATCCGAGTGTTGCGGAAGAAGAAGGTTCCCCTTGTGAAGGTGTTGTGGTCCAACCATGGACGGGAGGAGCACACTTGGGAGCCGAGAGATCTGATGCTGGAGCAACACCCGGAGCTATTCGCATCAGGTACATTTAAGTTATGCTTTTAAGATTCTTGATAATTCTTGCAAATAGAACCCTGTAGACCCGAACTTAAATTTCGGGGACGAAATTATTTTCTTGTTTATTGGAATTTGTAACATCCCATGTTACTTCTGGACCCCTCAACTTAGATTGGGTTAGGCATGAGGTGAGACCTAAGGGGATCAACTAGGTTTGACCCTAGATAGTGGGTGGAGGCCATGTGGAGCCCACTATAGGACCAAGTCAAACTAGGTCAAACTAACCTAATTAAGGACCCTAGCCACACCATGACCCCACCACATTGCCCTAACCCTAAAAACAATCTAAGTGGACCCTAGGGTATGTCACTGGGTCAACATTTTGACCCCAGTTGACCAAGGTCAACCTTGGGCTTAATTTGGTCAAACCCACACCCATAGGCCTAATTAACCTAAGTGGGGCACCCCCTTGACCCAAACCAAGTTGGGTGGTGCCACTAGACCCATTTCCACCAAGTGGGGTCAGTCCACCCACCATAGTTGACCAGTCAACCCTAAAAGTCAATTTGGTCAACAAATTGACCTAAAGAGTGAAATGAAGGCCAAGTCAAGCTCCCTTGGACCAAGCCCACTAAACTTGGCCCAAAGTCAGCCCAAGTGAACAAGACCAACCCTACCCCTCTAAATCAGGAGAGAGAATGCATGCAAGGGGGTAAAATTGGAAATTTTAGGAGAAGAGGAGAGAGAAAGAGGAATGAAGGGAATAATGGCCACATGGCCACCCCATCAGCTGGTTTTGGCTGCCCAAAACCAGGTGGCTGACTTCCCCTCTTCATTTCCAGCAGAATTCCTGAGTTGAGAGCCACATGGCACCATGGGTGAAGCCTCCAAAGCTCAAACCGAGCTCACCTTGGAGTTAACTCCACTTATAGCCCACCTCAGTCCAAACAGACCCCTCCATTAGCTTCAGAAGGTCCAGAGGAGTGGAATTCGACTACTTACACATGGAGAACGGTGGAGAATGCAACTTTCGGGGAGGAGCTCGCCGGCGCACCACCACCACGGCAAACCGCCGCCTGACCCGCAGCCAAGCCCCGATTATGGTGCGTTTCACTTCACCTCTACCCGCACTAGCCTCTTAGATCAAATAGGCGAGAGATCGGGCTCAATTGAGCCCGATGCCATGTGAGAAAATCTAGAAAATCCTAAGTTTCTGAAACCGCTCGGGATCGCCGTCGCCGCCGTCTCCCGCCGCCCCATCGCCGGGAAATGATAGCCACCACCATCGTGAAGGTGATGGCACCATTGGCCGGAGGTGGCGACGCCTCAGCTGGCCGGAAACCGCCGGCAAAACCGCTCCAGGTCGGCTCGATCTCAGCCGTTGGCTGGAGGTAGACGATAACCCGATGCCGTCCATTCATGCTTTAAGATTCGTGCGCCGATTTTTAATATAAATCAGGATTAATAAGTGAATAGTAATATTTCTGTCACATGTATTCAGCCTTCTTGCAAGTTAATTTTAGGCCTCTTAGAGGCATTTCCAGAGCTTAGGCCCTTAATGAAAATTGTAGCCTAGGGTCTTACCGTTAAAATGCCACCCTAAACATACATTTTGGTGTAGGGTACAGCCCTGTAGGACCTTTCTCCTAGGACTGGTCCTAGACTAGGTCAAAAATTATATTGGATGCCCTAGTCTCAATATTAGTCACCATGATCCCAAATTTTGGGCACATGCATTATTAGGGCTTATTTACCTCCTGCCAAAATTTAGGAATTTTTAGAAAACATTTTCCTATAGTTTTTGGAAAAATATCAAAATTTAAATTAATGGCATATATGGAGTTCTACTCCTCCCCATGGCCCCAAATTTTGGTGGTGGGTCAGTGGGGTCACCCTTGGTGCATGATAAAATTTTCAGCACCTTGGGATCACTGCATGTGGGAGAATCCACTTGCATGTGCTAGCCTATGTTAAGGCTTGGTGTGCAAATAGCAAAAATGCAAATTTGAGTATTTAGCCCAATGGTGACATGCAAGTGTCATGAAATTATTTCCAGTGGTTCATTAGGGTAAATGGCACTCTTCAAATTAATATTGTAATTTTTGGAATCAAAATTCCATTTATTGGAATTTACTTTATAAATAGCTATTTTGGAATTAAAAATTGGAAAATAGGATTTATTCAAGAACAAATCCAAACAACATTACCAAGGCTTAGATTACATCACACTTGACCTAGGAAAATTATGATTTCTCTGTTTTGAAGAACCTTGGAGTAGATACCCTAAATTTCCCATTTTACCCTTATCATGATAATTCTTGAAATGATATGTATATACCTCTGAAAACTTTGGGATTTATTCTACTGTCATAAAATATTGTTATTAGTTTATCATGAATTTCTCAGAATTTATTGGATACATTACTTGTGTTAAACTAGTAAAATGGCATTTTGGTAAATACCTTAAAATGGAACCCCATAGGCCATCTTACCTTCAATTTTGATGAATCTCTGCCAATAGCCATAATTTAGTGTCTTAAAGGCTCTGTAAATTTTCTGGAATTTTTGAATATGTAATGCTTATACTTCATGTGTAAAATGGAATTTATGTGGGATTGTTATTAAATAGAAAATGACAATAAATAATTTAAGGAAAATTATGAAATTTTGAAGGCAGCAATATCTGGTCAATATACATCTCAGGAAAAATTCCCTAAGTCAGTGGATGCTTAATTAAATCACTTCATGTGTAAAGTGGCCGAGCAATTAAATTAAGAGAATTAATTAAATGGCCATTTGGCCAGGAAAAATTATGAGAATCTTTAGGGTAGTTCCCTTAGTCCATAATACCCTAGGATAAATATTTAGAGGCAAGATGCCTTAAGTTTTGGAAGATCACATTTCTAGGGTAAACATAGGTCATGGTCTGCATATAACACAAATAGGTCTTGCCTTAGGGAATTACCAGGGGATTGATTATCGGCAGAAATAAGAGAGAGTTCAACACGAGTAACCCTGGTGGGTAGAGTTGTCTTAGTGAGGGATCAAAAGTGCAAGTCTTGGTCATCAACTGGAGTGGGGGATCGACGGAAGCCCGTCGGTACCCGGTAACACCTTAAGTCACTAGGGTTATACTTAAGCAATAAGGAGAGCTGGGGGATACATGGGTAGTCATCAACTAAAATAAGTATCCTTGCGAAAGGGAACGCTGGGCGTAATCCCAACACAGTTCCTAGTGCCCCTTGAGAGCCCTTCACAGGGAATACCGGGGCAGTCCTGGGATTAACCTTAAATCTCTAAGTATAATAAACCGTAGACAAGAGTAGCTTAATAGGTTAGGACATGGTTGTACCTTCTCGCCCGTGTTTGGGTTGGAGAGTTTCATGTTATATTCTCACCCGTTTAGGGTTGGAAGGAATTGACATAAAGGCACTAATGTGCGTTCTCACCCGGGTTTGGGTTTGAGGGATTCAGGACGAGTTTTGGTCCTGCGAGCGGAAGGCTCGGTGTGAATTACTTGCATGTGCATAAATATCGTGGCGGGGCATGCGGTACTGGCCGTTCGTCACACCGATGGCAGTACGGTGCACCAGGCGGTTGTGGGAGTTAGAGGGGCCAGTGGGTTGTTTTACACTGCGGTCTGGAGGACGACCCCCGATAACACACATCCGACCCAACAAGACTGACGGGTTTGTCAGCAAAGTACGTACGCGAGACTCTAGAGTGCACCTTGGACGTGTACAGAGGCGTATGAGAGGGGTCTAAGGCTTGGTAGTGTGCATACCGGTCTAGAAGCGGAGACGCCCGCTCCGCTGCTGCCGTAGCCACAGCGGTGGTACCCGAGAGTGATGCTAGCTCTCAAAAAGTGGGAACTAAAGGTCTGTGATCACAGAGTCGTTGTGTGTGAGTTGCACTTGCATGCGCATAAAATTGCATCATATCATTCATTCATATTAGGTCATACGCTTCATAGATCCTTATCATATAAATTAGTATGGGCTCTTTTATATGATAAGTTAAATTTCCTGGAAATCCTAACTTATATATTTGTATGGGCATTTATATAAGTTAGGGTACGTTTGTGATGATAGCTTAGTGGTAGCTTAGCTGATTTTGTACATACTGCTGTTGCTTTACTTTCCTTTACCGCACCGTACTTACTTACTTACTTGTACTGTACTTAGCATTGCTAATGTAGAATTTCATTACTTAGTACCACTTTAGATAGATATTGTCACCTGCTTCCATTTTGCTACCCCTTGTTGTCCTCCGCTTCGTCCTCCCGCTCGGTGCCTAGGAGCTGCGGGGCGAGGTGCGGAGGAAACGACTTAGTCTTTTTGACTAATGGTCGGTGACCAACTATTTTTAGGAGCCCGTGGAGATGGAGCACCAGCACGTCGAGGAGGCAGGGCATGAGGAGCAGACACCGCTTCAGCAGGCTACCACTACTACTGTGCGTCCTCAGGTGGGACGAGTCTTGATGTTCTAGTATAGCTTCCGCATTTACTATTTTGTGAGAGAGAGATTTGATGTACTGGGCATAAGCCCTTTTTACTCTTTCTTCTGTACTATTCTGTGGACTATTGTACTATTCATTTCCTTTATATGATTGTACTGTGACTTGTGGACTGATGGCCTTTTATACACAGTTTTACTTCTTATTTCTCATATTGGCCTACAGGTTTATGATCGTACTAGCCGGCAGAATCGGCGTGTTGCGGTGTCGACTAACCCATGAGTTAGTGCCACCGTAAAACGGCGGTTCTGGGCATAAGATCCGGTTGCCCTCCTTGGTAAGGGGAGGGGGGTCTTACAGATATAATGTTTCTAGTTATCGCTGGAACAAAATAACAGTTATCTAGTTCTATTACAAGCCCACTGGGCAAAGAAAGACGATAAACCCCTACGGCTACAGTAGCAACTCTTGCTCCATTGCCGACACGGAGGTCCACCTCCCCTTTACTCAGCAATCTTCTCCTTCCCAGTTCCTGCACATTTGTACAAATGTGTGAACCACATCCGGTATCCAATACCCAAGATGAAGGAGCAGAAAGGTTTATCTCTATAACGTAAATATTTGAAGCGGAAGTCATACCTCCCCTCAATTTCTGCAGACCCTCAATATACGAAGGACAGTTCCTCCGCCAATGACCAGCCTTGCCGCAGTGGTGGCATTTCCCATCCTTCACCGTGCTCTTCTTTTTCATCAGTGCTGAAGACTTGGGCTCAAGATATGACTTAGGTCCTACCTTCGTCTTCATAGAGCCCTTGGCTTTGCCCTTGCCCTTATGTACCATCAGTATGGGGCTGGCAGGCTTGGCCTTCTTCATATTGATTTCGGCAGTTCTCAACATGCCTAGGAGTTCGGGCAGTGTCTTGTCTATCTCATTCATGTTGTAGTTCAAGACAAACTGCTCATAACTGTCCGGCAACGATTGCAGGATCAGATCCGTGGCCAACTCTTGACCAAGAGGAAAACCCAGCCTTTCAAGGTTCTCTATATACCCAATCATCTTGAGTACGTGAGTCCCTACTGAGTCTCGAACTCCCATCTTGCACTGAAACAATGCTTTAGTGATGTCGAACCTCTCTTGACGAGCCTGCCCTTGAAACATTTTCTTGAGATGCTCGTCAATCTCCTTGCACCCCATGTTCTCATGTTGCTTCTGAAGCTCAGAGTTCATGGTGGCAAGCATAAGGCACTCGACATCCAAAGCATCGTCAGTATACTTCTTATAAGTATCTTTCTCAGCACGGGAAGAATTCCCGGTTGGCACCTCGAGGGCTTCTTCTTCCAAGACATAGAGCTTTCGCTCTTGCCCGAGAACAATTCTCAGGTTCCTATACCAGTCCATATAATTTGTCCCACTGAGCTTATCCTTCTCAAGGATGGCTCTCAGAGACAGCGTGGAGTGCGCAACGCTTGCCATGAAATTCTACAAGAATTTATGCAGAATAAAATCAGTACCTAAATTTCAATTACAATTTATTCTAATTTGGACTTCAATTAAAATTACTCCCACTATTTTATTCGAAATGATAGCCCTCACTAGCAATTCGGAGAGTTCATGCGAGCTACTCTCTTAGTGGACAAGATCCGTATTTCACCAACACTATGAGTCCGCTTTGGCGTTCCTCTCACGATGCGGTTATTTAGGTAGGCAACGCTTGCCAATTGCATCCTCATGCAATTCTTGTATGGTTGGTGAATAACTCCTTATTCGCATCCATCATATGGTGCATGCCAACCCTATGCCTCTAGGCACTCAACCTTTGAGGTCACCTAGTTATGCTGGACCCAATGTCGACAGTGGGATATCACAATTATCCGCTCGCACCCTTACCAAGATAGATTAATGCACCTTGCTTTGGCAAGCCCACACTTCATCGATCGAGGCAGGAAGAGTGTCATCCATCGAAAGGCATCTGAACACTTAATATTTGATGAAGGAATTTCAAATATAGGTTAACAATTAACCATGATCAACATTTGATCGACGTGCACATCCAAAGAAAAACAATTCTTCTAAAACCACATGCATCCCTTATGTGCACATCCTGACACCATCAACATTTGATAGAAGGAAGGGCTAAATCTGAACATCCGAAAATTTCCAAATCCTCAGATTTACATGCATTGGACAAAGGCAAAGACAGCTCAACTTAAAGCAGTAGACAAGCTCATCTCTCTTTGTTGGATTCAAAATCCAAAACAAAATCGAGGGATGGTTACTGCTAAGGAGATCACAATTTCTAACACTTAGAAATCCACCGAAATTCCAATCGTTCTTGGCGAGGTACCAAGACTAAATCTAGACATTTAGAATACTTCTAAATCTCTAGGTTTACACGCACTGGAATAACACAACTTCCAATACAACGATCATGGCCGGAACCTGGCTCTGATACCACTGTTGGGTTTCTCTATGAGGATGGCACAACAGTTGTGCACGCAGCGGAAGAATAAAACATCAAGAAAAACCCAAAGAGATGTGGATCGGGTCATGAACAGTTGAATCAAGAAGTTAGCAAGACTAGGCAAAAATTACCTCGGCGGCGTTGAGTCACAACTCAACGGAGATGCTCCAAACTTTATCTGCTTGCTAGTGGCGAGTTCTACGTGGAATAGTGTCCACGTTTCTGCAGAAGTCCACACGAGCGGGAGAACGCCGAGCTTTCCGTCGCACGGAAGATCGGGAAGGAGAAGACCGCACCTCGGCTATTCCACGGACTGCTAGGTCCGCGCCAGGAAGAGCAGCACTAGCGACAGTCGCTGGAGAAGAGGCGGTCGACGGAGCAAACACGGCGGTGGCGGAACTCTTCCGTCGGCGGCGGGGATCGGGATCGGCGGAGCGAAAGGCGGAACGGCTTCCGTCGGGTTTCGATCTGCTACAGGAGAAAATCGCGAGCCTAAAACCTTATGTCCCGATAAACCCTAAGAGTCCTATTTATACCAAGGTATAAATAAACCCAGGAAAATCGCTATCCGCAGACCACCCGAAAATAGGGTTCAGAATCGGCGAGTATCAATCGGTGAGAATCGGCGACAATCGGCGAGAATTACTGAGCAGGTTCGGCGAGAATCAGTCGACGAGTATCATACAGGATCGGCGAGAATCAGAGCACAATACTCGACGATTCTCGCCGATCGTCGAGCCGCGCTCGACGACACACAACGATACTCGACGATCGTCGAGCCGCGGTCGACGACAACTGTCGAAGTAGTCGATCGTCGAGAATCAACAATTGATTCTCGACGATTCTCGTCGATCGGCGAGAATCAGAGAGACGATTCTCGCCGATCGGCGGGAATCAGAAGACGATTCTCGACTGATGTCATCGACCCTCGGAGGACAATCCCAACCAGCCCTTCAAGGCAACATTTGCCCAACTCGACGATCCTTTAAGGCAACACTTTGCCTACGACCCTATTCAGGTCGGTGATTGGTAACCTTTACCAACACAGTCAATCAACCAAACTTCTCCACATCTCTTATGTGCGACCCTGCAGGCTCATATCGCGTTGGCAGTGAGATTACATGTTTGATCACTTCCAGATCATCATGGTAACTCCAACACTATCATCCCCCGCCCCTTCCCTCATGGCTCCTAAGCACTGAGCGTGGAGAAGGAAAGGAGAGGACATGAAAGTGGAGAATAATAAATAATCAGATGGTGGCGGAACTAATCTAGCAGTTCTATAGTATATGTGGCAGTAAATAAGGTATGAAAAACTAAACAAGAAAGTAACCTTAACTTATATGAAAACACATAAGCCAAGGGATCTTTTGCAGGGCTCATATAGTATAAAAAGTCTCATACCAATTTATACGATAGGGTGTCAGCTTTCTAGCAAGCATATATTTATAATACTGAATGAAAACCTTAACTTACAAGAACGCTCGTACGAACTTATAAACCAAGGGGTCGTTTTGCATGGCCTATTGTATAAAGCGTCTCATACCACTTATACAATAGGTGTCGGGGTTATATGCAATGGTTATGCTATGAAATACAATTATGCCATGATGTAATCATGCAAGTGCAACTCACCCACCCGACTTTGTGTACACAGACCTTTAGTTCCCCCTTTCTGGAGCCAAACCTCCCAGGATACCTCCGTAGTAGCAAACGGAAGCGGTGGGTTGGTCCTTGCCCACCTCTAAACCGGTAATTGCACTACCAGTCAGACCTATCGTACGCCTCAATGCTAGTGTACTAAACGGGGCTCCTGCGTACTCTTGTCGGCTGGCGCACCGGACTTAATTGGCCAAGTGCAAAACCACACTTGCTGAGTCAACGTAGTGGCGTCGGTGCATCGACTCACCAATACCGATGACCCACCACCTTTTACCTTATGCACATGCAACCTTATGTATCAGCTACTGAGCTAAAGCTCGCCGGACAATCCCGTACGTCATAAACAACAACCGAGCCAAAGCTCGTCGGGCCAACCTGCCCATCACAAACCATTACCGAGCCAAAGCTCGCCGGCTAACCTGCCCATCACCAAAACCACTGGGCCTACTTCCCGAGTGACCTAACCTGAAAGTAATTGTACCTAATCACCTAGAGGGGGGGTGAATAGGTGACTTTAATCTTTTTAAATTTTTAGGCAGACTTAATCACAGGAGGCAGAATTAATCACATCATTCACAGATCTTTACACAGTATACACAGAATCAGCCACACACACAGAGTACACATAGTTTTATAGTGGTTCCCCAAGGTCTGGGTACATCCACTTTCCCCCTTCGCCTATCTAGTAGTGTACTAGATTCGGCCAAACTTCTCCACTATTCCTCAGATCCTCAGATCTTACACTCAGAACCCCAATCAGGTTCCTACAACTCAGGCCCAAGGCCCTACCACTCAGTCTTCACAAAGACCTACACTCAGCCACAAGGCCTACACTCAGAGAAATGAATCTCCTACACTCAGGCACACAGGCCCTACCACTCATCCTTTATAATTACAGTCTTACAACTCAGATCCCTTAGGATCCTACAAGAAATTAAGATTATAATGTATATACCTACAACTCAGAATAAGAGAGAAGAGTTGGCAGGTTTCTTGATGAGTTCTTGGAAGAACTCTGCTGAGATCAACCTCCCTTGGCTTTCTTCAAAGCTTCTTGAATTTAGAACACAATAGGATTGAGTCTCTCTGCAGCTGATCTTCAATCACTGCTAACTTAAGAATCAGAACTAAGTCTGAAACTTTCTTCACAGCCTGGTTCCACAGTTGTGTTCTTGGAAGGAGCTCTCTCTCCAACTACTTAGATCTTCACTTGAATTGATTCTTCAATGAATTGCTTGATCATTCAATCTTTTGTTGACAGACTAAGACTTTATATAGGCCTTCTTCATGGTGACCGGCTGATCCGGTTCCTAACAGCTTTCTGACATCTCTGACAGTTGCAGTAGACCGGCTGGAATGGCAGCTGTCAAGTCATCCAGTCACTCCTTGAATTTTTCTATAACTGTCTGAAAGTGTCGAGACAGTCAGTCTTTAAGTGTCGACACTTATAGACTAAGTGTCGACACAAGTAGACTAAGTGTCGACACTAGCCTTTAAGGTGTCGACACAACTCCTTGTGTAGTATAATCTGCTTCTCGACACTGTATCTTCAACATGTGTCGACACTGATATTGTGTGTCGACACAACTCCTTGTTCTTTAGTACTTAGTTGAATTCTTGTAAGTGTCGACACAATTCCTTTGTGTCGACACATCTTCTTGTGTTGATACTCGCTGAGTGTCGACACATTTTCTTAGTGTCGACACTTGCCTTCTGTGTTGATACTTGCTGAGTGTCGACACAGCTCCTTGTGTCGACACTTTCTTCATGTGTTAAGACTTTGGCTGAGTGTCGACACATCTCCTTTGTGTCGACACTTGTACTTAGAATTTGTTGAACTTTTGCTGAGTGTCGACACAGCTCCTTGTGTCGACACTTTCTTCATGTGTTGAGACTTTGGCTGAGTGTCGACACATCTCCTTTGTGTCGACACTTGTACTTAAAGTTTGTTGAACTTTTGCTAAGTGTCGACACAGCCTCCAAGTGTCGACACTTTCTGATGTCGACAAAGTTCCTCTGGGTATCGACACTGCTTCTAAGTGTCGACACTGTTCTCTAGACATTTCTTCATTGAGTGTCGACACAGCATGTATGTGTCGACACTTTCCCTCTGGTGATGACTCTGCATTCCTGGTGTCGACACAATTACTCCAAGTGTCGACACTGCTTCTCCGGGTGTAGAAACAAGTCTTCTTAAGTGTCGACACTTTTCTTCTGGGTGTCGACACAAGGACTTAGAAACTTTTCAGCTTTCTCTGCAAATACTTAACCTGCACAACTAAACTCAAAACACATCAAATACATTTTGATGTATATCATTGAGTAGAGTGAGGCTTCTTCAAATCAGGTACATTTATTCCAATGTACCCAACAATCTCCCCCTATTTGGAGAAGTCATAACCCTTAGTCAATGATATACACCATACATAACAAAATCACAGTATGATGTTAAACAAGATTATATAACAGGGTAAGTACATAAACATGTATAAACAAACATGTATACACAAATATCTCAGAATAATAATGTAATAGATTTAACACATATCACATAGTTCTAAGAACTTCAACATTTTCATTATTTCAAAAGTTTACAGAAAGTTTTAATACAAGTGATTACACATAGTAAACTTAAGAAAAAATACTATCTTATTACTGCTCAGGCTCCTTGATAACTATGCCCTTTCCAGATTGTATCTTTGCTTGGACTGGGGCTTCAGCATCTTCAGCAGCAGCAGGCTTCTTTCCTTTAAGATCCTTCTTTTTTAATTCTTCAGCTTTGATCTTCTGCCTTTCACAGTAATGATAAGGCTTTGGAATGTACTTGCTAGGCTCCTGAGCAGTAGGATGTAGCTTTCCCATCTTAGCCTTTCTTCTATACTGCACAATGGCCTCTTGCCTGGTCTCATGCTTCCTCCACTCCAGTTCAGAATACCACTTCTTTCTATCCTGGATATTATCCTTGGCAGCCTTCCATGCAGTTATGATGATATTCATGTAAGTGGGGCTCTATTGTTCAAAATCAGGCCTCAATTAAGCTTGCTCCCTGAATCTCTTCTTAGATAATTGGGCTTCTTGTTCTTTCTACTAAGCCTCTTGTTCTTTCAGTATAGCCTATGGCACTGGCTGAACCACTTTCTCTATGATGACCTTCTGAATTCCCTCAGGAGGGCTATACATTGATTGTATGTCTTGATGTACCATATCAAAGTCTGTTGGAGGGTATATTACTTGAGCCACTTCAGCTTGCTCTCCTCCAAGATATGCAGGATTAATACCAGACTCTGCAACATTGTCATCATCACATAATGGAGGATATCCAAGGGTGGCTCTGATGGAATTTGAATTCCACTTTACATGATCAGAGCCTGCTTTGACTAACACCCTCTCCCCCTTTATGACTTCTCTTTCAATGTGATCACTCAGATCATCTTTCTGAAATCTTATTTGATGATTCAGATAATTAACTCCATCCTTATAGAAGGGTTTGAACTTCTGAAGTTGTTCAGTTATTTCCTTCTTAGATTCTTCAAGAACAGTCTTAAAAGCAGTAATGTGCTCTTGGAACTTCTTATCAAACTCTTCCTGGGCAGTAGTCCTTGCTGTAGTTTGAGCAGCAGCCAAATTCTGCATCTCAGTGACTATCACATTATGTGATTCAGTCAAATTGACATTCATTCTAATCTAGTTTTCTAGGACATAGCCTTGCTTTACTGCCAGGTCTTCAATTTGTTTCTTGATATTTTCTTGATGAGTAGCCAAAAAGACTACTGCATTCCCTCCTTTATAGAAGCAGTCAGTCATCTCTTTCTTGTTCAGATTCATTTCAAACCTGATTGACTTGATGTCTTGGGCCAGATCAAATTGCAGTGACTTATGCCCCTCATCCACATACTTTTCCAGAGCTTGCCTTTGCTCATCCAGCTTAATCTGCATAGCCACCATCAAAGAACTGTAATCTGTAGATGGGGCAGGCTGTGGTGCAGGCTGTGGTGCTATTGTTTGTAAATCTTTCTTATAATTATGGCTCCTTCTCTTAAAGACTTGGAATTTCCTCTTCTTGGCTCTTGCAGCCTCTTCATCTTCAGAATCAGATGTGCTTGCAATATCAACCCTGTCCTTAGGGCTTGAAGGTAAATCCTTATCAGTCCTTGGTGGTTTCTCAGCTTCCTTTTGCTTCTCAGTCTCTTTGCCTGCAGGTTCATCTATATTCTCCACTTGCTCACCCTCAATAATCACCTTCTCCCCCTCAACAACAGCTTTTCCACTTCAATGTCAGTTTGAAGAAGGTCAGGGAACAGTTCTTCCAAAGTAAATTCCTGTTGAGGATGGGGTGGAGAATCTCTTATCTCATCAACCACTTGATTAGCAACAGATGTGTCCTCCATGACAACATCTTGGGGTTGACTAGGAATCTGAGGTTGCTGATTAACATCAGACAATCTGTCAGTCATATCTTCATTTTCAATAGAGAAATCTAATTGGTTGATTTCAGTTATTACCTCAAGTATGGTCTGAGTAGCTTGTTCACTCTCTAGTGGAGTTGGCTCATCCACCAGTAGAGGCTCCCCCTGGACTGATTCCAGGTGTACTGCGCTAGCTTGTGGTAGCTCCCCCTGCCTTGGTGCATCTTCTTGTCCTTCTGGAGATTGGCCAGCATGTCCAATTTCTTCTTCATCAGGAGTGAACACTACATTCTCTTCAGAGCTGCTGGAAGATTCTTGAGCCACAGGGGCTGTCTTTTTCTTCTTCTTCAGGGGTGTTTCCTTCTCAGGAGTTTGCATTTCCTTGGTCAAGACTCTATCCCACCTAGAGAAGATCCTCAAATCCATTCTCCTCATGTGGTTAATTTTTGAACCTGTAGCTTGGTTCATTACATCTATAATACTTCCAGCAAGGTAAAGACTTAGAATCCTACCCAAATTGGGCTTCTTTATACTCTCCTTTATCTTCTCAAACACAACTGCAGTCCAATCAGTTTCTAGTTTGAAGATAATTCTTGTCATTAGACTGAACATATAAGCAGATATTCTATCATGCCCTCCAGGCTTGCTCAGTATGACCTTGCCAACAATTTCAGATAGAAATTTGCCTTGCATGTTCATTCCATTTCTATTGAACACAGATCCAATTTTCATGTTGGAGTCCAAACCACACCATGTTAGTGCTTCTCTAGTCTTAGAAACAGAAACATCTTCTTCTTCCTTAGTCCTAGGTAGTTGTAGTACCTTTCTCAGACTCTTAGGAGAGACCTTCACCTTTTCTCCATGAACTCTTGACTTAATCTTTAGTCCTGATTCATCTAGTTTTGCTGCATTCAGAAACTCCAGGACCACCTTCTTCCAGATCTTGATCGGCTCTGAAACAAGAAATTCTAACCCAGTCTCTGCGATTAGGGTTATCACACCTTTGATATCTGGTTCCGCGTCATCAAAAGCATGCCGCACGAGTTCATATCCCTCATTCACATTCTCTTCTAGCTTGGGCGCCATTAGGGTTTGAAGAAATTTGTATCTAGAGAAGAGAGATGTTGACACACAAGTTTGGTCTCGAAACTTTGGTGAGCGTGTCGACAGACAATGGCGAAAACCTATTTATACCTTTCTAGAATCGAAGATGAAAGGGCGCGTCAAAATACTTAAATTTTGTCGACACTGTTGATAAGTGTCGACACAGACTTATAATGTCTCGACAACTATGTGTCGACACAAGTATAGTCGACAGAATATATGTGTCGACACTTGTTTATGTGTCGACACCGCTCAGCTCGACACTTAGTTGATACTTTACCAGACTAATGTTGAGTAAATCCTATGAGTCGACACCACCTTGGATGTGTCGACACCTACTATTTATGTGTCGACACTAATTCTCTTAAGTGTCGACACAGACTGTCTAGATGTGTCGACATTATTTCTCTGAAATGTCGACACCACTTTTCTGTGTCGACACAGACAACTCTGTGTGTTGACACCATTTTACTTAGCCAATTTTGAAAACTTATTCTAAGTTTATCATACCTAATTCAATTTTGAACCTATTGAATTTGGTTTCATCTAAGGGCTTAGTATACATGTCAGCTAGTTGATTATCTGTATTAATATACTCTAGTGAAATATCTCCTTTTTCCACATGTTCTCTTAGAAAATGGTATTTGATTTATATATGCTTAGTCCTACTATGGGAGACAAGATTGTTTGCAATAGAAATAGCACTAGTAGAATCACAAAATAGGGGCGTTCTACTTACTTGTATACCATAGTCTTCTAGCTGATGTTGAATCCAAAGAAGTTGAGCATAGCAACTTCTTGCAGCCACATACTCTGATTCTGCTGTGAAGATAGCCACACTTGTTTGTTTCTTGCTACTCCATGATATCAGTCTTCCACCTAGGAATTGACAGGTACCAGTTGTACTTTTCCTATCTTCTTGGCAGCCTGCAAAATCTGCATCTGAATAACCTGTCTGTTCAAAGTCTCCATTCCTAGGGTACCAAAGGCTAGATAAGGAGTGCCCTTAAGATATCTCAATATTCTTTTGACTGCTATCAAATGAGATTCTTTAGGGCAAGCTTGGTACCTAGCACAGACACATGTAGCATACATGATATCTGGTCTACTTGCAGTCAAATACAATAGGGAGCCAACTATCCCTCTATACAAAGTCTCATCTACAGGTTGCCCTGCATCATCTTTGCTAAGAGACATACTTGACCCCATAGGAGTTTTCATGGTACTGGATGATTCCATACCATACTTCCTTATCAATTCTAGAGTGAACTTAGACTGGCATATGGATAAACCATTCTCAGTCTGTCTAACTTGGAGACCCAAGAAGAACTTAAGTTCCCCCATACTGCTCATTTCAAATTGTCCTTGCATTAGTTTTGCAAACTTTTTGCAAAGACTACTTTCAGTAGACCCAAATATGATGTCATCTACATATATTTGGACTAGTATGATCTTGCCTTTGGATTCCCCAAGGAATAGAGTCTTATCTATTTTCCCCCTTGTGAATTTATTCTCAATGAGTAAACTAGACAGGGTTTCATACCAAGCCCTAGGGGCTTGTTTTAACCCATACAAAGCCTTCCTAAGTCTATAGACATAATTAGGTTTAGTAGAATCAACAAAACCTGATGGCTGTTCCACATAGACTTCTTCCTTTAGATTACCATTCAGAAAGGCTGACTTAACATCCATTTGGTATACTTTAAACCCTTGATAGGTTGCATAGGCCAAGAACATTCTTATTGCTTCCAGTCTGACTATAGGAGCAAAGGTTTGATCAAAGTCAATACCTTCTTCTTGCATATAACCTTTTGCAACCAGTCTTGCTTTGTTCTTTATAATCACTCCATGTTCATCCATCTTGTTCCTAAAGATCCACTTAGTTCCAATTATGTTGTGGTCTTTTGGTTTAGGAACAAGCTCCCAGACATTGCATCTCTTGAACTGGTTCAGCTCCTCTTACATTACCTCAATCCAATGAGGGTCTAGGATAGCTTCTTCAAATGTCTTTGGCTCTGCTTGGGATAGAAAGCTTGAGTAGAGTACTGAACTTAGATTTCTGCTCCTTATTTGTACCCCTTGACTTAGATCACCAATAATTTGATTGGCTGGATGATCTTTTACGTGTCTATTTGCTGGAGGTAGCCTGTCTTCAGGTTGAACTCCTTCAGCTTCTTCAACTTGCCGCACTCTTTGGTCTTCTTCTGCATCAGGTGCATCTAATACTCCCCCTGGACAGCAGCCACTATCATCTACATGCTGACTTGCAGTAGATCCTTCTTCAATAGTAAGCATGTCCATCTTCTTAGTCACACATGTGGAGCTGCAAATACTTCTAGACAAATCATTGTTAATGAGTCTAGCTTCATCAAATACTACATGTACTGACTCCTCTACAACTTGAGTAGTCAAGTTGTAGACCCTATAAGCCTTACTGTTGTTGCTGTACCCAACAAAGATCCCCTCTTGGGATTTGGCAACAAACTTGGTTAAGTAAGACTTACCATTGTTAAGTATATAGCATTTACAATCAAAGATCATGAAATAGGATAGGTTTGGTTTTCTGCCTTTCACAATCTCATAGGGGGTCTTGTTGTGACTTTTGGTGATAGTAGCCCTATTAATTACATGACATGCAGTGTTTACTGCCTCAGCCCAGAAATATTCTGGGAGAGATGTGTCACTTAATAGGGTTCTACCAGCCTCAATCAAGGTTCTATTTTTCCTTTCAGCAATGTCATTTTGCTGAGGTGGATCTAGTCTGCTTGCCCTTTTGACAAGCTGAGCATATTTCATCTTTAATACACTTAACCTGAGGACCATTCCTCACTAACTCTTTGCTATAGAGTTGGCCAATTGTCTTGTAGTTAAGATGGGCTAGCCTCTTGTGCCATTTGACACAATGAGAGACTTTCTCATCAGCTACAAGACACACAGGAGAACCATTGTTCTCACACATAATGTCTAGACAATAGACATTTCTCTTCCTATAACCAGTCAGAATGATCTCTTGATCATTTGATCTCCTGATATGACAACCATCTTTGACAAATGAGATGTCATATCCTAAATCACTCAACTGACTTATACTAATGAGGTTGTATTTCAAACCTTTAACATAAGCCACTTGAGTAATTGTTATAAGGTTGCTAGAAATGTTACCAAAACCTTTGATGATTCCTTTTTCAGAACCACCAAAGGTGACTTTAGGACCATCTTTAATTGGTGTGTAGTCCTTTAGCAATCCCCTAGTTCCAGTCATGTGCCTGGAACATCCACTGTCCAAGTACCATATTGGGGCATGGTCACTTGGACTCACCTGCAAAACAGATTAGTTAACCTTAGAACTCAAAGAATTCTTGGGTCCTTGGTGGTGGTTAGTTTTCCTCTTAACAAAACTACCTATAGCTTTTCTAGCAGGCAGATTGCTACTCACCTTGGCACTTGAATTATGCAAACAGTCCATGGCAAAGTGGCCTACCTTACCACAACACCAGCACTCAAATCTGTTGTACCTTTGCTTAGGTACAACCCAGGCTATTTTATCTACAACAGGCTTGTTGAGTGCTGGGGCTTTGCCCTTAGACTTGGACTTTACAGTCCTAGCAGGTTGTGTAAACCCTAATCCAGTTTTACCCTTTTGATGTACAAATTCATCTATCAAAGGTAAAATAGATTTTGGTTTAGAAAACCTTGCAACTATATCTCTCTCCTTCTGAAGACTAATCTCCAGATTTCTGATTTGATCATTCTTGAATGTTATAGTCCCCATCTGAATAACAGTTATGTTCTTCAGCCTGGCTATTTCATTTAGTTTTTGATCAATCAACTTATCAAAATCTGTCGCAGCAACTTTAAGATTAGCAATCTCCTTAGCCTGACTCTTGACCAAGGATTTACTTTTCTTCAAAGCATGCAACACTACTCTATATTCATCAATTAATTGATGAATGTCTCCTTCAGATTCAGATCCACTCTCATCACCTGATGATGATGTATCTGAATCTGACTCAGTATTAGAAATTGAATCAGCAGAACAATTTTGTACCTGACTTGGTCCAGGCTGATCCTGGATTTTATCACCTTCAGATAAGGCCATCAGTCCCTGGCACTGATTGTCCTCTTGCTCATATATAGAGTTAATTAACTGGATTAACTCCTTTTCCTCTTCTTCAACAAACAGTCCAATGTAATCTTTAGCTTCTGAATCAGTTTCTGAAGACATATCTGACAGACTTTTGTCCTTCTTAGCAACAAAGGACCTTTCCTTTTTTTCCCTTGATTTGAGTCTTCTTTTTATCTGTAGACTCTTTCCTTTTCTCTGGACAGTCAGCAACAACATGTCCTTGTCTGTTACAACAATAACAAACAATCTTTGAAGATGTAGTTATACTTGACTTGGGCTTTCTCATGTCATTCTTTGAAGACTTCTGTGAAGTGGATGCCTTAGACCTCCACTGTTTCTTCTTAAGAAACTTCTGAAAATGTCTTGTGAAAGCTGCAAAGTCCTCATCACTCTCACTACTTTCAGAATTCTTGCTTTCTGATTCATCTGACCCAGTCTCAACAACTTTTGGGGGTGGAGATGGAGACTTACTTTTATATTTCTTGTTGGCTTCTGTATTGAATGCCACAGCTCTTTCTTTGTGCTCAATTCTTGTAGTCTTCTCCTCCTCCTTCCTTACCATCAACTGCATCTCATAGGATAACAGCTTTCCAAACAATGTTGGAGGAGGAATATCTGCTAACTTGGCCATTTCCCTTATGGCACAAATCTTAGTATCCCAGTCTTTAGTTAGGGATCTCAAGAACTTATCATTCAGCTCATAATTGCTGAATTCTCTTCCATAAGACATCAACTCATTGACAATCCTATAGAATTTCTTATAGCACTAAGTTATACTATCAGACATGTCTTGTCTGAAACTTTCATACTCCTGATTTAGTAAAGACTTTCTATCCTGTCTAACTTCTTCAGAGCCCTCCATGTACACTATCAGTGTGTCCCACATTTCCTTTGATGTTTTACAGTGAATCAAGTTCTGGAATGTGGCATCATCTATTGCACTCACAATAATATTCTGGGCCCTTTTGTCCATGGTGGCCAGAATAATCTCATCTTTGGTCATCTCTGAAAAGTCCTTAGGGGTTCTCTGATTTGCATCCAGGACTGATACTTTCATAGGCACATATGGCTCTTCTTTGACTGTGATATAGATTCTAGGGTCAGAGGCTTCCATAAATAGTCTAACCCTTTTCTTTCCAGATGCCAAAAATCTCCTTTCTACAAATTGGCAACTTCATGGAGCCAAGTTCTTTGTGATTCTCTGTGGAACTCATTTTCTTGATTTTCTTGATACTGCACTTGATAATACTGAATCTGCCAACAGGATCTTGTACTCAGATAGTTATATCCTTTTTGAGTAACCTCCCTCTGATACCACTTGAAAGTAATTGTACCTAATCACCTAGAGGGGGGGTGAATAGGTGACTTTAATCTTTTTAAATTTTTAGGCAGACTTAATCACAGCAGGCAGAATTAATCACAGCATTCACAGAACTTTACACAGCATACACAGAATCAGTCACACACACAGAGTACACACAGTTTTATAGTGGTTCCCCAAGCTCTGGGTACATCCACTTTCCCCCTTCGCCTATCTAGTATTATACTAGATTCGGCCAAACTTCTCCACTATTCCTCAGATCCTCAGATCTTACACTCAGAACCCCAACCAGGTTCCTACAACTCAGGCCCAAGGCCCTACCACTCAGTCTTCACAAAGACCTACACTCAGCCACAAGGCCTACACTCAGAGAAATGAATCTGCTACACTCAGGCACACAGGCCCTACCACTCATCCTTTATAATTACAAGCTTACAACTCAGATCCCTTAGGATCCTACAAGAAATTAAGATTACAATGTATAAACCTACAACTCAGAATAAGAGAGAAGAGTTGACAGGTTTCTTGATGAGTTCTTGGAAGAACTCTGCTGAGATCAACCTCCCTTGGCTTTCTTCAAAGCTTCTTGAATTTAGAACACAATAAGGTTGAGTCTCTCTGCAGCTGATCTTCAATCACTGCAAACTTAAGAATTAGAACTAAGTCTGAAACTTTCTTCCCAGCCTGGTTCCACAGCTGTCTTCTTGGAAGGAGCTCTCTCTCTCCAACTACTTAGATCTTCACTTGAATTGATTCTTCAATGAATTGCTTGATCATTCAATCTTCTGTTGACAGACTAAGCCTTTATATAGGCCTTCTTCATGGTGACCGGCTGATCCGGTTCCTAACAGCTTTCTGACATCTCTGACAGTTGCAGTAGACCGGCTAGAATGGCAGCTGTCAAGTCATCCAGTCACTTCTTGAATTTTTCTGTAACTGTCTGAAAGTGTCGAGACAGTCAGTTTTTAAGTGTCGACACTTATAGACTAAGTGTCGACACAAGTAGACTAAGTGTCGACACTAGCCATTAAGGTGTCGACACAACTCCTTGTGTTGTAGAATCTGCTTCTCGACACTGCATCTTCAACATGTGTCGACACTGATATTGTGTGTCGACACAACTCCTTGTTCTTTAGTACTTAGTTGAATTCTTGTAAGGGTCGACACAATTCCTTTGTGTCGACACATCTTCTTGTGTTGATACTCGCTGAGTGTCGACACATTTTCTTAGTGTCGACACTTGCCTTCTGTGTTGATACTTGCTGAGTGTCGACACAGCTCCTTGTGTCGTCACTTTCTTCATGTGTTGAGACTTTGGCTGAGTGTCGACACATCTCCTTTGTGTCTACACTTGTACTTAGAATTTGTTGAACTTTTGCTGAGTGTCGACACAGCTCCTTGTGTCGACACTTTCTTCATGTGTTGAGACTTTGGCTGAGTGTCGACACATCTCCTTTATGTCGACACTTGTACTTAAACTTTGTTGAACTTTTGCCGAGTGTCGACACAGCCTCCAAGTGTCGACACTTTCTAATGTCGACAAAGTTCTTCTGGATGTCGACACTGCTTCTAAGTGTCGACACTACTTCTCTGGACATTTCTTCATTGAGTGTTGACACAGCTTGTATGTATCGACACTTTCCCTCTGGTGTCGACTCTGCATTCCTGGTGTCGACTCTGCATTCCTGGTGTCGACACAATTACTCCAAGTGTCGACACTGCTTCTCTGGGTGTCGACACAAGTCTTCTTAAGTGTCGACACTTTTCTTCTGGGTGTCGACACAAGGACTTAGAAACTTTTCAGCTTTCCCTGCAAATACTTAACCTGCACAACTAAACTCAAAACACATCAAATACATTTTGATGTATATCATTGAGTAGGGTGAGGCTTCTTCAAATCAGGTACATTTATTCCAATGTACCCAACACAACCTATCTCCCTGAGACATCAAGGTGTGTGAAGGTGAAACCCTAGATTTACTAGTTACTCTTGCATTCCAATTTTGCCTACAGTTTAGGTTTAGCCAAGGACTGCCCAAGGTATTCCCCGTGAAGGGCTCTCGAAGACACTAGGAACTACGATGTGATTACGCCCAAATCTCCCTTTCGCAAGGCACTTACTATCATTGGTTGCTATCAAGTTTTCTCAAACCCTTACTTATTTTACTGGATCTAACCCTAGTGTATTTGACATTTCCTCCCCACGGGATCTTTCGTCGATCCCGAGCACCACCTAACACTCATCAAACCAACACTCTACTCATCCTAACTTCCAATGATGAACTCACTTCTATGTTTATCCAAACCAGCAAAATCTCTAACCCTAACTCATGTGCCCAAATTCATATTCCAACGCAATTTCTGCAGTTTTTCTAAATGCAGACCACTTGAGCTATAAGATGTGTGAAATGAGAGGAACTCAAAATATTCATCCAGTAGTCCTATAATAATAATTATTAGAGGGCTTTCATGACATTTTAAACCTAACACCAGAATTTCATAATTTTTCCTATTTATCTGATATTTTATTTAATTATTCTAGATATCCAAAAATCCCAAGTTTGAACATGAAGTACCAATTTCAGACAAGCAAATATTCCACAAAATTTATGATAAATACAATATGAATTTTAAACCTAAAATCCAAAGTCTCCCAATTTTGCAGCAAGGACTATGCCCCTAATTCTAATTTTAAATATATTCCGCAATAAATCACTTTGAGAGATAAGTATAGCAAGTATACCTCCAAATTTTCAGAGAAAATTCACGAATGATTGTAAGGATATAAAAATGCTCTAGGTCAAGTTTCATGATTTATTAGCAAGTAATGAGCTCTAAACAAATTATTGAACAATTTTGCAAGTTAATGAGCTTGTGAAGTAGGTACTGCAAATATGTATTCAAAAATTCTAATAAAATTCATATATAAGCAATAAGGTCCAAAACTCCCTCTGACATATTTTCATGACCTTCTAATGTGCAGTGGGATCATAATGACCAAATGATTAATTTAGGCAATCCCATGAGTTACAAAGGAAGTGTTAAGAATATTGATCCAAAATTCCCAATTAAATTACCAGAGATTCAATCTATCCCTATGACCACTCTACCTAAATTGCATTATTGTTCAAGGAGTTTTAATAACCTATTCTAGCACTACAATGTTTGTGCCCTAAATTGGTGTTAGGTTTTTGAGGGGCCTACCCTTTTCCAAATCCCCTAATATTTTCACCAGAGGGTTTTAGCTACCCTAGCACCATCCCTACCAAATTTCAAGTTCATTCAAGGTCTTTTGGCCTCATTCCCTTTCACAAGGCACAAAAGTCCTTCCGTAGGATTTGGTGTTAGATCTTAGGGCAAATCAATTCCAATCTACCCCATATTCCATGGGGAGGTGCTATAAGCCATACCAAGCCAGTGGCCCCAATTTCAACCTCTGTTGAGGTGCTTTGGCCACTCTAAAATCAAAGTGCACTTTTTGACCAAAATACCCTTTTTAAGGCAAGGTTAGAGTTTGCATGATTTAATTTCAAACCACCTCTAAATGAGATTAAATTTTAACCAGAGCTTTATAATGACCCCAAACACCACTCACCAAAATTTGGGTGAGTTTGGAGGTCATTTGGTCCATTAAATAATTCCTAAATAGATTATTAAATTGCAACAAAAATTTTAGGAAACCTTTTTCCAAAAATTCCTAATTTTGGATATGATCTAGGTATAGTAATAATGATCCCCATCCAAAGGTTCAGGTCATTTGGATGGATGGATTGTTGGGGGCACTCAAAATAGTCTCTGATCTAGCCTAGGTATAGTGCAGACCAAACTGAGTGTTGTTGTCAAACCACATACCCAAATTGGTGGAAACCAATTTTAAATTAAAGTAGACTCATAGATCTACAATTTTGATGTATACAATATTTTCTACAACGGAATCTAAGTATTTTTAATATTTATTATAAAAGTGACCAGTAAACATGACAGAATTTGAAATTATAGGATTTAAAAAAAATCAGATCCAACACGGATCTTAAAGCAAAATCGTGGGGATCCTGGTCATCTTCTTCCTCCAGCCAAGGGATGGGATCAGCCCTACCTGGAGCTTATTCCAAGCCCATTTCCCGGCCACCCGACCACCTCCCTGGCCGGCCACCACCGCCACCACCTTCGTTGAGGTGGGGGCTATCGCCCGGAGGCGGCACGACCACCGGAGGGGTGGTTTTCGGGGAACCCGACCCATTTTATTTTTTGGAAAACCAGGAAAAATCCTCACCCGATCTGTCTCATTTGAGCCCGATTCTCATCCTAAAAGATTCCTAAGATCTATCCATAGAAGGAGTAGAGGAGGACCTATGTGGGTGGTTGTGCCTTGCCGATCGCTGGATTGTCATGGTGGTGGTGGTGATGGTCGGATTTCTACAACTTCATAGTGAACCTCCTTGGCTCCTTCAGGTAAAGTGTGGAATTGAATCCCTGGAGTCCAGTGAAGCTTTTAAGAAGGAGAGTTGGGGTGTTAGGTGGGTGTAGGCTGCATTGCCATTAATGGCCCCTAGTCAAAATTTTGGCCATGGTGGGTGGGGGATGAAGCATGGCTCAAACCAGTCAAAGAACAGCTGGTTGGCATGGGACTGCACACCCCTTGTCCTAATGAATTGAATGGAGGGTTGGGGAAGGGGAAGGATGAGCCCCAAAGCCTTCCCCCCTTACTCCCTTCTCTTTCTATCTCTTTCATTTGTAACTTTTCTCTCTCCTACTCACCAAGCATGAAATTTTACCCCTACCTAACCCAATGACAGCCCACATTTTCATTTCATTCACTAATACAAGGTTAGCCCAAGTGAATTGGGCTTGAGCTTGAGTTAGCCCATTTGGGCTAGCTTGACCTAAACCTTGACTAGGGTTGACCTTGGTCAATTTAGTCTTTGAGGTTGCCCCTAATGGGTCCTTGGTGACCCATTGGCCTCCCATAAGGTCTAGGTAGTGTTGATGTGGCCCTTTGGAGGTCACTTGACCCTTAATCAGGGCACTTTGACCATCTTAGGGCTAGAGTTGACTTTGGTCAACTTAGCCTTTTTGGTTGACCCCAATGGGTCCTTGGTGACCCATTGGCCTCTCACTAGGGTTAAGAAGGTACGTGTGGGGTCCACTTGGCTAAGGGAACTTCAATTGGCCCTATGCAGGTTAGTTTGACCCATTGTAGGTCAGTTTGACCCATTTAGGGTTAGACTTGACTTTGGTCAACTTAACCTCTTGAATTGACCCCAATGAGTCCTAGGTGACCCATTGACCTTACTATAGGGTTAGGAGGACATGAGTGGGATCCACTTGGCTAAGGGAAGGTCAGTTGACCCTATGTAGGTCAGGTTGACCCATTTAGGGTTAGAGTTGACTTTGGTCAGCTTAACCACTTTGACTGCCCTCCATGGGTCCTTAGTGACCTATTAAGCCCACTTTAGGTCTAGGAAGGCCTTGGTAGGGTTAGTTGGCCTTTACTAGGGCACACTGCCCTTATTTAGGGCACCTTGCCCAATTTAGGCCTAGAGTGGTTCTAGGTCAACTTGGCCACCCTGGGTCGACTTCAATGGACCCTTAGGGCTCTAATGGACTTTATAATTGGTTGATGAGACCATGGTGGGGTATTGAAGTTTTGGTGAAGACCCATGGTAATCTTAAACTAGGGTTCAAAAATTTACTATTTGTAGACCATTGTGGTCTCACATACATTCCTAGATTCACATGGCCCTCTTGGGCTTCCTAGGGTTTTCTCATGACCTAGTCATGACAAAACCACTCCTAGGGATCTAGTTGTTTGAGGGATGTTACAAATCCCAATATATAAATAGAAATTTTAGTCCTCGAAATTCTAGTTAGGCCTATGGGGTTTTGAATATGAAAGGTAAATTATAACATCGCGAGAGGTTGTGAGTAGTACCTGACTGAAGAGGTCCGGGTACCTCTGTTGCATCAGGTCCTGAGGCTTGCATGTGTGCTCCTCTTCTGTCCTCGAGTAAATAAGGATGTCATCAATAAACACGATGACGAACACATCCAAATATGCCTCGAACACCCGATTCATGAGGCTCATGAATGCCGACGGTGCATTTGTGAGCCTGAAGGGCATCACGGTAAACTCGAACATCCCATATCTGCTACTGAAGGCAGTCTTCAGAATGTACTACTCCTGGATCCGCAGCTGGTAGTAGTTCGACCTCAAATCCAATTTTGAAAAAAAATGTGCCCCTTCCAGCTGATCAAACAGCTCATCTATCCTTGGCAATGGATAGGTATTCTGGACTATCAGTCGGTTCAGTGCTCGGTAGTCGATGCACAACCTAAGTGTCTCGTCCTTCTTCTTGACGAACCATACTGGGGATCCCCATGGTGAAGAGCTCGGCCGGACAAATCCGGCCTCCACTAGTTCCCGGAGCTGGCTTCTAAACTCTGTCAGCTCCTTCGGGGCAATCCGGTAAGGGGCTCTAGATGCTGGCTTAGCCCCCGGCACTAGCTGTATCCGGAAATCCTGCTCCCGATGCAGGGGTAGTCCTGGCAGCTACTCTGGGAATACGTCGGCAAAATCTCGCATCACCAGAATATCCGAGAGTAAACCCTTGGCCTCTGCCATTTCAAACAGTTATAGACTTCCTCCACCTGCAAGTGGGCCTTTACGGCCTGCACGGATAACATCAAGAGAGGGGGAATAGGTTTAATACCTTCGATGATGATGTAGGAATCCTCATGCCTCACAGTAATCCTCTTTGACATGTAGTCAATTTGAGCATGGTTCCAGTGCAACCATGTCATTCCCAGTATCAAATCAAAGACTGGCATCTTCATGATCGTCACTGGTGCTTCAAATATCTTTCTGCCGATCTCCGCCTCCATGTTGCAGCGGGAGGTGGTGAATAACTCTGATCCTTCTAGAAGTCGTATCCTCATCATCAAGCCAGTGAACCACTCCACGCCTTCCAGCCCTTCCACGAAGTCTTTCGACACGAACGAGTGCGAAGCACCTGTATCGAACAGTGTATTGGCAAGCTTGCCGCTGATGAAGATTATGCCTGGGGTAGTTTAAAGTGTTAGAAACCTAATAATGGTTTTCTTTCCTAGTTTATCAGTTCTACATTCATAACTCCAATTATCTAGGAAAGAGAAAACTTAAAATTAACTAGAGTACCTGTGATCACTTGCTCCGGGTTCCGTTGTTGAGTAATATCCGGTGGATACACTTGCTCCATTTCATGCCAATGGTCTCTGCCCCGGTATCCACGACCTCGGCCACATCCTCGGCCACCAAAATACTGAGCTGGTGGGGCAGTCGGTGGTGCTGGTGGTGGTGCCCCCTCATGGGGCAGTTCCTCCGGATATGCCCCACCTAATGACAGTTGAAGCATTCTGGAGGGAGATATGAAATACCCCCGGGTCTCAGCACCTCCCGCATCTAGGGTGGCTGAGGGGACACCACTACTGGTTCCCTCTGCTCATGTCTTACCTCCTGACGAGGCTGGTCTTCTGCTCTTCTCCCATATGTGATGCGGCCCCGTCGCTGATCATTTCTGTCTCCCCAGCCCTAATCCTCAGTTGGCAACTTCCAGCCTCGGGTAGTATGCCAATCTGTCTCGATCCTTTTCTCCATCTCCAATATTCGAGGAATAGGCCCGTCGAACACGAACAGTAGAGCCTCCCTCAGATCCTCTCGCAGGCCCTTATAGAACCTCTTGGTGTAACCCGCCTCATCCAAGTGGTAAGAATCCGCAAACCGGGCCAGATGGTTGAAATCCCGATGATACTCCACCACTGTCTTGCTACCCTGTCTCAACTGTAAAAATATATCTTCCAGCTCGTCCCTGGCCGACTGTGGAACAAAATGCTCCAATAGTGCGGCCCTGAATTCCCCCCCCCCTCCCCCCAAGCTATCTCAGCCACCTCTCTGTCAGCAAACGTCATGTCCAGCGATGTCTTCCACCATCTCTTGGCATGGGACTCCAAGCAAGACACTACCAAGGGAACCCTCTCTTCCCACGGGCAGCAGATCCCAGTCAGCATCTCATAAATAATGTCCAGCCACTCTTCCGTCCGCACGGTCGACTCTGTCCCCAAGTAGGATGGGGGAGAAAGTCCTCGGAAAATACTCAGCCAGTTGGCCCCCGGGTTTGGCTACGGAGCCGGAACCTGTTGAGCCCTAAAAGCCTCCAGGATAGTTGTCAGACTCTATAATATCTCTGACTGTAAGAATGGAGTGTGGACCTGGGGAAGTGGTGCAACATCCAGAATCTGCTGGACTCCGCCCTGTGGTGTAGGCTGCGCTGGGGGCTGCGTAACAAAATCCCTTTATAAGTAGTCGATTCAATCCTAATTAAAAGTGGACGATTTACATGTGATCCCCCCATATGGGCACACCACTACTTCCGCTACTTAGTTTGTCCCCAAACTAAACTCGCGCGGGGGTGACCTAGGGGTTGTGGACTGCAACTTTTCGGTCGAGGTTTGCTCTGATACCACTTGTAAGACCCCCCCCCCCCTTTTTAAACACCGGGGTCTTAGGCCCAGAACCGCCGCTTTGTGGTGATACCTTCGCGCCCGGGAAGGTCATCACTACAAAATGCTGATCCTGCCGGCCAAATCGATCACAGCTGTAGCAAAATAATAAAGCAAGACCACGAAAATCACATATAAATAGTAAATAATCTCCACGAAGGGAGTGTCCACAGATGTAATAAAAGTACTAAAAACATGGGCTCATTCCCAGTACATCAAGTCCTCACTACATATCTCTCATCGCGGAAGGAAAACTAATAAAACTACAAGTAAATAGGACTCACAGTCCCTGCCGTCAGAACTCCGGTACTAGACTGCCCGATCTCCAAGCGTGCCGACCTCCGGGGCTGCTCCTCTATGCTGGGCTCCATGGCCACCTAAAATGATGTGGTTCGAAAACAGTTAGCCTAAAATACTAAACCTTATCATCCCCTGCCCCTTCCCCCATGGATCCTAGGCACCGAGATGGGAAAAGGAGAGGAGAGGACATGAAAGAGGAGAATAACAAATAATCAAATGGTGGCGAAACTAATCTAGCAGTTCTATAGTATATATGGCAGTAAATAAGGTATGAAAAAGTGAACAAGAAAGTAACATTAACTTATATGAAAACACATAAGCCAAGGGATCTTTTGCAGGGCTCCTATCGTATAAAAAGTCACATACCAATTTATATGATAGGGTGTCAGTTTTCTAGAAAGCAAATATTTATAATACTGAATGAAAACCTTAACTTATAAGAATGCTCGTACGAACTTATAAACCAAGGGGTTGTTTTGCAGGACCTATTATATAAAGCGTCCCATACCACTTATACAATAGGTGTCAGGGTTATATGCAATGGTTATGCTATGAAATACAATAATGTCATGATGTAATCATGCAAGTGCAACTCACCCACCTGACTCTGTGTACACAGACCTTTAGTTTCTCCTTTCTGGAGTCAAACCTCCCAGGATACCTCCGTACTGGCAAACGGAAGCGGTGGGTTTGGCCTCGCCCACCTCTAAACTGGTAATTGCACTACCATTCAGACCAATCGTATGCCTCAACGATGGTGCACTAAGCGGAGCTCCTGCGTACTCTTGTCGGCTGGCGCACCGGACTTAATTGGCCAAGTGCTAAACCACACTTGCTGAGTCAACGTTGTGGCATCTGTGCATCGACTTACCAATATCAAAGACCCACCGCCTTTTACCTTATGCACATGCAACCTTTTGTATCAGATACCGAGCCAAAGCTCCCCGGACCATCCCGTCCGTCATAAACAACAACCGAGCCAAAGCTCGCCGGGCCAACCTGCCCATCAAAAACCATTACCGAGCAAAAGCTCGCCGGGCTAACCTGCCCATCACCAAAACCACTGGGCCTACTGCCCGAGTTACCCAACCTATCTCCCCGAGACATCGAGGTGTGTGAAGGTGAAACCCTAGATTTACTAGTTACTCTTGCCTTCCAATTTTGCCTACAGTTTAGGTTTAGCCCAGGAATGCCCAAGGCATTCCCTGTGAAGGGCTCTCGAAGGCACTAGGAACTACGATGGGATTATGCCCAAAGCTCCCTTTCGCAAGGCACTTACTATCATTGGTTGCTATCATGTTTTCCCAAACCCTTACTTGTTTTACTGGATCTAACCCTAGAGTATATGACATTTCCTCCCCACGAGAAAAGTGATCTTTCGTCGTTCCCGAGCACCACCTAACACTAGCCAAACCAACACTCTACTCATCCTAACTTCCAATGATGAACTCACTTCTTTGTTTATCCAAACCAGCAAAATCTCTAACCCCAACTCATGTGACCAAATTCATATTCCAACGCAATTTCTGCAGTTTTTCTAAATGCAGACCACTTGAGATATATGATGTGTGAAATCAGAGGAACTCAAAATATTCATCCACTACCCCTATAATAATAATTAGAGAGCTGTCATGAACTTTTTAAACTATATCCAGAATTTCATAATTTTTCCTATTTATCTGATATTTTATTTAATTATTCTAGTCATCCAAAAATCCCAAGTTTGAACAACCAATTTTAGACAATAAAATATTCCACAAAATTTATGATAAATACAATATTTATTTTAAACCTAAAATCCAAAGTCTCCCAATTTTGCAGCAAGGTCTAAGACCCTAATTCTAATTTTAAATATATTCCACAATAAATCATTTTGAGAGATAAGTACAGCAAGTATAACTCCAAAACATTAGCGAAAATTCAAGAGTGATTGTAAGGATATATAAATGCTCTCAGTCAAGTTTCATAATTTATTAGTAAGTAATGAGCTCTAAGCAAATTATTGAACAATTTTCCAAGTTAATGACCTTGTGAAGTAGGTACTGCAAATATGTATTTAAAAATTCTAATAAAATTCATATATAAGCAATGAGGTATGAAACTCTCTCTGCCAGATTTTCATGACCATCCAATGGGATGTGGGATCATAATAACCAAATGATTAATTAGGGCAATCACATGAGTTACAAAGGAAGTGCTAAGAATATTGATCCAAAAGTCCCAATTAAATTACAAAAGGTTCAATCTTTCCTTATGACCACTCTACCGAAATTTCATTATTGTTCAAGGAGTTTTACTAACCTATTCTAGCACTACAATGTTTGTGCCCTAAATTCGGGTTAGGTTTTTGAGGGGCCTACCCTTACCCAAATCCCCTAATATTTTCACCAAAGGGTTTTAGCTACCCTAGCACCATCCCTACCAAATTTCAAGTTCATTCAAGGTCTTTTGGCCTCATGCCCTTCACAAGGCACAAAAGTCCTTCCTTAGCATTTGGTCTTAGATCTTAGGACAAATCTATTCCAATCTATCCCATCTTCCATGGGGAGGTGCTATAAGCCATGCCAAGCCAGTTGCCCCAATTTCAACCTCTGTTGAGGTGCTTTGGCCACTCAAAACCCAAAGTGCACTTTTTGACCAAAATACCTTTTTTAAGGCACGGCTAGGGTTGGCATGATTTCAATTTAAACCACCTCTAAATGAGATGAAATTTTAACCAGAGCTTTATAATGACCCCAGGCAAGACTCACCGAAATTTGGGTGAGTTTGGAGGTTATTTGGTCCACTAAATAATTCCTAAATGGATTATTAATTTCCTACAAAACCTTTAGGAAACCTTTTTCCAAAAATTCCCAATTTTGGATATGATCTATGTATAGGTAATAATGATCTCCATCCAATACTTCAGGTCATTTGGATGGATGGATTGTTGGGGGCACTCAAAATAGTCTCTGGTCTAGCCTAGGTATAGTGCTCACCAAACTGTGTGCTGTGGTCAAACCACTTAACCAAATTGGTTGAAACCAATTTTAAATTAAAGTAGACTAATAGATCTACAATTTTGATGTTTACAACTTTTTCTGAAATGACGCCTAAGTAATTGTAATATTTATTATAAAACAAACCAGTAAACAGGATAGAAATTGAAATAATAGGATTTTAAAAAAATCAAATCCAGCACGGATCTTAAAGCAAAATCGTGGGGCTCCAGGTCATCTTCTTCCTCCAGCCAAGGGCTGGGATCAGCCCGACCTGGAGCTTATTACAAGCCCATTTCCAGGCCACCCGACCACCTCCCTGGCCGGCCACCACCGCCACCACCTTCGTTGAGGTGGGGGCTATCGTCGGGGGGTGGCACGGCCGCCGGAGGGGTGGTTTTCGGCGAACCCGACCCATTTTGTTTGGAAAACCTGGAAAACTACTCACCCGATCTGGCTCATTTGAGCTCGATTCTCATCGTAAAAGATTCCTAAGATCTATCCATAGAAGGAGTAGAGGAGGACCTGTGTGGGTGGCTGTAGCCTTGCCGATCGATGGATTGTCATAGTGGTGGTGGTGGTCGGATTTCTACAACTTCACAGTGAACCTCCTTGGCTCCTTCAGGTAAAGTGTGGAAATGAATCCCTGGAGTCCAGTGAAGCTTTTAATAAGGAGAGTTGGGGTGTTAGATGGGTGTAGGTTGCATTGTCATTAATGGCCCCTTGTTTAAAGTTTGGCCATGGTGGTGGGGGATGAAGCATGGCTCAAACCAGTCAAAGAACAGCTGGTTGTCATGGGACTGCACTCCCCGTGTCCTAATGAATTGAATGGGGGGTTGGGGAAGGGGAAGGATGAGCCCCAAATCTTTCATCCATTACTGCCTTCTCTTTCTCTCTCTTTCATTTGTAACGTTTTCTCTCTCCTACTCACCAAGCCTGAAATCTGACCCCTACCTAACACAATGGCTGCCCACATGTTCATTTCATTCACTAATACAAGGTTAGCCCAAGTGAATTGGGCTTGAGCTTGAGTTAGCCCATTTGGGCTAGCTTTACCAAAACCTTGACTAGGGTTGACCTTGGTCAATTTGGTCTTTGAGGTTGCCCCTAATGGGTCCTTGGTGACCCATTGGCCTCCCCTAAGGTCTAGGTAGGGTTGAATTGGACCTTTGGAGGTCACTTGACCCTTAATCAGGGCACTTTGACCTTCTTAGGGCTAGAGTTGACTTGGGTCAACTTAGCCTTTTTGGTTGACCCCAATGGGTCCTTGGTGACCCATTGGCCTCTCACTAGGGTTAGGAAGGTATGTGTGGGGTCCACTTGGCTAAGAGAACATCAATTGGCCCTGTGCAGGTTAGTTTGACCCATTATAGGCAGTTTGACCCATTTAGTGTTAGAGTTGACTTTGGTCAACTTAACCTCTTGGATTGACCCCAATGAGTCCTAGGTGACCCATTGACCTTACTATAGGGTTAGGAGGACATGAGTGGGATCCACTTGACTAAGGGAAGGTCAGTTTACCCTATGTAGGTCAGGTTGACCCATTTATGGTTAGAGTTAACTTTGGTCAACTTAACCACTTTGACTGCCCTCCATGGGTCCTTAGTGAACCATTGACCCCACGTTTGGTCTAGGAAGGCCCTGGTAGGGTTAGTTGTGCTTTACTAGTGCACACTGCCCTTAGTTAGGGCACCTTGCCCAATGTAGGCCTAGAGTGGTTCTAGGTCAACTTGGCCACCCTGGGTCGACTTTAATGGACCCTTAGGGCTCTAATGGACCTTACAATGGTTTGATGAGACCATGGTGGGGTCTTGAAGTCTTGGTGAAGCCCCATGATCATCTTAAACTAGGGTTCAAAAATTTAGTATTTGCAAATCATAGTGGTCGTACCTACATTCCTAGGTTCACTTGGACCTCTTGGGCTTCCTAGGGTTTTGTCATAACCTAGTCATGAAAAAACCACTCCTAGGGGTCTAGTTGTTTGAGGGATGTTACAAATCCCAATATATAAACAAAAAATTTCGTCCTCGAAATTCTAGTTAGGCCTACGGGGTTTCGAATATGAAAGGTAAATTGTAACATCCCGAGAGGTTGTGAGTAGTACCTGACTGAAGAGGTCTGGGTACCTTTGTTGCATCAGGTCCTGAGGCTCCCATGTGTGCTCCTCTTCTGTCCTCGAGTAAATGAGGATGTCATCAATAAACATGATGACGAACACATCCAAATATGCCTCGAACACCCAATTCATGAGGCTCATGAATGCCTACGGTGCATTCGTGAGCCCGAAGGGCATCACGGTAAACTCGAACTACCCAAATCTGATACTGAAGGCAGTCTTCGGAATGTCCTCCTCCTGGATCCGCAGCTGGTAGTAGCCCGACCTCAAATCCAATTTTGAAAAGAAATGCGCCCCTTCCAGCTGATGAAACAGCTCATCTATCCTTGGCAATGGATATGTATTCTTGACTGTTAGTCAGTTCAGTGTTCGGTAGTCGATGCACAACCTAAGTGTCCCGTCCTTCTTCTTTACAAACAACACTGGGGCTCCCCATGGTGAAGAGCTCGGCCAGACAAATCCGGCCTCCACTAGTTCCTGGTGCTGGCTTCGAAACTCTGTCAGCTCCTTTGGGTCCATCCAGTAAGGGGCTCTTGATGTCGACTTAGCCCCCGACACTAGCTGTATCCAGAAATCTTGCTCCCGGTATGGGGGTAGCCCTGGCATCTTCTCTGGGAATACGTCGGTAAAATCCCACACCACCGGAATATCCGAGAGGAAACCCTTGGCCTCAGCCATTTCAAACACCACTTCATAGACTTACTCCCCCTACAAGTGGGCCTTGACGACCTGCACAGATGACAGCAAGAGAGAGGGAATAGGTTTAATACCTTCGATGATGATGTAGGAATCCCCATGCCTCACAGTAATCCTCTTTGACATGCAATCAATCTGAGCATGGTTCCAGTGCAACCATGTCATTCCCAGTATCAAATCAAAGACAGGCATCTTCATGATCATCGCTGGTGCTTCAAATATCTTTCCACCGATCTCCTCCTCCATATTATAGCGGGCGGTGGTGAATAGCTCTGATCCGTCTGGTAGTCGTATCCTCATCATCAAGCCAGTGAACCGCTCCACACCTTCCAGCCCTTCCACGAAGGCTTCCGACACGAACGAGTGTGAAGCACCTGTATCGAACAGTGTATAGGCGGGTTTGCCGCTGATGAAGACTATGCCTGGGGTATTTTAAAGTCTTAGAAACCTAATTATGGTTTTCTTTCCTAGTTTATCAGTTCTACATTCATAACTCTAATTATCTAGGAAAGAGAAAACTTAAAATTAACTGGAGTACATGTGATCACTTGCTCCGGCTTCCGTTGTTGAGTAAGATCCAGTGCATACACTTGCTCCCTTTCTAGCTTGTGGTCTCTGCCCTGGTATCCACGACCTCGGCCACGTCCTCGGCCTCCAAAGTACTGAGCTAGCGGTGCAGCCGGTGGTTCTGGTGGTGGTGCCCCCCTCATGGGGCAATTCCTCCGGATATGCCCCACATGTTGACAGTTGAAGCATTCTGGCGGGGGATATGCCATAACCCCGGGTCTCTGTACCTCCCATATCTGGGGTGGGTGAGGTGCCACCACCACTGGTTCCCTCTGCTCATGTCTTACCTCCTGATGAGGCAAGTCTTCTGCTCTTCTCCCATCTGTGATGCGGCCCCATCGCTGATCATTTTTGGTACCCCGGCCCTGATCCTCAGTTGGCCGCTTCCGGCCTCGGGTAGTATGCCAATCTGCCTCGATCCTTTTCGCCATCTCCAATATCCGAGGAATAGGCCCGTCAGACACGAACAACAGAGCCTCTCTCAGATCCTCTCGCAGGCCCTTATAGATCCTCTTGTTGTAACCTGCCTCATCCAACTGGTAAGAATCCGCAAACCGGGCTAGATGGTTGAGCTCCCGATGATACTCCACCACTGTCTTGCTACCCTATCTCAACTATAAAAATCTATCTTCCAGCTCATCCCTGGCCGACTGCGGAACAAAATTCTCCAATAGTACAGCCCTGAATTCCACCCAATCTATCTCAGCCACCTCTCTGTCAACAAACGTCGTGTCCAGCGATGTCTTCCACCATCTCTTGGCATGGGACTCCAAGCAAGAGACTACCAAGCTCACCCTCTCTTCCCACGGGCAGCGGATCCCAGTCAGTATCTCATACATAATGTTCAGCCACTCTTCCATCTGAACGGCCGACTCTGACCCCAAGTAGGATGGGGGAGAAAGTCCTCGGAAAATACTCAGCCAGTTGGCCCCTGGGTTTGGCTGCGGAGCCGGAACCTGTTGAGCCCTAAAAGCCTCCAGGATAGCTATCAGAGTCTGTCCCATCTCTGACTGTAAGAATGGAGTGGGGACCTGTGGAGGTGGTGCAACATCCAGAATCTACTGGACTCCGCCCTGTGGTGTAGGCTGTGCTGGGGGCTGCGTAACAAAAGCCATTTGTAAGTAGTCGATTCAATCCTTATTAAAAGTGGACGATTTACATGTGATCCCCCCATATGGGCACACCACTACTTCTGCTGCTTAGTTTGTCCCCAAACTAAAAAACTCGCACGGGGGTGACCCTGGGGTTATGGACTGCTACTTTTCGATAGTGGTTTGCTCTGATAAGACTTGTAAGACCCCCCCTTTTTTGAAACACCGGGGTCTTAGGCTCAGAACCGCCGCTTTGCGGTGACACCTTCGTGCCCGGGAAGGTCATCACTACAAAATACCGATCCTGTCGGCCAAATCGATCACAGCTATAGCAATATAATAAAGCAAGACCACGGAAATCACATATAAATAGTAAATAATCTCCACGAAGGGAGTGTCCACAGATGTAATCAAAGTACTAAAAACATGGGCTCATGCACAGTACATCAAGTCCTCACTACATATCTCTCATCGCGGAAGCAAAACTAATATAACTTGTTGGAACACCCTATTACTGATTTGGGCAAGGATCACTATGTCCTTTAGGAAATTTGTTTTGACCTCATTGTGTAGACCTAAAGGTCAATTAGATTGAGTCTAAGGGTTAGTATTTAGGTTTGAAAGCTTCCCTCAAGATCCTCAAGACCAGATATTTCAGTTCAGGAGACTAAGTCATCTCGTCGAGCTCACTTCGACGAATCGTCGAACTCCATTCGATGATCTCTGAGCTCACTTCGACGAATCGTCAAACTCCATTCGACGATCTCTGAGCTCACTTCAACGAATCGTCGAACTCCGTTCGACGATCTTCGAGCTTAGATCGACGTTCCTGTCTCTAGTTTGTTTCTGAAAGATATGGTACCTAAACACCTAGAGGGGGGGGGGTGAATAGGTGACCTAAACCTTTTTAGACTTTTGTTTGGCAGCACAACAGTTTTTCACTGATTACTACAGCTAACAGCAAATACAGAAATTAAGCATTCAATTCACAGCACAGCACAGAAGACACACTAATTTTATAGTGGTTCCCCAATCTTTGGGTACATCCACTTTCCCCCTTCGCCTATCTAGCAGTGTACTAGATTCGGCCAAACTTCTCCACTAGCTCAGAACCCAACAAGGTTCCTACCTCAGGCCCAAAGCCTTACACTCAGCCAAAAGGCCTACACTCAGCCACCCAGGCCTACACTCAGCCAATCAAGGCTTACACTCAGCCAATTAAAGGCCTACACTCAGAGTTCTTCAACTCCTACACTCAGGCACCAAGCCCTACCCTCAGCCTTTATAAAATAGGCTTACAATCACTCAGATCCAATGGATCTTACAAGTTTAAAATAGAAATTACAAATGCTAACTCTACAACTCAGAAAGGATGAGAGGAGTTGAGAGTTTCTTGATGAGTTCTTGGAAGAACTCAGCTTGATCCAAACTGACTTAGCTTTCTTCAAAGCTTCTTGAGTAGAACTGAATTAGTCTGAATCTACTGCAGTTGATCCTTGATCTCTGCTTCTTGAAATCCAGATGACTCTGAATTGTTCTTCTCAGCCTTAGTTCCAAAGACTGAATCCTTGGTTGGAGCTCTCTCTCTCCAACTACTTAGATCTGCAGTTGGACTGCCTGATCTTCTTGTGTTGATCCTCTGTGTATCACTTCTTGTTTTAGACTGATCAACAACTTCAATTATTATCACACCATGTAATGATTGTGAACTTCTTAACCACTTAACAACCTCATTCTGTAAACTCTGGGTGCCTATTTATAGGCTTCCTTCATGGTAACCGGCTGGTCCGGTTCATAACAGACTTCTGACTTCTCTGACAGTTGATGTAGACCGGCTGGATTGGCATCTGTCATGTCAACCAGTCACTTCTTGAAATTCTCTAACTGTCAGATAGTGTCGAGACTTTCTGTTCTTAAGTGTCGACACTTATAGACTAAGTGTCGACACATGTTGTGTAAGTGTCGACACAAGTCTACAAGGTGTCGACACAATTCCTTGTATGTCTCGACACAGTTTCTTCTGCATGTGTCGACACTGAAATTGAGTGTCGACACAAGTACTTGCACTTAATTCTTTATCTGTATTCTTCTAAGTGTCGACACATCTCCTTTGTGTCGACACATCTTCATGTGTTGAAACTGTCAAGTGTCGACACTGCTTCTTGGTGTCGACACAAGTCTTCAATCTTGTTTCTTCAGCTGAGTGTCGACACATTCCTTTAGTGTCGACACTTGTACTTAGAATATTTTACAACTTTTCTGTTCTTTGCTAAGTGTCGACACAGCTCCTTGTGTCGACACTTTCTTCAAGTGTTGAGTCTTCTGGTTATGTGTCGACACATTGTGCTGAGTGTCGACACAATCTTCAAGTGTTGACTCCTTTGAGTGTGTGTCGACACATTGTGTTGAGTGTCGACACATTCTTCATATTTTGACTCTGCTGATTGAGTGTCGACACATTGTGTTGAGTGTCGACACTTGTACTTAGTCTCTGCAGAATTTTGCTGAGTGTCGACACAACTCCAAGTGTCGACACTTTCTGATGTAGACTCAGCTCTTCTAGGTGTCGACACTTCTGCCAAGTGTCGACACAGCTTTTCTGCATTCTTCTACACAGAGTGTCGACACAGCTCCAAGTGTCGACACTTTCTGACTGGTGTCGACTCTTCTTCCCAGGTGTCGACACAATGACTCCAAGTGTCGACACTGCTTGTCTGGGTGTCGACACAAGCTTTCTCAAGTGTCGACACTTTCCCTCTGGGTGTCGACACATGGACTTAGAAATTTTCAGCTTCAGTCCAGTGTATAACTAACCTGCACAAGTAACTCAAACAAACATCAAATACATTCTGATGTATATCATTGAGTTAGGTGAGGCTTCTTCAAATCAGGTACATTTGACCAATGTACCCAACAATCTCCCCCTATTTGGAGAAGTCATAACCCTTAGTCAATGATATACACCACTCATAATTAAAAATTACAAAATGATGTAAAACATATAAATGACAACAGGGAAAACTTGAACATGTAATAAAGCACACATGTATACTTATTAAACATTGCAGAACAATTAAGAAACACACATATTTCAGAACATTCATACTATATTTATCATATACTGTTCCAATAATGTTCCTTATACATTTTCAATGAAGTATTACAATGTTTTTCACTTAACAGATTACAACAAGCATCAAGTTAATTCCTAATCTAGTGCTGATCAGGTTCTTTAATAACAATGCCTTTTCCAGCTTTAACTTGAGCTTTCACAGCAGCAGCAGCAGCAGGCTCAGCTTCAGCAGTCTTCTTCCCTTTAGAGTCCTTCTTCTTCTGTTCTTCAGCCTTGATCTTTTGTCTTTCAAAATAATGATAGGGCTTAGGAAAGTACTTGCTAGGCTCCACAGCTGTTGGAGGTAGCTTTCCTAACTTAGCCTTCCTTCTATATTGGACAATTGCTTCCTGCCTACTCTCATGCTTTCTCCATTCAGCCTCTGAGAACCACTTGTTCCTTTCATGGGCATTGTCCTTGGCTGCTTTCCAGGCTGTAAGAATTATGTTCCTAGAAGTAGGGCTCCACTGTTCAAAATCTGGCTTTTGCTCAGCAATTTCCCTAAACTTCTTCTTTGACAGCCTAGTTTCTTCTTCTTTGTCCAAAGCCTCTTGCATTGCAGCTGTGATAGGTTGAACAACCTTTTCCAGAATAATATTAGGCTTGCCAGCAGGTGGACTATACATTGTGCTTATATCTGCATGAATCATGTCAAAGTCTGGAGGTGGATAGATTACATCAGCCACTGCTTGTTGCTCACCTCCAAGATATGTGCCTTGAATGCCAGAGTCAGCTACATTGTCATCATCACAAAGGGGAGGATAGCCCAGTGTAGCCCTGATGGAATTTGATATCCATTTTGCATGTTCAGAACTGGCCTTGACTAACACTCTCTCCCCCTTTATGACTTCTTGGGCCACATGATCTCTCACATCATCTTTCTGGAATCTGATTTGGCCATCCAAATACCTTATGCCCTCTTTAAAGAAAGGTCTAAGCTTTGTAAGCTGTTCTGAAATGACCTTCTGTGAGTCTTTAATGGCAGTCTTTACAGCAGCAATCTCTGCTTGAAAGAGTTTATCAAAATCAGCTTTGGCAGCAGCAGAGGAAGTTGAAGGTTCATCTGACTTATTCTTGAGTTCAGTGACTATTGCATTGTGAGATGCAGTCAAATTATCATTCATCCTCAACTGATTCTCCAGCACATAGCCTTGTTTTACTGCTATATCTTCTACTTTCTCTTTAATTGTTTCTTGATGTTTAGCTAGATAGACCACTGCATGAGCACCCTTAGTAAAACAATCAGTCATCTCCTTTTTATTAAGGTTCATTTCAAACCTTATTGACTTGATTTCCTGTCCCAGATCAGATTGTAGAGCTTTGTGCCCTTCATCAACATAAGTTTCTAAAGCTTTCCTTTGTTCATCCATCTTGATTTGCATGGCAAGCAGTAGAGCACTGTAATCAGTGGATGGAGCTTGTTGAACTAAGGAATGTTGAGCAACTGTTTGGAGAGCCTTCTTATAGCTCTGGCTTCTTCTTTTGAAAACAAAGAACTTCTTTTTCTGAGCTTGCTCAGCTTCATCATCTTCAGAGTCTGATGTACTGGCTATATCCACCCTATCCTTAGGGCTGGATTGTTTTTCAGTATGCACATCTTGTGCCTTCTCAGTATCTAGCCTTATAGGCGCTTCTTGAATATCCAAATTCTCCCCCTCAGCAGCAGCATCCTTTACTGCATCAGCTGCATTCTTTTCCATATCAAAATCTTCTTGATCTAAGTTCAAAAAGAGATCTTCCATTGTATATTCTGCTGGAGACTGTGCAGGAGATGTTCTGGTTTCATCAGCTACAACAGATGTGTCTTGGAGAACAACATCTGGTTCTAGAGTTGCTGGCTGATTTTGCTGATGATCATCAGACAAATCAGAATTTATTATTGAAAAGTTCAAAGTATTAAGATCAACAAGTACCTCTTGAATGAGGAGGGTGGCTTGTTCACTCTCCAGTGTAGATGGTTTTGCTACACCTGGAAGCTCCCCCTGGATGTCAGCTGCCTCCTGAGGAGCAGGTGTCTTCTCTGCAGCCACATCAACTGGACTTTCAGGAGTGAAGACCACATGTTCTTCACTGCCTGAGCTGCTGGAGGACTCTTGGGGCACAGCAGCAGTCTTCCTCTTCTTCCTGGGAGGAGAGTCTTTCTTAGAAGCTTGCTTTTCAGGGGTGGTCAATTCCTTTGACACCAGCACCCTTTCCCATCTAGAGAATATTCTTGAGTCCATCTTCCTCATATGATTGATCTTAGTTCCTGCAGCAGTGCTCATTACCTCTGGAATTGATCCAGCCAGGTAGAGACTTAGTATCCTGCCCAGATTGGGCTTCTTCAGGCTTTCCTTCACTTTTTCATAAACCACCATTGACCAGTCTGTTTTCAGATGGAAGATGATTCTGGTCATGACTTCAAACATGGAGGCAGACACCCTGTCATGTCCTCCTGGCTTGCTTAGTATTACCTTGCCCACTATTTCTGACAAGAACTTGCCTTGATTATTCATACCTTTTCTGTTAAAGACTGATCCCACCTTCATCTTTGGATCCAGTCCACACCAAGTAAGAGCTTCCCTGGTCTTAGAAGCAGTTACTTCCTCTTCATCTTGAACTTTAGGTAGCTGAAGTACCTTTCTTAAAGACTTGGGTGAAATATTGACCTTGGTGCCATGCACCCTTGACTTAATCCTGTAGCCTGAGTCATCTACAGACGCGCCAGAAAGGAATTCAATGACTTCCTTCTTCCATATTTTCGTTGGTTCTGAAACCAAGAACTCCAACCCTGAATTGGCAATTAGGGTTATTACTGATTTGATTTCTTGGTCGCTGTCGTCAAATGCGCCTCGCACAAGCTCATAGCCTTCGTTTACGTTCTCTTCCAGCTTGGGAGCCATTAGGGTTTGGAGAATTAGTCTTGAGATGAGAGAAATGTCGACACAAGAGTTTAGGTCTCGAAACTTTGAAAGCGTGTCGACAATCAAAGACAGAACCCTATTTATACCCTTCTTGTTTGAAGACGAACAGGCGGGATGAATTTCTAATGATGTGTCGACACTGTCAATAAGTGTCGACACTGACTTATAATGTCTCGACACTCATGTGTCGACACAAATTTAGTCAACAGATTTTATGTGTCGACACTTGGTTAAGTGTCGACACCACTATACTCGACATGTGTCGAGACTTTACTTAGAAAAATTCTGAGTAAAACTTAAGTGTCGACACTTGATTGGATGTGTCGACACCTACTCGACATGTGTCGACACTAACATTCTGAAGTGTCGACACTAACTTCCTAGATGTGTCGACACCATTTTCCTGAAGTGTCGACACTTACTATTCTGTGTCGACATAGACTTGTCTATGTGTCGACACCTTTTTACTTAGCCAATTTTTGTTCTGTATACTTCAATCTAAGTTTATCATACCTAGTTCAATTTTGAACTTATTAAACTTAGCTTCTTCTAAGGGCTTAGTAAACATATCAGCTATCTGATTATCTGTTTTAACATATTCAAGTGCAATATCATTTCTTTCTACATGCTCCCTAAGAAAGTGATATTTTATCTCAATATGTTTAGTTCTACTATGAGATACAGGGTTATTAGCTATGGAAATAGCACTTGTAGAATCACAATAAAGTGGAGTTCTACTTACCTGACATCCATAGTCTTCTAGCTGATGTTGAATCCACAGAAGTTGAGCACAGCAACTTCCTGCAGCTACATATTCTGACTCAGCTGTGGAGATGGCCACACTGGTTTGCTTCTTACTACTCCATGAAATGAGTCTTCCACCTAGGAATTGACAGGATCCAGTTGTGCTCTTTCTATCTTCTTTGCATCCTGCAAAGTCTGCATCTGAATAGCCTGTTAGATCAAAATCTCCATTCCTAGGGTACCAGAGGCCTAGATAAGGTGTGCCCTTTAGATATCTCAAGATTCTCTTGACTGCAGTCAAGTGAGATTCTTTGGGGCAGGCTTGATACCTGGCACAAACACATGTAGCATACATAATGTCAGGCCTACTTGCAGTCAAGTATAGTAGGGAGCCAACTATCCCTCTATACAAGGTTTCATCCACAGGTTTCCCTGCATCATCCTTGCTTAGAGACATACTTGACCCCATAGGAGTCTTCATGGTACTGGAGGAATCCATACCATATTTCCTTATGAGTTCTAGGGTGAACTTTGACTGACATATGGACAAGCCACTTTCAGTCTGTTTAACTTGGAGACCCAAGAAAAACTTCAGTTCTCCCATACTACTCATTTCAAATTGACTTTGCATAAGCTTTGCAAACTTTTTGCAAAGGCTACTTTCAGTAGACCCAAATATAATGTCATCTACATATATTTGGACAAGTATTACTTTGCCTCTAGATTCCCTAAGGAATAGAGTCTTATCTATTTTCCCCCTTGTGAACTTGTTCTCAATGAGGAAACTAGATAGGGTTTCATACCAAGCTCTAGGAGCTTGCTTTAACCCATACAATGCTTTCCTAAGTCTATAGACATAATGTGGAAGAGTAGGATCAACAAAACCTGAAGGCTGCTCCACATATACTTCTTCTTTTAAATTACCATTAAGGAATGCTGACTTCACATCCATTTGGTATACTTTGAATCCTTGGTAGGTTGCATAGGCCAAGAACATCCTGATGGCTTCCAGTCTGGCTACTGGAGCAAAGGTTTGATCAAAATCAATACCTTCTTCTTGCCTATATCCTTTTGCAACCAGTCTTGCCTTATTCTTAATGATGACTCCTTGTTCATCTAACTTGTTTCTGTAGATCCACTTTGTTCCTATCACATTGTGATCTTTAGGCTTAGGAACTAAGTCCCAAACCTTGCACCTCTTGAACTGGTTTAGCTCTTCCTGCATAGCTTCAGTCCACTGTGGATCTTGTATTGCTTCTTCAAATTTCTTTGGTTCTATTTGAGACAGAAAACTTGAATATACTGCAGCATTCTGATTTCTGCTCCTTGTCTGAACACCTTGTCTTGGATCTCCAATGATCAGCTCCACTGGATGATCTCTTAGATGCCTGTTGGCTGGAGGCATCCTTACTTCTGGTTGTACTTCTTCAGCATCTTCATCATGCTGAGTTCCTTGAACTTCTTCAGCTCCTGGTACATGTAGTTCTCCCCCTGGACATAAGCCATCTTCTTCTACTTGCTGTCTTGCAGCAGGTACATCTTCTATGGTTAGCTTGTCCATCTTCTTAATAAGACCTGAGGGGCTGCACACACTACTAGACAACTCATTGTTAATTAGTTGTGACTCATCAAAAACTACATGCACAGATTCCTCTACAACTTGTGTAGTCAAGTTGTAGACTCTATAAGCCTTACTATTATTGCTGTACCCAACAAACACTCCCTCTTGGGACTTGGCAGCAAACTTAGTTAAGTAAGACTTCCCATTGTTAAGTATGAAGCATTTACAACCAAAGATCCTAAAATAGGACAGATTTGGTTTCCTGCCTTTCACTACTTCATAGGGGGTCTTGTTTAACCTTTTAGTGATGGTAGCCCTATTTATCACATGGCATGCAGTGTTAACTGCTTCAGCCCAGAAATATTCTGGCAGTGATGAATCACTTAATAGGGTTCTACCAGCCTCTATCAAGGTTCTATTTTTCCTTTCAGCAATGCCATTTTGCTGAGGTGTTCTAGGTGAAGAGAATTCTTGAAATATCCCATAGTTCTTCACACAGCTTTGTCATGCTTTCAGACTGAAACTCAGTACCATGGTCACTTCTAATTTTGACCACTGTACAGTTCAATTCATTCTGAATTTGCCTAACAAAACTGTGGAAGACACTAGGTGTTTCAGATTTCTGCTTTAAGAAGAACACCCAGGAAAACCTTGAGTAGTCATCAACAACTACAAAGGTGTAGACCTTCCTACCTAAGCTGTGAACTGGCATTGGACCAAATAGATCCATATGCAAGAGGTATAAACACCTCACAGCATCCTTGTTGTCAATGCTTCTAAAGGTGGATTTAGTCTGCTTGCCCTTTTGACAAGCTGAGCAAATGCCATCTTTGACACACTTAACTTGAGGACCATTCCTCACTAACTCTTTACTAAAGAGTTTGCCAATAGTCTTGTAATTAAGATGAGCAAGCCTCTTGTGCCACTTGACACATTGAGAGACTGTCTCATCAGCTACAAGACAAACTGGAGAACTATTGTTCTCATCCATAATGTCTAAACAATAGACATTTCTCTTCCTATAACCTGTCAAAATGATCTTTTGATCACTTGACCTCTTGATATGACAACCATTTTTAACAAATGAGATGTCATACCCTACATCACTTAATTGACTTATACTTATAAGGTTGTGTTTCAACCCTTTAACATAAGCCACTTGAGTAATGGTAACAAGGTTAGAAGAAATGTTACCAAACCCTTTGATGATTCCTTTTTCAGAACCACCAAAGGTCACCTTTGGACCATTTTTGATTGGGATGTAGTCCTTCAGTAGTCCCCTAGTTCCAGTCATGTGTCTGGAACATCCACTATCCAAGTACCATGTAGGGGTATGGCCACTTGGATTTTCCTGCAAAACAAATTAATGAACCTTAGAACCCAAAGTAAACTTGGGTCCTTGGTGATTGTTAGTTTGCAATTTGACATAGCTACCTGCTGTCTTTCCAACAGGTAACTTGCTACACAACTTGGCACTGGCATTGTGCCAACAATCCAAAGCAAAGTGGCCAACCTTGCCACAGCACCAACATTCAAATTTGTTGTACCTTTGCTTAGGTTCTGACTTAGCTGTCTTAACTACAACAGTCTTGTTGAATGTTGGGGCTTTGCCCTTGGACTTGGACTGATCCTGAACAGTCCTAGCTGGATTAACAAAACCCAGTCCAGTCTTTCCTTTATGATGAACAAAATCATCAATCAAGGGTAGCACTGATTTAGGTTTTGAAAACCTAGCTGCTAGCTCTTTCTCCTTCTGAAGATTAATCTCCAGTATCTTAATTTGATCATTCTTAAATGTAATAGTACCCATCTGAATCACAGTAATGTGTTTCAGCCTGGCCACTTCATTCAGTTTTTGATCATAATTCTTCTCATAATCTATTGCAGCTGCTTTGAGATCAGCAATTTCCTTGGCCAAATTTTTGGCTAGGGTCTTGCTTTTCTTATAGGCTTGCAATAGTACTTGATATTCATCTAGGAGTTGATGAATATCTCCCTCAGACTCAGATATATTCTCATCACTTAATGAAGAATAATCTGACTCTGAACTAGAACTGGAATCAGAACTTTGAGTTAAACCTTGTACCTGACTGGGTCCTGGCTGCTCCAGGTTTTTGGTACTTTCAGTCAAAGCCATCAGTCCTTGGCTTTGACAGTCTTCTTGCTCATAGATAGATTCCATGATCTGCATAAACTCTTCTTCTTCCTCAGCAAATAGCCCAATATAAGCTTCAGCATCTGTCTCAGTGTCTGAAGAAGACATATCTGAAAGAGTCTTCTCATTCTTTGCAACAAAGGACTTCTCCTTCTTTCCTTTGAAGTGTGTTTTCTTTTTGTCACTGGATTCTTTCCTTCTTTCAGGACAGTCTGCAATAACATGGCCCTGTCTATTGCAGCAGTAACAAATTATCTTGGATCCAGTTGCCTTACTAGTCTTGGTCCTTTTCTTGTCCTTCTTTGAAGGCTTCTTTTCCTGATACTGAACCTCTTTCCCTTTGGAAGATGAAGGTCTAGACCTCCACTGTTTCTTCTTAAGGAACTTCTGAAAATGTCTGGTGAATGCAGCAAAGTCTTCATCACTTTCACTGCTTGTAGATTTTGTACTTTCTGACTCTTCAGATTCTGATTCAACTACCTCAGGAGGAGGAGTTGATGACTTGGTCCTGCTCTTTCTGGGTACATCTGACTTAAAGGCAACAGTCTTTTCTCTGTATTCAGTCCTTGTTGACTTTTCTTCTTCTTTTCTCACTGACAATTGCATCTCATAAGATAACAACTTGCCAAAAAGTGTGGGAGGAGGAATTTCTCCCAACTTTGCCATTTCTCTGATGGCACAGATCTTGGTGTCCCAGTCTTTGGTGAGGGACCTTAAGAATTTATCATTCAACTCATAGTTTGTGAACTCTCTTCCATATGACATGAGTTCATTTACAATTCTATAAAATTTCTTGTAGCATTCAGTGATGCTATCTCCTCTTCCTTGCCTAAAGCTCTCATATTCTTGATTAAGCAAGGACTTCCTATCTTGCCTTACTTCTTCAGAACCTTCCATATAGACAATGAGGGTGTCCCACATTTCTTTTGCAGTTTTACAGTGAATAAGGTTCTGGAAGGTGGCATCATCAATTGCACTAACTATTATATTCTGTGCTCTTTTGTCCATGGTTGCTAGGACAATCTCATCCTTGGTCATTTCAGAGAAATCCTTTGGAGTCCTCTGATTTGCATCCAATACTGAAATCTTCATGGGCACATATGGCCCTTCTTTGACTGTGATGTATATCCTAGGGTCAGAGGCTTCCATAAAAAGCCTAACCCTCTCTTTCCAGATCCCAAAGATCTCTTTTCTGCATATAGGTAGTTTCATTGAACCCAACTCCTTATGATTCTCTGAAGAACCCATGTTCTTGATTTTCTTGAAACTGTTTCCTGTTTCCTGACTTATACTGAATCTGCCAAACTGGATCTCCTCAGACAGTTAGTCCTAATTTTGAGGAACCTCCCTCTGATACCACTTGAAAGATATGGTACCTAAACACCTAGAGGGGGGGGGGTGAATAGGTGACCTAAACCTTTTTAGACTTTTGTTTGGCAGCACAACAGTTTTTCACTGATTACTACAGCTAACAGCAAATACAGAAATTAAGCATTCAATTCACAGCACAGCACAGAAGACACACTAATTTTATAGTGGTTCCCCAATCTTTGGGTACATCCACTTTCCCCCTTCGTCTATCTAGCAGTGTACTAGATTCGGCCAAACTTCTCCACTAGCTCAGAACCCAACAAGGTTCCTACCTCAGGCCCAAAGCCTTACACTCAGCCAAAAGGCCTACACTCAGCCACCCAGGCCTACACTCAGCCAATCAAGGCTTACACTCAGCCAATTAAAGGCCTACACTCAGAGTTCTTCAACTCCTACACTCAGGCACCAAGCCCTACCCTCAGCCTTTATAAAATAGGCTTACAATCACTCAGATCCAATGGATCTTACAAGTTTAAAATAGAAATTACAAATGCTAACTCTACAACTCAGAAAGGATGAGAGGAGTTGAGAGTTTCTTGATGAGTTCTTGGAAGAACTCAGCTTGATCCAAACTGACTTAGCTTTCTTCAAAGCTTCTTGAGTAGAACTGAATTAGTCTGAATCTACTGCAGTTGATCCTTGATCTCTGCTTCTTGAAATCCAGATGACTCTGAATTGTTCTTCTCAGCCTTAGTTCCAAAGACTGAATCCTTGGTTGGAGCTCTCTCTCTCCAACTACTTAGATCTGTAGTTGGACTGCCTGATCTTCTTGTGTTGATCCTCTGTGTATCACTTCTTGTTTTAGACTGATCAACAACTTCAATTATTATCACACCATGTAATGATTGTGAACTTCTTAACCACTTAACAACCTCATTCTGTAAACTCTGGGTGCCTATTTATAGGCTTCCTTCATGGTAACCGGCTGGTCCGGTTCATAACAGACTTCTGACTTCTCTGACAGTTGATGTAGACCGGCTGGATTGGCATCTGTCATGTCAACCAGTCACTTCTTGAAATTCTCTAACTGTCAGATAGTGTCGAGACTTTCTGTTCTTAAGTGTCGACACTTATAGACTAAGTGTCGACACATGTTGTGTAAGTGTCGACACAAGTCTACAAGGTGTCGACACAATTCCTTGTATGTCTCGACACAGTTTCTTCTGCATGTGTCGACACTGAAATTGAGTGTCGACACAAGTACTTGCACTTCATTCTTTATCTGTATTCTTCTAAGTGTCGACACATCTCCTTTGTGTCGACACATCTTCATGTGTTGAAACTGTCAAGTGTCGACACTGCTTCTTGGTGTCGACACAAGTCTTCAATCTTGTTTCTTCAGCTGAGTGTCGACACATTCCTTTAGTGTCGACACTTGTACTTAGAATATTTTACAACTTTTCTGTTCTTTGCTAAGTGTCGACACAGCTCCTTGTGTCGACACTTTCTTCAAGTGTTGAGTCTTCTGGTTATGTGTCGACACATTGTGCTGAGTGTCGACACAATCTTCAAGTGTTGACTCCTTTGAGTGTGTGTCGACACATTGTGTTGAGTGTCGACACATTCTTCATATTTTGACTCTGCTGATTGAGTGTCGACACATTGTGTTGAGTGTCGACACTTGTACTTAGTCTCTGCAGAATTTTGCTGAGTGTCGACACAACTCCAAGTGTCGACACTTTCTGATGTAGACTCAGCTCTTCTAGGTGTCGACACTTCTGCCAAGTGTCGACACAGCTTTTCTGCATTCTTCTACACAGAGTGTCGACACAGCTCCAAGTGTCGACACTTTCTGACTGGTGTCGACTCTTCTTCCCAGGTGTCGACACAATGACTCCAAGTGTCGACACTGCTTGTCTGGGTGTCGACACAAGCTTTCTCAAGTGTCGACACTTTCCCTCTGGGTGTCGACACATGGACTTAGAAATTTTCAGCTTCAGTCCAGTGTATAACTAACCTGCACAAGTAACTCAAACAAACATCAAATACATTCTGATGTATATCATTGAGTTAGGTGAGGCTTCTTCAAATCAGGTACATTTGACCAATGTACCCAACAGTTTCCCTATCTCTGAGCTCAGTTCGACGATAGTTGAGCTCAGATCGACGATTTCTGCTTCAGTCTAAGTCCAGTCGCAGAGCTCAGTCCAACGATAGTTGAGCTCAGGTCGACGTTTTTTTGGAGAGATCGACGTTTTTCAAGATTCAATTTCATTCAGTTTTGGTATTCCCTTCTATTTATTCCCAGCATTTATTTCAAGAATCTTGTAGCCGTTTCAATTAATCTGGAGCAAGTTTCAAGGAGTTTTTAAAGGAATGTTTTATTGGACTTTCCTCCAGAAGACAAAATACATTTAAGGAAGTCATTTATGACAGGCTAACGGCTATCTTGGACAGAGAATTATTCTATTCAGATCTAAGGAATAAAAGAATTTTCATTCTGCTGGCTAAGAACACAATAGACAACAGCAACAAGAGGGAGAGAAAAAGTTATAGATATTCACCATCATAGAATTCTTACAGGAACACACATCACTGAAGGAGATCAATACACTGAAATTTCTAGATTCCTTTTGATTCCAGTGTTCAAAGGCCTGATCATTCAAGACTCCATACACCACACATTTCAGCTGCTACTGGAATCATCTTTTGCTGGAGATCTAATCTTCTGAACGCCTATCACCCTATTGCCAAGCTTCACTTCCTGAACAACTCAAGATCTCAGGGGGAGCTTTGACAACATCCACTATCTTCTCTCTGATTGTTGATAGAGAAGATCATCTCACCTCTCTCTCTCTCTCTCTGCTGTAAAGGGTTTATCAAGCTCCCTTCAAAAGTTTGTGTTGCTTTCTGAGAACTTTTCAAAACTCAGTGGTGGCAAGACACTTGATCAAAAAATCAAGTTTGGTTTTTGAGCAGCTTATCAAAAGCTCATTGGTGCCCAGGACACCTGATCAACTCATCCTGCAGTGGATTCCTACCTAGGGTGGTAGAAGAGTGGATGTACCCAGATTGATTAGGGAACAACCACTATAGCTCCTTGTGTCCTCTGGTTGCTTCATTGTGTTTTGCTGTGTGTTGTGCTGTTTTATTTCTTGCTTTCATATTTTTATTTTCTGCAGCATTATACACATACTATTTAAATTAAGTCTTCCACTGCAAATAATTTTTATCTTGAAAATTATCTTAATATACTCTATTCACCCCCCCCCCTCTAGAGTTAAGATAGATCTTATCTCCTTCACTTTCAATTGTTATCAGAGGGAGGTTGGTTAAAATACCAGTCCCTAGAGGTTGGTTGTTATTCAACTAATTCCTCATCAGATTAGTTGTTCCTCGGGCTAACACCTGAACCAAAAGATCTCTGATAAGATCAATCTTTCATAGAGGATTTTTATTTTTATTATTTGTATTATTTATCCTTATATAAAACCATGGCACAGAGCAAAGATTATGCTAGCACCAAACCTCCAATGTACAATCTATCTAAGTTTGCACTTTGGAAGGCAAGGATAAGATTGTACATGAATTCTATTGATGAAGATATTTTTAATTCTGTTTTGATAGTGTGTCCAAGACCACCAGCAGATACAAGTACAAGTGCTGTCCCACCTCCTTCAGGAACAGATGTAGAAATAAAAAAAATGGAAAGTTGCAGATGCCAAAGCAATGAACATTTTGGCACAAACCATGTCTGATGACATATTTCAAAACGTAGCTGAATGCAACTCAGCAAAGTACATTTGAGACAAGTTATCTGAGATAGTCTCAGGATCTGATGATGAGAGAAAAGATAGAAGATCCCATCTCATAACTCAGTATGAGAACTTCAAGAAAGGAGAAGCTGAGTCAGTAGCAGATATGTATAATAGACTCAGTCTCATAGTCAATGAGCTGAAAACATTGGACAAAGAGATCTCATTGACTGAGCTCAATGATAAAATCCTAATGTGCTTCCCAAGCACTTGGGACTCAAGGATCTGGCCAATCAAGGATGTCAGAAGCCTAAATGAGATCACAGCTAAAGCTCTCTTGGGCAAGCTCAAGTCTTATGAGCTGCTCATCAAGAATAGAGAAGAAGAGCAGAAGGCTGCTTCACCAGCAGTCAGAAAAGAGAAATCAATAGCATTCAAAGCTATTGAAGATCAGCCTAAAGACAAGGTCACAGGCAATGAAGAGCTGCTAAGCTTACTGGCCAGAAGGTTTTATAAAATGGCCAGGAAGGATTTCAGGAAAAGATCATACAGAGGGCATGATAAGCCAAGGTATGACAAATCAAATAGCAAATAGATTATTTATTTTGGATGCAGGAAACCAGGCCACATTGTGCCTGACTGTCCAGAAAATAAAAACAAGGACAGTAAAGAAAGGAGAAAAGAAAAGGACTTCAAGAAAAATAGCAATGACAAACCCTCCTCCTGCAAGAACAAAAATACAAGGAAGGGGTTTGTTGCTGAAACTTGAAGTGAGATAGAAGAAGAATCTGAAACTTCATCCAGCTCTAGTGATGATGAAGATGATGCTGATGAAAAAGAATTTTGCATGATGGCTATCAATGCCTCACAACAAAATTCTGATGCAAAAGAGTCAGAGTCAGAATCAGAGACTCAATCTGAAGAGGACCAGGTAATAAATTCTTTTGATTTTAATTCTGAGAACTTCAAGTGTGAGTTTAAAGCACTGTTTTTAGATTTATTAAAATCTAAGAAGGAAATCATTTCTCTCAGAAATCAGCTATCTGAACACAACACTTTAAAATCAGAAAACCTCAAACTCTCTGAGGAGTTGGAATGCTATAGGGAGCAGATAGCTTCACTGAAAAGTGAGCTATCAGAGGCCAAAAAGTTTGAAGAATCCCTTAATGGGAGAAGTATCAAACTAATGGACATCACACACACAGTGAACTCAAGATTCAATAGTACACTGGGCTTGGGTACCTCATCTAGCCGACCCATAGAATTAACAACCCTAATCAAATTTATCTCTGATAAAGGTAAGGGAGTTGTAGAGGTTGCTAGGAAGAATTCTGATTTACATAAGAAAACAAAAGTTCAACAGAAAACGTCGAACGGAGCTCGACGATCGCCGAATGAGCTCAACGATCTCAGGCTGAATCGTCGAACTCAGGTCGACGATTTCTGAACCCTGAACTCTGGCATAGTCGATCTTCGAACGGAGCTCGACGATCTGACCCAAGATCGTCGAACTCAGCTCAGAGATCGTCGAACAGAGCTCAGAGTTTTGAAAAATCCTTCAAAGGTAAATCAAACTTCAATCCTAGAGGTCCTACATCTCAGAGGTTTAACCCTTATACTGAATGGATAATACCTCCTAGGAGATATCATCCTGAAGGCTATAAGAGTTAACCAGAGATGTCTTTTATTTCAGAATTTAAAGGTTATCAACCTAGGTCCAAGGTAAACTGGGTCAAAAATAAATAATTTGTTTTATGTGCATGAGAAGACCTATCCAACATCAAACCAGCAATGGTATCTGGATAGTGGGTGCTCAAAGCACATGACAGGAAACAAGGACAATTTCACATCCTTCAAAGCCAAGCTTGGACCGAAAGTAATATTTGGTGATTCAAACTTTGGACTAACAAAAGGATATGGTGAAGTCCATATTGGCACAGTCACTTTCAAGAAAGTAGCATATGTGGAAGGACTGAAGCACAACTTAATCAGTATCAGTCAATTGTGTGATGAAGGCTATCAAGTGACTTTCAACAAATCCTCATACAAGATCAAATTAGAGGACAACACAACTGTGTTGATAGGTAAAAGGAAAGGTAACATTTATCTTGTAGATTTTCTTTCAACTAAGGTAGATATATGCTTGTTCAACTCTATTTGTAGACCTAATGAATTATGGCATAAGAGACTAGGGCATATAAATCTGAGAACCATTGTTAGGCTATCCAAGGACAACCTTGTTAGAGGACTACCTTCTGGCCCCTACAAGAAGGAAGGACTTTGCAGGGCTTGTCAATTAGGCAAGCAAACTAAAAATAGTTTCAAATCACTTAATAAGAGTGATTCACCTAGGATTTTGTATCTGTTACACATGGACCTTTTTGGACCCATTACAGTACAAAGCTTAGGAGGGAAATCCTATACTTTAGTGGTTGTAGATGACTTCTCTAGATTCACATGGGTGTTCTTTCTGAGGAAGAAGTCTGATAACTTTAAGTGTTTGACAGAGTTTCTCAAATGCATACAGAGTGAGTTCAATACTCACATTGCCCTGATCAGAAGTGATCATGGGACAGAGTTTGATTCTCTTCTTTTGCAAGAGTTCTGTCAGATTGAAGGGATCAGGCATACTTTCTCAGCTCCTAGAACTTCTCAACAAAATGAGGTAGCTGAAAGGAAAAATAGAAACCTTATTGAATCTGCTACTACATTGTTGCCAGATGCTCACCTTCCTCTATCCTTTTGGGCAGAGGTAGTGAACACCTCCAAATATGTGTTGAATAGAAGTTTAATACATAAATTGAAGGGCAAGACTCCCTATGAATTACTCAAAGGGAAGAAACCTAAAGTAGATTACTTCAAAATCTTTGGTTGTATTTGCTACATTCATAATAATGACAAGAAATACTTAGTAAAATTTCAAGCTAAAGCTGATGAAGGAGTGTTTCTGGGATACTCCATGATCAGTAAAGCTTATAGGGTATATAATAAATCTACTCTCAAAATTGAAAAATCTGTTCACATATCTTTTGATGAATCTAACATATCTTTCAAGGAGAAGAATACTTCTACCATAGAACCTTTGCAGGTACACTCTCTTGCTGAAGACTTGGACAGGTTACAAATTATTCAAAAATATGAAAGCAGTGAAGATGAAGAAGTCATTCAACATCTTGAAGAGAATCTTCTTGAATAGCCAGTTGTTGTACCACAAGAGGAAACAACAACACAGGTTGGTGAACAATCAACATCTCCTATTGATTTAGTAACATCAAGAGACCATCCAATCTCCCAAGTGATTGGAGACATCTCATCTGGTGTGCAAACCAGAAATCAGGTCAACCAAAACCTGATGCACACTTGCTTTCTTTCTCAAATTGAACCTCAATCCATTCAAGATGCAGAGCAAGATCCACACTGGATTATTGCGATGCAAGAGGAGTTGCATCAATTTGAAAGGAACAAAGTTTGGGAACTAGTGCCAAGGCCAAAGGATTACTCCATTGTTGGAACAAAATGGGTGTTCAGAAATAAACCGGATGATCAAGGAGTCATTGTAAGGAACAAGGCAAGGCTAGTTGCTCAAGGATACTCTCAAGAAGAAGGGATAGACTATGACCAGACCTTTGCACTAGTTGCAAGGTTAGAGGTAATAAGAATCTTCTTAGCCTATGCAGCACACAAAGGATTCAAAGTATACCAGATGGATGTAAAGAGTGCTTTTCTCAATGGAGATATCAAAGAAGAAGTCTATGTCAGACAACCCCCAGGTTTTATCTCTTCAACTCATCCTGATCATGTTTTCAAATTGCATAGAACATTATATGGTTTAAAGCAAGCTCCTAGAGCATGGTATGAGACCCTAGCATGCTTTCTTCTGAAAAATGATTTTATAAGGGGTAGAGTAGACCAAATACTTTTTATTAGAACCCATAAGTCCCATACCCTACTAGTACAAATCTATGTAGATGATATTATATTTGGTTCTACTGATTCAAATTTGTGCAGAAAGTTTTCCAACCTAATGCATTCTATATTTGAAATGAGTAGCATGGGTGAGCTATCCTTCTTTCTAGGATTGCAAATCAAACAACATGCTGAAGGCATATTTATTTCTCAAACCAAGTATGCAAAAGAATTGGTTAAGAAATTTAGTATGTCTGAAGCATCATGTATGAAAACACCTATGCCTACTAATGCTGTATTAGATGCTGATGAACATGGGAAATCTGTTGATCAGACAACATATAGAGCAATGATTGGCTCTTTACTGTACCTTACAGCTAGTAGACCTGACATAATGTTTGCTACATGCATATGTGCTAGATTCCAAGTGAGCCCTAGAGAGTCACACTTAACCTTAGTAAAAAGGATTCTTAGGTATGTGAAAAGTTGTCCAAATCTAGGTCTCTGGTATCCAAATGATTCAGCATTTGACTTAACTAGATTTTCAGATGCTGATTATGCTGGATGCAGAATAGATAGGAAAAGCACCAGTGGAACTTGTCAGTTTCTTGGTGACAGACTTGTCTCCTAGTTTTGCAAGAAACAAACATCTGTGTCAACTTCAACTGCTGAAGCTGAATATATGGCTGCAGGTAGTTGTTGTTCACAAATCTTGTGGATTCAAAACCAACTCCTAGACTATGGCTACAACCTAGAGAAGTCTAAAATATTTTGTGATAATACCAGTGCTATTTCCATTGCACAAAATCCAGTCCTCCATAGTAGGACAAAACACATAGAAATTAGACATCACTTTCTAAGGGATAATGTTGAGAAAAACAAAATTGAACTTCAATATATCCCAACTGATTTGCAAAGGGGAGATCTTTTCACCAAACCCTTAGATGAAAAGAAACATACATTATTCCTGAATCAGTTAGGAATATTAGATGGAGGAAGTTTAAAATATGATCCAAGATTTTAAAAATCTAAAAATGACCAAGTCTAGGCAAACAATTTGATTTTATTTTGTATCTATAGGGTGTTTCTAGTCTCTGAACTGTGCTCGACGTTTTTCCCAAAGATCGTCGAACGGAGATCGACGTTCTTAGAAATCGTCGAATGGAGTTCAGTGCTTTCCAGATAGTACTATGCTATCTTCTTCCGGTCAGTGATCGTCGAACGGAGCTCGACGCTCTCCAATATCGTCGAATGGAGATCGACGATGTTGATGACCTTTCAGTTTTCTTTAGAAGCGCAGATCGTCGAACGGAGTTCAACGATCTTTCCTTATCTACGTCGAACCCTAATATAAAACTAATTTTTCGGTCGTCGTCCTGCCTTTGCTCTTTCATACTCTCTGAAAAATTTCTCTTTCCCTCCAAACTTTTCTGCACTTGCTCTTGTGTTTGTTTATTTTTTTTTGCAGGAATCAATGGCAGTTTCAGTCGCAATCTTGGCAGCCATGAAATTTGATACTGGCTTTGATATAGACATGGATTCTTTCGATAACAGCGATCAAATATTCAAGGACATTCTGGAACTCTTCAAGGACCAACAGTTAGTTAACATAATGTCTACAAGGATCAAATTGGCCGCACATGAAATAAAGGAATGGGTGCATACTGCCCACAATCTGGATCAGAACACTGTGATCGGAACCATCTCAGGAACTCAGGTACCTTTAACACCTGCTGTTTTGACAGAGGTATTTCAATTAAATTCTGGTGAAGATTCTATTGAGCTTTCTGGAGAAGAATCTTCAATTATGCATGAGAGGATGGGCCATTCAGAAACTAACCCTAATAAATTGCTTAAGAAGAATCTGTCAGTTGAGTACAGATTTCTTGCTGATTTAGTTGGGAAAGTGTTGTTGGCAAAACACTCTGCTCATGATACCATCTCTAGGTATCAGCTCTATTTAATGGGTGCCTTGGTGGACAAGAAGCAGCTGAACTGGGGAGAAGTGTTTTTTGATTTGATCAAGAAGAAAATTAACAAGATTTTTGTTAATTTTGGGAGGATTTTAGGGCTGTTTCTTCACAATAGATGCCCTGACCTGCTTGTGTCCAATGGAATACACATCAATGCCTCCAAGAGGCTTACCTGTGCCCTATTTGGGAAATGGGACAGGCAGATTGTAAAGCCCAGCAGAGCCTCTACAATCTCTTCTTCAGGAACAAGGACTATTTCAGTCTCTTCCCCTCAGGTTTTTGCCCCTGCAGAAGATTTGCCTGCCTCATCATCTCCTCCTTCTCCACCTATTATTTCATCAACAACAATCACATCCACTATCATAATTTCATCCCCAATTTCCATCCCATCTCCAACTTCAATCCCTTCTCCAACTCCAACATCAACTGAAGAAATCTTCCATCCACTACATCACTACCCACACATGGACATTGATTCATCATCTCATATTCCATCATTAACTCTTCTAGATGATTCCTATATGGATGATTCTCCTTCATCCCCTCTTGAGCCACCATCATCATCCACTTCTTATCAACAATTACTTCAGGAAATCATTGCTCAACCATCATTCATACCATCCATCTCCACTCTATTATCTTCCATCTCCACAATTCCAATATCTCAACCATCACTTCCACCATCCACAGTTTCTCCAACAGCATCTCCTGCTGCTCCAACTTTCATCTCTACCACATCCATCCCTACCTCTACTCAAGTCCCTCTTGAGCAAGTAGACCTTCCAGCTATTGCAGACAAGCTACATGAGCTGATAGCTCCAAGGCTATCACTACTGCTGGAGACTTCATTGGCTCCACTTCTGAAAACTGTTCAGGAGTTGTCTGCCAGGCTATCCTCTAATCTTCCTCCTCAGGCAATCCCTTCTACTGGGTGCCTTGATCCTGTTATCACTGAATCTAGACAGGAGGAGATGCCTTATGAAGCTGAGAGATTGCCTGCTGCAGTAACTCCATTTCAAGCTCCAGTTGCAGTCATTACAGTGGACCTCAGGTCACTGCTATCAATATTTGATTCTGTATACTTCAGCTGCCTTCCAGACCAGCTTACTGAAGACCTTTATAAGGCCATTGTGCCTATTTCTTACTGTGAGCCCAGCATTTTAGCCTCTTTTATAGATTCTGTCCAGGCTGTGGACAATGTTGAAATTGTTGCTGCTGCTGTTGATGTTTTAGTTAGTTCTGATGTTACTGTTTCAGTTTCTGAGGATGTGCATATGACAGAGGCAATTGATTTTGAGCCTGCTGTATCTGAGCTTATTATTTCTGACATTTTTGTTTCTGAACCTACTGCTATAGTGCCTTCTGCCAGTGTTGTTTCTGTTCGAATTCCTGTTGTTGCTCCTGTTACTGTTCCTGCTGTTGCTCCTGTTCTTCTGCTCAGTCTCAATAACAGAAAGAACATATCAAAAGGATTGATGCATTGTATGCTAATCCACAAAGTTCAGACAGTGATCAGTTTAGAATTGACTCTGATGATTCCTCTGCAAAAATTGCAAGGAAAAGGAAAGCAAAAAGCAAGGCCATGAAGAGAGTTCCCCCAGAGAAGTTTAAAGATACAAATGATGTTCCTTATTATATATTGCATGATTGCCAGATTACAGAACCATGGATGCAGTACTCCAAAAATCAGCTGAAAGGCATGAAAAAGAAAAGGAAGTATAATAAAGGTTCATCCCCTTTCAATCCTCCTCCTCCTCCTCCTTCACCTGATGCAAGTACAGGTGGAAGTTCTGCCTTTCAATCTACTGCTAGAAGCCAAAGTTCATATCAATTTCAAGGAAGATCTCATCAAAGAGGAAATCAGTCTAGAGGTTACCAACCAAGAAGAGGACAGTTCAGAGGTAATCAAAGAGAACTCAGAGTCTATTCTAAAGGATATTCCAGGCAACATCCTTATCATAGGGAAGTACAAAGTCCCATTGACACTACATCTGGTCCTTTCCCTTATAAGCTAAGAGATCCTGTCTCTTCCAGAGCTCCTGCTGATGAGTCAACTAACAGATATGAACCTCTTGTTCCATTTGAAGACCCAGAGAACAATCCTAATTCCTGGACAGTAAGAATGAAAGAGTTGGCTGTACTAGATCAAATTAAAAAGGCTAGAGAACAAGGAAGAGACACATCAAATTTCACTACTCTATCAGAACAGAGAAAGAAAGAACTTGAGAGATATTCTTCCAGCAAATTCTTTGACTCAGAAAGTTATATGAAGCTGCACCCAGAAGCTGTAGTCCCCAGGACAAAACATCAAACTTTTCTAGGTGCAGATGATGATAGAAGATCCAAGAAAGAAGCTCTAAACCCTAACAAAGAAATAGTTCTCAAAAAGAGCAAGGAGAAAGAGTGATCTTGTAAGCCGACAGTGATACCTTTTTTTTGACTATCTGTGATTATATCTGTGTTTCTGCAATGTTTTTTTGGTTATATTTCTGCATTGTATGTTTTTATTTTTCCAATGTCTGTAAATAGTAATCCTAACCCAAATAGGGGGAGATTGTTGGAACACCCTATTACTTATTTGGGCAAGGATCACTATGTCCTTTAGGAAATTTGTTTTGACCTCCTTGTATAGACCTAAAGGTCAATTAGATTGAGTCTAAGGGTTAGTATTTAGGTTTGAAAGCTGCCCTCAAGACCCTCAAGACCAGATATTTCAGTTCAGGAGACTAAGTCATCTCGTCGAGCTCACTTCGATGAATCGTCGAACTCCATTCGACGATCTCTGAGCTCACTTCGACGAATTGTCGAACTCCATTCGATGATCTCTGAGCTCACTTCAACGAGTCGTCGAACTCCGTTCGACGATCTTCGAGCTCACATCGACGTTCTTGTCTCTAGTTTGTTTCCCTATCTCTGATCTTAGTTCGACGATAGTTGAGCTCAAATCGACGATTTCTGCTTCAGTCTAAGTCCAGTCGCTGAGCTTAGTCCAACAATAGTGGAGCTCAGGTCAACATTTTTCTGGAGAGATCGACGTTTTTCAAGATTCAAATTCAGTCAGTTTTGGTATTCCCTTCTATTTATTCCCAGCATTTATTTCAAGAATCTTGTAGTCGTTTCAATTAATCTGGAGCAAGTTTCAAGGAGTTTTTAAAGGAATGTTTTATTGGACTTTCCTCCAGAAGATAAAATGCATTTAAGGAAGTCATTTATGACAGGCTAACGGCTATCTTGGACAGAGAATTATTCTATTCAAATCTAAGGAATAAAAGAATTTTCATTCTGCTGGCTAAGAACACAATACACAACAGCAACAAGAAGGAGAGAAAATGTTGAAGATATTCACAGTCATAGAATTCTTACAGGAACACACATCACTGAAGGAGATCAATATACTGAAATTTCTAGATTCCTTTTGATTCCAGTGTTCAAAGGTCTGATCATTCAAGACTCCAGACACCACACATTTCAGCTGCTGCTGGAATCATCTTTTGTTGGAGATCTAATCTTCTGAAGGCCTATCACCATATTGCAAAGCTTCACTTCCTGAATAACTCAAGATCATAGGGGGAGCTTTGACAACATCCACTATCTTCTCTCTGATTGTTGATAGAAAAGATCATCTCACCTCTCTCTCTCTCTGTTGTAAAGGGTTTATCAAACTCCCTTCAAAAGTTTGTGTTGGTTTCTGAGACCTTATCAAAACTCAGTGGTGGCAAGACACCTGATCAAAAAATCTAGTTTGGTTTTTGATCACCTTATCAAAAGCTCATTGGTGCCCAGGACACCTGATCAACTCATCCTGCAGTAGATTCCTACCTAGGGTGGTAGAGGAGTGGATATACCCAGATTGATTGGGGAACCACTATAGCTCCTTGTGTCCTCTGGTTGCTTCATTGTGTTTTGCTGTATGTTATGTTGTTTTATTTCTTGCTTTCATATTTTTATTTTCTGCAGCACTATACACATACTATTTAAATTAAGTCTTCCACCGCAAATAATTTTTATCTTGAAAATTATCTTAATATACTCTATTCACCCCCCTCTAGAGTTAAGATAGATCTTATCCTCCACTATCATAACTACTAGCAAACAGGTCTCACAGTCCATGCCGTCTGAAATCCGGTACTAGACTGCCTGAACTCCAAGCGTGTCGGCCTCCAGGCTGCTCCTTTATGCTGGGCTCCATGGTCCACTAAAATGATGTGGTTTGAAAACTGTTAGTCTAAAAGACTAAGCCCTATCATCCCCCACCCCTTCCCCCGTGGCTCCTAGGCTCCGAGCGGGGAGAAGGAAAGGAGAGAACATGAAAGTGGAGAATAACAAATAATCAGATGGCGGCGGAACTAATCTAGCAGTTATATAGAATATATGACAGTAAATAAGGTATGAAAAATTGCACAAGAAAATAACCTTAACTTATATGAAAACACATAAGCCAAGGGATCTTTTCCAGGGCTCCTATCGTATAAAAAGTCTCATACCAATTTATACGATAGGGTGTCGGTTTTCTAGCAAGCATATATTTATAATACTGAATGAAAACTTTAACTTATAAGAATGCTCGTGCGAACTTATAAACTAAGGGGTCGTTTTGCAGGGCCTATTGTATAAAGCGTCTCATACCACTTATACAATAGGTGTCAGGGTTATATGCAATTGTTATGCTATGAAATACAATTATGCCATAATGTAATCATGCAAGTGCAACTTACCCACCTGACTCTGTGTACACAGACCTTTAGTTCTCCCTTTCTGGAGTCGAACCTCCCAGGATACCTTCATAGTGGCAAATGGAAGGGGTGGGTTGGGCCTCACCTACCTCTAAACCAGTAATTGCACTACCAGTCAGACTTACCATACGCCTCAATGCTGGTGCAATAAGCGGAGCTCGTGCATACTCTTGTGGGCTAGTGCACCGGACTTAATTGGCCAAGTGCTAAACCACACTTGTCGAGTCAACGTAGTGGCGTTGGTGCATCGACTCATCAATACCGAAGACCCACCACCTTTTACCTTTTGCACATGCAACCTTATGTATCAGCTACCGAGCCAAATCTCCTCGAACCATCCCGTCCATCATAAACAACAACCGAGCCAAAGCTTGCCGGGCCAACCTGCCCATCACAAACCATTACCGAGCCAAAGCACGTCGGGCTAACCTGCCCATCACCAAAACCACTGGGCCTACTGCCCGAGTGACCCAACCTATCTCCCCGAGACATCGAGGTGTGTGAAGGTGAAACCCTAGATTTACTAGTTACTCTTGCATTCCAATTTTGCCTACAGTTTAGGTCTAGCCCGGGACTGCACAAGGTATTCCCCATGAAGGGCTCTTGAAGGCACTAGGAACTACGATGGGATTACGCCCAAAGCTCCCTTTTGCAAGGCACTTACTATCATTGGTTGCTATCAAGTTTTCCCAAACCCTTACTTGTTTTACTAGATCTAGCCCTAGAGTATTTGACATTTCCTCCCCATGGGAAAGGCGATCTTTCGTCGATCCCGGACATCACCTAACACTAGCCAAACCAACACTCTACTCATCCTAACTTCTAATGATGAACTAACTTCTTTGTTTATCCAAACTAGCAAAATCTCTAACCCCAACTCATGTGCCCAAATTCATATTCTAACACAATTTTTGCAGTTTTTCTAAATGCAGACCACTTGAGCTATATGATGTGTGAAATGAGAGGAACTCAAAATATTCATCCAGTACCCCTATAATAATTATTAGAGGGCTGTCATGACCTTTTTAACCTAACTCCAGAATTTCATAATTTTTCACAAGCTCATAAATTTAGGAACTTGTTAAATAATTCTTTCAGAGCTCATTTCTTTTTGAAAAATTATGAAGCTTGGCCTAGAGCATTTGTTGATCATTATGTACATGTTTGCATTTTTACAGAATTTTTGGAAGTATCCATGTGTACTTGTCTCTTAAAAATTATTAATGTAGGTTATAATTAATATTAGGATTAGAGGCCTAAACCTTGCTAAAAAAATTGGGAGACTTTGGATTCTATGTTAAATAGTTATCTTGTATTTATCATAAATTTGGTGAAGCATTTGAATGTCTGAAATGGCTACTTCATGTTCAAACTTGGGTTTTTGGATTACTAGAAAAATTAAATAAATTATCAGATAACTTAGGAAAATTATGAATTCCTGGGTTTAGGTTAAACATGTTATGATAGACACCCAATAATTATTATAGGGATATTGGATGATTATTTTGAGTACCTCACATTGTATACATCATATAGCTTGGATGGTCTGCGTTTAGTAAAACTGCAGAATTTATAATAGGGTGCAAATTAACCTAGGGAGTTGGGAGGTTAGTGTGGTAAGTGAAATGAGATTATCATCGGGAGTCGTGATGAGAAATGCGAAGTTTGACTAGTGTTAAGAGGTGTTCGGGCTCGACGAAACATCGTCTTCCCCATGGAGAGAGAGAGAGAGTCAAAACGCATTAGGGTCAGGAGTAATCAGCATAACTAGGGTTTTACTTTCACTCACCTCGATTCCTCGTGATGTTAGGTGGGCTCACTAGGTCTTTAGGCTCGGTGGATTTAGTGATGGGAAGGTTGGCCCGGCGAGCTTTGGCTCGGTTGATGTTTGTGACAGATGGGATGGTCCGGCATGCTTTGGCTCGATTGACGTTTGTGATGGATGGGGTGGTCCGGGGAGCTTTGTGCATAATACTCTGTGATTGTTATAATAATAGTTTAACCTTTGGCTCGCCACCCCGAAGTCATGAATCGCGACTCCCTAACACTCTGTGATTGTTGGATCCCTAGTTTGGATTTGGGCTAGGTTAACTAATTAGCTTAAGTTTGACACATATTTTATAGCCAGGGTCATGTCTTTGAGTCGTAGAGTTTACGCTAAGTCATTAAGTTCAATATTCATGGACCAGCCAGCAGAAGACTTCAGGAGACTCAAGACTTAGAAGAAATGAAGCTCAAAATTATTAGTTCGAAATTCTTCGAAGTCAGCTCGATGATCGTCGATCGCAGATCGAAGAACTATGAATCAATTCTCTGAATTGAGCTCGACGATATTCGAGCTCAGGTCGACGAAGTCTGGTGTTCAGCTTCAACATATTCTTTCCAGTTATTTTCGCTGAACTTAGCTCGATGAAGACAGATTCTGTGCTCGACGAACTTGGACCGCAGAATTGGCAAGCTATTCGCAGAATGCAGATCGCTGAGTGCAGGTCGACGAACATGATTTCTCAGCTCGACGAATTTGGATCTTCGGTCGACTAAATCTGTTCAGAGCTCAACGATTTTTGTCCAGTGCCAGACTTAGAGTTTTTCCTTATTTTCTTTCCTTATTTCCATATATTATTTAGTAGTGATTTCCTTAGTAATTAATGCTCATATTCTATTGAATATAGCTGTTATTGGCATCATTAATTATGGTCTTCATCAGGGTTAATTACTTGCTTAATTTATTGGGACAGTTGGGAAACTCATTAAAGACAATATTCTCAAGCCATATTTCATTCTCCAGGCAATCAACAGTCAATGCGTGAGATTCAAAAATTCAAAGGAGAATTCGACAGAGAATATAAAAGAGATTTTTCATTTTTTAGCAGATAATAATAAGAGAAGATTTACAAAAACATACACAAGATCATCTGTTTCTTCTCTGTGCAGAAAACATCCAATTTTCTCCTCGTGCTTACTTAAGAGTGAAGAAGAACAAAAAACAAAGATCATGAGTCTTCTTCAACTTCTCTCCAGGAACATTTAAGGACAACAATCATTCAATCATTCAGAAGTTCCTGGACATCATTTCAAGACAAGGCAGAAGACCTACACCCTCGGCAAGGCACCAAGTGAATTCAGAAGGAGCCTTGACAACAGCAATCCACTAAGTCTTCTCTGTTGATTAGAGAAAGAGAAGACACTATCAAATCTCTCACCTCCTGTATACAGAGTTTATTAACTCCCTTCAAAAGTTTATTCTTGGTTTTTGGGCACCTGATCAAATGCTCAAAGGGTTGTGAGATCGCCCTGGAAATAGATCTTGTGGTGGCAGTCACCAGATCAAAAACCTGCTAGTGGATTCCTACCAGGGAGGTAGATGAGTGGATTTACCCAGTTTTGGAACCACTATAAAATTCTTGTGTCATTTGGTTGATCATTTTCTGTGTTGCTCTTGCTTTGTTGTGATAGCCTAGGTTGCTGTGATAGATTAGATTAGTTTACTGTGATAGTTTAGTTTAGTTTACATCTTCTATTACTACTATAGTATCACATATTTTTAATACTCTGATATAAATAAAAGCAGCCAGAAATTTTAATTACTCTATTCGCCCCCCCCCCCCCCCCCCACCCCCCACCCCCACCCCCCTCTAGAGTAAATCAGATCAAACCCCTATTTTATTGGTAACTAAGGCATACCATATCTTTCAGGCAGGTCTTTCGTTACCCTTAAAGCCCAACCCCTTCTTACCCTACCCCTTACCTGGGGCAGTGGTATTTCTTACCTGCAGGCATAGTATTTTACAAGTAGATATATCACACAATGTGCACTCACGCACAACCAATTGATCACAAATGTCGACCACGCGGTCCGATGCTCCAAACACTGAGGGTACATTCTTGGTGTACCGGAAATACTAGGGTCCCACCGCCGTTCAGGGCACATTATTGGTGTACCGAAAATACAAGGGTCCCACCGCCGCTCGAAGGTCCGAACCCCAACTACAAACTTGAGCATTTCTCTCCACGGTCTTCAGTCAGAGACTTTAGTCTTAGTGGCACGTAGGCCTAAGACTCTCATTATGTGATTCTGCCAAATGCCAATAACCAAGGAACTCAGGCAGACATCCATAACGTGGAGACAGTTCAGCCTTTTCTTGTTGCTCAAATCATCGGTTCAATGACCAGACTGACGCGGGTCGGCCTCCCCTTATCCTTTCGGCACGAAGCCTTTAAAGAGCTCATAAAGCTCACAAATAGCCACACTATCCCCTAAGGACTGGCTTCACAATCACATGTTAGCTAGGATCCATCGCCAGCGACACTAACTATTGCCCGGCGTTAGCGACAGAACTTATTTTCCATCCCCAGTCCTAACCTTATCTGGATAAACCATCCAACAATCTCTGAATCCAGCTGTAGTGTCAGAAACATTGGTCTTTCATAGCATACAACACAAGCACTTTGCGGGTATTTTCCTGGAATTTTACTCAAGTACTTCCTGCTACAACCCTTCACAGACGCAACCCACCGAATCCACAAACATACTCATTTATACACGGAGTCTTCTCCGGTGTGCAAAATAAAACAACACCAATCCAGACCAACCTGTTCAGATGGGCTTCACACAGTATGCATATTACGTACTACACATTTCTGGATCACATGCAAGACATCTTTTTTTTGATATCCAGAATCAACCCAAGGGGAATCCCTCAATAATCCACCTTTTGGTGGGGGAAAACCCATGCATATGCCAGATTAATGTCTTCACATATCCAAGGAAGAAAGATCGTTCCTAATTGTGAGTAGGTACTATAATTTTGTATTTAAAAATTCCAATAAAATTCATAGGTGAGCATAATGGTCTAAAACTCCCTCTGCCCAGCCTTTCATGACTTGCAATGGAGAGTGAGACCACAATATCCAAATAATTAAGTAGGGCTAATTGATGCATTACAAAGCAAGTACTAAGGTTAATGCTCCAAAATTCCCAATTAAATTTCCAGAGGTTCATACTAACCCTATGGCTACACTACCCAAGTTGCATCACTGTTCAATGAGTTTTAATACCCTATTCTATCACTACAAGGTTTGTGGCCTAAACTAGGGTTAGGGTTTTGAAGGGCATACCTATCTCCAAATCCTCTAAGATTATTACCAGAGGGCTTTAGCAACCCTAGTACCCTCCTTACCAAATTTCAAGTCCATACAAGGGCATTTGACCACATGCGCTTCACAAGACACCAAAGACAATCCCTAGGGTTTTGGTCTTGGGTCATAGGGCAAATTTATCCCAATCCACCCCATATTCCATGGGACGGTGTTAAAAGTCATGCCAGTCAGTGGCCCAAATTTAAACCTCTGTTGAGGTTGTTTGGCAACCTAAACTCACAAGTGCACTTTTGACCTAAATACCCTTATTATGGCAAGGCTAGGGTTTGCATGAATTCAATCCCAACCATCCTCAAATGAGATGAAATTTTATTAGGAGTCTTATGATGACCCCAAGGACAACTCACCAAAGTTTGGGAGAGTTTGGAGGTCATTTGGTCCCTTAATTAATTTATCCTAGAGTAATTAAATAATTTCAAAACCTATACAAACATTATCCCCAAAAATTCTCATTTTTGGGCAACACCTAGGTATAGATTAGGGTGACTCCCTGTCCAAAATTCAAGTCATTTGGACAAGAGATGAAGCTTGGGCACTCATTTTAATCTCTGCCTAGCTCTAGGTATAGATCCCGCCAAAATGAGTGCCCTGGTCAAACCAGGAACTCAAATTAGTTCAAACTAATTTTGACATAAAGTAGACTCATATGGCTACAAATTATATGATGGCCATTTTCTCTGATTTAGCATATAGATATTTATAATAATTAAGAATATTAAATAGAAATTGTGTGACAGAAATGATATAATAAGAAATTTGTAAGCTAAAGTTTAATTCATCGCCGACGCGAATCGTGGCGCAGATCGGGCGACTGTCGGTCGTCTTCAACCTCCAGCCAATGACCATGATCCAGCCCGCCTGCAGCAACTTCCAACCCACTTTCCTGACCATCCGGCCACCTCCCTAGCCGGCCACCGCCACCACGACCTCCGTTGAGGTGGTGGCTATCGCCAAGCTGCGACACAGCCGCCGGAGGGGCCATTTTCCGTGATCCCTACAAGATGAAAAACACGGAAAAAACCAGGAAATTACAAACTTCAGTCGGGCTCAATTGAGCCCTATTCCCATTCTAAATGATTCCTATGATCTACCCATGGATGAAGGAGAAGGGGAGGACCTGAATTGCGCCCAAAGAGCGGGTGTTGTGCCTCTTTGCCATTTTCGGCCACCAAGCTTTGGCTCCTCTACAACTTCTACACCAACAGTAAGGGAATTGAGATGTAATCAGGGGAAATGCCTGCTCTGATCCTGGTGAAGGTTCTTAAAGAAGGAATTGGGGAGAGGAGGCTTATAACTCCCCAATTCATCAAAACACCATTAAAGGCCATTAAACCTAGTTTTTGGTTTCAGTCAAATTGAGGGGACTGAGCCACCCCACTGGCTGGCAACCTCTTGGAAACTCTTCCCCTACCTTGAAGGAGTAAAAGCCCCATCAAAAGGAGGGGTTATGGAGCCTCCATGGCCATGATGGCCATTAAGCTCTTACTTACTCTCTCCTCCAAATTAGGCCAACTTCCTCTCTCTCTCCTAGTCACCAAACTCTGAATTTGGTGGGCCCAAAATGTGTCTCTCCACCTCCTAGACTAATGGGTCACACTTTTTTGGGCCTAGCCCACTTGGATTGGGCTTGAGTTAGCCATTTAGGCTAGTTTGACCACTTTGACCCAAGAGTGACTTTTGTCAAATTTGCCACTAGGGTTAACCCCAATGGGTCCTTGGTGAACCATGGGCCTCCCCTAAGGTCTAGAAGTACTTGGGTAGGGTTAACTTTGCACTCTGAAGGTCACTTGCCCCTTAGTTAGGGCACTTTGACCATTGTAAGGCTAGGGTTGACTTTGGTCAACTCAGGCTCTAAAGTTGACCCCAATTGGTCCTAGGTTACCCATTGACCTCACTCTAGGGTTAGGAGGACATGAGTGGATCCACTTGGCTAAGGGAATGTCAGTTGACCCTATGTAGGTCAATTTGACCCATTTAGGGTCAGAGTTGACTTAGGTCAACTTAACCACTTTGACTGCCCTCCATGAGTCCTTAGTGACCCATTGACCCCCACTATAGGTCTAGGAAGACCCTGGTAGGGTTGGTTGGGCTTACTAGGGGCACACTGCCCTTAGTTAGGGCACCTTGCCCTTTTTAGGCCTAGGGTGGTTCTAGATCAACTTGGCCACCTTGGGTCGACTCCAATGGACCCTTAGGGCTCTAATGGACCTTCCAATAGATTGATGAGATCATGGTAGGATCTTAGAGTCATGGTGAAGCCTCATGGTCATCCTAAACTAGGGTGTAGGGATCTACTATTTGCAGTCCATTCAACCCAATCACCTTTATCCCTAAGTCCACTTGGTCTTCTTGGGCTCCCTAGGGTTTTGTCAAGACCTAGTCATGACAAAACCACTTCTAGGGGTCTAGTTGTATGAGGGATATTACAAATCCCAATATATAAACAAAAAAAGTTCGTCCTTGAAAGGTAAATTGTAACATCCTGAGAGGTTGTGGGTAATACTGACTGAAAAGCTCCGGGTACCTTTGTTGCATCAATTCCTGAGGCTCCCATGTATGCTCCTCTCGCCCATGATTCCTCAACAGGACCTTGACCAATGGAACCTTCTTGCGGCGCAAGACTCATATTCCCATATCGTCAATCCGCACCGATTCCAGGTGAACTGACCGATCAGATGCTACCGGCCCATCTGTGGCCGTAATCTGCTGCTCCAGGTGTAGTAGAGCCCTCCTAAGAGAGGATACATGAAACACATCGTGCAGACTCGCCAGCTCCGGTGGCAGCTCCAGCCTGTATGCCAAGGGGCTAATCCGCTATAGGATCCTATAAGGACCCATATATCTTAGGCTGAGCTTCTTCTTCCGACCGCGTACCCATAAAACACCATGCATCGGTCGGATCTTCAAGAATACTCTGTCCCCCACCTGAAACTCCTGCTGACGATGCTGAGCATCGTAATACTTAGCCTGTCGGCTCTGTGCCTCTAACATCCTGTCCCGTATCAGCCTCACCTGAGCCTCGGCATCCTCAACAAACTCCGAAACCAAAGCCTTCGGATCCTCGTCCTGTATCCACGACAACAGAGTCCTACACCTACATCCGTATAGGGCCTCATAAGGAGCCATCCCTATGCTGGACTGGTAGCTATTATTATATGAGAACTCGATCAGTGGCAATAGCTTCTCCCAAGGCTCACCGCGATCCAATATGCAAAGTCGCAGCAGATCTTCCAAAGTCCGATTGGTGCGTTCCGTCTACCCATCAGTCTGGGGATGAAAAGCTGTACTGAATGTCAGCTGAGTGCCCAAGTAAGTCTGCACTATTCTCCACTCCATGGACTTAAATCGTCCATCCCGATCCGATACAATCGTCCGGGGTACGCCATGATAACGGATGAACTGCTCCACGAATTTCCGAACCAGCACACCAACCGAATCATTCTTTCTGATCGGGATAAATCTGGCTACCTTCGTCAGCCGGTCGACGATCACCAAGATCTAATTGTTCCCCGTCCGCGATCGGGGAAGCCCATGTATGGAGTTCATCGCGATATCATCGAACTTCCACTCTAGTACTGGGAGTGGCTGCAACAATCCCGCGGGGTTTCTGCACTCTGCCTTCACCAGTTGGCATGCCTCGCAGTGGGTCACGAAGTAGGTGATATCCTTCTTCATGCCTAACCAGTACATGTTCTTCTTCAGATTCGCAGTCATCTTCGTAACTCTCGGGTGTACCGAATACCGATTGTAGTGGGCCTCCGTCATGATATCTTCCCGGACCTGGTCTCCCTCTGGTATGTAAACCCTTCCTGTGAAGCATATTAGGTCATCCCTCAGTGTGTAATCTCCAGCAGTGCCTACTTATAAGGCCCAAAATATCGTCTCCAGCTTGGCATCCTGCCTTTGCCCATCTTTGACTCGATCTCGAATGTCATCTGTGGCAACCAACGATGATAGGTACTACCGGTACAGCTCTGGGTGATCCTCGGACACCAGGGATATCTGTATCTTATATTACATCTGGACCAACTCCATGGCCATCATCTGAGGTCCTGCTCCTAAGGTTGTAGCCTTCCGGCTCAACGCATCTGCCACCACATTCGCCTTCCATGGGTGCTAGTGCATCTCGTACTGGTAATCTGCTAGTAACTCCACCCATCATCTCTGTCTGATATTCAGCTCCTTCTGCGTGTCCACATACCTCAAATTTTTGTGGTCGGAGTATATGTCGCAGTGGACACCGTACAGATAGTGTCGCCAGACTTTCAGAACAAATACGACCGCTCCCATCTCTATGTCAAGAACATGATAATTCTGCTCATGCTTCTTCAGCTACCGTGAGGCGTATGCTATCACATGACCATTTTGCATCAGCACTGCACCCATGCCCTGGTAGGAAGCATGGTATAGACCTGGAATCCTTCTTTTCCCGAAGGAATGACAAGTATAGGAGCCGAGGTGAGTCGATCATTCAGCTGCTGAAAAGCCACCTCATACTGCGGGTTCCAGACAAAGGGCACATCCTTCCTCGTCAAGGATGTGAGTGGAAGGGCAATACGAGAAAATCCCTCCACGAACTTCCGGTAATAACCGGCAAGTCCTAGAAAACTCCACACGTCTATGGCCGACTTCAACTGCGGCCAATCCCGAACTACCTGAATCTTGGCCGGGTCCACTGCCATTCCAGCACCACTGATGATATGGACTAGGAAAGCCACCTCCATCAACCAGAACTGGCATTTGCTGAATTTCGCATAAAGTTGTTGCTCCCGCAGTCTCTCTAGGGTTAGCGTCAGATATCATGTATGCTCCTCCTCTGTCCTCGAGTAGATAAGGATGTCATCAATAAACACAATGACGAACACATCCAGATATGCCTCAAACACCCGATTCATGAAGCTCATGAACGCCGACGGTGCATTTGTGAGCCCGAAGGGCATCACGGTAAACTTGAACAACCCATATCTGCTACTGAGGGCAGTCTTCGAAATGTCCTCCTCTTGGATTCGCAGCTGGTAGTAGCCCGACCTCAAATCCAATTTTGAAAATAAATACGCCCCCTCCAGCTGATCAAACAACTCATATATTCTTGGCAATGGATAGGTATTCCTGACTGTCAGTCGGTTCAGTGCTCGGTAGTCGATGCACAATCTAAGTGTCCCGTCCTTCTTCTTGACGAACAACGCCGGGGCTACCCATGGTGAAGCGCTTGGCCGGACATATCCGGCTTCCACTAGTTCCTGCAGCTGGCTTCAAAACTCTGTCAACTCCTTCGGGGCCATCCGGTAAGGGGCTCTACATGCCGGCTTAGCCCCTAGCACCAGCTGTATCCGAAAATCCCGCTCCCGGTGCAGGGGTTGTAACACTTCCGATTTTTCGATGACTTTATTTGAATGTGCATCGTCATATTTATGAAGTCGTGGCATTACTTTTAACGTCGAGTTGACGGCGCAATGTCATTAAGGAATTTTTGCGTCCGTGCAGTCGAGTCGGCCGAATTCTTGTTGTAATGGGAAAATTTTGCATTTGGAATTTAAGTTAAGTAATTTTGGACTTGCTCGTCAAGTTTCGTCGCGATCCGAGCGATATTTGGGCCTCGGCGATTTTCCGAAGTTTTGTGAAATTTATGTTCGTCGTAAACTTTGAAAATATATCTTGAGAATGGCTTGTCGGATTTTGGTTTTGACTTCACCGTTGTGTTCGTAGCGTCAGTGTTCGCTTACAATGAAAATTTCGTTTGATTCGGCGTGCGTTCAGGCCTCCGTTTTGAACTCGTATTTTCTTATTCAAAAATATATAAATATGATTATTTAAATATTATAGTACTATTCAAAAATATATTTTACTATTTATTTATATAGTTTAATTGCTTTGGATATATTTGTAAAAAGAACATTGTTCTGCAATTTTATTCTCAACAATTTCTGCCATCTCGAGTTATTCCTGCCTTTCTCGAGTAGTGCCAGTGCACTTCTCGAGTAGTGCTGCACTTCTCGAGTAGTGCCTGTGCACTTCTTGAGTAAGTTGTATTCTCTCGTGTACTCTGAATTTTTCATTACTCGAGTGCCCGTTTTTATACTCGAGTGATTTTTTACAATTACTCAAGTGATTTTTATATATACTCGAGTGATTTTTCCTGATCTACTCGAGTAAATTTTCTCTCCTACTCGAGTGACTTTTTCTCCTACTCGAGTGACTATTCTACTACTCGAGCTATATTTCTGGACCTACTTGAGTGATTTTTCTGGACCTACTCGAGTACCTGTAGCTTGTTCTCGAGTAGCTCGTTGTATTTTTGTGTTCGGGAGCCTTTTTGAGTTTCAAAAAGATGTCATATGGAAAAATGGTTAACATGAAATTTGTTCGTCTCGATGAGATCTACAATTTCGTGTTGGACACTTTTCGATTTGAAGCCATCCTAAATCTCTACTTTCGTCTTCCGCACACCCGCTCGTAGATAGTTCGTTTTAGACAAAAAATTATAAAAATATATATATTTGTATATATATTTATATATCTTTATATACATATTTCTACTCTTATTAGAGAAAACTTCATCTTCTTCAACATTCTGAACCGACCCAGAGAAAATTAGGCGTGTGAGACGAAGCTGTTCGTGAATCTTTCGGTGGCCGCCGACGGTGCTCCGGTGCTCGAAATCTCCAACCGAGTATCGATTTGAAAAGCTCTCGTCGAGAGCTACGCCATCGTGGTAAAACTTTCCCCATTCCTTGAGTTTTCACGTTAGTGTTTTTTCGGCTCTAACCTCTATTTTAGCAATTTTTGTCTATATTTCAACTTCCTCCATCCTCTTTTGCCCCGATCTGCGACGTGAACTGATTCGAAGAACTTTTCCGCTAAAACCAACGCAAGTGGTGATTTTCCCTCATTTCTCCTTGTTCGATTTGACGGTAACGGCTAAGTTTTTTTATGTTCTTTAAAATTTTTTGCACTTTATCTTCAAATTTATTGTTATGATTAACCTTTTTGATGATCACATGATGTTGTAAGATTTTGTCATGGTGAACTCGATTTTGTCATAATATATTTAATCCTTCTTGAAGTGTCGTATTGCTGCCTTTAAATGCCTTATTTATCATTATTGAACGTATAAAAGTTTATCTAGGATTGTAAATCGCCTGTAAGGTTGATCAACCGCGTCTTGAATCTAGTAATGTCAAGTAGAATCTGACGAGCCAAATCTCGAGATATGTGGTGGTTTCTTTGTGGTTTTTCTTGATTGCGGGAGTTAGTGGACAAAACCACTTCCGCAATGTTTGATGCCTTTATTAGTACACTACTAGCAAAATGACCTTTAGCCACGGTTTTTTTTGTCACGGCAGAAAATCGTGGCTAATAATAAGTATTAGCCACGGTACCTAAACCGTGTCAAATAAGTTAGTATTAGCCACGGATTATTGAACCGTGGCAAAAAAAAACTTTTTGCCACGGTTTGCCTATTTCGTGGCTAATAAGCCAGTATTAGCCACGGAAGCCTGAACCGTGGCAAAAGGTCGTGGCATTTTTAGTACCACACCGTCAATTTCAACATAAATTTTGGGTTTATATATCCCATTCCGCAATGAATTTTTGAATTAGATGGGCTCGCGGGCGGGCTCGCGGGCGGGCTCGCGGGCGGGCACATGAGCGGCGGTGGCGGGAGGCTGCGACGGGTGGCGACGGGCGGCGACGGGCGGCGGAGAGCAGCGGCGAGAGGCGGCGGCTGAATCTTTTTCATTTTTTACAGCCCCTTTAGCCACGGAAATTCAACTGTGGCAAATAAGGAGCTTTAGCCACGACAATGGGACAGTGGCTAATAATTGCTGAAAAGAGACCCTTTAGCCACGATTCTAAACCGTGGCTAAAAGTCGTGGATAAAACTCTTTTTGCAACGGATTCAGCGTGGCTAATACTATTAGCCACGCTCGCATTGCCTACGCTCATTTTCTGTGGGTAGGTCTTGGCTAAAAGTCTTTAGCCACGGTTTTTGACCGTTTGCCACGGCAAATTGTCGTGGCTAAAAGTCCAGTTTCTTATAGTGGTACCTTGTGGAAGTCTACCAGGTTTTTGGGCGTCTGCGGTGTATGGTGGAGAGTATGAGACTCCCTCACAGTTAGACGGATATTATATTCGTGAGGGTGTGTCTAGTTGAGTGACCACCTCGCCCGTGTTTTTGGGTAGAGTCGACCACATGTGCCTAATAAAAGTTTTGTACTTTTTCCTAATGATTTATTCATGTTGTCACCTTATATCCTTGTGCGTCTGGTGTACTCTTGTTGTACGTGACGAATCATATAAGAGTTCTTTTCCTGTGGATGCCTTGTTTCTTTTTGTACTTTACTTCTGTGCTTTTGGTCTTGGGTTGGTACCCCTTTGACCTTTGTTTATTTTTGCTTATCTTTCTGTCCCCATTTGTACCTTCTTGCTGAGGTGTTCTGTCTTTGGAATGCCTCAGGTTCAGAGCAGTAGCAGATAACAGAGCTGGTCTTGGAGTTTCTGGGTGGTAGTGTTGGCTGTGGTTGTTTCCTCGTCTTAGCGAGGTAGTTTGTTGTTTATTTTGTTTTACTGCTTCAGACATACATTTCTGTTTGTGGGTTCGCGTCAGTTTGTTGAAGCCCACAGAATTGTTACTTTTAGATACTTGATAGCTGCTTAGTTTTCTATATGTGGATGTGTATTACTTGCTCTCTGGGAGGATTTATGTTAGGAATGCATGTTAGGTATATTTCAAGTATAAAACCTTCTACTATTAACTCATGCATTGCATAATTTAAAACTCTAACTTGTTGTATTTAGCGAACGTAAAAGCTATCTTTACTACTATTATAAATTTAGGGTCTTGCATAGCATGAGTTGTTCTTTAGGGACGTTTGTAATCATGTAGGATGTTGGAGTCAATCCAAACGAGTATTTTTCGCAGCGTATAAATATATTTTGATTCGTGAAACAGATGAGCCACTAAGTCGAGGGATATGGCTAACTACTGCATTTAAACTGATTTTTTTACCTTAAAATAACTTAAAAAATCTTTCTTCATAATTAAGTAGGTGTCCGTCTGAGCGTCCGCAGTTATCCCCTGCTGACGTGACATCATGATGCGCATTTTCCCTTACTCCGATAAGTTATTGTATGCGGTGAAAATGCGGGTTGTGACTGTTGGTATCAGAGCCAGGTTGCTTGACAATTGGTCGGCCAACCTTCCCTTGTTAGTGTTTGTTGTTTAGTGACATTTCATACACACACCGATGTGTCATCAGTACATCTTAGCCGAAGCATAGTCACAACACTCATAGCATGATAAGATGTATACGGGGCATATTATGTAGTATGAGATGCATAATATGTGTTTGTATATGGATCCACCATAGGCGGCAACATGTGACGGTTATGTAGTATGGGATGCATAACCACCATCACATGGGTGCCCATTAGCACGTTTTCTTTTCTCTTTGCATGCGATGTTATGTAGTATGAGATGCAAAACATTTCATGTGTACGCTGCTCATGCATGCATTAAGGCCTTTCTAGAATGCATAGTACTGTATACATATCATATCATCGCATAAGAACTTGTTCCAAGTTAAGGTTTACATGATGACACATGTACACACATGATTTTAAATAAGAATAAAGAATACATGCATTCATGTCATAGGCACAGAGTCAATAGGATGAGAGGATATCATCCTAAGTAGGACATAACATCATTATAAAATCCCAGAGCAAGTTACAGCGTGAGCAAGTGTCTTTTAAGTATGGTCTGAACTAGTTGTGTGGCTTTGTTATAAGATAGGATTTTGATGAGTTGTCCGTTTGCTTTTTAGAAATGCCGCCAAAGCGTCCTGCGATGAGGTCGACTCCCCAGTCGGAGGGTGATTCATCAGGTGCGCAAAGTGATGCGATTATTGATTGTCTGCGTCAGAGCAATGAGGCTTTGTCGAGACAATTAGTTGTGATGCAATCACAAATTGAGTCTTTGTTGTCTGTCGCTTACGCGCAGCAACCTTTAGTTCAAGAGCCTGCCTTGGGCCAAGCCATGCCTGGTACCCCTCCTCCTCTGGTGCCCCCGATGGCGATACCACCAGAAATGAATTTCATATCACACTCCCAGCTATTGGGACCTCCCACCTACTACGGGAGTGCCGACTTTATGATTTTAGATGATTGGATCATCTCCATCGAGGAGATGTTTTCGTATTCCGGAATTCTAGAAACCCAGAAGGTGATGATTGCAGCCTACCAGTTAAAAGGCCTGACAAAGAGTTGGTGGATTCGGGAAAGGGAGAGTCTGAAGGAAGGCTGTTCTTGGGAATCTTTTAAGAAGATGCTGCTGAAGAAGTTTCTACCCTCTGTCGAGCAGGACCGCCTGATGAATAACTTCCTGCATCAGAAGCAGTGACAGCTCACCCTGAGCGAGTATGAGATTGAGTTTAGCAAACTGAGTAGGTTTGCTCCTGATTCGGTAGCCTTTGAGGAGGGTGGAGTGAAACGTTTCTTGGGAGGACTAAGACGTGATGTCCAGTAATGGGTATATGCTTATTGAGCTGAAAGTTATGCTGAAGCAGTGGAAGCCGCTTTGAAGGTCAAGGCGATCGAGAACGCCAAAAATCGAGGTGCTGCGGCGAGGAAAGAGAAAAGGAAAGGTGTTGAGGATGGTAGCTCCAAGGCATCTGGCCCTTCTTCGAAGAAGAAAAGTAAGAAAGTGTGTAGCTTCTGTGGTTTTCCTGGCCACTCTTACGAAAGGTATTTCACGAGGACTGCCACCCTAAAGCAGCAGCAGGTGCACACAATCCAAGGTGCACCCAAGGGAGAGCTAGTGTGCTCGTACTGTGCAAGGAAGGGTCATGATGTGAGTCATTGCTGGATGAAAGAAAGGACTTGCTTCCAGTGCGGGCAGAAGGGATACCAGAAGTCTTCGTGCCCCCAAGCTCAGCCCCCACTGCATCCGGCCCCACTTCGAGCTCTGCCTCCGCCACCAAACTTGGATAAAGGAAAAGGAAAGCTGAACGTGATGACTAGCGAGGAAGCTCAAACCTCTACGCAAGTGATATCAGGTTAGCCTCAGTTTAATTTATCCTTATTTTTTTGTCGTTGTTTCCCTAGTTATCGTTCGTTAAGTTATGTATGCTACGGTTTTAGGGGAGTTTAAGGTGCGGAATAGGTGGGCACGCGTTCTTTTCGATTCGGGTGCCTCCCAATCCTTTGTGGCCGGCCCGGAGTTTGTTGATAAACATTGCCTGGATGTGGATAATTAGGAGACTCCTTCAATGTCAATCTTCCCTCAAGTGATTCGGTGATATCTAATCAAGGAGTTCTGAGATTCCCTATTTATCTTGGCAATTTTTTGGCCTTTGCGAATCTGATGATTTTAGATCTGGCTGATTTTGATGTGATTTTGGGCATGTACTGGTTGTCCAAGTATGATGCGGTCATCTAGTGCAAGGCTATGCGACTAGATTTCAGGATGGACGACAGACAACCTATGAGCGTCTATGGATTTCAGGACAGAGTTTCCCCTGTCATTTCTGCGGTACGTGCTTGTCGTGCTATATAGTCTGGTTGCGAGGCATTTTTAGTTTCTATTTCTGCTCTGGAAACAGCTTTTGTTACACCCCGTCTTGAGGATGTCTCGGTGGTGCGAGAGTTTCCAGATGTCTTTCTTGATAGTCTTCCGGGACTTCCTCCTGAAAGGGAGATAGAGTTTGTGATAGACCTCGAGCCAGGTACTCATCCTATTGCCAAACCACCGTATCGTATGGCTTCGCGTGAGTTGGATGAGTTGCGTACTCAGCTCGATGAGTTGCTGAGGCGTGGTTTTATTAGACCAAGTTCTTCTCCGTGGGGTGCTCCTGTTTTGTTCGTCAAGAAGAAAGATGGATTGATGAGGCTTTTCATCGATTATAGGGAATTGAACAAGGTAACCATTAAGAATAGATATCCCCTGCCAAGGATTGATGATCTGTTCGATCAGTTGCGTGGTAGCTCGGTATTTTCAAATATCGATCTTCGCTCAGGCTACCACCAGTTGAGAATTTATGAGGCAGATATTCCACGAACCGCTTTCCGTTTGCGGCATGGACATTATGAGTATTTGGTGATGTCTTTCGGTTTAACCAATGCACCCTCTGCTTTCATGGATTTGATGAATAGGGTGTTTAATGATTTCTTGGACAGATTCGTTATTGTGTTTATAGATGATGCCTTGGTGTATTCCCGTAATGTTCAGGATCATATTCAGCATTTGCAGTTGGTTTTGTCAATCCTGAGTGAGCATAAGTTATATGCGTAGTTGAGCAAGTGTGAGTTCTGGCTACCTCAGGTCTCCTTTCGGGGTCATGATGTAAGCAAGGATGATATTTCTGTAGACCCGACCAAGATTTCTGCTGTGATGGAATGGGAGAGACCTTCTACACCTAAGGAGATTATGAGCTTCTTAGGCATGACTGTCTATTATAGAAGGTTCGTGGAAGGTTTATCGGTGTTGTCTGCTCCTCTAACTAGACTTACTCAGAAGAATACTGCATTCATTTGGAGTGATAAGTGTGAAGAAGCCTTCCAAGAGTCGAAGAAGAGATTATGTACTGCTCCGATTTTAACCCTACCTACTGAAGGAGTTGAGTATGTTGTGTATGTTGATGCATCACACATCGGACTTGGTTGTATTTTAATGCAAGATGGTAAGGTGATCACATATGGATCTAGGCAGCTACAGGTTCAAAAGAGAAACTATCCTATGCATGATTTGGAGTTTGCTGCTGTAATTTTTGCGCTGAAGCTTTGGCGACACTTATTGTATAGCACACTGTGCAACATCCATACAGACAATAAGAGTTTTAAGTACGTCTTCACTCAGAAGGAACTAAACCTGCGCCAGCGTCAGTGCTTAGAATATGTGGCTGATTATGAAGTGGAAATTCTTTATCATCCAGGAAAGTCCAATGTAGTAGCCGATGCTTTGAGCAGAAAGACCGCCAAAATTTTTAACCTATCGGTACAGTCCTTGGTAGAAGAATTCTTATTGATGGATATTGAGGTTGGGAGTCGTACTGTGTCTACTAGTCTAGAAGCAGAAGAACCCACTTGGATTTCCCTTACTCGAGCACACCAGAAGGATGATCCGGATTTGTCACACCTTCGGAATAGACCTGTGAAGGGGGAGCTACCTGATTTCTCTTTGGATGAGTTAGATACCTTGATGTATCGGGGTAGGTTTTGCGTCCCCGCCTTTGGCGACATTCGGGTAAAGATCTGTGCTGAATTTCATGGTTCCAGTGTAGCCTACCACCCTGGTTCCACTAAGATGTATAAAGATGTAAAGCAAATTGTTTGGTGGTCGGGGATGAAGAATGATATTGCGAAGTTTGTATCGAAATGTTATACGTGTCAGCGTGTTAAGGCTGATCATAGAAGGCCTGGTGGTAAACTGACACCGCTTGATATTCCAAGTTGGAAATGGGAGAGTATTTCAATGGATTTCATCACCAGTCTACCAAAATCTCCCCATGGGCACGACTCTGTTTGGGTGATAGTCGATAAATTGACAAAGTGTGCTCACTTTATTCCGTTTAAGGTTTGTATTCGATGAAGAAGATAGCTGAGCTATATCTTGAAGAGGTCATCAGGTTACAAGGAGTGCCGGTTAGCATTGTATCAGATCGGGAATCCAAATTTACGTCTCGCTTTTGGAAGAGTTTGCAGGAGGGGTTGGGTACCGATTTAAGGTATTCTACCGCCTATTATTCGCAGACGAATGGTCAGACGGAAAGGGTAAATCAGATCGTAGAAGATATAATCAGGTGTTATATTTTGGATCATTGTGGTGCTTGGGACGAGCGTCTCAGACTCATGGAGTTTGCGTATAATAATAGTTATCAAGAGAGTCTGCAGATGCTCCGTTTGAGGCCATATATGGGAGGAGTTGTAGAACTCCTTTGTTTTGGGCTGAAGTCGGTGAGAGACCGATGCTAGGTCCGGAATCCCTTGAGGAGATGAATTGTACCGTGACTCATATTCGAGAAAAGCTTCGTGTGGCTCAAGAGCACTATGAGAAGTATAATAATCAACAAAGGGTCGATCTGGAGTTTGCCGTTAGAGACTTGGTTTTTCTAAAGGTTACTCTGATGTCTCGCGTTAAAAGATTTGGAAGGAACCACAAGTTAGACCCCCGGTATGTGGGACCTTTCCAGATTCTTGAGCGCATCGGAGTGTCAGCTTTTAGACTGGAATTGCCTGCCACCTTCCCTGGTGTCCATGATGTGTTACATGTGAGAAAGTTGCGGAAGTATGTTCGTAATGATCGTCAAGTCGTCGACTCGATGCCCCAAATTCAGCCCAACCTTACGTATGTGGAAGAACCTGTTCGTATTCTGGATTCTCAAGAGTGTGTGTTGCGAAGAAAGACCATCCCTATGGTCAAGGTTCTCTGGAGAAATCAAGACGTCGAGAGCATGACGTGGTTATTGGAATAGGCGATGAGGGAATCTCATCTGCACCTCTTCTCTTAGTTTCAAGTATGTCTTTATGTTTTCGGTCATGTTTGATTTTTATCGTTTGGTTTGGTTTTAGAGTTGTGTTAAGTTTCAGGACGAAACTCCTTTTTATGGGGAGTGACTGTAACGCTCCCGATTTTTCGATGATTTTATTTGAATGGGCATCGTCATATTTATGACCTCGTGGCGTTACTTTTAACGTCGAGTTGACAGCGCAATGTCGTTAAGGCATTTTCGCGTCTGTGCGGTTGAGTCGGGCGAATTCTTGCTGTAGTGGGAAAATTTTGCATTTGGAATTTAAGTTAAGTAATTTTGGACCTGCTCGTCAAGTTTCGTCGCGATCCGAGCGATATTTGTGCCTCGGCGATTTTCCGAAGTTTTGTGAAATTTATGTTCGTCGTAAACTTTGAAAATTTATATCTCGAGAATGACTCGTTGGATTCTGGTTTTGACTTCGTCGTTGTGTTCGTAGCGTCAGTGTTCGCCTACGGTGCGAATTTCGTTTGATTCGGCGCACGTTCAGGCCTCCGTTTTGAACTCATGTTTTCTTATTCAAAAATATATAAATATGATTATTTTAATATTATAGTACTATTCAAAAATGTCTTTTACTATTCATTTATATAGTTTAATTTCTTTGGATATATTTGTAAACAGAACATTTGTTCTGCAATTTTATTCTCAACAATTCCCGCCTTCTCGAGTTATTCCTGCCTTTCTCGAGTAGTGCCTGTGCACTTCTCGAGTAGTGCCTGTGCACTTCTCGAGTAAGTTGTATTCTCTCGTGTACTCTGAATTCTTCATTACTCGAGTGCCCGTTTTTATACTCGAGTGATTTTTTACAATTACTCGAGTGATTTTTATATATACTCGAGTGATTTTTCCTAATCTACTCGAGTGACTTTTCTCTCCTACTCGAGTGACTTTTTCTCCTACTCGAGTGACTATTCTACTACTCGAGTGATTTTTCTGGACCTACTCGAGTTATTTTTCTGGACCTACTCGAGTACCTGTAGCTTGTTCTCGAGTAGCCCGTTGAATTTTTGCATTCGGGGCCCTTTTAGTGTGTCAAAATAATGTCAAATGTAAAAATGATTAACATCAAATTTGTTCGTCTCGACGAGATCAACAGCTTTCGTGTTGGACACTTTTCAATTTGAAGTCATCATAAATCTCTATTTTTATCTTCCACGCACCCGCTCGTAGAAAGTCTGTTTTAGACAAAAAAATTTATAAAAATATATATTTTTATATATATATTTATATATATATTTATATATATATTTATATATTTATTTATATATATATTTATATATCTTTATATATATATATACATATTTATACTCTTATTAGAGAAAACTTCATCTTCATCTTGTTCAACATTCTGAACCGACCCAGAGAAAATTAAGCATGAGAGACGAAGCTGTTCGTGAATCTTTTGGTGGCCGCCGACGGTGCTCCAGTGCTCGAAATCTCCAACCAAGTATAGATCTGGAAAGCTCACGGCGAGAGTTACGCCATCGTGGTAAAACTTTCCCCATTCGTTTAGTTTTTCAGTTAGGGTTTTTTCGGTCCTAACCTCTATTTTGGCCATTTTTATCTAGATTTCAACTTCCCACATCCTCTTTCGCCCCGATCTGCGACGTGGACTGATTCGGAGAACTTTTCCGGTAAAACCAATGCAAGTGGTGGTTTTCCCTCGTTTCTCCTTTTCCGATTTGATGGTAACAGCTAAGTTTTTTTATGTTCTTTAAAATTTTCTGGACTTTATCTTCCAATTTATTGCTATGATTAACCTTTTTGATGATCACACTATGTTGTAAGATTTTGTCATGGTGAACTCGATCATGTCATAATATATTTAATCGTTCTTGAAGTGTCTTATTGCTGGCTTTAAATGTCATATTTATCGTTATTGAGCGTATTAGAGTTTATCTAGGATTGTAAATCGTCTCTAAGGGTTGATCAACCGCGTCTTTAATCTAGTAATGTCAAGTAGAATCGGACGAGTCAAATCTCGAGATATATGGTGGTTTCTTTGTGATTTTTCTTAATTGCGGGAGTTAGTGGACGAAACCACCTCCGCAATGTTTGATGTCCTTATTAGTATCTTGTGGAAGTCTACCAGGTTTTTGGGCATCTGCGGTGTATGGTGGAGAGAATGAGACTCCCTTACAGTTAGATGGATATTATATTCGTGAGGGTGTGTCCAGTTGAGTGACCACCTCGCCCGTATTTTTTGGGTAAAGTCGACCAAAGGTGCCTAATAAAGGTTTTGCACTTTTTCCTTATGATTTATTCATGTCGTCACCTTATAGCCTCGTGCGTCTGGTGTACTCTTGTTGTACGTGACAAATCATGTAAGAGTTCTTTTCCTGTGGATGCCTTGTTTTTTTTTGTACTTTACTTCAGTGTTTTTGGTCTTGTGTTAGTACCTCTTTGACCTTTGTTTATTTTTGCTTATCTTTCTGCCACCATTTGTACCTTCTTGCTAACGTGTTCTATCTTTGGAATGCCTCAGGCTCAGAGCAGTAGCAGATAGCAGAGCTGGTTTTGGAGTTTTTGGGCGGCAGTGTTGGCTGTGATTGTTGCCTCGTCTTAGAGAGGTAGTTTCTTGTTTATTTTGTTTTACTGCTTCAGACATACATTTTTGTTTGTCGGTTCGCGTCAGTTTGTTAACGCCTACAGAATTATTACTTTTAGATACTTGCTAGCTGCTTAGTTTTCTATATGTGGATGTGGATTACTTGCTCTCTGGGAGGATTTATGCTAGGAATGCAAGTTAGGTATTTTTCAAATATAAAACCTACTACTATTACCTCATGCATTGCATAATTTAAAACTCTAATTTGTTGTATTTAGCGACCGTAAAAGCTATCTTTACTACTATTATAAATTTAAGGTCTTGCATAGCATGAGTTGTTCTTTGGGAATGTTTATACTCATGTAGGATGTTGGAGTCAATCCAAACAAGTATTTTTCGCAGTGTATAATTATATTTTGATTCGTGGGCTAGATGAGACACTAAGCCGAGGGATACGGCTAACTACTGCACTTAAACTGATTTTTTAACCTTAAAATAACTTAAAGAATCTTTCTTCATGATTAAGTAGGTGTCCTCCTGAGCGTCCGCAGTTATCCCCTGCTGACGTGGCATCATGACGTGCATTTTCCCTTACTCCGATAAGTTATTGTATGTGGTGAAAATGCGGGTTATGACAGGGGTAACTCTGGCAGCTTATCTGGGAATACGTCAGCAAAATCTTGCACCACCGGGATATCGGAGATGGAATCCTTGGCCTCAGCTATTTCAAAAAACACTTCATAGACTTCCTCCCCCTTCAAGTGGGCCTTGACGGACTGCACGGATGATAGTAAGAGAGGGGGAATTGGTCTAATACCTTCGATGACGATGTAGGATTCCCCATGCCTCACAGTTATCCTCTTTGACAGGCAATCAATCTGGGCATGGTTCCAATGCAACCATGTCATGCCCAGGATCAAATCAAAAACTGGCATCTTTAGGATCATTGCTGGTGCTTCAAATGCCTTTCCGCCGATCTCCGCCTCCATGTTGTTGCGGGCGGAGGTGAATAGCTCTGATTCGTCTGGTAGCCGTATCCTCATCATCAAGCCTGTGAATCGCTCCACGCCTTGTAGCCCTTCCACGAAGGCTTTCGACACGAACGAGTGCGAAGCACCCGTATCGAACAATGTATAGGCGGGCTTGCCGCTGATGAAGACAATGCCTGGGGTAGTTAAAGTCTTAGAAATCTAATTATGGTTTTCTTTCCTAGTTTATCAATTCTATACCCATAACTCTAATTACTTAGGAAAGAGAAAACATAAGATTAACTGGCGTACCTGTGATCACTTGCTCCAGATTCCATTGTTGAGTCAGATCCAGTGCATACACTTACTCCCTCTCCTTCTTGCGGTCTCTGCCCTGGTATTCATGTCCTCGGCCACGTCCTCGGCCTCCAAAATACTGAGCTGGAGGGGCAGCCGATGGAGCTGGTGGTGGTGCCCCACTCATGAGGCAGTTCCTCCGGATATGCCCCACCTGATGACAGTTGAAGCACTCTGGCGGGAGATATGCCATACCCCCGGGTCTCTGCATCTCCCGCATCTAGAGAGACTGATGGGCCACCACTACTGGTTCACTCTGCTCCTGTCTCACCTCCTGACGAGGCTGGTCTTCTGATCTTCTCCCATCTCTCCCATCAGTGATGTGGCCCCATCGCTGATCATTTCTGGCTCCATAGCCCTGATCCTCAGTTGGCCGTTTCCGGCCTCGGGTAGCGTGCCAATCTGCCATGATCCTCTTCGCCATCTCCAATATCCGAGGAATAGGCCTGTCAGACAGGAACAATAGAGCATCCCTCAGATCCTCTCGCAGACCCTTATAGAACCTCTTAGTGTATCCTGCCTCATCAAACTGATAAGAATCCGCAAACCGGGCTAAATGATTGAACTCCCCATGATAATCCACCACAGTCTTGTTTCCATGTCTCAACTGTAGAAATCTGTCTTACAGCTCATCTCTAGCCGACTGCGGAACAAAATGCTCCAACTGTACGGCCCTGAACTCCCCCTAAGCAATCTCTGCAACCTCTCTGTCAACAAACGTCGTGTCCAGCAATGTCTTCCACCATCTCTTGGCATGGGAATCCAAGCAAGAGACAACCAAAGCCACCCTCTCCTCCTACGAGCACCGTATTTCAGTCAGCATCTCATACATGATGTCCAGCAACTCCTCCATCCGAAGGGCCGACTCTATCCCCAAGTAGGATGGGGGAGAAAGTCCTCGAAAAATACTCATCCAATTGGCCCCCTGGTTTGGCTGCGGAGCCAGAACCTGTTGAGCCCTGAAAGCCTCCAGAATTGTTGTCAGAGTCTGCCCCATCTCTGATTGTAGGAATGAAGTGGTGACCGGGGGAGGTGGTGCAACATTCCGAGTTTGTTGGACTCCTCCCTGTGGTGTAGGTTGTGCTGGGGGCTGCGTAACAAAATCCATTTGTAAGTAACCGACTCAAACCTAATTAAAAGTGGATAATTTACATGTGATCCCCCATATGGGCACACCACTTCTTCCGCTGCTTAGTTTGTCCCCAAACTAAACTTGCGCGGGTGTGATCCAGGGTTTGTGGATTGTTACTTTTCGATCGAGGTCTGCTTTTATACCACTTATAAGACCACCTTTTTTTTAAAACACCGGGGTCTTAGGCCCAGAACCGCCGCTTTGTGGTGACACCTTCACGCCCGGGAAGGTCATCACTACAAAATGCCGATCCTGCCGGCCAAATCGATCATAATAGTAGAAAAATAATAAAAGGCAAGTCCACAAACATCACATATATAGCAAAAAATCTCCACGAAGGGAGTGTCCACAAATATAATAAAAGTACTAAAACTTGGGCTCATGTCTAGTACATCAATGTCCTCACTACATATCTTTCATTACGGAAGCAAAACTAAAATAACTACTAGCGATCAGGACTCACATTCCCTGCGGTCTGAACTCCGGTATTAGACTGTCCCATCTCCAAGCGTGTCGACCTCTTGGCTGCTCCTCCATGCTGGGCTCCACGGTCCCCTAAAATGATGTGGTTTGAAAACCATTAGTCTAGAAGACTAAGTCTTATCATCCCCCGCCACTTCCCCCATGGCTCCTAGGCACCCAGGGGGGAGGAGGAAAGGAGAGGACATGAAAGTGGAGAATAACAAATATAAGCAGGTGGCGACGGAACTAATCTAGCAGTTCTATAGTGTATATGACATAATGAATATAAGGAAGACTGAACAAGAAAAAGTAACCTTAACTTATATGAAAACACATAAGCCAAGTGATCTTTTGCAGGGCTCCTATCATATAAAAAGTCTCATACCAATTTATACGATAGGTTGTTGGTTTTCTAGCAAGCATACTGATGTGCCCGCGAACAGACTCTTACTATGGTTGGTTCGGTGAGTCGATCGCCGCGGGCTCGCTCGGGTAGGCAAGTGCACCTATCGCAAGTAGTACTCGATATTCGGGGGAATACCGAGGTCGTATTGTTCTCGGGGTCGTGTTGACTATTCTTACTCCTCCGGGAGGACTATTATTTTACTGAAAGTAAGGTGGATTTTTTTACTTAATAAAAGGAGGAAAAGTAAGGAGCGAAAAAAAACGATTTAGAAAATATTCGATGAAGGGTTAACGCTCGGCATCGAATCGGATTAAGACTAAAACAATTTTTAATAATAAAAAGACTTAGTTTTCAAATTAATAATAAGGCAACTTGGCCGTGGAGGTTCCACAAATGTGAGCTCACCTAGCTATAGGGAAATCGCTCACCTAAACGTTAAGACTATTCGACCGAATGTTAGTCCGACGAAGGATTCCTCTTAACGCCCGCTTTATGCTAAGAACCCCGCTATTGGGTGGGGAACCCAATCCGGTGGAATTACGCTTGTCCTCTCTCGAGGGTATGCACGCAACTCTATTTACCCAGGGGTGATCGGTCCATATGCATGGCCTCTCGGATAGCTAGCATATGGACTACGGAAATAGGGCCCACACATCGATATGTGGTCCTACGCGTCGTAAACCCGGGGTAAACCCTAAGTGCTTAAATTAAAATGAAAATAAAGAGCTTCAATTATTATAAATCATTTTAAATGTCCCAATGCTCTTCGATGCCGAGGCTAATAGCGATTAGCCACACATCGGTATGGGGACGGCTTATAATTTAGTGAGGCGTGAGTTCGAAATTAAACACTACACGTTTATAAGAAAGGGACACAAGAAAAATAACAACATTTAGAAAGCTAAAAAGTTAACTAAAACGAGAACTCACGCACACTCCAAATTATAAATTAAAAAGAAACTAAGTTAAACATAAAAGAAATTGCATATTCATAATTTGCGAGTCCCACTCAAACGAGTGGGGGCGGTAAATAAAGGCTGAAAATTGCAAGTCCTACTCAAACGAGTAGGACTGAAATGAAAGCGAGTCCTACTCAAATGAGTAGGAGAAAATAAATGCGATTACAGGGCTAAAAAGTCCGGCCATTTAACTCAAGTGAGTAGGCGGAAAAATTAAGAAAGAAAAATTACAAATCCTACTCAAACGAGTAGGCGGGAAATAAAGTCCGGTCATTTAAACTCAAGTGAGTAGGCGGAAAAATAAAGAAAGAAAAATTACAAGTCCTACTCGAACGAGTAGGACTGAAAATGAAAATGGTACGCCATTTAACTCTTAACGAGTAGGCGGAAATAAATACACACAGACACACACACTCCATAAGAAATTCAAGAAAGCAATAAAATTATACACCTACACTCACACACTCTACACAATTTAAATCAAAGCATAAAAGTTATACACCTACACTCACACACACTTCATGAAGATTAAGAAGAACAAAAGGAAATTTAGGCTCATACACTCACACACACAAATAACAAAGAAAAATCAAAGTTACCTAAAAATTAAAACTTTAACTTTTTCATGCTTAGGTTTTGCCAAAAACAAATAAAAAGAGAAAATTTCAATTTTTAGAAGACAAAAGTTTTTCAAAACAAATTAAAAACCAAAGTTTTTGGAAAATTAAAATACCAACATTTTCATTCTTATGATGTTATGAAAGTGATAAAAAAGGTGAAAAAGAAGATGAAAAGAACAAAAGAGGTTTTACAATCCTAAAAGAAATCTAAGTAAAAAAGAACAAAATCACTTTTTAAATCTCTTTTATAAAATCATTAGAATGAAATCAAAATCCTAAGCATGAAGACAAGTTAAGGGAAAAAAGACATGGAAAGTAAATACATTACACTCATACACACACACACCCCTTTCATAAATGAAGAACTAAGTGAAGAATAAAGATAAAACCAAGGATAAAGAGGGAAAGAGGTGAGCCATCCAAATGAATTTTTCATGCTAAATAGAGAGAGAAAATCTAACATTTTTATTAAAATTTTCAAACTATTACAAAGCTAAAAGATAAAGCAAAACAAAACATGAAATAAGAAGGAAGAAATCTCCTTACATAGCACTAGTATCCACGGAATAAGCCCACAAAAGACACTAACTTGGCCCAAAAATCTGAACCCTTGGACCTTACAGAACTGGGCTATTTATAGGAAAAAATTTCTAAGTACACGCCCTCGGTCATGGGCGTGTAGGGGGGGCGTGACAGTACTATTCATGAAGGCGGCCGGCGATTGGACAGCAAAGTTGACTTCGGGCTGAGTTCGCAGCAGTCACGCCCCAGGTCACGGGCGTGACACTGGGCGTGTCGGGGAGGTAGAACCGGGCGCGGGTTGCGTCAAATGTCCTCGGCAGCATCTTGTCGGGCCAGCTGGAAAGGTCACGCCCCAGGACACGGGCGTGACTATGGGCGTGACAGTTGGGGTCGACACTCGACGAATGTCGAGTGGAAAGTGTTGAGTCGAAATCGTCGAGCGGAAATTGAGTCACGCCCCAGGTCACGGGCGTGACATTGGGCGTGACTGTTGGTGTCGACACTCGACGATCGTCGAGATGAATTCGTCGAGAGGAGAGGACACGGGCTTGGGTCACGCCCCGTGTCGGGTGACACGGGCGTGTCGCCAGGCGTGTCAAGCCTTTACTTCAGAAATTTTCCGATTTCACGGGAAAAGCGCAGTCACGGCCCGGTCACGGGCGTGACCAATGTGTCACGGGCGTGTACTTCCCAAATTTTGGCAGATTTTGGAATTTTTCTGCAAAATAAAATAAAACAAGTTAGAAGCAAATTTACAAGAATAGGAACATTTTATTGAACAAAAATAAGTAAAAACGACGAAAATAAATGAAAATGACTAAATTAATGTGCATAAAAATACGTATATTTACAGTTCATCAAATACCCCCATACTTAGGCTTTTGCTATTCCAGAGCAAAAGTTTGAGGTGAATCTATAAGGAATAAAAAGAACTCTAAGTTTTAGCTACCGCTTAATCAATTATAAGAGAGATCGAAATAAATATACGGGGTGTAAGAGTTAAGTCCTAAAGTTATGTAGATGATTTAAATAGCGCAAAAGTTTTGGCCAAAAGACTTCTTGATGTAATCAAATAGAAGGCAACATTTGAAATGGTTAGATTAACGAAAATAGTTTGGAATTATAAGAACTCTAGCTTATACGAGTGCTACCGGAAATAATACAATTTACTAATTATGCTCTCAAAAAGATTTTTGAATTAATTCTAAAATCGTGTAATTGGCTAAGGGGGTAGTGTGGTTTATGAAGAGGGTTTTGATATTTGAGGTGAGGTAATTTTTTCTCGAACCTCCATGTTTTTTTTTCTTTTGGATTATTAGGAAAACGAAATCTTATTTTCCTAATATGATTTTTGTTTTTCAACTTCATAAGAAAAATTAACCCAATGTATATTTGTAGGAGTAATGAATTTTATCCTCTTACTCCCTATATAATCTTTTAAAATTATTGGGTGCCTATGTTTACGGAACGAAATCTTGTTCCCATTGACATAAGATCTTTTAAGGATAAAATTTTTCATGCCAAGTAGGTCATGAAAAGTAAGGGGAGAAAGGAAAACTAGATTGTAATCCTAAAAATTTTTGAGAGCAACCTTAATAATTTGTACGTTCCAATGTTTCAGAAAGCTAAAAGTAAGTATAATTGAATTCTATAGTCGTTATTTCCTAACATAATATACGTGCTCCTATTAATGAAAAATTAGAAGTAGTGCCTAAAACGAGTTCGCTAGTTTTAACAAAGCATAAAGAATTCTTTAAAACTTAACCCCGGCTATTCAAATGTTTCAATCAATAATTAACAAACGGGTAGCAAACAGAGAATTAATAGTATTCACATATAAATAAACTCAGAACAGAATTTTTGGATAGCAGAAAAGTTAAGTATGGAATATTTAATTTATTTGTTGCAAAACATTTTTTTTTGTTTGATTTTTATAGTTTTTATTATCATTTTTTTTTGTGTTTTTCATTTATTATCTTTTTTTTTGTATTTTTGTTTTTCGCAAGTTTTTTTGAAAATTTTGTTTTTTGAACTATTATCTTTTTTTTGTATTTTTTAAGAGAATTTTCATAATATGTACAAAAATAAGGGAATAAAAAGATTTGTACAAGAATGAGGAAGGTGGAGAGAGAAAAGAGGAAGTACAAGAAATATTTACAAAGTGAAACTAAATATATTTTTTTGTTTTCTCTTTTTTGTTTTTTAATTGTTTTTAAGTTTTTTGGAAAAAAGAAAGAAAGAGAACAAAACAAAAAAAAAATTTTGGATTTTTTCATTTACAATTTTTTTTGTTTTATTTTAAGATGTTTTTTAATTTTTTTGTTTTTGTTGTTATATGTATTTTTTTTTGTATTTTTTTTTTGAAATGCAGAAAAAATAAATGAAGTGCAGAAAGTAAAGTACGAAAACACCCCCATACTTAAGTGCAACATTGTCCCCAATGTTGTATCGTAAGTAGGCGGAACAGAAAGGAAAGACAATATATACAAAGAAAAGAAAGGGAAGGGGGTAGAAGCTTCCCTGAAACGCGGTGGGGAAGGCCGATCAGAAACCCTGCGTTTATTAGAAAAAAACAGCAAAGGTAATAAGGAAAGAGCGAAAAAGATAAGCGAGCGGTGCCTCCCAGGAGCGCTTTGTTTATAGTCGTGTAGCTTGACTATGTTGGCGGGTTTATTAGGTGGAGAAAGTTATGGTTTCGCTAAAACCGATCACTGGGTCGCCTGCTATATAAGACTTTAACCGATGACCGTTTACTTTAAAAGAGCCTTTGTCCGGGTGGGAGACGAGTACGGTTCCATAAGGAAAAACTGCTTCAACTAGGAAGGGACCGGACCATCTAGATTTTAATTTACCTGGAAAAAGCCTAAGACGTGAATTGTAAAGGAGGACAAGATCGCCCGGAGAAAATAATTTTTGGGACTTGATTTGTCGATCGTGATATAACTTAGAGCGCTCCTTATAGAATTTATTGCTCTCGTAAGCGTTCGCACGCCATTCATCGAGCTCGTTTAGTTGCAGTTTTCTATTCTGAGCGGCTAAGTTGGAGTCGAGGTTTAAGAGTTTTAAAGCCCAAAGTGCGCGAAGTTCTAATTCTACAGGTAAATGGCACGCTTTGCCGTAGACTAACCGGAACGGCGTACATCCAATAGCGGTTTTGTATGTCGTCCGATACGCCCACAACGCATCGTCGAGTTTAACGGACCAATATTTCCTATTTAGCGAAACGGTTTTTTTCTAAAATTCGCTTAATCTCTCGATTTACTACCTCGACTTGGCCACTTGTTTGCGGGTGGTAGGGGGTGGCAAGCTTGTGCGTGACTCCGTATTTAGCTAACGTCTTAGCCATAAGAGCGTTACAGAAATGCGTTCCCCTATCACTAACAATTGCGCGAGGCGTGCCGAAGCGAGAAAATAATTTTTTAAGAAATGTAACGACGACTCGCGCATCGTTGGTGGGGAGAGCTTGCGCTTCCGCCCACCTCGATACGTAGTCCACCGCCACTAAAATATACATATTTTTGAAAGATGGAGGTAGGGGGCCAACAAAATCTATGCCCCACAAATCGAAGACTTCGCACTCTAAAAACATATTTTGGGGCATCTCGTCGCGACGAGAGATGTTACCCGACCGCTGACAGCTATCGCATGCGCGCACAAAATTATGCGCGTCTTTGAAGAGAGTGGGCCAAAAGTAGCCCGCCTCTAGCGTCTTCCGAGCGGTCCGGTTGGCTTGATAATGCCCACCGGCTGGACCCTCGTGGCAGTGCTTAAGAATTTGTAAGCACTCCACACCCGCAACGCATCTTCAGACCGCTTGGTCCGCGCAGATACGAAAAAGAAATGGGTCCTCCCAAAAGAAATTTTTCAAGTCAGAAAAGAATTTCTTCTTTTGATGACTGGAAAAATCTTTTGGAAGGACCCGCGCTACTAAGAAATTTGCAAAGTCTGCGAACCAAGGCGAAGATGACGAAGATTTATTAATGGCAAGAAGGCGTTCCTCGGGGAATCTGTCATTTATTTCAGATTCGACGAGCGCTTCCGCACCCGGATTTTCTAAACGGGAGAGGTGGTCTGCCGCTAGATTTTCCGCTCCCCGCTTATCTCGGATCTCCAAATCAAACTCTTGTAGGAGGAGAATCCATCGAAGAAGGCGGGGCTTCGCATCATTTTTAGCTAATAAAAATTTAAGCGCTGAGTGATCGGTAAAAACGATAACTTTAGATAGCGTTATATACGAGCGAAACTTATCGAAAGCGAAAACGACGGCTAAGAGTTCCTTTTCCGTTGTCGTGTAATTTACTTGTGCGGAAGTGAGTGTCTTGCTAGCGTAATAAATAGGATGAAAATGTTTTTCTACGCGTTGGCCAAGAACGGCACCTAAGGCAATATCACTAGCGTCGCACATTATTTCGAACGGAAGGGACCAATTAGGGGCCACTAAAATTGGTGAAGTGATAAGTTTTTGTTTTATCAAATTAAAGGCGGACTCGCATTCGCTACTAAAGATGAAACGTGATTCCTTTTCCAAGAGGTGAGTTAGCGGCTTTGTTATTTTTGAAAAGTCTTGAATGAAGCGTCGATAAAAGCCCGCATGGCCTAAGAAACTCCTAATAGATTTTACGTTTGTTGGATGCGGAAGTTTTTCTATAATTTCTATCTTGGCCTTATCCACCTCTATCCCCTTAGACGAAATCATATGGCCGAGGACCAAACCTCCTCGAACCATAAAGTTGCATTTTTCCCAATTTAAAACAAGGCTTGTGTCCTCGCACCGTTGAAGGACACGATCTAAATTGTTAAGGCAATCGGGAAAAGAGCGTCTGAAAACAGAAAAGTCATCCATAAAGACTTCCATAATGTCTTCTACTAGCTCGCCAAAGATCGCTAGCATACATCTTTGGAATGTAGCTGGCGCGTTGTAGAGTCCAAATGGCATTCTTCGATATGCGAAGGTGCCGAACGAGCAAGTAAAAGTTGTTTTCTCTTGATCATCGGGGGAAATGGGGATTTGGAAAAACCCCGATAAACCATCAAGAAAACAATAATACGGATGACCGGATAAACGCTATAAAATTTGGTCTAGAAATGGCAGAGGGAAATGGTCCTTGCGGGTGGCGTCATTAAGTTTCCTATAGTCGATGCACACTCGCCAACCCGTAACAGTACGAGTTGAGACAAGCTCGTTATGCTCATTCTCCACTACGGTAAGACCGCCCTTCTTGGGCACGACATGCACGGGACTAACCCATGCACTGTCCGAAATAGGGTAGATAATTCTCGCATCTAATAACTTAATGATTTCGGCTTTAACGACGTCTTTCATGTTTGGGTTAAGACGACGTTGCGGCTGAATCGTTTTGCGGCAATTATCGTTAAGGAAAATCTTATGGGTGCAAAAGGAGGGGCTAATCCCCTTTAAGTCAGAGATTTGCCACGCAATTGCGTGGCGATGTTTAAATAAAACTTCCAATAAATCGGAAGTCTTCGACTCACTCAAGTCCGAAGAAATGATAACGGGAAGCGTATCCCCTTTTCCCAAAAATGCGTATTTGAGCGAGGCGGGTAAGGGTTTGAGGTCTAGGATGGGCGGTTCTTCTAGGGAGGTTTTAATTCCTATGTCTTTCTTACCAATTGGTTCGAAAGGCAAGTCTATAGACGTATCCTCATCGCAGTTAAAATTTTCGAGCGCATAAACATCGTCGTTTAAAAATACCGACTCGAAAACGGGAGAAGAATGATCTCCGAAAAAGCTATCTAAAGAGTAGCAGAAATCGTCGCTCGATGATAAATTGTCCATCGAGGGATTAATAGAGAAAGTAACTTGGTCATCGCCTACTCGGAGGAGAAGGCTACCATTACTAACATCTATTAGTGCACGGGAGGTGGCGAGAAAAGGGCGACCGAGTATTATTGGTACCTCGGCGTCCTCCTCGATATCTAAGATGACGAAGTCTACCGGGAAGGTAAACTTGTCGACTCAGACAAGGACGTCCTCCACTACCCCGATAGGGAACTTAACCGAGCGATCCGCTAATTGGATGCGCATATTCGTAGGACTAGGAGTACCCAAACCTAAACGCGAAAAGAGCGAGAACGGCATCAGATTAATGCTAGCCCCTAAATCAGCTAAGGCGTACTTTACTAATATATCGCCAAAAAGGCACGGGATGGAAAACCGTCCCGGGTCGTTTTGTTTTGTGGGCAATTTATTAGTAAGGGCCGCCGAGCAGACAGCGTTGAGAGATACATGCGAAATATCCTCTAATTTACGTTTATTAGAAAGTAGTTCTTTTAAAAATTTCGCATATTTGGGCATTTGCGAGATAGCCTCGCAAAAAGGAACATTAATGTGAATTTGTTTTATTAATAAAATAAATTTTTCATATTGCGCGTCCTTACGCTCGTTTTCTAACTTATGCGGATACGGAAGAGCCTTGTTTTAAATAATTTTTTCTTTTATAATAGGTAAAGGCGGCGTGAGCGAAGAAAGTGGAAGAGGGGTCGGAGGTGAAATATGTACCTGAGGGTCGGTCCGTTTTGGATCGACCACCTCCTTTCCGCTACGGAGGGTTATAGCGTTGGCGTTCTCCCGCGGATTGGGCTCTGTGTTTCCCGGCAGTGCCCCGAGCGCGCGCTCGGACATCATCCTCGCAAGCTGTCCAACCTGTTGTTCGAGTGTTTTTAGCGATCTGGTGATCTTCCGGATATTTGACTCGTTGGACGCAATATACTTCGAAAAATTTTCCTCCATCGGGGAGGGTTTCGGAAGAGGAGGAGGAGGAAGAAATCCGAGCGCATAATAAATAGGGGGACGCTGAGCATTATTCGGGTTGCTCCACGAGAAGTTGGGGTGATTCCTCCAACCCGGATTATAGTTATTACTATAAGGGTTGTTGTTGGGGTTGAAGGGAGGACGACCCGAATTTCCCATGAAGTCCACGAACTCTTCAGCTACGCAGACGTTAGGGGGAATAAAACAAGGCGGAGTGGAGGAGGCAGCAGACATCTCCGCCACCTGCTTTGTTAACCTTTCAACTTGAAGGGTCAAGAGAGCAGTGGCATCGACTTCAAAAAGACCAGCCGCCGGCTTTGGCCGTCCCCGCGGGACGTTCCATTGATAGGCGTTCATAGCCATCTCTTCGAATAAAGCCTGGGCAGCCTCGGGGTTTTGTTGTTAAGCGTACCCCCGGCAGCCGCGTCAATCATTTGACGCGTCTGAAAATTCAGCCCATTATAAAAAATTTGAACTTGCAACCACGTTGGCAGCGCGTGGTGCGGGCAACGGCGGAGGAATTCCTTAAACCGTTCCCAAGTCTCGTATAGAGACTCAGGATCGTTCTGCACAAACGAAGAAATGTCCGCCCGCAACTTTGCAGTTTTTGCGGGCGGAAAGTACTTCGTTAGGAACCGTTCCGTCAACTCAGCCCACGTGGTGATACATCCTCGCGGGAGGGCATTCAACCACGCCTTGGCTTTGGACTTAAGGGAAAAAGGAAATAAGCGCAAACGAATGGCGTCATCAGTGACTCCATTGATCTTGAAGGTGTCGCATATCTCCAATAAATTGGACAAGTGGACATTCGGGTCCTCATCCGGCAGTCCATCAAACTGCACGGCGTTTTGGACCATTTGAAGGACACTTGACTTAATTTCAAAATTATTATTGGCCACCGCAGGGCGAACAATACTCGACCCAGAATCATCCAGGTTAGGCCGGGCGTAATAAGACATAGTACGCTCGGCCGCCGGGGGAAGGTTAGGCGCGGCCATAACTACAACAGTGGGTTCTCCGATAGATTCCTCGGGATCTAAAGAAGGATTTCGGCGATGTGATCGGATACGCGCAAGAGAGCGTTCGATCTCAGGGTCGAAGTCTAAATCTTCAAACTCTGAGGGTTGTCCTCGGGTCATACACCCAAACAAAAATAAAACAAAAATAAACTCTTTTTTTTTGTTTTTAAAATAAAGTTTTTAGTTTTTTTTTTGTTGAAAATAAGTAAAATTAATAGACTCCGGAATTCGAAATAGCAACTCGAAAATAGACTCCCCAGCAACGGCGCCAAAAACTTGATGTGCCCGCGAACAGACTCTTACTGTGGTTGGTTCGGTGAGTCGATCGCCGCGGGCTCGCTCGGGTAGGCAAGTGCACCTATCGCAAGTAGTACTCGATATTCGGGGGAATACCGAGGTCGTATTGTTCTCGGGGTCGTGTTGACTATTCTTACTCCTCCGGGAGGACTATTATTTTACTGAAAGTAAGGTGGATTTTTTTACTTAATAAAAGGAGGAAAAGCAAGGAGCGAAAAAAAACGATTTAGAAAATATTCGATGAAGGGTTAACGCTCGGCATCGAATCGGATTAAGACTAAAACAATTTTTAATAATAAAAAGACTTAGTTTTCAAATTAATAATAAGGCAACTTGGCCGTGGAGGTTCCACAAATGTGAGCTCACCTAGCTATAGGGAAATCGCTCACCTAAACGTTAAGACTATTCGACCGAACGTTAGTCCGACGAAGGATTCCTCTTAACGCCCGCTTTACGCTAAGAACCCCGCTATTGGGTGGGGAACCCAATCCGGTAGAATTACGCTTGTCCTCTCTCGAGGGTATGCACGCAACTCTATTTACCCAGGGGTGATCGGTCCATATGCACGGCCTCTCGGCTAGCTAGCATATGGACTACGGAAATAGGGCCCACACATCGATATGTGGTCCTACGCATCGTAAACCCGGGGTAAACCCTAAGTGCTTAAATTAAAATGAAAATAAAGAGCTTCAATTATTATAAATCATTTTAAATGTCCCAATGCTCTTCGATGCCGAGGCTAATAGCGATTAGCCACACATCGGTATGGGGACGGCTTATAATTTATTGAGCCGCGAGTTCGAAATTAAACACTACACGTTTATAAGAAAGGGACACAAGAAAAATAACAACATTTAGAAAGCTAAAAAGTTAACTAAAACGAGAACTCACGCACACTCCAAATTATAAATTAAAAAGAAACTAAGTTACACATAAAAGAAATTGCATATTCATAATTTGCGAGTCCCACTCAAATGAGTGGGGGAGGTAAATAAAGGCTGAAAATTGCAAGTCCTACTCAAACGAGTAGGACTGAAATGAAAGCGAGTCCTACTCAAATGAGTAGGAAAAAATATATGCGATTACAGGGCTAAAAAGTCCGGCCATTTAACTCAAGTGAGTAGGCGGAAAAATTAAGAAAGAAAAATTACAAATCCTACTCAAACGAGTAGGCGGGAAAAAAAGTCCGGCCATTTAAACTCAAGTGAGTAGGCGGAAAAATAAAGAAAGAAAAATTACAAGTCCTACTCGAACGAGTAGGACTGAAAATGAAAACGGTGCGCCATTTAACTCTTAACGAGTAGGCAGAAATAAATACACACAGACACATACACTCCATAAGAAATTCAAGAAAGCAATAAAATTATACACCTACACTCACACACTCTACACAATTTAAATCAAAGCATAAAAGTTATACACCTACACTCAGACACACTTCATGAAGATTAAGAAGAACAAAAGGAAATTTAGGCTCATACACTCACACACACAAATAACAAAGAAAAAATCAAAGTTGCCTAAAAATTAAAACTTTAACTTTTTCATGCTTAGGTTTTGCCAAAAACAAATAAAAAGAGAAAATTTCAATTTTTATAAGACAAAAGTTTTTCAAAACAAATTAAAAACCAAAGTTTTTGGAAAATTAAAATACCAACATTTTCATTCTTATGATGTTATGAAAGTGATAAAAAAGGTGAAAAAGAAGATGAAAAGAACAAAAGAGGTTTTACAATCCTAAAAGAAATCTAAGTAAAAAAGAACAAAATCACTTTTTAAATCTCTTTTATAAAATCATAAGAATGAAATCAAAATCCTAAGCATGAAGACAAGTTAAGGGAAAAAGACATGGAAAGTAAATACATTACACTCATACACACACACACCCCCTTTCATAAATGAAGAACTAAGTGAAGAATAAAGATAAAACCAAGGATAAAGAGGGAAAGAGGTGAGCCATCCAAATGAATTTTTCATGCTAAATAGAGAGAGAAAATCTAACATTTTTATTAAAATTTTCAAACTATTACAAAGCTAAAAGATAAAGCAAAACAAAACATGAAATAAGAAGGGAGAAATCTCCTTACATAGCACTAGTATCCACGGAATAAGCCCACAAAAAGACACTAACTTGGCCCAAAAATCTGAACCCTTGGACCTTACAGAACTGGGCTATTTATAGGAAAAAATTTCTAAGTACACGCCCTCGGTCACGGGCGTGTAGGGGGGGCGTGACAGTACTATTCATGAAGGCGGCCGGCGATTGGACAGCAAAGTTGACTTCGGGCTGAGTTCGCAGCAGTCACGCCCCAGGTCACGGGCGTGACACTGGGCGTGTCGGGGAGGTAGAACCGGGCGCGGGTTGCGTCAAATGTCCTCGGCAGCATCTTGTCGGGCCAGCTGGAAAGGTCACGCCCCAGGTCACGGGCGTGACTATGGGCATGACAGTTGGGGTCGACACTCGACGAATGTCGAGTGGAAAGTGATGAGTCGAAATCGTCGAGCGGAAATTGAGTCACTCCCCAGTTCACGGGCGTGACACTGGGCGTGACTGTTGGTGTCGACACTCGACGATCGTCGAGATGAATTCGTCGAGAGGAGAGGACACGGGCTTGGGTCACGCCCCGTGTCGGGTGACACGGGCGTGTCGCCAGGCGTGTCAAGCATTTACTTCAGAAATTTTCCGATTTCACGGGAAATGCGCAGTCACGGCCCGGTCACGGGCGTGACCAATGTGTCATGGGCGTGTACTTCCCAAATTTTGGCAGATTTTGGAATTTTTCTGCAAAATAAAATAAAACAAGTTAGAAGCAAATTTACAAGAATAGGAACATTTTATTGAACAAAAATAAGTAAAAACGACGAAAATAAATGAAAATGACTAAATTAATGTGCATAAAAATACGTATATTTACAGTTCATCACATACATATATATTTACTGAATAAAAACCTTAACTTATAAGCACGCTCGCACGAACATATAAAACAAGGGGTTGTTTTGCGAGTCCTATTGTATAAAGCGTCCCATACCACTTATACAATAGGTGTCGTGGTAATATGCAATTGTTATGCTATGAAATGTAATTATATCATGATGAAAAAATGCAAGTGCAACTCACCAACTCGTCTCTATGTACAAAGACCTTTAGTTCCCCCTTTCTGGAGTCGAACCTCCCAGGATACCTCCGTAGTGGCAAACGGAAGCGGTGGTTTGGGGCTCGCCCACCTCTAAACTAATAATTGCACTAACAGTCAGACCTATCGTATGCCTCAATGTTGGTCCACTAAGCGGAGCTCCTGTGTATTCTTGCCAGCTAGCGCACCGGACTTTATTTGGCCATGTGCTAAACCACACTTGCCGAGTCAACGTATTGGCGTCGGTGTATCGACCCTCCAATACTGAAGACCCACCACCTCATACTTTATGCACATGCAACTTATGTATAAGCTACCAAGCCAAAGCTCCCTGGACCACCCCATCCGTCACAAATATCAACCGAGCCAAAGCTCGTGGTACCATTCCGTCTGTCACAAACATCAACCGAGCCAAAGCTCGCCGGGCCAACCTGCCCATCATAAAATCCACCGAGCCTATAACCCGAGTGAGCCCACCTAACATCCCGAGTCATCGAGGTGAGACAAAGTGAAACCCTAGTTATGCTGGTTACTCTTAACCCTAATGTGTTTTGACTCTTTCTCTCTCTCCACGGGGAAGACGATGTTTCGTCGACCCCGAACACCTCTTAACAGTAGTAAAACTTACCATTCCTCATCACGACTCATGATGATAATCTCATTTCACTTACCACACTAACCTCCCAACTCCCTATGCTCATTTGCACCCTATTATGAATTCTGCAGTTTTACTAAACACAGAACATCCAAGCTATATGATGTATACAATGGGAGGTACTCAGAATAATCATCCAATATCACTATAATAATTATTGGGGGTCTATCATAACATGTTTAACCTAAACCCAGGAATTCATGATTTTCCTAATTTATCTGATAATTTATTTAATTCTTCTAGTAATCCAAAAACCCAAGTTTGAACATGAAGTACCCATTTCAGACATGCAAATGCTCCAACAAATTTACGATAAACTCAAGATGACTATATAACATTGAATCCAAAGTCTCCCAATTTTTTTGTAAGGTTTAGGCCTCTAATCCTAATTTTTAATATAACCTACATTAATCATTTTTAAGAGTGAAGTACACAAGAATACTTCCAAAAATTCTGTGAAAATGCAAACATGTACATAATGATCAACAAATGCTCTTAGCCAAGTTTCATAATTTTTCAACAAGAAATGAGCTCTGAAAGAATTATTTAACAAGTTCCCAAATTTTTGAGCTTGTGAAGTAGGTACTGTAATTTTGTATTTAAAAATTCCAATAAAATTCATGCATGAGCATAATGGTCTAAAACTCCCTCTGCCCAACTTTTCATGACTTCCAATGGACAGTGACACCACAATATCCAAATAATTAAGTAGGGCTAATTCATGCATTACAAAGGAAGTACTAATGTTAATGCTCCAAAATTCCCAATTAAATTTCCAGAGGTTCATACTAACCCTATGGCTACACTATCAAAGTTGCATCACTGTTCAAGGCGTTTTAATACCCTATTCTATTACTACAAGGTTTGTGCACTACTCTAGGGTTAGGGTTTTGAGGCACTTACCTATCTCCAAATCCTCTAAGATGTTTACCAGAGGGCTTTAGCTACCCTAGTACCCTCCCTACCAAATGTCAACTCCATACAAGGGCATTTGATCGCATGCCCTTCACAAGACCCTAAAGACCATCCCTAGGGTTTGTTCTTGGGTCCTAGGACAAATTTATCCAAATCCACCCCATCTTCCATATGAGGGTGTTAAAAGTCATGCCAAGTCAATGACCCAAATTTAAACCTCTGTTGAGGTGGTTTGGCCACCTAAACGCACAAGTGCACTTTTGACCTAAATACCCTTATTATGGCAAGGCTAGGGTTTGCATGAATTCAATCCCAACAATCTCCAAATGAGATGAAATTTTATCCAGAGTCTTATGATGAACCCAAGTACCACTCACCAAAATTTGGGAGAGTTTGGAGGTCATTTGGTCCCTTAATTAATTTACCCTAGAGTAATTAAATAATTTCAAAAACTATAGAAAAATTATCCTCAAAAAATCTCATTTTTGGGCGAGAGACTAGGGTGACTCCCTGTCCAAATTTCAAGTCATTTAGACAAGAGATGAAGTGTGGGCACTCATTTTAATCTCTATCTAGCTCTAGGTATAGATCCCACCAAAATGAGTGACCTGGTCAAACCGGGCAGCCAAATTGGCTCAAACCAATTTTGAAATAATGTAGACCCATAGGGCTACAAATTATATGTTGGCCATTTTCTATGACTTAGCATCTAGGTATTTTTAATAATTAAAAATATTAAATAGAAATTGTGTGACAGAAATTATATAATAAGAAATTTATAACCTAAAGTTTAATTCATCGCCAGTGCGAATCTTGGCGCAGATCGGGCGACTGCCGGTCGTCTTCAACATCCAGCTAACCCCCACAATTCAGCCCACCTGGAGCAACTTCCAACCCACTTTCTCGACCATCCGGCCACCTCCCTGGCGGGCCACCGCCACCACCACCTCCGTTGAGGTCGTGGCTATCGCCAAGCGGCGGCACAGCCGTCGGAGGGGCCATTTTCGGCGATCCCGACAAGATCAAAAACGCAGAAACACCAGGAAATTACAAACTTCGATCGGGCTCAATTGAGCCCGATTCCCATTCTAAATGATTCCTATGATCTACCCATGGATGAAGGAGAAGGGGAGGACCTGAATTGCGGCGTGAGTGACCACCCATGGCGCTGTCATGGTAGAGGTGAAGGAGGCGCTGCCAGAGCGCAGCGTCCTGGCCGACAACCAACCGGCCCCGTCGGCGGAGTACATCGTTGCTCCATTGGTATTTTTGCTCGCTGGAAGGATCGGCCTCCTTGTCCGCAATAACTTGCTGGAGCTCACCTGTGGCGGGGTCATATTTGCGCGAGAGGGCATCCGCGCAGGCGTTGTCCTTGCCATGCTTGTACTCGATGTGGAAGTCGTACCCCATGAGTTTGGTGAGGTACCATTATTGGGAGGGAGTGGCGATCCGTTGTTCGAGCAAAAACTTGAGACTTTGATGATCAGTGTGAATAATGAAGGGAGAACCCATCAAAACGTGGCCCCATTTTTGGACGGCCATGACAACCGCAAGAAGCTCCTCACGTAAGTCGAAAGGGGAGCATGTTTCGGACCGAGGGCCTTGCTAAAGTACGCCACCGGTTGAGAATCTTGTAAGAGGACATCCCCGACGCCGGCATCTGCCACGTCCATCTCCACGATGAGGATTTGCTGGAAGTCGGGTAACCGCAGCACCGACAGTTACGACACCGCCCTTTTTAAGGCCTGGAAGGCCGCCTCCGCCTTCGCACCCCGGGAAAAATGATGGTGATGTAGCATGGCTGTCAATGGTTTGGCGAGGATGCTGTAGCCTTTGATGAAATGCTGGTAGTACCCGGTTAAGCCCAAAAACCCACATAAGTGTTTGATGTTTGTGGGAGTAGGCCAGTACAGCATAGCCTGAATTTTGTCGGGATCGGTTGCCACACCTTGGCGGGAAATCACGTGGCCCAAATACTGAATCTGTTGCAGCCCAAAGAAACATTTGGAGAGCTTGAGGAAAAGGTTGTGGCATAGAACCTGGAACGTGGTACGTAGATGTGCCATATGGGACACCCAAGATGTGTTATCCACCAGGATGTCATCGAAGAAGACGAGAATGAAGCGGCGGAGATGTTCGGGGAAAATGGAGTTCATCATACTTTGAAACGTCGACGGAGCATTGGCTAAACCAAACGGCATGACGAGAAATTCATAATGACCATGGTGGGTGCAGAACGTCGTCTTAAAAATGTCATCGGGCACCATGCGCACTTGATGAAAACCCGCTCGCAAGTCTAGTTTGGAGAAGAAGGCGGCGCCGTGGAGTTCTTCGAGTAATTCCTCAATGATGGGGATAGGAAACTTATCCTTATTCGTGGCTCAATTGAGTTGGCAATAATCAATGAACAACCGCCAAGTGCTATCGCTCTTCTTGACTAGCACCACCGAAGATGCGAAAGAGCTGCTACTGTGGCGGATTAACCCGGAGTCTAACAATTCCTGCACCATCCGTTCGATGACAGCCTTTTGAAGTGGGGGTAACGATACGGACGCAAATTGACCGGGGAAGTGCCCTCATGCAACGAGATGTGGTGTTCATGTTGGCGTAGAGGCGGAAGAGTGGTGTGCGTCGCGAAGATCTCCGGATAACCGACCAAAAGTGTCTGGAGATGCTGTTGATCGGCGGAGTCCATGGGAGAGTGGGCAGACCCGGGCTAAATGTCGGCTACCGAATGGGGAATATGGGAGTCCGTGGACTCCGGGTGGATATAACACAAGGCAGACATGTTGCACTCGCCATCGCGTTCAAGCAGGTTTTGTGTGCGGCGTGGTGGTAACCACGTGTTGGCGGTGTGTTTGGAGCCACGCAAGGAAATCCGTCGGCCTCGAACGAAGAATTCCATTTTGAGGTTCTTAAAATCCCAGTGGACCACACCAAGAGTGACAAGCATTGGACGCCTAAGACCACTTCGCAGCCTCCCAATGGTAAGACCAACATGTCCGAGGAGAACAAGACACTCTGTTTTTTCCATTGGAAATCCACCACCTTGGAAGAGCTAGCGATGGTTTTCCCGTTGGCCACCACCACATCGAAGCTCGGGATGGTGGTAAGAGAGTAGTGTAGCCGTGCGGTATGTTTGTGTATGCATTTATTTCCGCCCACTCGTTAAGAGTTAAATGGCGTGTTTTTTTTCCCGCCTACTCGTTTGAGTGGGACTTGTACTTGTATTTATTTCCACCTATTCGTTAAGAGTTAAATGGCGTGCCATTTATTTCCCGCCTACTCGTTTGAGTAGGACTTGTAATTTTTTCCCTTTTTTGCAACTTAGTTTCTGTTTTATTTATAATTTGAAGTGTACGTGAGTTCTCATTTTAGCTAACTTTTCAATGTTTCTAAATGTTTCTTATTTTTATGTCTTCTTTTTATAACCCTTCAGTGTTTAGTCTCGAACTCGCACCTCATCAATTTATAAAGCCATCCACATACCGATGTGTGGCTAATCGTTATTAGCCTCGGCATAGAAAAGCATTGGGACATTTAAAATGATTTGAAATAATTAAAGTACTTTATTTTCACTTTAATTTAAGGACTTAAGATTTACCCCAATTTAACGACGCGTAGGACCACATATCGATGTGTGGGCCATATTTCCGTTATCCATATGCTAGCTAGCCTAGAGGCCGTGTGTATGGATAGATCACTCATAGGTAAATAGAGTTGCGTGCATACCCTCGAGAGAGGACAAGCGTAATTCTACCGGATTGGGTTCCCCACCCAATAACGTGGTTCTTAGCGTAAAGCGGTCGTTAAGAGGAATCCTTCATCGGACTAACGTTCGGTCGAATAGTCTTAGCGTTCAGATGAGCGATATCCCTATAGCTAGGTGAGCTCATATCTGTGGAACCTCCATGGCCAAGTTGCCTTTTATTAATTTGAAATCTAAGCTCAATAATTATTAAAAGTTATTTTAGTCTTAAACCGATTCGGTGCCTAGTGTTAACCCTTCATCGAATTTTTCTAAATCATTTTTCGCTCTTTTATTTTTTTCATCTTTAGTTAATTAAAATCTCCACCTTACTTTCAGTAAAATAATAGTCCTCCTGGAGGAGTAGGAATAATCAACCCGACCCCGAGAATAATACGACATCGGTATTCTCTCGAATATCGAGTACTACTTGCGATAGGTGAACTTGCCTCCTTTAGCAAGCCCGCGGCGTACGACTCATCGAACCAACCACCCACATAAGAGTCTGTTCGCGGGCGATCAACAACCCTCCCCTCCTAACAAGAAATTTTGTCCCGAAATTTAGCTCAATTGTAGACACCAACATAACCACGCCTTTGTTGCACCTTGATCAAAAGATCACCTTGATAAAATAAGTTGTTAACAAACATATCATCATCCATACATACAACATCGATTGTATTACATAATGAAAGTAGCAAAGTTCACTCTTTAGTTTATTTCCGCTCATCCGCATCTCTCATAAGTCATTTTATGACCTCCTGTACGTCCAGATTAAATACTTGAGGCTGCTGTACTTCACCGATTAAGATTTGCGGCTCCAGTAATTCGAGATTGTACACTCGCGGTTGCGTCAGGGATGCAGATGACTCTGTCACTTCCCTACCCTTTTCCTCATACGTGATTCTGCCATTTGTTTGTGAAGTATGGTGTGGGGCACCGGCCAGACCAACCATTATATTCCATATGACGAATGGAGGCGTTACAAAGTATTCCATTAAGGACGGCCTCGTTCATCTTTGTGGCCGACTTTACATCCCAAAGGCGGTAACATTCGGGAAGATCTCTAGAGAGAGGCACATTGCACTCAGTATTCAGTGCATCCTAGGATTGCCAAGATGTACGCCGACCTGCAGAAGACCATATGTTGGCCAGGAATGAAGAGAGAAGTCAGATATTTTGTTACGCACTGCGAGGCCTGTCAAAGGGTGAAGGCGGAATGCAAGAGTCCTGGAGGATTACTACGGTCGTTGCCCATACTCGAGTGGAAGTTTGAGGATATCTCCTTTGACTTCATTCATGGCTTGCCTCGCTCACGCTCAGGGAATGATTCGGTTTGGGTAATCTTTGACCGCCGAACAAAGGTAGCCAGGTTCATCCCTATGAAGAAAGTGGCGCATGTGGATGTCTTGGTGTGCCACTTTGTTGAGAAGTTTGTATGGAACCATGTTGTGCCAAAGACAATCATTTCTGAACGGGATGGTTGTTTCACCTCTAGAGATTTTAAATCGGTACAGGTATATTTGGGCTCGCGCCTTACTTTTAGCACAACATTTCATCCTCAGATGGACAGACAGTCTGAAAAGACCATCAGAACTTTGGAAGATCTATTGAGACTGTGTGTGCTGGATAGAGGAGGGCAGTGGGAAGGGCTCTTACCCCTGGTGGAATTATAACAACAGTCACTAGGACAGTATCGGGATGGCACTCCATGAAGCCCTTTATGGAAGAAGGTGAAGAAACCCTTGTCATGGGTGCAAGATGAAGACCCTAAGGTTTTGGGAATTGAGTACATCGATTATACTGAAGTTGTTGTTAGATTAATACGGGATCCCATGCTTGAGGCTCAAAGTTGGCATGCTAAATACTATAATGCAAAGCACTGAATGGTAGAATTTCAAGTGGCTGACAAAGTGTTCCTAAAGATCCGGTCGATGCATGGAGTGTCACGGGTATATGGTGTGAAGAAGCTCAGCCCAAGGTATGTTGGGCCTTATGTTATATTGTAAAGGATTGTCCCATTGGCCTACAGGTTGGAGTTACCGGCAGAGCTGGAAAATCTTCATGATGTATTCCATGTGTCATCACTTTGGAAGACACTATTGCAGCCCGATCAACATACCCCCACCACTGATGGAGCAATAGCAACCGATAGATCTGTGTGACTAGAGCTGGTGCAGATAGTGGAAACCGAGACAAGGAATTTCCATCACAAGAGCGTTCCTTTGGTAAATGTGATGTGGTCTAATCATGGGAAAGAAGAATTTACTTGGGAGCCGGTGGAATTGATGTATAGCACTGCCCGGAGTTATTTCCCCATGGTAATATTTTTAAAGCATAATATATTTCCTTGATTTATTTCCCCCACAACCTTAGCCTGATTTCGAGGATGAAATCTTTTATTTTTTTATAGGATTTGTAACGTCTGATTTCACGCCAGACCCCTCACACGTGTTTTGAGTCAAGAAAATTGACTCAGGTTCGGGGAGCGTCGAGTGAGTCTATCAGACTCAACGACTAGATCAGGAATTAACTTAGAAAATTCTAGCAAGTTTGGCATCGTCGAGTGGACTCAACACACTCAAAGCCAATTACATTAGTTTATTTTGGCTGGTTAAGGCATCGAGAGCATTGAGTGGACTCAACGCACTCGACTACATTTTACTTAGTTTATTTTGGCGGATTTAGGCGTCGAGAGCGTTGAGTGGACTCAATGCACCCGACGCCATTTAACTAGGTTCATACTGGTCGGGTTGATGCATTGAGAGCATTGAGTGAGTGGAATCAACGCTCTCGACGCAATTTAACTTAGACTGGTGGGTTAAGGCATTGAGAGCGATGAGTCAACTCAACACCACTCAACGCCATAAGCTGAGGATAATTCGTCAAATTGAGGATAATTCGTCGATCGCCGAAATTCGTCGACCGCCGATATTCGTCGACCACCAATTCATCAAACTCAGGTAATTCGTCGAACGGTGAAATTTGTCAACGACTGATTCGTCGAACTCAGGTAATTCGTCGAACGCCGAAATCTGTCAACCACTGATTCGTCAAACTCAGGTTATTCGTTGAACACCGGAATTCGTCAAGCCCTGATTCGTTGAACACAAACTAAAATTCGTCGAACGCCCAAATTCATCAAGTGCTTATTCATAGAACTCAAGTAAATTCATCGAACTCTAAATTCGTCGAGCGATGATTAGTCAAACTCAATAAAATTCGTCGATCGCTGAATTCGTCGAGCGCTGATTCGTCAAACTGGGCTAGAATTCGTCGAGAGACATTTAACATAGGAAAAACTTTGCCTTGGGCGAATTTTTGGCCGCTGTTGAACCAGACTGATGGGAATTCTGCCAAATCGACTTAAATGGGCCGCGTCCTTTCAACATGACTCATTTAAAGTAATATTAGGCGGTCCAATGTCAGGCCGACACATGGCAAGACAGTTACCCTAATTTCTCATTATAAAAGGGATATGGAAAAAACCCTAGCCGTCTCTTTACCACTTTGCCAAACAGTTGTCTTTGCTGAGCCGTAGTGTGAAATCCTGACAAAATAGAGGAGTCGCCAGAGCCAACTACTGGAAGAAAATTCTATCTCTTCCTCTCTTTCCCGTGGAGAACGAACACCAACGAGGGAGAAGAAGATGCCTCAAAGAAGGGTGACAAGATCCATAGCCGGAAACCTCGGAGCCGCCGGAAATGAGGTGATCTTCTTACCCTCTCCCTTAGTACTAGATCTTTAGTTATTCCTACGAGTGATATCGACTTAAAAGTGTTTTGATTCGTGAGAGGAAGTTTTCTTAGGAGAAGGCCATGCTAGGGTTTCTACCCTAGAGATAAGATGTCTTCGACCACTCCTTCCTTCCATGAGAAGATAGGGATTTGGTTTCGTGAAGAAAGTTGGCCATTTGAGGGTGAACAAGGGAGGAGGAATTCTCGATGTGACATGGGAGTATTTGTTGGAGGAAGAAGACGAACCGATGCTACTCATCTCTCTTTAAGATGAGCGCATAAATATATTTTCTGCACACAGCGTTCTTCGACACTATGTTCGAACACGGTGCAGCCAGATTTGGGTTTTGACTAAACATGAAAGTCATAGCTCTCGGAAATACCTTTCCAACGAGGTTTAAAAGCCTTCGCCGGATTCCTGTATCCTCGGAAATCCCCAATTGGAGTTGTTGTACAGTAAACTATTCGGCAAAAATAATTCTCGGGTTTGTGATGAGTTGGTTTGAATTTAGTAGGGAGAGACTGCAGTACATCAATGTTAACGTCTTGCTAAATTCAGTGTATAAGTAATTGTGATAAAATAGTATTAATGGCATTTGTTGGATAGATCCGTAACAAACACATGGGGTTGTGAACGAATGGGTTGATGAGTTAACATGGTAGGAATGATTTAAATATGTGAACCAATAAGGACGTATATGACAATGGTAATACGTTGAATAATGATGAGATTGGCTTGGAACTGTTGTATATTGTTGATGCGCAAAAACGGCACCGCCTAGTTAACACGGAAGGGGGGGTGTTCGATCTCACAGGCTAGGAGAGGAAGAGGAAGAAGGTTGTGGGGAAAGAGGAAGCTTCTGAGTGCCCGAGAGTGGAGCAAATGCTTGTCAAAGGGGTGCGGGGATAGAGGAGAGAGTTGCTGAGAGCAACCAAGAAAGCTGATGAGTAAGAGAGGAGATTGATCAGGAGCTGTAGAGCAGACGGGTACTTGGACGATTGTGCTTACAGGTTGGATGCCGAGGGAGCTGAGCTGAGCTAAGAGAGAGAGGGGCCGCTAGCAGCGGTAACACTAGACTTCGCCCGCGGCGGCTTAAATGTCACTCTTGCGACGGACTTTCCTTTGATTAATATTGAGAGTTACAGCTTGCTAATACACCTTTACAAAAGAGCAATAAAGGGGTACAAAGATGAAGCTGGCGGCTAAGGAATAAGTGCCAGAAGAGGAAGCCACGTGGACTGAGCTTAGAGGCCGGCAGACCACACGGTTAAGGGAAGCAAAGAGACCGCGCGGACTGGAGAACCAGGTCAGCAGGCCGCACGACTAAGGTCAGAGAGAAGGCAGACTGTGAAAAGGAGTCCGTAGGAATTGAGCTTGCTGTGGGATGTCTTCGAGCGTAAGCACCTTAGCGACGATGAGTCCTCGGGGTGTCTGAACCTTCCTCCCATGAGATGTCTATTGGTCTATTTATAGGTGCGAGGAGGTAACGGCTTCCGGTGACTCTACCCCCGGTGAGACAGTAACTTGAGAGAGAAGAGGAAGGAGTCCTCCGAGTCCACAACAGGTCGGGCGGATTGGGGCTTGCTTCTGGAGCTGGTGCTGCTGATGGCGAACTGGGAGACTGAATGTCGGATTGCGAGGCGAGTCCGCAGAGTCTGCTGTTGCTGAGCTGAGAATGTCCGCCTGCTCTGGGGAGGCGGATGCTGGAGGCTAAGTGGCGGAATGTGATGGGAATCTGCGGAGTCCACCGCTGCTGAACTGGGCATGCGCTAAGGATGCGAGCTGAGGAGTGCCCGCTGAGACCGCCGAGTCCGCACGAGGCTGTGCGATCTAGGACTACCTTGAGGAGGTTCTGCTGCCTGGCGGACTGCGAGGAGAATCTGCGGAGTCCGCCACAATTGATTGAGCCCGTGCCAAACTGCGGGCTGAGGGAGGTTGGCCCTACTGCTGAAGAGAAGAGGGTGCTGGAGGCAGAGGAATGGCGGGCTGCATGGTGAGTTCACTGAGTCGGCGTAGTCCGCATCTACTAACGAGCTTAGTCCGCCGAAGATGAGGCCTATTGCTGAGGAGCTGGAGCTGGGATTCATCAACGTGGGCGGACTGGAAGGCTTGAATGTACTTCGAGTCTGCCCAACTCGCGAGGAACTAGGTATGGCTGATTATCTTCGCGGGTAGCTAGAGAGAAAGTGTCCGTGCTCCTTATGCTGACTGATGAAGCCGACTGCTCATGCTGCTGGAGGACAAGGAATGGGAGACCTACCGGACTGAAGAGGCAGGCCGCGCGTGTGGCGAGGTGGAAATTGAGGTAGCTGGCTGGCGGCCTGGGGGCAGTTCGCCACCTTTTTCGGCGCTTTGCGTGGTCTGGTGTTCTTGAATAATGACCTGCAGGAGCGGGCTGGAAGAGCGGCTAGTTCCTATAAAGGACGCGACCTATTGCCGGCCTGGGTGGACAGGGAATCGAGTCCGGCAAAGGGAGGCCTGCGGAGACAATCTTGCGGTTAAGCTGAAAAGGAGCGCGGCCTACTAGGGAGGACTTCAGGAGCAGTCCGCGGCCCCTGCCGACCAAAGGAATGTGTGTGGCCTGGGCTGTCAGACCACTAAGACCGCCTAGGTCGTGCGGCCTGAGCAGACAGAAAATTATGTCCGCCCACACTACGGCGTTGCGACCTCCAGGAGGAACCCAGAGTAGGCAGCGACAAGCGAGCTGGCTGCCTTGGGAAGGATCGCCGATTTCGGGATTAACATAATCCCCACACTTTTTAAGTTCAGAAGAGAACTTCGAAAAAGTTGGAGACCCACGAAAATCGTGATCCACCCCAAAGGAAAGGAAGGGGTAAGGAGGGATAAAACATGATGCCTCTCCTTAGAAAGTTGTCAATGCATGTCCTTTTCCTGCAAGAGGAAAGTTAGTGTAGGCATGTATGGGAGGTACACCTTGTGTGTACCTGGGTTTGCCATTGTAAAACGAGGAAGATGTGTCTTCTGCTGAGTTCTGCAAAATGAAAGTGAGAGGAAAACATAGAAGCATAATAACTTGCAACTACCTGTTGGAGGCTTGCAAGCACCTGTTATCCTTTGCAAAAGGAAGAGTTTGAAGTTGACACAGTATATGAAAGTAACTTGCAAGTACCTGTGAAGAAACTCGCAAGCATCTGTAGTTCTCTGCAAAATGAGAGTTAGACGCAGATATGGTATATAAAGAATAAGCTGCAAGTACCTGGATGAGGCTTGCAGGTGTCTGCTAATCACTGCAAAAAGAAGAGTGAGCAGCAGGCATAATATGATGAACTAAGCTGCAAGTACCTGTATGAGGCTTGCAGGTGATAACTGTTGATAAGATAAGATCGATATGATCATATAGCAGAGGAAATGCCTGATACACTCTGCTGATAATTGAATGAAGATCAAACCAGAAAACAATGATCTTCTTGCTATATTACAGATGCCTTTAACATGAAGTCCAGATCAACAAGTCGAGTGTTGACTGTTGATATGATAGGATAGGTATGAATACATTGGCAGAGAAAAAGCTTGATGCACTCTGTCAATCTGAACTAGATTGCAATAGCAGGGCTTGATGATCAAGGAGAGTAAGATTCTTTGATCAATGTTTGATGTCATTAGCATTTGATAAGAGTAATGAATAGCTCTGTGAATCTTCATCTGATAGCGCTTAAGCAAGCAGTGAATAAAAGATGAGAGTAATAAGGCTTATACAAGTAGAGAGCTTGTAAGTCATCATCTGATAAAGCTTTGAGCAAGCAATGCATATAAGATGAGCATAAGCAAAGTGAATGTTGCAAATCCTTTTGGTAGGTTGGATTAACCTGTTCACCTGTGAAAAGGCGGTTGATAACAAAGAGGACTAGCTACACTCCCTTGACAGAGCACAAAAGGGAGACATGCGCAAAAATCCTAAGAAGGAAGCGGCAGATGCACTGCTCTCTTGCCTCGGGTACAATCATCACAGATCAATGAGACTAGTTGCGTAAGTGGCCTAAAGCATTGCTTGTCTGTGAAAAGATCAGTGGAATTATGGGAACCCGCAAAGGCACGGATCGAGAGTACCATAGAGTGTTCGACCATCACAGTCATGAGATGATCGAAGAGATAAGGATACGCTTGGTCTCCATTGCTTGTCAATCAAAGATCATCATAACTATGATGTATCCTTTGCGAAGCACAATAGAGCTAACACATGGGGCTCCCCTAGCACACACTCTATGTTAGATATCGGCTTAGTCATGGACGGGATAGTTCCGCCCATGCACTTTCAATTGGCGTGAGCCATAAGCATTCACCTTGTCAAACTGAAGAAGAATGCAGCCTAAGCCGTTTCCTGATGCATCACTATAAATTTCAAAGCTTTCTGAACCACATGGCAATGTCAAGATTGGCATCGTGGTCAAGCGACTCTTTAACACTTCAAAAGCTCGCATGCACTATGGCGTCCAAACGAACTTCTGATCCTTCCTCGTTAGTGTGGTAAGAGGCAAGACCATCCGCAAAAAGTTCTCTACAAAGCGCCTGTAATAACCCGCCAGTCTAAGGAAACTCCTGACTTCGACGACAAAATACAACACCGACCACTCTCGTATGATAATTATCTTCGCAGAATCCACCACAATGCCCTCTCCACTAACCACATGGCCAAGAAAGGCCATTGATGACGACCAGAACTCGCACTTCGAGAATTTGGCATAGAGCTTGTTTCTCCTCAAGGTATGCAACACCATCCGTAAATGGTTTGCATGATCCTCTGCATACTGAGAGTACACCGCGATTGGGGACTCGTGATTCATGACTCCAGAGAACCATCCTCGGGACCCGTCCCCTCCCTTTGGGACCTTGGGGATGAGCTCGCTGAGGCCGAACTCGTCGGTGCGCGCCCCCTCTCCTCAGCGAGCAGTTGTGACCGCGGGGGTGGGTGTGGAGACCATCCCCGTCCCGAGATTCGTGCTTCTTTCTCCGGGAGCGCGTGGCCCAGGTCGCGAGAAGGACCTGAGGTTTGTCCCTCCCCCCATCTCCTTTGAATTTCCAAGCTCGTCAGGTAAATTTAGCTTGGATTCTTATTACGCGACTTTCCAGCATGCCACCCCTTACTGATGCTCGTCTTTGTAGTTCCCCCAGGCAATCCGCTGCCGAGGAATCTTCGTGGGCAGCACATTACTCTCCCCTCCCCTCCCCGAGCTCGCTGGACTCTTACCTAGGTCCTGAAGTGGAGCAAAGTGAGCTGACCAGGAGGGGGTCAAGCTTTTCAAGAAACTAGTGTGCGGGCTGTGCGAGGTGTAGGAAGTCAACGAGGCGCTGTAGCGAGATTATGTTTGGCTTGCTAACGAAGTGCGAGGCAGCCAGGCTGGCAAGGTACTGTCTCCTTCCCATCTTCTGGACGAGATCGACGATGGCCTCTTGGAGGCGCAGAGGAATTCGGGGAGGATTCGAGAGCTGCTCCGTGCGCGGTAGTCTGGGGGGCGGGGGCTGCGAGGCCGCGGTAGATAAAAGGCGGCTCCCTTGCCGAGCCGACCGACACTCGCCTCCTGGTTCCCCCTGCCCGTGCGCCCTGCTTTTTATTCTTTACCTAATTCCTGTAATAATCTGCAAACACTTTTAGGTTGGTACCTGATGTTTGAATAATATTAACATATATGTTTCTTTATATTCAGCTCGGCGCGGGGTGGGACGCGTCATGACTCCGGAGAACACTCATGACTCACGAGTCCCTAACACTTTTAGGTTGGTACCTGATATTTTAATAATACTAACATATATGTTTCTTAATATTTAGCTCGGCGCGTGGTGGCTCGGTTGAATAATAACAGAAATGAGCTCTGACAGAATTATTTAACAAGTTCCCAAATTTATGGTGGCAGTGATTTTTGCACTTAAACTATTGCGTCATTATTTATATGGCGTGAAGGTCGACATCTTCATGGACCACAAGAGCCTTAAGTATTTATTGGATCAAAAGGACTTGAATATGCGACAGCGTAGGTGGATGGAGTTCCTTAGGGACTACACCTTTCAGATTCATTATACTCCAGGGAAGGGAAACGTCGTCGCAGATGCCTTGAGTCGTAGGACTCCTGCAAGGGCAAATTGGTTTCAGATGCATGATGAGCATCTAATCCAGGAGTTTGAGGTCTTAGACATTTCTTGTGTGGACAAGAATGCTACTGCGAATGCATGCCTGAACTGGATGGAGGTACAATACGACCTTGCGGACAGGATTCGGCGAGCAATAGAACTTGATGAAAGTTTGTAATGCTATGCAGTGGATGGAGTAAATGGCCAATTCTCTTGGGATGACGGCCTTTTTCAAAAAAGTGATCATTTGTGCGTCCAGAGTATGGGTAAGTTAAGGGAAGAATTGATGCATGAAGCTCACTTTACCAAGTGCTCAATTCACTCAGGGAGCACAAAGATGTACAAGGACATGAAAATTTGTTTTGGTGGCTGGACATGAAGAAAGATATAGCCCATAATGTGGCAAAATATCGGACTTGTGCCGTAGTATAAGCTGAGTGTCAGAAGCCTGGAGGTTTCCTGAAGTCGTTACCTATACTAGAGTGGAAGTTTGATGACATGTCGATGGATTTCGTGCATGGTTTGCTGAGTTCTCAATGCGGTAACGATTCAATTTGCGTGATCGTAGACCAGTTGATTTAAGTAGTTCACTTCATTCCGAACAAGAGGGACGATTCAGTGGAAATTTTGGCTAAACTCTATGTCGAGCAAATAGTACGATTACACGGTGTTCCCCGTAGCATCATAAGTGATCGAGACGGGCGCTTCACTTAAAATGATTGGAGACTAATCCATCAATTATTGGAGACAAAGTTAACATTCAGTACAGCCTTTCATTCACAAACGGATGGTCAAACTGAGAGGACCAACAGAACAATGGAGGACATGCTCTGAATGTGCGCCTTGGATTTCAGAAAGAGATGGGAAGATCATCTCTATATGGCGGAATTCGCCTACAATAATAGCTATCAAGCTAGTGTAAATATGGCACCGTTTCAAGCTTTGTATGGTAGAGAGTGTCGTACACCATTAGCCTGGGCTGAAATAGGCGTGTCTAAGTTGTATAAGCGTAAGGAAGTCGAAGAATCTAATTCGATGATACGCTCTATTCGAGAGAGGATGGTAATGGCTCAAGATATGCAAGCAAAATATTACAACGCCAAACACCGAAACGTAGAGTTTGCGGTTGGTGATTGGGTATATTTAAAGATTAAGCTATTCAAAGGCATATCCGGGATTCGGCTCTTGAAAAAACTGAGTCCAAGGTATATTGGCCCATTTGAAGTGGTGGAACGAGTTGGAGAAGCTGCCTATCAGCTAACTCTTTCGGCAGAATTGAGTGAATTGCATGATGTGTTCTACAGATCAGTACTTCGAAAACCCTAAAATGATCCAGCTCAAGCGATTGCGAATGATCACGTACCGGTCGAATATGGGCTAACTACGATGGTTAGTCCCATTCGGATCGAGGATACAAAGATCAAACAACTACGAAACAAGACAATCGGGATGGTCAAAGTCCGGTGGGACAATTGTGGCCTTGAAGAGCTAACATGAGAGCGTGAGCAGACCAGGCGTGATGAATATCCAGAGTTGTTTGTATAAATTGTTATAACATTATTTGCATGAATAAAAAGTTGTTGTAATTGTTAAGTTGTTGTTATCCTTATAGCTATAAGCCAATTTCGGGATGAAATTTCTGTAAGGAGGGGAGGGTTGTAACACCCCCAATATTGACAGCAGAACTTTTATCACTATCGTCAGGCGATATTGGGTATCGCCTGATGGCGATAGTGGCATTCATCGAACCGCGCTCGACGAAATCAACGGTTTCAACAAATCGTCAAACTGATATCGCCGAGTGGCGACAGTGGGTTTCACCAAACGGTGATAGTGATGGCACTCAATGCCATAAAGTATTGAGTGAGTTACTTGTTTTGTTAATGCCATGAGATAGTGGGTATTGCCGGATGACAATAGCAATAAAGCATTGAGTCGGCACTCGACGCTCTCAATGCTCTCGATGCACTCGACGCACTCAACGCCTAAAAGCATTGAGTGGCTTGATATCGCGGGCGATAGTAGATATCGTCGGGCGATAGTGTCGCATGGCGTGAGACACGTGTCAGATTGGCTGTTAAGCGGCCAATAGGCGGTGGTTGACCTAGGTCAAAGCGGTGAAGTAGATATCGCCGAGTGTCGATAGTGCTAAAGTTGACCAGTCAACTCAAATCCTGGCCTTTGCTTTGTTTTGACTAAGAGATCATGTGGCTGGGATTAGTCCTGAGTCCACGTAACTAGAGAAGAATAGGAAGGACGTTTCATTCTCTTTCTCTCTCTCTCTCTCTCTCTTCATCTCTTGAGTTTCCTTAAGAGAAAAGGAAAAAAGAAGCAAAGGAGGTGTTGGGCTGAGCTTTGTGAGCTCGTTGAAGAAGATCTTGTGGTTGGAGGCCAGATCCGAGGATAGGTCCGAGAAGAGGAGAGCGACATGCTCCTTTCCATCCGCGTAGAAAATCTTTGCCATGGCTCCAAAGAGAACTACAAGGGTAATGAATTTCTCCTAAACAAGCGAAGTACTCAATATGCATATTTGCATGGATCCCCTCACCAATAGGTGGAAAAGGGGTGGATTCCAATGGATAGATCAGTTTGATCCCCGTATATTCCCACATTTAGATCCGGAAATGTAGACTACGGAATAAGAATGCTGTGAGAAGCCAATCTGGACAAGTTGGTCTAGATTGGTGATGTTTAATTTATGTTCTGGAGAATACTTTGTGGATATACATGTGAAGTACATGTGAAATCCGGGGTCTAGGGGTGTGCAGGATGCTGCATCAAAGTACTGGAAGCATTTCCAGGAAAACAACCAGAAAAGATCACAGTTTGGAGAACTATTGATATCGTCACGCGATAGTGAGTATCGCCAGGCGATAGCTCCTAGTGAGCTGGACTTTTGTGTGACCTGACTTGAAGAGACCTGGGGGGTCATTGTATGCAAAGTTGTGAGCCTAAAGTGCCCAGCAATGGTGTGTACCAACCAGAAATGGTAAAGAGCCGTGTTGATTATGATGAGTGTCGTGAAGGCCAATTGCTGTGCCATCACGTTAAGTACCTCTGAATGACTGGGTCGTCAAGTTAAGTACCTCTGAATGGGCAGTCGGTCGTCAAGTTAAGTACCTCTGAATGGGCAGTCGGTCGTCAAGTTAAGTACCTCTGAACGACATAGTCGTCAAGTTAAGTACCTCTGAACGACAAAGTTAATGTTATGTCATGGACCTCTGAATGGTGGTGTTGTACGGGAGAGCTCGGTACACCTAAAATGTGTCCTGTGTGCACGGGGCATGTGGACATTGGGCCAACATCTGTGGTGAATGGTGCCTATACACATCTTGTTGTCGCCATATATATGTTATGCCTTGTTTGCAGGGATGGAGAAATGCTTCCCCGAGTAAGGGGTGGGATCGTAATAAATGGGTCAGCAAAATGCTGACCGTTGTTTTTTTACCACGTTTTGGTGGGCCCTTTTGTGCAAGTGCTGGAGAGCCAAGTGAGAAGTAGTGGGTTGAAGCCCATGTGCTGCAATTGGCTGGCCCTTGAAGGCCCAAAAGGCGAACTTTACTATTTCATGTGTGGCCGGCCTGCGTGCCGATGTATGAAGTCACTTTTATTAACTGAAATAGTGGTAATAAGGCTACAACCAAAATATGTGATATAATATATTATGTCATTCCTTTTATGTAGTAGACATCCTTATGGTGTATGGGTTCTTAACTTAAAATGCTTCTGCTAGAATGTTCTGTGGTAGGACGCATTTCTATTTGAACATGGGTTTGGCATACTACATGTAATCTCCTTGCCTGTCCACAGTATATGGTGTCGGGCCTCTCCCGGACCTTTTGTCATATGTTATGCGACGGATGGGGGTGTTACAGCTAGCCTCTTGTGTCATTTGACACAGTGTGAGGCTTTCTCATTTACAACTAGGCATATGAGATAGTCTGAATTTAGACAAAGAAAATTTAAACAATACACATTCTCGTACCTAGTGCCTGTCAAGATGACCTCTTGATCACTTGACTTTTAATTAAGCACCAATCTTTAAGGAAAGTAATGTTATAGCCCAAGTCACAAAGCAGACTTATGCTTATTAGATTATGTTGTAATCCGTCCACATATACCCATTTGGAGATGGTAAATACTCCATTGGATATCTTACCATACCCCTTGATGACTCCTCTATCTGAACCACCAAATATCACTTTGGGTCCATTTGTCATTGGAGTGCACTCCTTCAGATAGCCCTTAATTCCAGTCATATATCTGGAACATCCACTATCCAAGTACCAGATGGGCCTATCTCTGTTGCTTGGACATACCTGCAAAATAAAGATTTATTTATCCTTAGGAACCCAAATTGTCTTGGGTCCTAGGTGCTTGTTATTTGGAACTCTATTAAGACCACCTGCGAATTTCTTAGCTGGGTAAATTTTCTATCCATAAGACACTGTGTGATTGAACCAACAGTCTAGGGAAAAGTGTCCAATATTTCCACAATACCAGCACCCATATCTGTTGTATCTCCTCTTTGGAGGCACAATATGAACTTTATGCTGACATTTCTTAGGACAGGAATCAGCAACTTTTCAGTTGCATATTGACTGTGAGCAAGTTGTTTGTTTTGCCTCATTGTCACAACAGTCCTCCTTGGAGGAAACACATTAGGAATAGCTTTCCTATTCACAGATATGCTAGGTGCTCCTGGTCCAGACTTCTGGATTTCTTTTGCTTTGGTCTGAGACACAGGCTATGTCAACATTGTACCCTTTTATCCTATCAGCTTTCTGTCTCTCCTTCTCCTAGGTTTTATATAACCAAAACCACTTCTAGGAGTTCCAGAGAATGTATCTATTATGGGGAGCACAGTCTTAGGTTTAAAGAACTGCTGAACAAGTCTTTTCTCATTCTGGAGTTTGAGTTCTAACCCCTGAATGGTTGTATCTCTTTGTTTGACCAACATGATTTGATCATCAATGATCTTAGTTAGCTCAGCTAACTTTGAACTTTGAAAACCAATCTGCTGAGTATCCATCTCATGATGGTACTTAAGACCTCTTAGTGATGGAATATCGATGGCTTGTTCTTTGATAAGCCTTTTGCTCTTTACAAGAGCCTCTAGTAGTTTTCCAAACTTAAATGTGAGTTGTTGCAATTCAGTGCCAAAGTTGGACTCATGTTTATCAAAATTTGATCTACATGTGTCTGACTCATCCCCAGTTTCATAAACAGAAGTTGTAGAACAAATGGAATTGTCAAAGATTACCTAAGTATCCTGACATTCAATAATTTCTATTTCTGGATTATTAGATAGTGCCATCAAGTTAACCTTCATATCATCTTCAGAGTCACCATAGAGTGGTGAAGTTGTGCATTTATTTCCCTTATATATGGCCTCTCTGATGAATTCTTCTTCACAGGAGAATAATTCAATGTGTGCATGTTCTTCTTCTGACAGTTGAATCTGAATCACTATCAGATAGTCTTTAACTTCTTTGTCAGCAGACACTTTTCTGACTTCTTATCTTTGTAGAACTTTTTTCCTTGGACTTCCTGTTCTCCTTTCTCTTTACTGTACACTCAGCAATGACATATCCAGGCCTGTTACAGCAATAACAAATAATGTTAGTCTTAACTTGTTTGTTCTTGTTTGAATCATACCTGACCACTGAGTTGTTTCTGTGTTTGTCTTTATTTTTTCTGGAACTTGGTCCAGATGATGTCTTTTTGTTTCATTTCTTCCTTCTTCTCATCATCTTCTTGAATTTCTTGATGAACAATGTCAATTCACCATCTGACAATTCTTTTGATGAAGAACTAGTCCCAGTGCTAACTATATCTTCATCCCTTCTTGGTGATGATGAAATTTTTCTTCTAGCCTTCTTTGATGTGTCTGCTTTGAAAGCCACAGATCTAGTCTGATTTGAACTTCTAGCAGATTCATCTTCAGCTTTTCTAGAATTTAACTGAAGTTCATGTGACAAAAGCCTCCCATACAAATCCCAGGGTAACATGTTCCTCAGATTGCTCATTTCTCTTACAACACAAATCTTTATGCCTCATTCTTTGTTTAGGGATCTCAGAAACTTGTCATTAAGCTCATAGTTTGAGAATTATCTGTCATAATTCTTTAAGTCATTGACTATTCTAAAAAAATTTTCATAATAAAGTTTTATAGAATCAGTCTTCCCATGCCTGAATGCCTCATACTGTTGGTTGAGTAGAGACTTTCTATCATCTATGACTTCTTCTGTGCCTTCCATATAGACTATTAGAGTGTCCAACATCTCCTTGGATGTTTTACAATGTACTAAGTTCTGAAAGGCTGAATTATCTATTGCACTGAGAATTATGTTTTGTGCTCTTTTATCCATGTTGGTAAGAACCACCTCATCCTTTGTAATCTCAGACAGACTCTTAGGGGATTGCATATTTGCATCTAAGATAGATACTTTCATGGGAATATATGGTCCTTCTGGTATAGTAATAAAGATTCTTAAATCTGATGCCTCCATAAATAGTCTCACACTCTGCTTCCAAATAGCAAAATTATCCATTGTACATAGAGGAAGCTTCATAGTACTGAGTTCTATGTGAGATTCTGAAGCCATGAGATCTGATATGTATCAACCACCCTTATGATCTTCTTCTGACTATTAGGTCTTTCTTTGAATAACCTCCCTCCGATACCAATTGAAAGATAAATCTATGGGTAGTTAATCACCTAGAGGGGAGGTGAATAGGTATCTTTTAAGTTTCTTTGTCACTTATACTTAATAATTCAATAGATACTTGAAAATAAACATTCACAAGAACACGACACAAGTAATCCACAGAATACAAAGATTTTATAGTGCTTCTCCTATCTAGGGTACATCCACTTTCCCCCTTCTTCCTCACTAGCAATGTGTTAGATAAGGTTATATCTCCTCCTCTTCAACTCAGATCAACAGATATTACAAACTCAGTTTCTTTCTAGAAACCTACACTTTAGACCAACAAGTCCTACCTTAGAGATCCACCCAATCTTTTACCTCAGGTCCCTCAAGAACCCGACCTCAAATAATAAAAGTCTTACACCTCAGTGATCCCACACAAATCACCTACTTCAGGTCACTCAAGAACCCTACCTTATCCTTTATAAATCAGGCTTACAACTCAGTGAATATATCTCCTACCCACTCAGATCTTAAAGAGATCTTTCAAAATTAAGAGGAAAATGAGAACGAAAGTAATCTCAGAAAATAGCAAATCTGAGATTTGACTTATCTGAGAATTCAAATTCTTCAATTCTGCATCACAAGATTTGTTCTTGATGAGCAGACTGGATGAAATGATTCTTCACTGAATCTGCAATATTCTTGATAATGATTAGCTTGATTTCCTTGAAGAACTTGTAGAATAGATCCACCTTAATCCTCTGATCAACTTGTTGAAAGGATCAGAAGACTTTCTTGAAGACTTGTGTCTTCTTTCTTCTTGGAGTTGTCCCCCTTCCCCAACTTAGGAGAAATAAGAATGAGTGAAATGTTTAAATCTGTGATTCCTTGATTTCTGTTTAGGCGACCCCTCTATTTATAGCCTTCACTAGCTGCTGGCTTCTGATTGAGTACACCATCATATCACATCATACTTCAAGTTTTCCTTCAAACAGATTCTGATGAGATGTCAAGTCACTATATCTGACATGACACTTCTGACTTGACTTGACACTCAGCTATGTTGACTCTATACAACTTCAGGACCATAAGTGTCGAGAAGTCCAAAGTGTCTCGACACAATAATACTTAGTGTTCTTAGAAGGTGTCGAGACATCTTAGCAGTATCGACACATCTGTACTTGATAGAATTTCCAGTCTGAACTTGAAGGTGTCGAGAGAGTTGACTTGTCTCGACAAAACTGTCTGCTGAGTGTCGACATCTTTAAATATACACTGTGTCGAGATAGTTGAATTGTCTCGACACTACAGTTTGCTGGGTGTCGACATCTTTAAGTCTACACTTCAGTTCTTCATTGTGTCGAGACAGTTGTATTGTCTCGACACTACTATCCTGAGCTTTATAGTGTCGAGATATTTGATTTGTCTCGACACTGCTGACTTGATCTTCAAGGTGTCGAGATAGCTGAATTATCTCTACACAGTTGTCTTGTATCTTTCTGATCTCGACACTTATCCAACAATGGTGTCGACATAGTTGTGAAGTGTGTCGCCACATTTGTACTTAGTCATTTCTTATGCATTGCAACTTGATATTTGGCTTTGACTGTACTGACTTGACTCAGCACTATTAGTTGTATGGCATTGAGTGAACTAACTTCACTCAACGCCTATGAACTTAGTCAATTTTCTTCACTATCTTGATATTTGGTGTTGAGTGAGCTTGATTCACTCAATGCTTGTGGACTTAAGCAATTTCCTGCCTTTTCAGTCAGCTTCTTTGAGTCCATCTATCAATGTCACTTGGACCACCTGTCCAATCAATATGACATAGACTAACCTGCATGCATGAACTTAAACATACATCAAATACATACTTGCGTATATCATTGAGTTGAAAGGGCTTCTTCAAATCAAGTACATTGTTTCCAATGTACCCAACAGCCTGTCTATCCTAGGCTATCAGTAGCCGCTCTCTTATAGTGCATATGGTCGAGTTTGCATCTTCGACCTCCTTACGCTTATGTAGCTTTGACTCGCCTATTTCCACCCAAGCTAACGGTGTATGACACTTCCTACCGTATAAAGCTTCAAAGAGTGTCATCTGTATGCTATCTTGATAGATATTATTTTAGGCGAACTCAATCATATAGAGGTGATCTTCCCACCTTTTCTAGAAATCCAGGGCGCACATACGGAGTATATCCTCCATTGTTCTGTTGGTCCTCTCGGTCTGACCATACGTTTGCGGATGGAAGACCATACTGAACTTCAACTTGGTACCAATAATTTGGTGGATTAGCCTCCAATTACCTAAAGTAAAACGCCCATCTCAGTCACTGACGATGATATGGGGCACGCTGTGCAATCGTATGATGTTATCCACATACAGCTTGGCCAATTTTTCCACTGAATCGTCCTTCCTGTTAGGTATGAAGTGCGACACTTTGGTTAACCGGTCAATGATCACCCAAACGACGTCGTTTCTACTCTGAGATCCAAGCAGTTCATGCATGAAATCCATAGAAATATCATCGAACTTCCATACCAGGATTGGTAACGACTTCAGGAAACCTCCAGGTTTCTGGCATTCAGCTTTTACTAAGGCACAAGTTTGACATTTTTCCACGTAATGGGCTATGTCTTTCTTCAAACCTGGCCACCAGAACACCTTCTTCATGTCCTTGTACATTTTTATTCTCCATGGGTGAATTGAGTACTTCGTGAAGTGTTCCTCCTACATTAATTTCTCCCGTAGTTTAGTCACACTCGGGACGCACAAACGACCATCTTTTCTTAAAAGGTCGTCTGTCGTGAAGAATGGGGAATTTGACCCATCTACTGCATCGCGCTTTAGACTCTCATCGAGTTCCTTTGCTCGTCGAACCCTGTCCTTAAGGTCATACTGTGCCTCCGTCCAGTTCAGGCATGCATTTGCAGTGGTACTCTTGTCATTACAAGAAATGTCTACGATTTCCATCTCTTGGATTAGACATTCATGACATATTTATACTCCCCTCGCTCTTGCCGGAGTTTTACGTCTCCAGGCATCTGTTATTATATGTCCCTTATTGAGAGTGTAATGACTGTCAAAGTGGTAGTCCCCGAGAAACACGACCCACCTTTGTTGTCGCAACTTTAGATCCTTCTGATCTATAAAGTACTTAAGGCTTTTATAAGTAGTGACGCCACAGTTTAAGTGCAAATATCACAGCCGCCAACTCCAAATTGTGGAGCATATAATTCCGCTCATGACTTTCAACTGGCGTATGCCATAAGCTATCACTTTTCCAAACTGAAAAGGTACGCATCCTAATCCGCTCCTTGATACATCACTCACGATATGCACCGTGGTCAAATGACTCTTTAACTCTTCAAAAGTTTGTGCCCACTAGGGCATCCAAACGAACTTCTGATCTTTCCTCGTCAATGTAGTGAAAGGTAAAGATATCCGCGAAAAGTAGCTAGCAAGTCTAAGGAGACTCTTGGAATCAGCTATATAGTACACACCTGCCACTTTCATATCACAACTATCTTCACTGGATCCACCAAAATACCTTTTTCATTAACCACATGGACAAGAAAAGCCACTGACAGCCAGAATTCGCACTTTGAGCACTTGGCACAGAGTTTGTTTCTTCTCGTGATATGCAAAACCATCCTCAGGTGATTTGCATGATCTTCTTTAGATTGAAAGTACACAAATATGTCATCACTAAAGACAATCACAAATAAATCCAAGTACTCCCGAAAAATCTGATGCATTAGTCCATGCATACCGATGGCACATTCGTTAGCCCAAATGATATTTCAATGAATTCATAATGACCATAGCGTGTTCCAAACGCTGTCTTGGGAATGTCACATTCCCGAATTCTCAACTAGTAATAGCCAGACTTTAAATCCATCTTTGAGTATAACGTTGATCCCACTAGCTGATCAAACAAGTCATCAATGCGTGAAATCATATATTTGTTCTTCTCCATCAGTTTATTCAGCTCTCGATAATTGATGCTTAGACGCAAGATTTCATCCTTCTTCTTTATAAAGACGACCGGTGCAGTACCCCCCCCCCCCCCCCCGCCCCAACCTTTGCCTGGGTCGGGCTGGAGGGTGTACTACTTACCTAAGATATCCACCCAGCACTCCTTAAGGGTAACGATCCACCCTATCTAAGCACTAGTTGGTCGCCTTGCTCGACTAGAATCACAACTTTCACAACACATCAGAGATTTGCAAAAGCATTAACAGTAAAACACTATCATCATATATATTTACATACGTACTAGGGTCAGAGCCTAAGTTCTTATATAAGCTTGCAGGTTGTACAAGTTCTACATATAACTCCTCACTCTCTCTCTATCCTGCTTGCTGGTACTCACGTCTCGAAATTCTGATGACGTTAGTGGTGCTTCTGCTCGAGTAGTCCTAACTACTGACGCATTCTCCTATGGCAGGGGATCACTACGGTTTTTCGTTTCCTGTGAATGGTTATTTAAATAACTGTTAGTCACATGGCTAAGTGGAAACAAATCTCCTCCCCAGATCCATATCCTGGGTACGAGCACACACCCACCCAACAATAGCTGAAGCAAGTTACAGTTTGTACAATATTTCATATTTTTAAGCTAGGAGCAACAATAAAGGAAGGGCAACATAATATAACTGAAATGATAGCAGCAATAACATCAGTTATAGTAAGGGCTCCACTAGCACATCAGCACATCAGGTATTCACAACCTGTATCCTATCGTAGGCATTCACAACCGCGCACACATATGCTATGTCGACATAGTATGGACCGCTTCTGTTCCAGCAGGGTAGCGAGCCCAGCGGGACTCACCGATGTGGTCGTCGGTGATAATGGCTAGTCCTGCCACTTCTGGGGGTGGTTGTACTACACAGCCCCAGGCCCCAACGTATAACCCCGTGTACTATTGGATGTGAGCGACAACCGATGATACAACATATTGGCTCTAAGATTCCACGAAATCTCGAAACGCTCAGAGCTTGGCCTCTTGTATCGACCACTCTCCTTTATAAGGTAATTCTAATTTAATATTCAAATTAGGGAGGTTGGTCACGCGTTCCAATTTTCATTTCCGAGAAAAAAGAGTGATAAATTCCGAGCGCGACCCTAGGATCCCAGAAATTGGGAAACATATCAATTTATATCACCATGCCCTCAAATTTTAATACAACCTCTAGTGGGGTATAAAATAAGCCTAAAAAAATTTTCATAATTTTCCGAGCCATTTTGGGCGCTTATTTTGGCCAAATAAATTTTGTTTAGGATTTTAAAAATACAAAATCATTTTCAAAAATTCTCAAAAATTTTTTGGAGCATGCCCTCATCATTGGGAGCACTTTTTATAAAGCCAGATTGAACCCGATCCTGCGGCTGGATTGAGCTAGACATGCCAATCATTCTTCTATCCCCACAGCAGATCGGGCATGTATCCGCTGTGGGGGCGCTGATGCTGAGGCGGGAGAGGGAATCCAGAAATTCTGGGCCGTCTGATCTCATCGTGGAGATCAGACGGTGGCTGCGCCTCGTGGGGGTGTGGAGGGTGGCAACCTCCACCACCACTGGACAGCCACTGCCAGCCTCCGGCGCTACCCCTGATCGACTCTCCAAGGGCCGACACCCTCCTGGGTGGTGGTCCGGTGGCCCGGTGCCACCAGCCACTGTCGTAGTTAACATCCCGAGAGTGTTGGGGTGGCGGTGGCTCTGCTCCCAGCAAAACCGCTCCACCCCGCCTCTCGGGTGACTGCTTGACCATTAAACCACCCTCGGCCAGCACGCTAGGGGTTGGGCTCGTCGTCGGCGGTGGACCGGCGTCCTGGCGCCGCCGGCCGCCACCGTAGGGAAAAATACGAAGACTTGCTCTGTTTTCGGGTGCCGCCGGAGTGACATCTTCCGGCGGGACCACCATACTCCGCCGCCAAGAATATCCTTTCCCACTGACCTAACACTCTCCCAGCACCATCACTAGTGCTGAGGAATGGCATTATGCTCATGCCCACCACCCGACTTGGATCATGGCTCGGGTGGCGCTGGCGGAGCTCCGTCCGTCGGGAGGTACATGCAGCACGTTAGGGGGATAGTGAAGGGGATGGGAAGATTATCTACCTGTGTAGGCGGAGCTCGGGAGGGGCCGTCTTGGTCAGCCATGCAAGGTGGAAAAGGATGTGTGCTCTGGTTGTCCTTTTTCCAGCAACCTGGGCTCCGGTAGGGGGGCATGGGAAGGGTGTGCTCGAGTGAGCTTGTGTGAGGGTATAGTAGGGGGTGGTGCTCCTTTTATAGCCAGGGGACGGATGACCATCCTTCCTCTCCCCAGTGTGGGACTAAACCGAGAGGAGGGTGTTTCCCCTCTTCCTCCTAGCCAGGTGGCGCCATCTTGAGAGGTTAGTTCTTGCATATGGCAGCATCAAGGGGGGGGGGACATAATGGGTTTGGGTTTTAGAAAAGAGAGAAATAGATGGGAGTGGGATGGGGTTGAGTTGGTGGGCCTCCACTTGCACCAAGGATGGGCTTGCTAGTTGGGGCCCAATGTAGGTAAGGGGCAAGACCCTAGCTAGCCATGAATGGGGGGTGGCCTTCTTCTTTAGGGGAAATGTCCAAAACAAATGGAAAAGGGAGGTTTTGACCAAAGTCAACCCTAGGAGGGGGTCCCCCATGCTGCTCAAAGTCAAAGGGGTCTAGGTAATCAGGGTTAGGTCAAAGTTGGGGTGTCGTGTCACAATTGGCGTGCACACACTTTTCGGTGCACGTTTGTGCTCAATTTGACCGCGAGTTGACTACCCTTCATTGAAATTGACCGGGATAACTTCTGTTGACTTTGTATCGATCATACGAGTCCAATGCCACTGACTGGGGTCGAATCGGTGTTCGTTTGGTAAAAGTCCAAAATCTGTGCGTCGCGACACACTAAAATGGTGAAAATGTCTACATTCATCATTAGACCTCGGATTGCAACGCAACGAGTTCCGACGTGCTCGTATTGCCTAGACATGGTAATAGAAACTGACAGAACTCAAATCAAAGTTCTCTAGGCCGATATTCAAAATCTTATCTTCGCGGCATTTTACGAGAAATGGTCATATCCACCATATGACCTCGGGGTCCAACAGAACGAGTTTCGATGCACTCGTATTAACTATACGAGGCTACGGGAACTGACAAATCTCAAATCGGAGTTCTCTTGCTCCATTTCTCGCTTAGGGATATCTCCTACCAGGTCGCGGTTAGGGGTTCCGGTCACTTTTATTGGGCCCACTAGGGTTCTGGTGGCCCAATAAAAGTTGGGATGTTACAATCCAATAAAATAAAAAGATTTTTGTCTCCGAAAATTTGCTCGAAGTAGGGGCGAAAAGTAACATACCTGAGGAAAGAGCTCGGGGTGCTTTTATCGGACGAGTACTTCAGGTTCCCATGTAAACTCATCTCGTCCACATTTTGACCATAATATATTGACCATCGTAATGGTATTGTTGTGCAAGGTCTTCACCTTGTGATCCATTATTCTGACTGGTTCGAGCTCGACGGATCTATCAGACTACATATATACTGGCGATGTAGGAAGATGTTGTTCTGGTTGCCCGAGGACTCGGCTCAAGGAAGTGACATGAAATACATCATGAATATTTCCCAATTCTAGGGGCAGGGCTAATCGATAGGCAACAGGGCCAACACGCTCTATCACCTGATTGGGGCCCAAATAGCAGGGATCTATCTTCTTCTGGTTTCTCAACCGGGAGACACCATGCATGGGTTTAAGTTTTAGAAACAGCGTTCCCCCCCCCCCCCCCCCCCCGCACGTTGAACTCCACCTATCGGTGTCGCACATCAGAATACTTGGCAGGCCGGCTCTGCGCCTCCCACGTTCATTCCTGGATTAGCCATATCGCGGTCATAGTGTTATCAATATAAGCCACTCCTTAAGGCTTCTTCGGCCTCTTCCTACGCCCAAGTCAACGACGTTCAACAACGTCTCCCAAACAATGCCTTGTATGGAGCCATCTTGATGCTTGCCTGATAGCTATTATTGTAAGAAAATTTGACTAAAGGCAACAGATGCTCCCACGGTTCGATGTGCTCCACTATGCAAAGTCGAAGTAGATCCTCCATCGTTCGTTTCGTCCTTTCTGTTTGTCCATCTGTCTGAGGGTGGAAGGCAGTGCTAAAGGCCAACTTGGTCCCCAAGTATGCTTGCACCGTCTCCATTCCTTGGATGTGAATCGCCCATCATGATCCGACACAATGGACTTTGGTACTTTGTGGAATCGGAATACTTGCTCCAAGAACAACCTGGACAGAATATCAACTCCTTCTCCCTGTCGGTTTGGAATGAAAGGTGCTACCTTGGTAAGTCGATCCACAACAACCCATATGGAGTCATTTCTAGCAAGGGATCGAGGTAAGACGTGGACAAAGTCCATGAAAATGTTCTCAAATTCCCATTCGGGTATCGGTCGGGGTTGCATCAGGCCTCCTGGGCTGCGATATTTAGCTTTAACCCTTTGACAGGTCTGGCACTGGGCCACAAAGTTAGTGATGCATCTTTTCATTACAGGCCAGTAAATTGTCCTGCGCAGATCAACATACATTTTAACCACACCTGGGTGGACGGAATACCTCGGCTGGCCCTCTTCTTGCAAAATCTCTTCACGAATTCCCTGATAGAGGGGACAAATATACAATGCTTGAATTGCAGGATCCCATCCTGCAAATTATAATCCTCATGTTCCCCACCTTGTAGAGATCGGATGATCGGAACTAACTCTAGATCAATCTTTTGGGACTCTTGTATTCGATCCCGGATGTCGCATTGGATTTCCATCCAATACAGCTGGGCATGGTATTCCTACGGATCTCTTCAAGCAACCGGGGTAATTTCCAAGTCTATCAAAGACTGAAACAGCCTTTTTGGAATTTGCACAATCCAACTCCTAGCCACCGAAGGCTGGCCGCTTATAGCATTGGCAATTCTATTAGCTTTCCTGGGGTGATATTGGAGAGCGAAGTCATAATCACACAAGAATTCTAACCATCGACATTGTCGTAGGTTCAGCTCTTTCTGAGTGAAGAAGTATTTGAGGCTCTTGTGGTCAGAGAAGATCTCGCACCTTACCCCCTACAAGTAATGCCTCCAAATTTTTAGGGCAAAGACGATAGCGCCTAATTCTAGATCATGAGCCACGTAGTTCAACTCATGCGACTTCAATTAGTGAGATGCGTAGGCCACCACCTTGCCATGTTACATCAGAATAGCTCTTAAACCCTTCAGGGAGGCATCACTGTAGATCTGGAATCCCTCGGTCCCTGTGGGGATCGTAAGGACTGGTGCAGAAGTCAGCCGCTTCCTTAACTCGACGAAGACAATCTCGCATTCTGATGTCCATCAAAAAGTAACATCCTTCCTAGTAACAGTGGTGAGGGGTAATGCAATCTTTGAGAAAACTTCTACAAACTTCTTGTAATACCCGACAAGACCAAGGAAGCTTCAGATATCTGCCGATATTCTGAGTGCTGGCCATTTTTACAATGCCAGGATCTTGGACTGATCCACTGCTACCCATTTCTTGTTTATAGTGTGTCCTAGGAATCTGACTTCTTCTAACCAGAACTCGCACTTGTTGAATTTGGAGAAGAGAGAGTGCTCTTGAAGTTTCAATAGCACTATATGTACGTGTCTAGTATGGTCTGCCTTGGTTCTTGAGTAGATCAAAATATCGCCAATGAAGATGATCACGAAGTTATATAGGAATGGCTCGAAGACTTATTCATTAGGGCCATGAAGGCGGAGGGTGCATTGGTGAGCTCGAAAGGCATAACTAAGAACTTGTAAAGACCATAACAAGAGCTGAAGGCAGTCTTGGGGATATCTGCCTCCCGGATCTGAAGCTGGTAGTAGCCTGATCTCAGGTCCATTTTGGAAAATAGAGATGCACCTTGCAGATGATGGGACAATTTGTCAATCCTCGGGAGGGGGTATGTATCTCGTATCGTAAGCTTATTTAACTCTCGTTAGTCCATACACAGACGTAATGTCTTGTCTTTATTCTTTATGAATAGTACTGGGGATCCCCAGGGCGAGGAACTAGGGCGAACAAATCCAGCATCTATTAGCTCCTGCAGTTGAATCTTTAACTCAGTCAGTTCTCTTGGGGCCATCTGGTAGGGTGCTCGGGACACTGGTCGAGCTCCGGTCATCAGCTCTATCTGAAAGTCAACTTCTCGCTGTGGTGGAAATCCTGGGAGGGACTCAGGGAAAATGCCCGGGAAGTCGCGTCCTACTGGGACCTTGGCGAGAACTTGAGTTTTGTCCTCCATTTCGAAGTAAATAAGGTACACCTCATCCTTCTGCCGGACTGATCTCATAATCTGCGCAGAAGTCAAAATAATAGAGAGATAGAGGGTACACCTGTCAACGTAACGTCCTGACTGTTTGGGTTCTACAGTCAGATCACTCGCATTGAACAATTTATTTGTGCCTTGTGCTCGGTTAGATAGTCCATTCCCAGTATAATATTAAATCTGGTTATTGCCAAGATTGTCGCATAGACCACAAATTCCACGTCCCCTAGTACAGCCTGGAATGAGTATTTCTCTGTTGACATCATGTCTAATCCATCCGGTAGACGGATTAGTATATACAGTCCGGACGAGCGAAAAACATTATCCTTAGTCATAATAAAATCATGTGATACAAAGGGGTGTGTCGCTCCAGTGTCGAAGAAGGTATTGGCGGGGTGTCGTCCTACCAACAGAATTCCTGACAATATAGGGAGTATATATATCATATATTAATACACAAGGTGTAGGTATATATATATATATATATATATATATATATATATATATATATATATATATATATATATATATATATATATATATATATATATCCAGTATAGCATAAGTAGCAGTATCTGATATGTCTTTATCGTCTAACATATATACCTATCACTACATCAGGGGGCTAGCCCAGTCCCCGTGCTGGTTGCCCACCCTACACAGCTCCTATTCCTTGCCATCCTGCTGGCTATGGGCAGAAGGCCCTCAGATGCCCTAGCTGCTGACACAAGAAGCAGTTCCCTACAAAGGGAACGTCATGTCGGGCTACTGCCACGGGCTTTGGTGCTAGAGCTGGTCTGACGTCATATTGCAGTGTTGGGGGTGCTGGTGGGAGCCTATAAGGTTTTTTGCAGTGTCTCTACCTGCTCTCTCTATCCTATCGGTGGGGAGCAGCTCCTTTGTCTCGTCTTTGACATCTAGGGACCTTGACTTATCCTCTATGTTATTGGGCTACCATCCGCTGGTCTAACTCTAACGTCGCTGCGTGAGTAGCTATAGTGTGGAAGGTAGACTGAGAGATCATAATCAGGGCCTGCCTCAGGTCATCTCGTAGGCCTCGGTAGAAACGGGAAGCTCTATCCCTGTCGGAGGAAGCCAAGTTCTTGGAAAAGCGTGCTAGGTGTGTTAACCCCTCAGTCCGCAACATCCTTCAAGGTGCCAAGCCCCCCTTTTTCATTACTTGTGGACTCCGTTAGGCAGTCCGCCCAGTCCGGCAAAGCAGCGGTAATCGACCACCAAGGATGATCCCCCAGCGGCGGATTCAACACTTTGTTCGCCCAGTCCACCATGCCTTGGGATCTCTGGATTCTCTACGTCGGCGGACTCAGTCTCTCGTCCGCCCAGGCTGTCGTCCTCCAGCAGGATCGCGCCTAGCAGCAGCAGATGGAAACTCCAGCCCGCGAGCCCAGTCCGCCCCTTCTGCGCGGACTGGCGTGTTCTTTCATTTTGCTTCCCATCACCGCTTCCCGGTTCTCCTGTACCCCAGGCAGTCGGTTATTTTAGCCCTGCCCGTTTGGGCAGGCCCCCTATCCTATAAATAGGGGGAGGTGGTGCACCCAAGGCACGCTGACTCATGCCCAGGAGCCTACTTGTTAAAGGCGGCAGACTCAAATCTTGTGCCTTGCGGACTCCAGCTTGCTCTGCTCTCGTCTTCCCTTTTTCATTAACTTGTAACCTAAGCTTTATTCAATCAAGGAAATGCCCATCGCAAGAGAGGCATTCAGGCCGCGGCGGGCGAAGTCTGTTGTTGTCGTGGCTCACGGCCCTGCTACTTTTTCCTGCTCTCGTCCGCTTAGTAGATTGCTACTCGCAGTCTCTCCTTTCCCTTCTTTTCCCTTGTGCTCGAACCGTTAGCTGGTGGCGCCCGAACCCCTTTGCGTTTTCGTGCATCAACAGTTAACACGCGACCTTCAGATTCGAGTGTCATTTCGAATTCAGTGGACAGAAATGTCAGACCGCAGAGCCCGCTCGTCAGATCGCTCCAGTTCTTCAGAGGACTCTCTTTGGGATGCAATTGAGCAAGCTCTCCTTGAGGCCGAGCAGTCTCGCAGGCAAACTGACCAGCGTCTCGACGCGATAAGCCAGGCCCTGCTTGCGCCAACCCAGCGGATTGCTCCTCAGGCCGCAGCAAAACCAGCGGACTCGCCAGCTCGCCAGACTCCAGTTCGTCGAACTCCGCTTCGGCAGTCGCCATCCAGTCCTCGGAATCCTGCCCAGTCCGCCGCCCCTCTGTGCCCTCAGGAGGAGCAGTTTGCTTTCAGGAATTTCTTCAAAAAAGCTGTCAGGGGCACTCCTGCCCGCCAGCTTCATTTTGCTGACTGCCAGTCCGCCGAGCCCGCGGACTCCCCTGCTTCAGTCCGCCCTTTCTACCTTGCCAAGTTCGAGACTCCGTCTCCCTTCGTTGATCGAATCTGATGGGAGTCGGCTCCGAACAACTTCAGGGAGCCCCGCCTTCCCTTCTATTCAGGAGAAAATGATCCAGTCTCCCACCTCCAAGCATTTGAAGGGGCAGTTGCTTTGAGATGCCTCTCAGATGCCATCAAGTGTAAACTCCTGGTAACCACTCTCGAAAGACAGGCGAGAGAGTGGTTCTATGAGCTGCCTTCGGGCACAGTTTCTTCTTTCGCTGAGCTTCGCAGCGAGTTGTTGCTGAGGTTTGCTACCTCAAGGAAGAAGAAGGATGGGCCAGCTGCCCTCTTTGAGATCAAGCAAAGGGACAACGAGTCAGTGGCGCGATTCGTTGATCATTTTCAAAAAGAGATCCAAGGGGTAAGGAATGTGAACCCCGATTACTACAAGGTCGCCTTGATCCATGGCCTCCGTGAAGGCCCCCTGAAGTTTAAAGAAACAACCAAGGCACCTGAGACTTATCAAGAGCTGATTGCCAAGGTGAATCGCTTCATAGAAGGCGAGAGCGCCAATCCTACCTATGTTTCATCCCTGACAGCTAAGGCTGAAGGAAGGGATGCCCCCGCTTCTTCCTCGCACAGCAAGCCCCCTCGCCCAGACTTCCAGCCTCCTTCTCAAAGAAGCCGGAACTTCCGCCATAAGAAACCTTTCCTTGGCCATCAACAGTTTCATGAGCAGAGACTGTCGTTGGCCGCCACTCCCGCCATTCCATTGCAAGCTCTTCCTATCCTCCAGCAAGCATCCTTGCCTGCTCCAAGCCGATCTGATGCAAGCCCCATGGAGGATATTGCAGATCTGGACCTTGACGAAGTCATCCAGATTTTGCAAAAGAGATCAGAAGAGAAGAAGCAAGAGCCTCAGATGGTGTGGAGGCCAAGGAACAGTACTCAGTATTGCCAGTTCCACAAAGAAAAGGGACATTTGACCGAGGATTGCAAGGCCCTTCGCATGCTGATAGAGAAGCTGCTTGTCGAGGGCAAGATTGACTTGGCCAAGAAGGATTCTTCTTCTTCAAAGCCATCCACCTCAAAGGGCAAAGAAGTAGCTGAAGCATACCAGGAGTGCATGGAGGTCGAGGACGAAGGCCGTCTGGGGCCGATCAACGTCCCAGTGGAGTGCTTCGATGCTGATGACGAAGGGGTTCTGGGACATCTCTTCTTTATCCATGGTTGAGCGGGAACCGAGTCTACTCGGAAATCTTCAATCTCTAGGGTCACTCGAGCAGAGGTGGCCTCTTCTTCTTCCGTTGCTCCACCAAGTGAGGTCATCACCTTTGGTCCAGCAGATCTACCCCAAACAGCCAATCTGTTTGACGACACAGTGGTGATCAAGGCTGTGATTGGGGACTTCACAGTTGATAGAATTCTTGTTGACACTGGAAGCTCGGTCAATCTCCTGTTCAAGTCTACTTTTGAGGCCCTGAAGACTGGAAAACCTCTGCTTTCCACAGAAGGGCCACTCTATTGTTTCTCGGGAGAGAGAAAGGAAGTTGAAGGTAGCGTCATCCTGCCCGTGAAGCTTGGAGGGGAAATTAAGCAAGTGCAATTCATAGTGGTTGACGCTCCTAGTAGCTATCATGCCATCTTCGGCAGGCCGCTGCTGAACAAGTATCAAGCAGTGGTTTCAACTTACCACCTTGCCATCAAGTTATTTGTAGATGGAAGGATGTGCCGGGTCAGGAGTGACCCAAGGAGAGCAAGGGAGTGCTACGTTTGCACTGTCAACATGGTTGATGCTAGTCCTTCCCTTGCTCTAATAGCAGCTGCAGAAGCCTCCCCAAATTCAAAAGCTGCTGCTGACGGAGGTGCTCACCTGGAACCTACCCAGGTGACGCAATCAGTCCCCATTACTGAGGGGGAGGAGAGGAAGCTCTCCATCAACTCGGAGCTGCCTGAAGAACAAAAAGCCGAGCTGATCTCCTGCCTGTTGAGAAACTTGGATGTCTTTGCTTGGACAGCAGAAGACATGCCCGGAGTGGATCCTGATGTTGCATGCCACCACTTGAATGTTGATCCCGGCTGCAAGCCGGTGCAACAAAAGAAGAGGGATATAGCAACGAAGCTTGCTGAGCCGATAAGAAAGGAGGTCGCGAAGCTCCTCAAGGCCAATTTCATTAAAGAAATCCAATATCCAACCTGGATATCAAACGTTGTAATGGTTAAAAAGCCAGGTGGAAAATGGCGCATGTGTGTAGATTTTACTAAACTTAATAAAGCATGCCCCAAAGATTGTTACCTCTTGCCTCAGATAGATTCTTTAGTTGATTCCGCGGTAGGGTACTCTTACATGTGTTTTTTAGATGCGTTTTCTGGTTATCACCAGATAAGAATGCATAAGTCTGACGTTCCTCATACGTCGTTTATAACCAATGATGGTTGTTATTGCTATCTTGTGATGCCCTTTGGGCTTAAAAATGCTGGGGCGACTTACCAACGTATGATGGATCGTGTGTTCAAGCATCAGAAGGGGAGAAACCTAGAAGTGTATGTGGATGACCTCCTGATTAAGAGCAAGTCATTTTCGCTGCACTTACAAGATCTAGCAGAGACGTTCGCTACTCTACGTAGATTCAAAATGAAACTCGACCCCTTGAAGTGTACCTTTGGGGCGAGTAAGGGGAAGTTCCTTGGTCATCTCCTTACTCCAGAAGGACTTGCCCCCAATCCGGATAAAGTGAAGGCCATTCTTGATATGCCTACCCCTCGTTCACCTAAGGAAGTTCAGCAGTGAGGGGGAGGCCAGCAGGCCTTGCCAGATTTCTCTCTCGGGTTGGAGATCGGAGTGCTCCATTCTTTAAAACTCTCCGAGGAGCATCCAAGTTTGAGTGGACAGAAGAATGCTCTCAAGCCTTTGAGCAGTTGAAGAAGCAACTGACCTCAACACCTCTGCTTCAGAGTCCCCGACTAGGAGAGATTCTTTTCTTATACTTAGGGGTTGGCCCAGAGGCGGTCAGCTCCGTTCTTCTTTGGGAAGAGAGCAGGAAACAGTTCCCAATTTACTATGTCAGCCATATCCTAAAGAGTGCCGAGACACGGTACCCAATTCTTGAGAAGTTAGCCTTGGCACTAGTCATGTCAGCTCGCAGACTCCATCCATACTTCCAAGCACACTAGATTCATGTCGTTACCGATCAGCCTTTGAAAAGTGTGTTGGAGAAACCAGAGCATTCTGGCAGACTAGACAAGTGGGCAATAGAGCTGAGTGAATTTGAAATCTCTTATGTGCCCAAGACAGCCATCAAGGCTCAAGTCCTAGCAGACTTTCTAATTGACATGCCAGAGTCCAGTTCTGATCGAGCAGAAAGGTCACCTTTGGCTTGGACCGTCTATGTTGATGGTGCCTCAAGCAGAAGTTCTTCTGGAGCAGGAGTGGTTCTCATTAATCCCAACGGCGTCAAACTGGAGCAGGCAATCAAGTTTTACTTTCCAGTAACCAATAACCAGGTCGAGTATGAAGCTCTGCTAGCGGGCTTGAGACTTGCAAGGGAACTCGGAATCGATCATGTCCATATCAAAACCGATTCTCTTGTAATGGCGTCGCAAGTCCTTGGAAACTTTGAAACAAGAGAGGTCATCTTGAAGAAGTATCTGGCTCTTGTGAAGATAGAGATCGGCAAGTTCAAGAGCTTTATCATTGAGAATATCTCTAGAACCGAGAACGAAGAGGGAGATGTTCTTGCTAAGTATGGGCTGCCATCAGGAGGAATAACTTCCGAGCTCTTCCGCCCGACAGTGGAGGAAGGAGAATTGATGCAAGTAGATCAGCGTCCCTCCTGGATGGACCCATTCATTATCTATCTATCAACAGGAGATTTTCATCATTCAGTCAAGGACAAGAAGAAGTTCAGGATAAAAGCAGCTCACTACTTCTTAGTGGCGGGAATCCTTTACAGAAGAACCTTCCTCTCTACCATGGCCCGGTGCATTTCAGAAGAAGAAGCTCCCCTTATTTTATAAGAAGTTCATTCAGGAGAGTGTGGGAGTCACTCGGGAGCAAGAACCTTGGAAAGGTGAATCCTGCGGCAGGGTTATTTCTGGCCCACTATGAAGAGAGACTCTGAGGTCTATGCTAGAAAATGTGTTCAATGCCAGAAGTTTGCTCCACTTCAACTCCAAGAAGCTCAGTCACTCAGATCGATTGCAACTCCTTGGCCCTTTGCAGTTTGGGGGATGGATCTCATTGGTCCTTTTCCCATGGCAAGCGGACAACGACATTTCATCATCGTGATGATCGACTACTTTAGCAAGTGGATTGAAGCCAAGGCATTGGCTAAGACAACTACTCAAGTCATCAAAAACTTCATCTTGGGGGAGATTGTCTGCCGACATGGAATTACTATGGCTATAATCACTGATAATGGGCCATAATTCAACAACTCAGAGATGATAGATTTTTGCAAGCAGATCAGAACAGAGCTGCGGTTTGCATCAGTTCATCATCCCAGAAGCAATGGCCAAGTTGAAGCAGCCAACAAGCAAATCCTCAATTTGCTTAAGAAGAAAGTGAAGAATCTCAAGGGCAGCTAGGCTGATCAGCTTCCATCAGTCCTCTGGTCCCTTAGGACAACGCCTTCATCCGCAACTGGGGAGACTCCATTCAAACTTTCTCATGGTTCAGAGGCACTCATTCCAGTTGAGTTTGAAGTCCCGTCACCTAGAGTTCTGCTTGCAAGACAAGGCGTTGAGGACTGGCTTGAGTTGAATAATGAAGAGATGAGGTTCAGCCTGGAACACATCGAGGCAATCAGAGACCAAGCAGCCATAAGGCAGGAGGAAGTCAAAAGAAGGATGTCTCGTTACTTTGATCAGAACGTAAGGGTCAAACACTTCCAAGTGGGAGATCTCGATCTAAAGAAGGTTGATGCTGCTGCAAGAGCTGGTTCAGTTGGAAAACTTAATCCAAAATGGGTCGGCCCTTTCATTATCAAAGAAGCGTTAAAGAGCGGCGCTTACCGCTTGCAGACATACGAAGGAGAGGATATGCCACATACATGGAGCGGGGATGATCTCAAACGGTTCTATTCCTGAACCTCCTCTTTTCTACTTTGTGTATCCTCTTCAAGAGTCATTATGAATAGAAACTGCTTGCTAACGCTTCTTCAAGTGTTTTTGTCTATGTAAGCATAACAGATGGCATGCTAAGAAAGATTTCAAAAACGGTTCTGCCCTTGAACTCTCCTTTCTTTCTTATGCTGGCTTTGCAAATGCATTTTATTAATCAAAGGATTCATACTGACACTTTTTCCTAGTGTCCACCCTTTCTCTCCCAAAGATCAATAACGGTTCCCTGATACCAGGAGACATCGCCAAGTCCAGCTAGACCTCCCCTAGAGCTGTTGTCATTAGCATAACACCATGAAGACCACGTGTTGCGAGGAGATTTCGCACTGTGTAGTGGGAGCTTGCAGGCTCTAGTGCGGTAGCATTCTGGACTTCGGATCCCGGCTAGTACCTGACCCCACCTCTGCATTATGGAGGGCAGGGTGGGAGTAAAGCTCTACCATGCCGCATTTGGGATATCGTTACAACTTTGATGATCTGGTGAGGAAAGCAATGCCTACTGCACCTGCCCACCGATCATCTTAGCTTGTAACCCTCGAACACTCCATGGTACCCTCAAGCAGTGCCTGCAGGAGACCCACAACTTAGACTGTACTCCAGGCAAGAGGGCAGGGAACCGTTCCGCCAAGTCGGCATCTTGCTCTTTGCAGGGAATCTTCTTAGTGCGGACTGCTTTTCTTTATCCGCTCAGTCCGCCAGTTTGGGTTGATTTTATGGCTTGTGGTCTGGTGAGGAAAGCAATGTCATGCGCACCTGCCCACCTGGTCGCAAGCTATAGATCATTTCTTCTGCTTAGCGCGTACTGGCTTTCTTTATCCGCGCAGTCCGCTGATATTCTTTGGGTTAATTTTATGGCTTGTGGCTTGGTGAGGAAAGCAATGTCATGCGCACCTGCCCACCTGGTCGCAAGCTATAGATCATTTCTTCTGCTTAGCGCGGACTGGCTTTCTTTATCCGCGCAGTCCGCCGATATTCTTTGGGTTGCTTTTATGGCTTATGTCCTCGTGAGGAAAGCAATGCCATGCGCACCTGCCCACCTGTTCGCAAGCTATAGATCATTTCTTTTGTTTAGTACATACTGAATTTCTTTATCCGCGCAGTCCGCCAGATTCTCCTTGGTCGTATAGCTTGTGGCCTGGTGAGGAAAGCAATGCCAATCGCACCTGCCCACCTGGTCGCAAGCTATAGATCATTTCTATTAGCATACGCGCGAACTGAGAAGTTATATCAGCCCAGTCCGCCGAATGGCTTCCCTTATATTAAGTTTGAAAAAGATTAATAAGGAATTGCGGACTAATATTGGACCTCAATGAAATCCGCCTGAAATTGTCATCAGCCGGTTATTTTCGTCAAGTTCTCATTCTTACGGCGGACAATGGTCGTCTAATCAGCAAGTCAAAAAGCTCACAGTATGATATATCTGCATATCATGCGGACTCATAAACCAGATTGAACTTAATCGCGTTAAGTGCAGAAAATGAATATTGCAGGAAGCACACATATACCAGAACATATCCTTTCTATTTCATCAAAAATTGTTTACATCTTTTTATCTATTTGGCGGACTGCAATCTTGAGTCCTCCCCATTTACAAAATAAAAAAAAGCAAAATTACATTAATCATCTGCAGTCTTTTGTTTCTTTTCAGCTGGAGGTGCAGGGCTTAGGCCATCTATGTCGACTTCCGGAGAATAGCCCCCCGAGCCGCTTCCACTACTATCTGATCCGGTGCTTAAGGCAGACTCGCTATGCGAGCTCCTTGCAGCAGAGGAGGATGCAGAGGTGCTGGACCCGGCGGACTGTTCTCCGCCTCGCTGGCTTGAACCAGTGTCGTCCGCTATCTCCATGACGTCTTGTCCTTCGCCTTGCTCTCCGCCTTCTTCTTCTTTTTCTTCTTCTTCTCCTTCTTTTTCTTCTTCTTCTTCTTCTCCTTCTTCTTCTTCTTCACCTTCCTCTTCCTCGATGATATCTTTGCCCTTCGCAGTCCGCTCCATCGCTGCGACCTGCGGTGCCAACTCAGGGAAGAGCTCAAGAAGGGAACGCCATCCACTCCCTCCTTTGCAAAGCCGCTGCGGATAAATCGCTCGATGGCGACCTCGACGGTTTCCTTCACAAAGGGGAGCATGGAGGCCTGGAAGCTGTTGTTCTCCAAGTCATAGGCGACCTGCGTAAAACAAGAGCAAACATCACATCAGTTCGCGGCGGACTGTAAATAGAGACCGCTGCAAACAACTTACCCCGAGCTCTTCTTTTTGCTGAGCGACTTTCTTCCCTAGTCGCGCATTCCTCTCCTTTAGCACCTTGTTTTGTTGTTGAAGCTTCTCATTTTCCTTTAGCAGGTCTCGGGACAAGGTGGCTACATAGTGGGTTGTCACCACACTATTCGCACCAGCCTGAGAGGCTAGCAGGGGGAGGTCGGCAGTGGGCACTTTCTTCAGATCGCTCAGATTGCGCTTTCCATTAAGGGCGGAAATCGCAATATGAGCATGGCGGGTTATTCGCGGACTCTTCCACGAAGGGAGCACGATGGATAAGCGGACATGCTTATTCTTGCTGTGCCAGTGGATCATTGGGTTTCCCCTAAGATCCTTCTGGCGGTTTCCGAAGCCGCTCATCGTAAAACTTTCAGAAGAAGAGTAATCCGCCGCGGGATCCCCTTCTTCTTTTCTCTTCCTTGCAACTTCTTCTTTCTTCTCTCTTTGTGTAGGAACAAAGCCGCTAGGCGTCTGCGGCAAATGGGCGGGTACCGCCAAGGTCGCTGCAAAAACAGAAGAGTTAAACACTAAGGTCGCCGCGGATACAAAGTTTGAGTCCGCAAACAGCTTACTTTCTTCGGGCAAAACGTCCGCTAAGCTCGCCAGTAGCGGTATGTAATTCTCAATGTCAAGCCTGGCATTGGACAAGAACTCGACGATGGCGGACTCCACGGCATCAAGCGGCACACTTTTGAAAGCGGAGTCCGCGCGCACTTGCGGATAGGTGTGCGCGAACCCCAGGTCGCCTTCAATTATCAAGAACCTGGAGGTCCAGTTGTGGATCTTGTTGGGAAGGCCCACAACCTTCATCCCCCTGGAGTAAAAATATATCACCCCCTTGTAGGGGCGGCCTCCAGATGCGGTTATCAAGCGGACAGAGAACATCTTGCGGAAGACGTTCATGGAAAAAGCAATCTTTTCAGACCGCAAGTAGGAAATGAAGCTGCAAATCGCAGCGAGTGTGTTGGGCGCGAGCTAGCCCGGCACCATTCCATAGTGCTCGAAGATTTCGGCGAGCTCCCATAGAAGCGGAAACCTAAATCCGCTGTCAAAATGATGTACAGGGATAGCGATCTGAGTCGCGGTTGAAAATTTCAGCCTTTCTTCGTGGCTGGAAGGCGGACAAGAATATTTGAATTCGCCATCTTTTTTCTCAACAAAGGCCTCCAGATTGGCCTCAGTTAAGGTGCTCTTTTGGTGGTCGGCAGCGTGGAAGGCAACAGCCGCATCGGTCCTGGCGGATACCATTTTGCAGGCTGCAAGGTCCTTCTGTTACAACAGTTTTCCTGCATAAAAGAAACGGCAGGGCCATATTTATAGTTATAGGGTCTGACAACTTTTTGGCCAGGCCGCATAGCACGCATTTTCAATCCGCATAGTCCGCAAAAATCCAGTCATTCATGCAGCAAAAGTTAAAGATAATGCGGACAAAAACACAGATTCACACGCCAAGAAAAGTTCAAAGCAAAAATTAAGGCGGACACAGTTTCAGTCCGCCCAGCTCGCGATGCTTCCTTCCTGCAGATGTCAAACATGAGAAGCGAACACGATTTCAGTCCGCTTATCTCGCAACATTTTCCACCTGCAGAAGTTAAATTAGGTGAAACGGACACAGCATTAGTCCGCACAGTTTGCCACAGATCACAGCAAAAATAAGCAACATAATTTGCGGATATATTATTCAGTCCGCGCAGATCGCAACACAGTTCAATCCTCAGCACAGAGCATTGTTTAAAAACACAATCATACAATCATACAAATTAATAGTTCATGGCATCGCGGACTCAGCGGTCCCTAGTTTCGGTCCGCATTGGACTTTCCGTCCTGTCTCTACATAAGTGCGCAGCTTGATCGCTTATTTGGAGGATCTCACTATACATGCGGCAGAGGTGACGTTAATAGTCCTGTGCATGTGGGCATCCTCCTGGTCTACCTGACTAAGGGCACCATTGGCTCCACTGCCAGCCTCGGCTCCTCATCCGCGGCCTGTTGACCACCCGTCGGTGCTGCGACCTCTGGAGCATCGCGATCTGGCAATCGCGACCTGTGCTCAGCGACCTCGGCATCCCGCTTCCCCTTTTCTTCTCGCACAGACGCCAAGTGTTTCCCCTTGTAGAAGCGGACATCGTCTGCGAGCCTCTTCTTCTCCCTATCGGACCTCTCCAGCTCCCTGGAGATGCTGGCGATCTGGTATTTTAGGGCTTTCTCCCGCTCCGCGGACGCTTTCTCGCGCTCTTCCGACTTCTTTAACTCTGCTTTGATATTCTCAATTTTAGTTTGAAATTTCTTTTCTAACGCTTTCATGATGTTCAGGCTGGGAAGCTCATCCCCTGCGGATTCCTCATGTGAGACCGCGTCAACACCAGTATTCGGTGTAACCACGATCTCGCCACTCTCAACGGAGCCCGGCGATGATTTTCTACCTGCAAGAAAGAAGGTCAACTTCATCATTCAAAGACAGTCCGCGGCGGAACAAAGAAAGGGTAAAAGATCACATTTGGACATAGCCGCAGCGATTTGCCGACTATCTAAGATGATAGGCCGCCTTGCCCGCTCCGGGTCAAAGGCGCTTAACCGCTTCCTCCATTCGCGGTGAACGTTAGCTCTTTTCTCAGCAGCAGAACTTTTTGAAACCACGATGTCCTCAGTTTCGGTGATGATCTTGATTGGTCTCGACTTCCGCGGCGGTGACCTGTAAAGCCACTGACGCTTAAAATAATTAGGCGCCGGTTGAAGATTACCTGGCCGTAATATCTCTGTAGCAGTCCGCAGATCCTCAACACTCTTATCTGCCGCGACCTGCTTCGAGGCCGCCTCCACCACAGCTACATGAGCAGCGATTTGTTTCTTTTGCTCCTCTATCTTTTACTTCAGTCTCTCCCACTCTTCTTCCTCAGCAGCGGACAAAGAAGGGAGTTCGCTACCCTTTTTCCCAATGACTTCCACCTCGGACTGCTGCAGTGCAATCAACAAGGATTCGTTGATTAGATCAACTTCATTGACGTCTATCGAATCTATTATCTCATTCGTAGTTAAACTGACAGTGGAGAGGGAATTGTCTCCCTGGGTTTGGGCCTCAGGTGTAATCAAATCGCTGTCCGGAACTTCTTTGTCGTGCGGTATGTGCTGTAAGTCCGCATCTACAGTCCGCTTGGAGATGTTCTTCTCTTTCATCGCGCGCAGCTTCTTCTCAACCCGCTTGGCCACAGTCGACCCGTCCCTCTTCCTCTTCTTTCTTTTAGCTCTCTTCTCGGTAGAGTCTGCAGCAGCCTCTCCTAAGTCGGGCTGGTTCTCGCGGACAGTCTCAGGGTTCACAGCAATCAATGCCTTTGAATGCGCGTCCTTGCCAACCTCTTCTCCCGAAGTCCGCCTATATTTTTCATCCAGGTTAACGATGGGCACTTGGGGGTTGGGGGACTCTACTTCAGTTCCAGCGTGTTCGCCAGCGGTGTCCGCCGAATCTGCGACTTTCTGGGAAGGGGCAGTGTCCGACAGAGTCAATAGTTTTTCACTTCTCAGTGGTTCAGCGTCAAGAACTGCGACATCCTCGCGCCCAGATACATCAGCGTGGCGGACTGTCTTCTCAGCAGTCTTCTAACTGCGGGAACTTTCTCCAGTAGAGAGAACAGGATCCTTTCTCGACGACCTCTTTATTATCTTCTTAGTATTCATGGGCATGGGTACCATCTCGCCTTTTACAGTGAGACTAGAGAAGAAAGCTCCAAGCCTTGCCATGCCAGACTGCAAAGTGGAGACCGCAAGTGGTGAATAGCGCCCCGTGTCGATCGGAATTTTCAACAGTTCCAGGCCCTCCAGCGATATTTATAGCGCTGGAGACATTTATGAGGCTTGCAGACTCGGCGGTTAAGAAAACATTTTCGAAGTTTTTTGGAAACTTAAAAATGTACGGGGATTATGTTAACTCCTCAGTCCGCAACATCCTTCAAGGTGCCAAGCCCCCTTTTTCATTACTCGCGGACTCTGTTATGCAGTTTGCCCAGTCCGGCAAAGCAGCGGTAATCGGCCACCAAGGATGATCCCCCAGCAGCGGATTCAACACTCTGTTCGCCCAGTCCGCCATGCCTTGGGATCTCTGGATTCTCTACGTCGGCGGACTCAGTGTCTCGTCCGCCCAGGCCGCCGTCCTCCAGCAGGATCGCGCCTAGCAGCAGCAGATGGAAACTCCAGCCCGCGAGCCCAGTCCGCCCCTTCTGCGCAGACTGGCGTGTTCTTTCCTTTGCTTCCCGTCACCGCTGCCCGGTTCTCCTGTACCCCGGGCAGTCGGTTATTTTAGCCCTGCCCGTTTTGGCAGCCCCCTATCCTATAAATAAGGGAGAGGTGGTGCACCCAAGGCACGCTGACTCGTGCCCAGGAGCCTACTTGTTAAAGGCTGCGAACTCGAATCTTGTGCCTTGCAGACTCCAGCTTGCTCTGCTCTCGTCTTCCCTTTTTCATTCATTTGTAACCCAAGCTTTCTTCAATCAGGGAAAAGCCCATCACAAGAGAGGCATTCAGGCTGCGACGGGCGAAGTCTGTTGTTGTCGTGGCTCACGGCCCTGCTACTTTTTCCTGCTCTCGTCCGCTTAGTAGATTGCTACTCGCAGTCTCTCCTTTCCCTTCTTTTCCCTTGGGCTCGAACCGTTAGCTCGTGGCGCCCGAACCCCTTTGCGTTTTTGTGCATCAACAAGGTGTGTGAACACTCTCTCTCGTACTCTAACACCGTCCACTCACTTTGTCGGATGTGCAGGAACCTCTCCTGCAAAATAGCTCGGTCTGCGTCTGTAATAAAGAACTCCAGCAATGATGAGTCCGATATTTATAGCGTTTTTCGGACTCATCTAGGCTGGTTTTCTCATTCGTGCACTGCATTTCAACCGAATATTGGTTATATTTGCATCGTTTGGTCATGGACCATTTTGTGCACTGTTTTGGCCCGAGGGTGTGCAATTGCACATTCTGTTTTTTGGGGTATGCGCATGGTGCTCCCTGTGGCTCTTTCCTGTTGTTTTCTGTGCATTATTTGGTGTTGGGTGCTTGTGCTCCAGCTTTGGTTTTGTTGTGCAGGTGGTGTGTTTTTCCCAAAGGCAGGAATTCTGTCATAAGGAAAACACACGGTCGTGCGTTTCTTTCACGCACGGTTTGCGTTGGATCGTGCGATTTTGTCAGCTGGAAGAACGTTGAGCTGAGCTCGACAAATTTAGTTGAGCTGAGCTTGACGATCTTCACGCACGGTTGACGCATGGTTTCTTTAAAACCATGCGCAAAGGAAATGCACTGTTTTCCAGTAGCTTTTTTAGTTTATTCCGTTCTGTAGCTAATCGTGTGAGTTGTACACGCACAGGCGGCTGCGCCCGTGCGCGAGTAACACACACAGTTCTCTTGTGTGTCCCTGCTTTCCAGCACTCTATCGCTACCCGTACGATGTCCTTCACTTACGGGAGAAACTGCCCGTGCGCGAAGGAAAACGCACGGGTCAACGCTTCTCCTTCCTCGTGTCTATCCTGAAAGTTAATATCGCACGGTTTGCGCACGGCCCTGCGCCAAACCGTGCGTGACCAATTTTTCTGACTTTTCTATTTAAGTTGCAGATTTTCTCTTTCCACGGATCCAGCTCCGCTTCCTCCGTCATTTTCGCTCCTCTGAGCGGGAAAACTCGCCTCCAACCGCCATTTTCTCTCTCCTCCTTGGAGAGTTGATCCGTCCACCATTTCTCCTCAGAAAGCTTGCAATAGTTGCGTCTACGGCCATCTTCATCTTCTCCGACCTCCAAGCTACCCTCTGAGCTCCTTGTTGCTGCACTTGCGGAGTTATTCGGTCAGAACTAGTCCAGCGATCATTCACGAAGAAGATGGGATATTCAAAGGAAGTGACAACCCTTCTTGATTCCTGGACGTCATCCGTAGACCGAGCTCCGACAAGGCCCGACAACCCTTAACTCCGACCGTGAATCTCGGAAAGCCTTCGTGCGCTAGGTTGTATTTCTCCACCTCTTCTTGTGGTTACTTCATTCTGAACTTGTGATAGTGGGATTGTTGCTTGAGAACAATGTTTTTCTTAAGGTTTTAGCATGTCTTTATGTTGTTGTCTTAATCATTGCTTGTGTTATTAAGCTTCAGTTTTTCTAGTGCTTGTTGTGATTGAGTCGTTCTAGCTATTGCTCGAAGCATGCGTTTTGAAGAGGTGATTGTGACCCTCGTTGTTCGTCCATCATCCATACTACTCTCCGTAGTACTCCACCCAAGCGACGCGGTGATGACGACCCACAATAGTTTTCTTATTGTTGTTAACTTAAGAATCCACATCAAAAACCCCTTTTGGTTACTTTCCCACTTTCAATCACTTTTCCAATAGCAAAACCACACTCCCTACTTGCACTCCTCGAGAGATCGATATTTGAGGATTAAACTCCTCACTTTTATTACTGGACAATGATCAGTACACTTGCCGAGAGTGCATCAAGTTTTTGGCGCCGTTGTCGGGGAGTGCAACCATTGTGTGCATTTTTATTTTGGAAAAATTTGCAAGTGTTTGACGCTTTGATAGATTTTTCTTATTGTATGACAGATCCTAACCATGGTAATAGGGGTGAAGATTTGGGAGCTGATCTTGAGACCACACGAGCGAGGAGAGCTCGCGTGCGTGCTACTACTGCTGAAGGTAGAATGGAGGACTTGGGCCAAGTAGGAATGGCCAAGGTGATAGAGTTGTTGAGGGTCAGGAGGTGGTCCAACCTCGCGTTAGGACAATACGTGATTTCACTACCCTGACTGCTGGTAGTGTTTATCCAGGTTTCAGACCAGCCATTGCCAACAACCATTTTGAGATAAAACCTGCGATTCTGAATATGATCAGAAATAATACGCAGTATTCTTGTTTGCCGAGTGAGGACTCGCAGATCCATCTGGCGGAGTTCTCAAAGATTTGTGGCACCTTCCGATATGTTAGAATTTCTGATGAGGTAGTTAAGCTGAAGCTATTGCCATTTTCGTTGAGGGACAGGGCTAAGACCTGGCTTCACACAATTGCCCCTGGGACCGCTATCATATGGGAGGCTCTGTCCTCTAAGTTTTTGGCCAAGTTCCACCCAGTGGACAAAATTGTGAATGCCCGAAGGGAAATTTCTACGTTCCGGTAGCTGGACCAAGAGATGTTGTCTGAGGCGTGGGAGCGTTTTGCTGACCTGCAGCGCCATTGTCCCCAACACGGCAGCGAGCCGTGAAATCTTGTAGAAATATTCTATTTTGGTGTCGAGCCGAACTACCGGGCTATGATTGACGCGGCCGCTGGCGGCACAATTATGAACCATTCTCCTGAAGAGGCTTTGCGGCTTCTTCGAGACACGTCCTCCCTGTTGGGTACATTTGAAAATGTGTACAAGATTTGGAGAAGCCTCACCTAACTCAATGATATGCATCAAGTTGTATTTGATGTTGTATTAAGTTATCTTGTGCAGGTTAAGTAAATGGAAGAAAAACTTTCTAAGTACAAATGTCGACACACAGAATTTGTGTCGACACACAAAAAAATCTGTCGACAACGCAGTGTCAACACCAAGGGTCAGATGGTGTCGACATCATCAGGATTTGTGTTGACACACAGAGAAGCTGTCGACACATTCCAAAATTCTGTCGACACACACCAGAATTCTGTCGACACCAACTTTGTCAAGACAAGGAGTGTTTGTGTCGACACACAGGACTTGTATCGACACATTCCACAAAAGTTGTGTCGAGAAGTAAAAGTGAAGCTGTGTCGACAACATCAAGACTTGTGTCAACACATGGACTATGTGTGTCGACACATGTGAAGTATTCACTCGACTTTCTCTGCTGCTGAGTCAAAGTCCAATGAAGGTTGAAGTAATACAACTGGAGACTTGACAGCTGTCATTACTGACATTGCTGTCTCATCTGTCAGAGGTGTCAGAAGACCGTTAGGAACCGGAACAGCCGGTAACCATGGATGAAGCCTATATATAGATGTGCTCTCTCAACAATAAGCAGTTAATCAAGTACAGATAGTTAATCAATTATAATCTCTAAAGGATTGAGGATCCGGAAGAAGAGAAAGAAGAAACAGTTAACAAATTGTAGAGAGAAAAAAACAAGAAGGAGAGAAGTTCTCATCCAGTGAAGGGAGATCCTGAATAGTCTGCCTGAAGAATTCAGATCAAGTCTGAAGAAGAATTCAGATTAATTTCTGAAGGAAGCTGATTGAAGATCAACTCCAACACCAAGAAGATCAACCCTACTTTGTTCAGATTCAAGAAGCTTTGAAGAAAGCTAAGACAGGTTGATCCTTAAGTAATCAGTTCTATCAAGAACTGATCAAGAAGCCTTCAACCAATTCTCTATCCAACTGGTTGAAGATATCATTATCTTTTCATCAATAATTTTTGTACGATCTGTAATAGATCTGAGTGTAGGAGATTTACTTCTCTGAGTTGTAAGCTTAAATTATAAAGGTTGAGGTAGGGCTGAGTGCCTGAGGTAGGGGAATCTGTTCCCTGAGTTGTAGGCCTGTGAAAGAGGCTGAGGTAGGGCTTTGGCCTGAGTTGTGGGAGTGGGGTGTCACTCTGAGTTGTATGCCTATGGAAGAGGCTGAGGTAGGGCTTGTGCCTGAGTTGTAGGAGTGTGGATTCACTCTAAGTTGTAGGAACCAGTCTTGGTTCTGAGCTGTAAGATCTGCGGATCTGAGAAGAAGGAAGGAAGTTAGGCCGAATCTAGTACACTACAAGATATGCGAAGGGGGAAATTGGATGTACCCATCATTTGGGGAACCACTATTAATCTGGTGTGCAATCTGTGAATGTTGTGTGTATGTGAATGTTGTGTGTATGTGAATGATGTGATGTGTTTTATGCTAAATAAATTGCTAAATTAGATAGAATTATCTGCCTAAGTCAGAAAAAGAATTGAACCTATTCAACCCCCCCCCCCTCTAGGTGTTTAGAATATCTTGAAAACAATTCTTTTAAGTGGTATCAGAGGGAGGTTACTCAAAGAATAAACTTAACCGGCTGAGTAGATCTCCAAGGCAGAAATCTATTAGGCAAAATAGGTTCCATTGAGAATCATAAGGAGTTTGGTTCAATGAAGTTACTCATATGCAGGAAAGAGATTTTTGGCATATGGAAAGAAAGAGTTAAACTGTTTATGGAAGCTTCAGATCCAAGAATCTATATGACAGTCAAAGAAGGGTCATTCATTCCAATGAAAGTCTCAGTTCTTGATGCAAATCTCAGGACACCAATGTAGTATTCTGAAATGACAAAGGATGAGATCATCTTGTCTACTATGGATAAGAGAGCACAGAATATAATAGTCAGTGCTATAGATGATTCAACATTCCAAAATTTGATTCACTGCAAGACCTCCAAAGAAATGTGGGACACCCTGATTGTCTACATGGAGGGTTCAGAAGAGGTGAGAGAAGATAGAAAGTCTATGTTGAATCAGGAGTATGAAAGTTTTAGACAATCTAAAACAGATAGTATAACTGAATGTTACAAGAAGTTCTTCAGAATAGTTAATTAACTGATGTCATATAGAAGTGTGTTCAGCACATATGAGTTAAATGATAAGTTTCTGAGATCATTAACTAAGGACTGGGACACCAAGATATGTGTCATTAGGGAAGTGGCCAGACTAGCAGAAATCTCACCTCCAACATTATTTGGCAAACTACTTTCATATGAGATGTAGCTGATGGTCAGAAAGGAGGAGGAGAAAAGTAATAAAGTTGATTACAGAGATAAGTCAGTGGCTTTCAAGACTGAAGCCATAATAAATGATAGGAGGATGTCTCCGTCTCCTCCTAGGAAAGCTGCAGAAGTAGTTTTAGGAAGTTCTGACAGTCACACATCAGATAGTCCAAATTCTGACGAAGAGTTAGCTGCCTTCTCAAAATAATTTCAAAAGTTTTTGAAGAAGAAACAGTGGAGAGCCAAGCCATCCTCCTCACAATCCAAGGATGATTACTATCAGAAAAAGAAATCCTCTAGGAAGGACAGGTATGGCTCTAAACCTAGTAAATTATCTTCAACTAAGATTGTTTGCTATTGTTGCAACAGGCCTATACATGTGGTAGCTGATTGTCCTGACAAAAGTAAAGAATCTAATTGATGGGCCCGCGAACAGACTCTTACTATGGTTGGTTCGGTGAGTCGATCGCCGCGGGCTTGCTGAGGTAGGCAAGTGCACCTATCGCAAGTAGTACTCGATATTCGGGGGAATACCGAGGTCGTATTGTTCTCGGGGTCGTGTTGACTATTCTTACTCCTCCGGGAGGACTATTATTTTCCTGAAAGTAAGGTGGATTTTTTTAGTAAAGTAAAGACAGAAAAGGCAAAGGAGCAAAAAAACGATTTAGAAAATATTCGATGAAGGGTTAACGCTCGGCATCGAATCGGATTAAGACTAAAACAATTTTTAATAATTATAGGACTTAGTTTTCAAATTAATAATAAGGCAACTTGGCCGTGGAGGTTCCACAAATGTGAGCGCACTTATCTCTAGGAATATTTCTCACCTGAACGTTAAGACTATTCGACCGAACGTTAGTCCGACGAAGGATTCCTCTTAACGCCCGCTTTACGCTAAGAACCCCGCTATTGGGTGGGGAACCCAATCCGGTAGAATTACGCTTGTCCTCTCTCGAGGGTATGCACGCAACTCTATTTACCCAGGGGTGATCGGTCCATATGCACGGCCTCTCGGCTAGCAAGCATATGGAGTACGAAAATAGGGCTCACACATCGATATGTGGTCCTACGCGTCGTAAACCCGGGGTAAACCTTAAGTCCTTAAATTAAAATGAAAATAAAGAGCTTCAATTATTAGAAATCATTTTAAATGTCCCAATGCTCTTCGATGCCGAGGCTAATAGCGATTAGCCACACATCGGTATGGGGACCGCTTATAATTTAGTGAGGCGCGAGTTCGAAATAAACGCTAAATTATTATAAGAAGGGGACATAAGAAAAATAAAAGAACATTTAGAAAGTTGAAAAGTTAGCTAAAACAAGAACTCACGCACACTCCAAATTATAAACTAAACAAAAACTAAGTTACACATAAAAGAAATTTGCATATTTCAAATTTGCGAGTCCCACTCAAACGAGTGGGGGCAGTAAATAAAAGCTGAAAATTGCAAGTCCTACTCAAACGAGTAGGACTGAAATGAAAGCGAGTCCTACTCAAATGAGTAGGAGAAAATAAATGTGATTTACAGGGAGATAAAGTCTGGCCATTTAACTCAAGTGAGTAGGCGGAAAAATAAAGAAAGAAAATTACAAGTCCTACTCAAACGAGTAGGCGGGAAATAAGGTCCGTCCATTTAACTCAAGTGAGTAGGCGGAAAAATAAAGAAAGAAAATAACAAGTCCTACTCAAATGAGTAGGACTGAAAATGAAAACGATGCGCCATTTAACTCTTAATGAGTAGGCGGAAGTAAATGCACACAAACACACACACTCCATAAGAATTTCAAGAAAGCAGTAAAGCTAACACCTACACTCACACACTCTACAAAATTTGAACAAAGCATTAAAAGAAAGCATTAAAAGAAAGCATTAAAATTTAACACCTACACTCACACACTCTACATAATTTGAACAAAGCATTAAAAGTTATACTCATACACTCTCACACACAACATGAAAATTAAGAAGAACAAAAGAAAATTTATGCTCATACACTCACACACAACTAATTGAAAGCAAAATGAAAGTTACCTAAAAATTAAAACTTTTACTTTTTCAAGCTTAGGTTTTGTCAAAAACAATAAAAAGAAGAAATTACAATTTTTAGAAGACAAGTTTTTCAAAACAAATTAAAAACCAAAGTTTTTGGAAAATTAAAATTTCAACATTTTCATTCCTAGGATTTCATAAAAGTGCTAAAAAAGTTGAGATAAAAAGAGAAAGAAAAAAAGGGTTTTCATCCTAAAATAAAGCTAAGTAAAAAATCAAAAAAAAACTTTAGTAACTCTTTTACACATTCATAAGAGTGAAGATGTTGAAGAAATTAAAAGAAGACATGAAAAAAAAGGAAAAACCTAATTCATCATTTCATGAATTTCTAACAAAACCTAACTTGAGACAAATTAAAGGCATGTAAAGTAAATAAATAACACTCATACAAACACACACACACATTTCATAAATGAAGAACTAAATGAAGAACAAAGATAAAACCAAGGATAAAAAGGAGAAGGAAAGTGGGCACAAGTGTTCATTCCAAAGCCAAATATGAAGAGAAAATCTAACATTTTATTGATTAAAGGAAACTATTACAAGCTATTACAAGAGCTAAAGCTAAAGCAAAAACAAACATGAAAGAAAAGAGGGAGAAATCTCCTTACATAGCTTTAGAAATCACGGATGCAGCCCACAAAAAGACACTAAAATGGCCCAAAAATCTGAACCCTTGGACCTTACAGAACTGGGCAATTTATAGGAAAAAAAACCTAAGTACACGCCCTAGGTCACGGGCGTGTAGGGGGGGCGTGACAGTACTATTCATGAAGGCGGCCGGCGATTGGACAGGAAAGTTGACTTCGGGCTGAGTTCTCGGTAGTCACGCCCCAAGTCACGGGCGTGACTCTGGGCGTGTCGGGGAGGTAGAACCGGGCGCGGGTTGCGCCGAAAGTCTTCGGCAGCATCTTGTCGGGCTAGCTGGAAAGGTCACGCCCCAGGTCACGGGCGTGACTCTGGGCGTGTCAGTTGGTGTCGACACTCGACGAATGTCGAGCAGAAAGTGTCGAGTTGAAATCGTTGAGCTGAGATTGAGTCACGCCCTAGGTCACGGGCGTGACTCTAGGCGTGACTGTTGGTGTCGACACGCGACGATCGTCGAGCGGAATTCGTCGAGAGGAGAGGCCACGTGCTTGGGTCACGCCCCGTGTCGGGTGACACGGGCGTGTCGCCAGGCGTGTCAAGCTTTTACTTCAGAAATCATCCGATTTCACGGGAAATGCGATGTCACGGCCCGGTCACGGGCGTGACCAAATTGTCACGGGCGTGTACTGCCAATTTTGGCAGATTCTGGAATTTTTCTGAAAAATAAAATAAAACAAGTTAGAAGTAAATTTACAAGAATAGGAGCATTTTATTGAACAAAAATAAGTAAAAACGACGAAAATAAATGAAAATGACTAAATTAATGTGCACAAAAATACGTATATTTACAATTCATCAAATACCCCCATACTTAGGCTTTTGCTATTCCAGAGCAAAAGTTTGAGGTGAATCTATAAGGAATAAAAAAAAACTCTAAGTTTTAGCTATCGCTTAATCAATTATAAGAGAGATCGAAATAAATATACGGGGTGTAAGAGTTAAGTCCTGAAATTTTGTAGATGATTTAAATAGCGCAAAAGTTTTGGCCAAAAGACTTCTTGATGTAATCAAATAGAAGGCAACATTTGTAATGGTTAGATTAACGAAAATAGTTTGGAATTATAAGAACTCTAGCTTATACGAGCGCTACTGGAAATAATACAATTTACTAATTATGCTCTCAAAAAGATTTTTGAATTAATTCTAGAATCGTGTAATTGGCTAAGGGGGTAGTGGGTTTATGAAGAGGGTTTTGATATTTGAGGTGAGGTAATTTTTTCTCGAACCTCCATATTTTTTTTGGATTATTAGGAAAATGAAATCTTATTTTCCTACTATGATTTTTGTTTTTCAACTTCATAAGAATAAAATTAACCCAATGTATATTTGTAGGAGTAATGAATTTTATCCTCTTACTCCATATATAATTTTTTTAAATTATTGGGTGCCTATGTTTACGGAACGAAATCTTATTCCCATTGACATAGGATCTTTTAAGGATAAAAATTTTTCATGCCAAGTAGGTCATGAAAAGTAAGGGGAGAAAGGAAAACTAGATTTTAATCCTAAAAATTTTTGAGAGCAACCTTAATAATTTGTACGTTCCAATTTTTTTTTTCAGAAAGCTAAAAGTAAGTATAATTGAATTCTATAGTCGTTATTTTCTAACATAATATACGTGCTCCTATTAATGAAAAATTAGAAGTAGTGCCTAAAACGAGTTCGCTATTTTTAACAAAGTATAATGAATTCTTTAAAACCTAACCCCGGGTATTTAAATTTTTCAATCAATAATTAACAAACGGGTAGCAAACAGAGAATTAATAGTATTCACATATAAATAAACTCAGAACTGAATTTTTGGATAGCAGGAAAGTTTAAGGATGGAATATTTGATTTATTTGTTGCAAAACATTTTTTGATTTTTATAGTTTTTATCATCATTTTTTTTTGTTTCTATTTTTCATTTATTATCTTTTTTTTTGTATTTTTGTTTTTCTCAATTTTTTTGAAGTTTTTTGAACTATTATCTCTTTTTTTTGTAATTTTTTTTAAGAGAATTTTCATAATATGTACAAAAATATGGGAGAAAAAGAGAGATTTTTACAAGAATGAGGAAGGGGGAGAGAGAAAAGAGTATGTATAAAAATATTTACAAAGTGAAACTAAATATATTTTTTGATTTTTTTTTGTTTTTTTAATTGTTTTTGAGTTTTTGGAAAAAAGAAAGAACGAGAAAGAAAATTTTGTATTTTTTGGATTTTTCATTTAAAGTTTTTTTTTTTTCATTTTAAGATGTTTTGTTTTTTTTTTTTTTTTGGTTTTGTTGTTATATGTATTTTTTTTTGTATTTTTGAAATGCAGAAAAATTGAAGTGCAGAAAGTAAAGCACGAAAATACCCTCATACTTAAGTCCAACATTGTCCCCAATGTTGTATCGTAAGTATGCGGAACAGAAAGGAAAGACAATATATACAAAGAAAAGAAAGGGAATGGGGTAGAAGCTTCCCTGAAACGCGCAGGGGGAGGCAGATCAGAAACCCTGCGTTTATTAGAAAAGAAACAACAAAGATAATAAGAAAAGAGCGAAAAAGATAAGCGAGGGGTGCCTCCCAGGAGCGCTTTGTTTATAGTCGTGTAGCTTGACTATTTTGGCAGAGTTATAGATCGAGGAGGGTTATGGTTTCGTAATGCTCGATCACTGGGTCGCCCGCGATGTATAACTTAAGCCGATGACCGTTTACTTTAAACGAACCTCTTTCCGGGTGGGAGACGAGTACGGTCCCATATGGAAAGACTTCTTCAACTAAGAAGGGACCGGACCATCTAGATTTTAGTTTACCCGGAAAAAGCTTAAGGCGTGAATTATAAAGAAGGACAAGATCGCCCGGAGAAAATATTTTTGGGGACTTTAAATTTCGATCGTGATATAACTTAGAACGCTCCTTATATAATTTATTGCTCTCGTAAGCGTTCGCATGCCATTCATCGAGCTCGTTTAGTTGCAGTTTTCTATTCTGAGCGGCTAAGTTGGAGTCAAGGTTTAAGAGTTTTAAAGCCCAAAGAGCGTGATGCTCTAATTCTACGGGTAAATGGCACGCTTTGCCGTAGACTAACCGGAACGGCGTACAACCAATTGCGGTTTTGTATGCCGTCCGATACGCCCACAACGCATCGTCGAGTTTAACGGACCAATCTTTCCTATTTAGTGAAACGGTTTTTTCTAAAATTCGCTTAATCTCTCGATTTACTACCTCGACTTGGCCACTTGTTTGCGGGTGGTAGGGGGTGGCAAGCTTGTGCGTGACTCCGTATTTAGCTAACGTCTTAGCCATAAGAGCGTTACAGAAATGCGTTCCCCTATCACTAACAATTGCGCGAGGCGTGCCGAAGCGAGAAAATAATTTTTTAAGAAATGTAACGACGACTCGCGCATCGTTGGTGGGGAGAGCTTGCGCTTCCGCCCACCTTGATACGTAGTCGACCGCAACTAAAATATACATATTTTTGAAAGATGGAGGTAGGGGGCCAACAAAATCTATGCCCCATAAATCGAAGACTTCGCACTCTAAAAACATATTTTGGGGCATCTCGTCGCGACGAGAGATGTTACCCGACCGCTGACAGCTATCGCATGCGCGCACAAAATTATGCGCGTCTTTGAAGAGAGTGGGCCAAAAGTAGCCCGCCTCTAGCGCCTTCCTAGCGGTCCGGTTGGCTTGATAATGCCCACCGGCTGGACCCTCGTGGCACTGCTTAAGAATTTGCAAGCACTCCACACCAGCAACGCATCTTCGGACAGCTTGGTCCGCGCAGATACGAAAAAGAAATAGGTCCTCCCAAAAGAAATTTTTCAAGTCAGAAAAGAATTTCTTCTTTTGATGACTTGAAAACTCTTTTGGAAGCACCCGCGCTACTAAGAAATTTGCAAAATCTGCGAACCAAGGCGAAGATGACGAAGATTTATTAATGGCAAGAAGGTGTTCCTCGGGGAATCTGTCATTTATTTCAGATTCGACGAGCGCTTCCGCACCCGGATTTTCTAAACGGGAGAGGTGGTCCGCCGCTAGATTTTCCGCTCCCCGCTTATCTCGGATCTCCAAATCAAACTCTTGTAGGAGGAGAATCCATCGAAGAAGGCGGCGCTTCGCATCATTTTTAGCTAATAAATACTTAAGCGCGGAGTGATCGGTAAAAACGATAACTTTAGATAGCGTTATATACGAGCGAAACTTATCAAAAGCGAAAACGACGGCTAAGAGTTCCTTTTCCATTGTCGTGTAATTTACTTGTGCGGAAGTGAGCGTCTTGCTAGCGTAATAAATAGGATGAAAATGTTTTTCTACGCGTTGGCCAAGAACGGCACCTAAGGCAATATCACTAGCGTCGCACATTATTTCGAACGGAAGGGACCAATTAGGGGCCACTAAAATTGGTGAAGAGATAAGTTTTTGTTTTATCAAATTAAAGGCGGACTCGCATTCGCTACTAAAGATGAAACGTGATTCCTTTTCCAAGAGGTGAGTAAGCGGCTTTGTTATTTTTGAAAAGTCTTGAATGAAGCGTCGATAAAAGCCTGCATGGCCTAAGAAACTCCTAATAGATTTTACGTTTGTTGGATGCGGAAGTTTTTCTATAATTTCTATCTTGGCCTTATCCACCTCTATCCCCTTAGACGAAATCATATGGCCAAGGACCAAACCTCCTCGAACCATAAAGTTGCATTTTTCCCAATTTAAAACAAGACTTGTGTCCTCGCACCGTTGAAGGACACGATCTAAATTGTGAAGGCAATCGGGAAAAGAGCGTCCGAAAACAGAGAAGTCATCCATAAAGACTTCCATAATGTCTTCTACTAGCTCGCCAAAGATCGCTAGCATACATCTTTGGAATGTAGCCGGCGCATTGCAGAGTCCAAATGACATTCTTCGATATGCGAAGGTGCCAAACGAGCAAGTAAAAGTTGTTTTCTCTTGATCATCGGGGGAAATGGGGATTTGGAAAAACCCCGATAAACCATCAAGAAAACAATAATACGGATGACCGGATAAACGCCCTAAAATCTGGTCCAGAAATGGCAGAGGGAAATGGTCCTTGCGGGTGGCATCATTAAGTTTTCTATAATCGATGCACACTCGCCAACCCGTAACAGTACGAGTTGGGACGAGCTCGTTATGCTCATTCGCCACTACAGTAAGGCCGCCCTTCTTGGGCACGATATGCACGGGACTAACCCATGCACTGTCCGAAATAGGGTAGATAATCCCTGCATCTAATAACTTAATAATCTCAGCTTTAACGACGTCTTTCATGTTTGGGTTAAGACGACGCTGCGGCTGAATCGTTTTGCGGCAATTATCGTTAAGAAAAATCTTATAGGTGCAAAAGGAGGGGCTAATCCCCTTTAAGTCAGAGATTTGCCACGCAATTGCGTGGCGATGTTTAAATAAAACTTACAATAAATCGGAAGTCTCTGAATCACTCAAGTCCGAAGAAATGATAATGGGAAGCGTATCGCCTTTTCCCAAAAATGCGTATTTGAGTGATGCGGGTAAGGGTTTGAGGTCTAGGATGGGTGGTTCTTCTAGGGAGGTTTTAATGCCTATGCCTTTCTTACCAATTGGTTCGAAAGGCAAGTCTAAAGAAGTATCCTTATCGCATTTAAAATTTTTGAGCGCATAAATATCGTCGTTTAAAAATACGGACTCGAAAACGAGAGAAGAACGATCTCCAAAAAAGGTATCTAAAGAGTAGCAGAAATCGTCGATTGATGACAAATTTTCCATCAAGGGATTAATAGAGAAAGTAACCTGATCATCGCCTGCTCGGAGGAGAAGGCTACCATTACTAACATCTATTTGTGCGCGGGAGGTGGCGAGAAATGGGCGACCGAGTATTATTGGTACCTCGGCGTCCTCCTCGATATCTAAGATGACGAAGTCTACCGGGAAGGTAAACTTGTCGACTCGGACAAGGACGTCCTCCACTACCCCGATAGGGAACTTAACCGAGCGATCCGCTAATTGGATGCGCATACTCGTAGGACTAGGAGTACCCAAACCTAAACGTTAAAAGAGCGAGAACGGCATCAGATTAATGCTAGCCCCTAAATCAGCTGAGGCGTACTTTACTAATATATCGCCAAAAAGCATGAGATGGAAAACCGTCCCGGGTCGTTTTGTTTTGTGGGCAATTTATTAGTAAGGGCCGCCGAGCAGACAACGTTGAGAGATACATGCGAAATATCCTCTAATTTGCGTTTATTAGAAAGTAGTTCTTTTTAAAATTTCGCATATTTGGTCATTTGCGAGATAGCTTCGCAAAAAGGAACATTAATGTGAATTTGTTTTAATAATAAAATAAATTTTTCATATTGCGCGTCCTGACGCTCGTTATCTAACATATGCGGATAAGGAAGAGCCTTGTTTAAAATAATTTTTTCTTTTATAATTGGTAAAGGCGGCGTAAGCGAAGAAAGGGGAAGAGGGGTCAGAGGTGAAATATGTACCTGAGGGTCGGTCCGTTTTGGATCGACCACCTCCTTTCCGCTACGGAGGGTTATAGCGTTGGCGTTCTCCCGCGGATTGGGCTCCATGTTTCCCGGCAGTGCCCCGAGCGCGCGCTCGGACATCATCCTCGCATGCTGTCCAACCTGTTGTTCGAGTGTTTTTAGCGATCCGGTAATGTTCCGGATATTTGACTCGTTGGACGCAATATACTTCGAAAAATTTTCCTCCATCGGGGAGGGTTTCGGAAGAGGAGGAGGAGGAAGAAATCCGGGCGCATAAGAAATAGGGGGACGCTGAGCATTATTCGGGTTGCTCCACGAGAAGTTGGGGTGATTCCTCCAACCCGGATTATAGTTATTACTATAAGGGTTGTTATTGGGGTTGAAGGGAGGACGACCCGAGTTTCCCATGAAGTCCACGAACTCTTCAGCTACGCAGACGTTAGGGGGAATAAAACAAGGCGGAGTGGAGGAGGCAGCAGACATCTCCGCCACCTGCTTTGTTAACCTTTCAACTTGAAGGGTCAAGAGAGCAGTGACATCCACTTCAAAAAGACCAGCCGACGGCTTTGGGAGTCCCCGCGGGACATTCCATTGATAGGCGTTCATAGCCATCTCTTCGAATAAAGCCTGGGCGGCCTCGGGGGTTTTGTTGTTAAGCGTACCCCCGGCAGCCGCGTCAATCATTTGACGCGTCTGAAAATTCAGCCCATTATAAAAAATTTGAACTTGCAACCACGTTGGCAGCGCGTGGTGCGGGCAACGGCGGAGGAATTCCTTAAACCGTTCCCAAGTCTCGTATAGAGACTCAGGATCGTTTTGCACAAACGAAGAAATGTCCGCCCGCAACTTTGCAGTTTTTGCGGGCGGAAAGTACTTCGTTAGGAACCGTTCCGTCAACTCAGCCCACGTGGTGATACATACTCGCGGGAGGGCATTCAACCATGCCTTGGCTTTGGACTTAAGGGAAAAAGGAAATAAGCGCAAATGAATGGCGTCATCAGTGACGCCATTAATCTTGAAGGTGTCGCAAATCTCCAAGAAATTGGACAAGTGGACATTCGGGTCCTCATCCGGCAGTCCATCGAACTCCACGGCGTTTTGGACCATTTGAATGACACTTGACTTTATTTCGAAATTATTATTCGCCACCGCAGGGCGAACAATACTCGACCCAGTATCATCCAGGTTAGGCCGGGCGTAATAAGACATAGTACGCTCGGCCGCCGGGGCAGGGTTAGGCGCGGCCATAACTACAACAGTGGGTTCTCCGATAGATTCCTCGGGATCTAAAGAAGGATTTCGGCATTGAGATCGGATACGCGCAAGAGAGCGTTCTATCTCAGGGTCGAAGTCAAAATCTTCAGACTCGGAGGGTTGTCCACGGGTCATACACCCAAACAAAAATAAAACAAAATAAACTTCTCTTTGTTTGTTGTTTTAAAATAAAGTTTTTAGTTTTTTTTTATAGAAAATAAGTAAAAGTAATAGACTCCGGAATTCGAAATAGCAACTCGAAAAGAGATTCCCCGGCAACGGCGCCAAAAACTTGATGGGCCCGCGAATAGACTCTTACTGTGGTTGGTTCGTTGAGTCGATCGCCGCGGGCTTGCTGAGGTAGGCAAGTTGTTGGGTATTGTATCCACAATCACCTGGATTTGAGGAAGCCACCTGTCAAGCTAAGATGAATTCACAATGTATTTGATGAAACTTCTTAAGTTGTGCTTGCAGTTCTTCCACGCTAAGTGCACACCAATGTCAGGGTGCAGTAGGTCAATATACACGGGTCTACACGACGTAATCCCTCGTTGAGCAGATCAGGGTGTTGGCCTACGTGCACTCTCTCTATTGGAGTGCACTTACTTTCAAGTACAGGGTCGTGCTTATGCAAGAGAAGACAAGGAGCAAGGATGGGTCAAGGAGCAGCTCTAGGGTGGAAAGACGAAAATTCGTCTAAGTATAATTCGACGAGAATCACCAAGTGATTCTCGCCGATTCGGGGAGAATCACTAGTGATTCTCGCCGAATAGTCGAGAATCATTAGTGATTCTCGCCGACTCTTTCTGGCTACCTCAAAACGGTGCCAAGTAAGATTCGGCGAGAATCACTAGTGATTCTCGCCGAACCAGTCGTTAAGCAGATCTTGAATACAAGTTGTATTCGTTGAGAATCAACAAGGGAATCGTCGAGAATCACCAATGATTCCCGACGAATTTTACTTGGCGTTTTCTCTGGATGCTGCTGGACCGGATTCTGCCGCTGGACTAGTTTGAACCGGATTTCGGGTTTCTACTTGTGGGACCCACAACGGTCATATTGTATTGGTCTTCAATGTATAAATACATGGGTATATTTGAACAGGAAACAGGACGAAGAAAATAAGAAATACGCGAGCACGGACAAACCCTAGATCGCCGCTTCCGCTCCGCCGCCGCCGCCACCGCTCGCGATAAGTTGGTCGCCGCTGTTGATCGCTTCTCTTCGTGATCTCCGGCGACAGAAGCTTAGCAAAGCTTGAGTCTCACGTGTCTATCCAGAGATCCCTTGTCTCTCGATTTGTTGACCGGGAAAAACTCCCCCGTCCGAATCGATCGAGACGACCGATCCTAGAGTGACCGTTGGTAGACCTAGTTTGCTTCGCTACGAAGTTTGGATCTCAAAGTACTGCAGCCGCGCACCTTCGTTGCCGCCGATCCCGAACCAAGCCGCCGCTCGGATTGCCGCCGCCGGTTCCGGGGAGATCCTCTCCAAGGGAGACCAAGGTTGTAGACTCTTCGTTGACTTCACAAACACGTCGTCGAACGAAGAGGAACACCGAAGTCTCCAAACGAAGTTTGTATCTCGTGTAGATTCTATATTTACTTTTGTTGTAAAGGAACGATTGTTCCGTATTGTAAGGGTTGGGTGCAACCCGATTTGTGGGAGTGTTGACTCCTACGTGTGGAAGGGTTCCTTCCGTTAGTGCAGGGATTGGATTTCAATCCTGTTGGAGAAGAGACCGAGTCGTCCCTTGTTTGGAGATATGTCGAAGGGGGAAAGTGGATGTACCCAAGTCGGGGAACCACTATAAATTGCCTGTGTTTTCTGTGTGTTATGCTGTTTATCTTTATTGTGCAGGTACTATTATAAATTCCGCAAAAGCGCTACACGTCACCTATTCCCCCCCCCCATAGGTGCACATAGTTGACACTAGGTGGACTTTCAAGTGGTATCAAAGCGAGGTTGCTCATCAAAAGGTTTACACCTTGAGTAGTATCCTGCCACCAGTGTCAGAAGCATGGAGCTGGATTATGAGATATCGCCACTCAGACTCCCCGCATGTACAAAGGAGTTTTATTCAGTCTGGAGGATGAGAGTGTCGTATCACTTGGATGCCATTGATCCTCGTGCATCTTTCATCCTGGAAGAGGGTCCTTTTATACCTATGAAGACCTCCGACTCTGGAATTCAAGTGCCCAAGTGCATTGCTGAGATGTCGGAAATGGAGCTTTCATTCTTTAATTTGGATAAGAGGATTCGTCAAATTATCATGGATATCTGGTCTGGAGCTTCTCGCTCTAGATTGGAAAAATGTAGGACGGCTAAATCTCTGTGGATGATGATCTCAGAGCTGATGGGGATGTCAGAGAAAGCTGGAATCTGCTGTCAATCAGAGGATGAAGCGTATGTTGGGGTCCTCACTTCTGAAGATGAAGGCAAGGATCTCTCGGACTGCATCAGAGCTCCAGTGTCCATGTCAGAGACTGAAGAGGCCAGCGAGGAAAGCAACTCTGATGAGGATGACACAATGGTCACTGGCTCTAATGACAATATCGCTGAGGAGCAGGTAACTTCTTCGTCCTGCCCCGTATCTCTTGAGATTTCTGAAGACAGGAACTGCGTTCCTCCAGAAGATTCTGATTCTCTGAAGAGAGCCCTTCAGTCAAGCAACCTACTTGCTGAGGAGCAAGCTCAAGAGATTGCTCGACTGAAGATCTTGCTGGTTCTCCAATTGGCGTCCAACAAGGTCAAGGACTCTAAGATCTCAGCTCTAGAGAGTAGTCTAGAGAATGAGAAACGTATAGTATCAAACTTTTCCAAAGTTGATGCTATAAAGAGAAAGCAAGAAAACGGGTGGATCTCCCGGATTATCAATGCGTGGAGAAATGGGGAAACGGTGTTCCGACCCCCCACTCCAAGCAGGAAGGCAACTCATCATGCCTTCAGGTATGACCACAAGAATAGTCGTGGTCACTGCAAGGGTAATCTGTCCCCATGTGGAGACACCCAGAGTGCAAGGGCCGTCGTGGCCACTCATGAGAGAATACCTAAGGCTCACTCTGAGCCCTTTGTATTCACTGCCACTGCCCCAACTCGGTGCGAATCTGCATGTCCCAGCTCACAGAAGACTTCTCACCACCTGAGGACACAGAATAGGGAGGATAGAAGTCATGGTGTAAGTTTTCTCGGGGCCTCTAGAAGGGGGATGCCTGTGAGAAAGACACCACCTTCCCGGCCTCATGACGCTCACAACATGCATTCCTTCCACCCTTCCACGTGTCACGATGGAAGAGAAAATTTTGTGAGGCGATCATGCTCTATCCCGTTTAGACCTAGGACCGTGACTACCTTAGTCACTAGATCAGGTTGGAAACGGCGATACAACATTCACCCATGCTGGTGCTGTGGCAAAGTGGGGCACTTTGCTTGACTGTTGGCACAACCCCTCTGGGCCCATGGCAAGGGCTTATCCACATTCTCGGGACAGAGGTAGTCTTCCAGACAGGTTTTCTGAAGGAAGGCAGTTGCGTGCCTATGCTAACAGGAACCTAGGACCCAACATGATTTGGGTTCCTAAGGTAAGGTAATTTCTTTTTGCAGGGTAGTCTAGGTTCCCGTAAATATGATGGGAACTAGACAGTAGGTGTTCCGTGATTGAATTGGAACATGCATCAGGAATAACAGAAGTGATATATATATATTTATATAAGCATACTCTCATCGAGCACCTAGTATGGTATAGTCAGAGAGACTCAATGTTAACTCTCATAATCCCAGGTACTTTTGATCAGTTCAAGGACTTGCGTCATATTGCATCCTCATTTACATATATATATCTCTATCTATGTGTATATTTATCCTTATACATGTATGTGTGCACATCTAAGGATAGGTTAACTCGATACATGCAAACCTTTATACATCAATAAAGAGTTAACGAAGATATGTCATTGTGAATCTCGACAACTCACAATTGACATCAAGAAGTGTTTGGAGAAGCCTCGCTCAAACCCAAATAGATTGGCTTTACGATATATATGTATTTATCGTTCTTATATTGACTTGACATCAGAAGAATTCGAAAATGTTGCAATGCTTCTTAACGTGAAAATTCCTAGTAGAGAAACCTTTCAATTTCGAATTAGACAAATCCCGCCGACCCATTATATACTCGGAATCTCGCCGACCCTTCACCCTCCTCAAGTATCCCGCCGAAGGAGCAAGCTACACGAGTCCCGCCGACTCTCGTAGAAATCACGCCAAATCGCAAGGTTTCTTCCGTCGGATCCCGCAAGGAAGCTCGTCGAATCTCTCAAAGTTCCCGCAAGGTTTCTCCTTTAGGAATCGCGCAAGGTTCTCGTCGGATCCCGCACCGCCTTCGCACAATCCCGCAAGTTCTCCATCGTCTTCCCCTAAGTTCCCGCAAGGCTCTCGCAAGGTTCTCTTCAAGCTCCCGACGAATCCCGCCGAACCCCGCAGGACACTCTCCTACTCACCGAAGGTCTCCATCGCTGTTTCCCGCTAGGTCTCCACCGAAGGTCTTCCCAAAGGACGAGTTCTCGCAAGAAGCTCCCCAACTCACTTCCGTCAACGCCCTTAGGTAACCTCTTCCTCACCCGTACTTGGTCGTCCTCACTAGTGACGCTTTCCTTTTGAATGTTCATTAAAGCTTAGAGTAGGGCTTCTCTCTCTAGATCTGCAATGGCTCCAAGGACAACTGCTGGGTTGGTCACTGGTTGCGAGCTTGTTCGGACTGGGTTTTCTCACGCCTCGGACGAATTCCGCAACATCATTCTGATGCTGGAAGAGGCTGGACTAACATTCATCCTGGAACACCCTTGCAAAATCTTGGACAAAGAGGTACCGGAGTTCTTCGCTACCGCAAGACTCCGAAATGGCGACTCACTCATCAAAAGCAAGGTGGCTGGGGCAAAGGTCAAGATGTCTGCCAGCAAGCTGACCCGCTTCCTGCAGCTTTCTAGCTCTGAGCATGAGGACTATCTGGAGGACGATGACAAAACCAGAACTCTCTTATTCTGCGGTCTCCCACGCGGAACTCGGTCAATTAAGAGAAAAGATATGAATGAAGAAGGGAAGCTCCTATCTGACATAATTAGAAAGGTGCTCATCTGCAAGCCGGGCTCTCATGACCATATCTCAGCGGATATGTTCAAGATCCTGATTGCTATTGTCTGCCGTAAAAGGTTCAACTGGGGGGAGTTGCTGTTCGAGAAGATAAAGGACACCTTGGGCTCTCCGAGTTTTGGCCGCATCATAAGTCTATATCTAAATCAGCTAAATGGAGATAAGTTTGATATGAGTAAAGGTGTTCCTCTCCACTACTTGAAGAAGATGGACTCAAGTGTGTTTGACAGATGGGAGCGGCGTATTGGGCAGACTGTAGTGGAAGAACAACAGGGAGTATCTCCAGCAGTCACCCCCAGTGAAATTCCTGATACTTTGTCGGCAGGAATCGAGGGGGAGCCTCTACCCCCCCCCCCATACTGATGTAGTATCTGACATCTCTCAGCTAGCCAAAGATGCTGTGGCAGATCTACATGTAGAAAGTGAACCTGAGCTGGAGCATGATGAGGCCCTGAACCGAAACGATCAAGGAGCCGAAGCTACTGTGCTGGAGACTGCTGATAATGAGTCGGAAGAGGCTGCTGATGAAGATGAATTCATGGATGGTGACGAAGAGGAAGACGGGAATGAGGGACATGAAGCATTGGAGGCTCCGGATCTCTTTGAACCTCCATCTGACAAGCCTGCACCAGTGGAGGGGGAGTCAGAAAAATCTACAGAGGCCGCCAGCATTCCCCCCGTAGAGACTGTGCTGGTGTCCAGCTCTACAGATACGTCTGCTGAAGGGCAAGGCCCACAAGTGCCTCCGGCTCTTCCATTACGAGATGAGCTAGCCACTCACACTGTAAATGTCATTCAGGGCATTGTGAATGAACTCAAAGCCTCCTTTGATGAAGCTCAAAATAAACTGCTGCACAGAATTAAGAAGTCTGAAAATCTCATGCTCAAGAATATGGTGGAGATCAACCATAAACTTGACGTGATGGACAAGAAATTTGAAGAGAAGTATACCGCGGCCGGCAAAGCTGTCACACTTCTTATGGCCGGATTGAAGAAGACCACCGACACTCTTGCTGTAGTAAATCAGAACGCTCATGTTGTAGCAAACAACATTCAAAAGTTTGACGGTAATATGGTCACTCTCAACGCAAATCAGCAGACCTTGGTCACTGAATTCTCCAAGACCTCAAAGTATATTGATGACTCGCTGCACTCATATGCCAATTCCATCGCGGTCGAAGCCAAAAAGGGGGAGAAAGAGTATCTAGCTAAGATGGCCGAGCTTCAAGAAGTCATGATCACAAACTTCGAATAGTCAAACAAGTACGTCTATGACTGCAACTGGTGGATGCTCCACCAGGCGTTAGGCATCCCCTTTGCTGAAAATCCTGCAGATATTCATCCTCCTGAGACTTCTATGGCCGCTGAGGGAGTAGGTGCTGCTGAAGGAATAAGTGCAAGTGCTGCAGATGTTCCCACAAATGAAGCTGATGCTAGGGCTCTCTCCAAAGCTAAACTGAGGAGCATGTTTGACCAAGAGGCCTTAGCAAAAGCCAGGGGAAAGAGAAAAGCTCAGGAAGGGACCTCCAAGGATACAATAGCTGAGAAGAGAATTAGAATGAGTGAGGAGGAAGTTCGAAACGAAAAGTGGAGTCCAGTTTCAAAGAACATCATCTTGGACACCTTCTGGCTACAAGAAAAGGGAGAACTAAATCGGAACGAAGTTTACAGCCAGTATGAGTGGGAAAGGTACAAGACGTATGAAGCAAAACGAAACATCTTCTTCAGAAACAACACGGATGCAGATAAAGTTCCTCCTCCCAGATACTACCCGAAGCCTAAAGAGTACATGGAGAGACAAAGGAAGAAGTTCTTGGCGCAAAAACTCAAGGAGGACTTAGCTAAGGAAAGATAGTCAACAACTTGTAGCTTGTCATTCTCGCCTAAAAACATTTAATGATTATTGTTATGATATGAACAATTCTGAGATTATATATATATATACATTCGTATTTGAATTTGTGAATGACTCAAGTCCTGATCTGATTGTTTATACTCTCTTGTACTGCATGTTTAACTTCTGAATGCTGTTTTTTATTATTTGATTAGTGTTATTCATCTTAGCTAGTAGGGTTTTGGCTTCGTCAAATAGGGGGAGATTGTTGGGTATTGTATCCACAATCACCTGGATTTGAGGAAGCCACCTGTCAAGCTAAGATGAATTCACAATGTATTTGATGAAACTTCTTAAGTTGTGCTTGCAGTTCTTCCACGCTAAGTGCACACCAATGTCAGGGTGTAGTAGGTCAATATACACGGGTCTGCACGACGTAATCCCTCGTTGAGCAGATCAGGGTGTTGGCCTACGTGCACTCTCTCTATTTGAGTGCACTTACTTTCAAGTACAGGGTCGTGCTTATGCAAGAGAAGACAAGGAGCAAGGATGGGTCAAGGAGCAGCTCTAGGGTGGAAAGACGAAAATTCGTCTAAGTATAATTCGATGAGAATCACCAAGTGATTCTCGCCGAATCGTCGAGAATCATTTGTGATTCTCGCGGACTCTTTCCGGCTACCTCAAAATGGCGCCAAGTAAGATTCGGTGAGAATCACTAGTGATTCTCGCCGAACCCATCGCTGAGCAGATCTTGAATACCAAGTAATATTCGTTGAGAATCAACAAGTGATTCTCGCCGAACCAGTCGTTAAGCAGATCTTGAATACAAGTTGTATTCGTTGAGAATCAACAAGGGAATCGTCGAGAATCACCAATGATTCCCGACGAATTTTACATGGCGTTTTCTCTGGATGCTGCTGGACCGAATTCTGTCGCTGGACTAGTTTGAACCGGATTTCGGGTTTCTACTTGTGGGACCCACAACGGTCATATTGTATGGGTCTTCAATGTATAAATACATGGGTATATTTGAACAGGAAACATGACTAAGAAAATAAGAAATACGCGAGCACGGACAAACCCTATATCGCCGCTTCCGCTCCGCCGCCGCCGCCGCCGCTCGCGATAAGTTGGTCGCCGCTGTTGATCGCTTCTCTTCGTGATCTCCGGCGACAAAAGCTTAGCAAAGCTTGAGTCTCACGTGTCTATCCAGAGATCCCTTGTCTCTCGATTTGTTGACCGGGAAAAACTCCCCCGTCCGAATCGATCGAGACGACCGATCCTAGAGTGACCATTGGTAGACCTAGTTTGCTTCGCTACGAAGTTTGGATCTCAAAGTACTGCAGCCGCGCACCTTTGTTGCCGCCGATCCCGAACCAAGCCGCCGCTCGGATTGCCGCCGCCGGTTCCGGGGAGATCCTCTCCAAGAGATACCAAGGTTGTAGACTCTTCGTTGACTTCACGAACACGTCGTCGAACGAAGAGGAACACCGAAGTCTCCAAACGAAGTTTGTATCTCGTGTACATTCTATATTTACTTTTGTTGTAAAGGAACGATTGTTCCGTGTTGTAAGGGTTGGGTGCCACCCGATTTGTGGGAGTGTTGACTCCTACGTGTGGAAGGGTTCCTTCCGTTAGTGCAGGGATTGGATTTCAATCCTGTTGGAGAAGAGACCGAGTCGTCCCTTGTTGGGAGATAGGTCGAAGGGGGAAAGTGGATGTACCCAAGTAGGGGAACCACTATAAATTGAATGTGTTTTCTGTGTGCTGTGCTGTTTATCTTTATTGTGCATGTACTATTATAAATTCCGCAAAAGCGCTACACGTCACCTATTCCCCCCCCCCCCATAGGTGCACATAGTTGACACTAGGTGGACTTTCACAAGTGCACCTATCGCAAGTAGTACTCGATATTCGGGGGAATACCGAGGTCGTATTGTTCTCGGGGTCATGTTGACTATTCTTACTCCTCCGGGAGGACTATTATTTTACTGAAAGTAAGGTGGATTTTTTAGTAAAGTAAAGACGGAAAAAGCAAAGGAGCGAAAAAACGATTTAGAAAATATTCGATGAAGGGTTAACGCTCGACATCGAATCGGATTAAGACTAAAACAATTTTTAATAATTATAGGACTTAGTTTTCAAATTAATAATAAGGCAACTTGGCCGTGGAGGTTCCACAAATGTGAGCGCACTTATCTCTAGGAATATTGCTCACCTGAACGTTACGAATATTCGACCGAACATTAGTCCGACGAAGGATTCCTCTTAACGCCCGCTTTACGCTAAGAACCCCGCTATTGGGTGGGGAACCCAATTCGGTAGAATTACGCTTGTCCTCTCTCGAGGGTATGCACGCAACTCTATTTACCCAGGGGTGATCGGTCCATATGCACGGCCTCTCGGCTAGCTAGCATATGGACTACGGAAATAGGGCCCACACATCGATATGTGGTCCTACGCGTCGTAAACCTGGGGTAAACCTTAAGTCCTTAAATTAAAATGAAAATAAAGAGCTTCAATTATTAGAAATCATTTTAAATGTCCCAATGCTCTTCGATGCCGAGGCTAATAGCGATTAGCCACACATCGGTATGGGGACGGCTTATAATTTAGTGAGGCGCGAGTTCGAAATAAACGCTAAATTATTATAAGAAGGGGACATAAGAAAAATAAAAGAACATTTAGAAAGTTGAAAAGTTAGCTAAAACAAGAACTCACGCACACTCCAAATTAAAAATTAAACAGAAACTAAGTTACACATAAAAGAAATTTGCATATTTCAAATTTGCGAGTCCCACTCAAACAAGTGGGGGCGGTAAATAAAAGCTGAAAATTACAAGTCCTACTCAAACGAGTAGGACTGAAATGAAAGCGAGTCCTACTCAAATGAGTAGGAGAAAATAAATGCGATTTACAGGGAGATAAAGTCCGGCCATTTAACTCAAGTGAGTAGGCGAAAAAATAAAGAAAGAAAATTACAAGTCCTACTCAAACGAGTAGGCGGGAAATAAGGTCCGTCCATTTAACTCAAGTGAGTAGGCGGAAAAATAAAGAAAGAAAATAACAAGTCCTACTCAAATGAGTAGGACTGAAAATGAAAACGATGTGCCATTTAACTCTTAATGAGTAGGCGGAAATAAATGCACACAAACACACACACTCCATAAGAATTTCAAGAAAGTAGTAAAGCTAACACCTACACTCACACACTCTACAAAATTTGAACAAAGCATTAAAAGAAAGCATTAAAATTTAACACCTACACTCACACACTCTACATAATTTGAACAAAGCATTAAAAGTTATACTCATACACTCACACACACAACATGAAAATTAAGAAGAACAAAAGAAAATTTATGCTCATACACTCACACACACTAATTGAAAGCAAAATGAAAGTTACCTAAAAATTAAAACTTTTACTTTTTCAAGCTTAGGTTTTGCCCAAAACAAATAAAAAGAAGAAATTACAATTTTTAGAAGACAAAAGTTTTTCAAAACAAATTAAAAACCAAAGTTTTTGGAAAATTAAAATTTCAACATTTTCATTTCTAAGATTTCATAAAAGTGCTAAAAAAGTTGAAATAGAAAGAGAAAGAAAAAAAAAGGGTTTTCATCCTAAAATAAAGCTAAGTAAAAAATCAAAAAAAACTTTAGTAACTCTTTTACACATTCATAAGAGTGAAGATGTTGAAGAAATTAAAAGATGACATGAAAAAAAAGGAAAAACCTAATTCATCATTTCATGAATTTCTAACAAAACCTAACTTGAGACAAATTAAAGGCATGTATAGTAAATAAATAACACTCATACACACACACACACACACACACACACATTTTATAAATGAAGAACTAAATGAAGAACAAAGATAAAACCAAGGATAAAAAGGAGAAGGAAAGTGGGCACAAGTGTTCATTCCAAAGCCAAATATGAAGAGAAAATCTAACATTTTATTGATTAAAGGAAACTATTACAAGCTATTACAAGAGCTAAAGCTAAAGAAAAAACAAACATGAAAGAAAAGAGGGAGAAATCTCCTTACATAGCTTTAGAAATCATGGATGCAGCCCACAAAAAGACACTAAAATGGCCCAAAAATCTGAACCCTTGGACCTTACAGAACTGGGCAATTTATAGGAAAAAAACCTAAGTACACGCCCTAGGTCACGGGCGTGTAGGGGGGGCGTGACAGTACTATTCATGAAGGCGGCCGGCGATTGGACAGGAAAGTTGACTTCGGGCTGAGTTCGCGGCAGTCACGCCCCAGGTCACGGGCGTGACTCTGGGCGTGTCGGGGAGGTAGAACCGGGCGCGGGTTGCGCCGAAAGTCTTCGGCAGCATCTTATCGGGCTAGCTGGAAAGGTCACGCCCCAGGTCACGGGCGTGACTCTGGGCCTGTCAGTTGGTGTCGACACTCGACGAATGTCGAGCGGAAAGTGTCGAGTTGAAATCGTTGAGCTGAGATTGAGTCACGCCCTAGGTCACGGGCGTGACTCTAGGCGTGACTGTTGGTGTCGACACTCGACGATCGTCGAGCGGAATTCGTCGAGAGGAGAGGCCACGGGCTTGGGTCACGCCCCGTGTCGGGTGACACGGGCGTGTCGCCAGGCGTGTCAAGCTTTTACTTCAGAAATCATCCGATTTCACGGGAAATGCGATGTCACGGCCCGGTCACGGGCGTGACCAAATTGTCACGGGCGTGTACTGCCCAATTTTGGCAGATTCTGGAATTTTTCTGAAAAATAAAATAAAACAAGTTAGAAGTAAATTTACAAGAATATGAGCATTTTATTGAACAAAAATAAGTAAAAACGACGAAAATAAATGAAAATGACTAAATTAATGTGCACAAAAATACGTATATTTATAATTCATCACTAATGATAAGAAGAAACTGAAAAACAAGGTCAAGAAGGAGAAATCCTTTGTAGCAAAGAAGCACGAAAGCTGGTCAGATTCTTCATCATCAGATTCTGTGGCTGAAGCTGAAGCTGAAGCTGAAGCATACATAGAACTGTTGGCAACTAAAGAGGATGCAGAAGAGGCTGAGTTCTTGAAATTGCTGGACTCAGTAAATGGAATTGAAGAACATTGTTGTAAAGGCCCGATGGCCTTGACAGAAGAAGATCAGTGCCAGGATCAGCCTGGACCTAGTAAGGTAAACAATTCTTCAATAGTTTCTGATTACTATACTGGTTCAGAATCAGAAGTATCTGCATCAAGAGATGTGGATGAATCTAAATCTGAAAGAGATGTTCATCAACTTATTGATGAATATGGTGATTTGCTGTAAGCATTTAAGAAAAGCAGAATCCTTAACAAAGCACAGGCCAAGGAAATTGCTGCTCTTAATCTGGCTGCATTAGATTCAGAGAAAATGTTGGATCTAAAGTTTAATGAAGTAGCCAAACTGAAAAACATAACTATTATTCAGATGGTACTATTATATTCAAGAATGATCAAATCAAAAGTCTGGAAGTCAAACTTCAGAAGGAAAAGGATCTGCTGGATAAATTCTCTAAGCCAAAATTAGTCTTACCTTTAATTGATGACTTTATTCCTAAAAAGGGTAAGACGGGATTGGGCTTTAAGGGAAATGCAAGGGCTGCCAATTCTAAAAGAAAAGGCAAAGCCCCAGTACATCCTCTAGCCTTCAAACCCCTCATTTCCTTCAAAAATGTGTGGCAGCCAACTAATAGATATGATCATGATATCATACATGGTTATGGTAAGCCTGATATTCTAAATGACAAGGGTGTAGATCCAGCACTCAAGCAAAGAACCACTGTACCAACAGTGTTAAGAACAGCTGACAGCAATGCTATTAAAACTGTACCTAAAAAGAGGTATAATAAATATAAGTGTTGGTGTTGTGGTAAGATAGGGCATTATGCCGTGGATTGCTGGCACAACACCAGTGTCAGGAAGAATGACAGCTTACCTGTGAAAAGGCTGCTAGTAAGAAAATCAAGTTTCAATCTAACTTGAACCTAGAACCCAATAAACATTGGGGTTTTAAGGTAAATTAATTTTATTTGCTGCAGTTGGGTCCAAGTTGCCATACCCCTATATGGTACTTGGACAGTGGATGTTCCAGGCATATGATTGGAACAAGAAGAATGTTAAAAGACTATACTCCCATAGAGAGTGGACCTAAAGTGACCTTTGGTGGATCAGAAAAAGGGGTCATAAAAGGGTTTGGTAACATTTCTACTAGTTCTATAACAATCACTCAAGTGGCTTATGTAAAATGTTTGAAACATAACTTGATAAGCATAAGTCAGTTGAGTGATCTTGGGTATGACATGTCATTTATTAAGAATGGGTGTCAGATCAAAAGTACAAGTGATCAGAAGGTGATCTTGTCTGGTTATAGAAAAGGGAATGTTTATTGTTTAAATTTTGATTATGAAAACATGAACTCTCATGTATGTTTAGTTGCAGATAAGAAAGCATCACAGTGTGTCCAATGGCACAAGAGGCTAGCTCATCTGAACTATAAGACTATAGGCCAACTCTATAGTTTAGAGATAGTGAGGAATGGTCCTCAATTTAAGTGCATAAAAGAGGGTATATGTTCAACTTGTCAAAAAGACAAGCAGACCAAATTCTCTTTTCATTGTCTTGATACCAAAGACTCTGTGAGGTGTTTGTACCTCTTGCATATGGATCTATTTGGTTCTATGCCAGTTCATAGTCTATGTATGAAAGTCTATACTTTTGTGCTAGTAGATGACTATTCTAGATTTACATGGGTTTCTTTTTAAGCCAGAAATCTGAAACCCCTACTGTATTTCATGACTTTGTTAAACAAATTCAGAATGAATTTAACAATTCAGTGGTCAAAATCAGAAGTGACCATGGAACTAAATTTCAGTCTGATTGTATGACAAGGTTTTGTGAAGAACTAGGGATTCATCAGGAATTCTCCTCACCTAGAACACCTCAGCAAAATGGAATTGCTGAAAGAAAGAATAGAACTCTTATTGAGGCTGGTAGAACTCTACTAAGTGACACTTCACTCCCAGAATATTTATGGGCTGAGGCAGTAAATACTGCTTGTCATGTTTGTTGATGCGCGAAAAATGGCACTGGGGCAGCTAACACGGAGGGGGGGTGTTTGGTCTCACAGGCTAGGAGAGGAGGAGGAATGAAGGAAGCTTAAGATTGCTCGAGAGTGGAGCAAGCAGCTTGTTAAGGAGGTTGCGGGGATAGAGGAAAGGGTGCTGAGAGCAGAGGAGAAGCTTGATCAATAGAGAAGGTTGATCAAGAGAGGAGGAGGTTGATCAGGAGCTGTCGAGCAGACGTTTAATATGACGATTGTGCTTGCAGGTTGGTCGCCGAGAGAGCTAAGCCAGGAAGAAAGGAGAAGGGCCGCTAGCAACAGCAACAGCAGACTTCGCCCGCCACGGCTTAAATGTCACTCTTGCGATGTGCTTTCCTTTTATTAATAGCGAGAGCTATAACTTGCTAGTACACCTTTACAACAAAGCAAAAAAAAGGGTACAAAGGGAAGTTGGCGGCTAAGGGAGGAGGATGCTAGAGGAGGCCGCGCGGACTAAAGGGCTAAGCTGACAGGCCGCGCGGTTAAGTAAAGGAAGCAGACCGCGCGGACTGGACAGACAAGGCGGCAGGCCGCGTGACTAGAGAACGAAACCAGCGCGGACTGAGAAACGGAGTCTGCAGGAGGGCTAGCTGGATGACTGGGCACGAGAGCGTTGAGACCTCCGGGCGACGATGCGTTGATCTGTCTGTGCCTTATGAGAGGCATGGGGGGCTATTTATAGGCCCGAGGAGGTCACGCCTTGCGGTGATGTTACACCCGGTGAGACGGTAACTTGAGCGAGATGGAAACGGAGTCCGCCAAGTTCGTCGAGTCTGCACTAGTTCGCGCAGACTGGGACTTGCTGCTGGAGCTAGTGCTGTTGATGGTGAACTGAATGGCAGACTGCGAGCCGAGTCCGTGGAGTCCGCTGCTACTGAGTTGAGATCGCCTGTTGTTGGAGTGGCGGACGCTGGAGGACAAGTGGCAGACTGCATGGGGAAGCCGCTGAGTCCTCCCCTGCTGAGTTGGAGGACTGCCCGCCCGCTGCTAGGAAGCAGGAGCCGGAAGCTAGGTGGCGGACTGCGAGGTGGCGGACTGCGAGGTGAATCCGCGGAGTCCGCCACAGCTGAACTGTGAGCAAAGGGAATGTGAGCGGAGGAGTGCCCGCTGAGTCCGCAGAGTCCGCAGAAGACTGGGTGGTCTGGGACTGCTTTGAGATAATTCTGCTGCCTAGCTGTTGGGGTTCACCAATGAAGGCAGGCTGGACATCTTGACCACACTTTGAGTCCGCCGAGCTCGCAAGGAATGGGGTGTTGTTGTTGATTTCTGCGAGTGGCGGAGTTGGAGTCAGCTCCCCTTTGGTGGACTGGCGAAGCTGGCTGTCCATGCTGCTGGGAGAAAAAGAACATACGACCTGCTGGGCTGGCGAGGCAGGCCGCGCATGTTGGCGAGGCAGGCCGTGCATGTTTGCGAGGCTGAAGCCATGGTAGCTGTCTGGCGGATAGGGAATTGAGTCCGGCAGAGAGAGACCCGCGGAAGCATCCTTGCAGTTAAGCTGAAAAGGGGACGGCCTACAGAGGCGGACTGCGGAAGCAGTCCGCGGACCCTGGCGACCAAAGAAAGGTGCGCGGCCTAGGGGGTCATACCGCTGAGACCGCACAGGCCGCGCGGCCTGAGCGGATAAAAAATTCTGTCCGCCCAACCTAGGGCATCACGGCCTCCAGGAGGAACCTGGAGCAGACGACGATGAGCTAGCTGGCTCTCTTGGGAAGTTTCGCCGATTTCGGGGTTAACAATGTTCTCAATAGAGCATCTATAACTAAGAACCACAAAAAGACTCCCTATGAGATTATGAAGGGCAGAAAACCAAACATATCCTACTTTAGGATCTTTGGTAGCAGGTGTTATGTGCTTAATACTGGCAAGTCTCACCTAACTAAGTTTGCTGCTAAATCCCAAGATGGGATATTTATTGGGTACAGCAATAATAGTAAGGCATATATGGTCTATAACTTGACTACACAAGTTGTAGAAGAATCTATTCATGTAGTGTTTGATGAATCTGAACTAATTAATTGTGAGTTGTCTAGCAATTCTTGTAACTCAACAAGTTTAAAAGAAAAGTTGGACATGCTGACCATTAATGAAGACCAAACTACAAGGCAGGATGTGGAAAATGATGGTTGCTGTCCAGGGGGAGTACAAGGTCTACAAGCTGACATTGAAGACAATGAAGTTCAGTATGGTGGAGAAATTGAAGAAGTTCAATTTGCTGATAGAATGCCTCCAGCAATAAGGAATCTAAAGGATCATCCAGCACACCAAATCATTGGTGATCCCAGATATTGTGTGCAAACCAGAAGCAAACACATGAACACATTTCTTTGCTTAAGTTTCCTATCACAGTTGGAACCAAAGAGATTTGAAGAATCCATACAAGACTCCAACTTGATTGATGCAATGCAGGAGGAGCTGAATCAATTCAGAAGATGTAAAGTATGGGAGCTGGTTCCAAAACTAAAGGATCATAATATTATTGAGACAAAGTGGATCAACAAAAACAAATTAGATGAAAATGGCATCATAGTGAAGAACAAAGCAAGACTGGTTGCCAAAGGTTATAGACAGGAGGATGGCATTGACTTTGATCAGACATTTGCCACAGTGGCAAGGTTGGAAGTAATAAGGTTATTCTTTGCCTTTGCTACTTTCCAAGGTTTCAAAGTATACCAAATGGATGTCAAGTCAGCTTTCCTAAATGGTAATTTGAAAGAAGAAGTCTATGTTCAACAACCCTCAGGTTTTGTTGATCCACTTTATCCTGATTATGTTTATAGACTTAAGAAAGCCTTATATGGTTTGAAACAAGCCCCTAGGGCTTGGTATGAAACATTGTTTACTTTTCTCATTGAAAATAAATTTTCAAGGGGGAAAATAGACAAGACTCTATTCCTTAGGGAGTCATAGGGCAAGATGATCCTAGTACAGATTTATTTTGATGACATAATCTTTGGATCTACGGAAAACAACCTTTGTAGGAAGTTTGCAAAACTTATGTAAGGGAAATTTGTGATGAGCAGTATGGGTGAGCTCAAATTCTTCTTGGGACTCCAAGTAAGACAGACTGATGATGATTTGTCCATATCACAGTCTAAGTTCACCAAGGAGTTAATTAAGAAATATGGTATGGAGTCATCCACCACCATGAGAAATCCAATGGGGACAAGTATGCCTTTAGGCAAAGATGATGCAGGAAAACTGTAGAAGAGTCTTTGTATAGAGGGATAATTGGCTCCCTTCTATACTTAACTGCCAGTAGACCAGACATTATGTATGCTACATGTGTCTGTGCTAGGTACCAAGCAAGACCTAAAGAATATCATTATACTGCAGTTAAAAGAATTTTGAGATATCTTAAGGGCACACCTAATCTTGGTCTATGGTACCCTAAGAATAGAGTCTTTCTACTAACTGATTTTTCAGATGCAGACTTTGCAGGTTGCAAAAAAGATAGAAAGAGCACCACTGACACTTGTCAATTTCTAGGTGGTAGATTGGTGTCATGGAGTAGCAAGAAGCAGACAAGTGTAGCAATTTCCACCGCAGAGTCTGAGTATGTTGCTGCAGGCAGCTGTTGTGCTCAGCTTCTATGGATTCAACATCAACTTGAAGACTATGGTCTCAAGGTAAGTAGAACTACACTATTTTGTGATTCTACAAGTGTTATTTCTATTGTTAAAAACCCTGTATCACATAGCAGAACAAAGCATATATAATTTAGATTTCACTTTATTAGATAGCATGTTGAAAAAGAATATATTTTTTTGGAATTTGTCACCACAAATAATCAAAATGCTGACATGTTTACTAAACCACGAGATGAAACTAAATTCAATTATTTCAAAATTGAATTAGGCATGTTAAACCTAGAGTAACTTGGTAAATCTGGCTAAGTAATTCAATGTTGACATATAGTAGTTAATGTCGACACAAAAGGAAATTTGTGTCGACATATAATAGTTTGTGTCGACACATATGGAAAGTTGTGTCGACACAACAAAATAGTGGTGAGGTAGTTCTGTCGACACTCAGAGTTTGGTGTCGACACATAGAAGTACTATCATTTAGATAGTAGTGTCAACACATACAGATGTCTGTGTCGACACACAGATATTAGAGTCGACTATTAAGTAGTCTGTGTTGACACATCGCAAACTGTGTCGACACGTAGTGTTGTCTGACTTTGTCGAGATGATAGAAGTCTGTGTCGACATAATCTCTACAGTGTCGATACATAAAGTATCTATTACCTCGCCTTTTGACCTTCTGTGTTGACAAACATATAAATAGGTCACAGAACAACTTTGTCGACTACGCTCTCAACATTTTCGAGACCAAATCTTTGAGTCGACAAACCTTCATCTCTCTTCTCCTCAAATTTCTCTTCACCAATGGCGCCAAAGTTGGAGAACAACATCAACGAAGGCTATGAGTTAGTTCGCAATACTTTTGAGAGTGCAGCGACTGAGATTAGAGATGTGATAACCTTAATCCAAGAAAATGGTTTAGAATATCTAGTTTCAGAACCTACCAAGATCTGGAAAATGGAGATTCTTGAATTTTATACAAAATCAACCCTGGATTCAACTGGATTGAAGATTAGGTCATCAATTCAAGGAAGCAAGGTGAAACTTACCCAAAAGCGTCTGAGGAAGACACTCCAATTGCCCAGGACTCAGGAAAATGATGAAGTCACATCTTCAATGACAAAAGAAGCTCTTCAATGGTGTGGTCCGGATCCCACCACTAAAATTGAATCATCAATGCAGAGGAAAGGGATGAACTCACAAGGAAAGTTTCACTCAGAGATTATGGGAAAAGTAATTCTCTACAAACCAGGAGGACATGATAGGATCTCAGCCTATATGTTCAGCTTGATGACCAGAGTTATTTTCAGAATAAAAACTAACTAGTCTGTAGTGATTTTTGACAAGATCAAGGAAAGCCTGAAGAAACCTAATCTAGGAAGAATACTGAGTCTGTATCTGGCAATGAGTATTCCTGAAGTGCTGAACCACACAACTGTATCTAGAATAAATCACATGAGAAGAATGGATATGAAAATACTATCTAGGTGGGAAAGAGTTCTGACAAAAGATGGTTCTACACCACAGAAACAACCACAACTGAAAAAGAAAAAGACAATCCCCAGGAAGCCTGAATCTTCTAGTGATTTAGAAGAACAAGTGATCTTCAGTTCAGATGAAGATCAACAAGAATCTGCAAGTAAATCATCTACTCCTAAGAATGTAGAAGTTAGTCAGATGCAGGGGGAGCATATTCCAGAAAGCACCATCCAAGTGGATCAAGTCCAAGATGTGCTTCGTCTAGGGGGAGCCAATGAGCTTTCACCGGCTCCACAAGAGGCCTTGCCTCTAGAAATTGCTCCTGAGAATGAGCAAGTTGCATTAGAGAGTGAAAAAGCAACTCAAACTATTCTTGAGGTAATAGATGATATTAATCAAACTATACTAGATACTGAGCCAGATACACTAACTGTGCTTCTAACTGATGTTGAACAGACACCCATGATAACATCCCTGCACAGGATGTATCAATGGATGATACATCTGTATTAGATGTTGCTCCATTAAATGTACAAGATACAGATGTTCCTCCAGTTCAACTGCAACAAGAATTCACTCTTGAGGAATTGTTTCCTGACTTACAAGAAGTAAGAACTGAGGAAGTAGTGCCAAGAACTGAGGGGGAGGAGCCAGGGACTCAGGGGGAGTTGCCAAGAACTGACAAGGAGCTGCCCTCAAGTCCAAGGACACAGTGAACCTTGAAAGTTCCTCTGAATCTGATGATGGAGAAGCACTAAGAGCAAAGAAGAGAAAACTGATGGTTTACAGGAAGAAAAGCTCAAATTATAAGAAAGCTTTACAGACTGCCTCACAACTCTCAGCTCCAACATTTGACTACAGTTTATTGTTGGTTGCTCTGCAAATTAAAATGGATGAGCAAAGAGCAGCCATGGAGAAATATATGGATGAAAGCCATAAGGAACTTCAATTCACTTTGGCTCAAGATATAAAATCAATCAGATTTGAAGTAAACCAGAATAAGAAGGAGATAACAGATTGCTTCCATAAAGGAGGTAATGCTGTAGTTTATCTGGCCAAACAACAACAAGAGGCAAGGACGCAGATTGATGATATAGTGGTCAAGCAAGGATATGTCCTAGAAAATCAAATTATGATGAATGATAATCTTACTGAATCACAACATGTGATTGTTACTGAGTTAAAGAATAATGCAACAGCATTAACTGAGGAAAGGGCTAAAGAGAAGTCAGAGTTTGATAAGAAACTTCAAGAAGATTTATCCACTTTCCAATCTACCATTCAAGCGTCTCAGAAGATCATATCTGCTCAGCTACAGAAGTTTAAAGCTTATTATACAGAAGGAACCAATTATCTAGTTAATTAGATTAGGTTCCAAAAAGATAACTTAAGAGATCATATTGAGAGAGAAGTCATAAAGGGGGAGAGGTTGATAGTCAATGCTAGCTCAGAGCATGCTAAATAGATAACAAATGTTGTTAGAGCAACTCTTGGATATCCTCCCCTATGTGATGATGATAATACAGCTGAGTCAGGTATTCAAGCTGCAGGAATTGAAGGGGGTCAGCAGGAGGTAGCTCAAATCATATACCCCCCTTCTAATTTTGAAGGCATTCAACAACTAGTTCAACAGATGTATAGCCCTCCAGAGGTTACTAAGAATGTTATCATTGAGAAAGTGGAAATGTCAGAGGTAGCACTGAATAAAGGGCAAGAAGCTCAACTTTCAAAGAACAGGTTTAGAGAGCAGGCTGAACTGAAGACTGATTTTGAAAGATGGAGTCCAACCTCCAGAAATATAATACTCACTGCCTGGCAAGCTGTCAAAGACTAAATGTATGATAGAGGCAATTGGTATTCTGAAGTTGAGTGGAACAAATATCTGCAAAGACAAGATGTGATACATCAATTCAGAAGGGATCACAAGGCTGGGAAAATACCTGTTATAGCTGTAGAGCCCAGTAAATACTTTCCCAAGCCTTATCACTATTTTGAAAGACAAAAAGTTAAGGCTGAAGAACTTAAGAAGAAGGATCTCAAATGCAAGAAGCCAGCTGAAGATACTGAAGCCCTAGTACAAGCAAGGATCCAGTGTGGCAAAGGCATAGTGATCAAGGAGCCTGATCAGCCATAGGATAGACTGACTAGATTTTAGAACATTGTAATCTTCAGTTTTTAAAATCTATGTTATCTTTTGTCAACAAACTTTTGTGAAGTTTAAACAAAACAATGATTCATGCTTGTTATGTTTGTATCATATACTGTGATGATCTTATATACTTGTTTTGTTTATATGTTTCCCTATCATTGAATGCTTTTATACATCATATTGTTAATTTTATTATAAGTGATGTATATCATTGACTAAGGGTTATGACTTCTCCAAATAGGGGGAGATTGTTGGGTACATTGGAAAATGTGTACCAGATTTGGAGAAGCCTCACCTAACTCAATGATATGCATCAAGTTGTATTTGATATTTTGTTGAGTTATCTTGTGCAGGTTAAGTAAATGGAAGAAAAACTTTCTAAGTACAAATGTCGACACTTGGGAATGGCTGTGTCGACACCAAGGGCCAGATTGTGTCGACACCCAGAATTTGTGTCGACACACAGAAAATCTGTCGACAACATTGTGTCGACACAAAGGGTCAGATCGTGTCAACATCATCAGGATTTGTGTCGACACACAGAGAAGCTGTCGACACATTCTAGAATTCTGTCGACACACACCAGAATTCTGTCGACACCAACTTTGTCAAGACAAGGAGTGTTTGTGTCGACACACAGGACTTGTGTCGACACATTCAACAGAAGCTGTGTCGAGAAGTAAAAGTGAAGCTGTGTTGACAACATCAAGACTTGTGTCGACACATGGACTATGTGTGTCGACACATGTGAAGTTTTCACTCGACATTCTCTGCTGCTGGGTCAAAGTCCAATGAAGGTGGGAGTAATACAACTGGAGACTTGACAGCTGTCATTACTGACATTGCTGTCATATCTGTCAGAGGTGTCAGAAGACCGTTTGGAACCGGAATAGCCGGTAACCATGGATGAAGCCTATATATAGATGTGCTCTCTCAACAATAAGCAGTTAATCAAGTACAGATATCTATTCAATTATAATCTCTGAAGGATTGAGGATCCAGAAGAAGAAAAAGAAGAAATAGTTAACATATTGTAGAGAGAGAAAAACAAGAAGGAGAGAAGTTCTCATCTAGTGAAGGCAAATCTTGAATAGTCTGCCTGAAGAATTCAGATCAAGTTTGAAGAAGAATTCAAATTGATTTCTGAAGGAAGATGATTGAAGATCAACTCCAACACCAAGACGATCAACCCTACTTTGTTCAGATTCAAGAAGCTTTGAAGAAATCTAAGACAGGTTGATCCTTAAGTAATCAGTTCTATCAAGAACTGATCAAGAAGCCTTCAACCAATTCTCCCTCCATCTGGTTGAAGATATCATTATCTTTTCATCAATAATTTTTGTAGGAACTGTAATAGATCTGACTCTAGGAGATTTACTTCTCTGAGTTGTAAGCCTAAATTATAAAGGCTGAGGTAGGGATGAGTGCCTGAGGTAGGGGAATCTATTCCCTGAGTTGTAGGCCTGTGAAAGAGGCTGAGGTAGGGCTTTTGCCTGAGTTGTAGGAGTGGGGTGTCACTCTGAGTTGTAGGCTTGTGGAAGAGGCTGAGTTAGGGCTTGTGCCAAAGTTGTAGGAGTGTGGATTCACTCTGAGTTGTAGTAACCAGTCTTGGTTCTGAGTTGTAAGTCTGCGGATCTGAGAAGAAGGAAGGAAGTTAAGCCGAATCTAGTACACTGCTAGATAGGCGAAGGGGGGAAGTGGATGTACCCATCATTTGGGGAACCACTATAAATCTGGTGTGCAATCTGTGAATGTTGTGTGTATGTGAATGTTGTGCTGTGTTATCTGCAAAATAAATTGTTAAATTAGATAGAATTATCTGCTTAAGTTTGAAAAAGAATTGAACCTATTAACCCCCCCCCCCCCTCTAGGTGTTTAGAACATCTTGAAACCAATTCTTTCACTCCCATAACACATACTGGAATGCGGGAAGAAATGCCCTTTGGGGGACAAAAAATCTGTTTGATGTGAATACGGTGATGCAGCAAGCCGAAGCAAGCCACCCTATGATGGATGGAAGAAGGATGCTAACCAGATCGACTACTCCTATGGCTCCGATTGGGGGCATATCATGTCAGGGATTTGGAAATCCCGGCCACCACGCTTTTGAATGCCCAGCTGGAGAGTCATTTGCGGAACCAGTAGGTATAACTTTTGATTAAAGTGTTAATTTTATAAACAGTCAAAACCGCATTGCGCCCTATAATAATGCTTATAACCTAAATGCGAGAAATCATCCAAATTTCCCGTGGAATCAAAATGCCCCAGGTCAAAGATGGCAGGGAGGCTAGCATTAATTTGATGCTCAAGCCTCTAATAGCCAACTGTGACCACCGCAGCCAGGTTATAATAAGAGCAGGCAAGGGGCACGTAGGAGTTCTCTAGAAGAAATGATGGAAAAGTTTGTTGAGATGGCACAATCTAACATGGCCACTCAAACTGCTTCTATGAGGAACTTAGAGACACTGCTTGGGCAACTTGCCCATGTGTTCTCCGAGCATACTCACGGCACACTCCCAAGCAACACAGAAAAGAATCCCCATGAGCAAGGGAAGAGTGTTGGGGAGGCAGAGGAGTGCAGTATTAATGAAGTGGCTGTCAAGTGTGAGATTAATGAAATTGAGACGGTAGCCCTTTGCGATTCCTGTTCGTCGTGCAACATTCTTGCTCTGCAAGATGTTGAGAAGCTTAATTTAAATGTCGAAACTAATATGCAGAAATCGCTTGTGCTAGCTGATGGGTCGGTGGTTAAAACTAATGGGGTGATTAAAGAGGTGGAGGTGAAACTTAACGGGCTTGTGGTTGTCATCGACTTCCAGGTATTGGGACCCATTGGAAATAATTCAAAGCATATTCTTGGGGTTCCATTCCTAAAAGTCGGTGAAGTGACGCTGTGCTTTAACGCATGCGGAATCACCTTGGTTTCCAAGGTCGATTTGTCACTATCACCGTCACTTCCCACTCTAATCCCGAGTGAATCTAAAAAACTGATGGAATTAATTTTTTATTATTTGATAATTTATCTAGAGCTGATGAGATAGATGTTGTGCTGAATAAGCAAGATCGGGTTGTGCAAGTAAAAGACATGCTGATGACTGCTAACGGAGAAGCGAAGGAGGAATTTTTTGACGTGAAACAAGTTGCTGAAGATAATGAACGAGGGCTTTGCACGGCTATTGGGAGTGTGCAGGAAACAGATTTAAAAACTTTGATTGATCTTAATGAATGCTGTAAAACTGTTAAACAGGTGACTTGGGCTGATCTTTCACCCGTCGTGGGTGTGGAAAGGATGCCCCCCGATACGAAAGATAGGCCTGTTGCTGATTTAGTTGGGGTAGATATACCACCATGGCGATCCCCATCTGTTAATTTGAAAAGAAAAGAACTTCTTGTATGCAAGGCTTCAGATTTTGCCCGCCGACGCGAGAAGGACGAGGCTAGGGGTAGGGGAGACATGTCTTCCCTGGGCCCTAAAGCCTTCACCTCGTCCTCATCTCACGTGACTGGGGGGATCTATCACAAGTCAGCGTTTAGCTGAAGAATGAAGGATCTTTGGGGCCTCCTTTCTTTCTGTTTCTTGTCTTATTTATCTTCATGTTGTATGTAACTTTGGACCCCTTTTCATGCTTTCTGAACTCTTGCTTTTTAACAATATCTATATAACTGTTAATACAGGTATTTGGTCCATCTTAAGGACGATAAAGAAAAGGGCTTATGGGAGACGACCCAATGTTGTTGCTTGCTTTATATTTGTGCAATTTAGTTGTTGTGCTTAATTGTGTATCGCTTTTTGTGGTTGGAGATATGCTATTTTGCAGGTGGAATTTGTTTGGGTCGTGGGTTTATTTGCTGAAGTTTAACGCCAATCTTCCGGTATGCTCATTAGCTGAGCATGGGTAACTTCTTCCCTCAACTTTCATTTCTTTAATTTTATTGCAAAACATGGATATATTGTTTAGTATAAGTCTAGTGGGGGAAAATTTTATGAGTCACCTTTGCACATGCAGTTGCATACCACAAGAGTATTTTCATTTTCAGTTTTTATTTTTTCATGTCAGCATTATGCACCTACACCACATGAGCGCGCACTTTAGCATGCGCTCGACCCAAGTGTAATTCATTTCTTTTATGTTAACTTTAAGATAGTGGTGCTGGCGTAGGATTTTATGATAGGGTAGTGTAAAACTCGTACAGTGCTCCTAATCGAGGACTCATGAGGTATAGAAATAGTATAGATCCAATTTTTCTTTGTGCTCGTAGGTTTATGTTCTTCTGCATTTGTAAATAATGTTTGTACAACTCAAACCTGTGGAATCTAGAGCAATCAATCGGTAGTGTAGGAATGTGTGTAGCCGCCACTAGCCTTGTATTGCTCGAGTCGGGAGGAAGGATCATCTTTCTCGGTGGCTAAGAACTTGCCCCAAGCTACTCTCGAAGCTTTGGTGTATGGTTAGTCAAGCGTGAGTGTGATGTAGGCCATCATTTTGGCCCGGTTGAGCCTTGTACCCATTCCTAAGGTAATCCTTGTTAGCCTATTTTGAGCCTGCCCCTCCTATTGATTCAGCCCCACTCCGTGATCACCAAAGCCTAAAAGCCTATCCCAGTAGCACGCCCCTTGATCGAGCTATTAGTATATCACTTCCTGCATTTGGTGATGTTATTGAGGTGCTGTTTTGAGTTTGCGGGTGCAGATTTCATGCTTTTATGGCTGAATGTGATATAAAAATTTTTGAAAAAGAAAAGAAAATGAGAAAAAGAAAGTGGTTTTATATGAGAGAAGAAAAAGTTTAAATGAAAATTCCATTTGAGATTTTGTGCTGGTAGGCGGTGCACGCACCCGTTTATCAAGTCTAAGTCTGTTGGTGTGGAGCACCTGTATGTATTGTTTAGCGAGAGATTTATTCTTTGTATGAGCTCATTTGGGTTGTGCGTAGCCATTGTTTACCTTTTGCATCCTTACCTACGTATACGTCTAAGCCCCATTATCTTCCTAAAGTCCTGCAGATTCGTGCTCGAGTCAAACTAGCGCTGTGGAGAGAGTGTGAACGGGCAAGCATATGGTCCCCGACATTGGTGGATTCCTTTGGAGGTGGTCCCGAGCCCCGGTCTTTGGCAATGCTCAACTCAGTGGCCTGCCTACTTTCTTCTTACGCATGACCAAATGATTCTCCAGGATTTTAGTTTTGAGTATCTACAATACTTATTTTCACTTGTCGAAATTTATAAACTTTGTAGCATAATTAAAAAGTGTATCTATTATATTTTTATGCCCATGATATTTTTTGATTTCTCGCTTTACCTTATTTTTGAAATTTCTAAGCCAACTAGCTATTTTCGAGTCCACGGAGGGATGATTTGCTCGGGACGAGCAAATGTTTAAGTCTGGTGGTGTGATGAGTCCGATATTTATAGGGTTTTTCAGACTCATCTGGGCTGGTTTTCTCATTCGTGCACTGCATTTCAACCCGATATCGGTTATATTTGCATCGTTCGGTCATGGGCCATTTTGTGCAGTGTTTTGGCCTGAGGGTGTGCAATTGCACATTCTGTTTTTGGGGGTATGCACATGGTGCTCCCCATGGCCCTTTTCGGTTGTTTTCTTTGCAGTATTTGGTGTTGGGTGCTTGTGCTCTAGCTTTGGTATTGTTGTGCAGGTGGTGCATTTTTCCCAAAGGCAGGAATTATATCATAGGGAAAATGCACGGTCGTGCGTTTCTTTAACGCATGGTTTGCGTTGGATCGTGCGCTTTTGTCAGCTGGAAGAACGTCGAGCCGAGCTAGACGAATTTCGTTGAGCTGAGCTCGACTATCTTCGCGCACGGTTGATGCACGGTTTCTTCGAAACCGTGCGTGATGGAAATGCACGGTTTTCCTGTAGCTTTTTAATTTATTTTGTTCTGTAGCTAATCGTGTGAGTTGTTCACACACAGGCGGCTGTGCCCTTGTGCGAGTAACACGCACGGTTCTCCTGTGTGTCCCTGCTTTCCAGCACTCTGTCACTACCCGTGCGATGTCCTTCACGCACGGGTGAAACTGCCCGTGCGCGAAGGAAAATGCACGGGTCAACTCTTCTCCTTCCTCATGTCTATCCTGAAAGTTAATATCGCATGGTTATGTGCTAAACCGTGCGTGACCAATTTTTCTGACTTTTCTATTTAAGTTGCAGATTTCCTCTTTCCATGGATCCAGCTTCGCTTCCCTGCCATTTTCGCTCCTCTGAGCGGGAAAACTCGCCTACAGCCTCCATTTTCTCTCTCCTCCTTGGAGAGTTGATCCGGCCACCGTTTCTCCTCAGAAAGCTTGCAATAGTTGCGTCTCCGGCCATCTTCATCTTCTCCGACCTCCAAGCTATCCTCCGAGCTCCTTCTTGGTGCACTTGCGGAGTTCTTTGGTCAGAACTAGCCCAGCAATCATTCATGAAGAAGACGGGATATTCGGAGGAAGTGACAACCCTTCTTGATTCCCAAACATCATCCGTAGACCGAGATGGGACAAGGCCCGACAACCCTTGACTCTGACTGTGAATCTCGGAAAGCCTTCGTGCGCTCGTTTGTATTTCTCTACCTCTTCTTGTGGTTACTTCATTCTGAACTTGTGATAGTGGGATTGTTGCTTGATAATAATGTTTTGCTTAAGGATTTAGCATGTCTTTATGTTGTTATGTCTTAATCATTGCTTGTGTTGTTAAGCTTCAGTTTTTTCTGTGCTTGTTATGATTGTGTCATTCTAGCGATTGCTAGAAGCGTGCGTTGTGAAGAGGTGATTGTGACCCTCGTTGTTCATCCATCGTCCATACTACTCTCTGTAGTACTCCACCCAAGCGACGTGGTGACGGCGACCCGCAATAGTTTTCTTATTGTTGTTAACTTAGGAATCCACATCAAAAACCCCTTTTGGTTACTTTCCCTCTTGCAATCACTTTTCCAATAGCAAAACCACACTCCCTACTTGCACTCCTCGAGAGATCGATATACGGGGATTAAACTCCTCACTTTCATTACTGGACAACGATCGGTACACTTGTCGAGAGTGCATCAAACAGTCATCCTATAAAAGTCGAGAGTTTGGCCGCTCTCCACCAGTCCCTAGCGTATCCCTCTAACAAGATCACTACGAGTGAGACTGCAGCTACTGATGGGCACATCATGCCTACTAGCAGCTCCTCCACACGCTCCACCCACTCCTCTGCCTGAATGGCAGTCTCTATTCCTCTAAAAGTGGGAGTCCTCGATCCTTGAAAAGTCGTCAGCAAATTGGTAGGTGCCATCATCTCTTGTGGTGGCTATGCCAAGGATGTCCGGAGGGTGTTCAGTATGGTTGCCCATGTCTAGCCCAAGTCATTCTCGGCAAACAGTACATCTGCGGGGGCGACAGGTCTAGAGGTGGGGTGGCGGGAACATTTCCTCTGGAAGAGGACCCCCCGTTACTGTACTCCAGTATCTGGAGAATTAACAGGAAAGAGTGTCAGTACTTTGCAAAAGTAGGGAAAATTTGCAAAAAAAGACTAACGAAACGGAAACAACCATGATCGGTCATATTATCATATAGTATAGAATCCTTAAGCCTCTACACTAGGGTCCACTAGACTTCCGTTGCAAGGTTCATCCTGAACCAAGGAACGAAGCGAGGGACGGAGGGATCCTGAGACTGCTCCACAAGGACAAATCGTGATCTCTATGATCCATTTTTAGTAACCCCCAACCTTTTCTCGGGTCGGGCTAGAGGGTGTACTACTTTCCCAAGAATTCCACCCAGTGCTCCTTAGGGGTAACGATCCACCCTATCTAAGCACTAGTTAGCTGCCTTGCTCGGTCAGAATCACAACATTCACAACAATAAGAGATTTGCGGAAGCATTAATAGGAAAACACAATCATCATATATATTTACATGAGTACTAGGGCCATAGCCTAAGTTCTTATATAAGCCCGCAGGCTGTACAAGTTCTACATATAACACCTCACACACTCTCTCTATCCTGCTCGTTGGTACTCACGTCTCGAAATTCTGAAGACGTTAGTGGTGATTCTGCTCGAGTAGTCCTAACTACTGGCGCATTCTCCTACTACAGGCGGTCACTACGGTGCTCCATTTACTATGAATGGTTATTTAAATAACTGTTAGTCACAAGGCTAAGTGGAAACAAATCTCCTACCCGGATCCATATCCGGGGGACGAGCACACACCCACCCAACAATAGCCAAAAATAAGAGAGAGTTAGTACAACACTTCATATTTTTAAGCTAGGAGCGACAATAAAGGAAGGGCAACATAATATAAATGAAATGGCAACAATAATAACATCAGTTATAATAAGGGCTCCACTAGCATATCAGCACATCAGCTATTAACAACATGTATCCTATCGCGGGCATTCACAGCCGCAGACCCATATCCTATATCGATATAGTATGGACCGCTTCTGTTCCAGTAGGGTAGCGAGCCCCGTGGGCCTCACCGATGTGGCCGTCGGTGATAGTGGTCAGCCTGCCACTTTTGTGGGGTGGTCGCACAACACATCCCAAGGCACCAACATACAACCCTGTGTATTATTGGATGTGAGCGACATCTAGCTATACAATATTTTGTCCGACCAGCGGAGGAAAACCCGACGAGTAAAAAAACATAACGGTTGGTCACCCATGGTACCAATCTCCATGTCGCCTTGAGTCGTCGACCTTCCCGCACCGATACGAATGGTCTACGGAAGGGAATGACCCGCCACAATTCACCGCAAGCGATTTACAAGCAATCAAACAATCAATTTTGCTATTACGCACCGGGTCTGTGGCGGCCTGCCCTACTATGCCTCAAACTTCAGGCAGTAATGCTCTGCTCAACTTTTGATAAGGAGCATGTGAGCACTTTATTTGGTGCTAAACCTGGAGGAACACCTCAACTCCGGGTATCCCTAACTAAGGCTCGACCTTAACATAAGGCTTCTCGTCAAAGCAGAACCCGTGCTTATAATAGTAGATTGCAATATTGAAAATGTAGTAAGTAAAGCTACTGATAATATAAGCTGCATAATTAAAGTGCTGGAAGGAAATGTGACCAGTACGAAACTGGAGTAGTACTAAAACAAAAGTAATGAATTGAACTTGACTAGTATGGGACTGGAGTAGAACTGAAATGAAAGTACTGAATTGAACTTGACCAGTACGGGACTAGAGTAGAACTGAATTGGAAGTACTGAATTGAACTTGACTAATACGGGACTGGAGTAGAACTGAATTGAAAGTACTGAGTTGAACTTGACCAGTACGGGACTGGAGTAGAACTGAATTGAAAGTACTGAACTGAAATAAATAAAGGAACTAGACCAATGCAAGACTGGAATAATCATAAAGAAAATGGTTAGTTGTCCAATCACTCCATTCAGGTGGCTTCAGTTCCATCTCGGTTCTCGGGGTGTATTTTCATTTTCTTCTCCTTTCTCAGGAGGTGTATTCAGTTTCTTCTCAGTTTTCAAGATTTCCTTGGGTTACACTTATTTTTAAGATCTGATAACTTGGTTGCGCCTTTTTAGTTCACGGCTTAAGCAGATCAAAAGCTTTTTATGAGTTACCATTTATTATTCGTCGAGAATAATTAGCAACTCGCGACTCGTAATCTACTTTCCGAGTCTGCCCAAACTACCTGAGGGTCGAGGCGCTCAGCGGTTTCACGAAATCTCGAAATTCTCAGAGCTTGGCATCTTGTCTCGGTCACTCTCGTTGATAAGGTGATTTGAATTTAATATTCAAATTAGGGTGGGTGGTCGCGCGCTCTAATTTTCATTCCTGAGGAAAAAGAGCGATATAGATTTCGAGCGCGACCCTAGGATCTCAGAAATTGAGAAAAATATCAAATCTTATCACCATGCCCCCTAATAATAATAAAACCTCTAATGGTTTATAAAATAAGCCTACAAAAATTTTCATAATTTTTCGAGTCATTTTGGGCCCATATTTTGGCAAAATAAATTTTGTTTAGGCTTTTAAAAATACCAAATCATTTTCAAAAATTCTCAAAACTTTTGTGGAGGAAGCCATAATCAAGGGAAGCACGTTTTATGTTGGCCACTTTTCTCTCAGAGACCTAGATTATTTTCTAGAAATTTCTCAAATTTCTGTTAATAAAAGGGGTCTGCAGATAGCCAGATTAAACCTGATCCTGCTGCTGAGATTGAGCAATACCGCGCCAATCATTCTTCTATCCCACAGCAGATCGGGCACTGATCCGTTGTGGGGGGGGGTGCTAATGCTGAGGCAGGAGCGGGAATCTAAAAATTCTGGGCCGTCTGATCTCACCGTGGAGATCAGACGGTGGTTGCGCCTCCCGATGGTGTAGAAGGTGGAGACCTCCATCACCACCGGGCGGCTACTTCCAGCCACCGGCGCCGCCCCTGATCGACTCGTCGGGGGCTGGAGCCCTCCTCGGTGGTGGTCCGGTGGCCCGGCGCCGTCGGGCACTGCCAAAGTTAACATCCCGAGAGCGATGGGGTGGTCGTGGCTCTGCTCCACCCCGCCTCTCGGGTAACTGCTCGACCACTAAACCACCCCCCCATCGGCACGCCAGGTGTCGAGCACCTCGCGGGCGGTGGCCCGGCATGATGGTGCCGCCGACCGCCGTCGTAGGGAGAAATACAGAGACTTGCTCTATTTTCGGTTGCCGCCGAAGCAATGTTTTCCCGCAGCACCACCATCCTCCGCCACCGAGAATCTCCATTCCATGTGACCTAACACTGTCCCAGTGCCATCACCGGTACTGGGGGACGGCTTTCTGCTAATGGTACCACCCTACCTAGAGCTTGGCTCAGGTTGCGTCGGCGGCTCTCCGGGGGCTAGGAGGTACATGCAGCACGTTAGGGGGAAAGGGAAGGGGGAGGGGAAGTGTATACACTGTGTAGGGGCAGCTCGGGAGGGGTTGGCTTTGTCAGCCATGCAAGGTTGATGAATTGTAAATATACCTATTTTTATGTACATTAATTAAGTCATTTTGGTTTATTTTCTTTGCTTTCAGTCAATTTCCTTTAATAAATTGTTCATATTTTATTAAATTTGACTCTAACTTAACTTATTTTGATATTCTAAAATTTCAGAAAAACTGCCCAAAAAAGACATGACACGCCCGTATAATATTGGTCACGCCCGTGACCAGGGAGTGACAGCTCAAATACTGTGAAATCAACAAAATTCTGACGAAATTGATGGACATGCCCAATGTCACGCCCGTGTACTTTGACACGGCACGTGACCCCAACCTGTGTCACACGCGCTCGACGTTTTCAGCTCGACGATCGTCGACCAACCCGACATGCCCAGAGTCACGCCCGTGACCTAGGGCATGACTTCTCTTCCAGACTCGACAAAGGCTCTCGACACAACGCTCTCGACATTCGTCGAGACCAACCCGACACGCCCAGTGTAGACAGAGACACAGGCGTGACCGACACGTGTACTCCTCCACCTGGCCGATAAGACGCTGCCGGTGACTTTTTTATGCAACCCGCATCGGATCTACCTCGCCGACACGCCCATAGTCACGCTCGTGACCTGGGGCGTGACCGCCGCGATACCAATACGTGTCCTGCTCGAAGACAACCAAGCCATCACCTCGCCGGATCGAATCTTCAATAGTGTTGACACGCCCGTGTTAGAGGGCGTGTCCCGTGAAATATTTTGTCTATAAATTCCAGCCTTCTGCTTGTAATCCTGTTCCACTTTTTGGATCCATTTTGTATAGGTGTTATGCTGCTGGGATGAATTCCAAATGTTATGTAAGGGATATTTTCTCCCCCCCGTCTCTTCTATTTTAGCTTTGTAATCACCTTTTATTATTAATGCAAATGTAGTTTTTTGCCATTACATGCCTTGGACTTTATCTATGTGTCATCCCTTATGCAATCTTATTTTTTGTCTTTGTTTTATCTTTGTTTTCATCTTTTAAAATGCGTGTGTGAGTGTATGAGAATAGCTTTTACTTTTATGTTTTCATTTTCATTTCGTAACTTAGTTTGGTTAGACTTAGATTTTTAAAGCTTTTATTTCATTCCTGTAAACCCGTAAAAACCTTTTAAACTGTTTTTCATTTTTCTTCAAACTAGATTTTCGTTTTTAGGTTATAAAACTTTTTCATTCTTTTTCCTTTATTCGCACTTTTTTAGCATTTTTAAGGAGTTATAGGAATGATAATATAGTTGTTTTAATTTTTCGTGCACTTTGATTTTCATTTTAAACTTTTGTCCGTTTAATTTTTCTGTCTTCTTTTTACACATTTCTACCGCATTCTAGCGGTAGAAATGTATTTGTTTTTATTTTTCGAGCACTTGCGTTTTCATTTTTATTTGCAAAACTTTCTTCCTGTTTAATTTTTCTTTTCACTTTTTTTATGCATTTCTACCGCATTCTAGCGGTAGAAATGCAGTTGTTTTAATTTTTCAATAACTTAGTTTTTTCATTTCTGTACGTGTGTGCATTTATTTCAACCTACTCGTTAAGAGTTAAATGGCGCATTGTTTTTATTTCATTCAGTAGAGTGTGTGAGTTTTTACTTTCTGATGTGTGCGTGTGTTTTACTTTATGTCGAGAGTGTGTGTGCGTGAGTTTTAATTTCTGTCGAGTGTGTGCGTGCGTTGCATTTATTTTGTCCTACTCATTTGAGTAGGACTCGCTCTCATTTCTCCCGCTCACGCATTTGCGCCGAGACTCGCACTTTACTGCTTTCATTTCAGTCCTACTCGTTTGAGTAGGGCTTGCAATTTACTGCTTGCTTTACTGCTTTATTGTACTGCTTTCATTTCCTGCTTTCCATTTTTTTCTTTTTTTATTGCTTTCACGGTCTGCCGTCCTCATTCCGATGAGTGGCTAACCGTTCTTAGCCCTCATTATCGAAGAGCATTGGGATAAATAAAATAGCTTTAAATAATTAAAGCTCCTGTTTTTCCAATTAATTAAAATTACTTAAGGTTTGCCTAGGATTTACGACGCGTAGGACCACATATCGATGTGTGGGCCCTATTTCCGTAGTCCATACGCTAGCTAGTCGAGAGGCCATGTGTATGGACCGATCACCCCTTGGTAAAGAGAGTTCTGCACTAACCCTCGAGAGAGGATGCGCGCAAACTCTACCGTATTGGGTTCCCCACCCAATAGCGGGGTTCTTAGCGTAATGCGGGTGTTAAGAGGAGTCCTTCGTCGGACTAACGTTCAGTCGAATATTCTTAGCATTCAGATGAGCGATAGTACAAGAGATAAGTGAGCTCATTCTAGTGGAACCTCCACGGCCAAGTCTCTGCCTTAATTAATTTGAAATTTAGGATCTCTTTTTATTAAAAGTTTATTTTCGTTCAAATTTACTTCGGTGCGGTCGTGCTAAGCTTTTCATCAGCTCCACCTTTTTCTGCTTTCATTTTTCTGTCATTTTTATTATATATAAAATACCCGACAAGTAATTATCGGTAAAATAATAGTCCCCTTCAGGGAAGAGTAGAAATAATCGAACCGACCCCGAGAACAATACGACCTCGATATTCCACACCGGAATATCATGTACTACACGCGATAGGTGCACTTGCCTCCTTTCATTAAAACTCGATCTCATCTTTTTATATCCAAATAAATAAATCTGCGCGCCTCGTTTTATAAATAAAAACCAAATCAATCCGCCTTTTCCATAAATAAACCGCTCGGGGCGCCGCGGGAATTCTCACCAATTTTTGAGTTTTAACCGCATCAAGTTTTCGGACTTGATGCAAAATAATCAATCAAGTTTTTGGCGCCGTTGCCGGGGACTTGACCCACAATATATCAATCAAGTTTTTGGCGCCGTTGCCGGGGACTTGATGCAAAATATTTCAATCAAGTTTTTGGCGTCGTTGTCGGGGACTTGATGCAAAATTATCAATCAAGTTTTTGGCGTCATTGCCGGGGAATTTTCGAGTCATTTTTTTGAACCCTGGAACTCTATTAATTTTACCTATATATATTTATAATAAAAAAATTTGGTCAACTCAAAAAAAAACAAATCTACTAATAATATTAATAATCATCATAATAATAATTAAATACTAAAAAACAACTACAAAAACAAAAAAATACAAAAAATGCGTTTTTTTATACTTATATTTTCATATATATTTACCTATAAAAAACAAAAATGAAATAGCACTGTTCCCCAAAAAAACAATTTCATTTAAAAACACCCATAAAAATAAAAATAATTAAAAAACCTCTAAAAACCAAAACAAACTAAAAAATGAAAAAAATTAAACAAAAAAAAATTTTGCATTATTTTTTTTATGATCAAACAACTTAAATAAAAAAACAAAAAAATTTTAAAAAAAAAAAAACAAATTTTTTTTCTCACAACCAAACAAAAAAAACCAAAAAAATCAAAAACCTAAAAACAAAAAATCTAAAAACTAAAAAAAACAAAAAAAACACTAAAAAACCAGAAAAACCAAAACAAAAAAAACAAACCTACGTAGAAAAAACCCAACTAAAAAATACAAAACCTACTTAAAAACACCAAAATAATATAATAATTAGATTTTTTTAAAAATGTATATTAACTTATTTTATTTGTTTTGTTTAATTCGACGTGCTTCAACTATTGTGCGCGCTTGGGGTCACATTTTTGTCCGCGCTCTTATAGCTACGACGTTAGCTTACGAGTCATACACACATTTGCCCCATACCACCCGCAACCTTTTGGCCGAGTTTATTTTGTTTTTTTTTTGTTATATTTTTGTTTTTTCTTCTAAATAATGCAGGGTATCAACCCGGGCCTCCTCGTACTCGTCTTCAGGGAAGCTTCTACCCCCCCCCCCCCCCCCCCTCTTTCTTTTTTGTCCATATTTCATTTTGTATATTATAGTTCCCCATAATTAGATTACAACATTGGGGATAATGTTGGATTTAAGTATGAGGGTGTTTTCTTATTTTTTCTATTTCTGCACTTTTATATTCTGCAATAATAACAAAAATCATCAAAAATAAAAAAATTGCAAAAATTAAAACCTCAAAAAAAAATTTCTTTCTTGTTTTTATAATCAAAAAAGCTAAAAAAAATCCATAAAAAACAAAAATTCAAAAACAAAAAACAAATTCTTTTACTTTGTAAATATTTTTTATAAAAATAAATCTTTCTCTCCCCTACCCCTCTCTTCTTATTTGCAAATAACAAAATTCGCTTTTTAGCAAGTCCGCAGTATTCGACTCATCGAACCAACCACCTAAATAAGAGTCTATTCGCGGGCATTCGAGTTTTTACTTTGTACTCTTTTTTGTAAAAATCTATCTTTCCCCACTATGTTCTTTGTAATTAACACTTCTATCTCTCCTCTTTCTTGTAAATAACTTATCAAAATACACTAAAAAATCAAAAAATTTAGAAAAACGAAAAATCCTAAAAAAAGAAAATAACTCTAAAAATCCTAAAAAGATAATAATCAAAATTCCAAAAAAAAATTATAAAAACCCTAAAATTCAAAAAAAAATATTTCGTTAAATTATGTAACAAAATAAATTGAATATACCATATCTTAACCCTTCTTGTTTTCCAAAAATCTAGTTGCGAGTTAATTTATAAGCGAATTCTTTTAATTCTTTGTTTACTATTCGTTTATTAATTAAAGTTCGATAGATTTAAGTGTCTGGGGTTAAGATTTAAAGAATTTTTATGTCTTTTCCTTATAATATGGAACTTGTTTTTCACCATCACTTCTAATTTTTATAAATAGAAGCTCGTCTTTTATGTTAGAAAATAACAACCATGGATTTCAATTATTTTTACTTCATGCTTTTAGAAACATAAGAACGTTCATTTTAAAAAGGTTGCTCTCAAAACTTTTTTTTATTAAAATCTAGTTTTACTTTTGAAAACATAAACACACCACCTTTTTTATGTCTCACTTGACATGCTTACCCATATTTTCTCCCTTAAAAAGATCCTATGTCAATGGCAATAAGATTTTGTTCCGTAAACATAAGCACCCAATATTTAAAAAAATTATATGTTACGGAGTAAGAGGATAAAATTCATTACTTCCACACATATACATTGGGTCAATTTTATTATGAAGTTGAAAGAAAAAAATGATATTAGGAAAATAAGATTTCATTTTCCTAATAATTCAAAACGAAAAAATATATAGAGGTTCGATAAAAAATTACCTCGCCTCAAAATCCAAGCCCTCTTCAAAAACCACCAAACCACTTATCTTATTTCAATGATTATAGAATTAATTTAAAATTTTTTGAGAGTATAATTTTTAAATTGCATTATTTTCTTTAACTTCTTTTAAGCTAAAGTTTTTTATATAATTTCAATTCATCTTTGTTAAACTAATAAAAATAATTTTTGCTTTCTATTTGTTTTAGCTAAGAAGTCTTTTTGAAACTTAACTCTTCCTGTATTTATAACATTTCATAAATTAGGATTTAATTCTTTAACCCCGGATATTTATTTTGATCTTACTTTTAATTAATTCAAGCGGTACCTAAACTTAGGATTTCTTTAATTCATTATAAGTTCATCTCCAACTTTTGCTCCGAAATAGCAAAAGTTTAAGTATGGGGGTATTTGATGAATTGTAAATATACCTATTTTTATGTACATTAATTAAGTCATTTTTGTTTATTTTCTTTGCTTTTAGTTAATTTCCTTTAATAAATTGTTCATATTTTGTTAAATTTGATTCTAACTTAACTTATTTTGATTTTCTAAAATATCAGAAAAACGGCCCAAAAATGACATGACACGCCCGTGTAATATTGGTCACACCCGTGACCAAGGCATGACAGCTCAAATCCCGTGAAATCAACAAAATTCTGAAGAAATTGATGGACATGCCCAATGTCACGCCCGAGTCCTTTGACACGGCTCGTGACCCCAACCTGTGTCACGCGCGCTCGATGTTTTCAGCTCGACGATTGTCGACCAACCCGACACGCCCAGAGTCATACCCGTGACCTAGGGCGTGACTTCTCTTCCAGACTCGACAAAGGCTCTCGACACAATGCTCTCGACATTCGTCTAGACCAACCCGACACGCCTCGTGTAGATAGAGACACGAGCATGAACGACATGTGTACTCCTCCACCTGGCCGACAAGACATTGTCGGCGACTTTTTTATGCAACCCGTGCTGGATCTACCTCTCCGACACGCCCATAGTCACGCCCGTGACCTGGGGCGTGACCGCCGCGATACCAATATGTGCCCTGCCCGAAGTCAACCAAGTTGTCACCTCGTCGGATCGAATCTTCAATAGTGTTGATACGCCCCATGACACGCCCGTGTCAGAGGGCGTGTCCCGTGAAATATTTTGTCTATAAATTCCAACCTTCTGCTTGTAATCATGTTTCACTTTTTGGATCCATTTTGTATAGGTGTTATGCTGCTGGGATGAATTCTAAATGTTATGTAAGGGATATTTTCTCCCCCCCCCCTCTCTTCTATTTTAGCTTTGTAATCACCTTTATTATAAATGCAAATGTAGTTTTTTTTCATTACATGCCTTGGACTTCATCTATGTGACATCCCTTATGCAATATTATTTTTTGTCTTTGTTTTATCTTTGTTTTCGTCTTTTAAAATGTGTGTGTGATTGTATGAGAATAGCTTTTACTTTTATGTTTTCATTTTCATTTCGTAACTTAGTTTGGTTAGACTTAGATTTTTATAGCTTTTATTTCATTCTTATAAACCCGCAAAAATGGTTTAAAGTGTTTTTCATTTTTCATCAAACTAGATTTTCGTTTTTTAGGTTGTAAAACGTTTTCGTGCTTTTTCCTTTATTCGCACTTTTTTAGCATTTTTACGGAGTTATAGAAATGATAATATAGTTGTTTTAATTTTTCGTGCACTTTGATTTTCATTTTAAACTTTTGTCCGTTTAATTTTTCTGTCTTCTTTTTACGCATTTCTACCGCATTCTAGCAGTAGAAATGTATTTGTTTTTATTTTTCAAGCACTTGCATTTTCATTTTTATTTGCAAAACTTTCTTCCCGTTTAATTTTTCTTTTCACTTTTTATGCATTTCTACCGCATTCTAGCGGTAGAAATGCAGTTGTTTTAATTTTTCGTTAACTTAGTTTTTTTTCATTTTTGTACGTGTGCGCATTTATTTCCGCCTACTTGTTAAGAGTTAAATGGAGCATTGTTTTTATTTCATTCAGTAGAGTATGTGAGTTTTTACTTTTTGCTGTGTGCGTGTGTTTTACTTTATGTCGAGAGTGTTTGTGCGTGAGTTTTAATTTCTGTCGAGTGTGTGTGTGTGTTGCATTTATTTTATCCTACTCATTTTAGTAGGACTCGCTTTCATTTCTCCTACCCACGCATTTGCGTCGGGAGTCGCACTTTACTACTTTCATTTCAGTCCTACTCGTTTGAGTAGGACTTGCAATTTACTGCTTTCTTTACTTCTTTATTTTACTGCTTTCATTTCCTACTTTCCATTTTCTGCTTTCTTTATTGCTTTCACCGCCTGCCGTCCCCATTCCGATGAGTGGCTAACCGTTCTTAGCCCTCAGTATTGAAGAGCATTGGGACAAATAAAATATATTTAAATAATTAAAGGTCCTGTTTTTTTCAATTAATTAAAATTAGTTAAGGTTTGTCTAGGGTTTACTACGCGTAGGACCACATATCGATGTGTTTGCCCTATTTCCGTAGTCCATACGCTAGCTAGTCGAGAGGTCGTGCGTATGGACCGATCACCCCTTGTTAAAGAGATTTTTGCACTAACCCTCGAGAGAGGAGGAGCGCAAACTCTACCGGATTGGGTTCCCCAACCAATAGTGGCGTTCTTAGCGTAATGCAGGCGTTAAGAGGAATCCTTCGTCGGACTAACATTTGGTCGAATAGTCTTAGCGTTCAGGTGAGCGATAGCCTAGAGATAAGTGAGCTCATTCTAGTGGAACCTCCGCGGCCAAGTCTCCGCCTTAATTAATTTGAAATTTAGGACCTCTTTTTATTAAAAGTTTATTTTCGTTCAAATTTCCTTCGGTGCGGTAATAAAAAAATTTGAAAAACCTCTAATAACCAAAACAAAACTAAAAAAATGAAAAAAACTTAAAAAAAGAATTTTTGCATTTTTTTGAGCAAACAACTTAAATAAAAAAAGAATAAAAAAACTTAAAAAACCAAAAACAAAATTTATTTTTATTTTTCTGACAACAAAACAAAAAAAAACCAAAAAAATCAAAAACCTAAAAACTAAAATTCTAAAAACTAAAAAAACACAAAAACACTAAAAAACCACAAAAACCAAAACCAAAAAAAACAAAAAAACAAAAAAACAAACCTACCAAAAAAAAACCAACAAAAAAAAATACAAAACCTACTGAAAAACACCAAAACAATATAATAATTTGATTTTTAAAAAAATGTATATTAACTTATTTTATTTGTTTTGTTTTAATTCGACGCGCTTCAACTATTGTGCGTGCTTGGGGTCGCATTTTTGTCCGCGCTCTTATAGCTACGATGTTAGCTTACGAGTCACACACACATTTACCCCCTACCGCCCGCAACCTTTTGGCCGAGTTTATTTTGTTTTTTCTGTTATATTTTTGTTTTTTCTTCTAAATAATGCAGGGTATCAACCCGGGCCTCCCCGTACTCGTCTTCACGGAAGCTTTTATCCCCCCCCTTTTCTTTTTTGTCCATATTTCATTTTGTATATTACAGTTCCCCATAGTTAGATTGTAACATTGGGGACAATGTTGGATTTAAGTATGGGGGTGTTTTCTTATTTTTTTTCTATTTCTGCACTTTTATATTCTGCAATAATAACAAAAATCATCAAAAATAAAAAGAAATTGCAAAAATTAAAACCTTAGAAATTTTTTTCTTTCTTGTTTTTATAATCAAAAAACCTAAAAAATCCATAAAACAAAACAAAAATTCAAAAAAAAAATTTCTTTTGCTTTGTAAATATTTTTTATAAAAATAAATCTTTCTCTCCCCTACCCCTCTCTTCTTATTTGCAAATAACAAAACTCGCTTTTTGGCAAGTTTGCGGCGCTCGACTCATTGAACCAACCACCTAAATAAGAGTCTGTTTGCGGGCATTCGAATTTTTACTTTGTACTCTTTTTAGTAAAAATCTCTCTTTCCCCACTATCTTCTTTGTAATTAACACTTTTTTCTCTACTCTTTCTTGCAAATAACTGATCAAAATATACTAAAAAATCAAAAAATTTAGAAAAACCAAAATCCTAAAAAAAGAAAAATAACTCTAAAAATCCTAAAAAGATAATAATCAAAATTCCAAAAAAAAATGATAAAAACCCTAAAATTCAAAAAATAAATTTGTTAAATTATGTAACAAAATAAATCGAATATATCATATCTTAACCCTTTTTGTTTTCCAAAAATCTGATTGTGAGTTAATTTATAAGCGAATTCTTTTAACTCTTTGTTTACTATTCATTTATTAATTAAAGTTTGATAGATTTAAGTGTCTAGGGTTAAGATTTAAAAAAAAATTTATGTCTTTTCCTTATAATAGGGAACTTGTTTTTCACCACCACTTCTAACTTTTATAAATATAAGCCCGCCTTTTATGTTAGAAAATAACAACCATGGATTTCAATTATTTCTACTTCATGCTTTTAGAAACATATGAACGTTCATTTTAAAAAGGTTGCTCTCAAAACCTTTTTATTAAAATCTAGTTTTACTTTTGAAAAAATAAACCCACCTCCTTTTTTCCATGTCTCACTTGACATGTTTACCCATATTTTATTCCTTAAAAATATCCTATGTCAATGAGAATAAGATTTCATTCCATAAACATAGGCACCCAATATTTAAAAAGATTATATGTTATGGAGTAAGAGGATAAAATTCATTACTCCCACACATATACATTGGGTTAATTTTAAATTTTTTGAGAGCATAATTTTTAAATTGCATTATTTCCTTTAACTACTTTTAAGCTAAAGTTTTTTATATAATTTCAATCCAACTTTGTTAAACAACAAAAATAATTTTATGCAAATTATTTGTTTTATCTAAGAAGTCTTTTTGAAACTCTTCCTCTATTTATAACATTTTATAACTTAGGTTTTAATTCTTTAACTCTTGATGTTTATTTTGATCTTACTTTTAATTAATTCAAGCAGTAGCTAAACTTATGATTTCTTTAATTCCTTATAAGTTCATCTCCAACTTTTGCTCTAGAATAGCAAAAGCTTAAGTATGGGGGTATTTGATGAATTATAAATATACTTATTTTTATGTTCATTAATTAAGTCATTTTTGTTTATTTTCTTTGCTTTCAGTCAATTTCCTTTAATAGATTATTCATATTTTGTTAAATTTGATTCTAACTTAACTTATTTTGATTTTCTAAAATTTTAGAAAAACTGCCCAAAAATGACATGACACGCCCGTGTAATATTGGTCGCGCCCGTGACCAGGGCGTGACAGCTCAAATCCCGTTAAATTAACAAAATTCTGAAGAAATTGATGGGCAAGCCCAATGTCACGCCCGTGTCCTTTGACACGGCCCGTAACCCCAACCCGTGTCACGCGTGCTCGACGTTTTCAGCTCGACAATCATCGACCAACCCGACACGCCCAGAGTCACGCCCATGACCTAGGGCGTGACTTCTCTTCCAGACTCGACAAAGGCTCTCGACACAACGCTCTCGACATTCGTCGAGACCAACCCGACACGCCTCGTATAGACAGAGACACGGGCGTGACCGATAAAGTCAACCAAGTTGTCACCTCGCCGGATCGAATCTTCAAAAGTGTTGACACGCCCCATGACACGCCCGTGTCAGAGGGCGTGTTCCGTGAAATATTTTGTCTATAAATTACATCCTTCTGCTTGTAATCCTGTTCCACTTTTTGGATCCATTTTGTATAGGTGTTATGCTGCTGGGATGAATTCCAAATGTTATGTAAGGGATATTTCCCCCCCCCCCTCTCTTCTATTTTAGCTTTGTAATCACCATTTATTATTAATGCAAATGTAGTTTTTTTTTCCATTACATGCCTTGGACTTCATTTATGTGTCATCCCTTACGCAATCTTATTTTTTGTCTTTGTTTTATCTTTGTTTTCGCCATTTAAAATGCGTGTGTGAGTGTATGAGAATAGGTTTTACTTTTATGTTTTCATTTTCATTTCGTAACTTAGTTTGGTTAGACTTAGATTTTTATAGCTTTTATTTTATTCTTATAACCCGTAAAAACGTTTTAAAGTGTTTTTCATTTTTCTTCAAACTAGATTTTCGTTTTTAAGTTGTAAAACTTTTCGTTCTTTTTCCTTTATTCGCACTTTTTTAGCATTTTTATGGAGTTATAGGAATGATAATATAGTTGTTTTAATTTTTCGTGGACTTTGATTTTCATTTTAAACATTTGTCCGTTTAATTTTTCTGTCTTCTTTTTACGCATTTCTACTGCATTCTAGCGGTAGAAATGTATTTGTTTTTATTTTTCGAGCACTTGTGTTTTCATTTTTATTTGCAAAACTTTCTTCCCGTTTAATTTTTCTTTTCACTTTTTATGCATTTCTACCGCATTCTAGCGGTAGAAATGCGGTTGTTTTAATTTTTCATTAACTTATTTTTTTTCATTTCTGTACGTGTGCGCATTTATTTCTGCCTACTCGTTAAGAGTTAAATGGCGCATTGTTTTTATTTCATTCAGTAGAGTGTGTGAGTTTTTACTTTCTGCTGTGTGTGTGTGTTTTACTTTATGTCAAGAGTGTGTGTGCGTGAGTTTTAATTTCTGTCGAGTGTGTGTGCATTGCATTTATTTTGTCCTACTCGTTTGAGTATGACTCGCTTTCATTTCTCCCGCCCACGCATTTGTGCCGGGACTCGAACTTTACTACTTTCATTTCAGTCCTACTCGTTTGAGTAGGACTTGCAATTTACAGCTTTTTTTACTACGTTATTTTACTGCTTTGATTTCCTGCTTTCCATTTTCTGCTTTCTTTATTGTTTTCACCGCATGCCGTCCCCATTCCGATGAGTGAATAACCGTTCCTAGCCCTCAGTATCGAAGAGCATTGGGACAAATAAAATGACATTAAATAATTAAAGGTCCTTTTTTCCAATTAATTAAAATTACTTAAGGTTTGCCTAGGGTTTACGACGCGTGTGACCACATATCGATGTGTGGGCCCTATTTATGTTGTCCATATGCTAGCTAGCCGTGAGGCCGTGCGTATGGACCGATCACACCTTGGTAAAGAGAGTTCCGTACTAACCCTCGCGAGAGGATGCGCGCAAACTCTACCAGATTGGGTTCCCCACCCAATAACGAGGTTCTTAGCGTAATGCGGGCGTTAAGAGGAATCCTTCGTTGGACTAACATTCGGTCGAATAGTGTTAGCGTTTAGGTGAGCAATAGTCCTAGAGATAAGTGAGCTCATTCTAGTGGAACCTCCACGGCCAAGTCTCTGTCTTAATTAATTTGAAATTTAGGATCTCTTTTTATTGAAAGTTTATTTTCGTTCAAATTTCCTTCGGTGCGGTCGCACTAAGCTTTTCATCAGCTCCACCTTTTTTTGCTTTCATTTTTCTGTCATTTTTATTATATATAAAATACCCGACAAGTAATTATCGGTAAAATAATAGTCCCCTCCAGGGAAGAGTAGAAATAATCGAACCGACCCCGAGAACAATACGATCTCGATATTCCACACCGGAATATCATACACTACATGCGATAGGTGCACTTGCCTCCTTTCGTTAAAACTCGATCTCATCTTTTTATATCCAAATAAATAAATTTGCGCACCCCGTTTTCTAAATAAAAACCAAATCTATCCGCCTTTTTCCTTAAATAAACCGCTCGGGGCGTTGCGGGAATTCTCACCAATTTTGGAGTTTTAACCGAATGAAGTTTTCGGACTTGATGCAAAATAATCAATCAAGTTTTTGGCGCCGTTGCCAGGGACTTGATGCATAATATATCAATCAAGTTTTTGGCACCATTGTCGGAGACTTGATGCAAAATATTTCAATCAAGTTTTTGACACCGTTGCTGGGGACTTGATGCAATATTATCAATCAAAGGTCTTAGAGGATGTGGGCTCGGGTTGGCCTTTTTCCGGCGACCTGGACGCCGGCAGGGGGGCATGGGAAGGGTGTGCTCGAGTGAGCTTGTGTGAGGGTATAATATGGGGTAGGGGTCCTTTTATAGCCATAGGAGGGATGGCCATCCCTCCTCTCCCCGGTATGGGACTAAATCGAGAGGAGGGTGCTTCCCCTCTTCCTCCTAGCCAGGTGGCGCCATCTTGAGAGGCTGGTATTGCCCTATTGCAACATCAAGGGAGGGGGCCTAGCGGGCTTGGGTTTTAGAAAAGAGAGAAAGAGAGGGAAGTGGGCTGGGGTTGAGTTGGTAGGCCTCCACTTGCCCCAAGGATGGGCTTGGTTGTTGGGGGCCCAATGTGGGTGAGGGGGGCAAGGCCCTAGCTTGCCATGAAGGGGGGTGGCCTTATTCTTTATGGGAAATTTCCAAAACAAATGGAAAAGGGAGGGTTTGGCCAAAGTCAACCCTGGGGTGGGCTATCACAACCCGCATTTTCTCCGTATTTAAGTAATATGTTAGAGTAAGAGAAAATGCGCGCCATGATGCCACGCCATGTAGGGGACAACTACAGACGTTCAGGAAACCAAGTCCTCACATTTACTTTATGTAAAAGACTTATGAAATGAAGTTCAAAAATGCATATAAGTTCTTTGAGTTTACTGACTGTGTCCCTCGGTCGGGTGGATCACTAGCCCATAGGTGAGAAATATATAAGGTTACGCAGCGAAAAATACTTAGTTAGATTCATGTGTTATCCTATATTTGAATGAAATCCTAGCATAATGTAATGATGTTGTGACTTCTACATTTAATATAAATTAAAAAAAACTTTTATAGCGCTTAAAAGTATTAAGTTTTGCAGTTAAAAGGTTATGTTGTGTCAATATTACAGAATGTAGTTTTATATACTTAAAAGTGACTATATGCATCCTAACATAAAATCTTCCCATAGAGCAAGTATAAATAAGTAATAAGTAACAGCAGTAAAAGTAATAAGTAAACTGTCATAAGAAGTCTAAGCTATTGGCGTCAACAACTAACACGAACCGATAGAGAAACAGTCATGTCTAACAAAACAACTACCTCAACACTATGAGGTGGAAACAAACGGCCGCAGCAACTCGCAGCACCAGAAGCACAACTCTATCAGCTAAACTTACTACTGCTCTGGACCTGAGGCATTCAAAAGAAGAACACCTCAGAAGAAAGCTATAAGTGGTGTAAAAGAGTAAAAGGAAGACCAACAAACCTCGAAGTGAACGAGGGATAATAAATCGACTGCCACAAGAGTCAGTAGCAAAGCAACAAAAAAACAAGACAGTAAATCTAGCTGAGCAAGAAAGGCTAATCACAACAACTGGACAGAACAGAGTGTCAAACATCAGAAGTTCATATATTCATCTTTCTTTTTTAGTCATGTTATTCATCATTTTAAATGACACTGATCAGCTCAACAGGAAAGAGTACTATACCGGGGAAAAAGGTCCGCAATGCGCACAAACACAGCCAAAAGGCATCATGCTAAGGAAGAAACCCCAACACGCACAGACCAATAGTTAAGGTAATGTGCCGGGAATGAAGGTACACAACGCGCACAAACTCAGCCATAAGGCACTGTACCGAGGGAGAAACCCCAACACGCACAGACGATCAGAGTTTTCTTTAGTTAAATAATTATACACACAAAGTTTCTTTTATTCATCATAGACTAACGGTCAACAGACTATAAATCGACTCTTAATGAGACTGACACATCGAAAGGACACTTACTAACTAGGATTTACCCGACGAGATTCCAAAGAGGGTCAACAAACGACTTGGACTGTATGAGGACATTGCAAGGGTTAAGGAAGTTGCAGCGCAATCAAAACAACTAGACGCACAAGGTATCGCAACGATCAAAATGACTCGATAGTTAAAGTGACACGACCACTATATTTGTTTACCCACCCTACGGGATAAAAATTGGGAGTAATGGTTATAGGTGAAACACACATCACAATCCAAAAAAATAAATTAGAAATTCAAAGACAACTTTCTAGGGAATTTAAACATGTCAGACCCACAAAATATGGCAAAACTTTAGAAGAAAGTGAGCAAGAGGGAGAGCAAGAATACCACTTGCCTCGGTTTCTAATCCAATCGGTCTTCCAAATTTACTCCACGTCACAGATCTAGCCAAAAGAAGATGCGGGAAAGCGGAATCTACAAGTTCAAGGCAAAAAGAGAGGTTAGAGCCGAAAACCCTAAAGAAAAACTTCCACGAAACAAGAAATATTTGCTACGATCATGAAGATCTCGACGAGAGCTTTCTGGATCTATGCTCAGTTTGTGATTCTGAGCACCGTAGCTCCGACGGCGGCTATCCGAAGCTTCACGAACTTAGAACTCTCGTCGACACTCTCGCTCTATGGTTCGGTCAAGACGTAAGGACGAAGATGAAAAATGGAGGGGGGGGGTTCTATTTATCTCAAGTATAAGAATATATATATATATATAATTTCTTTTGTCTAAACAGGAAGGAGAAGGGCAGCGGGCCATTTAAGAGCGGGCGCGCGGAAAATGAAAATAGAGGCTAAAGATGGCCCTGAATCGAAAAGTGATCAACATGGAAGTTGTAGATCTCCTCGAGAGAACAAAATCCGTGTGTGCTATTTTTCTATATGACATCGTTTTGACCCTCAAAATGACGCCCGAAAGCAGGCTGAAACGGATTTCTTGGGACCAATTTCGAGTTTCTCGAGTGCAGCATAGGACTTCTCGAGAAGGAGCAGGGAATTCTCAAGAATAAATTTAGAGTTCTCGAAAATTACTTCAGGACTTCCCGGGAAGAGAGTTTAAGTACTTGAGTACAGGTTTCGGGCTTATCCAGAAGGACTCGAGAAGAATGAATAACTACTGAGAAAAATTGCATGAATAGTGTTTTTTGTCTAGTGAATTTTGCAGATATACCCTTGATCAAACTTTAGGAATGAATAGTTATTTTTATTTTGAATAGTGTTTAAATATTAAAATAATCATATTTTTATATATTTTGAACAAGGAAATACAAGTTCAAAATGGAGGCTCAAACGCGCGCCAAATTAAACGAAATTCGCACTGTAGGCGAACACTAACTCTACAAATCCAACGGCGAAGACGAAACCAAAATCCGACGGGCCGTTCTCGTGATATAAGTTTTCAAATTTAACGGCGATCATAAATTCTATAAAAATTCGGAAATTCGCTGAGGCTCGAATATCGCTCGGATCGCGACGAAACTTGACAAGCATGTCAAAAATTAATTAATTTAATTTCCTAATGTGAAGTTTTCCATTGTTGACAAGGGTTCACGAATTTGGCCGACTCGACCGAACAAAAGCGAAAACGCTCTAACGGCGATGCGTCGTCAACTCCATGTTAACGTGACGCCCCTTATGTCATTATGACGTCACCAGAGGATCAAATAATTGTTAGAAAATCAGGGGCATTACAGTCACCCCTCCAAAAAGGAATTTCATCCCGAAACTTGAACACGAAACAAACAACAGGGCAGAGGGAGAGACATGATAGAAGAATTCATTAAACAGTAATACTAACCAAGGATGTCTAGGAGAACAGCTGAGGATGAGATTCTCTCATTGCGGATTCCAATTCCCAAGTTGCACTTCTAGCATCCTGATTGTGCCAGAGAACTTTAACCATCAGAATTGTCTTCTTTCTTAGCACACGATCTTGCATCTCCAGAATACGGACAGGCTCTTCGACATACGAGAGATTAGGCTGTAATTGGGGCACAGAGTCAAGGACATGTCGATCACTATGAATACACTTCCGCAACTGGCTCACGTGAAACGCATCGTGAACACCAGGGAAAGAATCAGGCAATTCCAGTCTATAGGAAGAAACTCTGATGAGCTCTAGAAACTTAAAAGGTCTCACATACCTGGGATCTAACTTATGATTCCTTCCAAATCTCTTAACATCTGGCAATGGAGAGACCTTCAGAAACACCATATCTCCAATCGCAAATTCCAGATCAACTCTGCACTGATTTGCATACTTCTTGTATCGCTCCAGAGACAACTTCAGCTTTTCACGAATATGAGTCACTGAAATGCACATATCCTCCAGCGCTTCCGGACCGAGCAAGGGTATTTCACCAATTTCTGCCCAAAACAGGGGAGTTCGACAACGCCTTCCATATAAAGATTCAAAGGGCTCCATCTGCAAACTCTCCAGATAGCTGTTATTGTACGCGAACTCCATCAGTCCGAGGCATTTATCCCAAGCCCCACAATGGTCCAGAATATAGCATCTAATCATATCCTCCAAGATCTGATTCACTCTCTCTGTCTAACCACTCGTCTGAGGATCAAAAGCAGTAGAATACCTAAGGTCAGTACCCAGAGCTCCTTGTATGCTTTGCTAGAAACGAGACATGAACCGGGAATCTCTATCTTACACGATACTCGTAGGTACAATATGTAACCTGATGACTTCATCTAGATAAAGCTCAGCTATCTTTTCCGTAGAATAATCAATTTTGAAAGGCACAAAGTGGGCACACTTGGTTAGTCTATCCACGATAACCCACATTGCATCATGCCCTCGGGGAGATCTCAACAAACGCTATGAAATCCATGGATAAACTCTTTCATTTCCAACTCGGTATGTCTAAAGGCGTTAACTTACCACCCGAACTTCTATGATCAGCTTTGGCATGCTGGCAGGTATAACATTCTGATACAAATCTTGCGATGTCATTCTTCATACCTGACCATCAAACAATTTGCTTCAAATCTCTATACATTTCCATGGAACAAGGATGATAAGCAACACTTGAAGCATGCACTTCACTGCATATTGTTGCTCGGATGTCCCCAACAGTGGGAATACAATATCTGCCACGGTACTTTAGGGTACCAACGTCATCAATTGAAAAGTCAGTTAATTCCCCTATCTCAGTCCTACTGCAGAGGTGCTGCAAATCCGGATCATTTTTTTGATGTACCCTAGTGAGAGTAATCCATGAAGGCTCTTCCACCACTAAGCTACTCGGTGAAGCGCTATTCCCTATGTTTATGTTCATGAGAAAAAACTACTCTATAAGGGATTGCACCGAGAGGTTAAAGATATGTGCGGGCTTTCAGGTCAAGACATCTGCTACTACATTAGCCTTGCCAAGATGATAAAGGATATCAACTTCGTAGTCCGCAACATATTCTAACCATCTATGTTGGCGTAAATTCAAGTCTTTCTGAGAGAAGACATATTTCAAACTTTTATGGTCCATGTAGATTTTGCATGACACTCCATACAGAAGATGTCTCCATAAATTCAAGGCATAAATGACGGCAGCAAATTCCAAGTCATGCGTAGGATAATTCCTTTCATGGACCTTCAGTTGTCTCGATCCATATGCAATCACCTTGACATCCTGCATCAACACGCAACTGAGTCCAACTCGCAAGGCGTCCACATAAACAACATACTCCACTCCTTCCATCGACAATGACAAAACTGGAGCAGAACACAGTCTTCTCTTTAGCTCTTGAAAAGCTTCCTCACAGTCATCACTCCAAACAAAAGCTACGCTCTTTTGCGTAAGCCTAGTCAATGCACAGAAAGCACGGAGAATCTTTCCACAAATCTTCTGTAGTAACCTGCCAACCCTAAGAAGCTCCTTATCTCCTTAGGCGATGTAGGTCTCTTCCAATCCAAGACTGCAGCTATCTTCGTGGGATCCGCTGAGATACCATCCTTGCTTACAATGTGCCCAATGAATGACACCTGAGACAACCAGAACTCGCACTTGTTAAGCTTCACATACAGCTTGTGCTCCCTCTAAGTAGCCAAGACCAAACGCAAGTGCAAGGCGTTCTCTTATGCATTTTTTTGAATATACCAGGACATCTTCAATGAATACAACCACGAACTTATCCAGAAAGTCCTTGAACACCTTGTTCATCATGTCCATAAAAGCTGACAGTGTGTTCGTTAATCCAAACGACATTACCAGAAATTCAAAGTGACCATATTGGGAACGAAAAGCAGTACGCGGAACGTCTGACTCACGGATTATTAACAGATGGTAGCCCGAACAGAGGTCAATATTCGAGAACACGGAACTACCCCGCAGTTGGTCAAACAAGTCATCGATCCTAGGCAACGAATATCTATTTTTAAGAGTCACCTTGTTTAGCTCTCTATAATCTATGCACATCCTCATCGTTCCATCCTTTTTCTTCACGAGGAGGACTGGTGCACCCTAGGGGAAAGAACTGGGTCTAATAAAGCCACACTATAATAACTCATCCAATTGAGTACGCAGCTCATCCAACTCACGCGGCGCCATGTGGTACGGTGCTTTTGCAATAGGGCAATTTCCTGGCTGAAGGTCTATAACGAACTCCATCTCTCGCTCGGGAGTAAGACCGGGAAGACTAACGGGAAAGACATCTGAAAACTCACGCACCATAGAAATGTCCTCAACCCGAGGCACAACAGGTGCAGCTTCCATAATAGAAACAGAAACAAGGAAAGAATCACATACAGACTCTAGAAATTTACGATCACATACCGCAGAAATGATCGGAGATTCTTGACGCGACAAACCATACAAACTCTTGGGATGGCCTTTGTCGCCTTTGAAATCCATGCGCTTGTGCTTGCACTGAATGACGACATCATAGCTGGACAGCCTGTCCATGCCCAAAATCATGTCGAAGTCTTCCAAGTCTAATACCTTCAGATCCACAAAGGCTAGAAAACCACCTAGGAAGATAGGACATTTTAGGATACCCTGACTTGACATCACCAGCTCTCCTGAAGTGAATTTGACGTTCAGGGAAGTGTCTAACTAGTCTAGAACCCAGTGATGTTGGTCTACAAAACACCTTGCCACAAAAGAGTGAGTAGCACTCAAATCGAACAGAACGTGTGCCCACTTATTCTTCCCTTAAATTCACCTAAACACATTGTGTGTGCAACTAAAATATAAAAACCATAAATCTACCATAAGAGATTACTAGCTGAGTCGAAAACTAACCTGAGATCACTTGAGTCGGTGATTGGGCTTCCTCCTTGGTCAGCACATTCAACTTTCCTTTTCCCTTGTCCATGTTAGGCGGGGGTGGCGGTAGAGTTTGCAACGGAACTGCATGCAGCGCAGGCTGGCTCTATGGGCAATTAGCCCTCATGTTCCTTTCTGGTCGCAGAGAAAACAAGCTCCAGCCTTCTTGCGACAATGGGCATCATCGTGCTCACTCTTCTGGCAATAAGTACAGACAGGGCCTCCCTTTGTTGCATCCTGGATCGCGTATACCTGAGACTACTTCTGTGCATCCAGTCTCTTAAAGTACTTTTCAAAAGGGTGGCCTGGCTTAACACAGATGCTATACACTTCCCTTCGATCCTTCTTCGTTGTAGGGCCAGATGCCCTTGTACTTCCACAATCATCAGATTTCCTTTTGTCCTTCCTTACATGCAATCTCTGATTCTGAAAGAAATAGTGCCTAACCACCTAGAGGGTGGGTGAATAGGTGTAATTTTTCTTTTGATTCTAAGGCAGATATTCTGTTCAGTTACTTGGCAGAAATTGCAAATTTAACTATCATACAGCACAGCAATCACAGAGATTATCATACACAGAGTGCACACAGTGTTTATAGTGGTCCCCCAAGGTCTGGGTATATCCACTTTCCCCCTTCGCCTATCTAGCAGTGTACTAGATTCGACCTAACTTCTGCACTTCTCCACAGATCCTCAGATCTTACATCTCAGAACCCCAAACAGGTTCCTACAACTAAGAGTGTCCCCACTCCTACAACTCAGGCAAACTGCCCTACCTCAGCCTTCACCAAGGACTACACTCAGAGAACACAGTCTCCTACAACTCAGGCACAAAACCCTACCACTCAGTCTTCAACAAGGCCTACACTCAGAGAATAGATTCTCCTACACTCAGGCTCAAAAGCCCTACCTCAGCCTTTATAAATTTAGACTTACAACACAGATCCCTTAGGATCCTACAAAAAGATAATAAATGGTTTTAGGTTACCACTCTGTTTGAGAGAATGAAGAGGGCAACCTTCTTGATCTGTTCTTGATAGACCTGATTTCTGAGATCAACTTTGTCTTTGCTTTCTTCAAGGCTTCTTGAGTCTGAACTCAGTAAACGTTGATCTTCTTAAAGTAGGCCGGCTGGCAACTTCCTTCTTAAGATGAAGAATTAAATATGGATCCTTCTTTGCAGTCTGGTTCAGAACCTGCTTCTTAAGATATTTGATTAGACAAGTCTCTTTCTTTACTTCAATTACTCGAGTTCTCTCTCTCCAAGTAAATCTGAAGTTTCTTCAAAATACTGATTTACAGTTTTCTCTGGATCTGTATTCTATAATGATTGATTGTCTTCTCTCGTTCTTGTTAGTTGGTTGTGATTGCTCTTGATGTTGAAGGAGAAAGACTTTATATAATCTTTCTCCATGGTAACCGGCTGATCCGGTTTCTAACAACCTTCTGACATCTTTGACAGTTGCAGTAGACCGGTTGGAATGGCAGTTGTCAAGTCATCCAGTCACTTCTTGAAATCACTGTCTCAGTCTGAAAGTGTCGAGACTGGTCTTCAATATGTGCCGACACAAATAGACTAAGTGTCGACACAAGTGGACTAAGTGTCGACACTAGCCTTGGTGGTGTCGACACAACTTCTTTTGTTGTTGTAATAGCTTCTCGACACTGCTTCTTCAGAATGTGTCGACACTGATTATGTGTGTCGACACTGATTCTGTGTGTCGACACAAGCCTTCTGTTTGAATGTGTCGACACTAATTCTGTGTGTCGACACAAATACTTCTTCTTTAAAACTTAGTTGAAATTCTGCTGTGTGTCGACACATCTCCTTTGTGTCGACACAACTTCTTTTGTTGTTGATACTTGCTGAGTGTCGACCCATCTCCTTTGTGTCGACCCAAGTACTTCTTTACTTTAACTTTGTTGAAGCTTTGTTGTGTGTCGACACAAGTCCTGTGTGTCGACACAGTTGATGTTGACAAATACTTATGTGGGTGTCGACACTGCCTCTAAGTGTCGACACAATTTATGTTGACAATTCTTCACAGTGTGTCGACACTGCCTGTATGTGTCGACACATTTCTTCTGGTGTCGACTCTGCCTTTCCTGGTGTCGACATAATTTACTCCAAGTGTCGACATAGCTTTTCTCCAGTGTCGACACAAGCCTTCATAAGTGTCGACACTGCTTCTCTAGGTATCGACACATGGACTTAGAAATTTTCTGCATTTCATGCAATTACTTAACCTGCACATATAAACTCAAAACACATCAAATACACCTTGATGTATATCATTGAGTAGGGTGAGGCTTCTTCAAATTTGGTACACATTTTTCAATGTACCCAATAATCTCCTCCTATTTGGAGAAGTCATAACTCTTAGTCAATGATATACACCATACATAACAAATACACAATATGATGTAAAACAGCATTATATGACAGGGTAATTACTGAAATAAAGCATATAAAATATTTTATCACAAAATTATAATGATAACACAATGAGCATTCATAAAAGATTTGTTTCAACTATCAAAAGTTTCTTTAATCAAAAGTTTACATGAATTTCAACACAAATGATTACAAAGTTGTAAACTTAAGAAAATTCTATTCTATGGCTGCTCTGGCTCCTTGATGAGAATGCCCTTACCTGATTGAATCTTGGCTTGAACTGGAGCATCAATGTCATCAACTAGCTTCTTGCCTTTAAGATCTTTCTTCTTGAGCTCTTTAGCCCTTATCTTTTGTCTTTCAAAATAATGATAAGGCTTAGGGAAATACTTGCTAGGCTCCTGTACATTAGGAGGTAGCTTCCCAAGTTTAGCCTTTCTTTTGTACTGTACAATAGCCTCTTGCCTGGCTTCATGTTTTCTCCATTCTTGGTCAGAGTACCATTTGCCCCTTTCTAGGATATTATCCTTTGCAGCTTTCCAAGCAGTCAATATGATATTTCTAGAAGTTGGGCTCCACAATTCAAAATCAGGCCTTAACTCTGCCTGTTCTCTGAATCTCTTTTTTGACAATAGGGCTTCTTGCTCTTTCAAAACTGACTCTGGCACAGGCTGATCTACTTTCTCAATGTAATATGTTTAGTACCCTCTGGAGGGCTATACATTGATTGGACTTCCTGATGTATCATTTCAAAATCTGTAGGAGGATAAATGACTTGAGCAACTTCAGCAGGCTCTCCTCCAAAAATAGCAGGATGTATTCCAGATTAAGCCACATTATCATCATCACACAGGGGTGGATATCCAAGTGTGGCTCTGATGCTATTGGAAATCCATTTAGCATGGTCAGAACCAGCTTTGACTAGTACTTTCTCGCCCTTTATGACTTCTCTTTCAATATGATCCCTTAGATCATCTTTGTGAAATCTGATTTGGGCATTAAGATAATTAACACCATCTTTATGGAAGGGCTTCAGTTTTTGTAGCTTGGAAGTAATATCCTTTTGAGAATTCTCAAGAGCAGTCTTTACAACAGCTATTCCTTCTTGTAATTGCTTATCAAATTCTGCTTTGTCTGTAGCCCTTACTGTAGTTTGTGCAGTAGCAATGTTTTTCATCTTAGTGACAACGGCATTATGAGAGGCTGTCAGATTATCATTCATTCTAAGCTAATTTTCCAGAACATATCCTTGTTTTACAGCCATGTCATCGACTTGTGTTTTGATCTTTTCTTGATGAGTGGCAAGGTAAACCACTGCATTTCCTCCTTTGTGAAAGCAGTCAGTCATCTCCTTCTTATTTTGATTGACTTCAAATCTTATAGATTTTATATCTGTTGCTAAGGAGAGTTGAAGATCCTTTTGTGTCTCATATATATACTTTTCCATAGCAATCCTTTGCTCATCTAACTTTACTTGCATGGATATTAACAAAGAACTATAATCAATTGTTGGAGCAGGCTGTGGAGCAACAGTTTGTAAAGCTTTCTTGTAGCTTTGACTCCTTCTTTTGAAGACCATAAGCTTTCTCTTCTTAGCTCTAGCAGCTTCTTCATCCTCAGAAGTAGATGTACAGGCAATGTCTACTCCATCTTGAGGAGTAGGAGGCAATTCCTTCTCAGTCCTTGGTAGCTCCTCATCATTCCTTACAGTCTCCTCCTGAGATCTTACATGTTCCCCCTCAAGATCTACCTTCTCCCCCTCAAATACTGCATTCTCTCCCACAAAAGCTGCCTGCTCCCCCTCAATATCAGTCTGTACCAAATCAGGGAACAGCTCTTCTAGAGTAAACTCCTGTTGAGTAGGGACTGAAGAGTTTCTGATCTCAGGAGCAGTATCAGCAATTGATGTGTCTTCCATGACAACATCTTATGGTTGACTATTTAACTGAGTTTGCTGATCAACATCAAGTAAAGACTGAGTTAATACTTCATCCTCTGTATGGAAAATTGACTGATTAACTTCAGATATTACCTCAAGAATTGTCTGAGTAGCCATTTCACTATCTAGATGAGTTGGCTCTTCCACATGTTGAGGCTCCCCCTGGAGTGGATCCAGGTGAATAGGGCTAGCAGATGGTTGCTCCCCCTGCCTCTGTGCTTCTATATTCCTTACTGGGGACCTTCCAGTATTATCACCTTCTTCCTCATTTGAACTGAAGACTACATGCTCCGCTGAACTACTGGAGGATTCAGGAGCTACTATGGCTGTCTTCTTCTTCTTCTAAGGTATTTCCTTCTCTGGTGTAGGTATTTCTTTAGCTAACACCCTATCCCATCTTGAGATTATCCTGATGTCCATTTTTCTCATGTGGTTTATCTTAGAACCAGCAGCTTGGTTAATGACTTCTGGAATACTTCCAGCCAAGTACAAACTCATAAACCTACCCAGATTGGGCTTCTTGAGACTTTCCTTTATCTTTTCAAACATCACTGCTGACCAATCAATTTTTAGTTTAAAAATGATTCTTGTCATTAGGTTGAACATGTGATCTGATATTCTATCGTGCCCACCTGGCTTGCTCAAAATCACCTTCCCAACTACTTCAGATAAAAACTTTCCTTGCATGTTCATGCCTTTCCTGTTAAAGACTGATCAAATCTTCATGTTTGAATCTAGTCCACACCATTGCAGTGCCTCCCTTATCTTTGATGCAGGTACATCTTCCTCTTCTTTAATTCTAGGTAGATGTAGTACTTTTCTTAGACTTTTATGGGTGACTTTCACCTTGGTTCCATGGACTGTGGATCGAATTTTTAGTCCAGTGTGATCTAGGGTTGCTGCACTAAAGAATTCGAGTATTTCCTTCTTCCAAATCTTGATTGGATCAGAAACTAAAAACTCCAACCCAGTCTCAGCAACTAGGGTTACAAGACCTTGAACTTCTGGTTCCGCATCGTCAAATGCATGTCGTACTAGCTCATAACCTTCATTGACGTTCTCTTCAAGCTTGGGCGTCATTAGGGTTTAGAGAAATTTCGAATTGAGAAGAGAGAGATGTCGACACAAAGTTTTGGTCTCGAAACTTTTGAAAGCGGGTCGACAAACAATATTGAAGACCTATTTATACCTCTCTAAAAATGAAGGTGAAAAGGTGCATCAAAATACTATAAATGTGTCGACACTATTGAAAAGTGTCGAAACTTACTTCTAATGTCTCGACAACTATGTTGACTGCAATGTGTCGACACCAATTATGATGTGTCGACACATATACATCTGCGTTCGATGATTAGTCGATACTTCACTCGACGAAATTAGTGTTAAACCTAAGTGTCGACACCACCCTGGATGTGTCGACACCTACATTGTATGTGTCGACACTTATTTCTCTGAAGTGTCGATACAGACTTCCTAGATGTGTCGACACCATTTCTCTAAAATGTCGACACCACTACCATGTGTCGACACAGACAACTCCATGTGTCGACACAATTTTACTTAGCCAATTTTTATCAAACTATTCTAAGTTCAACATTCCTAATTCAATTTTAAACTTATTGAACTTAGTTTCATCAAGAGGTTTAGTAAACATATCAGCTATCTGATTATCTGTTTTAACATATTCTAGGGAAATGTCCTCTTTTTCTACATGTTCTCTAAGAAAATGGTATCTAATTTCTATGTGCTTAGTCCTACTATGTGAGACAGGATTATTAGCTATATAAATTGCACTTGTATAATCACAAAGCTAAGGTGTTCTACTTACTTGAATACCATAGTCTACTAGCTGATGTTGAATTCACAAAAGTTGTGCACAGCAACTTCCTGCAGCAACATATTCTGACTCAGCTGCGGAGATTGCCACACTGGTTTGCTTCTTACTGCTCCAAGACACTAGTCTTCCACCTAGAAATTGATAGGTTCCTATAGTACTCTTTCTATCTTCCTTGCAACCTGCAAAATTTGCATCTGAATAGCCTGTCAGTAGAAAATCTCTATTCCTAGGGTACCAAAGGATAAGGGGTGCCCTTAAGATATCTCAAAATCCTTTTTACTACAATCAGATGAGATTCTTTAGGGCATGCTTGGTACCTAGCATAGACACATGTAGCATACATGATATCTGGTCTACTAGCAGTCAAATATAGAAGGGAGCCAACTATCCCTCTATATAAATTTTCATCTACAGGTTTCCCTGCATCATCTTTGCTTAGAGACATACTTGATCCCATAGGAGTTTTTATACTAGTGGAAGATTCAATCCCATACTTCTTTATCAACTCTAGGGTGAACTTAGACTGGCATATGGACAAGCTATCTTCAGTCTGTCTAACTTGGAGACCTAACAAGAACTTAAGTTCTCCCATACTGCTCATTTCAAATTTTCCTTGCATAAGTTTTGCAAACTTCCTGCAAAGATTACTTTCAGTAGACCCAAATATTATGTCATCAACATATATTTGGACTAGGATAATCTTACCTTTAGATTCCCTCAGGAATGGAGTCTTGTCTATTTTCCCCCTTGAGAATTTGTTCTCAATGAGGAAACTAGACAGGGTTTCATACCAACCCCTTGGGGCTTGTTTCAACCCATACAATGCTTTCCTAAGTCTATAAATATAATCAGGTTTGAGAGAATCAACAAAACCTGAAGGCTGCTCTACATAGACTTCTTCCTTCAGATTTCCATTTAGGAAAGCTGACTTTACATCCATTTGAAATACCTTGATCCCTTGATATGGTGCATAAGCAAGGAACATTCCGATAGCCTCCATTCTTGCTACTGGTGCAAAGGTTTGATCAAAATCAATACCTTATTCCTGCTTATATCCCTTTGCAACAAGTCTTGCTTTATTCTTTATGATGATTCCATTCTCATCCAATTTGTTCCTAAAGATCCACTTTGTTCCAATGATATTGTGGTCTTTGGGTTTAGGAACAAGTTTCCAGACCTTACACCTCCTGAACTAATTCAGCTCCTCTTGCATGACATCAATACAATAAGGGTCTAGAACTGCTTCTTCAAATTTCTTTGGTTCCACTTGTGATAGGAAGCTGGAACAAAGAACTGTGCTCAGATTCCTACTTCTTGTTTGCACTCCTTATCTTGGATCACCAATTATCTGATTGGCTGGATGATCCTTTAAGTGTCTATTAGCTGAAGGTAGTCTATCTTCATGTTGAGCACCTCCAGCCTCTTCATTTAGCTGCACCTTTTGGTTTTCTTCTGCATCTATAGAGTCTTGTACTCCCCCTAGACAGCAGCCACCATTTTCCACTTGCTGATTTGCAGTAGAATCTTCTACAATGGTAAGCTTATTCATCCTTTCAGTTATACATGTAGAGCTGCAAACACTACTTGGCAATTCACAGTTAATGAGTCTTGTTTCATCAAATACTACATGTACAGACTCTTCTACAACTTGAGTAACCAAGTTGTAGACCCTATAAGCCTTACTATTGTTGATGTACCCAACAAAGATCCCCTCTTGGGATTTGGCAGTAAACTTGGTTAGATAAGACTTGCCATTGTTAAGTATATAGCATTTGCAAACAAAGATCCTGAAATAGGATAAATTTGGTTTTTTGCCCTTCACAATCTCATAGGGAGTCTTCTTGTGGCACTTGGTGATAGTAGCCCTATTGATTACATGACATACAGTGTTTACTACCTCAGCCCAGAAGTATTCTGGGAGAGAAGTGTCACCCAATAGGGTTCTACCATCCTCTATCAATGTTCTATTCTTCCTTTCAGCAATATCATTTTGCTGTGGTGTTCTTGGTGAGGAAAATTCTTGAAAAATCCCAAATTCTTCACATAGTCTTGTCATACTTTCGGACTGAAATTCAGTACCATGGTCACTTCTGATTTTGACCACTGTACTGTCCAACTCATTCTAAATTTGTTTAACAAAACTATATAAGGCAGTTGGGGTTTCAGATTTTTGTCTTCGGAAGAACACCCAGGAATATCTAGAATAGTCATCTACCACCACAAATGTATAGACTTTCCTACCTAGACTATGAACTGGCATAGGACCAAAAAGATCCATATGCAAGAGGTAAAGACACCTCACTGAATCCTTGTTTTCAAGGATATGAAAGGTGGATTTGGTCTGCTTGCCTTTTTGACAAGCTGAGCATATCTCATCCTTAATACACTTAACTTGAGGACTATTCCTCACTAACTCTTTGCTATCTGAATTATTTGTGACAGCCTCAGCAATTATTTTAGGTGTGGATGGAGACTTGCTTTTATACTTCTTAGTGGCTTCAGTCTTGAAGATCACAGACTTTTCCTTGTGCTCCACTCTAGTATTCTTCTCTACCTCCTTTCTAGCCATTAACTGCATCTCATAAGATAGCAGTTTTCCAAACAAAGTTGGAGGAGGTATATCAGTAAGTTTGGCCACTTCCCTAATGGCACAAATCTTGGTGTCCCAGTCCTTAGTCAGGGATCTTAAGAACTTGTCATTCAGCTCATAGTTACTGAAGTCTCTTCCATAGGACATCAACTCATTAACAATCCTATAGAACTTCTTGTAACATTCTGTAATGCTATCAGACTTTCCTTGTCTGAAGCTTTCATATTCCTGATTTAACAATGACTTCCTATCTTGTCTTACTTTCGCTGAGCCCTTCATATAGACTATTAATGTGTCCCACATTTCTTTGGAGGTTTTACAATGAATTAAGTTCTGAAATGTTGAATCATCAATGGCACTAACAATTATATTCTAGGCTCTCTTGTCCATAGTGACCAGGATGATTTCATCTTTAGTCATTTTAGAAAAATCTTTGGGAGTTTTCTGATTTGCATCCAGAATGGATGTCTTCATGGGCATATATGGGCCTTCTTTGACTGTAATATATATTCTTGGGTCAGAAGCTTCCATAAAGAGTCTGACCCTCTCTTTCCATATGCCAAATATCTCTTTTCTACATATTGGTAATTTCATTGACCCCAGCTCCTTGTGATTTTCACCTGAACCCATTTTCTTGATTCTTTCTTGATTCTTATATCTGCCTTAAGGATCTTACTCTGACTGTTAAGTCCTTTCTTGAGTAACCTCCATCTGATACCACTCGAAAGAAATAGTGCCTAACCACCTAGAGGGGGGTGAATAGGTGTAATTTTTCTTTTGATTCTAAGGCAGATATTCTGTTCAGTAACTTAGCAGAAATTGCAAATTTAACTATCATACAGCACAGCAATCACAGAGATTATCATACACAGAGTGCACACAGTGTTTATAGTGGTTCCCCAAGGTCTGGGTACATCCACTTTCCCCCTTCGCCTATCTAGCAGTGTACTAGATTCGGCCTAACTTCTGCACTTCTCCACAGATCCTCAGATCTTACAGCACAGAACCCCAAACAGGTTCCTACAACTCAGAGTGTCCCCACTCCTACAACTCAGGCAAACTGCCCTACCTCAGCCTTCACCAAGGCCTACACTCAGAGAACACAGTCTCCTACAACTCAGGCACAAAGCCCTACCACTCAGTCTTCAACAAGACCTACACTCAGAGAATAAATTCTCCTACACTCAGGCTCAAAAGCCCTACCTCAGCCTTTATAAATTTATGCTTACAACACAGATCCCTTAGGATCCTACAAAAAGATAATAAATGGTTTTAGGTTACCACTCTGTTTGAGAGAATGAAGAGGGCAACCTTCTTGATCTGTTCTTGATAGACCTGATTTTTGAGATCAACTTTGTCTTTGCTTTCTTCAAGGCTTCTTGAGTCTGAACTCAGTAAAAGTTGATCTTCTTGAAGTAGACCGGCTGGCAACTTCCTTCTTAAGATGAAGAATTAAATCTGGATCCTTCTTTCCAGTATGGTTCAGAACCTGCTTCTTAAGAGATTTGATTAGACAAGTTTCTTTCTTGACTTCAATTACTGGAGTTCTCTCTCTCCAAGTAAATCTGAAGTTTCTTCAAAATACTGATTTACAGTTTTCTCTGGATCTATATTCTACAATGATTGATTGTCTTCTCTCGTTCTTGTTAGTTGGTTGTGATTGCTCTTGATGTTGAAGGAGAAAGCCTTTATATAATCTTTCTCCATGGTAACCAACTGATCCGATTTCTAACAACCTTCTGACAGCTTTGACAGTTGCAGTAGGCCGGTTGGAATGGCAGCTGTCAAGTCATCCAGTCACTTCTTGAAATCACTATCTCTGTCTGAAAGTGTCGAGACTGATCTTCATTATGTGCCGACACAAAAAGACTAAGTGTCGACACAAGTGGACTAAGTGTCGACACTAGCCTTGGTGGTGTCGACACAACTTCTTTTGTTGTTGTAACAGCTTCTCGACACTGCTTATTCAGAATGTGTCGACACTAATTCTGTGTTTCGACACAAGCCTTCTGTTGAATGTGTCGACACTAATTCTGTGTGTCGACACAAATACTTCTTCTTTAAAACTTAGTTGAAATTTTACTGTGTCGACACATCTCCTTTGTGTCGACACAACTTCTTTTGTTGTTGATACTTGCTGAGTGTCGACACATCTCCTTTGTGTCGACACAAGTACTTCTTTACTTTAACTTTGTTGAAGCTTTGCTGTGTGTCAACACAAGTCCTGTGTGTCGACACAGTTGATGTTGACAAATACTTCTATGGGTGTCGATACTGCCTCTAAGTGTCGACACAATTTATGTTGACAATTCTTCACAGTGTGTCGACACTGCCTGTATGTGTCAACACATTTCTTCTGGTGTCGACTCTGCCTTTCCTGGTGTCGACACAATTTACCTCAAGTGTCGACATAGCTTTTCTTCAGTGTCGACACAAGCCTTCATAAGTGTCGACACTGCTTCTCTAGGTGTCGACACATGGACTTAGAAATTTTCTGCATTTCATGCAATTACTTAACCTGCACATATAAACTCAAAACACATCAAATACACCTTGATGTATATCATTAAGTAGGGTGAGGCTTCTTCAAATCTGGTACACATTTTCCAATGTATCCAACAGATTCTTCACATTACCTATCGCCTCAACCTTCAAGGCTGCTTCTACTATTTCTGCAAAGGTCTCGGATTTGTACGCGCCCGCCAACTGCTAGATGTCATACCTCAGAACACCCAGGAAGCGTTTTACTCTGCCTTCTTCGGGTGCTACCGGATCTGGGGCAAAACAACTAAGCTTTCTAAACTCGATCTCGTACTCACTAACAGTGAGTTGCCTCAGCTTCAAGTATAAAAAGTTGTTCATCAGACATTCTTGCTCGACTGATGGCAAAAACTTCTTCTATAACATACTCTTGAACGCATCCCAAAAGCACCCATCAGTAAGATTCTCCTTTTCTCTAATCCACCAACTCTTTGTAAGTCCTTTGAGCTGGTACGCCGCAATCATCACCTTCTGATTAGACGAAATGCCAGAATAAGAAAACATTTCTTTGATGGTGATGATCCAGTCATCCAACGCCATGAAGTCTGCCCTACCATCATACATAGGAGGTCCTAGTCGCTGGAAGTGAGAAAGGAAATTCATCTCTAGTAGCAATACAACTGGGGGACTAGAGCAGCAGGAGGAGTATGAACAGTTTGACCCACAGCAGGGTCATGCGCTCTAGTCTGTTGCCTGGCGATGACAGCCAACAATGATTCTATCTGTGATTGCATGTCCACCATCTACCTCTTTAGGGCCTCGTTACTCTTTCGTAGTCCTTTAATCACAGCTTCACTCTGGGCACTAGAATACTCACCCTCTGACTGGGAATCGACCTTGTCGCAACGCGTTTAGTCGGTATTTCTACAGAACAACGAATATCTAGTCAAAACCTTGCCTAAGACATCACAATCTGGGAAGATATTCCCTTAGCAAAACTGTTTCGGGTCATATTCTACAGATACAAACAAACAACTTATCAAGGTCCTAGCTTAAGACACCTAAGCTAGTAAACTCGAAAATCCTAACCCAGATCAGATCAGAAACAAACAGACTCAAACCAGATCGGGAATGAATAGATACTTACTCTTGTTGTTACCCTGCTTTGGGAAATCATGAAATTATGCTATGCTTCTAACTTGTGCCTATAATATGAATGCATGAATGTTTAAATTTCATTTCAAATCATGGGTGTACATATGTCATCATGCAGATCTATAACTTAGCACGTGTGCTTATACGATGATATGTTATGTATGCAGTGTTATGCATTCTAAAAAAGGCCTTAGTGCATGTTATGAGCGGTGTACATATACAATATTATGCATCTCATACTATATAATATTGTATGTAATGAAAAAGTAAAACGTGCTAATGGTCATCTATGTGATGATGGTTATGCATCTCATACTACATAACTATCACATGTTTCCACCTATGGTCGATCCATAAACAAACATATATTATGCATCACATACTACATAATATGCTCTGTATACTTCTTATCATGCTATGAGTGTAGTGTTCATGTTTCCATCAAGATCTACTGATGCCATATCGATGTGTGTGTATGCAATGAAATGATACGATTAGATTTTTGCTTAAGGGAAAGTTGTTTGACTAGCTTGCCAAATCAACCAACCCTCATGCAAAACCTCCCTCTGATACCAACTGTCACAACCTGCATTTTCTCCATATTTAAATAATAAGTCAGAGTAAGAGAAAATACGCGTCGTGATGTCACATCGTGTAGGGGACAACTGCAGACATTCAGACAACCAAGTCCTCACATTTACTTTATGTAAAAGCATTATGAAATTAAGTTTAAAAATACATATAAGTTCTTTGAGTTTACTTACTGTGTCCCTCGGTCGAGTGGATCACTAGTCCATAGGTGAGAAAATATATAAATTTATGCAGCAAAAAATACTTAGTGAGATTCATTTGTTATCCTATATAAGAATGAATGTCTAGCATAATGTAATGATGATGTGACTTCTATATTTAATATAAATAAAAAAAGACTTTTATAGTGCTTAAAAGTAGTAAATTTTGCAGTTAAAAAGTTATGTCATGTCAATATTCCAGAATGCAGTTTTGTATACTTAAAAGTAATTATATGCATCATAACATAAAACCTTCCCAAAGAGCAAGTATAACAAGAAATAAGTCTATGGGCGTCAACAACTGACACAAAACCATAGAGAAACAGTCATGTCTAACAAAACAACTACCTCAACACTCTGAGGTGGAAACAAACGGCCGTAGCATCTTGCAGCACCAGAAGTACAACTCTGTCAGCTAAACCTGCTACTGCTCTGGACCTGAGAATTTCAAAAGAAGAACACCTCAGAAGCAAGCTACAAGTGGTGCAAAAAGTAAAAGGAAGGCCAACAAATCTCGAAGTGAACGAGGGACAACAAATCGACTGCAACAAGAGTCAGTAGCAAAGCAACAAAAAACAAAACAATAAATTTAGCTGAGCAAGAAAGTCTAATCACAACAACTGGACAGAACAGTGTGTTAAACATCAGAAATTCATATATTCATCTTTCTTTATTATTCATGTTATTCATCATTTTAAATAAGACTGATCAGCTCAACAGAAAAGAGTACTGTGCCGGGAAAAAAAGGTCCACAACACCACAAACCCAGCCAAAAGGCACCATGCCGAGGGAGAAACCCCAACACGCACAGACCAATTGTTAAGGTAATATGATGGGGATGAAGGTCCACAACGCGCACAGACTCAACCATAAGGAACTATGCTGAGTGAGAAACTCCAACGAACATAGACCATTAGAGTTTTCTTTAGTTACATAATTATACACGTAGAGTTTCTTTTATTCATCTTATACTAACGATCAACATACTATAAATCGACTGTTAATGAGACTAACACATTGAAAGGACACTTACCAACTAGGACTTACCCGACGAGATTTCAAAGAGGGTCAACAAACGACTTGGACTGTATAAGGACATTGCAAGGACTAAGGAAGTTGCGGCGCGATCAAAAAAACGGGACGCACAATGTGTCGCAACGATCAAAATGACTCGATAGTTAAACTGACACGATCACTACATTTGTTTACCCACCCTACTGGATAAAAATTGGGAGTAATGGTTCTAGGTAAAACACACGTCACAATCCAAGAAAATAAATTAGAAATTCAAAGACAAGTTTTTAGGAAATTTAAACATGTCAAACCCCAAAAATATGGCAAAACGTTAGAAGAAAAGGAGCAAGAGGGAGAGCAAGAACACCACTTGCCTAAGTTTCTACTCCAATCGGTCTTACAAATTTACTCTACATCACGGATCTAGCCAAAAGAAGGCGCGTGAAAGCGGAATCTACATGTTCATGGTCAAAAGAGAGGTTAGGGCCGAAAATCCTAATGAAAAACTTCCACGAAATGATAAATACATACCACGATCGTGAAGATCTCGGCGAGAGCTTTCCGGATCTACGCTCGGTTTGCGATTCTGAGCATAGTAGCTCCGATTGTGGCGATTAGAAGCTTCACAAACTTAGAACTCTCGCTGACACTCTCGCTCTCTAATTCGGTCAAGATGTAAGGAAGAAGATGAAAATGAATGGAGGGGAGCGTAGGGCTGAGCATAATGATCGAAACTCGATAATCGTACAGCCACGCTTCTATTGACTTTGTATGTATAGATTCGACCATGAGTTGACTACCCGTCATTGAAATTGACTAGGACAACTTCTGTTGACTCTGTATCGATCATATGAGTCCAATGTCACTAACCGGGGTCAAATCAGTGTTCGTTTGGTAAAAGTCCAAAATCTGTGCATCGTGGCGCACTAAAACAGTCAAAATGTCTATATTCATCGTTAGACCTCGGATTACAACGCAATGATTTTCGACGTGCTCGTATTGACTATACGAGATCACAAGAACTGACAGAACTCAAATCGGAGTTCACTAGACCGATATTCAAAATCTTGTCTTTGCGAAGTTTTACGAGGAATTGTCATATCCACCATATGACCTCAGGGTCCAACGGAACGAGTTCCGATGCGCTCGAATTAACTATACGAGGCCACAGGAACTGATAGAACTCAAATTGGAGTTCTCTAGCTCCATTTCCCGCTTAGGGTTACCTCCTACCAGGTCGAGGGTAGGGGTTCGGGTCACTTTTATTGGGCCCACTAATGTTCTGGTGGCCGAATAAAAGTCAGGATGTTACAACCGGTGACCTCTAAGATGACATACTTGGATAGCCTTGCGGTAGCAATTCTTATAGTTGAACTTTCAGTTCTATCATTTTCATAGGCGCTACTTAGTACGATGAGCGGGCCACATGTTTTGCACATGGCACCAACTCAATAGTAAAGTCAATCTCTTGCAAGGGAGGTAACTCTGAAAGATCATTTAGGAAACACATCTGCATAAGCCGAGATAAAAGGAATGTCACTCAGACTGGGCTTTGACTTAGTGGCCTCTAACGTCGTAAAGAATAACTTCGCTCCATACTGAACAGCCTTGACTACAAGGAGAGAAAATATCACTATCTTGTTTGATCCTCACATACCAGTGAACTTAAACACTCGTTTGGTGTTCTGTCTAGTGTGACTTCCTTAAAGTTGCAATCTATACATGCACGCTACTGCGAGAGCCATTCCATGCCATAAATTACATCAAACTCCTATATCGGCAGCAAGGATGCTTCCAATTCGAAATCCCGACTTCCTATCTGTACGTGCATAACAACCTTTCTACCCATATTCACATTTTATTTTACGACAATATTATCCCAATCTCATATTTATTCTATAAATATAAGCACAAAAAGGAATACATTGTGCCCAAATAAAATACTTCTTGGTTGGCTTACGAACAACAGTTTTATAAGTGCAAAACATGCACTATTACATATAGTAGAAATTACAGTATGCCTTTACAGCTACTTATTTACGCACACTTGTAATTTAGTTCCTATTTGCTATCATGGACGAGCATAAGACATTTTGGTCTTGTTTCCCCCTTTTGGAAGACCATTCCAACAATATCGAGTCATATGTCCCACCTTGTCACATGTATAGCAAACATGCGGAGCTTGACTCTTCAATGCTCTAGCCATGCGCTTCCACCTCCTGCGGTGAGCAGACTTTCCAGCCCTTGTAGAGCTCGATACCCTGACCTCAGGCATCTGGTGGACTTTTGCCAAGTCCATCTCCAACAGTCTAGCTGACTCCACAAATGTTTGAAATCCCATTAACTTAGGACCAATCAACAGAAAACGTAGTTCAAGACGCAAACCATCATAAAATCGGATGATCTTAGTTTCCTCAGTTTCAAACACAAACTCTGCATGTTGTCTCAGCACGACAAATGCATGCAAGTACTCCTCAATCGTGTGCATTCATTGCATCAAACACATGTTCAACGGCTGAGTCGATGCTCTCCCCCTCACAATCTGCTCTTACAAACCCACCGATATTGATGCTACCAGAGGAACAGGGTGGTGCATATGCCTTTCAGGTTGGGCATTGATCATTGCAAAGACCGGATTAACAATCCTCCTAATCATCTCTACAGAAGGAGGTGTTGGCACCTCAGTGGATGCATAACTCTCCACCAAGTACTGGGGTTCATGTTGTATCTCACCCCTTCTAGTCGCCTACAATCGTGAAACACATAATTAAGTAACTAAAAATTTTGCAAAAAGCAATGCTATGAACTCGTACGTTTCTTAAATATGTGTTTTTTCATTCTTAAGTGGACATTTTTGAGTTCATTTTTGTTTTAACGATAAACACATACACGTTCTCGCCACCCCTCAAAAGAATTCAACCACGAATTCGCAGAAGGAAGACCGAGACAAGCTGATACCAAATTGTAACACCTCCATCCATCACATGAAATATAACAGAGGGTCTGGCCGGGGCCCCACGTCATATTCCACAAACAGGTAGTGCTATTACATGTTAATATTAAAAACACTGTTACGAATCCTAACTCAGAACATTCTAGCGAAAGCTTTAAGGTTGCCCGAACTCAAATCATATAAATATCCACTATATATAACTAACCGTTATATATCTACATCAGGAATGTACAATCAAAATACACAAATGGTTACGACCTTAAGGCCTTACAGTTATACTTCACAAGTGTGGCAGTGGTATTCATGTTGTGTGTTGGCTCGGAGCTGGGGTGGCGAGCTGGGCCGATCGGACAACTTGCCCTTAGACTTCTTTTTCTACAAATAGCCTCCCCCCCCCCCACAAACCCCGTACGCCGTATTTACTGCATTTTTTCTCTTTTTCTGCGCTTTTCTCTTTCTTACTCTCCCTCCACCCCTTCCTTTGCGAGCATGGGCAAAACCAACCCTGATGCCGACGGCCGCTCCAAGTGCGCCCAGCACTTCACTGACTACTGCCTCTTTGAGGGTCACACAAGCGAGGCCGAGCACGCTGAGTTTGTTCGCGACCATGTGTCGCCATGCTTCGAGGCGCGCCGGCCGAGGCAGGGGGAGGCCATCAATACCTTTTATGATGACGAGCTCACCTTCCCCATCTCGCACTTTGAGATTGCGCCTCCCCCTCTGGCTGGAGATCCGGCAGATTCTGAAATACTATGGCGCGGTGCACGCGCAGCTGAACTCCAATGCCATTGCCATGATGGTGGCATTCGCGAGCTACCTCCGGTGAGAAAGGATAGAGTTCAACCTGACTGTGTTCAGGAAGCTCTTTTCCTACAAGGCGACGACGGATGGGGTCGCCTACTTCGGGGGCTCGTTAATCAAGATTCGCGAGATCGCGAACAAACACCATAATTGGATGACCAAGATCGCCGTCAAAAACGGCCATCTCAGCAACATCCCCTACTTGCCCCAGTAGAAGGGCAAGGAGGTCTACCGCCCGCCGACCGTGTCCGGCAATGATGCCAACCTCCACAAATACTTCCTCCACAAGGACTTCTAGGACGCCTTCATGCGAAGGGGCCTCGATGCGCTCTGCCCCGTCCTGCCCGGCAAAGATATCGTTCTCGACACATTACCAAGCTCGCCAGATTGCCAAGCTTGCCATATTGCCGTTGAAAATCTTCTAACTTTTCCAAGTTTTTTCTTGCAGGGGAGCGGCTAATCCCCGTGAACCCGCCATTTGCGGACTCGGGATTGTACCTGGACCCTCTCGCTCGTGAGAAGGCAGTGGCGGCATCCTGCCGAGACGAGGCGGCCTTCTACAAACCCTCTTCCAGCAAGAGGCGGCCTAAGGATGCGGGGTCTATCCTGCCCCATCGCCAACAACTACCTAAAAATATGAAGAGAGCCTTGCTGGCTCCGCGGGTGAAACAACATCAACAACATCAATCAAGCCTCAAATACATGAGCTCGCCTGAAGTCGTCCCTGATGCGACGCTATAGAGCCTGCTGAAGGAAGTTACCAGCAAGGGGCGGAAGGGTGGCGAGGGCTCCGCTCCCCCTACAGTGATCTCACCACCTACTTCGGCTAAGAGGATGGCTCGCAAGCTCGGCGCGCCAAAATAACATCCCCTCTTCAGCTTTGGGGGCGGTGGAAAGACTCGGCGGGCGAGCCCATGGTGCAGTGGGATGAGCTGGCCCACCGGGTTTCCATCTCCACTCTTCACCCCTCTTGGCATGACCGCGAGCCCACCACGGGTCACGCTTATGCCCTCGTCTTCGGCCTCTATGGCCGGGAGGATGCCGAGGCCTACAAGGGCATGAACCTACGGCAGCTCGGCCATGAGGGCCTGCAGGCCCACCTGCGAGCCATGGAGCTCCATCATATGCTGGTCCGCTGCAGCTTCGGCCTCAGCAACCAACTCCAAAAAGCCGAGTAAGCCAGCAACGTTGCCAAAGACAAGGTCGATGATTAGGAAAGGCAGCTCGACATCGCTGACGGTCTTCTCGCCCAGGCTGCCGGCGGGTTTGTGAGTATCAGGCTTCCCCTTCCCTCTTTTACTTAAAATATTTTGTGCTATTGTTAACGAATTTTTCTTTCTCATCAGGATGCCAAGGCTGTCGGGGAGCTATGTGCTCGCAACATGGAGAAGCAGGAGGAGATCGGCCAGTTGCGCGCCCGGCTTGCCGAGCTGGAGGTGGCGAATGCAAGTTTGAAGGAGGAGAATCAGAACCTCGGCCGCGAGGTCCTCCGCTTGGCGGAGATTTTCTTCCCAGCCAGCGACACTGATCCTACCCTCCCCTATAAGAGGTTGAGGATCTTTGGCGAGGACGACCTCACTGGGAGGTTGTGGATCAACTCCATCCAGGCCGCCGAGTGCACTCTCCAGATGATGAAGGACACTGGGGTGCTGGTGGAGGGGTGGGAGGAGATCTCCACCAAGGACCTGACGCCGAGCTTGATCCCGGCGACACCGCCCAGCAAGAAGGAGGATAGCCTGGATGCACTCTTTGGGAAAAGCTTCTAGGACCCATCCGACGGAGGGGAGGGGGATCGTCAATCCGGCGAAGGGGGTGAGGGCTAATCCTGCTAATTTCTTTCTTACCCCCTTTTTGTAATCTCGCCGAGGCGAGCTCAACCTGTAAATATCATTACTTAATGAAAGAACATTTTTGATACCTTCTGTTCCCACTATAAATATATCGCTATATATATATACACATTTTTTATCCTTTGTTGGATTCGTCTGCCGTGCCCTGTTTGCCTGCGCGCACTTTTCCCAGCGACCTCGCGCAGATAGGCGTTATGAGTAGGACAATTGCTAGGACTCGCCTCTGAGAGTATATTTGGAGAGCTCGCCCATTCTTGGGACTCGCCCTAGCTCGCTCGCGAGCAGCTCATGACCTTATCAATATAAGACCAAATTCTCTAAATTTTCCCAAGTAAAACATAGCAGGGGGCGAGATGTCCTGGAGGGATTCGCCTCCCTTCAGCGAGGTCCAAGGGCCTGGCTCGCCACCCTTCTGTCGAGGCTAATCTGTACTGGCAAGCCCGAGCTCGCCTATGCCGAGCTCTGCTCCCTTATCCTTAGAATGGCCAAGCTTGTTAGGCACTACCTGGGGAGTGTTGAAACCGAAAATCGGTCTCCTGTGGAGCTCACCCTCGGGGAAGGGCTGATCGCGTACCTACTTCACTCCTGCAAGCAAAATAACAAAATAAACAAGGGAGAACCAACCCAAGGGCTCGGCGTGGAGGACCCACCACACATCGGGAAGATTTGAGAGCGCTTCCCCTCCTTAGCCAAAGGCCGAGCTAAGGTACCCTAAGAAATCACTTGAAAGCTGGAGCAAGAGAGCACAGACAGCCTGCCTTCTGGGGTACCCCTTGGCCGTATTTATTGGTTTCAGAATTTGAACTGCCAATAACAAAACTGAAATGATCTGAAGTTACCAAAAAAACCCTTGGTGGGGTCTGCCAACAACCAAACTCCGCTATTTTGAAGGGCTATGGGCAGACCAGCGGGGGAAAAATAGTAAAAACTACCTCATAGATCTGGGCGAGCTGGGGAGCCTGGCCACCTCGGCAGATCCTGCTCGCTTGTTATTGCCGAGCTCTTTTGTGCGAGAGTGAGTTGGGGCGGCGAGCTCGCCTGTCAGTCGGCCTCCGTCAGTCGACCTCAGCTCGACGAATCTTGGCTTGGCTCGGCGAATACTGAGCTCGCGGTCGACGAATGCCAAGCTCGAGCTAGGGCTTCTCTGCCGAGCTCGCCTGGGGCCTGGGTGATCTGAGCCGGCTGGCTTGGTTCCTGGTTCACCCCGCTCTCCAGATACAAGGTTGTACACAATCCCCGCTCTTTTTGAGCTTGGCAAAGCTCCGAAAGAAACATCCAACCCCAAGTGTTCGGCGAGCGCGGGGTGGACTGGAGGGAATCTTCGGGGGGGTCAACCTGCGGCTATATATATACACCTGCATACCTGCTTGACTCTTGCCATTCCCTTTGCTTTAACCCTGCCAAGATGCCGATCCCAAAGGAGATTCAAGAACACCTTAACCGAGATCGCCAGCCTCATCCTCTTTTGTGGCTGCCCTGACTGCGGTTCTTCCCTCTATCCTGCAGGGCAGTTCTGCCGAGCCCAGCTCCAAGAGGGTGAAGCCATTTCCTCAAGCGGCTGAGCCCATTAATGACGACCTGAGGACCACCATGGATCACGGGACCAGCTCCTCCACTCTGCCTGCCCATAAAAAGGGCAAGAATATTGTCGAAATCCGCGATGGCCTGGATAGCCAGCTCGATGGCATGGGGGGCGTCGCGTCGCGAGACACCACCCCGCGATCCAAGACCACTCTTGGGGACTCGCGATTCATGACTCCGGAGAACCGTTCCCAAGACTCGTCCCCTCCCTTTGGGACCTTGGGGGTGAGCTCACAGAGGCCGAACTCGCCGGTGCGCGCCCCCTCTCCTCACCGAGCAGTTGTGACCGCGGGGGCAGTTTTGGAGACCATCCCCGTCCCGGGATTCGAGCTTCTCTCATCGGGATCACGCAGCCCAGGTTGCGGGAAGGACTTGAGGTTTGTCCCTCCCTGCATCTCCTTTGAGTTATCGAGCTCATTAGGTAAATTTCGCCTGGATCCTTGTTATGCGACTTTCCAGCATGCCTCCCCTTGCTGATGCTCGTCTTTGCAGTTCCCCCCAGCCAATCCGCTGTCGAGGAATCTTCGCGGGCAGCCCATTACTCCCCCTCCCCTCCCCAAGCTCGTTGGACTCTTACCTAGGCCCTGAAGTGGAGCAAAGCGAGCTGACCAGGAGGGGGGGTCAAGCTTTTCAAGAAACTGGTGTGCGGGCTGCGCGACGTACAGGAAGTCAACGAGGCCTTGCAGCGAGACTGTATTAGGCTTGCTGACAAAATACGAGGCGTCCAGGCTAGCGAGTTGTTGTCTCCTTCCCGGCTTCTGGATGAGATCGACTATGGCCTCTCAGCGGTGCAGAGGAATTCGGGGAGGATCCGCGAGTTGCTCCGCGCGCGGTAGTCTGGGGTGCGGGGGCTGCGAGGTTGGTGTAGACAAAAGGCGGCTCCCTTGTCGAGCCGACCGGCACTCGCCTCCTAATTTCCCCCTGCCCGCGCGCCTCGCTTCTTTATTCCTGCACTAGATTATTGTAATAAATCATTTTGAACATTTTTGGGTGTGGCCCGTGTTTGAATAATAGTAATAATTATATTGCTTCTTATTTGGTTTAGCCTTGGTTGGAGCGCGCTGGAAGTCGGCGAGCTGGGGGTTGGCGGGCTGGGATGGCGAGCTGGGCCAATTGGACAGCTTGGCCCCTTAATTACTTTTACTATAAATAGCCCCCCCTTCCCCCAACCACCACCACCAACCCCTGTACTATTGCCTTAACTGTTTGCTCTTTCTCTCTTCTTTTCTCGCTCTTACTCGCAACCCACCCCTTTTGCTGCGATCATGGGCAAGACAAACCGTGACGCCGACGGCCGCTCCAAGTGTGCCCAGCACTTCATTGACTACTGCTTCTTTGAGGGTCACACAAGCGAGGAAGATCTCGCTGAGTTTGTTCGCGACCATGTGCCGCCAGGCTTCGAGGCGCGCCGGCCGAGGCAGGGGGAGGCCATTGATGCGTGGAAATCGGCAAGCTCACCGGTCGCACAAGTAATAAAATTTGGGAATAAATCCCCGAGTGTCGGTCTCTTGGGGAATACAACTAGCATAGAGCGGCGATAGTTCAGAAAATATCATTATGAGGGTTATACTTAGAAAAGATTAAAAAGGGGGCTTGTGAGATTGTGGTTTCTTGATCTAATAAACTAGTTAAGACTATGCGGGTCTAAGGCACCGCTTCGCAAGGTGAGGTGAGTTTATCGACCGTGATGCCGAACTTCGGTTGGGCGAGTGGACGGAAAGCTAATGGATGGAAGTGTTCTTGTGTGGAGTGCAATCGGGTGAAACAAGGGTATGGAGTGGATGTGGAGTGGGTGAGGCGCATTCACAACACACAACTCAAAAGCAAATGAAAACTACAAACATCCACTTAGATATAGAGTAGAAAATGTAGTTCATTACAATATCAAATCATTCCATACAACGGAGGAAGGGGAAGATGAGTAAACCACTAGAGGGTGAAGGTCCACCGCAGGTCGTGGCTGGAATAGCGAGTTGTAAATCAGCTTCCGGGCTCAGTCCGAGGAGGCTTCCGGTACCAACGAGCTGTCACCTCGAAGGCCTTTGAGTCCGTTCTCTAGTTCGTCTTCTTCTCCAATTCCGGTGGAAAGCTTGGAGTTGAGGTCATCAATGGCTGGGAGCTTCGCCGGAGGGTTTGGAAAGCTTTGGAATCACCGGCTACGGACTCCCGATGAAGGTGGAGGTGGATGGAGCAGCTGGAGAAGTAGAACGGCACTTCCCATGCACTCTCCGATCGCAAAAAATGACCAGCGTTGCCCTAAATCGCGGAGCAGGCCCTTAAATACTGAGGCAGAATAAGTAGTGCGCATGATCAGTGGCACACGACCAGTGGTTGTGCGCACTATCGGTCGATGATCGTGCGCAATTTCCAATTAAACCTGCAACTTGGACAGAAACATCAGCAGATATGCGCACGATCAGTGGCGCACGACCGGTGGTCGTGTGCACTGAATCCACTGATCGTGCGATTGGCTAAGACAGAACTGGGCAAAAGGAGAATGTAATACGCACGATCAGTGGCGCACGACCAGTGGTCGCGCGCAGTGAGTCCAGTGATCGTGCGTAGTGTTCCTGTATCGTCGGGGTCTCTCGAGCGGTTCCAGAGCACGCACACGACCCATGCACCAGCAGAAGAGTCAGATAGGACACCAAACATGCACACCACATTCTCAAGACACGGCGAGAGAACAAGTAAAACAAACGGAAATACAGAAACATCTAAAGCACACAGAAAACGGGCCTAAAGTGCACTTAGTCATGAAATAGGCAAGTATGCAAATATAAGCAGTTATAGCTCTCAAGTGCAGTGCTAAGACGATAAAACTAGCCCAGATAAGTCTAAAAATCAGTGTAATATTTGGACTCATCACACCCCCAGACTTACCCATTTGCGTGTCCCGCGCAAATCATTACTCTGTGGACTGTAAAAATAGCTAGCTGGCTTAGAAACTTCAAAATAAAGTAGGACGAGAAATCAAATACATCATGCGCATAGAAAATAGAATAGAAAAACTTTTTAATTATACTACTGAGCTTAAATTATTTGACAGAGGTAAATAAATATTTTGTCTACTTAAAATTAGAATTCTGGAGAATCGTTCGGTCATGTGTACGAAGAAAGTAGATAGGACACTAAGGTGAGCATTGCCCAAGACCGGGGCTCGTGATCACCTCCAAAGATATCCATCAATGTCGGGAACCATAAGCTTGCCCTTTCACACTCTCTCCACGATGCTAAGTAGACTCAAATGTGAATCAGCAGGACTTGTAGGTTTGAATGGGGCTAAGGCTAAGGTGTGGTAGTCAATGATAAACAAGGAGGCTACACGCAACCAAAGCGAGCGAACAGAAGCTAAACCCAAACAGCCACTAAGAAATGCATGTGTGATACACCCCGAGTTTGCATACGGCCTATCCCAACCAAAAACTAACACACAAGATGGGGATTGCAATTCTCCTTGTAATAATTTTAAATTTTCTTTTTTTTCTTTTTTATTCTTTTTTTTCTTTTTCATTTTTTTTCTTTTTCATACATCAATCCCCAAATCTAAAAATTAGCAATTCATGAATTCATCTCCACATCACATGAATCCCAAATATCACAACATATCAAATTTTTGAAATCGATTAGGGTCAAGGTTTTGGTTATGACAAAAGGGTTGGCTTTTAGGCTTTGGTGAATATAGGTGGAGCTGAAATAAAAGGAGGGTAGGCGCAAATTTGGCTTGCAAGGGTCAGCTGCTAGGACTAGGTACAAAAAGGCTCAAACTAGCCAAAATGATGGCCTACCTCACGCTCACACTCGACTAACCGAGCACCAATGCTTCGAGAGTAGCTTTGGGCAAGTTCTCAGTCCCCAAAAAAGATGATTCTTCCTCCCAACTCGAGCAATACGAGTCTAGTGACGGCTATACTCATCTCTACACTACCGTTCGATTACTCTAGATTCTACAATTTTAAGTAGCACAAAAAAAATTTACTTTTGCAGAATAAATTTAAGTCTACAAAAATGAAGAAAAAGTAATCATATACTATTTATATGCAAATCATGAGTACTCGATTAGGAGCACTGCATGAGTTTCGAACTACTATATCCCAAAATCCTAAGTCGGCATTACTTTTTAGAGTTTACATAAAATTAATACATTTGCCCTGAGCTGCGTGCATGGTTTAGTGCGCACTCTTGTGGGTGATTCAGTGTGTGCAATTAGTGATCATGAAATAAATAAATGCAGACTAGTATGCAATAAACTGTGTTGTGTAGTGATCACACGAAACTCCACCCCCAGACTAGAATATGACAATACGAAAAAGTAAAACATATAAATAAAAATAAAGGGCTAGGGGAAGAAGTACCCATGCTCAAAATTGAGCATACCGGTCGTGCGACGAGATATCCAAGTGCGGCCAAGTTGCCGCGCCTCAAAAAATCCTGCACCTGCGATTTAAATACGTACGCAAAATAAAAGATGGACACATATATATATAGAAAAAGAGCTCAAAACACAGCACAAGAACAAATGGTCCAACATGGGTTGTCTCCCAGAAGACACTTTTTACCATCCTTAAGGTGGATCAAATACATACATATATTTAAAACAAAAGAAACACTACCCTAGATAACTATTGGGTTTATTGTCTCCCAACAGGACTTATTCAAAATCTGAGCATTTCCTAACAGATTGGCATATAGAACTTGAAATGCTCAGACAGTGGTCAATGTTCGCATTTCGGTAGCGGGTACCGGAACAGAGACAAAACCGAAGCCCCAATACATGTATACGTATACCTGTCGTGTGTGTCAGGCATGGGCAGAAAGTAACTTGGGAAGCTCATCGGCTCTAACTCCACCTGCATCTGGTCACTATAAGTCCTAGGCCGCATTACAGGCCCTTGCACTGATTGGACAGGTTCCACGATGTGGTCCTGCAGGGAAGTAGACACGAGAGCGGGGTCAAGAAATAAACTAGAAGAATAACATAAAGGAACCTCAATCTTGGGGATGGTCCTGGAGTTATCCCCCGTCGGTGGAATTGTGGGTGCTTCTACACAGCTGTCTAGACTGATGCAAGAATGTTCTAGAGCTGCATCTGCCTCGTCCGCGCATCGGGCATCCTGACATGGGGTAGAGGTCGCAACCTCGGCCACAGAGTCGTCCTCCTTGACTGGATCTAATAGAATGCTGGAAATGCTAATTTCCACCTGCGAATCAACCTCAACAACACTGTCAGAAAAAGAAAAAATGTTATGCAAAGAAGAAGGTGAAGGCACGGAGCTCGGTAGGACGTCGAGTGCTGGCTCTTCGCAACTAATAGACTCTATGTTAGGTGATGTATGCACTTCTGGAGTATAAATATCCGTGTCGGAATGGGGATAAAGACATGTATCGGTGCACATACCTGGGATGCCTTCTCCATAACATAGAGATGGCAATGGTGCACAACCCGATACGGAAGGGGTGCTGCCCAAGGTTGAAGTGGAGACAATCTGAAGATCCAGCTCGTCATCCACTTCTAGCTCAGCTAGGTAAGCCGCGCAATCCTTCAATGCTTGATCTCAGCTTCGACAAAAAAGGCACTGCTTAGACGGCTTCAGCGGTGCAACAGGTACTGAAGCCGAATAGAAGTAGTGCGGCAATGGCTGCGCGGGTCGGTAGCTAACAGGCTTATGTCTACGATATGTAGACTCATGAATTTCCTGGCTACTATTCTTCTGAGGGCATCTATCACTAGCATGAGAGATCTCTCCACAATGACGGCAATAGATATTGAAATTGGCCCACATTGCGGAGATTTCAAATATAAAGGATACAACTACTTTGCGTAGATTCTGAGAATAAAACTAACAATTCCAACTGATGGAATAACAGCACAAGAGAAAAGGGATCAAAACAAAACAAAACAAAACAACTCCTAAAAACTACTTTTAGCAACACAAATAACTCTTATAACGAAATTTTAAGTCATCCTGAGTCGCTCTATAGTTGCATTCCCCGGCAACGGCGCCAAAAACTTGATGCGTGGAAATCGGCAAGCGCACCGGTCGGACAAGTAATAAAATTTAGCAATAAATCCCCAGTGTCGGTCTCTTAAGGAATGCAATTAGCATAGAGCGGCGACAGTTCAAAAAATATCATTATGAGGGTTATACTTAGAAAAGATTAAAAAGGGGGCTTGTGAGATTATGGTTTCTTGATCTAATAAATTAATTAAGGCTCTGAGGATCGAAGGCACCGCTTCGCAAGGTGAGGTGAGTGTATCGTCCGTGATGCCAAACTTCGGTTGGGCGAGTGGACGGAAAGCTAATGGATGGAAGTGTTCTTGTGCAGAGTGCAATCAGGTGAAACAAGGGTATGGAGTGGATGTGGAGTGGGCGAGGCACATTCAAAACACACAACTCAAAATCAAATGAAAACTACAAACATCCACTTAGATATAGAGTAGAAAATGTAGTTCATTAGAATATCAAATCATTCCATACAACGGAGGAAGGGGAAGAGGAGTAACCACTAGAGGGTGAAGGTCCGCCGCAGGTCGTGGCTGGAATAGCGAGTTGTCAATCCGCTTCCGAGCTCAGTTCGAGGAGGCTTCTGGTACCAATGAGCTATCACCTCGAAGGCCTTTGAGTCTGTTCTCTAGGTCATCTTCTTCTCCAACTCAGATGGAAAGCTTGGAGTTGAGGTCATCAATGGCCGGGAGCTTCGCTGGAGGGTTGGAAAGCTTCGGAATCACCGGCTACGGACTACCGATGAAGGTGGAGGTGGACGGAGCAGCTGGAGAAGTAGAACGGCACTTCCCGTGCACTCTCCGATCATAGAAAATGACCAGTGTTGCTCTAAATCATGGAGCAGACCCTTAAATACGGATGCAGAATAAGCAGAGCGCACGATCAGTAGCGCACGACCAGTGGTCGTGTGCATTGTTCGGTCGATGATCGTGCGCAATTTCCAATTAAACCTGCAAGACAGAAATATCAGCAGATATGCGCATGATTAGTGGCGCACGATCGGTGGTCGTGCACACTGAATCCACTGATCGTGCGATTGGCTAAGAAAGAACTGGGGAAAAGGAGAATGTAATGCGCACGATCAGTGGCGCACGACCAGTGGTCGTGCGCAGTGAGTCCAGTGATCGTGCACAGTGTTCCTGTATCATCGGGGTCTCCCGAGCAGTTTCGGAGCATGCACACGACCCATGCACCAGCAGAAGTAGCAGATAGGCCACCAAAAGTGCACACCACATTCTCAAGACACGATGAGAGAACAAGTAAAACAAATGGAAATACAGAAACATCTAAAGCACACACAAAATGGGCCTAAAGTGCACTTAATCATGAAATAGGCAGTAAGCAAATATATGCAGTTATAGCTCTCAAGTGCAGTGCTAAGATGATAAAACTGGCACAGATGAGTCCAAAAATCAGTGTAATATTTGGACTCATCAGCCATCAATACCTTTTATGATGACAAGCTCGCCCTCCCCATCTCGCACTTTGAGGCGGGGATGAGCCTCCCTCTCTGGCCGGAAATCCGGCAGATTCTGAAATACTATGGCGCGGTGCCCGCGCAGCTGAACTCCAACGCCATTATCATGATGGTGGCGTACATGAGCTACCTCTGCCGAGAGAGGATTGAGTTCAACCTGACGGTGTTCAGGAATCTTTTCTCCTATAAGGGGACGCCGGATGGTGTCACTTACTTTATGGGCTCGCTGATCAAAGTTCACGAGATCGTGAACAAGCATCATAATTGGATGACCAAGATCGCCTTCATCAAGGGCGATCTCGGCAACATCCCCTACTCGCCTCAGTAGAATGGCGAGGAGGTCTACCGCCCGCCGGCCATGTCCGGCAATGATGCCGACTCCACAAGTATTTACTCTACAAGGACTTCGAGGTTGCTGTTGAAGTTAGTGACCGGGCGGTCTGGCGGTCTGGCTTGGCGGGTTGATGACCGCACGGTTTGGCAGTTACCCTTCAGTGGTTTGTTTGATATGTGTTGATGTCTGAGGTCCTAAGCAGTCTAGCGGGTTGTCTCTGGCGACTTGGAGACCGGGCGGTCTAGCGGTCTCCCATGATGATCTCTCTCTCTCAGGTAGTAGCCGAGCGGTTAGCCCTTCTGCCTAACCGCGCGGCTTGTGCAGTTTGTGTCTGTATAGTCTGCTTGTGTCATGTAAATTTTTAGTCCACACATCTCTTATTTGTATTCTCTCTTCTCTCCTCCATTCTATATAAGGGAGGTCATACCTTTGTAATAAATGCCTTTTTCGGATAATAAAGTTTCAGTTAAAACCATTTCGTTTGTTTTTGTTCGATTTTTACATGGTATCAGAGGACTCGATCTACTCCTCCTGATTTTGTGCCTTCCATGTCTGCGCGGCTTGTCTCGTCGGTTTGCTCCCTGTCCGCGCGGCCTCTTCCTCTCCTTGTCATTGCCCTCTATGTGCGTGTTGGGTACATTGGAATATATGTATCAGATTTGAAGAAGCCTCACCCTACTCAATGATATACATCAAGATGTATTTGATGTGCTTTGAGTTTATTTGTGCAGATTAAGTAATTACAAGGAAAGCATAAAAGTTTCTAAGTCCATGTGTCGACACCAGAAGAAAAGTGTCGACACTTAAGAAGGCTTATGTCGACACCTAGAGAAGCTGTGTCGACACTTGGAGTAATTGTGTCGACACCAGGAAGGCAGAGTCGACACCAGAAGAAAAGTGTCGACACATACAGGTTGTGTCGACACACAATGAAGATTTGTCTACATAATAAGTGTCGACACTTAGAAGCAGTGTCGACACTCAAAGAAACTTTGTCGACAGCAAAAGTGTCGACACTAGGGGGCTGTGTCGACACTCAGCAAACTTCAACAAAGTTTAAGTACAAGTGTCGACACAAAGGAGATGTGTCGACACTCAGCAAAAGTTTCAACACAGAAGGCATGTGTCGACACAAAGAAGATGTATCGACACTTAGCAAGTTTCAACACAAGAAGATGTGTCAACACAAAGGAGTTGTGTCGACACTTAGCTGAAATCAACTAAGTATTGAAAAAGAAGGACTTGTGTCGACACACAGGATCAGTGTCGACACATTCTGAAGAAGCAGTGTCGAGAAGCTATTTCAAAAACACAAGGAGTTGTGTCGACACCATGAAGGCTAGTGTCGACACTTAGTCTACTTGTGTCGACACTTGGTCTATTTGTTTCGACACATAAAGACTATCTGTCTCGACACTTTCAGACAGTGACAGAGATTTCAAGAAGTGACTGGATGACTTGACAGCTATCATTTCAACCGGTCAACTGCTACTGTTAGAGCTGTCAGAAGATTGTTAGAAACCGGATCAGCCGGTCACCATGAAGAAAGCTTATATAAAGGCTTATTCCTTCAACAGAAGTGAATCAATCAATGAAGTGAAAAACAACACAACAAGAAGAAGACCTTCAAGAGAAGATCTAAGAAGTTGGAGAGAGAGAGCTTCTTCTAAGAAGACCAGCTGTTGAACCAGGATGATAAGTAAGATTCAGATTGAAATCAGAATCTCAAGACAGCAGTTGATTGAAGATCATCTGCATAGAGATACAACCCTACTATGTTCTAATTCAAGAAGCTTTGAAGAAATCCAAGGGAGGTTGATCTCAGCCAAGTTCTTCCAAGAACTTATCAAGAAGCCAGTCAACTCATCTCTCTCTATCAGAGTTTTGGTTATATACTTTGTATTTTCTAATTTCTGTAGGATCTTGTATAGATCTGAGTTGTAAGGCTAAATCTATAAAGGTTGAGGTAGGTCCTGTGAGCCTGAGTGTAGGAGAATTCATTTCTCTGAGTGTAGGCCTTGTTGAAGGCTGAGGTAGGGCTGTTGTGCCTGAGTGTAGGTCTTGTTGAAGACTGAGTGGTAGGGCTTTGTGCCTGAGTTGTAGGAGTGGGATCACTCTGAGTTGTAGGAACCTGTTTGGGGTTCTGAGTTGTAAGATCTGAGGATCTGAGGAGAAGTGGAGAAGTTAGGCCGAATCTAGTACACTACTAGATAGGTGAAGGGGGAAAGTGGATGTACCTAGACCTTGGGGAACCACTATAAATCCTGTGTGCACTCTGTGAATGTATGCTTGTATGATTGCTGTGCTGTGATACTTATACAATTGCAATTACCGCACTGTATTTCTGCCTGTAAAGTTAAAAAGATATAGGTCACCTATTCACCCCCCCCCCCCTCTAGGTGATTAGGCACTATTACTTTCAAGTGGTATCAAAGCGAGGTTGCTCAAAAAGGACATAACAGTCTGAGTAAAAGATCCTGTAGACAGAATCAGAATAATCATGAATCAAGAAAATCGGTTCAACTGAGAATCACAAAGAGCTAGGATCCATGAAATTGTCAATCTGCAGAAAAGAGATTTTTGGCATATGGAAAGAGAGAGTTAGACTCTTTATGGAAGCATCTGACCCAAGAATATACATCACAGTCAAAGAAGGGTCATATGTGCCAATGAAAGTATCTGTTCTGGATGCAAATCAGAGAACTCCCAAAGACTATTCAGAAATGACTAAAGATGAAATAATTCTGGCCACTATGGACAAGAGGGCCCAGAATATTATTGTAAGTGCAATTGATGATGCCACATTTCAGAACCTAATACATTGTAAAACCTCAAAAGAAATGTGGGACACTCTAATAGTTTACATGGAGGGATCTGAAGAGGTAAGACAAGACAGGAAGTCTTTGTTAAATCAGGAGTATGAAAGCTTCAGACAAGGCAAGTCTGACAGCATTACTGAATGCTACAAGAAATTTATAGGATTGTTAATGAGTTGATGTCCTATGGAAGAGAATTCAGCAACTATGAGCTGAATGACAAGTTTCTAAGATCCCTGACTAAGGACTGGGATACCAAGATATGTGTCATTAGGGAAATGGCCAAATTAGCTGATATACCTCCTCCAACCTTGTTTGGAAAACTGCTATCTTATGAAATGCAGTTAATGGTAAGAAAGGAGGAAGAGAAGACTACCAGAGTGGATCACAAGGAAAGAGCTGTGGCTTTCAAGACTGAAGCCACTAGGAAGTATAGAAGCAAGTCTCCATCTCCACCACAAATAGTTGATGATAGTGCTTCAGAAAATTCAGAGAACCAGAACACAAACAGCAGTGAAAGTCATGAGGATTTTGCTGTCTTTATAAGGCAGTTTCAAGAAGTTTCTGAAGAAGAAGCAGTGGAGGTCTAAGCCATCCACTTCACAGTCTAAAGATGACTACTATCAGAAAAGGAAGACCTCAAGGAATGACAAAAGAAAGTCAAAGCCAAGTAAAAATACATCCTCAAAAATAGTTTGCTATTGTTGCAATAGACAAGGACATGTAGTGGCTGACTGTCCTGAAAAGAGGAAGGAGTCAACTGCAGATAAGAAGAAGAATCAGGTTAAGGGCAAAAAGGAAAAATCTTTTGTTGCTAAGAAAGACAAAAGTCTGACTGATCAATCATCATCAGAAACAGATTCTAAAGCTGAAGCCTATATTGGCTTGTTTGCTGAAGAGGAAGAAGATGAGTTCTTGCAGCTGATGAACTCAATTTATGAGCATGAGGACAATCAGTGCAATGGACTGATGGCCTTAATAGAAGGAGACAAGATCCAGGATCAGCCTGGACCAAGTAAGGTACAATATTTTTCAGATTATAGTACTGATTCAGAATCAGATACATTTGCATCAAGTGATGTGGGTGGGTCTGAATCTGAGGGAGATATTCATCAGTTGATGGATGAATATAGAGATGTATTGCAGGCACTTAAGAAGAGCAAAAATCTGGTCAAAACACTGACTAAGGAAATTGCTAATCTTAAGTTGGCAGCTGCTGATTCAGATAAAGTGTTAGATCAAAAACTAAATGAAATAGCCAGGCTGAAGAACATTACAGTTATTCAGATGGGAACTATTACATTTAAGAATGATCAAATTAGGAATCTGGAGGTTAGACTTCAGAAGGAGAGAGAGATTGTTGCAAGTTTTTCTAAACCAAAATCTGTTCTACCTTTGATAGATGCGTTTGTACCTCATAAGGGTAAAACTTGATTGGGGTTTACAAAACCTGCCTGGAGAGTAAAGTCCAAATCTAAGGGCAAAGCCTCAGTACTCAACAAGAAGCCTGCTGTAGATAAAATAGCCAGGGTTGTACCTAAACAAAGGTACAACAGATTTGAGTGCTGGTGTTGTGGCAAGATAGGCCACTTTGCCATTGACTGTTGGCACAATTCAAGTATGAAGGAGAGTAGCAAACTGCCTGCTAGAAGATCTACAGGTAGTTTTGTTAAAAGTCAGACTAACCTGCACCAAGGACCCAAGAATTATTTGGGTTCTAAGGTTAAGTAATCTGTTTTACAGGTGAGTCCAAGTGGCCATGCCCCCATATGGTACTTGGACAGTGGATGTTCCAGGCACAAGACTGGAACTAGGGGATTGCTGAAGGACTATACACCAATCAAGGATGGTCCTAAAGTTACCTTTGGTGGTTCAGAAAAAGGAATCATCAAAGGCTTTGGTTATATTTCTAGCAATCTAATTACAATTACTCAAGTGGCTTATGTAAAGGGTTTGAAACATAACCTCATTAGCATAAGTCAGCTGAGTGATTTAGGATATGATATCTCATTTGTCAAGCATGGTTGTCATATCAGTAGGTCAAGTGATCAAAAGATCATTCTGACAGGATATAGGAAGAGAAATGTCTATTGTCTAGACATTATGTGTGAGAATGTTGTTTCTCCTATTTGTCTTGTAGCTGATGAGAAAGTCTCACATTGTGTTAAGTGGCACAAGAGGCTGGCTCATCTCAACTATAAGACAATTGGCCAACTCTTTAGCAAAGAGTTAGTGAGGAATGGTCCTCAGGTTAAGTGTATAAAGGTTGGGATATACTCAGCTTGTCAAAAGGGCAAGCAGACCAAATCCACCTTTCATAGCCTTGAGAACAAAGATGTTGTGAGGTGTCTATACCTCTTGTATATGGATCTTTTTGGTCCTATGCCAGTTCACAGCCTAGGTAGGAAGGTCTACACATTTGTGGTAGTTGATGACTACTCGAGGTATTCCTGGGTGTTCTTCCTAAGGCAAAAATCTGAAACACCAAGTATCTTGTATAGTTTTGTTAAACAAATTCAGAATGAATTGAACAGTACAGTGGTCAAAATCAGAAGTGACCATGGTACTGAATTTCAGTCAGAAAGTATGACAAAACTGTGTGAAGAGTTTGGAATTTTTCAAGAATTTTCCTCACCAAGAACATCTCAGCAAAATGGTATTGCTGAAAGGAAAAATAGAACCTTGATAGAGGCTGGTAGAACCCTATTGAGTGACACTTCTCTCCCTGAATATTTTTGGGTTGAGGCAGTAAATACTGCTTGTCATGTGATCAATAGGGCCACTATCACCAAGAGCCACAAGAAGACCCCCTATGAGATTGTGAAGGGCAGAAAACCAAATCTATCCTATTTCAGGATCTTTGGTTGCAAGTGTTATATCCTTAACAATGGTAAGTCTTATCTAACCAAGTTTGCTGCCAAATCCCAAGAGGAATCTTTGTTGGGTACAGCAACAACAGTAAGGCTTATAGGGTCTACAACTTGATTACTCAAGTTGTAGAAGAGTCAGTTTATGTAGTTTTTGATGAAGCAAGGCTCATTAACAATGAATTGCCTAGAAGTGTTTGCAGCTCCACAGGTATAACTGAGAAGATGGACAAGCTTACTATTGCAGAAAGTTCTACAGCAAGTCAGCAAGTAGTAGATAGTGGCTGCTGTCCAGGGGGAGTACAAGATACACCAGATGTTGAAGTAGACCAAGAGGAGTAGCTGAATGAAGAAGCTGAAGGTGTACAACCAGAAGACAGGCTGCCTCCAGCAAATAGGCATTTAAAAGATCATCCAGCTAATCAAATTATTGGAGATCTCAGACAAGGGGTACAAACAAGGAGCAGGAATCTAAGTTCAGTTCTCTACTCCAGCTTTCTATCCCAGGTAAAGCCAAAGAAATTTGAAGAAGCAATCCTAGACCCTCATTGGATTGAGGCCATGTAAGAGGAGGTGAATCAGTTCAAAAGATGCAAGGCCTGGGAGCTAGTTCCTAAACCAAAGGATCACAACATTATTGGAACTAAGTGGATCTTTAGGAACAAGCTGGATGAGAATGGAATTATTATAAAGAATAAAGCTAGACTAGTTGCTAAAGGATATAGGCAGGAAGAAGGCATTGATTTTGATCAAACCTTTGCTCCAGTAGCAAGACTGGAAGCAATAAGGATGTTCCTTGCCTATGCAACATATCAGGGATTTAAGGTATATCAAATGGATGTTAAGTCAGCTTTTATGAATGAAAACCTGAAGGAAGAAGTCTATGTAGAGCAGCCATCAGGTTTTGTAGATTCTCTTTAACCTGATTATGTATATAGACTTAGGAAGGCTTTGTATGGGTTAAAACAAGCCCTAGGTCTTGGTATGAAACCCTGTCTAGTTTCCTCATTGAGAACAAATTCTCAAGGGGGAAAATAGACAAGACTCTATTCCTTAGGGAATCCAGAGGCTAGATTATCTTAGTCCAAATATATGTAGATGACATCATATTTGGGTCTACAGAAAGTAGTCTTTGCAGGAAGTTTGCAAAACTTATGTAAGGACAATTTGAAATGAGCAGTATGGGGGAACTTAAGTTCTTCTTGGGTCTCCAAGTTAGACAGACTGAAGATGGATTATCCATTTTCCAGTCTAAGTTCACCCTAGAATTGATAAGAAAGTATGGTATGGAATCATCCACTACCATGAAAACTCCTATGGGGTCAACAATGTCTCTAAGCAAAGATGATGCAGGGAAACCTGTAGATGAAACATTGTATAGAGGGATAGTTGGCTCCCTACTATATTTGACTGCTAGTAGACCAGATATCATGTATGCTACATGTGTCTGTGCTAGGTACCAAGCATGCCCTAAAGAATCGCATTTGACAGCAGTCAAAAGAATTTTGAGATATCTTAAGGGCACACCTTATCTAGGCCTTTGGTACCCTAGGAATGGAGATTTTGAACTGACAGGTTATTCAGATGCAGATTTTGCAGGCTGCAAGGAAGATAGAAAGAGTACCACAGGTACCTGTCAATTTCTAGGAGGAAGGCTGGTGTCTTGGAGTAGGAAGAAGCAGACCAGTGTGGCTATCTCCACAGCTGAGTCAGAGTATGTTGCTGCAGGAAGCTGCTGTGCACAACTACTATGGATACAACACCACCTAGAAGATTATGGTATTCAAGTAAGTAGAACACCTTTATTTTGTGATTTTACTAGTGTCATTTCTATTGCAAATAATCCTGTCTCTCATAGTAGGACTAAGCACATAGAAATAAAATACCATTTTCTAAGAGAATATGTGGAAAAAGAAGATATTTCCCTAGAGTATGTTAAGACAGAAAATCAGTTAGCTGATATGTATACTAAGCCCTTAGATGAAACCAAATTCAATAAGTTTAAAATTGAATTAGGGATGATAAACTTAGAATAGTTTACAAATATTGGCTAAGTAAAATAGTGTCGACACACAGAGTTGTCTGTGTCGACATATAAGAGTGGTGTCGACATTTCAGAGAGATGGTGTCGACACATCTAGGAAGTCTGTGTCGACACTTCAGAGAATTAGTGTCGACACATGTAGTGTAGGTGTCGACACATCCAAGGTGGTGTCGACACTTAGGCTTTACACAGAATTAGTCTAGTAGAGTCTCGACTAAGTGTCGAGCTGAGTGGTGTCGACACATATATAAGTGTCGACACATATATTCTGTCGACTATATTTGTGTCGACACATAGTTGTCGAGACATTAGCAGTAAGTGTCGACACTTTTCAACAGTGTCGACACAATTTAAGTATTTTGACGCGCTTTTTCACCTTCGATTCTAGAAAGGTATAAATAGGTTTTCCCCAGTGTTTGTCGACACGCTCACCTTAGTCTCGAGACCAAACTTGTGTGTCGACATCTCTCTTATCTAAATTCAAAATTTCTTCAAACCCTAATGTCGCCCAAGCTAGAAGAGAACATTAATGAAGGATATGAGCTCGTGCGATACGCCTTTGATGACGCGGAACCCGAAATCAAAGGTGTGGTAACCCTAATTGCCGAGACTGGATTGGAATACCTTGTATCAGAACCAATCAAGATCTGGAAGAAGGAGGTCCTTGAATTTTTGAGTGCAGCTTCACTTGATGATACTGGACTCAAGATTAACTCCAGAGTTCATGGAACCAAAGTCAAGGTCACACAGAAAAGTCTAAGGAAGGTACTTCAACTACCAAGAACAAAAGAGGAAGAAGATGTATCTGCTTCTAAGACTAGAGAGGTATTGAGATGGTGTGGACTGGATTCAAACCTGAAAATTGGATCAGTTTTCAACAGAAAAGGATGAACATTCAGGGAAAGTTTCTATCTGAAATAGTTGGCAAGGTCATCCTGAGCAAGCCTGGAGGACATGATAGAATTTCAGCTCATATGTTCAGTTTGATGACAAGGATTATCTTCAAACTTAAGACTGACTGGTCAGTAGTTCTGTTTGATAAGATAAAAGAGAGCCTAAAGAAACCCAATCTGGAAGAATTCTGAGTTTATACTTAGCTGGCAGTCTACCTGAAGTAATGAACCAAGCTGCATGTTCAAAGATAAACCACATGAGGAGAATGGATTTGAGAATTTTCTCTAGGTGGGATAGAGTATTGACAAAAGAAATGCCAACTCCAGTAAAGGACACACCTCAGAAGAAGAAGAAGAAGAAGACAGTCATTGTGGCTCAAGAATCCTCTAGCAGCTCTGAAGAGCAAGTGGTGTTTAGTTCTGATGATGAACAGGGTAGAAATGTTAAACAGTCTCCAGCTAGACTAGAAGATGCACAGAGGCAGGGGGAGCTACCACCAGCTAGCCCAATTCACCTGGATCCACTCCAGGGGGAGCCTCTACATGAGGAAGAGCCAACTCCACTAGAGAGTGAAAGGGCTACTCAAACCATACTAGAGGTAATCACTGAAATTAATCAATTAGATTTCACTATTGAGGATGAAGTTTTGACTGATTCATTACCTGATATTCATCAGCAAACACAAATACAACCTCAACCACAAGATGTTGTCATGGAGGACACATCTGTTGCTGATAAAGTGGTTGATGAGATCAGAGATTCTCCAGCCCTTCCTCAACAGGAAGTTACATTAGAAGAGCTATTCCCTGATCTTGTACAGACAGACCTTGAGAGATAAATAAGTGTTATTGAGGGGGATAAGGCCAATATTGAGGGGGAGCATGTGGAGATTGTAGAGGAAACTGCAAGCAAGGAGACTGAGGAGCCATGGGATGCTGAAGGGCTACCAAGGTCTGAGAAGGATTCACATCCTAGTCCCAAGGATAGAGTGGATATTGCTAGCACTTCTGCTTCAGAGGATGAAGAGGCTGCTAGAGCCAAGAAGAGGAAGTTCCAGGTCTTCAAGAGAAGGAGCCAGAACTATAAGAAAGCCCTACAGATAATTGCTCCACAACCTGCCCCATCTACTGATTATAGTTCATTGATGGGGGCTTTGCAGATCAAGCTAGATGAGCAAAGGAAGGCTTTACAAAGCTATATGGATGAAGGCCATAAGTCACTTCAGTTTGATCTTGCACAAGACATCAAATATATCAGATTTGAAGTGAATCTCAACAAGAAGGAAATGACTGATTGTTTCCATAAAGGAGGCAATGCAGTGGTCTATCTGGCTACACATCAAGAGAATCTCAAGAAACAGCATGATAATCTGGCACTAAAACAAGGCTATGTCCTGGAGAATCAGCTGAGAATGAATGATAATCTGACAGCTTCTCATAATGTCATAGTCACTAAAATGAAGAATATAGCTACTCCCCAGACTGCACACAGTGCTGCTGCCAAAGCTGAGTTTGATAAGCAACTCCAAGAAAGCCTACTTGCAGTTCACACTACTATTGCAGATTCTCAAAAGGTTATTACTAACAAGCTCCAAAGGTGAAACCTTTCTATAAAGATGGAGTCAACTATTTTAATGCACAGATAAGATTCCAAAAGGATGATCTTAGAGATCACATAGAGAGAGAAGTCATAAAGGGGGAGAGGGTACTAGTCAAAGCAGGCTCTGATCATGCCAAATGGATTTCAAATTCCATCAGAGCCACCCTTGGATATCCACCCTTATGTGATGATGACAATATGGCAGAGTCTGGAATCAATCCTGCATACTTTGGAGGAGAGCAAGCTGAAGTGGCTCAAGTGATATATCCTCCTGCAGATTTTGATACGATACATCAGGAGCTACAGTCTATGTATAGTCCTCCTGAGGGTAATCAGAATATCATTCTTGAGAAAGTTGTCCAGCCTGTGCTAGAGGCAATCTTAAAAGAGCAAGAGGCTTTGTTAAAAGAACAAGAGGCCCAATTATCTAAGAAAAGGTTCAGAGAACAAGCTGAATTAAGGCCAGATTTTGAACAATGGAGCCCCATATCCAGGAATATCATTTTGACTGCATGGAAGGCTGCTAAGGACAATATCCTGGATAGAGGAAAATGGTATTCTGAACAGGAGTGGAGGAAACATGAGAATAGGCAAGAGGCCATAGTACAGTATAGAAGAAAGGCTAAACTGGGAAAGCTACCTCCTAATGCACAGGCGCCTAGCAAGTATTTCCCTAAGCCTTATCACTATTTTGAAAGGCAGAAGATAAAGGCTGAAGTGCTGAAAAAGAAAGATCTTAAAGGGAAGAAGCCTACTGCTGCTGATGACAATGAAGCTCCAGTTCAAGCAAAGATTCAATCTGGAAAGGGCATTGTAATCAAGGAACCAGAGCAGCCATAGGATAGCATTTTCTTAAGTTCACAATTTGTAATCATTTGCATTAAACTCTATGTGAACCTTTAATTAATGAAAATGTTGGAATTTGTAAGAACAATGTTACATGTTCAAATTTATTAAATTAATTATTCTGAGATAATTGTTTTATACATGTTCTGTTCATACATGTTTAAGTATTTTTTCCCTGTCATTTAATATTGTTGTACATCATACTGAGAATTTGTTATGTATGGTGTATATCATTGACTAAGGGTTATGACTTCTCCAAATAGGGGGAGATTGTTGGGTACATTGGAATATATGTACCATATTTGAAGAAGTCTCACCCTACTCAATGATATACATCAAGATGTATTTGATGTGCTTTGAGTTTATTTGTGCAGGTTAAGTAATTACAGGGAAAGCATAAAAGTTTCTAAGTCCATATGTCGACACCCAGAAGAAAAGTGTCGACACTTAAGAAGGCTTGTGTCGACACCTAGAGAAGATGTGTCGACACTTGGAGTAATTGTGTCGACACCAGGAAGGTAGAGTCGACACCAGAAAAAAGTGTCGACACATACAGGTTGTGTTGACACACAATGAATATTTGTCTACATAATAAGTGTCGACACTTAGAAGCAGTGTCGACACTCAAAGAAACTTTGTCGACAGCAAAAGTGTCGACACTAGGAGGCTGTGTCGACACTCAGCAAACTTCAACAAAGTTTAAGTATAAGTGTCGACACAAAGGAGATATGTCGACACTCAGCAAAAGTTTCAACACAGAAGGCATGTGTCGACACAAAGAAGATGTGTCGACACTTAGCAAGTTTCAACACAAGAAGATGTGTCAACACAAAGGAGTTGAGTCGACACTTAGCTGAAATCAACTAAGTATTGAAGAAGAAGGACTTGTGTCGACACACAGGATCAGTGTCGACACATTCTGAAGAAGCAGTGTCGAGAAGCTATTTCAACAACACAAGGAGTTGTGTCGACACCATGAAGGCTAGTGTCGACACTTAATCTACTTGTGTCGACACTTGGTCTATTTGTGTCGACACATAAATACTATCTGTCTCGACACTTTCAGACAGTGACAGAGATTTCAAGAAGTGACTGGATGACTTGACAGCTGTCATTTCAACCGGTCAACTACTACTGTCAGAGCTGTCAGAAGATTGTTAGAAACCGGATCAACCGGTCACCATGAAGAAAGCTTATATAAAGGCTTATTCCTTCAACAGAAGTGAATCAATCAATGAAGTGAAAAACAACACAACAAGAAGAAGACCTTCAAGAGAAGATCTAAGAAGTTGGAGAGAGAGAGCTCCTTCTAAGAAGACCAGCTATTGAACCAGGCTGATAAGTAAGATTCAGATTGAAATCAGAATCTCAAGACAGCAGTTGATTGAAGATCATCTACATAGAGATACAACCCTATTGTGTTCTAATTCAAGAAGCTTTGAAGAAAGCCAAGGGAGGTTGATCTCAGCCAAGTTCTTCCAAGAACTTATCAAGAAGCCAGTCAACTCATCTCTCTCTATAAGAGTTGTGGTTATATACTTTGTATTTTCTAATTTCTGTAGGATCTTGTATAGATCTGAGTTGTAAGCCTAAATCTATAAAGGCTGAGGTAGGGCCTGTGAGCCTGAGTGTAGGAGAATCATTTCTCTGAGTGTAGTCCTTGTTGAAGGCTGAGGTAGGGCTGTTGTGCCTGAGTGTAGGTCTTGTTGAAGACTAAGTGGTAGGGCTTTGTGCCTGAGTTGTAGGAGTGGGATCACTCTGAGTTGTAGGAACCTGTTTGGGGTTCTGAGTTGTAAGATCTGAGGATCTGAGGAGAAGTGGAGAAGTTAGGCTGAATCTAGTACACTACTAGATAGGCGAAGGGGGAAAGTGGATGTACCCAGACCTTGGGAACCACTATAAATCCTGTGTGCACTCTGTGAATATATGCTTGTATGATTGATGTGCTGTGATACTTGTAGAATTGTAATTACTGCACTGTATTTCTGCCTGTAAAGTTAAAAAGATATAGGCCACCTATTCACCCCCCTCCCCCCTTCTAGGTGATTAGGCACTATTACTTTCAGTACGCGACCTTTTTGTTTCCTGTTCTCAGTCGCCGCCTCCTATCGTCGCGACCTATTTTGTCGTTGCTCATGTTCGAGTGGCCTGTCCTCTAGCCGTTCGACTTCTTACCCTCTGCTTGGGTCTGCGGCTTGGTCGTGGCTTTTCTGGCCGCTGGTTTCTGTCCTCATGACCGCTGCAGCTTTTCTTCTTCCTATCCGTGCGGGTTGTTTCCTAACCGCCTGGCTTCCCTTTTCCTGCTCCTATGGCTCTTTCTGATGCTTCTACTAACACCACCCCTGTCACCAATCTGTCTCCGCCTCTTCCTCCTACTCCTTCCGGGAACCTTGGCATCGTTTCCAATCTTGTCAGCTCCAACTACCCGGATTGGAGAGTCTCTTTCACATTTCTACTCCGCTCTCAATGCAAACGCCACCATCTCGTTGATGACCCACCTCCTACCACTTCACCTCTATTTGATGACTGGGATGCGAGTGACGTGCTTGTGCATACTTGGCTCGCTAACAGCCTTTCCGATGAGTGCCTTCCCGTCATCTGTCATGATGAGACGGTCAAGGCCGCTTGGCTTCAACTTGCCGCTCTGTACTCCAAGGGGGCTCAGACGTCCCGCATCTATATGTTGTATGCGGACCTCTTTGTCCGTCCTACCTTGTCTCTTGCTGCTGCCTACCAACAGGTTCAGGCTCTTGGGGCTGAGATTCTTCAGAATCGCCCCTTTTCTACGGATTTGGCTCAACAACACAAGCACTTCCAAGAGCTTCTGGTTGTGTGTTATCTGCTCCGGCTTCCTGATACTTATGACATGATCCGCCAGCAAATTCTAGGTGAGGAGGAATCTCCTACCTTAGATGCCATCGCTGCCCGCATCGCTGCTGTCACCTCTCTCCTTCAGCGCCCACTTCTGCCCGCTCCTCCTCCACTGGACAACTATGCTCATCAAACTCAGCGGAGTGGCTCTGGTAGCCGCAGTCACCAGCCCGGCAGCCGTGCTTCTTCCCGCTACCTCTGCTCTCACTGTGGCCGCACTGGCCATACTTCCGAACACTGCTGGACGAAGCATCCTCATCTTCACCCCTCCGGTGACTCTTCCAAGCCGTCTGCCTCTGTTGTCACATCCTTAGGTAGTGCCCACATGGTGACTCAAGGTAAATGGATCATCGACTCTGGTGCAACTAATCACATGATGGGTAATCCTCAGTGCATCTCTTTACTCGAACAACATGATCGGTTGCACCCGGTCCTCATTGTGGACGGTTCTCCCTCCCCGGTTCATGGGACGGGAGTGGTTCATGTTACTCCGTCACTACAACTGGCGGACACTCTCTATGTGCCCAAGTTTCCATGCAATCTATTATCCGTTACCTCTTTATGCAAGCAGCTTCAGTGTTTTGTGACATTTACTCCGACCTCTTGTTCTTTTCAGGATCCGAGCTCCCACCGGATGATTGCTACTGGGACTGAGAGCAGCGACCTCTACTTCCTCGACAACGTTTCCGCCTTGTCCGCCTTCTCATCTTATTGTACGGATCTTCTCCAGTGGCATCTCCGCCTCGGTCATCCTCCACCACGAGCTTCCAAACATCATTAATATCTTCGGAACTACCCAGTTCACACCTTGAACCAGCGAAACTCAGGGAGCAGGCTCAACACACCAAGCACATGAAGAACAAGCAGATCTTATATTCATTACACTTTTTTACAATGCAAGGTATACGTATCCAGACATGATTTCGCTAGTATAAACAGCTGACAACAGAAAGCACTGAACAACAAGCCGGGCGGACAGCACCGGAATCCGCCGAGACCGCCGAGGTCTCCGAGTCCGCTAAGATCGCCCGAACTTCAACTGCAATCCGCCGAATAGCCACGGAGTCCGTCGAATTCGCGAGGCCGCACAGACATACCGTTATTCGCCTCCTGCTGATGAACTGAGGAACAGACCGCCTACCCGCCTGAGACCGGCGGACAGATTATTAATGTAAGACCCCCCTTTTTTTTCTTATCGACACCGGGGTCTTAGGCCCAGAACCGCCGTTTTGCGGTGACTCCTTCACGACCTGAAGGGTCATCACCACAAAACGCCGATTCTGCCGGCCATTTCGATCACAGGAAAGTAGCATAAAGAAGTAAATGGAAACTATCAGTCCACAGAAAATCACATATCAGTAAATAAGTCTCCACGAAGGGAGTGTCCACAGAATAAAACATCAGAGTAGCAAATACGGGCTTATGCCCGGTACATCATATCCTCACTACAAAATCACTCATGCGGAAGCAAAAGCAGAAAAACTACTCAAGGTCGAGACTCACGGTCCCGGCTGTATGAACTCCGGATCTAGACTGCCCCACCTCCAAGCATACTGGTCTCTAGGGCTGCTCCTCCATGCTGGTCTCCACGATCCCCTAAATGATGCAGTTCAAAAACCGTTAGTCTAAAAGACTAAGTCCTATCATCCCCCGCCACTTCCCCCACGGCTCCTAGGCACCGAGCGGAGAGGAAGAAAGAGGAGGACTTGAAGGTGGAGAATATCAAGAACAGATGGCAGCGGACCTATACTAGCAATTCTATAACATGTATAGACAATAAGCTGAAATATGAAAAGTAACCTTCACTTATGTGAGAACACATAAGCCAAGGGGTCTTCTGCAAGGCACCCACCGTATAAAAAGTAACATACCAATTTATACGTTGGGGTGTCGGTTATCAAACAGCAGTAAATATATATATCAAGATTAACCTTAATTTATAAACTTGCCCACACAAGCTTATAGACCAAGGGGTCGTTTTGCAGGTCCTAAAGTATAAGCGTCCCATTCCACTTATACTTTAGGTGTCAGGGTTAAATGAATCGATTATGCTATGACATGCAAGTGGGTATGATGGATCATGCAAGTGCAACACACACACCCGACTCTGTGCACACAGACCTTTAGTTCCCTCTTTCTGGAGTCGTAACCTCCCAGGATACCTCCGTAGTGGCAGACGGAAGCGGTGGGTTGGGCCTCGCCCACCTCTAAACCAGTAAAGCACTACCGGTCAGACCTATCGTACGCCTCAATGCTTGGTGCACGAAGCGGACTCCTGCGTACTCTTGCCGGCTGGCGCACTGGACTTTTGTTGGCGAAGTGCTAACCACACTTGCCGAGTCAATGTATTGGCGTCGGTGCATCGACCCTCCAATACCGAAGACCCACCACCTTAATTTCCTTTCCTTTTATGCACATGCAAATTTAGCGTAATCAAAACCCAAGCCGAAGCTCCCCGGACCAACATGTCCGTCACAAACAATCGAGCCGAAGCTCCCCAGACCCAAAGTACGTCTTTTAACCATCCGAGCCGAAGCTCCCAGCTAACTTCCGGTGCTAACAGTGTCTGTGAAATGTGCAACCCTAATTACTAAGTTACTCTTTTCAGCTTCTTAAAACAGTTTACGTTAACCCAGGACTGCCCCCGGTATTTCCTGTGAAGGGCTCTCAAGGGGCACTAGGAACTATGTTGGGATTACGCCCAGCGTTCCTTTCGCAAGGTACTTATTTTGTTATTGGTTGATTCCCTTACCCATTCCTTCCTCATGTTACGATATGCTAATCCTAGGGTGATTTGACTCCACACACCTCGGGGTGGACGATCTTTCGTCAGACCCGAGCGCCTCTAAACCCTAGACAAAATAACACCCTACTCACTTATCTTTCAAAGATGCACCTAATTCTATTTATCCTTCCAGCAAACCAACAAGACCCATCACATGTGCTCTAATTCATGTCCCAAATGATTTCCTGCAGTTTTACTAAATGCAGACCATTTAAGCTATATGACCCGTAAAAAGGGAAGTATGTCATATGATCACCCAATGCTCGTGTAATAATTATTAGAGGTCTATATGGCATATGTAGACTGAATCCACAATCTTCTAATTTTTATAATTTAAATGCTAATTTATTTATTTATTTTAAAAGCCAAAAGTTCCAAGGTTGAACAGGAAGTACAAGATTTAGGCAAGATAAAGATCCACTAAAATTATGATAAATGAAAAATGGGTAATAATCTAAAAACCCAGAATCTCCAAATTTTCCAGCAAGATTTTAGCCCTTAAATTTTATTTCCAATTTATTCCAAAATAATTCATTAAAAGGGAATGTACCATAAAAATACTTCCAAAAATTCAGATAAAATTCCAGAATGATGATAAGGGCATATAAAACCTCTATGTAAACTTTCATAATTTGTTTGAAAGAATTATTTCCCAAATTAATTAATTATCCTATTCTCAAAAATATGGCCTTGTAAAGAAAGTTCTAAAAACAGACCTCTAAAAATCATAAATAAATTTCTACAAGTACATGTTGTCCTAGATACCTCAACACCTAAGCCTCATGATTTTTAAATAGATATATAAACCATAATGAATTTTCTTTACCAAAGCCCCTTTCTGAAATTAATGAAGGAAGTACCAAATAAAATTAATTGAAAATTGTGATAAAATTCAGAGATGATCTACTAGCCCTATAATAACCTCTGACCAAGTTTCATCATATTTTAAAGCACATATCATCCATAATAAAATCAAACATCATTTTGGGCCTTTTGGTAATTAACAAATGAAGTACCAAGAATAAAATTCATAAAATTCTACAAAAATCACCAGAGGTTCTAGGTGGCCTAAAACCTATTCTACCCAAGTTTAATAACTTTAGGGGGAGGTTTAGTGACTTAATTTACAAATTTGTTCTTTTACCCTAAAACTAGGGTTAGGGTTTTGAGGTGTCTACCTTGCACCAATTCCTCTAAAGTTGCTACCAGAGATCTTAGGTTACATTACCCTAAATTCTACTAGGTTTCCAAGGCCATGCAAGGGCATTTGCCCCCATGTCCTTCACAACCCTCAAAAATCCTTCCTTAGGGTTTGAGGTTGAACCCTAGGGCAAACCAAGCCTAAGTCATCCTATTTTCCTCAGAGGGTGACAATGTCCATGCCAGTCAGTGTCCAAATCCTCTGCCTCTGTTGAGGGGAGGGACCACCCTAAGTCCATTGTGCACTTGTGTGTCAAAAATGCCCCTCTTAAGGCCAAACTAGGGTTTGGTGATTCCCTAACCAAAACATATCCAAATATGCTCAAATTTGTAAAGAACTAGGTCTGGAAGCCAGGGACCACTCCCCAAAATTTGGGAGGGTTTGGAGGTCATTTGACCACTTAATTAAATTACCCTAGCTTTATTAAATAAAAGCAAAACCTTTAGAAAATGTGTCTCCAAAATTCTGAGTTTTGGGTAGGCCCTGGGTATAGCTATATTAGGCTCCCGGCCAAAATTTCAATTAATTTGGACCAGGGATGAGGTGTGGGCACTCAGTTTAATGACTGCCTAGCCCTAAGGGTATGTCCCACCAAATGGGTGCCCTGGTCAGAACATGCACCCAAATGGGTTCAAACAAATTTTCAACTAAAGTAGACACAAAGAACTACAACTTTCATGTTGGATGTTTTCCCCACCAGGTGAGCTTAGGTATTTTTTAAGATTAAATCCAAATAATTCCCAAACTGTGACATAATCAATCATTCACATATAATATCCTATAGTCTAATCATGCAATCGCACAGATCTTGAAGCATAAAGGGACGGGACGGGATCCCTTCATCTTCCTCCTTGAGCCGACCGGACAGGATCCGTCCCCTGGAGCCGCTTCCAAGCCCTGCCGCCGGCGATCCAGCCCTTCCCCCCGCGCGCCACCGCCACCACCACCTCCGTTAGGTGGTGGCTATCGCCAGGCGCGGTCTCTACCCTGCCGAGAGGCGTTTTTCTGCGCAGTTATAGCAGGAAAATTTCTTGCCGAAAAACCAATGAAGCTAGGATTTGATCGGGCTCAATTGAGCCCGAACCTTGAACCTAAGGAGTCCTATGATCTACCCGAGAGTTAAGAGAGGGGGAGGACCTTCCTGGCGGCCTGAATGCGGGAGGAGCGGCGGGATGCCATTGTTGACGGCGGCGGCGCTCGGCTTCTGCAACAGCACTGGGACGGCCCGTCTCCTCCAGGTAAACGCTCGAAATGTTCCCCTCTGCCCACTGATGGTGTTTAAATGACAATGGGGAGGGGGTGGCTGGTTCTTCATGGCCATCAACACCATTTATGGTGTAGCTCGGGTAGAGTGGAGGGGGGCTGAATCCACCCCTTGGTGGCCGAAAAATGGCTGGAATCAACTCCTCTTCCCTAGAGGAGTTGATTGAAGCCACTAAAGGTGGCTGTTAGCCTCCCTTGGCCGGCTCCACTCTCTCCCTCATCTTCTCTCTCTCTCCATTAACATGGAGGAAGCTCCTTCTCTCTCCTATCACCCCTGGTTGACTGGTCAACTCCATTGGCTAAGAGCAGCCCACCTAGTCATGATGAACATGAAAATGAGGCTAGCCTAAGGAAAAGTGGCTTGGGCTTGGTTAGCCCTTTTGGGCTAGGTTTGACTTGGCTTAAATTAGGGTTGACCTGGGCCAATTTGATCACCTGGGTTGACCACATTGGATCTTTAGTGACCCATTGGACTCCCTTAAGGTCTAGGAAGCTTGAATAGGGTTGGTTGGGCATCTTGGGGGTCACATGTCCCTTGGTAAGGGCACTTTGACCATTTTAGGGCTAGAGTTGACTTGGGTCAACATGACCATTTGGGTTGACCCCATTGGGTCCTTGGTGACCCATTGGCTTCCCCCCAAGGTCTAGGTAGGGTTATGTAGGGTTACCTTGCACTTTGTGGTCACCTACCCTTAGTAAGGGTACTTTGACCAGATTAGGGGCTTGAGTTGACTTGAGGTCAACCCTGTGCCTCTAGGGCTGACCCCAATGTGTCCTTAGTGACCTATTGACCTTACTTTATGGTTAGGAGGGCATAGGTGGGGTCCTCTAGGCTAGGAGTAGGTCAATTAACCCTAAGTAGGCTAGTTTGACCCATTTAGGGCTAGGGTTGACCTTGGTCAACTGAGCCTCTTTGGTTGACCACCATGGGTCCTTATGGCTCTAATGGGCCTTCCAAGGTATTAGGGTGTGTTGTGGTAGGGTCTTGGGGTCAAGGTGTAGCCCATGGTCATCCTAAACCATTGTTCAGAGTTCTACTATTGGCAGACCATGATGAGTTTCCCCACTTTGTCTCTATCCCTTGGCCCATTCCTGGCTTCCTAGGGTTTGTCATGACCTAGTCATGGACAAAACCACACCTATGGGTCTAGTTGGAAATGAGATGTTACAATTAAAGCTAGCAAAGTTGAAACAGAGCTGACAAGCCGCAGAGCGACCTCCTGCTGAATCCGCAGAGACCGAACAACTTCCAAGTACTTGACCGAAGTCACAGCCAACCTCCTGGCTCCTTGAAGCTACCCGCGCGACCTGCACACAACACACAGTTAACTATGAATCAATCCGCGCGGACAAAAACTGAGACTGCAGTACCTCGCCGAACCCAACTTACTGTTCACTCAGTTACTGTAGACCTGCCAGGGGGGTCCTATTTATAGGCGAGGTGAGGAGTGTGGTCACCTCCCTAAAGATAGAGACACCACCCCCCGCGCGATAGCTAAACCACAGTCCGCTGAGTCCGCAAGGACTTAGCCGGTACCAAGGATCAACCCGCCAGGAGCAAGGCAACTATGGCGAACCCTCATCAGTCTGCCCAAGCTATGCGGACAAGGCAACAGCCCGCAAAGCCACCAACCACTGTAGGACAGCAACCCCCTTCAATGGCAGTCCGCACAAACCCGAGGCAAACCGCATAGGACAAGACTCAAACCTCCATCCCCCACAAGTCCACGACCAAAGGCAAAGTTACAACAGTCCGTCCGGTCACCAGCGGACTTGGCGGATACTGCGGACACCCTGGTATTGGCACAGATGTGACCAAGTCCAGAACCATCAAGGGCCTAATGCGAGCATGGCGGACATAGCTCCGTCCGCCAAACATCCTAGCACACAGACCGCCAGCAGTCCGCAAGCTCCTCGCACACCTGCCCAAAGCAACGGCCACCTGCGGACTCCACACACCAGTCCGCCAAGACCTCCACAGCAAATCACCTGCTGTAACACCAGAGCTCGACACGGCCTCAGCCAAGCTCTAAGCCCAGTCCGCAACAGCCCATACCGCGGACACGGCAGTCCGCAAGCTTCCCGCGGACATGAGCCAAACCGCCGTTAAGCACAAGCTTGCACCACGGCCACTGAGCAATGCACCTGTCCGCAAGCCTCTATCCGCTCAGGCCGCTCCTTGGCTAAATCAATCAGCCAACGCTCTACCCGCAGATAACAAGCCGCACAGTCCGCGGACTTCGCCCGCACAACCCGCTCAGAAGAACAACCGGCTTCCACTAGACCTTCCACCAGGCCGCACACAGCTGTCCGCCCAGTCCGCCGATGCTGTCCGCCCAGGCCGCCCGGCCTGTCCCGTCACCACTTCCACTTCACAAAATTCAACAGCGACAAGCAAAGTTTTGTGTTTCAGTACTTTGCGAGCTTCATTTTGTTTTAGTTTATAAAATTATTTGAGACCTATAATGTCTCAGATTGTTGATCCGATGATGAGAATCCAAATTTTAATTCTTATTATAGCTCTAATTTCTGCATGCATTGTATTTTGAAATTCTTCAATCTTCATGGCTTTATCAAAAGTTGTAGTACAATTGAGGCTAAAAGAGCAAATTTGTTAGTCTTGTAGATTTCCTACAATGAGCAGAATTTATGTTGCAATGATGCGTATTGATTTGAGTCAGATTCTTCGGACTCTCGTACTTTAGTGTAGTCTTGGATAGTGTTTGGTGTATTCTCAGCTCAACCGGCAACACAGAAGGCTGAGGTAATTCACGATCTGAAGCCCAATTCAATGCCTCCTCCTGGAAAATCACATCTTGTGATATGATAAGCTTTTTGGTCTTGGGTTAAAGTTGGTGATATCCCTTGGTTTGATCATTATAGCCAAGTAGAATGCATTTGGAGCTTGTTTCTTCCAACTTATCAAACCTTCCTGTATTCTTGTGTGCATAAGAAAATGAGTCAAACACTTTGAGATGATCAATACCAGGCTTTTGGTTGTACAGGGCTTCATATGAGGTTGAATTGACGAGAGCTTTGGCAGGAGATCGATTAAGTATGTACATGGCTATTGTAGTGGCCTCACCACAAAAGGATTTTGCGAGAGATTTTTCTGTTAACAAGGCTCTAGCCATATCACGATCCTTTGGTTCCTCCTTTGACAACCTCATTCTGTTGAGGTGCGGCAGCTGCAGTGTGTTCTATGTGAATTCCTGTATTTTGGCAAAAAATATTGAATTCTCTTGATAAGAACTCTCCTATATCGCTTCTTAGAATTTCTATGTGTTTAATCAAGCTGATTCTCAATCTGTGTTTTAAATGAAATGAATTATTTGACGCTTTTGACTTTTTTTCTAGGTGTACAACCCACATGTAACGATTATAGTTGCCGACAATTAACATGTAATATTATTTGCCTTCCAATGACTTTGTGTTGGCTGGTCCCAAAGATCAATGTGAAGCAATTCCAATGGCTTTGAGGCCCTCTTTTGTACAGTTAGAGTAAAAGGCAAGTTGTATGACTTGCTCTGAGCACATGTATCGCATTTTAGTTCTATTTTTGATAGACTGGGCAGTCCTTCTACTAACTGATGCCGATGTATATGATGAAGAGAAGTGAAATTTAAATGGCCAGTCTATGGTGCCATTAATGAACTGAATTAATGTCCTGAATGCAGGCCAGTAAAATTGATTTTTGAGGTTGTAATTCAAGTGTGAAAATGTTGTTGGAGTTTAACTATGCTTTCCCAACAAGAGTGTTGGACACAGGATCATATATTGAACATGTGTTGTTACTTAAGACTACTTATGTCCTCTTCTATTTAGCTACTCCACGCTCAACAGGTTTGTGTGATTGTGGTAATAAAATGCATATCCTAAATTAATTTTTGTGATCCATCAGTTGTATTAATGATGCAGTTCCTTTCCTTATATTTTCACCTTCTTCCCATCCACTAAAATAACTTTTGAGTTATGTCTCATCGAGATTGAAGAAATAGTCTCAGTTGTTAACCATGTGACTTGAACATCCGTTGTTGATGAACATGAGATAAGGTGAATATTTGTTTGTTAAGCTTTTGCGGGTAAAGAGAAATTGATCATCAACTGTCTCTGTAAATTTGCATCTTGATTGGTCATAAACAGAAGTTTATTTCAGAATGATTTTGGATTTTGCAAGTTTTGCACGGAAAAAGCAGTCCTTTGAATGGCGGTTTTGCTTTTTACATATAATGCATGAGGGGCCTAAAGAAAGGTGAATTCCTTCTGTTTATGATGAGCCTTGTCTTCCAGTTTTTCTTGTCTTTGAGTTTTTAATTTTTTGTTGCGGAATGGCTTCTTCCCTATCTTGTTTCTAAGGACATTTTTGTTGGAATAATTGTTTTGGAGTGTTTTCATTAAGAAAGAGATCCTCGTGTGATTGAGTTGATCCCAGCAATTCAGTAACTGACATTGCCTCTATATCATGTGCTCCCATGATTGCGAAAACAACATGATTATAAGATTTCAGAAGGGATCTGAGTACTTTTTCTACCATCTGTGTCTCCTCTAAATTTCTACCAGAGTTTTTATTTTATTCTAAAGTTATTATAGCAAAGTGTTCCTAGGATTTTTCTTTGTCCTTCATCTTAATGTCATCAATTGTCAACACAGAGTTTGGATTTTTATTTTGATTACCTGTTTAGTCACTTTATACTCATTTTTTAGTCATTCCTAAGCTTCACGGGAGGATTTAGAGACCATGATTGTCGGGTAGATGGTTGTTGACACACCTTGCTAGATCAAGTGCAGTGCGTGCGAGTGCATCCTTCATTCTATCTTCCTTTTTAACTATGAGAGCTGCTTCTTCACATTATTTGTCAGAGGTCTTAAGGTCTTCATTCACAATGAACCACAAGTCTTTTTAGATAAGTATGGTACTCCATTTTAACACTCTATTGTTCATTGTATTCACTAATGAATATAGGAAGAGAGGGATGAGTAAAATAGGGAATGCAGTAGATGTTGATGCCATGAATGGTGAAATACAGCATTGTGATAAGAACCTCAAATTGTGGCTCTGATACCACTGTTGGATTAAAGCAATCAAGGAATTTGATCCTAGAAATCAAGGTAAGTATTGTTGATTTTTATATCGAGTTTTACAAAGAGTTTTTCTTTGTGATTGCTGGTGGAAG